>CAMRHE010000395.1:0-1282500 GCA_947044405.1 Leptodactylus fallax
TATTATATATTATATATTAGTATACATGCACTATATTACATATTATAATATTATATATTATATATTAGTATACATGTACTATATTATTCATTATATATTAGAATACATATACTATATTATACATTATATATTAGTATACATGCACTATATTATATATTTTATATTAGTATACTTACACTATATTATACATTATATATTAGTATACATGCACTATATTACATATTATAATATAAGTATATATGCACTATATTATTTATTATATTATATATTATATATTAGTATAAATGTACTATATTATATATGATATATTAGTATACATGTACTATATTATACATTATATATTAGTATACATGTATTATATTATACATTATATATTAGTATACATGTACTATATTATATATTATAATATTATATATTAGTATACATGTACAATATTATATATTAGTATACATGTACTATATTATATATTAGTATACATGCACTATATTATAGATTATATATTAGAATACATGTACTATATTATACATTATATATTAGTATACTTGTACTATATTATACATTAAATATTAGTATACATGCACTATATTATAGATTATATATTAGAATACATGTACTATATTATACATTATATATTAGTATACATGTACTATATTATATATTATAATATTATATATTAGAATACATGTACTATATTATATATTATATATTAGTATACATGTACTATATTATACATTGTATATTAGTATACATACAATATATTATACATTATATATTAGTATACATGCAATATATTATACATTATATATTAGTATACATGCACTATATTGTATGTTATATATTAGTATGCATGCTCTATATTATATATTATAATATTATATATTATATATTAGTATACATGCACTTTATTATATATTAGTATACATGCACTATATTATATATTATATATTAGTATACATGCACTATATTATCCATTATATATTAGTATACATGTATTATATTATACATTATATATTAGTATACATGCACTATATTATACATTATATATTAGTATACGTGTACTATATTATACATTATATATTAGTATACATGCACTATATTATACGTTATATATTAGATTACATGTACTATATTATACATTATATATTAGTATACATGTACTTTATTATATATTATATTATATATTAGAATATATGTAATATATTATACATTATATATTAGTATACATGTACTATATTATATATTATAATATTATATATTAGTATACATGTGCTATATTATATATTATTATACATGTACTATATTATATATTATATATTAGTATACATGCACTATATTATACATTATATATTAGAATACATGTACTATATTATACATTATATATTAGTATACATGTACTATATTATATATTATTTTATTATATATTAGAATACATGTACTATATTATCCATTATAATATTATATATTAGTATACATGTACTATATTATATATTATATATTTGTATACATGTACTATATTATACATTATATATTAGTATACATGCACTATATTATACATTATATATTAGTATACATGTACTATACTATACATTATATATTAGTATACATGCACTATATTATACATTATATATTAGAATACATGTACTATATTATACATTATATATTAATATACTTGTACTATATTATACATTATATATTAGTATACATGTACTATATTATACATTATATATTAGTATACATAAACTATATTATACATTATATATTAGTATACATAGACTTTATTATACATTGTATATTAGTATAAATGTAATATAATTCGTTATATAATAATATACAAACACTATATTTTACATTATATATTAGTATACATACACTATATTATACATTATATATTAGTATACATGTACTATATTATACATTATATATTAGTATACATGCACTATATTATATATTATATATTAGTATACATGCACTATATTATATATTATATATTAGTATACATAAAATATATTATACATTATATATTAGTATACATGCACTATATTATATATTATATATTAGTATACATGCACTATATTATACATTATGTATTAGTATACATCTACTATATTATACATTATATATTAGTATACATGTACTATATTATATATTATACTATTATATATTAGTATACATGTACTATATTATATATTAGTATACATGTACTATATTATACATTATATATTAATATACATGCACGATATTATATATTTTATATTAGTATACTTACACTATATTATACATTTTATATTAGTATACATGCACTATATTACATATTAGTATACATGCACTATATTATATATTATATATTAGTATACATGCACTATATTATACATTATATATTAGTATACATGCACTATATTATACATTATATATTAGTATACATGTACTATATTATACATTATATATTAGTATACATGTACTATATTATATATTTCATATTAGTATACACGTATTATATTATACATTATATATTAGTATACATGCACTATATTATACATTATATATTAGTATACATGCACTATATTATACATTATATATTAGTATACATGCACTATATTATACATTATATATTAGTATACATGCACTATATTATATATTATATATTAGTATACATGTACTATATTATACATTATATATTAGTATACATGCACTATATTATATATTAGTATACATGCACTATATTATATATTATAATATTTTATATTATATTTTAGTATACTTGCACTATATTATATATTATATATTATATATTAGTATAAAAGCACAATATTATACATTATATATTAGTATACATGTACTATATTATACATTATATATTAGTATGCATGTACTCTATTATATATTATATATTAGTATACATGCACTATATTATACATTATATATGAGTATACATGTACTATATTATACATTCTATTTTAGTATACATGTACTATATTATACATTCTATTTTAGTATACATGTACTATATTATACATTATATATTAGTATACATGTAATGTTATTCTATATTATAATATTATATATTAGTATACATGCACTATATAATACATTATATTTTAGTATACATGCACTATATTATACATTATATATTAGTATACATGCACTATATTATACATTATATATTAGTATACATGCACTATATTATACATTATATATTAGTATACATGCACTATATTATATATTATATATTAGTATACATGTACTATATTATACATTATATATTAGTATACATGCGCTAGATTATACATAATATATTAGTATACATGCACTATATTATATATTAGTATACATGCACTATATTATATATTATAATATTTTATATTATATATTAGTATACTTGCACTATATTATATATTATATATTATATATTAGTATAAAAGCACGATATTATACATTATATATTAGTATACATGTACTATATTATACATTATATATTAGTATACATGTACTATATTATACATTATATTTTAGTATACATGTACTATATTATACATTATATATTAGTATACATGTAATGTTATTCTATATTATAATATTATATATTAGGATACATACACTATATTATACATTATATATTAGTATACATGCACTATATAATACATTATATTTTAGTATACATGTACTATATTATACATTATATATTAGTATACATGTAATGTTATTCTATTATAATATTATATATTAGTATACATGCACTATATAATACATTATATTTTAGTATACATGTACTATATTATATATTATATAATAGTATACATGTACTGTATTATACATTATATATTAGTATACATGTACTATATTATACGTTATATATTAGTATACATGCACTATATTATATATTAGTATACATGCACTATATTATATATTATAATCTATTTATATATTAGAATACATGTACTATATTATACATTATATATTAGTATACATGCACTATATTATATATTATATATTAGTATACATGCACTATATTATATATTTTAATATATTTTATATATTAGTATACATGTACTATATTATACATTATATATTAGTATACATGTACTATATTGTACATTATATATTAATATACATGTACTATATTATACATTATATATTAGTATACATGCACTATATTATATATTATATATTAGTATACATACACTATATTATACATTATATATTAGTATACATGCACTATATTATATATTATATATTAGTATACATGCACTATATTTGATATTATAATATTATATATGATATATTAGTATACATGTACTATATTATATATTATATATTAGTATACATGTACTATATTTTACATTATATATTAGTATACATACACCATAGTATACATTATATATTAGTATACGTGCACCATAGTATACATTATATATTAGTATACATGCACTTTATTATATATTATAATATTATATATTAGTATACATGTACTATATTATACATTATATTTTAGTATACGTGCACTATATCATACATTATATATTAATATACATGCGCTAGATTATACATAATATATTAGTATACATGCACTATATTATATATTAGTATAAATGCACTATATTATACATTATATATTAGTATACATGTATTATAGTATAAATTATATATTAGTGTATATATATATGTATATGTATATATTAGTATATAATGTATACATTACACATTCGAAAAAAATTCAGACAGCACATCCCAATGTGAACAGGTGCACGCTACCGTGGCAAAATGTATATACCCCTGTGCTGTGTCAGAGTGCTGCTACACCTTTTTGTTTTTATACATTTTGCCACGGTAGCGTGCACCTGTTCACATTGGGATGTGCTGTCTGAATTTTTTTCGAGTGTGTACTGCATGGGGGGTGTGGTTCCCTCTAATTGGACTTGCACTCCCATTCAATTGCATGGGTTTATATAAGTGGAATAGAGGATATTTCTTATTTCCCCATTTGCCCCTAGGCTATTTTAAGTTGAGTATGCTCTGGATGCTATTTGCCCTGTGTTCACATTGTAGACCTGTTCTGGGTCCTCTAGATCCTATTTGCCCTGTGTTCATATTGTAGACCTGTTCTGGGTCCAAGAGAGGTATGTTATTGCCCTGTGTTCACATTGTAGATTTATTTTGGGTTTAATAGAGGCATTAGTATAGGGTCCCACCTTAATGAGGTCGCCTTGTCGGGGCAGGTGGGCTTCCTACTGTTTGATCAAATATGTATAACTAAGAACCTCCAAATTTTAGTTTATACACCATATTAATTTGTAGGTGCCAATAATAATAGCAGTAATGCTATCTATGTTCTCTATATACCCCTGTGCTGTGTCAGAGTGCTGCTACACCTTTTTGTTTTTAATGTATACATTATATATTAGTATACATGCACTATATAATACATTATATTTTAGTATATATGTACTATATTATACATTATATATTAGTATACATGCACTATATAATACATTATATTTTAGTATATATATACTATATTATACATTATATATTAGTATACATGCACTATATTATACATTATATATTAGTATACATGTACTATATTATACATTATATTTTAGTATACATGTACTGTATTATACATTATATATTAGTATACATGCACTATATTATACATTATATTTTAGTATACATGAACTATATTATATATTATATATTAGTATGCATGCACTATATTATATATTATATATTAGTATACATGCACTATATTATATTATATATTAGTATACATGTACTATATAATACATTATATATTAGTATACATGTACTATATTATACATTATATAATAGTATACATGTACTTTATTATACATTATATTAGTATACATGTACTATACTATACATTATATATTAGTATACATGCACTATATTATACATTATATATTAGAATACATGTACTATATTATACATTATATATTAATATACTTGTACTATATTATACATTATATATTAGTATACATGTACTATATTATACATTATATATTAGTATACATAAACTATATTATACATTATATATTAATATACTTGTACTATATTATACATTATATATTAGTATACATGTATTATATTATACATTATATATTAGTATACATGCACTATATTATACATTATATATTAGTATACGTGTACTATATTATACATTATATATTAGTATACATGCACTATATTATACGTTATATATTAAATTACATGTACTATATTATACATTATATATTAGTATACATGTACTTTATTATATATTATAATATTATATATTAGAATATATGTAATATATTATACATTATATATTAGTATACATGTACTATATTATATATTATAATATTATATATTAGTATACATGTGCTATATTATATATTATTATACATGTACTATATTATATATTATATATTAGTATACATGCACTATATTATACATTATATATTAGAATACATGTACTATATTATACATTATATATTAGTATACATGTACTATATTATAGATTATTTTATTATATATTAGAATACATGTACTATATTATCCATTATAATATTATATATTAGTATACATGTACTATATTATATATTATATATTTTTATACATGTACTATATTATACATTATATATTAGTATACATGCACTATATTATACATTATATATTAGTATACATGCACTATATTATACATTATATATTAGTATACATGTACTATATTATACATTATATTTTAGTATACATGTACTGTATTATACATTATATATTAGTATACATGCACTATATTATACATTATATTTTAGTATACATGAACTATATTATATATTATATATTAGTATGCATGCACTATATTATATATTATATATTAGTATACATGCACTATATTATATTATATATTAGTATACATGTACTATATAATACATTATATATTAGTATACATGTACTATATTATACATTATATAATAGTATACATGTACTTTATTATACATTATATTAGTATACATGTACTATACTATACATTATATATTAGTATACATGCACTATATTATACATTATATATTAGAATACATGTACTATATTATACATTATATATTAATATACTTGTACTATATTATACATTATATATTAGTATACATGTACTATATTATACATTATATATTAGTATACATAAACTATATTATACATTATATATTAATATACTTGTACTATATTATACATTATATATTAGTATACATGTATTATATTATACATTATATATTAGTATACATGCACTATATTATACATTATATATTAGTATACGTGTACTATATTATACATTATATATTAGTATACATGCACTATATTATACGTTATATATTAAATTACATGTACTATATTATACATTATATATTAGTATACATGTACTTTATTATATATTAT
Source organism: Leptodactylus fallax (assembly GCA_947044405.1). NCBI lineage: Eukaryota > Metazoa > Chordata > Amphibia > Anura > Leptodactylidae > Leptodactylus > Leptodactylus fallax. The sequence goes on from CAMRHE010000395.1 coordinate 7,423, forward strand.
AATATTATATATTAGAATATATGTAATATATTATACATTATATATTAGTATACATGTACTATATTATATATTATAATATTATATATTAGTATACATGTGCTATATTATATATTATTATACATGTACTATATTATATATTATATATTAGTATACATGCACTATATTATACATTATATATTAGAATACATGTACTATATTATACATTATATATTAGTATACATGTACTATATTATAGATTATTTTATTATATATTAGAATACATGTACTATATTATCCATTATAATATTATATATTAGTATACATGTACTATATTATATATTATATATTTTTATACATGTACTATATTATACATTATATATTAGTATACATGCACTATATTATACATTATATATTAGTATACATGCACTATATTATACATTATATATTAGTATACATGTACTATATTATACATTATATTTTAGTATACATGTACTGTATTATACATTATATATTAGTATACATGCACTATATTATACATTATATTTTAGTATACATGAACTATATTATATATTATATATTAGTATGCATGCACTATATTATATATTATATATTAGTATACATGCACTATATTATATTATATATTAGTATACATGTACTATATAATACATTATATATTAGTATACATGTACTATATTATACATTATATAATAGTATACATGTACTTTATTATACATTATATTAGTATACATGTACTATACTATACATTATATATTAGTATACATGCACTATATTATACATTATATATTAGAATACATGTACTATATTATACATTATATATTAATATACATGTACTATATTATACATTATATATTAGTATACATAAACTATATTATACATTATATATTAGTATACATAGACTTTATTATACATTGTATATTAGTATAAATGTAATATAATTCGTTATATAATAATATACAAACACTATATTTTACATTATATATTAGTATACATACACTATATTATACATTATATATTATTATACATGTACTATATTATACATTATATATTAGTATACATGCACTATATTATATATTATATATTAGTATACATGCACTATATTATATATTAGTATACATAAAATATATTATACATTATATATTAGTATACATGCACTATATTATATATTATAAATTAGTATACATGCACTATATTATACATTATGTATTAGTATACATGTACTATATTATATATTATATATTAGTATACATGTACTATATTATATATTATATATTAGTATACATGTACTATATTATACATTATATATTAGTATACATGCACTATATTATACATTATATATTAGTATACATGTACTATATTATACATTATATATTAGTATACATGTACTATATTATATATTTCATATTAGTATACACGTATTATATTATACATTATATATTAGTATACATGCACTATATTATACATTATATATTAGTATACATGCACTATATTATACATTATATATTAGTATACATGCACTATATTATACATTATATATTAGTATACATGCACTATATTATATATTATATATTAGTATACATGTACTATATTATACATTATATATTAGTATACATGCGCTAGATTATACATAATATATTAGTATACATGCACTATATTATATATTAGTATACATGCACTATATTATATATTATAATATTTTATATTATATATTAGTATACTTGCACTATATTATATATTATATATTAGTATAAAAGCACGATATTATACATTATATATTAGTATACATGTACTATATTATACATTATATATTAGTATACATGTACTATATTATACATTATATTTTAGTATACATGTACTATATTATACATTATATATTAGTATACATGTAATGTTATTCTATATTATAATATTATATATTAGTATACATACACTATATTATACATTATATATTAGTATACATGCACTATATAATACATTATATTTTAGTATACATGTACTATATTATACATTATATATTAGTATACATGTAATGTTATTCTATTATAATATTATATATTAGTATACATGCACTAAATAATACATTATATTTTAGTATACATGTACTATATTATATATTATATAATAGTATACATGTACTGTATTATACATTATATATTAGTATACATGTACTATATTATACGTTATATATTAGTATACATGCACTATATTATATATTATATATTAGTATACATGCACTATATTATATATTATAATCTATTTATATATTAGAATACATGTACTATATTATACATTATATATTAGTATACATGCACTATATTATATATTATATATTAGTATACATGCACTATATTATATATTTTAATATATTTTATATATTAGTATACATGTACTATATTATACATTATATATTAGTATACATGTACTATATTGTACATTATATATTAATATACATGTACTATATTATACATTATATATTAGTATACATGCACTATATTATATATTATATATTAGTATACATGCACTATATTTGATATTATAATATTATATATGATATATTAGTATACATGTACTATATTATATATTATATATTAGTATACATACACTATATTATACATTATATATTAGTATACATGCACTATATTATATATTATATATTAGTATACATGCACTATATTTGATATTATAATATTATATATGATATATTAGTATACATGTACTATATTATATATTAGTATACATGTACTATATTTTACATTATATATTAGTATACATACACCATAGTATACATTATATATTAGTATACGTGCACCATAGTATACATTATATATTAGTATACATGCACTTTATTATATATTATAATATTATATATTAGTATACATGTACTATATTATACATTATATTTTAGTATACGTGCACTATATCATACATTATATATTAATATACATGCGCTAGATTATACATAATATATTAGTATACATGTGCTATATTAAACATTATATATTAGTATACATGCACTATATTATACATTATATATTAGTATACATGCACTATATTATATATTAGTATACATGCACTATATTATATATTATAATCTATTTATATATTAGTATACATGTACTATATTATACATTATATATTAGTATACATGCACTATATTATATATTATATATTAGTATACATGCACTATATTATACATTATATATTAGTATACATGCACTATATTATATATTATATATTAGTATACATGCACTATATTATATATTATAATATATTTTATATATTAGTATACATGTACTATATTATACATTATATATTAGTATACATGTACTATATTATACATTATATATTAATATACATGTACTATATTATACATTATATATTAGTATACATGCACTATATTATATATTAGTATACATGCACTATATTTTATATTATAATATTATATATGATATATTAGTATACATGTACTATATTATATATTATATATTAGTATACATGTACTATATTATACATTATATATTAGTATACATGTACTATATTATACATTATATATTAGTATACATGTACTATATTATACATTATATATTAGTATACATATACTATAGTATACATTATATATTAGTATACATGTGCTATATTATACATTATATATTAGTATACATGCACCATAGTATACATTATATATTAGTATACATGTACTATATTATACATTATATATTAGTATACATGCACTATATTATACATTATATATTAGTATACATGCACTTCATTATACATTATATATTAGTATACATGCTCTATATTATATCTTATATATTATTATACATGCACTATATTATACATTATATATTAGTATACAGGCACTATATTATATATTATAATATTATATATGATATATTAGTAAACATGTACTATATTATACATTATATATTAGTATACATGCACTATATTATACATTATAAATTAGTATACATGCACTATATTATAAATTTTTTATTAGTATACATGTACTATATTATACATTATATATTTGTATAAATGCACTATATTATACATTATATATTAGTATACATGCACTATATTATACATTATATATTAGTATACATCTACTATATTATACATTATATATTAGTATACATGCACTATATTATACATTATATATTAGTATACATGCACTATATTATACATTATAGTATACATGCACTATATTATACATTATATATTAGTATACATGCACTATATTATACATTATATATTAGTATACATGCACTATTTTATACATTATATATTAGTATACATGCACTATATTATACATTATATATTAGTATACATGCACTATATTATACATTATATATTAGTATACATACACTATATTATACATTATATATTAGTATACATGTACTATATTATACATTATATATTAGTATACATGCACTATATTATACATTATATATTAGTATACATGCACTATTTTATACATTATATATTAGTATACATGCACTATATTATACATTATATATTAGTATACATGCACTATATTATACATTATATATTAGTATACATACACTATATTATACATTATATATTAGTATACATGTACTATATTATACATTATATATTAGTATACATGCACTATATTATACATTATACAGTATATTAGTATACATGCACTATATTATACATTATATATTAGTATACATGCACTATATTATACATTATATATTAGTATACATGTACTATATTATACATTATATATTAGTATACATGTACTATATCATACATTATATATTACACCTACATTATATATGCACCTACTACAAACAAGGGGTCTTGAAGTTGTGTTACTGTATGTGATGTGCATCTGCTTCGTTCTTGTGGAGATATATAATTATTGATATTGTTGTGGTTCTTTATTGCTCTATAATTGCTTGGACATACTGGATTAGTGGTTATTAGTGTTATCAGGTTTTTTTTTTTTACACTTTTCATTATTCACACATTACATTCTTATTTCTATTTTCCTTTATTTATTTTCACTATTATTATTATATATTACATTTCATACATACACTTTCACTATCTGCACATTTGTTTATTCCATATTAATTTATTAATTTCATTTATTTCATCACTTTAATTTTCACATATACATATCTATATATATATATATATATATCATATGCTATATATATATATACATATTGCATACTATTTATTACATGTCTCACATGTTTGTTTTTTGTCATGTTATGTGTTTATGTGTTATTGTTTTATAACATATATGTATAGTTATATTTCTCTCTTTTTTTGTCTGTTAGTCTTGAATTACCACATTCTGTGTATGTCCACTCATAATTAGGATCGATTGGGAGCCTTGTTTAATCAATTAGGACTATTCCAGCCTTCATATCAGTTTTTCTGGTTTTAAGATGGCCGCCGCTATGCACCGGTGTTGTGCGCATGCTCCGAATATTTGGTTTCGTCATTTCATCGTGACGGCGCCATTTAATGTGTTGGTGGAACGCACATGCATTCCACAGCACGGGATTCTAGTCGTGATGTGATGGGGATCCATTTTCTGGCTCATGCGCCATGTAAAAAAAGCACAGGTGAGCTCTATTTTGGAGCTAAAACAGTGTAATAACGTTTACTGCACCTATAAAACCCTCCATTATTCACTGAACCAGCACCCCCTGAAGAAGCCATCGCAAAATGTGCGTTGGGCTGGTGGTCCATGTGGTCGCAGGCGGTATGATGGCTGGTTGGTATTTATTCTAACTAGGTGGCTTATACTATAATGAAATATATGTGATGAAGTTTTGGCCATAGCTGGTAACATTACTTGATTTGTATATTTGCACTTTCTATTTATTGTTATTTGGTGTTATTTAGTTTTGGTGTTTTTCTTATTTATATATGAATTAGTTTTTAAATATACCGCCTAATCTTGTCATTGTATGTTTGCCATCTCTGTATACCACATTGGACCACAATTTTTGTGTGTGTGTTTTTACTTGTTCTTAATTGTTTTTAACTTGGCAATATTATGAAATGGACTTTTTTGTTTAATAAAGATGAATTTTCACTATTTTTGACTGGATTGATTTGAGAATTATTGTTGGTTTCTTATTGTGAGGTTTACTCTGGTGTTCTCTATCATATAGATTCTATATTTATGATTATGAGACCGTATATTCTTTTTGGATTAATACATTATATATTAGTATACATATAATATATTATACTTTATATATTACTATAAATGTACTATATTATACATTATATATTAGTATACATGTACTATATTATACATTATATATTAGTATACATGTACTATATTATACATTATATATTATTATACATGTACTATATTATACATTATATATTAGTATACATGTACTATATTACACATTATATATTAGTATACATGTACTTTATTATAGATTATATATTAGTATACATGTACTATATTACACATTATATAATAGTATACATGTACTTTATTATAGATGATATATTAGTATACATGTACTATATTACACATTATATAATAGTATACATGTACTTTATTATAGATTATATATTAGTATACATGTACTATATTACACATTATATATTAGTATACATGTACTATATTATACATTATATATTGGTGTACATGTACTATATTATACATTATATATTATTATACATGTACTATATTATACATTATATATTAGTATACATGTACTATATTACACATTATATATTAGTATACATGTACTTTATTATAGATTATATATTAGTATACATGTACTATATTACACATTATATAATAGTATACATGTACTTTATTATAGATGATATATTAGTATACATGTACTATATTACACATTATATAATAGTATACATGTACTTTATTATAGATTATATATTAGTATACATGTACTATATTACACATTATATATTAGTATACATGTACTATATTATACATTATATATTGGTGTACATGTACTATATTATACATTATATATTATTATACATGTACTATATTATACATTATATATTAGTATACATGCACTATATTATACATTATATATTAGTATACATGTACTATATTATACATTATATATTATTATACATGTACTATATTATACATTATATATTGGTGTACATGTACTATATTATACATTATATATTAGTATACATGTACTATATTATACATTATATATTATTATACATGTACTATATTATACATTATATATTAGTATACATGTACTATATTACACATTATATATTAGTATACATGTATTATATTATACATTATGTATTATATTATACATTATATATTAGTATACATGTACTATATTATACATTATATATTATTATACATGTACTGTATTATACATTATATATTAGTATACATGTACTATATTACACATTATATATTAGTATACATGTATTATATTATACATTATGTATTATATTATACATTATATATTAGTATACATGTACTATATTATACATATAGTATAATGACGCTGCGCTGTGAGGAACGCCCCCCCAGTACAAGTCTATGGACGAGTATTGTCATGGAGGGGGTTCCTCACAGCGTAGCTAGACTGGCAGGAACACCCTTCTGATGGTGAATGGTGAAACTAAGACCACGGATATCTCCATCCCTGGGGAGCATATTGGGAAACTGAATTCAGCGTGCTGTCGGCTTTCTAGCGGTATGTAAAACAGCATATACATGAGGACATGAAAGGTGACTCAACTATGAGAGACAAAATGAGAAAACTAATCCAGAAAATCACATTGTCTGATTTTTTAAGAATTTATTTGCAAATTATGGTGGAAAATAAGTATTTGGTCACCTACAAACAAGCAAGATTTCTGTCTCTCACAGACCTGTAACTTCTCCTTTAAGAGTCTCCTCTGTCCTCCACTCATTACCTGTAGTAATGGCTCCTGTGTGACATTGTTATCAGTATAAAAGACACCTGTCCACAACCTCAAACAAAGATGCTCACAAAAACAAGTTATTGTACACTTTATAGGCATTAATATTATTAATACTTTATTTTGGGGTGTTTTTACTTTCTATCAGTATTATTTTTTATTCTCAGTTCTTCATAATGATGGAGTAATCTGTATACCAACTACATTGAATATACCGCTTAATACTACTTTTATCCGTTCAAGCTAGCTATAGGGTATTGCGCGTGCGCAGGTTTAGAAATTTCGCGAATGCGCATCTGGTTCTTTAGAACGGAGGCCTTGGCGCATGCGCGTGTCGATTTTTTTTATTTTTATTTTTTCGCACGTGCGCACTAAGGTGGCCCAGACGCTAACATATTTTCAACACGCGCAGGTCGCATCCATCAGTGCGCCTGCGCAATGACTTTTATTGAGCGCGCAAGTTTTTTTTTCTTCCCTATCTCCACATAGGTATTTAATGAGCCTCATCCCCGCTTCTAGCTATCTCTGTCCTAATCAAGCACCATTTTGGTGGTAAGTGTATACTAGCTATTTGACCAAAGTTGTTAGGATTAATGTATGTTCAATTATTTGCTGACTCCATAGTATACCTTTTATGAGTATTTGAAAACTTTAAGAGCATATCTTAATGGGACTATGATTCGGGGGGGGGGGGGATGGGGGGGAGATTTAAGAGTGGGTTTATCCGTATGGTATTTTGCATATAGTATAGATTTTAATATGCGCAAGGTTTTTTGAGAATTTTTTGAGGTTTATATAACCTTAACTAAGAGGATTTGGTATGTTCAAACATATAATTTATATGGATAAGTTATAAGGATACATTTGGACGCATATGGAATTGGATAAAGTTATATGGATACACCTTTTTTGTTAATTTCGATTCTTTTTACTCATGTTGTCTATATATTAACTTACACCTTTTTCTCATTGTCCCTTTATATGTGGTCTGTATATATTTACCTTTTGAGCCAATTTTAAAATCTGTTTAATTTAAAGGATATACCTACCCTAGCGTTTTTCTTCAATCTTTTATACTGTTTTTATGATTATGATTTGATTGAGCTAAGAGATATATATATATTTTTGATTTTTAAGGTTGTTTATATTTGCACTTGAAAAAGGGGAGTCCTTCCCCGAAACGCGTTGTGCCTTCTCTACCCTAATAAAGAGACCTTCATTCAGAAAAGTGACCTAAGATCTTCCTTTACAAGAGCGCAGACAGTCCATATCTTGGGGAACACACACCCCCTTCTTTATTGCAAAACTTCAAACAGTCACCCTCCAACCTCCACTATGGTGAAGACCAAAGAGCTGTGGAAGGACACCAGAAACAAAATGGTAGCCCTGCACCAGGCTGGGAAGACTGAATCTGCAATAGGCAAGCAGCTTGGTGTGAAGAAATCACCTGTGGGAGCAATAATTAGAAAATGGAAAACATACAAGACCACTGATAATCTCCCTCCATCAGGGGCTCCACGCAAGATCTCACCCCGTGGGGTCAAAATGATCACAAGAACGGTGAGCAAAAGTCCCAGAACCACCCGGGGGGATCCTAGTGACTGACCTGCAGAAAGCTGGGACTAAAGTAACAAAGGCTACCGTCAGTAACACACTACGCCGCCAGGGACTCAGATCCTGCAGTGCCAGACGTGTCCCCCTGCTTAAGCCAGTACATATCCGGGCCCGTCTGAAGTTTGCTAGAGAGCATTTGGATGTTGCAGAAGAGTATTGGGAGAATGTCATATGGTCAGATGAAACCAAAGTAGAAGTGTTTGGTAGAAACACAACTCGTGATGTTTGGAGGAGAGTGAATGCTGAGTTGCATCAAAAGAACACCATACCTACTGTGAAGCATGGGGGGGCAACATCATGCTTTGGGGCTGTTTCTCTGCAAAGGGACCAGGATGACTGATCCGTGTACATGAAAGAATGAATGGTGCCATGTATCGTGAGATTTTGAGTGCAAACCTCCTTCCATCAGCAAGGGCATTGAAGATGAAACGTGGCTGGGTCTTTCAGCATGACAATGATCCCAAGCACACCGCCAGGGCAACGAAGGAGCGGCTTCGTAAGAAGCATTTCAAGGTCCTGGAGTGGCCTAGCCAGTCTCCAGATCTCAACCCCATAGAAAACCTTTGGAGGGAGTTGAAAGTCCGTGTTGCCCAGCGACAGCCCCAAAACATCCCTGCTCTAGAGGAGATCTGCATGGAGGAATGGGCCAACATACCAGCAACAGTGTGTGCCAACCTTGTGAAGACTTACAGAAAACGTTTCACCTCTGTCATTGCCAACAAAGGAGATAGAACAAAGTATTGAGATGAACTTTTGTTATTGACCAAATACTTATTTTCCACCATAATTTGCAAATAAATTCTTTAAAAATCAGACAATGTGATTTTCTAGATATGTTTTCTCATTTTGTCTCTCATAGTTGAGGTCTACCTATGATGACAATTACAGGCCGGCCTCATCTTTATAAGTGGGAGAACTTGCACAATTGGTGGCTGACTAAATACTTTTTTCCCCACTGTATATTATACATTATATGTTAGTATACATGTACTATATAATAAAATATATATTAGATTACATACATAATATTATACATTATATATTAGTATGTCTACTATCAATGAAATGCCGCTTACCTTGGAACATTCTTGTATATGTTGTATTTGTATTGCTTATCTTTGCTGCTGTAACAAACTGAATTTCCCCATGGTGGGACTATTAAAGGATTATTATTATTAGTATACATGCACTATATTATACATTATACTGTATATTAGTATTCATGCACTATATTAAATCTTAAATATAATATAGTGTACTATATGTATACTAATATATAATGTATAATATAGTACATGTATACTAATATATAATGTATAATATAGTACATGTCTACTCATATATAATGTATAATATAGTACATGTATACTAATATATAATGTATAATATAGTGTATGTATACTAATATACAATGTATAATATAATGCATGTATACTAATATATAATGTATAGTGTATGTATACCAATATATAATGTATAATATAGTGTATGTATACTAATATATAATGTATAATATAATGCATGTATACTAATATATAATCTATAATATAGTGCATATAATCTAATAAATATTGTATAATATAGTGTATGTATATTAATATATATTGTGTACAACAAGGAAAAAAGAAAAAAAAACTGGGAAATGGTAAACCGCTGCTGAACCAAATGAGAGAGACACTTGGGTCTGTATGGTAAAAAACATACACTTTATTGGTTCCAGAAGGGACACGAATAAAAATATTGAGCGTGGGGCTATGCGTTTCAACGCCGTATCGGCGTCTTCATCAGGCCACTGCATACAAATAGGTAAATAAACATAATAAACAAAAAGAACATCAGAAAATGAACAGATATTAAATATAAAATTAAAAATTAAATCTAAATTGAAGTTACAAAATTTAGGAATATAAATAAGATCATATATACAGAAAGTGTAGTAAAAATGAATAAAATATATAAAATAAAGTTCATGATACAATTAATGCATCGTAATTACTATATAGAAAATAAATGCATAAAAACTAGTAATTGTGATATATTAAAAATAGATAATGTGTAAAAGGACATACAGAGCCTTGCGAAAGTATTCGGCCCCCTTGAACTTTTCAACCTTTTGCTACATTTCAGGCTTCAAACATAAGGATATAAAATTTTAATTTTTTGGTGAAGAATCAACAACAAGTGGGACACAATCGTGAAGTGGAACGAAATTTATTGAATATTTTAAACTTTTGTAAAAAATAAAAAACTGAAAAGTGGGGCGTGCCAAATTATTGGGCTCCCTTAAGTTAATACTTTGTAGCGCCACCTTTTGCTGTGATTACAGATACAAGTCGCTTGGGGTATGTCTCTATCAGTTTTGCACATGGAGAGACTGAAATTCTTGCCCATTCTTTCTTGGAAAACAGCTGGAGCTCAGTGAGGTTGGATGGAGAGCGTTTGTGAACAGCAGTTTTCAGCTCTTTCCACAGATTCTCGATTGGATTCAGGTCTGGACTTTGACTTGGCCATTCTAATACCTGGATACGTTTATTTGTGAACCATTCCATTGTAGATTTGGCTTTATGTTTGGGATCATTGTCTTGTTGGATGATAAATCTCCGTCCCAGTCTCAGGTCTTTTGCAGACTCCAACAGGTTTTCTTCCAGAATGGTCCTGTATTTGGCTCCATCCATCTTCCCATCAATTTTAACCATCTTCCCTGTCCCTGCTGAAGAAAAGCAGGCCCAAACCATGATGCTGCCCCCACCATGTGTGACAGTGGGGATGGTGTGTTCAGGGGGATGAGCTGTGTTGCTTTTACGCTAAACATATCGTTTTGCATTGTGGCCAAAAAGTTGGATTTTGGTTCCATCTGAGCAGAGCACCTTCTTCCACATGTTTGGTGTCTCCCAGGTGGCTTTTTATGGATATCTTTGAGAAATGGCTTTCTTCTTGCCACTCTTCCATAAAGGCCAGATTTGTGCAGTGTACGACTGATTGTTGTCCTATGGACAGACTCTCCCACCTCAGCTGTAGATCTTTGCAGTTCATCCAGAGTGATTATGGGCCTCTTGGCTGCATCTCTGATCAGTCTTCTCCTTGTTTGAGATGAAAGTTTAGAGGGACGGCTGGGTCTTGGTAGATTTGCAGTGGTCTGATACTCCTTCCATTTCAATATGATCGCTTGCACAGTGCTCCTTGGGATGTTTAAAGTTTGGGAAATCTTTTTGTATCCAAATCCGTCTTTAAACTTCTCCACAACAGTATCACGGACCTGCCTGGTGTGTTCCTTGGTCTTCATGATGCTCTCTGCGCTTTAAACAGAACCCTGAGCCTATCACAGAGCAGGTGCATTTATACGGAGACTTGATTACACACAGGTGGATTATATTAATCATCATCAGTCATTTAGGACAACATTGGATCATTCAGAGATCCTCACTGACCTTCTGGAGTGAGTTTGCTGCACTGAAAGTAAAGGGGCCGAATAATATTGCACGCCCCACTTTTCAGTTTTTTATTTTTTACAAAAGTTTAAAATATCCAATAAATTTCGTTCCACTTCACGATTGTGTCCCACTTGTTGTTGATTCTTCACCAAAAAATTAAAATTTTATATCCTTATGTTTGAAGCCTGAAATGTGGCAAAAGGTTGAAAAGTTCAAGAGGGCTGAATACTTTCGCAAGGCACTGTATATATATAATCATATATATAATCAAAGCAAAAGGTGGCTACTTTGAAGAACCTAGAACATAAGACATATTTTCAGTTGTTTCACACTTTTTGTTAAGTATATAATTCCACATGTGGTAATTCATAGTTTTGATGCCTTCAGTGTGAATCTACAATTTTTATAGTCATGAAAATACTGAAAACTCTTGGAATGAGAAGGTGTGTCCAAACTTTTGGTCTGTAGTGTATATATATGTATATATATATACACACTACCATTCAAAAGTTTAGGGTCACTTAGAAATTTCCTTATTTTTGATAGAAAAGCACAGTTTTTTCAATGAAGATAATATTAAATGAATCAGAAATACCCTCTATACATTGTTAATGTGGTAAATGACTATTCTAGCTGCAAATGTCTGGTTTTTAATGCAATATCTACATAGATGCATAGAGGACATTTCCAGCCACCATCACTCCAGTGCTCTAATGGTACATTGTGTTTGCTAACTGTGTAAGAAGGCTAATGGAGGTTTAGAAAACCCTTGTGCAAGTATGTTAGCACAGCTGAAAACAGTTTTGCTGGTTAGAGAAGCTATAAAACTGAACTTCCTTTGAGCTAGCTGAGAATCTGGAGCATTACATTTGTTGGTTCAATTAAACTCTCAAAATAGCCAGAAAAAGAGAACTTTCATGTGAAACTCGACAGTCTATGCTTGTTCTTAGAAATGAAGGACATTCCATGCGAGAAATTGCCAAGAAACTGAAGATTTCCTACAACGGTGTGTACTACTCCCTTCAGAGGACAGCACAAACAGGCTCTAACCAGAGTAGAAAGAGAAGTGGGAGGCCCCGCTGCACAACAAGACAAGTCCATTAGAGTCTCTAGTTTGAGAAATCGACGCCTCACAAGTCCTCAACTGGCAGCTTCATTAAATAGTCCCCGCAAAACGCCAGTGTCATCGTCTACAATGAAGAGGCGACTCAGGGATGCTGGCCTTCAGGGCAGAGTGGCCAAGAAAAAGTCATATCTGAGACTGGCTAATAAAAGGAAAAGATTAATATGGGCAAAAGAACAGACATTGGACAGAGGAAGATTGGAAAAGTGTTATGGACAGACGAATGGAAGTTTGAGGTGTTTGGATCACACAGAAGAACATTTGTGAGACGCAGAACAACTGAAAAGATGCTGGAAGACGCCTGACGCCGTCAGCATGGTGGAGGGAATGGGATGGGCTGGGGTTGCTTTGGCGCTGGTAAAGTGGGAGATTTGTACAAGGTAAAAGGGATTTTGAATAAGGAAGGCTATCACTCTATTTTGCAACGCCATGCCATACCCTGTGGACAGCGCCTGATTGGAGCCAATTTCATCCTACAACAGGACAATGACCCAAAGCACCTTCAAATTATACAAGAACTATTTAGGGAAGAAGCGGCAGCCGGTATTCTATCTGTAATGGAGCGGCCAGCGCAATCACCACATCTCAGCCCCATTGAGCTGTTGTGGGAGCAGCTTGACCGTATGGTACGCAAAAAGTGCCCATCAAGCCAATCCAACTTGTGGGAGGGGCTTCTGGAAGCATGGCGGGAAATGTCTCCAGATTACCTCAGCAAATTAACAGCTAGAAAGCAAAGTTTGAAGGAGAAAATTATTATTTCAAATAAAAATCATTATTTCTAACCTTGTCAATGTCTTCACTATATTTTCTACTCATTTTGCAACTCATTTGATAAATAAAAGTGTGAGTTTTCATGGAAAACACAAAATTGTCTGGGAGACCCCAAACTTTTGAACGATAGTGTATATAGAAATAAATCTTCAGTGCTGGAACCCACTTTTTGGATTATTCATCTCTTACACCCCAATGGTACGAGTATTATCTCAGATCTCAGTATATTTTTTAATTGTTATTTTCTATTTCATTATTATAATCTGCCTGGATCCATGCTCGATTAATTTCTACAAATATAGTTTTTTCCGTGCTTTCGTTTCCTTCGGTGTGTCAATGCCCCCTGTAGCGCTGACTACCTGCTCTGACATTACACTGGAGGATGGACAACACAGTAGACCCACTGAAAAATAGGGCACTGACTGCCAATGGTCTAATCTGCTGCCTCAGAAGTCAATAGGATGAGGGCTCAGCCTCAGGGCATCTGCGGGAACAAGCTCACAGTCTAGATACGACTGAACCTGCTTGTGCAGGCAGTGACGGTGCCCGGCTGTTTGCTTATGTGGGCCATCAGTTGTCTAAAGGCAGTGGAATCCGTCAAGTTGAACGGCAACAACCGCAACACCAGCAACGTGGCCGGGTGCAAGTGCAGTTGATGAATATGTGGATGACTCGGTGCTTATTGTTGTTTCTATTCAGATATCAATGGTGAGTGATGTAGGAGGAGCAGAGCTCGGTGAGCCAGACAGTGATGACGATGAGTCTGACAAACATGTACTAGTAGTGGCCTGCCTACAAGAATGACCACAGGGAGGAGGAGGAGGAGGATGGTTTTGTTACATTGCTTGCTATGCTCAACCTGGACACACTGAGACAGATTTGTCGTGTAACAATGTAGAGAAAAATTCCAACAATGAGATATGCCAGCACTAGAACTAGAAATATATCTGTAACTGTCACCACCACCAGAATGCATGTTCTCTTTTCTTCCATTACCATTATTTTTTACCAGACTTTATATTCGGGAACTTACAGTTAGGTCCACATATATTTGGACACTGACACAAATATTGTTTTTTTTTTACCTCTTTATTGAAACATATTTGAGTTCTAGTTATATAATAGATATATAAAGTCCAGACTTTCAGCTTTCATTTGAGGGTATCCACATTGGATGAAGGGTTTAGGAGTTTCTGCTCAGTAACATGCGCCACCCTGTTTTTAAAGTGACCAAAAGTAATTGTACAATTCACTCTGTGGCTGTTTCCTGGGCAGGTTTGGGGGCAATTCCTTCCTAATGTCATTCTCCATTAAGCAGATACAAGGCCTGGAGTTGATTTGAGGTGCGGTGCTTGCATTTAGAAGATTTTGCTGTAAAGAAAACATGCAGTCAAAGGAGCTCTCCATGCAGGTGAAACAAGCCCCCCTTAAGCTGCGAAAACAGAAAAAAAAAACATCCAAGAAATTGCTACAATATTACAGGCAAAATCTATAGTTTGGTGCATCCTTAGAAAGAAAGCACTGGTGACCTCATCAATGCAAAAAGACCTGGACCTGGCCCACAGTGGTGGATGATCGTAGAATAATTTCCGTGGTGAAAAGAAACCCCTTCACAACAGCCAACCAAGTGAACAATACTCCACAGGATGTAGGCAATGGATCAATATCCAAATCTACCATAAAGTGAAGACTGTATGAAAGTAATTACAGAGGGTTCACTGCACGGTGCGAGCCACTCATAAGCCTCAAGAATAAGAAGGCTAAAAGACATATAAGAAAGCCAGCACAGTCCTGGAAGAACATTCTATGGACAGATGAAACCAAGATCAACCTCTACCAGAATGATGGAAAGAAAACAGTATGGTGAAGGTGCAGCACAGCTCATGATCCAAAGCATAGCACATCATGTGTAAGACACGGCGGTGTGATGGCTTGGGCAGGCATGGCTGCCAGTGGCAGTGGTCACTAGTGGCTATTGATGATGTGACACAGAACAGAAGCAGCCGGATGAATTCTGAGCTATTCACAGACATACTGTGTGCTCAAATACAGCCAAACTGATCCATAACACAGATGGACCCAAAACATAAAGCCAAAGCAACCTAGGAGTTTATTAAAGCAAAGAAGTGGAAGATTCTAGAATGGCCAAGTCAGTCGCCTGATCTCAACCTCATTGAGAATTTCACTTGTTAAAGACTAAACTTCAGACAGAAAGGCCACAAACAAACAGCAACTGAAAACCACCGCAGTAAAGTCCGCGCATTAACCAGGAGGAGACGCATCGGCGGCGTCTGGTGATGTCCATGAGCTCAGGACTTCAGCCAGTCATTGCCAGTTAAGAGGGAACAATCAATTATTAGAAATTAACATTTTATTTACAATTATTTAATTTGTCCAATTACTTTTGAGCCCCTGAAATGAAGGGATTGTGTGTAATAAATGCTTTATAGTCCTCACATTTATATACAGTCATTTTATACAACGCACTGAATTAAAGCTGAAAGTCTGAACTTCAACATTGTGGGAATGTCCAGAACCGAATATAGAAAAATGTTGTCTCTGTCCAAATATTTATGGACCTAACTGTATATGCAATAACCCTCAGTCTGATAGGTAATAATGTATTGGATAGAAGATGGACCTTCAGATTTCGTGTTTAGCCTTAAGCAGCCAAATCTCTATTATAAGACAAAGGAACACCGACCGTACTAGTGTTAGTGTAGCGGGTGTATAACGTCGCCAGCTCTGGGGCTGTGCAGCTTGTATGTAACTAATCTGTATCAAGGAAAAAACTGGTAGATTTTTAATGAACATGAATGACTTTAAGGAATAACACAGAGAGGTAATGTTCTGACTTCTCTGAGATTTTTTTGTCTTTTGGTAAGGAAAATACAATATCCAAATAACGCCAGGACTGACAGACTTCATGGTCCGTTCTTGGTCTTCTTGTACACACAGCACAGATTGAATTTATTTGACTTTGAGAATTAGGATTTATTCCTGCAGCTGCTGCAGCGGGCAGTCCAGTAACACACAATATCGATTGTAGTCGGATTGGGTACTGAGAGTTTGTGATTGATTGTTTGATACGGCGGCTATACATGTCACTAACAGTCTGTACATGCCATGTACTAATGGATGCCCTAAGGTTGTATTCACATGACAGAATTTCACCCAAGAAACTTGGTCGGTGTGCTGGTTGGATTTGGCAGCTTGAACAGTATTCTGGGAGAGGAACTTCTAGAATAATAGTTACCCATGATGCTAGAATGCTGTATTATCTGTGTATTATCTCCTAACACTGCACTAATCCCCAGAACCCTCCACACTGTATTATCTGTGTATTATCTCCTATCTCTCTCTAGTCCTAACACTACACTAATCCCCAGAACCCCCCACACTGTATTATCTGTGTATTATCTCCTATCTCTCTCCAGTCCTAACACTACACTAATCCCCAGAACCCCCCACACTGTATTATCTGTGTATTATCTCCTATCTCTCTCCAGTCCTAACACTACACTAATCCCCAGAACCCTCCACACTGTATTATCTGTGTATTATCTCCTATCTCTCTCTATTACTAACACTACACTAATCCCCAGAACCCTCCACACTGTATTATCTGTGTATTATCTCCTATCTCTCTCCAGTCCTAACACTACACTAATCCCCAGAACCCTCCACACTGTATTATCTGTATATTATCTCCTAACACTACACTAATCCCCAGAACCCCCACACTGTATTATCTGTGTATTATCTCCTATCTCTCTCTATTACTAACACTACACTAATCCCCAGAACCCTCCACACTGTATTATCTGTGTATTATCTCCTATCTCTCTCCAGTCCTAACACTACACTAATCCCCAGAACCCCCCACACTGTATTATCTGTGTATTATCTCCTATCTCTCTCCAGTCCTAACACTACACTAATCCCCAGAACCCCCCACACTGTATTATCTGTGTATTATCTCCTATCTCTCTCCAGTCCTAACACTAATCCCCAGAACCCCCCACACTGTATTATCTGTGTATCTCCTATCTCTCTCCAGTCCTAACACTGCACTAATCCCCAGAACCCCCTATTTATGCTATTCGGTCTGAGACTCTAGCCCTAATCTTTCTGTACAAAATGATCACCACCTCCACCATCATAAGCTTTCTATGCTGCCTATGAGGCATCAGTGACATTAGACCTATAATGGTGGTTGGTCGAATGCCTCCAAGGACAACATTTGAAAGGAGTTTGTATGTTCTGGGTGCTTCGCTTTCCTCCTACACTCCAAAGGCACAAATATGCTGATGGTATATAATAAATGAATGAATGGCTGGGCTCTGTTATACAACTACATGTCTAATTGTAACGTATCTACAATAAGAGCTAAGATTTATCATTTTAAGCCCTCTATTCTCTCAGTTCTCTGATGCACCAAGGAATAGTCCACACTCCATAATGTATAAATCACTCATTGTTTATTAGACTGCAGCAGTTCTTTCTGGGCTATTAGCCCGATCTCTTTTTAGGAGTCACCCCCAACACTGTATAAATAACGACCAGATAATGATATGTCCATATATCGTATTATATATATTTCACACAGGGTGTCCTTCCTTTTTCATGGAGACAATTCAGCTTCACATCTTATATCCACAAGACTTTTCCTCCATGGACCCCGGTCACATTGACCTCGAAGATACAATAATGTCACCCAAAAAGAGACTCTTATTAGCTGTTTAATATCTGCGAATTTCAAACAAGAATGTTCTTATTTTCCATAAACTCCCCCGTGTGACTTCTCTGATGATCATTAAATTTGGCTTTTGAAATAAAACATTTCCCACAATCTGAACATGAATATGGCCTCTCTCCTGTATGAATTCTCTGATGCACAACAAAATTTTCCTTCGTTATATAAGATTTCCCACATTCTGAACATGAATATGGCTTCTCTCCTGTGTGACTTCTCTCATGTTTAACAAGAGTTGATTTATCTGTAAAACATTTTCCACATTCAGAACATGAATATGGCTTCTCTCCTGTGTGAATTCTCTGATGTCTAATGAAACTTGATTTATCAGAAAAACGTTTTCCACATTCAGAACATGAAAAAGGCTTCTCTCCTGTATGAATTTTCTCATGTTTACTGAAACTTGATTTATCTGAAAAACGTTTTCCACATTCAGAACATGAATACGGTTTCTGTCCTGTGTGAATTCTCTGATGCACAACCAAATTTTCCTTCTTTATAAAAGATTTCCCACACTCTGAACATAAATACGGCTTCTCTCCTGTGTGATTTTTCTGATGTGTAAGGAGTCTTGATTTATCTGAAAAACATTTTCCACATTCAGAACATGAATACGGCTTCTCTCCTGTGTGAATTTTCTGATGTCTAATTAAACTTGATTTATCTGAAAAACATTTCCCACATTCAGAACATGAATATGGCTTCTCTCCAGTGTGACTTCTCTGATGATCACTTAGTTTAGCTTTACATGTAAAACCTTTCTCACACTCTGAACATGAATAAGGCTTCTCTCCCATGTGAATTCTTTGATGTTTAATGAGACTTGATTTAGCTGTAAAACATTTTCCACATTCAGAACATGAATATGGCTTCTCTGTGTGATTTCTCTGATGCACAATAAAATTCTTCTTCTTCATGAAACTTTTCCCACATTCTGAACATGAATACGGTTTCTCTCCTGTGTGAATTCTTTGATGTCTATTGAGACTTGATTTATCTGAAAAATGTTTTCCACATTCAGAACACACATATGGCTTCTCTCTGTGTTTTCTCTGATGATCATGAAGGTTGGCATTAGAAATAAAACATTTTCCACATTCTAAACATGAATATGGTTTCTCTCCTGTGTGGATTTTCTCATGTGTATTAAGTTTTGATTTATAAGTAAAACATTTCCCACATTCTGAGCATGAATACGGCTTCTCTCCTGTATGAATTTTTTCATGTTTTGCAAGATTTGATTTATTGCTAAAACATTTCCCACATTCTGGACATATAAATGACTTCTTGTCTGTGTGCATTCTCCCATATGTAACAAAATTTGATTTATCGTTGAAATATTCTCCATGTTCTGAACATGAATATGGCTCATCTCCTGGGTGAATTCTAAGAAGACCTGAGCTTTTATTAAACTCTTTTCCACCTTCCCATTGAAACCTTTTTCCTTCTTTCTGGCTGGTACTTGTGGTCACAATCTGTGGTTGGTCAGAAATTTCCACATAATTCAGAGGGTTATATGATGGATCTGTACTGTGACGTCCTGGATGTACATTATGGGTATATTCAATATATTCATCTTCTACTTTATAGTTTAACTCAAGGATCTTACTGCAATTTTCTGTAGGATTACAATGGATTTGATTATTTTTTTCTCCTGGGTGAATTTTCTGATGTCTAACAAAACTTGATTTAGCTGAAAAACAAAAGTAGAGAAATTTTATAACAGGCTGGAAACTCACAAGCAGATTATAATATAGTCAATGACAAAGAGAGATAGAGACATTACTCTTAAAACGGAATGTGTAACTAAATTCTTATTCATGTAAATGACTGTTTCTTAATTTTAGATTATTTTTGGCATTGAAAAAAAATACACTACAAAAACATATATACACACACACAAAATTTCTCACTGTTGAACACTAGAGGCAGCATCATCTGTGTATTGTATCACAGCACACAACCTATAGCAGAGTTAGTGCAGTCAACCCTATCTCCTACATATCTAGTTGCTTAAGGACCTATGATGATGTCATCCCAGCTCCTTAAGCAACAGTAGCTTCACAAATACATCTCTGCACTACTACATTTGAAGCATATAAAAAGCAGTTAAAATGTACAGCTCAGATAACTGTAGCAGCCGCATGGACACAGTCTTTTATGCTTTTTAGAAGCTTTATGTGTAGCTGCGGAAAGCTGTATTTGTATCATTGTGATGCTTAAGAACCACCCTTGAAGATATCATCAGCAACTAGAAACCATCTGTGTATTGTGATGCTCCTTTAATTGGGTAGCAGTGGGAAATATGAAAATCTTTTTTTTTTAAGTTTTTTAATATTTCCTAAAAAAAAAAATGCTAATTCCAAAAAAGTTCTAAAATTAACAAACAATAATTTTATTAATGTTTTTTTTTTCTGGTAACACCTTTTAAGGTTACCAACCCTTCCAAATTGAATTCAGTCTCTTCTATTCATATTTATGTAGTTATATTTATGTAGAATAAGGAATCGGCCACTTTATCTTTACTGCGCTCCAGCCAGTCGCAACGTGGCTATTGCCGGAGGGGCATGTGACCAGACTTGTCCATCAGTGGCTTACATTGAATAGGTTATTCAATGAATGGATGTGGCCACGTGTTTCTGAATCGGTGGCCATGTTGGGTGTGTAAACAGGGGCCTGGACTATACACAAGGGTGCGGTGATGATGGGTATATAGCAGTATATTAGTAAGGGGCTCACAGTGTATCCAGCACATTCATAAAAGTTATAATACAGCGGCCAATCCCTTTACTATATACATCAGGATTCTACATTAAAGATTGGGACAATTTTCAGTTTTATTTTTTTTTTCTTTTCTTTTGTGGGATAAATTGTACTTAATAATCATCATTTAATATTCTGTGCAATGTAATGTTCTGGGGAATAGAATGCATTTTTGCAAATTTCTGAACGATTTAGTTTTTATGGCATTTGCTATGGGGTAAGAATGAAACGTTTGTCTCTATTCTATGGATCACGACGATCACCACATTTATACAGTATTTTTCAGGTTTTAATCTCTTTTAAAAAATGTAAATTTTTGCAAAATATACAAATATTCTGAACCTCCATATTCTGACAACATTTTCTGGTTTCCATGTTTGGAGCTGTGTAAGGAATCTTTTAATGCGGGGTAAGGTGTAGCTTTAATAGATATTTTAGGAAAGGTGCGGCGGACTGATCAGTTTTTATTCAGTCTTTTTAGGAGGTAAAGCCTTGGCTATTACAATTTATATTTTCAAGCTATGGCAGTCACTGTATGGTTTACACATTTTTACATTTTTAAAGGAATGTTTCACCAAAAATGGCTTTTTTTTTTTAAACCAAGTTTTTGATGAGAAACACATTGTTTATTAATTTGTGACAATTTTATTTCCAGTTACTATCTATGTATCTTGTATTTATGTATTTTTTTCTGAAGGGGTTTTCACTGCATCAGTGACCTCATTAACATCACAATCAAGCCAGACAGGATCACAACAGACGTTCACACCTCTACATATAACATCCATAGTGACCCATCATTACATCACTATTGACAACAGATGCTACAGAGCATGTCTAGAAAACGATCCCACAGACCTTAATGGGTCAGCTCCAGACTTTTGCTACCTATGGCCATGACTATACTGTAAAGCATATTACTACATGCTGTAAACCGGGCAGAGAAGAAGCTCAGGCACCCCCTAGGCAACAATCATTACAATATGGCGGCACCCTTGGAGTCAACTCTGTTTAGAGTTAACAGTCGCTTTTGACTGTGGCATCTGTAGGGTTAACAGCCACAATCGGCGCTGGCACGGCTCATGGCAGATATTGGCTGTATTATACAGCTGGTACCCACCATGTATGGAGAGGGCTCAGCTCATGAGCCCTCAAAGTAAAACCCCTCACGACCAATGGTTGTTAAGGCGGTAAGTCGTCACCTAGAAACTGAAATGTCAGAGAGAAGACTAACTTGACTCTTTTTTTTCATATCCTTCACTCGATGTAGACCACTGCCGCCCCCCACAGACTAATCCAGTGCAATTAGAGCCATCTTGTCTGTCCTTGTAGTCGCCCGGACCAGACTTGTATTTTCCTTCTCAGCTTATTGTGACTGGGGACGATATTCAGGTCTAGATAATCCTCAACCCTTTCTGACACTCGGACCCCAAGGTATTGTCCCCGGGGAAGAACCTCAACAAATTATTCCTATTAATCTTTAGGATATCCAAGGAGAATAAGAGAGACTTCCCCCAATGTATTCACTATGACTAATGACAGGATGGAGAGGGAGACGCTCCTGCCCCAGTCTGAACAGTACCAGAAACTCCTCACATCTATCTCCAGTAGTCCAGTATTCACACAACGCTCCGGTATAACTTCTGCTTTATGGCTTATAGTTCTGTTCTTAGTTTAATAGCTGGAATTACTTTCTGCCCGGAGAGTTACTGGAAGGAGCTCTAAGGGGGAACCAACCTTAAGAAACCTGTGAATTCTCCTTCTCCATTCATTACTCCGTACCTGTGGTAACACCTCCTGGAATTTCCTCCTCCACTTCCCTCTTACACAGGTGATGGCCCCTCATCCTCTCTTCTTCAGCCTCCGCTTTAATATTAGTCACATCTTCTCCCTGATTTGTCATAGGTCACAATTCAGTACAATCCAGCAGAAATACAGGTGGGAAATCTAACAGAGCAACATAAGAAAGCAGCAAAATCTCTGAGGCCATGTATGAGTGCAGGAGCGGCGAGCTCCACCCCCTATATAGATGTGCCCCAGGACTCAGCAGCGCCATCTACCTGCTGACTGTCTGGTACATGTATGAGTGCAGGAGCGGCGAGCTCCACCCCCTATATAGATGTGCCCCAGGGCTCAGCAGCGCCATCTACCTGCTGACTGTCTGGTACATGTATGAGTGCAGGAGCGGCGAGCTCCACCCCCTATATAGATGTGCCCCAGGACTCAGCAGCGCCATCTACCTGCTGACTGTCTGGTACATGTATGAGTGCAGGAGCGGCGAGCTCCACCCCCTATATAGATGTGCCCCAGGGCTCAGCAGCGCCATCTACCTGCTGACTGTCTGGTACATGTATGAGTGCAGGAGCGGCGAGCTCCACCCACTATATAGATGTGCCCCAGGACTCAGCAGCGCCATCTACCTGCTGACTGTCTGGTACATGAGGCCATGTATGAGTGCAGGAGCGGCGAGCTCCACCCCCTATATAGATGTGCCCCAGGACTCAGCAGCGCCATCTACCTGCTGACTGTCTGGTACATGTATGAGTGCAGGAGCGGCGAGCTCCACCCCCTATATAGATGTGCCCCAGGACTCAGCAGCGCCATCTACCTGCTGACTGTCTGGTACATGTATGAGTGCAGGAGCGGCGAGCTCCACCCCCTATATAGATGTGCCCCAGGGCTCAGCAGCGCCATCTACCTGCTGACTGTCTGGTACATGTATGAGTGCAGGAGCGGCGAGCTCCACCCCCTATATAGATGTGCCCCAGGGCTCAGCAGCGCCATCTACCTGCTGACTGTCTGGTACATGTATGAGTGCAGGAGCGGCGAGCTCCACCCCCTATATAGATGTGCCCCAGGACTCAGCAGCGCCATCTACCTGCTGACTGTCTGGTACATGTATGAGTGCAGGAGCGGCGAGCTCCACCCCCTATATAGATGTGCCCCAGGACTCAGCAGCGCCACCTACCTGCTGACTGTCTGGTACATGAGGCCATGTATGAGTGCAGGAGCGGCGAGCTCCACCCCCTATATAGATGTGCCCCAGGACTCAGCAGCGCCATCTACCTGCTGACTGTCTGGTACATGTATGAGTGCAGGAGCGGCGAGCTCCACCCCCTATATAGATGTGCCCCAGGGCTCAGCAGCGCCATCTACCTGCTGACTGTCTGGTACATGTATGAGTGCAGGAGCGGCGAGCTCCACCCCCTATATAGATGTGCCCCAGGGCTCAGCAGCGCCATCTACCTGCTGACTGTCTGGTACATGAGGCCATGTATGAGTGCAGGAGCGGCGAGCTCCACCCCCTATATAGATGTGCCCCAGGACTCAGCAGCGCCATCTACCTGCTGACTGTCTGGTACATGTATGAGTGCAGGAGCGGCGAGCTCCACCCCCTATATAGATGTGCCCCAGGACTCAGCAGCGCCATCTACCTGCTGATTGTCTGGTACATGAGGCCATGTATGAGTGCAGGAGCGGCGAGCTCCACCCCCTATATAGATGTGCCCCAGGACTCAGCAGCGCCATCTACCTGCTGACTGTCTGGTACATGTATGAGTGCAGGAGCGGCGAGCTCCACCCCCTATATAGATGTGCCCCAGGACTCAGCAGCGCCATCTACCTGCTGGCTGTCTGGTACATGTATGAGTGCAGGAGCGGCGAGCTCCACCCCCCTATATAGATGTGCCCAGGACTCAGCAGCGCCATCTACCTGCTGACTGTCTGGTACATGAGGCCATGTATGAGTGCAGGAGCGGCGAGCTCCACCCCCTATATAGATGTGCCCCAGGACTCAGCAGCGCCATCTACCTGCTGACTGTCTGGTACATGTATGAGTGCAGGAGCGGCGAGCTCCACCCCCCTATATAGATCTGCCCCAGGGCTCAGCAGCGCCATCTACCTGCTGACTGTCTGGGACATTCTCCTCCGGGCAGTCCTGGGAATACAGAGGACTCAGGGGACATCTCTCGGGGGGATTTATGACAATGGATCCATCTGTAGGAAACACACAGTGATGGAATAGATTGACATGTGATGATGAGATGATGGGAGTAGTTTTATCTAGGTGAACCAAAACTCTCCCCTCCTTACACTGCTGATCAGCCCATAAGTCCGTCTCTTCTTCCGTTTCATCTACAATGTGAACCTTAATATCCATCAGAACTTGATCCTAAACAGACAAGATAAAAATGTAAATTGAACTTTGATTCGGTCACTTTATGGTCAGATGTTGGTGAGACTTTAGCGCCATCTACCTGATGATTGTCTGGGACATTCTCCTCCGGGCAGTCCTGGGAATACAGAGGACTCAGGGGACATCTCTCGGGGGGATTTCTCCTACTGGATCCATCTGTGGAGACACAAACACACAGTGACGGAATACATGAGCTGCTGTAGATCTGTCTATACATCAGACACTTGTAGGGTTAGTTATGGGGTGACCCTAAATAATATATATATATAATGTCTTCCCTCATAGTCTTCAGCTTTTTAGCCTGTGCAAGAGGGTTCTCTCTCTCGTTCATATGGAGTTTGCCATGCTGTTACCGTGACAGTCTCCATTCACAGTCTCTCCCAGGGTCTGAGCTGCCCATGCACACCCTCGACCAGTATGGTGACCTGGGTTCTAGTATCAGACAGGGCAGCTCAATTCCACCAATGTTGGCCCTCACCACAAGGCTCTCTCCTGCCATGTCTACTGCTTCAACATTAGGCCATCGGTAACAGTCCCTGTGGTTTGCTCCGCAACCATCGGCTGCTCTAGTTCAAACATCCCTGTGAGGTGTGGACCCCAGAAGTGAGTAACTTCTCACCAAGGGCCACTTCTGGTGGCACAACCAACACAACTGTCTTCTGTGTATGGCCCCGCTCATGCATGGCACCTGCCCCACCCATTTCTCTTTCTTTGAGTATCAAGTCACCTTGAGCATCTTCTGTATGGAGGTGACCTCTTGTTTAGTGGGACTTCCTTTGCAAGAGGCACCTTCAGTAGAGGAACTATTGACAAGGCTTCTGTCTGTTCCTCCCCCTCTCAGGTGATGGCTTCTCTGACTACCTGTCAGAAGGACTTCTGAGGCACCATTTCAGATCTCTCCCTCAGGATTCTCTTTAATGACCTGTTCTATGGCCCAACAGAAACTGATCACACAGTGCTGTCTCCATGCCTGCCAGGTACTCACTGCTCATCCCCGTCTTCCTCCACGGAATGGCCAGAAGCTTCTAGAGTCTGAAAGCCAATAAGGTCAAGGCTTCATCCTTTCCCTGAACCTTGGCAAAGAACTTTTACCTTACAAGAGCTTGTGTTGAGAAGCCGCCATATACTTCCTCCAGTGGGCCACAGATCTGTTGAAGGTTCTCCTGTGTTTGGCTGTAACATCACTTCTTCCTGGACTCTCCCTCCAGCATGCTCAGGGTTAGTTCCACCATCAAATGAGGGGCCACATTACACATTCTGGCTACCAACTACAACCTCTCCTTTCAGTTCTGTAGAACATTGGAACTGTCGAATTTCAGGAGATGGTTCCTGAGCGCTCCTACTGACACTGCCTCAGCCTGGGATGGGGCTGGTGTCCTGGCTTAGAAGGTCACTGCTGCAGGTATCTCCCTCTGGGAGGGCAACACCCACTTGGTGCAGGATCTCAAACTGTGTCCATCCTGTCAAATAGCACCAAATACAGATGGATGGTGTGAAGGATGTCGCTTGTGCCTGTCTCCATCTTACATTCCTTTCTCGGCTCTGCCCAGAGCTCATCCCCTCCTTTACTGAAACCTGTTATCTATGGGATAAAACTTCTTTGTGCCTTATCCAATAGTTATGTGCTAAGACTTATGGGACAGCCTTATAACCAATCATGTTATGTTAATTATACTAAATCGCACATTCTCTTTGTCTCTACAATGTATAACCACACCCACAATGTATAACCACACCTACAATGTATAACCACACCCACAACGTATAAAAACCTCACCATCAGCCATTAAAGACCAGACCATCTTGGTCACATACTTGCACCTTGTGACTCTCTGTGTTTCTCTGAGCCGGCTCACAAATCATTTTACACTAATTTGGACTCCAATATGGTGATACTTAGATCGGACTGCACTCACAGAAACTGTCGCCTGTCACATGGGGCTGGACGTGGCTTACTATCCAGGAGGAAAGTTGGAAACTGGTCCAAAACTCAGCTGCAAGGTAAGGAACCTTATTCTTGCCATTTCCACTTTCTGCTTTCCTCTTGTCTTGTGGTCTCTCTCTACATCGGGTGAACTGTAAGAAAAGTAAATCCTCTAGTCTTTTTAAGAACCCCGTTTATGAAGTATCCGTATTTGAAGAATGACTGATGTAGAGATTTTGTGCTGTGTTTTTGGCATGCATCCTATTTGGTTTGTTTATTTGCTAGATCATGTGGAAAGTTGGGAGGAGAGGTTGCCCCACCGCCCCTCTCCTCTAAATTGTGGCAGAGGAGAATGTAGTAGCCGGGGCTACTGTGTGATATCCTTGTATTTTAGTTAAGTACTCTGTGCGCCCAGGATATATCTTTGGAGGTTCTAGAACAAGAAGCTGTTTGGTTAAGCGCTGTGTGTACCCGGAGCAAGCTGTGTGCGCTCTTGTAGGTTCAAAAAGAAAAGTTAGGCAAATTTTGGGAAATTTGTCTGGGCGGTGTGTGGAGCTGATCCCAAGAGAATTTCCAGCTATAGAGATTGTAAGAGCAAAAGAGAATGCTGACGCAGTCAAGGGATGCCCGGAAATGTTCAAAAAGGCTGGTAAGCCTAAGACGGGATGTTTAGATGTTGCCTAAGCTTAGGATGTCAAAAAGATGGAACTTTGAATGTTAAAATGTGGAGAAATGTGTTACTATGCACATAAGGGATGGTTATCAGACAAAAGTTCGAGAGACAAAGCAATGTGTTGGTTGAAAGTGCCCGAGAAAGTGCCCAAGGGTGGATTTAAGTCCATTGAGAACACACAAAGGATTTGGTACCAGTGATTCAGTAATGGTATGCAAGAGGAAGGGCATAGCCCTATAGCTTCGGTGCCATCTTTAGTCTAAGTACCCTAACCATATGGGTGACCAGCAGGCTGGACCTGCCCTAGATGTAGACAGTAAAATCTGCTGCAGATTGTGTTCTTTGTTATGAATCATGCCCCAATAAACCAGGACTGTCCCCCATTGTCGAAAAGATTTACTAGGAGATTCAGAGAAACGAACAAGGGACCCCTGTCCCAAATCTGTATGTGTACGGTGCAGTAATCAAAAGGAGACGTCCGGAGTGTCATGTAACAATGTTTTTAGGAAAAAAAGTGAGAGAAGTCACTCTCATGTCTAATCTGTAATGTCTTCTGTTTATAATTTTTTTTTTATGGTGAGAACTCTAAGGAACTTGTGTGTGAGTCCAGGGGATCGACTGGATCCCTTATTTAATGCTCTCCCATTTCTTCTGCCTGCTCCGATGATATATTTTGAGTACTTTAGTAACCGCGCTGAATTGTTTGTAATTCTGGAGTGTGTAGAAGTTTTACAGTACTGAATTTACTTGTATGGGATTGTAAAAATAAGCTGCTGGCACTTTAAAAACTATGAATTTCAAGTTCTGCTGGGCTATATAGTTCCCCAGTGTGGTGTGAGAAGCTGGGAGTTTGAGCAGCGCAGCTATGTGGGCGAGAGTAGCAATGTGCACGAAAAGAGAAAAAGAAAAACCACACTGCTGGATTGTCTTGTTCTGTCCTTGACGAGTAGTCTCTAGAAGTCATTGGCAGTCTCTAGTACAGTAATGGCAAACCTGAGACACGCCTAGACATTTTGGGTGACACACATCGGCAGCTAAGTATTGTGTTATTGCAAGAAGGAGCTGTCGATACTTTTACTCACCTGTCCACGCTCCTGTCCTGGACGCCCTCCGCTGCCTCCTGTATATGATTGTTTATAACAAGTTTTAGAAAATGTAGAAGACGACGAACCATTGTTAATGCAGATTTTGAGTTTTGGGAATACTGAACTATAAGTTCATTCTTGCAAGTGTCCGAGGGACCTGAGAAGTTACTGTTAACAAGGGGTAATAGAATTAGCATTACAAATACAGATGGGAAACCTACAGTATGTATACGGGCCTGGAAATAGAATTAGAGCAGGAATAGAAGCCACCAAAGGAAGTACTTAGTATATTGTCCCAGGTCCGGCCTAAGCAATGGCTGGACAACTCAGACTACAGTGTGCCTTACTTATGCCTCCTAATGTCACCTCTGCACGCTGCATATTACTCAATACCTTTACCCTGTTACCAATAGATTCAGGTGGGGAAAGTAAGGAAAGTCAGACAACTTATATACACAAGTATTTTCTGATGTCAATAAGGAACAACATGATTGTATTCAACAAGAACCTGTAGAGGGTTTGGTCATGTACATGATGAACGTATTGCTAACCCTGATTTTGAGTTCTTTTGTAGACAGCTCTCAATTTGGGAAGAATGGCAAATTCTACCCCGGATATGCCAAGGTCACTGAACACGAAGTAACACAAGCAGAACTATTACAGAACTCCACTGGTCTCCGCTCAAGTAGTTGAACTGAAAGCACTAAACAAAACAGTGTTAAATGGCTGAGGGTAAGCCTGCTGGACCTTTGGTATAGCAGGACTATGGTCTGATCTGGAGAGCAAGAGCTTACCTTACGTCTAATGGTAAGCCTATAAAGGATTTCCAGGCTGTTCAGGAGGTGATGGAGACCCTGCTGCTACCCAAACAGGTGAGTATAGTCGAAGTCAAGGCGCACACCAAGGCTAATACAAAAGAAAGTAGAGGTAACGTGTGGGCACAAAACTAGCTGCAGATAAGCCTAGGGAACATGCCTCAGCACAGGGGGTCACCATACTGGACCAAAACTCTCAGCTCTCTTTTCAGGTTCTAAAAACACGGCAGGACCAAAACAGCCCAGAAGAAAAGCAGATTTGGGAACAGCAAGGAGCAAAAAAGGATGAGTAAGGCCTGATGGATGGAGAGAGTATGTTACTGAGAGCTCATTCCCAAGTACACCACAGCCATGTGTGACCATGAGGTGAGCAGGTATGGGATCCCCAAGACCATTGAAGTGATAATGGAACTCACTTTACTGGACAAGTAATGAGAGAAATAATGGAGGCTGTGGGGATACAGCAAGTGTTCCTTCCCAATACCATCCCCAGAGTTGTGGGAAAGTAGAGAGAATAAATGGTACCCTCAAACTGAAAATCCAAAAAGCTATGAAGAGATAGAGAAGCCATGGACAGAGCGCCTCCATCTGGCCCTATTCTCAGTAAGGTATACGCCACATAGAAAAATACACTTGTCACCTTATGAGCTACTTTTTGGTAGTGTCTAAGACTAGGACTGTATTTTCCTCAGCAGATGCGATGCCAATATAACACGTTGCACAAGGAATTGAGAAAAGTGCACAATAATGTCTATAGTTCTCTTCCAGACCCTGAACAAGTGACAGGATCACACTCCCTGAAGCCAGAAGACTGAGTGGTGGTAGAAAGAAAAAGTCTTGACCTGATGTTTGACGAGTCCTTTTGCGTGTCGCCAACATCCACTTCAAATTGGAAGGAAAAAGTAACTGGATGCATATTGCAAAAAGGATACTGCCCCGGGCAGTGATATGGCCGCTGACACTGGTGATTCTGTGGTCCCAGGGGGAAGCTAGAACCTCTAGGCCTCCCCTTAAAGACTTTAGAAGAGAGCAATAAGGGTGGACTGGTCCCTCTACGGAGGTAAACCATTGCGAAGATGGCCCGAAGGAGCCAAGAAAGTGAGATAAGTTTACATGTGTTGCTAATTACACTTGCACTATGGACTATCACTTTCTCTCATCCAGTGAAATTTGGACAATTTGGGTATTATTGGGTTTTGGGGAGTGAAGAAGGGTCTGTAAGTAAATGTTACCAACACCACTACGGGGCATTAATGCTATTATACTTGGGAACAACAACGTATGACAGCGATTGTACACTTTATTGTCTGCATCCAAATCAACAATGTTTGCATAAAGGGGTTAACCTATGGTTAAAAGGAAGGAAAAAAATTGTGGATAGAAATATCTCCAGGAGAAGTAAAATGTAATGGCAATAAGTACAGGGAAATATTCAACATATGACGTTATGTCTAGTACTATACTGTGTGGTGGGTGATAGCCTGTGATACCTCTTTAAGGATGTGACTCTCAGGGGTCCATTTTCTGGGTGTTTATATAATGTCAGTCCCATATTATGGGTAGATAAGACTATTACCTCCTTATAGTATATGGTGAGCGGTATCCGAGGCCTTATCACTACCTGGAATAATGTATAAAAGATATATCACAGAAGATTCCGAGATCGCGGAGACGATAGATCTGGTTACTATTACATTACACGGACTCATTCACAAAACTATAAGTAGTGGAGATAAATCGGTGTCCATGTCCTCAAATATAAGAGATGTCACCGCCCGCCATTGTAGGATATTCTCACTGACAGCAGATAACGCAGTCTGTATATAGCCCTATAGTGTTACTGTAGGAGGCCGGATAGTATTCACATTGCTGACTATATATATATGTATGTATTGTACAATGTATAAGGGATTACATAGATGGTTTATGGGATTATTACAGGGGATATTCCATATATTATTGCTGTGCTAGAAAGAGACGCAAATGTGGCACAGCGGGACTACAGGTTGTAGGGTGGTTGGGCACAGTGACAGACATGACGGGGACGGCAGCCCTCTGAGTGTGTTAGACCGATAGGTATGTAAATGGTAAAATATATCTATGGGGAATGAGGTGAAGTCTCCGGAAAAGTCCTCAGGATCTGACTAGCAGCTCCTAATGTACCCTGGGTATGGGTTATATCATTTACAAAAGGTGGGAGATGTGAGGGATGCCGCTTGTGTCGGTCACCATCTTACATTCCTTTCTCGGACGCTGCCCTGAGCCCATCCCCCTCCTTTACTAAAAACTTATCTATGGGATGAAACTTTGGTGCCTTACCCAAAAGTTATCTGCTAAAACTTATGTGACAGCTTTATAGCCAACCATGTTATGTTACTTATACTAATCGCGCATTCTCTTTGTCTATATAATGTATAGCCACACCCACATTGTATAGCCACACCCACAACACATAGCCACACCCACAATGTATAAAAACCTCACCATCCGCCATTAAAGACCAGACTCCATCTTGGTCACATACTTGCACCTTGTGACTGTCTGTGTTTCTCTGAGCCGGCTCATATATCATTTTATACTAATTTGGACTTCCATACGGTGATACTTAGAGCGGATTGCGCTCACAATGGACACAGAAATGGCCACTGGGTTAGGAGTTTCAACTAGTCTTCGAGAAGGAAGAACAACTTCATAGAGATGAGCAAAGAGTTAACAACATTGTCTTCCTCTCGTAGTCTTCAGCAGCCTGGCCTGTACAAGGGGAGTCTCCCTCTCCCTCACATGGAGTTTGCCGGGCTGTTACCACAGCTGCTTTCTCTTTGCTGGCAGCTGCCATTGCACACCCTCGGAGGGTCTCAAGCCTCCATTCTACATCTCTCCAGGCTCCATTGCTCGGTGTCTGCTCAGCCTGTCTTCTCGGCCTCCAGATCATGCCCTACTCTTAGACTGTCTGTATGACTACTGACACCACATCAAGGGCTGTAATATTATAGGACAGGGGTAGGCAACCATGGGCACTCCAGCTGTTGTAAAACTACAACTCCCAGCATGAATACTTGCTCTGCAGTTCTTGGAACTCCCATGTAAGTGAGTGGAGCAGGTTGGCAGTTGTAGTTTCACAGCAGCTGGAGTGCCGAAGGTTGCTGATACCTGTTATAGATCATCGAGCCATTCAAGGACTCATATTTTGTAGGATAAGTTGTAGATGTTACTGGTACTATTTTAGGGTATGTAGAATTTTTTCCGTCAGGGCGTTCACCGTGCAGAAGAAATAATTTTATATTTATTGGCTTGGATAATTCCATACATGGGGGACATCGGAGCAGAGATAGAGCCCCCTCCGAGTGTAACTGCTCAGTTACTGCTGTCACAGGAGACTCCCAGCAGAGGGCGTTATATCCCCGTATATACAGATGTAGCAGTGATAACCCGAATTTCTGCAACATACACACATACATCTATATGTCTCCTCTTACCATGTGATGTCCGGGGGGGCCGGTGATCCTCCATCATGACCTCCTTGTACCGATCCTTGTGTCCTTCTAAATACTCCCACTCCTCCATGGAGAAATAGACAGCGACATCCTGACACCTTATAGGAACCTGACAACACAATGATACAGTCATCACCCAGACCCCTCCAGTGCTGTTACTGGAGAATTTCCCAGCATTCCCAGCAGTGTCACCTCTCCAGTCAGCAGCTCAATCATCTTGTTGGTGAGTTCTAGAATCTTCTGCTCATGTATCAGGGAGAGAGGGGGAGGCTCTGTGATGGGGCCCCGGCTCCTGCTCCATCCTCCTCCTGGCTCTGTGATGGGGTCCCGGCTCCTAATCCATCCTCCTCCTGGCCCTGTGATGGGGCCCCGGCTCCTGCTCCATCCTCCGCCTGGCTCTGTGATGGGGCCCCGGCTCCTGCTCCATCCTCCTCCTGGCTCTGTGATGGGGCCCCGGCTCCTGCTCCATCCTCCTCCTGGCTCTGTGATGGGGCCCCGGCTCCTGCTCCATCCTCCTCCTGGCTCTGTGATGGGGCCCCGGCTCCTGCTCCATCCTCCTGACTCCTGGAGATGGTTGCTGTGGGTCAGACAGTCCCCCGATGTCTTCTTCACTAGTGAATATTCCTGTGTATGGAGAGACAATGAGGGATATAAATCCTTCCTGACTCCAAATCTGACAATGAGAGTAAATCCCTGGATCATCCCCCGATCTCCAGTAATCTACTGACTATAACCTGGAGTATTATTACACTCCAGACACTTCGGGACTCCTATATTAAATTCACCAAGTCAACTTCCTCTGACACAGTGCTCCTTAGTGTCACTGCTCTAGATGTAGTGGACGTCTCCTTGTTATAGGTACAGTCCATAGTCTCACTGCTCTTACAGTAAAGAATCCCTTCTATGTTGTGTATAATCCTTCTTTCCTCTAGATGTAGTGGACGTCTCCTTGTTATAGGTACAGTCCATAGTCTCACTGCTCTTACAGTAAAGAATCCCTTCTATGTTGTGTATAATCCTTCTTTCCTCTAGATGTAGTGGACGCCTCCTTGTTATAGGTACAGTCCATAGTGTCACTGCTCTTACAGTAAAGAATCCCTTCTATGTTGGTGGAGATGATAGAAATGTAGTACACTTACCTCTCCGCTCAGCAGGTAGATGATCTCCAAGGTGAAGTCTAATATTCTTCTGGTGATCTCATTCCTGTCCTTGTCCATCCTTGGTGGGTCATTCAGGAGAGGGAGCGTTCTGGAGGAGAAGAGGAGGAAACTGGATGAGCTGGAGGATCTAGTACTGAGGAGAGGCCCGAAATCATACAGGGGCCACATGATGTGTGACATACAGGAGCTCCTCAGAGCCCCCAGCACATGGATACAGGAGGATTCCCACAGACACCAGCACCAGTGATGGGGCCCATTGTATGTCACTGCAGGATGGAACTAAGACTCTGTTCACACCTGTACCACAGACACCAGCACCAGTGATGGGGCCCAGAACCCCCTGATGTCATCTTACCTTATAGCGGGAGTTTTCTCCTAAATCCCCAAGTGTGAACGTGTCCTGAGAGCAGCCAGAGAGCCCCTGCTGCATATACAGTATATATATATATATATATATATATATATATATATATATATATCTATAGCCTGTGATAATGGCTGATAACAGAGAGAACAACACAACAGCAGTGACTACCGACCAGGACCTGCTCTGTATCTGCTACACTGCAAGAGCTGAAGGACCTGTGATGATGTCACCATCATGAGGGGCGGAGCTCAGGAGAGGAGAAGTGCTGGATGAAGGATCTGTGATGACGTCATGAGGGGGCGGGGTTTCCCATGTGTATAAAGTAGTGAGGGTTTCTCTATGTGATGTGAGTCAGGGTTATGCTGGGAGTTGTAGTAATAATAATAATAACAACAACTTTATCGCTTCTCAGCCTTTTGGCTAAGATCAAGTGTAGTATCTGTTCTTATCAGTAACAGCTAGTAGGTTGTTTCCGCCAATGGGATTGAAGACCCCACTGTAGGGAGCCAAATGAAGACTGCAAAAGTAGTCAGAGAACCACACCAGGGTTTGGCATTCACCCTGGGATCGAGGCCATTAGGCCGGGAATGCTTTCGAAGGTCTCAATGTGTCAGTGCCTCTGGGGTTGGTGGCCCCGGAGGTGCCTGACCTCACTGGGCGTGGGAAACCCACTGAGACTGGCACATTGCACATGCACTTGAAACACTTTTGATTGCACCCACCCTGATGCTTGGTTTATCCTTGCACGGGTAATTTTTATAGATCCGGCAGATAGACCGGGCCAGTACACTGGCACTCTATTCACTTATTTATTTATGATTTTTATATGTCACGTTTGTCACTTTGTGTGGATGTAGGGGTGCGGAAAACTTTTTGGGTCCTACCCGAAGTCTAGGGGTTGGAGTGTGTGGCTTTCGGGTTCCCTCCTTCCTTGCTCTCCTGGTCTGTCGCTGCTTTTGTGGAGAAGGACCACAGTTACAGGCCCAGCAGTACTCTTGGGGTGGCAGCCCTTGAGGAGACTGGTGCAAGTGGCTGGCTTGGTAGTACTCTTGGTGGTGGCAACCAGGGAGGAAACCAAGCAAGATTCTAGCCCTTCTGTCTTGGCAGCTGGGTTAGTCTAGCCCCCTTACTCTTGGGCCTTTTGGCTCTGAGTTTGGGGACAGTCTTGGGAGACCCATTCTCTTTTGAGATGGGTTTTGCGACAGACCGCATTTTTTGCACGTTCTTTCAATGACACCCCCACTTTTTTCCGTGCACTGGTGTTTCGATGGCACAGTTTTGAGACCTTCGATAAAAAAACAAACAAAAAAAAACTTTATTTATAACATATTCCGCGACCCTTTAGAAATAGGAGGGGACATGAACAGATAATATGAGACATTACAAAGTGACACATTAACCTATCATATAATAGTAGTGAGGGCCGGGCACAAGAGCTTACAATCTATGAGGAGACACAAGAGGGCAGAGGCTTGTTTAGTACAATGGTCCGGCCATCTATTAATATATAAGGTCATAAAACTGAAGCTGTCTGAGCCGTCACCGCCGGTGCTTGGAATATACAGATACTAAGTGCACTGGACATGCTGGGAGTTGTAGTTCTCGTCTCTGATATCCTATGATAACAGTCTGGACATGCTGTAACATCTACAAATCATCCTACGCTCTGGGTAGGGGGCTGAGCTTTATTGCCCCTTGTGCACCCCACCCCCCCACAAAACTTTAACCCTTCCTTCCCTACTTTACAGAGTCTGTCAGGGCGCTGTTTTATCACAGCCAGTGGTGAATTTCTAACCTCCCACTGACAGAAGTGTGAACAGTGACCAAAACAAGATGAACAGACTAAAAGCAGAAGCCGAACCAAACACAAGTAACATACAGGAATTACGGAAAGCCCGGAGGTCACACAGGTATACAGGAATATTACAGAAAGCCCGGGGGTCACACAGGTATACAGGAATATTACAGAAAGCCCGGGGGTCACACAGGTATACAGGAATATTACAGAAAGCCCGGGGGTCACACAGGTATACAGGAATATTACAGAAAGCCCGGGGGTCACACAGGTATACAGGAATATTACAGAAAGCCCGGGGGTCACACAGGTATACAGGAATATTACAGAAAGCCCGGGGGTCAGACAGGTATACAGGAATATTACAGAAAGCCCGGGGGTCACACAGGTATACAGGAATATTACAGAAAGCCCGGGGGTCACACAGTTATACAGGAATATTACAGAAAGCCCGGGGGTCACACAGGTATACAGGAATATTACAGAAAGCCCGGGGATCAGACAGGTATACAGGAATATTACAGAAAGCCCGGGGATCAGACAGGTATACAGGAATATTACAGAAAGCCCGGGGGTCACACAGGAATACAGGAATATTACAGAAAGCCCGGGGGTCACACAGGTATACAGGAATATTACAGAAAGCCCGGGGGTCACACAGGTATACAGGAATATTACAGAAAGCCCGGGGGTCACACAGGTATACAGGAATATTACAGAAAGCCCAGGGGCCACACAGTTATACAGGAATATTACAGAAAGCCCGGGGGTCACACAGGTATACAGGAATATTACAGAAAGCCCGGGGGTCACACAGGTATACAGGAATATTACAGAAAGCCCGGGGGTCACACAGGTATACAGGAATATTACAGAAAGCCCGGGGGTCACACAGGTATACAGGAATATTACAGAAAGCCCGGGGATCAGACAGGTATACAGGAATATTACAGAAAGCCCGGGGGTCACACAGGTATACAGGAATATTACAGAAAGCCCGGGGGTCACACAGGTATACAGGAATATTACAGAAAGCCCGGGGGTCAGACAGGTATACAGGAATATTACAGAAAGCCCGGGGATCAGACAGGTATACAGGAATATTACAGAAAGCCCAGGGGTCACACAGGTATACAGGAATATTACAGAAAGCCCGGGGGTCAGACAGGTATACAGGAATATTACAGAAAGCCCGGGGGTCACACAGGTATACAGGAATATTACAGAAAGCCCGGGGGTCACACAGGTATACAGGAATATTACAGAAAGCCCGGGGGTCAGACAGGAATACAGGAATATTACAGAAAGCCCGGGGGTCACACAGGTATACAGGAATATTACAGAAAGCCCAGGGGCCACACAGGTATACAGGAATATTACAGAAAGCCCGGGGGTCACACAGGTATACAGGAATATTACAGAAAGCCCGGGGGTCACACAGGTATACAGGAGTATTACAGAAAGCCCGGGGGTCACACAGGTATACAGGAATATTACAGAAAGCCCGGGGGCCAGACAGGTATACAGGAATATTACAGAAAGCCTGGGGGCCACATAGGTATACAGGAATATTACAGAAAGCCCGGGGGTCACACAGGTATACAGGAATATTACAGAAAGCCCGGGGGTCAGACAGGTATACAGGAATATTACAGAAAGCCCGGGGGTCACACATGTATACAGGAATATTACAGAAAGCCCGGGGGTCACACAGGTATACAGGAATATTACAGAAAGCCCGGGGGTCACACAGGTATACAGGAATATTACAGAAAGCCCGGGGATCAGACAGGTATACAGGAATATTACAGAAAGCCCGGGGGTCACACAGGTATACAGGAATATTACAGAAAGCCCGGGGGTCACACAGGTATACAGGAATATTACAGAAAGCCCGGGGGCCACACAGGTATACAGGAATATTACAGAAAGCCCGGGGGTCACACAGGTATACAGGAATATTACAGAAAGCCTGGGGGTCACACAGGTATACAGGAATTACGGAAAGCCCGGAGGTCACACAGGTATACAGGAATATTACAGAAAGCCGGGGGTCACACAGGTATACAGGAATATTACAGAAAGCCGGGGGTCACACAGGTATACAGGAATATTACAGAAAGCCCGGGGGTCACACAGGTATACAGGAATATTACAGA
This sequence comes from Leptodactylus fallax, assembly GCA_947044405.1. NCBI lineage: Eukaryota > Metazoa > Chordata > Amphibia > Anura > Leptodactylidae > Leptodactylus > Leptodactylus fallax. Next base: position 47,486 of record CAMRHE010000395.1, read on the forward strand.
AAGCCCGGGGTCAGACAGGTATACAGGAATATTACAGAAAGCCCGGGGGTCACACAGGTATACAGGAATATTACAGAAAGCCCAGGGGTCACACAGGTATACAGGAATATTACAGAAAGCCCGGGGTCAGACAGGTATACAGGAATATTACAGAAAGCCCGGGGTCACACAGGTATACAGGAATATTACAGAAAGCCCGGGGGCCAGACAGGTATACAGGAATATTACAGAAAGCCCGGGGGTCACACAGGTATACAGTAATATTACAGAAAGCCCGGGGGTCACACAGGTATACAGGAATATTACAGAAAGCCCGGGGTCAGACAGGTATACAGGAATATTACAGAAAGCCCAGGGGCCACACAGGTATACAGGAATATTACAGAAAGCCCGGGGGTCACACAGGTATACAGGAATATTACAGAAAGCCCGGGGGTCACACAGGTATACAGGAATATTACAGAAAGCCCGGGGGTCACACAGGTATACAGGAATATTACAGAAAGCCCGGGTGTCACACAGGTATACAGGAATATTACAGAAATCCCGGGGTCACACAGGTATACAGGAATATTACAGAAAGCCCGGGGGTCACACAGGTATACAGGAATATTACAGAAAGCCCGGGGATCAGACAGGTATACAGGAATATTACAGAAAGCCCGGGGTCAGACAGGTATACAGGAATATTACAGAAAGCCCGGGGGTCACACAGGTATACAGGAATATTACAGAGAGCCCAGGGGTCACACAGTTATACAGGAATATTACAGAAAGCCCGGGGGTCACACAGGTATACAGGAATATTACAGAAAGCCCAGGGGTCACACAGGTATACAGGAATATTACAGAAAGCCCGGGGGTCACACAGGTATACAGGAATATTACAGAAAGCCCAGGGGTCACACAGGTATACAGGAATATTACAGAAAGCCCAGGGGCCACACAGTTATACAGGAATATTACAGAAAGCCCGGGGGTCACACAGGTATACAGGAATATTACAGAAAGCCCGGGGGTCACACAGGTATACAGGAATATTACAGAAAGCCCGGGGATCAGACAGGTATACAGGAATATTACAGAAAGCCCGGGGGTCACACAGGTATACAGGAATATTACAGAAAGCCCGGGGGTCACACAGGTATACAGGAATATTACAGAAAGCCCGGGGGTCAGACAGGTATACAGGAATATTACAGAAAGCCCGGGGATCAGACAGGTATACAGGAATATTACAGAAAGCCCAGGGGTCACACAGGTATACAGGAATATTACAGAAAGCCCGGGGGTCACACAGGTATACAGTAATATTACAGAAAGCCCGGGGGTCACACAGGTATACAGGAATATTACAGAAAGCCCGGGGGTCACACAGGTATACAGGAATATTACAGAAAGCCCGGGGGTCACACAGGTATACAGTAATATTACAGAAAGCCCGGGGGTCACACAGGTATACAGGAATATTACAGAAAGCCCGGGGGTCAGACAGGTATACAGGAATATTACAGAAAGCCCGGGGGTCACACAGGTATACAGGAATATTACAGAAAGCCCGGGGGTCACACAGGTATACAGGAATATTACAGAAAGCCCGGGGGTCAGACAGGTATACAGGAATATTACAGAAACCCGGGGGTCACACAGGTATACAGTAATATTACAGAAAGCCCGGGGGTCACACAGGTATACAGGAATATTACAGAAAGCCCGGGGGTCAGACAGGTATACAGGAATATTACAGAAAGCCCGGGGGTCACACAGGTATACAGGAATATTACAGAAAGCCCAGGGGCCACACAGGTATACAGGAATATTACAGAAAGCCCGGGGGTCACACAGGTATACAGGAATATTACAGAAAGCCCGGGGGTCACACAGGTATACAGGAGTATTACAGAAAGCCCGGGGGTCACACAGGTATACAGGAATATTACAGAAAGCCCGGGGGTCACACAGGTATACAGGAATATTACAGAAAGCCCGGGGGTCACACAGGTATACAGGAATATTACAGAAAGCCCGGGGATCAGACAGGTATACAGGAATATTACAGAAAGCCCGGGGGTCACACAGGTATACAGGAATATTACAGAAAGCCCGGGGGTCAGACAGGTATACAGGAATATTACAGAAAGCCCGGGGGTCACACAGGTATACAGGAATATTACAGAAAGCCCGGGGGCCAGACAGGTATACAGGAATATTACAGAAAGCCCGGGGGTCACACAGGTATACAGTAATATTACAGAAAGCCCGGGGGTCACACAGGTATACAGGAATATTACAGAAAGCCCGGGGGTCAGACAGGTATACAGGAATATTACAGAAAGCCCAGGGGCCACACAGGTATACAGGAATATTACAGAAAGCCCGGGGGTCAGACAGGTATACAGGAATATTACAGAAAGCCCGGGGGCCACACAGGTATACAGGAATATTACAGAAAGCCCGGGGGTCACACAGGTATACAGGAATATTACAGAAAGCCCGGGGGTCACACAGGTATACAGGAATATTACAGAAAGCCCGGGGATCAGACAGGTATACAGGAATATTACAGAAAGCCCGGGGGTCAGACAGGTATACAGGAATATTACAGAAAGCCCGGGGGTCACACAGGTATACAGGAATATTACAGAAAGCCCGGGGGTCACACAGGTATACAGGAATATTACAGAAAGCCCGGGGGTCACACAGGTATACAGGAATATTACAGAAAGCCCGGGGGTCAGACAGGTATACAGGAATATTACAGAAAGCCCGGGGGTCACACAGGTATACAGGAATATTACAGAAAGCCCGGGGGTCAGACAGGTATACAGGAATATTACAGAAAGCCCGGGGGTCACACAGGTATACAGGAATATTACAGAAAGCCCGGGGGTCAGACAGGTATACAGGAATATTACAGAAAGCCCGGGGGTCACACAGGTATACAGGAATATTACAGAAAGCCCGGGGGTCAGACAGGTATACAGGAATATTACAGAAAGCCCGGGGGTCACACAGGTATACAGGAATATTACAGAAAGCCCGGGGGTCACACAGGTATACAGGAATATTACAGAAAGCCCGGGGGTCACACAGGTATACAGGAATATTACAGAAAGCCCGGGGGTCAGACAGGTATACAGGAATATTACAGAAAGCCCGGGGGTCACACAGGTATACAGGAATATTACAGAAAGCCCAGGGGCCACACAGGTATACAGGAATATTACAGAAAGCCCGGGGGTCACACAGGTATACAGGAATATTACAGAAAGCCCGGGGGTCACACAGGTATACAGGAGTATTACAGAAAGCCCGGGGGTCACACAGGTATACAGGAATATTACAGAAAGCCCGGGGGTCACACAGGTATACAGGAATATTACAGAAAGCCCGGGGGTCACACAGGTATACAGGAATATTACAGAAAGCCCGAGGGTCACACAGGTATACAGGAATATTACAGAAAGCCCGGGGGTCACACAGGTATACAGGAATATTACAGAAAGCCCAGGGGTCACACAGGTATACAGGAATATTACAGAAAGCCCGGGGGTCAGACAGGTATACAGGAATATTACAGAAAGCCCGAGGGTCACACAGGTATACAGGAATATTACAGAAAGCCCGGGGGTCAGACAGGTATACAGGAATATTACAGAAAGCCCGGGGGGTCACACAGGTATACAGGAATATTACAGAAAGCCCGGGGGTCAGACAGGTATACAGGAATATTACAGAAAGCCCGGGGGGTCACACAGGTATACAGGAATATTACAGAAAGCCCGGGGGTCACACAGGTATACAGGAATATTACAGAAAGCCCGGGGGTCACACAGGTATACAGGAATATTACAGAAAGCCCGGGGGTCACACAGGTATACAGGAATATTACAGAAAGCCCGGGGGTCACACAGGTTAACAGGACTATTACAGAAAGCCCGGAGGTCACACAGATATACAGGAATATTACAGAAAGCCCGGGGGTCACACAGGTATACAGGAATATTACAGAAAGCCCGGGGGTCACACAGGTATACAGGAATATTACAGAAAGCCCGGGGGTCACACAGGTATACAGGAATATTACAGAAAGCCCGGGGATCAGACAGGTATACAGGAATATTACAGAAAGCCCGGGGGTCACACAGGTATACAGGAATATTACAGAAAGCCCGGGGGTCACACAGGTATACAGGAATATTACAGAAAGCCCGGGGGTCACACAGGTTAACAGGACTATTACAGAAAGCCCGGAGGTCACACAGATATACAGGAATATTACAGAAAGCCCGGGGGTCAGACAGGTATACAGGAATATTACAGAAAGCCCGGGGGTCACACAGGTATACAGGAATATTACAGAAAGCCCGGGGGTCACACAGGTATACAGGAATATTACAGAAAGCCCGGGGATCAGACAGGTATACAGGAATATTACAGAAAGCCCGGGGGTCACACAGGTATACAGGAATATTACAGAAAGCCCGGGGGTCACACAGGTATACAGGAATATTACAGAAAGCCCGGGGGTCAGACAGGTATACAGGAATATTACAGAAAGCCCGGGGGTCACACAGGTATACAGTAATATTACAGAAAGCCCGGGGGTCACACAGGTATACAGGAATATTACAGAAAGCCCGGGGGTCAGACAGGTATACAGGAATATTACAGAAAGCCCGGGGGTCACACAGGTATACAGGAATATTACAGAAAGCCCAGGGGCCACACAGGTATACAGGAATATTACAGAAAGCCCGGGGGTCAGACAGGTATACAGGAATATTACAGAAAGCCCCGGGGGTCACACAGGTATACAGGAATATTACAGAAAGCCCGGGGGTCACACAGGTATACAGGAATATTACAGAAAGCCCGGGGGTCACACATGTATACAGGAATATTACAGAAAGCCCCGGGGGTCACACAGGTATACAGGAATATTACAGAAAGCCCGGGGGTCACACAGGTATACAGGAATATTACAGAAAGCCCGGGGGTCACACAGGTATACAGGAATATTACAGAAAGCCCAGGGGCCACACAGGTATACAGGAATATTACAGAAAGCCCGGGGGTCACACAGGTATACAGGAATATTACAGAAAGCCCGGGGGTCACACAGGTATACAGGAATATTACAGAAAGCCCGGGGGTCACACAGGTATACAGGAATATTACAGAAAGCCCGGGGGTCAGACAGGTATACAGGAATATTACAGAAAGCCCGGGGGGTCACACAGGTATACAGGAATATTACAGAAAGCCCGGGGGTCAGACAGGTATACAGGAATATTACAGAAAGCCCGGGGGTCAGACAGGTATACAGGAATATTACAGAAAGCCCGGGGGTCAGACAGGTATACAGGAATATTACAGAAAGCCCGGGGGTCAGACAGGTATACAGGAATATTACAGAAAGCCCGGGGGTCAGACAGGTATACAGGAATATTACAGAAAGCCCGGGGGTCACACAGGTATACAGGAATATTACAGAAAGCCCGGGGGTCAGACAGGTATACAGGAATATTACAGAAAGCCCGGGGGTCACACAGGTATACAGGAATATTACAGAAAGCCCGGGGGTCAGACAGGTATACAGGAATATTACAGAAAGCCCGGGGTCACACAGGTATACAGGAATATTACAGAAAGCCCGGGGGCCACACAGGTATACAGGAATATTACAGAAAGCCCGGGGGTCACACAGGTATACAGGAATATTACAGAAAGCCCGGGGGTCACACAGGTATACAGGAATATTACAGAAAGCCCGGGGATCAGACAGGTATACAGGAATATTACAGAAAGCCCGGGGGTCAGACAGGTATACAGGAATATTACAGAAAGCCCGGGGGTCACACAGGTATACAGGAATATTACAGAAAGCCCGGGGGTCACACAGGTATACAGGAATATTACAGAAAGCCCGGGGGTCACACAGGTATACAGGAATATTACAGAAAGCCCGGGGGTCAGACAGGTATACAGGAATATTACAGAAAGCCCGGGGGTCACACAGGTATACAGGAATATTACAGAAAGCCCGGGGGTCAGACAGGTATACAGGAATATTACAGAAAGCCCGGGGGTCACACAGGTATACAGGAATATTACAGAAAGCCCGGGGGTCACACAGGTATACAGGAATATTACAGAAAGCCCGGGGGTCACACAGGTATACAGGAATATTACAGAAAGCCCGGGGGTCAGACAGGTATACAGGAATATTACAGAAAGCCCGGGGGTCACACAGGTATACAGGAATATTACAGAAAGCCCGGGGGTCACACAGGTATACAGGAATATTACAGAAAGCCCGGGGGTCACACAGGTATACAGGAATATTACAGAAAGCCCGGGGGTCAGACAGGTATACAGGAATATTACAGAAAGCCCGGGGGTCACACAGGTATACAGGAATATTACAGAAAGCCCAGGGGCCACACAGGTATACAGGAATATTACAGAAAGCCCGGGGGTCACACAGGTATACAGGAATATTACAGAAAGCCCGGGGGTCACACAGGTATACAGGAGTATTACAGAAAGCCCGGGGGTCACACAGGTATACAGGAATATTACAGAAAGCCCGGGGGTCACACAGGTATACAGGAATATTACAGAAAGCCCGGGGGTCACACAGGTATACAGGAATATTACAGAAAGCCCGAGGGTCACACAGGTATACAGGAATATTACAGAAAGCCCGGGGGTCACACAGGTATACAGGAATATTACAGAAAGCCCAGGGGTCACACAGGTATACAGGAATATTACAGAAAGCCCGGGGGTCAGACAGGTATACAGGAATATTACAGAAAGCCCGGGGGTCACACAGGTATACAGTAATATTACAGAAAGCCCGGGGGTCACACAGGTATACAGGAATATTACAGAAAGCCCGGGGGTCAGACAGGTATACAGGAATATTACAGAAAGCCCAGGGGCCACACAGGTATACAGGAATATTACAGAAAGCCCGGGGGTCACACAGGTATACAGGAATATTACAGAAAGCCCGGGGGTCACACAGGTATACAGGAATATTACAGAAAGCCCGGGGGTCACACAGGTATACAGGAATATTACAGAAAGCCCGGGGGTCACACAGGTATACAGGAATATTACAGAAAGCCCGGGGATCAGACAGGTATACAGGAATATTACAGAAAGCCCGGGGGTCACACAGGTATACAGGAATATTACAGAAAGCCCGGGGGTCACACAGGTATACAGGAATATTACAGAAAGCCCGGGGGTCACACAGGTATACAGGAATATTACAGAAAGCCCGGGGGTCACACAGGTATACAGGAATATTACAGAAAGCCCGGGGATCAGACAGGTATACAGGAATATTACAGAAAGCCCGGGGGTCACACAGGTATACAGGAATATTACAGAAAGCCTGGGGGTCACACAGGTATACAGGAATATTACAGAAAGCTCGGGGGTCAGACAGGTATACAGGAATATTACAGAAAGCCCGGGGGTCACACAGGTATACAGGAATATTACAGAAAGCCCGGGGGTCAGACAGGTATACAGGAATATTACAGAAAGCCCGGGGGTCACACAGGTATACAGGAATATTACAGAAAGCCCGGGGGTCAGACAGGTATACAGGAATATTACAGAAAGCCCGGGGGTCACACAGGTATACAGGAATATTACAGAAAGCCCGGGGGTCACACAGGTATACAGGAATATTACAGAAAGCCCGGGGGTCACACAGGTATACAGGAATATTACAGAAAGCCCGGGGGTCAGACAGGTATACAGGAATATTACAGAAAGCCCGGGGGTCACACAGGTATACAGGAATATTACAGAAAGCCCGGGGGTCAGACAGGTATACAGGAATATTACAGAAAGCCCGGGGGTCACACAGGTATACAGGAATATTACAGAAAGCCCGGGGGTCACACAGGCATACAGGAATATTACAGAAAGCCCGGGGGCCAGACAGGTATACAGGAATATTACAGAAAGCCCGGGGGTCACACAGGTATACAGGAATATTACAGAAAGCCCGGGGGTCACACAGGTATACAGGAATATTACAGAAAGCCCGGGGGTCACACAGGTATACAGGAATATTACAGAAAGCTCGGGGGTCACACAGGTATACAGGAATATTACAGAAAGCCCGAGGGTCACACAGGTATACAGGAATATTACAGAAAGCCCGGGGGTCAGACAGGTATACAGGAATATTACAGAAAGCCCGGGGGGGTCACACAGGTATACAGGAATATTACAGAAAGCCCGGGGGTCAGACAGGTATACAGGAATATTACAGAAAGCCCGGGGGGTCACACAGGTATACAGGAATATTACAGAAAGCCCGGGGGTCACACAGGTATACAGGAATATTACAGAAAGCCCGGGGGTCACACAGGTATACAGGAATATTACAGAAAGCCCGGGGGTCACACAGGTATACAGGAATATTACAGAAAGCCCGGGGGTCACACAGGTTAACAGGACTATTACAGAAAGCCCGGAGGTCACACAGATATACAGGAATATTACAGAAAGCCCGGGGGTCACACAGGTATACAGGAATATTACAGAAAGCCCGGGGGTCACACAGGTATACAGGAATATTACAGAAAGCCCGGGGGTCACACAGGTATACAGGAATATTACAGAAAGCCCGGGGATCAGACAGGTATACAGGAATATTACAGAAAGCCCGGGGGTCACACAGGTATACAGGAATATTACAGAAAGCCCGGGGGTCACACAGGTTAACAGGACTATTACAGAAAGCCCGGAGGTCACACAGATATACAGGAATATTACAGAAAGCCCGGGGGTCAGACAGGTATACAGGAATATTACAGAAAGCCCGGGGGTCACACAGGTATACAGGAATATTACAGAAAGCCCGGGGGTCACACAGGTATACAGGAATATTACAGAAAGCCCGGGGATCAGACAGGTATACAGGAATATTACAGAAAGCCCGGGGGTCACACAGGTATACAGGAATATTACAGAAAGCCCGGGGGTCACACAGGTATACAGGAATATTACAGAAAGCCCGGGGGTCAGACAGGTATACAGGAATATTACAGAAAGCCCGGGGGTCACACAGGTATACAGTAATATTACAGAAAGCCCGGGGGTCACACAGGTATACAGGAATATTACAGAAAGCCCGGGGGTCAGACAGGTATACAGGAATATTACAGAAAGCCCGGGGGTCACACAGGTATACAGGAATATTACAGAAAGCCCAGGGGCCACACAGGTATACAGGAATATTACAGAAAGCCCGGGGGTCAGACAGGTATACAGGAATATTACAGAAAGCCCCGGGGGTCACACAGGTATACAGGAATATTACAGAAAGCCCGGGGGTCACACAGGTATACAGGAATATTACAGAAAGCCCGGGGGTCACACATGTATACAGGAATATTACAGAAAGCCCCGGGGGTCACACAGGTATACAGGAATATTACAGAAAGCCCGGGGGTCACACAGGTATACAGGAATATTACAGAAAGCCCGGGGGTCACACAGGTATACAGGAATATTACAGAAAGCCCAGGGGCCACACAGGTATACAGGAATATTACAGAAAGCCCGGGGGTCACACAGGTATACAGGAATATTACAGAAAGCCCGGGGGTCACACAGGTATACAGGAATATTACAGAAAGCCCGGGGGTCACACAGGTATACAGGAATATTACAGAAAGCCCGGGGGTCAGACAGGTATACAGGAATATTACAGAAAGCCCGGGGGTCACACAGGTATACAGGAATATTACAGAAAGCCCGGGGGTCAGACAGGTATACAGGAATATTACAGAAAGCCCGGGGGTCAGACAGGTATACAGGAATATTACAGAAAGCCCGGGGGTCAGACAGGTATACAGGAATATTACAGAAAGCCCGGGGGTCAGACAGGTATACAGGAATATTACAGAAAGCCCGGGGGTCAGACAGGTATACAGGAATATTACAGAAAGCCCGGGGGTCACACAGGTATACAGGAATATTACAGAAAGCCCGGGGGTCAGACAGGTATACAGGAATATTACAGAAAGCCCGGGGGTCAGACAGGTATACAGGAATATTACAGAAAGCCCGGGGGTCACACAGGTATACAGGAATATTACAGAAAGCCCGGGGGTCAGACAGGTATACAGGAATATTACAGAAAGCCCGGGGGTCACACAGGTATACAGGAATATTACAGAAAGCCCGGGGGTCAGACAGGTATACAGGAATATTACAGAAAGCCTGGGGGTCAGACAGGTATACAGGAATATTACAGAAAGCCCGGGGGTCACACAGGTATACAGGAATATTACAGAAAGCCCGGGGGTCACACAGGTATACAGGAATATTACAGAAAGCCCGGGGGTCACACAGGTATACAGGAATATTACAGAAAGCCCGGGGGTCACACAGGTATACAGGGATATTACAGAAAGCCCGGGGGTCACACAGGTATACAGGAATATTACAGAAAGCCCGGGGGTCACACAGGTATACAGGAATATTACAGAAAGCCCGGGGGTCACACAGGTATACAGGAATATTACAGAAAGCCCGGGGGTCAGACAGGTATACAGGAATATTACAGAAAGCCCGGGGGTCACACAGGTATACAGGAATATTACAGAAAGCCCGGGGGCCACACAGGTATACAGGAATATTACAGAAAGCCCGGGGGTCACACATGTATACAGGAATATTACAGAAAGCCCCGGGGGTCACACAGGTATACAGGAATATTACAGAAAGCCCGGGGGTCACACAGGTATACAGGAATATTACAGAAAGCCCGGGGGTCACACAGGTATACAGGAATATTACAGAAAGCCCGGGGGTCACACAGGTATACAGGAATATTACAGAAAGCCCGGGGGTCACACAGGTATACAAGAATATTACAGAAAGCCCGGGGGTCAGACAGGTATACAGGAATATTACAGAAAGCCCGGGGGTCACACAGGTATACAGGAATATTACAGAAAGCCCGGGGGTCAGACAGGTATACAGTAATATTACAGAAAGCCCGGGGGTCACACAGGTATACAGGAATATTACAGAAAGCCCGGGGGTCACACAGGTATACAGGAATATTACAGAAAGCCTGGGGGTCACACAGGTATACAGGAATATTACAGAAAGCCCGGGGGTCACACAGGTATACAGGAATATTACAGAAAGCCCGGGGGTCACACAGGTATACAGGAATATTACAGAAAGCTCGGGGGTCACACAGGTATACAGGAATATTACAGAAAGCCCGAGGGTCACACAGGTATACAGGAATATTACAGAAAGCCCGGGGGTCAGACAGGTATACAGGAATATTACAGAAAGCCCGGGGGGTCACACAGGTATACAGGAATATTACAGAAAGCCCGGGGTCAGACAGGTATACAGGAATATTACAGAAAGCCCGGGGGGTCACACAGGTATACAGGAATATTACAGAAAGCCCGGGGGTCACACAGGTATACAGGAATATTACAGAAAGCCCGGGGGTCACACAGGTATACAGGAATATTACAGAAAGCCGGGGGTCACACAGGTATACAGGAATATTACAGAAAGCCCGGGGGTCACACAGGTTAACAGGACTATTACAGAAAGCCCGGAGGTCACACAGATATACAGGAATATTACAGAAAGCCCGGGGGTCACACAGGTATACAGGAATATTACAGAAAGCCCGGGGGTCACACAGGTATACAGGAATATTACAGAAAGCCCGGGGGTCACACAGGTATACAGGAATATTACAGAAAGCCCGGGGATCAGACAGGTATACAGGAATATTACAGAAAGCCCGGGGGTCACACAGGTATACAGGAATATTACAGAAAGCCCGGGGGTCACACAGGTTAACAGGACTATTACAGAAAGCCCGGAGGTCACACAGATATACAGGAATATTACAGAAAGCCCGGGGGTCAGACAGGTATACAGGAATATTACAGAAAGCCCGGGGGTCACACAGGTATACAGGAATATTACAGAAAGCCCGGGGGTCACACAGGTATACAGGAATATTACAGAAAGCCCGGGGATCAGACAGGTATACAGGAATATTACAGAAAGCCCGGGGGTCACACAGGTATACAGGAATATTACAGAAAGCCCGGGGGTCACACAGGTATACAGGAATATTACAGAAAGCCCGGGGGTCAGACAGGTATACAGGAATATTACAGAAAGCCCGGGGGTCACACAGGTATACAGTAATATTACAGAAAGCCCGGGGGTCACACAGGTATACAGGAATATTACAGAAAGCCCGGGGGTCAGACAGGTATACAGGAATATTACAGAAAGCCCGGGGGTCACACAGGTATACAGGAATATTACAGAAAGCCCAGGGGCCACACAGGTATACAGGAATATTACAGAAAGCCCGGGGGTCAGACAGGTATACAGGAATATTACAGAAAGCCCCGGGGGTCACACAGGTATACAGGAATATTACAGAAAGCCCGGGGGTCACACAGGTATACAGGAATATTACAGAAAGCCCGGGGGTCACACATGTATACAGGAATATTACAGAAAGCCCCGGGGGTCACACAGGTATACAGGAATATTACAGAAAGCCCGGGGGTCACACAGGTATACAGGAATATTACAGAAAGCCCGGGGGTCACACAGGTATACAGGAATATTACAGAAAGCCCAGGGGCCACACAGGTATACAGGAATATTACAGAAAGCCCGGGGGTCACACAGGTATACAGGAATATTACAGAAAGCCCGGGGGTCACACAGGTATACAGGAATATTACAGAAAGCCCGGGGGTCACACAGGTATACAGGAATATTACAGAAAGCCCGGGGGTCAGACAGGTATACAGGAATATTACAGAAAGCCCGGGGGTCACACAGGTATACAGGAATATTACAGAAAGCCCGGGGGTCAGACAGGTATACAGGAATATTACAGAAAGCCCGGGGGTCAGACAGGTATACAGGAATATTACAGAAAGCCCGGGGGTCAGACAGGTATACAGGAATATTACAGAAAGCCCGGGGGTCAGACAGGTATACAGGAATATTACAGAAAGCCCGGGGGTCAGACAGGTATACAGGAATATTACAGAAAGCCCGGGGGTCACACAGGTATACAGGAATATTACAGAAAGCCCGGGGGTCAGACAGGTATACAGGAATATTACAGAAAGCCCGGGGGTCAGACAGGTATACAGGAATATTACAGAAAGCCCGGGGGTCACACAGGTATACAGGAATATTACAGAAAGCCCGGGGGTCAGACAGGTATACAGGAATATTACAGAAAGCCCGGGGGTCACACAGGTATACAGGAATATTACAGAAAGCCCGGGGGTCAGACAGGTATACAGGAATATTACAGAAAGCCTGGGGGTCAGACAGGTATACAGGAATATTACAGAAAGCCCGGGGGTCACACAGGTATACAGGAATATTACAGAAAGCCCGGGGGTCACACAGGTATACAGGAATATTACAGAAAGCCCGGGGGTCACACAGGTATACAGGAATATTACAGAAAGCCCGGGGGTCACACAGGTATACAGGGATATTACAGAAAGCCCGGGGGTCACACAGGTATACAGGAATATTACAGAAAGCCCGGGGGTCACACAGGTATACAGGAATATTACAGAAAGCCCGGGGGTCACACAGGTATACAGGAATATTACAGAAAGCCCGGGGGTCAGACAGGTATACAGGAATATTACAGAAAGCCCGGGGGTCACACAGGTATACAGGAATATTACAGAAAGCCCGGGGGCCACACAGGTATACAGGAATATTACAGAAAGCCCGGGGGTCACACATGTATACAGGAATATTACAGAAAGCCCCGGGGGTCACACAGGTATACAGGAATATTACAGAAAGCCCGGGGGTCACACAGGTATACAGGAATATTACAGAAAGCCCGGGGGTCACACAGGTATACAGGAATATTACAGAAAGCCCGGGGGTCACACAGGTATACAGGAATATTACAGAAAGCCCGGGGGTCACACAGGTATACAAGAATATTACAGAAAGCCCGGGGGTCAGACAGGTATACAGGAATATTACAGAAAGCCCGGGGGTCACACAGGTATACAGGAATATTACAGAAAGCCCGGGGGTCAGACAGGTATACAGTAATATTACAGAAAGCCCGGGGGTCACACAGGTATACAGGAATATTACAGAAAGCCCGGGGGTCACACAGGTATACAGGAATATTACAGAAAGCCTGGGGGTCACACAGGTATACAGGAATATTACAGAAAGCCCGGGGGTCACACAGGTATACAGGAATATTACAGAAAGCCCGGGGGTCACACAGGTATACAGGAATATTACAGAAAGCCCGGGGGTCACACAGGTATTCAGGAATATTACAGAAAGCTCGGGGGTCACACAGGTATACAGGAATATTACAGAAAGCCCAGGGGTCACACAGGTATACAGGAATATTACAGAAAGCCCGGGGGTCACACAGGTATACAGGAATATTACAGAAAGCCCGGGGGTCACACAGGTATACAGGAATATTACAGAAAGCCCGGGGGTCACACAGGTATACAGGAATATTACAGAAAGCCCGGGGGTCACACAGGTATACAGGAATATTACAGAAAGCCCGGGGGTCACACAGGTATACAGGAATATTACAGAAAGCCCGGGGGTCACACAGGTATACAGGAATATTACAGAAAGCCCGGGGGTCACACAGGTATACAGGAATATTACAGAAAGCCTGGGCGTCACACAGGTATACAGGAATATTACAGAAAGCCCGGGGGTCAGACAGGTATACAGGAATATTACAGAAAGCCCGGGGGTCACACAGGAATACAGGAATATTACAGAAAGCCCGGGGGTCAGACAGGTATACAGTAATATTACAGAAAGCCCGGGGGTCACACAGGTATACAGGAATATTACAGAAAGCCCGGGGGTCACACAGGTATACAGGAATATTACAGAAAGCCTGGGGGTCACACAGGTATACAGGAATATTACAGAAAGCCCGGGGGTCACACAGGTATACAGGAATATTACAGAAAGCCCGGAGGTCACACAGGTATACAGGAATATTACAGAAAGCCCGGGGGTCACACAGGTATACAGGCATATTACAGAAAGCCCGGGGGTCACACAGGTATACAGGAATATTACAGAAAGCCCGGGGATCAGACAGGTATACAGGAATATTACAGAAAGCCCGGGGGTCACACAGGTATACAGGAATATTACAGAAAGCCCGGGGGTCACACAGGTTTACAGGAATATTACAGAAAGCCCGGGGGTCACACAGGTGTACAGGAATATTACAGAAAGCCCGGGGGTCACACAGGTATACAGGAATATTACAGAAAGCCCGGGGGTCACACAGGTGTACAGGAATATTACAGAAAGCCCGGGGGTCACACAGGAATATTACAGAAAGCCCGGGGGTCACACAGGTATACAGGAATATTACAGAAAGCCCGGGGGTCAGACAGGTATACAGGAATATTACAGAAAGCCCGGGGGTCACACAGGTATACAGGAATATTACAGAAAGCCCGGGGGTCACACAGGTATACAGGAATATTACAGAAAGCCCGGGGGTCACACAGGTATACAGGAATATTACAGAAAGCCCGGGGATCACACAGGTATACAGGAATATTACAGAAAGCCCGGGGGTCAGACAGGTATACAGGAATATTACAGAAAGCCCGGGGGTCACACAGGTATACAGGAATATTACAGAAAGCCCGGGGGTCACACAGGTATACAGGAATATTACAGAAAGCCCGGGGGTCACACAGGTATACAGGAATATTACAGAAAGCCCGGGGGTCACACAGGTATACAGGAATATTACAGAAAGCCCGGGGGTCACACAGGTATACAGGAATATTACAGAAAGCCCGGGGGTCAGACAGGTATACAGGAATATTACAGAAAGCCCCGGGGTCACACAGGTATACAGGAATATTACAGAAAGCCCGGGGGTCACACAGGTATACAGGAATGTTACAGAAAGCTCGGGGGTCACACAGGTATACAGGAATATTACAGAAAGCCCGGGGGTCACACAGGTATACAGGGATATTACAGAAAGCCCGGGGGTCACACAGGTATACAGGAATATTACAGAAAGCCCGGGGGTCACACAGGTATACAGGAATATTACAGAAAGCCCGGGGGTCACACAGGAATACAGGAATATTACAGAAAGCCCGGAGGTCACACAGGTATACAGGAATATTACAGAAAGCCCGGGGGTCACACAGGTATACAGGAATATTACAGAAAGCCCGGGGGTCACACAGGTATACAGGAATATTACAGAAAGCCCGGGGGTCAGACAGGTATACAGGAATATTACAGAAAGCCCGGGGGGTCAGACAGGTATACAGGAATATTACAGAAAGCCCGGGGGTCACACAGGTATACAGGAATATTACAGAAAGCCCGGGGGTCACACAGGTATACAGGAATATTACAGAAAGCCCGGGGGTCAGACAGGTATACAGGAATATTACAGAAAGCCCGGGGTCACACAGGTATACAGGAATATTACAGAAAGCCTGGGGGCCAGACAGGTATACAGGAATATTACAGAAAGCCCGGGGGTCACACAGGTATACAGGAATATTACAGAAAGCCCGGGGGTCACACATGTATATAGGAATATTACAGAAAGCCCGGGGGTCACACAGGTATACAGGAATATTACAGAAAGCCCGGGGATCACACAGGTATACAGGAATATTACAGAAAGCCCGGGGGTCAGACAGGTATACAGGAATATTACAGAAAGCCCGGGGGTCACACAGGTATACAGGAATATTACAGAAAGCCCGGGGGTCAGACAGGTATACAGGAATATTACAGAAAGCCCGGGGGTCACACAGGTATTCAGGAATATTACAGAAAGCCCGGGGGTCACACAGGTATACAGGAATATTACAGAAAGCCCGGGGTCACACAGGTATACAGGAATATTACAGAAAGCCCGGGGGTCACACAGGTATACAGGAATATTACAGAAATCCCGGGGGTCACACAGGTATACAGGAATATTACAGAAAGCCCGGGGGTCACACAGGTATACAGGAATATTACAGAAAGCCCGGAGGTCACACAGGTATACAGGAATATTACAGAAAGCCCGGGGGTCACACAGGTATACAGGAATATTACAGAAAGCCCGGGGGTCACACAGGTATACAGGAATATTACAGAAAGCCCGGGGGTCACACAGGTATACAGGAATATTACAGAAAGCCCGGGGTCACACAGGTATACAGGAATATTACAGAAAGCCCGGGGGTCAGACAGGTATACAGGAATATTACAGAAAGCCCGGGGGTCAGACAGGTATACAGGAATATTACAGAAAGCCCGGAGGTCACACAGGTATACAGGAATATTACAGAAAGCCCGGGGGTCACAAAGGTATACAGGGATATTACAGAAAGCCCGGGGTCACACAGGTATACAGGAATATTACAGAAAGCCCGGGGGTCAGACAGGTATACAGGAATATTACAGAAAGCCCGGGGGTCACACAGGTATACAGGAATATTTCAGAAAGCCCGGGGGTCACACAGGTATACAGGAATATTACAGAAAGCCCGGGGGTCACACAGGTATACAGGAATATTACAGAAAGCCCGGGGGTCACACAGGTATACAGGAATATTACAGAAAGCCCGGGGGTCACACAGGTATACAGGAATATTACAGAAAGCCCGGGGGTCACACAGGTATACAGGAATATTACAGAAAGCCCGGGGGTCACACAGGTATACAGGAATATTACAGAAAGCCCGGGGTCACACAGGTATACAGGAATATTACAGAAAGCCCGGGGGTCACACAGGTATACAGGAATATTACAGAAAGCCCGGGGGTCACACAGGTATACAGGAATATTACAGAAAGCCCAGGGGTCACACAGGTATACAGGAATATTACAGAAAGCCCGGGGGTCACACAGGTATACAGGAATATTACAGAAAGCCCAGGGGTCACACAGGTATACAGGAATATTACAGAAAGCCCGGGGGTCACACAGGTATACAGGAATATTACAGAAAGCCCGGAGGTCACACAGGTATACAGGAATATTACAGAAAGCCCGGGGGTCACACAGGTATACAGGAATATTACAGAAAGCCCGGGGTCAGACAGGTATACAGGAATATTACAGAAAGCCCGGGGGTCACACAGGTATACAGGAATATTACAGAAAGCCCGGGGGTCACACAGGTATACAGGAATATTACAGAAAGCCCGGGGGTCACACAGGTATACAGGAATATTACAGAAAGCCCGGGGGTCACACAGGTATACAGGAATATTACAGAAAGCCCGGGGGTCACACAGGTATACAGGAATATTACAGAAAGCCCGGAGGTCACACAGGTATACAGGAATATTACAGAAAGCCCGGGGGTCACACAGGTATACAGGAATATTACAGAAAGCCCGGGGGTCACACAGGTATACAGGAATATTACAGAAAGCCCGGGGGTCACACAGGTATACAGGAATATTACAGAAAGCCCGTGGGTCACACAGGTATACAGGAATATTACAGAAAGCCCAGGGGTCACACAGGTATACAGGAATATTACAGAAAGCCGGGGGCCAGACAGGTATACAGGAATATTACAGAAAGCCCGGGGGTCACACAGGTATACAGGAATATTACAGAAAGCCCGGGGGTCAGACAGGTATACAGGAATATTACAGAAAGCCCGGGGGTCAGACAGGTATACAGGAATATTACAGAAAGCCCGGGGGTCACACAGGTATACAGGAATATTACAGAAAGCCCGGGGTCAGACAGGTATACAGGAATATTACAGAAAGCCCGGGGGTCAGACAGGTATACAGGAATATTACAGAAAGCTCGGGGGTCACACAGGTATACAGGAATATTACAGAAAGCCCAGGGGTCAGACAGGTATACAGAAATATTACAGAAAGCCCGGGGGTCACACAGGTATACAGGAATATTACAGAAAGCCCGGAGGTCACACAGGTATACAGGAATATTACAGAAAGCCCGGGGGTCACACAGGTATACAGGAATATTACAGAAAGCCCAGGGGTCAGACAGGTATACAGGAATATTACAGAAAGCCCGGGGGTCACACAGGTATACAGGAATATTACAGAAAGCCCGAAGGTCACACAGGTATACAGGAATATTACAGAAAGCCCGGGGGTCACACAGGTATACAGGAATATTACAGAAAGCCCGGGGGTCACACAGGTATACAGGAATATTACAGAAAGCCCGGGGGGTCACACAGGTATACAGGAATATTACAGAAAGCCCGGGGGTCACACAGGTATACAGGAATATTACAGAAAGCCCGGGGGTCACACAGGTATACAGGAATATTACAGAAAGCCCGGGGGTCACACAGGTATACAGGAATATTACAGAAAGCCCGGGGGTCACACAGGTATACAGGAATATTACAGAAAGCCCGGGGGTCACACAGGTATACAGGAATATTACAGAAAGCCCGGGGGTCACACAGGTATACAGGAATATTACAGAAAGCCCGGGGGTCACACAGGTATACAGGAATATTACAGAAAGCCCGGGGGCCACACAGGTATACAGGAATATTACAGAAAGCCCGGGGGTCACACAGGTATACAGGAATATTACAGAAAGCCTGGGGGTCACACAGGTATACAGGAATATTACAGAAAGCCCGGGGGTCACACAGGTATACAGGAATATTACAGAAAGCCCGGGGGTCACACAGGTATACAGGAATATTACAGAAAGCCCGGGGGTCACACCGGTATACAGGAATATTACAGAAAGCCCGGGGGTCACACAGGTATACAGGAATATTACAGAGAGCCCGGGGGTCACACAGGTATACAGGAATATTACAGAAAGCCCGGGGGTCACACAGGTATACAGGAATATTACAGAAAGCCCGGGGGGTCACACAGATATACAGGAATATTACAGAAAGCCCGGGGGTCACACAGGTATACAGGAATATTACAGAAAGCCCGGGGGTCGCACAAGTATACAGGAATATTACAGAAAGCCCGGGGGTCACACAGGTATACAGGAATATTACAGAAAGCCCGGGGGTCACACAGGTATACAGGAATATTACAGAAAGCCCGGGGGTCACACAGGTATACAGGAATATTACAGAAAGCCCGGGGGTCACCCAGGTATACAGGAATATTACAGAAAGCCCGGGGGTCACACAGGTATACAGGATTATTACAGAAAGCCCGGGGGTCGCACAAGTATACAGGAATATTACAGAAAGCCCGGGGGTCACACAGGTATACAGGAATATTACAGAAAGCCCGGAGGTCACACAGGTATACAGGAATATTACAGAAAGCCTGGGGGTCACACAGGTATACAGGAATATTACAGAAAGCTCGGGGGTCAGACAGGTACAGAGGAATATTACAGAAAGCCCGGGGGTCACACAGGTATACAGGAATATTACAGAAAGCCCGGGGTCACACAGGTATACAGGAATATTACAGAAAGCCCGGTGGTCAGACAGGTATACAGGAATATTACAGAAAGCCCGGGGGGTCACACAGGTACAGAGGAATATTACAGAAAGCCCGGGGGTCAGACAGGTATACAGGAATATTACAGAAAGCCCGGGGGTCAGACAGGTATACAGGAATATTACAGAAAGCCCAGGGGTCACACAGGTATACAGGAATATTACAGAAAGCCCGGGGGTCACACAGGTATACAGGAATATTACAGAAAGCCCGGGGGTCACACAGGTATACAGGAATATTACAGAAAGCCCGGGGGTCACACAGGTATACAGGAATATTACAGAAAGCCCGGGGTCACACAGGTATACAGGAATATTACAGAAAGCCCGGGGGTCAGACAGGTATACAGGAATATTACAGAAAGCCCGGGGGTCAGACAGGTATACAGGAATATTACAGAAAGCCCGGAGGTCACACAGGTATACAGGAATATTACAGAAAGCCCGGGGGTCACAAAGGTATACAGGGATATTACAGAAAGCCCGGGGGTCACACAGGTATACAGGAATATTACAGAAAGCCCGGGGGTCAGACAGGTATACAGGAATATTACAGAAAGCCCGGGGGTCACACAGGTATACAGGAATATTTCAGAAAGCCCGGGGGTCACACAGGTATACAGGAATATTACAGAAAGCCCGGGGGTCACACAGGTATACAGGAATATTACAGAAAGCCCGGGGGTCACACAGGTATACAGGAATATTACAGAAAGCCCGGGGGTCACACAGGTATACAGGAATATTACAGAAAGCCCGGGGGTCACACAGGTATACAGGAATATTACAGAAAGCCCGGGGGTCACACAGGTATACAGGAATATTACAGAAAGCCCGGGGGTCACACAGGTATACAGGAATATTACAGAAAGCCCGGGGGTCACACAGGTATACAGGAATATTACAGAAAGCCCGGGGGTCACACAGGTATACAGGAATATTACAGAAAGCCCAGGGGTCACACAGGTATACAGGAATATTACAGAAAGCCCGGGGGTCACACAGGTATACAGGAATATTACAGAAAGCCCAGGGGTCACACAGGTATACAGGAATATTACAGAAAGCCCGGGGTCACACAGGTATACAGGAATATTACAGAAAGCCCGGAGGTCACACAGGTATACAGGAATATTACAGAAAGCCCGGGGGTCACACAGGTATACAGGAATATTACAGAAAGCCCGGGGTCAGACAGGTATACAGGAATATTACAGAAAGCCCGGGGGTCACACAGGTATACAGGAATATTACAGAAAGCCCGGGGGTCACACAGGTATACAGGAATATTACAGAAAGCCCGGGGGTCACACAGGTATACAGGAATATTACAGAAAGCCCGGGGGTCACACAGGTATACAGGAATATTACAGAAAGCCCGGGGGTCACACAGGTATACAGGAATATTACAGAAAGCCCGGAGGTCACACAGGTATACAGGAATATTACAGAAAGCCCGGGGGTCACACAGGTATACAGGAATATTACAGAAAGCCCGGGGGTCACACAGGTATACAGGAATATTACAGAAAGCCCGGGGGTCACACAGGTATACAGGAATATTACAGAAAGCCCGTGGGTCACACAGGTATACAGGAATATTACAGAAAGCCCAGGGGTCACACAGGTATACAGGAATATTACAGAAAGCCCGGGGGCCAGACAGGTATACAGGAATATTACAGAAAGCCCGGGGGTCACACAGGTATACAGGAATATTACAGAAAGCCCGGGGGTCAGACAGGTATACAGGAATATTACAGAAAGCCCGGGGGTCAGACAGGTATACAGGAATATTACAGAAAGCCCGGGGGTCACACAGGTATACAGGAATATTACAGAAAGCCCGGGGTCAGACAGGTATACAGGAATATTACAGAAAGCCCGGGGGTCAGACAGGTATACAGGAATATTACAGAAAGCTCGGGGGTCACACAGGTATACAGGAATATTACAGAAAGCCCAGGGGTCAGACAGGTATACAGAAATATTACAGAAAGCCCGGGGGTCACACAGGTATACAGGAATATTACAGAAAGCCCGGAGGTCACACAGGTATACAGGAATATTACAGAAAGCCCGGGGGTCACACAGGTATACAGGAATATTACAGAAAGCCCAGGGGTCAGACAGGTATACAGGAATATTACAGAAAGCCCGGGGGTCACACAGGTATACAGGAATATTACAGAAAGCCCGAAGGTCACACAGGTATACAGGAATATTACAGAAAGCCCGGGGGTCACACAGGTATACAGGAATATTACAGAAAGCCCGGGGGTCACACAGGTATACAGGAATATTACAGAAAGCCCGGGGGGTCACACAGGTATACAGGAATATTACAGAAAGCCCGGGGGTCACACAGGTATACAGGAATATTACAGAAAGCCCGGGGGTCACACAGGTATACAGGAATATTACAGAAAGCCCGGGGGTCACACAGGTATACAGGAATATTACAGAAAGCCCGGGGGTCACACAGGTATACAGGAATATTACAGAAAGCCCGGGGGTCACACAGGTATACAGGAATATTACAGAAAGCCCGGGGGTCACACAGGTATACAGGAATATTACAGAAAGCCCGGGGGTCACACAGGTATACAGGAATATTACAGAAAGCCCGGGGGCCACACAGGTATACAGGAATATTACAGAAAGCCCGGGGGTCACACAGGTATACAGGAATATTACAGAAAGCCTGGGGGTCACACAGGTATACAGGAATATTACAGAAAGCCCGGGGGTCACACAGGTATACAGGAATATTACAGAAAGCCCGGGGGTCACACAGGTATACAGGAATATTACAGAAAGCCCGGGGGTCACACCGGTATACAGGAATATTACAGAAAGCCCGGGGGTCACACAGGTATACAGGAATATTACAGAGAGCCCGGGGGTCACACAGGTATACAGGAATATTACAGAAAGCCCGGGGGTCACACAGGTATACAGGAATATTACAGAAAGCCCGGGGGGTCACACAGATATACAGGAATATTACAGAAAGCCCGGGGGTCACACAGGTATACAGGAATATTACAGAAAGCCCGGGGGTCGCACAAGTATACAGGAATATTACAGAAAGCCCGGGGGTCACACAGGTATACAGGAATATTACAGAAAGCCCGGGGGTCACACAGGTATACAGGAATATTACAGAAAGCCCGGGGATCAGACAGGTATACAGGAATATTACAGAAAGCCCGGGGGTCACACAGGTATACAGGAATATTACAGAAAGCCCGGGGGTCACCCAGGTATACAGGAATATTACAGAAAGCCCGGGGGTCACACAGGTATACAGGATTATTACAGAAAGCCCGGGGGTCGCACAAGTATACAGGAATATTACAGAAAGCCCGGGGGTCACACAGGTATACAGGAATATTACAGAAAGCCCGGAGGTCACACAGGTATACAGGAATATTACAGAAAGCCTGGGGGTCACACAGGTATACAGGAATATTACAGAAAGCTCGGGGGTCAGACAGGTACAGAGGAATATTACAGAAAGCCCGGGGGTCACACAGGTATACAGGAATATTACAGAAAGCCCGGGGGTCACACAGGTATACAGGAATATTACAGAAAGCCCGGTGGTCAGACAGGTATACAGGAATATTACAGAAAGCCCGGGGGGTCACACAGGTACAGAGGAATATTACAGAAAGCCCGGGGGTCAGACAGGTATACAGGAATATTACAGAAAGCCCGGGGGTCAGACAGGTATACAGGAATATTACAGAAAGCCCAGGGGTCACACAGGTATACAGGAATATTACAGAAAGCCCGGGGGTCACACAGGTATACAGGAATATTACAGAAAGCCCGGGGGTCACACAGGTATACAGGAATATTACAGAAAGCCCGGGGGTCACACAGGTATACAGGAATATTACAGAAAGCCCGGGGGTCACACAGGTATACAGGAATATTACAGAAAGCCCGGGGGTCACACAGGTATACAGGAATATTACAGAAAGCCCGGGGGTCACACAGGTATACAGGAATTACAGAAAGCCCGGGGGTCACACAGGTATACAGGAATATTACAGAAAGCCCGGGGGTCACACAGGTATACAGGAATTTTACAGAAAGCCCGGGGGCCACACAGGTATACAGGAATATTACAGAAAGCCCGGGGGTCAGACAGGTATACAGGAATATTACAGAAAGCCCGGGAGTCACACAGGTATACAGGAATATTACAGAAAGCCCGGGGGTCACACAGGTATACAGGAATATTACAGAAAGCCCGGGGGTCACACAGGTATACAGGAATATTACAGAAAGCCCGGGGGTCAGACAGGTATACAGGAATATTACAGAAAGCCCGGGGGTCACACAGGTATACAGGAATATTACAGAAAGCCCGGGGGTCACACAGGTATACAGGAATATTACAGAAAGCCCGGGGGTCACACAGGTATACAGGAATATTACAGAAAGCCCGGGGGTCACACAGGTATACAGGAATATTACAGAAAGCCTGGGGGCCACACAGGTATACAGGAATATTACAGAAAGCCCGGGGGTCACACAGATATACAGGAATATTACAGAAAGCCCGGGGGTCACACAGGTATACAGGAATATTACAGAAAGCCTGGGGGCCACACAGGTATACAGGAATATTACAGAAAGCCCGGGGGTCACACAGATATACAGGAATATTACAGAAAGCCCGGGGGTCACACAGGTATACAGGAATATTACAGAAAGCCCGGGGGTCACACAGGTATACAGGAATATTACAGAAAGCCCGGGGGTCACACAGGTATACAGGAATATTACAGTAAAGGCTCTATCAAATTTTTATCCTCTCTAGCAGACAACTTCATTGTCCAGCTAGTAGAAGAAAACACGAGAGGAACATCCATTTTGGACCTAGTTTTAACCAACAAGGAGGACATGGTTAAGGAACTAAGGGTAGCAGGGACATTAGGATTTAGTGATCATGCTATACTCGAGTTTGGGGTTGTAAGAAAAAGAAGACCTGAGAAGACACAGACTTCAAGGCTTGATTTTAGTAGGGCAGATTTTAGGGGCCTAAAGGTAAGGGTTAGTAGAATTCCATGGCGAAAAATTCTTAAGCACAAAAATGCACATGAAGGGTGGGATATTTTCCGTAGGGAAATTATTAATGCACAGGAACTAACAATACCTAGAAGGAAGAAAAATGGGAATCACCCAAAAACACCAAGATGGATGACCAAAAAATTACATAACCTGCTAAAAAAGAAAAAGGAAACTTACAACAAGTGGAAGATGGGAGCTATATCTAAGGGAGAGTATACAGCAGTTTGCAGACTCTGCAAGATAAGTATTAAAAAAGCTAAGGCTGAATACGAAGTGAAGCTTGCAAAAGAGGTTAAGAGCAAGGCAAAAGGTTTTTGGGGATATGTTAAGAGCAAAAGAAAAGTGAAGGAAACCATTGGAGTCCTGAAGAACGAAAAGGGTGAAAAAGTTAACAAGGTGGATCAGCAAGTGGAGTTACTAAATTCATATTTTGCATCCGTCTTCTCCCAAGAAATGGATGGAAATATCAACATTAATGGTGATAGTGATGAGGGGAATGAGGACTCCAAGCTGATTATAAGCGAAGGTTTGGTAAGAGAACATTTAGCTAAGATTAAGGAAACCAAGTCCCCAGGACCGGATGATTTACACCCTAGAGTTTTAAAAGAATTAGCAGAAGAAATAACAGAACCCCTTGCAATAATCTTTAATAAGTCATGGGAAACAGGAGTGGTCCCTCTAGATTGGAAAAGAGCAAATGTGGTCCCCATCTACAAAAAGGGGAATAGGGACGACCCAGGAAATTATAGGCCGGTAAGTCTGACCTCGATAGTAGGAAAAAGCTTTGAACAAATCGTTAAAGAACATTTAATTAGGTACCTGGATGGGAAGGCTTTAATTAATCAGAGCCAGCACGGCTTTTTGCCTAATAAATCTTGTCAGACTAATCTTATTTCCTTCTATAATAAAGTCACTGAATGGTTGGACCAGGGGAATGCAGTGGACATAGTATATCTTGACTTTAGTAAGGCCTTTGATAAAGTATCACATAACATTCTTATTGAAAAAATGATCAAGTATGGCTTTGATAAAATATCAGTGAGGTGGGTTCACAATTGGCTTAAAGATCGGGCACAACGAGTAATTCTAAATGGCTATACATCAAACTGGAAGAAAGTAAAAAGCGGGGTGCTGCAGGGCTCGGTCCTGGGCCCAGTACTTTTAAATATTTTTATAAATGATCTGGACGATGGGATTATTGGGGAACTAATAAAATTTGCAGATGATACAAAGATAGGAGGAATGGCCAACACTAGAGAGGAGAGAGAATGCATCCAAAAGGACTTAGACACACTGGAACAATGGGCTGAGGTGAACAAAATGGTATTCAACAGGGACAAATGCAAAGTCCTACATCTGGGTAACAGAAATGCAAGAAGCATATATAGTATGGGAGGAATAGTACTAAGTGAGAGTACAGGGGAAAAGGATCTGGGCATAATAATAGATCATAAATTCAACATGAGCCAACAGTGCGGTGCGGTGGCTAAAAAGGCTAACCAAATTCTAGGATGTATCAAGACGAGCATTGTAGCTAGATCAAGAGAGGTAATTATTCCGCTGTACTCTGCCCTGGTCAGACCCCACCTGGAATACTGTGTACAGTTCTGGGCGCCCCAGTTTAAGAAAGACATCGATTTATTGGAGCAGGTCCAGAGAAGAGCAACCAAAATGGTGGAAGGTCTACAAACCATGTCCTATGAGGAAAGGCTAAAAGAATTGGGATTGTTTAGTTTGCAGAAGAGAAGGCTAAGGGGAGACTTAATAGCGGTATTTAAATATCTGAAAGGTTGTCACAGTGCAGAGGGATCTACCCTATTCTCATTAGCAGAAGGAAGCACGAGAAGTAATGGGATGAAACTAAGGGGAAGGAGATTCAGATTAGACATTAGGAAAAACTTTCTAACAGTAAGGGTAGTGAGGGAGTGGAATAGGCTGCCACGGGAGGTGGTGAGTTCTTCATCAA
Source organism: Leptodactylus fallax (assembly GCA_947044405.1). Taxonomy (NCBI): domain Eukaryota; kingdom Metazoa; phylum Chordata; class Amphibia; order Anura; family Leptodactylidae; genus Leptodactylus; species Leptodactylus fallax. Next base: position 75,113 of record CAMRHE010000395.1, read on the forward strand.
TTGAAATCTTCAAGCGGAAACTGGATAGGTATATAGCTGGGATGTTTTAGGAATTCCTGCTTTTGCAGGGGGTTGGACTTGATGGCCCTTGAGGTCCCTTCCAACTCCAAAAAGAAAAAAAAAAAAAAAAAAAAAAGCCCGGGGGTCACACAGGTATACAGGAATATTACAGAAAGCCCGGGGGTCACACAGGTATACAGGAATATTACAGAAAGCTCAGGGGTCACACAGGTATACAGGAATATTACAGAAAGCCCGGGGGTCACACAGGTATACAGGAATATTACAGAAAGCCCGGGGGTCAGACAGGTATACAGGAATATTACAGAAAGCCCGGGGGTCACACAGGTATACAGGAATATTACAGAAAGCCCGGGGGTCACACAGGTATACAGGAATATTACAGAAAGCCCGGGGGTCAGACAGGTATACAGGAATATTACAGAAAGCCCGGGGGCCACACAGGTATACAGGAATATTACAGAAAGCCCGGGGGTCACACAGGTATACAGGAATATTACAGAAAGCCCGGGGGTCACACATGTATACAGGAATATTACAGAAAGCCCGGGGGTCACACAGGTATACAGGAATATTACAGAAAGCCCGGGGGTCACACAGGTATACAGGAATATTACAGAAAGCCCGGGGGTCACACAGGTATACAGGAATATTACAGAAAGCCCGGGGGCCACACAGGTATACAGGAATATTACAGAAAGCCCGGGGGCCACACAGGTATACAGGAATATTACAGAAAGCCCGGAGGTCACACAGGTATACAGGAATATTACAGAAAGCCCGGGGGTCACACAGGTATACAGGAATATTACAGAAAGCCCGGGGGGTCACACAGATATACAGGAATATTACAGAAAGCCCGGGGGTCACACAGGTATACAGGAATATTACAGAAAGCCCGGGGGTCGCACAAGTATACAGGAATATTACAGAAAGCCCGGGGGTCACACAGGTATACAGGAATATTACAGAAAGCCCGGGGGTCACACAGGTATACAGGAATATTACAGAAAGCCCGGGGATCAGACAGGTATACAGGAATATTACAGAAAGCCTGGGGGTCACACAGGTATACAGGAATATTACAGAAAGCCCGGGGGTCACACAGGTATACAGGAATATTACAGAAAGCCCGGGGGTCACACAGGTATACAGGAATATTACAGAGAGCCCAGGGGCCACACAGGTATACAGGAATATTACAGAAAGCCTGGGGGTCACACAGGTATACAGGAATATTACAGAAAGCCCGGAGGTCACACAGGTATACAGGAATATTACAGAAAGCCTGGGGGTCACACAGGTATACAGGAATATTACAGAAAGCTCGGGGGTCAGACAGGTATACAGGAATATTACAGAAAGCCTGGGGGTCACACAGGTATACAGGAATATTACAGAAAGCCCGGGGGTCACACAGGTATACAGGAATATTACAGAAAGCCTGGGGGTCACACAGGTATACAGGAATATTACAGAAAGCCCGGGGGTCACACAAGTATACAGGAATATTACAGAAAGCCCGGGGGTCACACAGGTATACAGGAATATTACAGAAAGCCCGGGGGTCACACAGGTATACAGGAATATTACAGAAAGCCCGGGGGTCACACAGGTATACAGGAATATTACAGAAAGCCTGGGGGTCAGACAGGTATACAGGAATATTACAGAAAGCCCAGGGGTCACACAGGTATACAGGAATATTACAGAAAGCCCGGAGGTCACACAGGTATACAGGAATATTACAGAAAGCCTGGGGGTCACACAGGTATACAGGAATATTACAGAAAGCTCGGGGGTCAGACAGGTATACAGGAATATTACAGAAAGCCTGGGGGTCACACAGGTATACAGGAATATTACAGAAAGCCCGGGGGTCACACAGGTATACAGGAATATTACAGAAAGCCTGGGGGTCACACAGGTATACAGGAATATTACAGAAAGCCCGGGGGTCACACAGGTATACAGGAATATTACAGAAAGCCCGGGGGGGTCACACAGGTACAGAGGAATATTACAGAAAGCCCGGAGGTCAGACAGGTATACAGGAATATTACAGAAAGCCCGGGGGTCACACAGGTATACAGGAGTATTACAGAAAGCCTGGGAGCCACATAGGTATACAGGAATATTACAGAAAGCCCGGGGGTCACACAGGTATACAGGAATATTACAGAAAGCCCGGGGGTCAGACAGGTATACAGGAATATTACAGAAAGCCCGGGGGTCACACAGGTATACAGGAATATTACAGAAAGCCCGGGGGTCAGACAGGTATACAGGAATATTACAGAAAGCCCGGGGGTCACACAGGTATACAGGAATATTACAGAAAGCCCGGGGGTCAGACAGGTATACAGGAATATTACAGAAAGCCCAGGGGTCACACAGGTATACAGGAATATTACAGAAAGCCCGGGGGTCACACAGGTATACAGGAATATTACAGAAAGCCCGGGGGTCAGACAGGTATACAGGAATATTACAGAAAGCCCGGGGGTCACACAGGTATACAGGAATATTACAGAAAGCCCGGGGGTCACACAGGTATACAGGAATATTACAGAAAGCCCGGGGGTCACACAGGTATACAGGAATATTACAGAAAGCCCGGGGGTCACACAGGTATAAAGGAATATTACAGAAAGCCCGGGGGTCGCACAAGTATACAGGAATATTACAGAAAGCCCGGGGGTCAGACAGGTATACAGGAATATTACAGAAAGCCCGGGGGTCAGACAGGTATACAGGAATATTACAGAAAGCCCGGGGGTCACACAGGTATACAGGAATATTACAGAAAGCCCGGGGGTCAGACAGGTATACAGGAATATTACAGAAAGCCCGGGGGTCAGACAGGTATACAGGAATATTACAGAAAGCCCGGGGGTCACACAGGTATACAGGAATATTACAGAAAGCCCGGGGGTCACACAGGTATACAGGAATATTACAGAAAGCCCGGGGGTCACACAGGTATACAGAAATATTACAGAAAGCCCGGGGGCCAGACAGGTATACAGGAATATTACAGAAAGCCCGGGGGTCACACAGGTATACAGGAATATTACAGAAAGCCCGGGGGTCACCCAGGTATACAGGAATATTACAGAAAGCCCGGGGGTCACACAGGTATACAGGAATATTACAGAAAGCCCGGGGGTCACACAGGTATACAGGAATATTACAGAAAGCTCGGGGTCACACAGGTATACAGGAATATTACAGAAAGCCCGGGGGTCACACAGATATACAGGAATATTACAGAAAGCTCGGGGGTCACACAGGTATACAGGAATATTACAGAAAGCCCGGGGATCACACAGATATACAGGAATATTACAGAAAGCCCGGGGGTCAGACAGGTATACAGGAATATTACAGAAAGCCCGGGGGTCACACAGGTATACAGGAATATTACAGAAAGCCCGGGGGTCACACAGGTATACAGGAATATTACAGAAAGCCCGGGGGTCACACAGGTATACAGGAATATTACAGAAAGCCCGGGGGTCACACAGGTATACAGGAATATTACAGAAAGCCCGGGGGTCACACAGGTATACAGGAATATTACAGAAAGCCCGGGGGTCACACAGGTATACAGGAATATTACAGAAAGCCCGGGGGTCACACAGGTATACAGGAATATTACAGAAAGCCCGGGGGTCACACAGGTATACAGGAATATTACAGAAAGCCCGGGGGTCACACAGGTATACAGGAATATTACAGAAAGCCCGGGGGTCACACAGGTATACAGGAATATTACAGAAAGCCCGGGGGTCACACAGGTATACAGGAATATTACAGAAAGCCCGGGGGCCAGACAGGTATACAGGAATATTACAGAAAGCCCGGGGGTCACACAGGTATACAGGAATATTACAGAAAGCCCGGGGGTCACCCAGGTATACAGGAATATTACAGAAAGCCCGGGGGTCACACAGGTATACAGGAATATTACAGAAAGCCCGGGGGTCACACAGGTATACAGGAATATTGCAGAAAGACCGGGGGTCACACAGGTATACAGGAATATTACAGAAAGCCCGGGGGTCAGACAGGTATACAGGAATATTACAGAAAGCCCGGGGGTCACACAGGTATACAGGAATATTACAGAAAGCCCGGGGGTCACACAGGTATACAGGAATATTACAGAAAGCCCGGGGGCCACACAGGTATACAGGAATATTACAGAAAGCCTGGGGGTCACACAGGTATACAGGAATATTACAGAAAGCCCGGGGGTCACACAGGTATACAGGAATATTACAGAAAGCCCGGGGGTCAGACAGGTATACAGGAATATTACAGAAAGCCCGGGTTATAATGTTGTACCGTATTAGCCATAGAAAGTAGTGGAAGAGTGAGGAAATCAGGCGATACCTTTTAGAGGCTAGCTGAGTATATTTGATAGTAAGCTTCGAGCGTCTAGCTCTCTTCTTCAGACATACAAGAAACTGAAAATTCACACACTCTTTATACACACACAAGACCTGGATCTTCAAAGGGTCTTAGAATCTTTAAAAATAACAAAATGCAATATAAGTAGAGAAGTTATTTACAACAGGTCAAAAATAAACAATCTGGAAACTTGTGGGACATGACGGAGGGATCAGTAATTCTTGCTGCTATCTGTTTGCTATTAGGTGGTGATTTGTGACCCTCACAGGTCATACATAGTGTGATATGAAACTGGCATGAATATTTAGTCCATCTCGGGTTGGGTGTAAAATCTCCTAAAACCCTTTGTCAGGGATACTCCAAGATATATCCAGGACACCACTGACCTTCTTAACAAACTGAATGCCCTGGGCCCTCTACCTGAGGGGACCATTTTGGCCACCATGGATGTGGAATCCCTGTATACCAACATTCCCCACAAGGATGGAGTTGCAGCATGTCGGGTACACCAGGAAAAACAAAACCTCCCAACAGAACCAGTAACGCAGCTCATACAATTCATCCATAGCCACAACCATTTTACCTTTGGAGAGGATCTATATCTACAGCGAATGGGAACTTCAATGGGGACCAGATGTGCACCCCAGTATGGAAATCTCTTTATGGCAGAACTGGAAGGAATAAATTTATCAACAAGCGCCACCAAACCTATGATTTACCTTCATTATATCGATGATATCCTTGTCATCTGGACTGCAGGTGAGGAGGCCCTACTTCAATTCCATAATGACTTCAATGACTTTCACCCGACCATCAACCTTAAACTTAGCTATTCAGAGAGTGAAATCCACTTTCTGGACACCACAATATACATCAAAGACCACCGGCTACTCACATCAATATACCACAAACCCACAGACAGAACGGCCGACCTGAGAAACGACATCTTCCACCCCAAGCACACAAGACAATCTATAATCTACAGCCAGGCTATACCATACAATCGTATTTGCTCCGACAAAGCAGTCCTGGACAAGCACCTCCTGGATCTGAGGACGAAATTTCTCCGATTGGGATACAAACCAAAAGTGATGGACAACCAATTAAACAAAGCAGCAGCCATTAAACAGAGACAGTCTGCTCACATATAGAGAGACCCAGAAAGAAGCCCGAGTGCCCCTAGTTGTCACCTACAACCCACAGCTGGAGATCCTACGAAGGATTGCCAAGGAGCTCCAACCTGTACTACATAGGGACAACAGACTCAAGGACATATTTCCAGTCCCCCCTCTCCTTTCCTTTCGACATCCACCAAGCCTGAGGTGTATTATTGTCCGGAGTGCCCTGAAGGCCCCAACTGAAAATGGCAGCTCACCTTGCCTGCAAAACAGCTGCAAGACCTGCAAGCACATCCACACCGCTGACAGTGTACCTGTCCCACAGTCACAACAGGTGCACAGAATTAGGGGGACATTTTCCTGCAGGTCTTCCAATGTGGTGTACCTCATAATGTGTGTGCAATGTCCCACCACAGGCCTCTATGTGGGGGAAACAGGGCAGAGACTTAGTCAGCACATGAACTCACACAGATCCACCATTAATAACAGCAGAACAGATCTCCCAGTGGCCGCACATTTCTCCAGAGAAGACCACTCTATTGAAGATTTGCGGGTTGTGGTTTTAATGGGACATTTTAAGATGCAGGAGGAAAGGAATGGGAATATAAGTTAATGCAAGAATTTCAAACTCTGCAATTTGGACTTAATATTCATGCCAGCTTCATGTCACACTATGTATGACCTGTGAGGGTCACAAATCACCTCCTGATAGCAAACAGATAACAGCAAGAATTACTGATCTCTCCGTCATGCACCTGTTGTAAATAACTTCTCTACTTATATTGCATTTTGATTTTCTTTAAAGATTCTAAGACCCTTTGAAGATCCAGGTCTTGTGTGTGTATAAAGAGTGCGTGAAGTTTCAGTTTCTTGTATAACACAATGTCTGATGAAGAGAGCTAGCACTCTCGAAAGCTTACTATCAAATATACTCAGTTAGCCTCTAAAAGGTATCACCTGATTTGTCCACATTATATATTAGTATACATGCACTACAGTATACATTATATTAGTATACATGCACTATATTATACATTATATATTAGTATACATACGCTATATTATACATTATATATTAGTATACATGTACTATATTATACATTATATATTATTATAAATAATAAAATAATAATAGTAATAATAACTTTATTTATATAGTGCCAACATATTCCGTAGCACTTTACAAATCAGAGGACACATGAACAGACAATATGAGACATTACAATGTGACAAAGAAATAAACATATCAAACAATAGGAGTGAGGGCCGGGCACAAGAGCTTACAATGTATGAGGAGATAGGGGGACACAAGAGGTCAGAGGGCTTGTTTGCTACCATGGTCCAGCCATCTTTAATAGAAAAGGTTGTGTAACTGAAGCTGTATGAACCCGTCACCAGCCGGTATCTGTGAATAAACATATACTAAGTGCAAGGAGTGCAGTGTAACTTCTAGATGGAGGGGCCGGATCTGAGGAACAGAGGAAGAAGGATAAAAGGTGTTATTGTTCTCCACCTCCGCACACTACTGTACACTGTGATCAGGGCACGTGATATGCCTGACCATACAGATGTGATTTTAGGGCAGTTTTGAAGCTGCTGTAGTTGGAGATAAATCGGATTGTCTTGGGTAAAGCGTTCCAGAGCACCGGTGCAGCTCGAGAAAAGTCTTGGAGACGGGAATGGGATGATCGGACAACAGGGGATGCAAGTCTAACGTCATTGGCAGAACGGAGAGGACGGTTAGGGCGGTAGACAGTGACGAGAGAGGAGATATAGGGGGGTGCAGCGCTATGGATGGATTTGTGGGTCAGTGTGATAATTTTATATTGTATTCTGTGATGGATGGGAAACCAATACAGCGACTGACACAAGGTAGATGCGTCTGTGTACCGGAGTGACAGAAAGAGGAGTCTGGCGGCCGAATTCAGGACAGATTGTAGTGGGGAGAGTTTAGTAAGAGGAAGAACAATTAGAAGAGAATTGCAATAGTGAAGATGAGAGAGAATCAGAGCGACAATGAGGGTTTTTGATGTTTCCATGTTGAGAAAAGGGCAAATTCTAGAGATGTTTTTAAAGTGCAGGTGTCTGAATATGTGGGGTAAAGGTGAGCTCTGAATCAAATACAACCCCCAGACAGCGAGCATGCTGCCTCGGGGTAATAGTAAGGCCACAGACAGAAATGGAGATATCTGGGTTAGGTCGGTTACTAGATGGAGGGAACACAAGAAGTTCAGATAAAGAAGACCTGATGTTAGAGACAGCAGAGAGACAGTCATTGGTGTTCTGTAGTAGTGCAGGGTGATGTCACGGGATGAGGCATATAGCTGAGTGTCATCAGCATAAAGATGGTATTGAAAGCCAAATTTGCGAATGGTTTGTCCAACTGGGGTTGTGTACAGAGAGAAGAGGAGGGGACCTAGGACCGAGCCTTGAGGAACCCCAAGTGCAAGGGGAAGAGGAGAAGAAATAGCACCATCGAATGATACACTAAATGAGCGGTCAGAGACATAGGAAGAAAACCAAGAGAGAGCGGTATCCCTGAGGCCGATAGAGTGGAGCATAGTGAGGAGGAGTTGGTGGTCTACAGTGTCAAAAGCTGCTGAGAGATCCAGAAGAATAAGTAGTGAAAAGTTCCCTTTACTGTAGATTTAGCGGTCAGGAGATCGTTGGAGACCTTTGTGAGGGCCTTTTCTGAAGAGTGTAGTGCATGAAAACCTGATTCTAAGGGGTCCAGAAGAGAGTTAGCAGAGATATGTTAGGATTCAGATGCAAGGTAAAGAATGTACTGGTCTGTAGGAATGTACTGGTCCAATGTATTTAGGACCCAATTTGTGCGACAGGATTTTAAGCCGCAAATTTTTTGAGGAAAGCCACACCTTCTCCCCCACAGAAAAAACAGGACCAGCAGAACGATTTCTATCAGCATTCTTTTTAGAGATTGATTGGGAATTCTCCAGGTTCGATTGAACCTGAGCCCAAACTGTGCACAGTTTTTCTGCCCCTACGTTTACTTCAGGGTTATCAGTAGCTGGAGATAAAGAAGAAAAACGACGATGAAAACCATAATTACAAAAAAACGCGAAGTATTCAAGGAAACATGGTGATGATTATTAATTGCAAATTCAGCTGACGACAAATAAGTTACCCACTCTGACTGATTATCGGAAATGTAACATCTCAGATATTGCTCTAGTGTTTCGTTGAAGCGTTCAGTTTGACCATTAGTCTCCGGATGGAAAGCGGAAGAAAAAGACAACTGAACTCCCAAGTGACTACAAAAAGCTTTCCAAAATTTAGCGACAAACTGAACGCCTCTGTCAGAGACAACATTGTCAGGAATACCATGAGGTCGCACAACATGATCCATAAACAGTCTGGAGAGAGTCCTGGCAGTTGAGACAGTGGAACAAAATGGCACTTTTTACTAAAACAATCAACAACGTCTTCCCTGCAGACACATGCAAATCAGTAATGAAGTCCATAGAATTATGGGTCCAAGGTCTCTTAGGTATAGGAAAAGGACGCAATTCACCTATTGGTCGGACCCGAGGAACCTTAGCCCGGGCACAAGTATCGCATGCAGAGACATATGACATAATATCCCGGGATTTGGTAGGCCACCAGTAATGGCGAGAAACTAGCCTCTTAGTACCAGAGACTTCCAGGTGACCACACACAACCGAATCATGTAATTCTCTCAACAACCTGAGTTTGAATTGTGGCAGTACAAACAATCTTCCCTCTGGCGTGTTCTGAGGGGCCAACTGTTGATTCTCCCCGATCTCAGCAGCCAGATCTGAGGACACGGCCGAAACAACAATTCCCTAAGAAAGAATTGATTCGGGCTCAGAGTCCAGGGTCTGAGAAGGACAAAAACTGTGAGATAAGGCATCCACTTTAATATTCTTTGATCCAGGCCTGAAGGTAACCACGAAATCAAACCTGGTAAAGAATAAAGCCCACCTTGCTTGTCTATCATTTAATCTCTTGGCTGATTATAAAAATGTGAGATTCTTATGATCAGTGAGAACAGTAATCCTATGTCTGGCTCCTTCTAGGAAATGTCGCCACTCTTCAAAAGCTCACTTAGCCAACAATTCTCGATTACCAATGTCATAGTTTTTCTCTGTAGGAGAGAACTTACGAGAGAAAAAGGCACAAGGTTGTAATTTAGTAATGGAGGCGGTGCCTTGGGATAACACTGCGCCGACCCCTACCTCAGAGGCCTCTACCTCCACTACAAACGGACGAGAGAGATCAGGCTGAACTAAAACAGGAGCCTGTTTCAGAGATTCAAAGGAAGAGACAGCATATTGACTCCAATTCAGTAAATCAGCGCCTTTCTTAGTGAGATCGGTTTCGGGGTTTGTCTACCGCAGAGAAGTTACGAATGAACTTCCGGTAGTAATTAGCAAAACCAAGAAATCTTTGTAATGCCTGCAAGGAGGTGGGCTGTGTCCATTCTACAATTGCCTGGACTTTGGCTAGATCCAAGTGGATCGCAGAAGAGGACAAAATATACCCCAAAAAGGACAAATCCTGCACTCCAAAAAGGCATTTTTCCATCTTGGCCTATAACCAATTTTCCCTCAGAACATGGAGAACTGCCCTGACATGTTTGATGTGTGAGACCCAGTCAGGAGAAAACACAAAGTATATCATCTAAATAAATGATTACAAAATGTCCAATAAAATTTCGAAAAATATTATTTACGAAATTTTGAAACACAGCAGGTGTGTTACGTAAACTGAACGACATCACCAAATACTCGTAGTGTCCCTCAGGAGTATTAAAGGCAGTCTTCCACTCATCACCATTACAAATCCAAATAAGGTTATATGCCCCCGTAAATCATGTTTGGAAAACCATTTAGCACCAGAGACCTGATTCAGTAAGTCTGGGATGAGGGGAAGAGGATACTGATTTTTAACTGTAATTTTATTCAAACCATGGTAATCTATACAAGGCCTTAATCCTCCATTTTTCTTTTTAACAAAAAAAAACTCAGCGCCTGCTGGAGATGTGGATGGATGAATATGGCGTTTGCGGAGGGACTCTTTTACATAATCCTTCATAGCCTGTCTTTCTGGCTCTGAAAGATTGTACAAGCGACCCTTGGGAAGCTTAGAGTCTGGTACCAGATCTATTGCACAATCATATGGCCTATGAGGCGGAAGAAATCAGACCCAGACTCAGCAAAAACATCATTAAAATCCTGAATATAATCTGGCAGAGATGGTGACACAGAAGCTACGTTCAGAGCAATACAGGATTTGAAACAGTCAGATTTCCACTGAATGACATCTCCTAGTTTCCAATCAAACACTGGATTATGCACCTGCAGCCAAGGCAAACCCAAGACTGCATCTTGGTAAGTTTTCTAGTATAAAAAAAGAGAGACTCAGTGTGAACAGTCCCAACATGCATGGTGAGTAAAGGAGTTACAAATAGGGCTCCCCATTGCGGTGCCCCACCACTGGCATCCGTTAAACAAGAAAGAATTGTGTGTCAGAACAAAGTTCAACAATTCAAGAATGAAACTATTGTGAGCCACATATTGTGTCCCACGGGTCCCCAGGAAGGGCTCCATAGCCCCACACCCCTTATCATAGGGTATGGAGCTGTAGAGCACCTCCACATCCAAAGAAGCAAGGACCACCTCCCATGGAAGACGGATGTCCTCTAGATGTCTTAGGACATCCATCGTGTCTTGGACACACGATGGGAGAGCCAGCACAAAAGGACGTTAACACCTTGTGTTAACCCATCGATGTCCGAGACAATGGGGCTGCTCTTGAGGGGACAATACCCCTTATGGACTTTGGGTAAACAATAAAACGTGGGGACCCGTGGAAATTTAGGACACATATATTCCCATTCTTTGAGGGAAATAAGGCCCCCTGATTTAGCTTGATCAAGGATGGTCTTGAGCTGGGTACAGTATACAGTTGTGGGATCTGACAACAGGATCTCATAGTTTGTGGTGTCAGATAGAATATCATTACAGATGGAAATGTAGTGATCGCGGTCCATCACAATAATGTTGTCCCTCTTATCAGAGGGCTTTATAACTACGGTGTTGTCTTGTTCAAGATTATTGAAGGCACATAGTTGAGAGGCGGTGAGGTTACCCTTCCTGACCGTAAATTTATTCTCAAAAATTGACACTCTCTCAACCACCATTTTCTCAAAAATGTTGATACATTTAGTATCACATGGCAGTGGGTTGGTACAATTCCTGAGTCTAAGATCCATAGAAAGACCAGGATCTACCAATCCCTCACATTCCAATAATAAAGCTTCAAGAGTCCTAAGGCCCTCTAAATCATTCACATCAATCCACAGCTCTCTCGATCTATGTAGCTCCATAGATCACATAAATTTCGACCTTCTTAACTTCCTCACAAATAATGCAACGTCCTTAACCCAGTTGAAATGATTAAATCTGGTAGAAGGTACAAAAGAGAGGCCTTTAGAGAGTACAATCTGTTCAGCACGGGTGAGAGTCTGTTGAGACAGGTTGATAACCTGTAGATCATCTGATCCTTCTACCTCTGTTGGCCTGACTGAGGCTCCGGTTGTCCGCGTAGGAGATATTGGGTAATTTGGGGGGTCTGTGATAAAAACCACCCTCACTATTCCCAGTTTGGACAGGTAGTTCCACCCCATTTGTTCTTTCACATCTACCTCTCCCCATACTATTAGTAGTAATGTTCCTACTCCTATTCCTTCCTAGTTGTTTAGGTCTTGCACCCCTGTTATTATCAGACATCTCCTAATCTGATGATGAAAGATCACTAACCCCCGATGGTTTGGATAAATCGGTATAGGCTCGGTTTTCCCGAAACTCCTGTAAATCTCTCTGAAATTCGTAATGTTTTCTTTGTTTAATAAAACCAGTGAACTTTTCAATATTAGTTTGTAACTCTCTTTCTTTCTTGGTATATTCGGGGTCACTGGCAAAAGACCTAGCTTTGATGATTAGTTCATTCAGGGATGTCTCTAACCTCTCTAAGTTCCTTTTTTGTTCGTCCAGCAAAAAGGAAATTAATTGGAGAAAGGATTCTGTAACCTCTTTAACCCACAATGCAAGTAGTTGGGTAAACTGAACCCGTTAGGAAGGTTGAATCAGGTTTCTCAACCCCCAAGGAATAATCCTATGTTCTATATAGTTAGTCAGGCCCTGGACCTCCCACCAGCAACGAACATAAGCTCTACGTTTTTGGAAGTCCCTTAAACACCTCCTTGGTACTACAAAGTTGTTCAGTGTGAGAAAATTCCCTTTCAGAAAAGACCACTGGCTTCCTCCAGCCACTGCCCTGATCTCAACCTGTCCGAAAGGAATCCCGCCATGACGGAAAGATATAAATATTGATGTATACAAATGATAAGATAGAGCATATGAACACCTCTATCAGTATCACCACAAAAGGTATGGCGACAAAAAGTCACCACCTCTATAAACACATCACAGAAGGTGATAGGGATACCACTAAAATAACTCAATAAGTCACAGAGTTGGGTACCCAGAAAATTCACTAAATAACTAAAATATAACTTTTATTGTAAAATTAAAACACAAACACACGTATTGGGCAGCGTCAACACACAAAATAAAAATAATAACCAGATGCCTAAATAAGGATGAATTCCAATAAGGACCTGTAAAATATCCCTTAAACAGATCATACCTTTTGTGGTGACACCGATACAGGTGTTCATATGCTCTATTGAATTATCATTTGTATACATCAATATTTATATCTATCCATCATGGCAGGATTCCTGTCTGAATATATATATATATATATATATATATATATATATACACTGTATTATCTGTGTATTATCTTCTATCTCTCTCCAGTCCTAACACTACACTAATCCCCAGAACCCCCCACACTGTATTATCTGTGTATTATCTCCTATCTCTCTCCAGTCCTAACACTACACTAATCCCCAGAACCCTCCACACTGTATTATCTGTGTATTATCTCCTATCTCTCCAGTCCTAACACTACACTAATCCGCAGAACTCCCACACTGTATTATCTGTGTATTATCTCCTATCTCTCTCCAGTCCTACACTACACTAATCTCCAGAACCCCCCACACTGTATTATCTGTGTATTATCTCCTATCTCTCTCTAGTCCTAACACTACACTAATCCCCAGAACCCCCCACACTGTATTATCTGTGTATTATCTCCTATCTCTCTCCAGTCCTAACACTACGCTAATCCCCAGAACCCTCCACACTGTATTATCTGTGTATTATCTCCTATCTTTCTCTAGTCCTAACACTACACTAATCCCCAGAACCCCCCACACTGTATTATCTGTGTATTATCTCCTCTCTCCAGTCCTAACACTACACTAATCACCAGAACCCTCCACACTGTATTATGTGTATTATCTCCTATCTCTCTCCAGTCCTAACACTACACTAATCTCCAGAACCCCCCACACTGTATTATCTGTGTATTATCTCCTATCTCTCTCTAGTCCTAACACTACACTAATCCCCAGAACCCCCCACACTGTATTATCTGTGTATTATCTCCTATCTCTCTCGTCCTAACACTACGCTAATCCCCAGAACCCCCCACACTGTATTATCTGTGTATTATCTCCTCTCTCCAGTCCTAACACTACGCTAATCCCCAGAACCCCCCACACTGTATTATCTGTGTATTATCTCCTATCTTTCTCTAGTCCTAACACTACACTAATCCCCAGAACCCCCCACTGTATTATCTGTGTATTATCTCCTATCTCTCTCTAGTCCTAACACTACACTAATCCCCAGAACCCCCCACACTGTATTATCTGTGTATTATCTCCTCTCTCTCTCTAGTCCTAACACTACACTAATCCTCAGAACCCCCCACACTGTATTATCTGTGTATTATTTCCTATTTGTCTTATTCGGTCTGAGACTCTAGCCTTATTTTTTCTGTACAAAACAATCACCATTTCCACCACCATAAGCTTTTTATTCTGCCTACGAGTCATCAGTGACCTTAGACCTATAATGGTGGTTGGTCAATTCCCACCAAGGACAAAAAGGAGTTTGTATATTCCGGGTGCTCAGGTTTCCTCCTACACTCCAAAGGTATAATAATAGGGAATTTAGAACAACTGCAAAGTGGAAAATGCTGGTGCTATATAGTAAATGAATGAATGGCTAGGCTTTGTTATACAACGCTACAATTAGACCTGTAGTTGTATCTACACTAAGAGCTGAGATTTATCATTTTAAGCCCTCTATTCTCTTTTTTGTTGTTGGGGGAGTTCTCTGATGCACCAAGGAATAGCCCACACTCCATAATGTATAAATCACTCATTGTTTATTAGACTGCAGCAGTTCTTTCTGGGCTATTAGCCCGGATCTCTTTTTAGGAGTCACCCCCGACACTGTATAAATAACGACCAGATAATGATATGTCCATATATCGTATATTATATATTTCACACAGGGTGTCCTTCCTTTTTCATGGTGACAATTCAGCTTCACAGCTTATATCCACAAGACTTTTCCTCCATGGATCCCGGTCACATTGACCTCGCAGATACAAGCTAATGTCACCCAAAAAGAGACTCTTATTGGCTGTTTAATATCTGTGAATTTGAAACAAGAATGGTTGTATTTTCCATAAACTCCCCCGTGTGACTTTTCTGATGATCATTAAATTTGGCTTTTGAAATAAAACATTTCCCACACTCTGAACATGAATACGGCTTCTCTCCTGTGTGAATTCTCTGATGTCTAATGAGATTTGATTTATCTGAAAAACGTTTTTCACATTCAGAACATGAATATGGCTTCTCTCCTGTGTGACTTCTCTGATGCGCAATAAATTGTTTCTTTTTAATGAAACATTTCCCACAATCTGAACATGAATATGGCTTCTCTGCAGTGTGATTACTCTGATGTCTAATGAGACTTGATTTATCAATAAAACATTTTCCACATTCAGAACATGAATATGGCTTCTCTCCTGTATGAATTCTCCCATGTTTAACAAGATTTGATTTACTTGAAAAACATTTTCCACATTCAGAACAGGAATATGGCTTCTCTCCTGTGTGACTTCTCTGATGCACAACAAAATTATCCTTCTTCATAAAAGATTTCCCACACTCTGAACATGAATACGGTTTCACTCCTGTGTGATTACTCTGATGTCTAATGAGACTTGATTTATCTATAAAACATTTTCCACATTCAGAACAGGAATATGGCTTCTCTCCTGTATGAATTCTCTGATGCACAACAAAATTATCCTTTTTCATAAAACATTTTCCACACTCTGAACATGAATACGGCTTCACTCCTGTGTGAATTTTCTGATGTCTAATGAGACTGGATTTATCTGAGAAACATTTTCCACATTCAGAACATGAATACGGCTTCTCTCCTGTATGAATTCTCTGATGCACAACGAAATGATTCTTCATCATAAAACATTTCCCACACTCTGAACATGAATACGGCTTCTCTCCTGTGTGAATTTTTTGATGTTTAATGAGACTGGATTTATCTGTAAAACATTTTCCACATTCAGAACATGAATATGGCTTCTCTCCTGTATGAACTCTCTGATGTACCAGAAAATTATCCTTCTTCATAAAACATTTCCCACATTCTGAACATGAATACGGTTTCTCTCCTGTGTGATTTTTCATATGTGTAATGAGTCTTGATTTACCTGTAAAACGTTTTCCACATTCAGGACATGAATACGGCTTCTCTCCTGTGTGAGTTCTCTGATGCACAACAAAATTAATCTTTTTAATAAAACATTTCCCACAATCTGAACATGAATACGGCTTCTCTCCTGTGTGACTTCTCTGATGATCATGAAGGTTGGCTTTAGAAATAAAACATTTTCCACATTCTGAACACGAATATGGTTTCTCACCTGTGTGGATTTTCTCATGTGTAATAAGATTCGATTTAGAAGTAAAACATTTCCCACATTCTGAACATGAATATGGTTTCTCTCCTGTGTGTATTTTCTCATGTGTAATAAGATTCGATTTAGAAGCAAAACATTTCCCACACTCTGAACATGAATACGGCTTCTCTCCTGTATGAATTTTTTCATGTTTTGCAAGATTTGATTTATGGCTAAAACATTTCCCACATTCTGGACATATAAATGACTTCTTGTCCGTGTGACTTCTCTCATATGTAACAAAATTTGATTTATCGTTGAAATATTCTCCATATTCTGAACATGAATATGGCTCATCTCTTGTGTAAATTCTTCTCTGTGTAAGGAGACCTGAGCTTTTATTAAACTCTTTTCCACCTTCCCATTGAAACCTTTTTCCTTCTTTCTGGCTGGTACTTGTGGTCACAATCTGTGGTTGGTCAGAAATTTCCACATAATTCAGAGGGTTATATGATGGATCTGTACTGTGACGTCCTGGATGTACATTATGGGTATATTCAATATATTCATCTTCTACTTTATAGTTTAACTCAAGGATCTTACTGCAATTTTCTGTAGGATTACAATGGATTTGATTATTTTTTTCTCCTGGGTGAATTTTCTGATGTCTAACAAAACTTGATTTAGCTGAAAAACAAAAGTAGAGAAATTTTATAACAGGCTGGAAACTCACAAGCAGATTATAATATAGTCAATGACAAAGAGAGATAGAGACATTACTCTTAAAACGGAATGTGTAACTAAATTCTTATTCATGTAAATGACTGTTTCTTAATTTTAGATTATTTTTGGCATTGAAAAAAAAAATACACTACAAAAACATATATACACACACACAAAATTTCTCACTGTTGAACACTAGAGGCAGCATCATCTGTGTATTGTATCACAGCACACAACCTATAGCAGAGTTAGTGCAGTCAACCCTATCTCCTACATATCTAGTTGCTTAAGGACCTATGATGATGTCATCCCAGCTCCTTAAGCAACAGTAGCTTCACAAATACATCTCTGCACTACTACATTTGAAGCATATAAAAAGCAGTTAAAATGTACAGCTCAGATAACTGTAGCAGCCGCATGGACACAGTCTTTTATGCTTTTTAGAAGCTTTATGTGTAGCTGCGGAAAGCTGTATTTGTATCATTGTGATGCTTAAGAACCACCCTTGAAGATATCATCTGTGTATTGTGATGTATTTACACAGTCCACAGACCATGCTCCTTCAATTGGGTAGCATTGAGAAAAATGAAAAACTTCACACAACGCTCCGGTATAACTTCTGCTTTATGGCTTATAGTTCTGTTCTTAGTTTAATAGCTGGAATTACTTTCTGCCCGGAGAGTTACTGGAAGGAGCTCTAAGGGGGAACCGACCTTAAGAAACCTGCGAATTCTCCTTCTCCATTCATTACTCCGTACCTGTGGTAACACCTCCTGGAATTTCCTCCTCCACTTCCCTCTTACACAGGTGATGGCCCCTCATCCTCTCTTCTTCAGCCTCCGCTTTAATATTAGTCACATCTTCTCCCTGATTTGTCATAGGTCACAATTCAGTACAATCCAGCAGTAATACAGGTGGGAAATCTAACAGAGCAACATAAGAAAGCAGCAAAATCTCTGAGGCCATGTATGAGTGCAGGAGCGGCGAGCTCCACCCCCTATATAGATGTGCCCCAGGACTCAGCAGCGCCATCTACCTGCTGACTGTCTGGTACATGTATGAGTGCAGGAGCGGCGAGCTCCACCCCCTATATAGATGTGCCCCAGGGCTCAGCAGCGCCATCTACCTGCTGACTGTCTGGTACATGTATGAGTGCAGGAGCAGCGAGCTCCACCCCCTATATAGATGTGCCCCAGGACTCAGCAGCGCCATCTACCTGCTGACTGTCTGGTACATGTATGAGTGCAGGAGCGGCGAGCTCCACCCCCTATATAGATGTGCCCCAGGACTCAGCAGCGCCATCTACCTGCTGACTGTCTGGTACATGTATGAGTGCAGGAGCGGCGAGCTCCACCCCCTATATAGATGTGCCCCAGGGCTCAGCAGCGCCATCTACCTGCTGACTGTCTGGTACATGAGGCCATGTATGAGTGCAGGAGCGGCGAGCTCCACCCCCTATATAGATGTGCCCCAGGGCTCAGCAGCGCCATCTACCTGCTGACTGTCTGGTACATGTATGAGTGCAGGAGCGGCGAGCTCCACCCCCTATATAGATGTGCCCCAGGACTCAGCAGCGCCATCTACCTGCTGACTGTCTGGTACATGTATGAGTGCAGGAGCGGCGAGCTCCACCCCCTATATAGATGTGCCCCAGGGCTCAGCAGCGCCATCTACCTGCTGACTGTCTGGTACATGTATGAGTGCAGGAGCGGCGAGCTCCACCCCCTATATAGATGTGCCCCAGGACTCAGCAGCGCCATCTACCTGCTGACTGTCTGGTACATGTATGAGTGCAGGAGCGGCGAGCTCCACCCCCTATATAGATGTGCCCCAGGACTCAGCAGCGCCATCTACCTGCTGACTGTCTGGTACATGTATGAGTGCAGGAGCGGCGAGCTCCACCCCCTATATAGATGTGCCCCAGGACTCAGCAGCGCCATCTACCTGCTGACTGTCTGGTACATGTATGAGTGCAGGAGCGGCGAGCTCCACCCCCTATATAGATGTGCCCCAGGGCTCAGCAGCGCCATCTACCTGCTGACTGTCTGGTACATGTATGAGTGCAGGAGCGGCGAGCTCCACCCCCTATATAGATGTGCCCCAGGACTCAGCAGCGCCATCTACCTGCTGACTGTCTGGTACATGAGGCCATGTATGAGTGCAGGAGCGGCGAGCTCCACCCCCTATATAGATGTGCCCCAGGACTCAGCAGCGCCATCTACCTGCTGACTGTCTGGTACATGAGGCCATGTATGAGTGCAGGAGCGGCGAGCTCCACCCCCCTATATAGATGTGCCCCAGGACTCAGCAGCGCCATCTACCTGCTGACTGTCTGGTACATGTATGAGTGCAGGAGCGGCGAGCTCCACCCCCTATATAGATGTGCCCCAGGACTCAGCAGCGCCATCTACCTGCTGACTGTCTGGTACATGTATGAGTGCAGGAGCGGCGAGCTCCACCCCCTATATAGATGTGCCCCAGGGCTCAGCAGCGCCATCTACCTGCTGACTGTCTGGTACATGTATGAGTGCAGGAGCGGCGAGCTCCACCCCCTATATAGATGTGCCCCAGGGCTCAGCAGCGCCATCTACCTGCTGACTGTCTGGTACATGTATGAGTGCAGGAGCGGCGAGCTCCACCCCCTATATAGATGTGCCCCAGGACTCAGCAGCGCCATCTACCTGCTGACTGTCTGGTACATGTATGAGTGCAGGAGCGGCGAGCTCCACCCCCTATATAGATGTGCCCCAGGACTCAGCAGCGCCATCTACCTGCTGACTGTCTGGTACATGTATGAGTGCAGGAGCGGCGAGCTCCACCCCCTATATAGATGTGCCCCAGGGCTCAGCAGCGCCATCTACCTGCTGACTGTCTGGTACATGTATGAGTGCAGGAGCGGCGAGCTCCACCCCCTATATAGATGTGCCCCAGGGCTCAGCAGCGCCATCTACCTGCTGACTGTCTGGTACATGTATGAGTGCAGGAGCGGCGAGCTCCACCCCCTATATAGATGTGCCCCAGGACTCAGCAGCGCCATCTACCTGCTGACTGTCTGGTACATGAGGCCATGTATGAGTGCAGGAGCGGCGAGCTCCACCCCCTATATAGATGTGCCCCAGGACTCAGCAGCGCCATCTACCTGCTCACTGTCTGGTACATGTATGAGTGCAGGAGCGGCGAGCTCCACCCCCTATATAGATGTGCCCCAGGACTCCGCAGCGCCATCTACCTGCTGACTGTCTGGGACATTCTCCTCCGGGCAGTCCTGGGAATACAGAGGACTCAGGGGACATCTCTCGGGGGGGATTTCTCCTACTGGATCCATCTGTGGAGACACAAACACACAGTGACGGAATACATGAGCTGCTGTAGATCTGTCTATACATCAGACACTTCTAGGGATAGTTATGGGGTGACCCTAAATAACATTATATAGAATGTCTTCCCTCGTAGTCTTCAGCTGTTTGGCCTGTGCAAGAGGGTTCTCTCTCTCCTTCATATGTAGTTTGCCATGCTGTTACCGTGACAGTCTCCATTCACAGTCTCTCCCAGGGTCTGAGCTGCCCATGCACACCCTTGACCAGCATGGTGACCTGGGTTCCAGTATCAGACAGGGCAGCTCAATTCCACCAATGTTGGCCCTCACCACAAGGCTCTCTCCTGCCATGTCTACTGCTTCTACATTAGGCCATCGGTAACAGTCCCTGTGGTTTGCTCCTCAACCATCGGCTGCTCTAGTACAAACATCCCTGTGAGGTGTGGACCCCAGAAGTGAGTAACTTCTCACCAAGGGCCCCTTCTGGTGGCACAACCAACATATCTGGTTCATAAAATAAGAAGACCCTGTGTTCTGTGTATGGCCCCGCTCATGCATGGCACCTGCGCCACCCATTTCTCTTCTTTCAAGCATCGAGTCACCTTGAGCATCTTCTGTATGGAGGTGCCCTCTCGCTCAGCGGGACTTCCTTTGAAGGAGGTAACTTCAGTAGAGGAACTATTGACAAGGCTTCTGTCTGTTCCTCCCCCCTCTCAGGTGATGGCTTCTCTGACTACCTGTCAGAAGGACTTCTGAGGCACCATCTCAGATCTCTCCCTCAGGAATCTCTTCAGCGACCTGTTCTGGGGCCCAACAGAAACTGATCACACAGTGTTGTCTCCACACCTGCCAGGTACTCAGTACTCATCCCCGTCTTCCTCCACAGCATGGCCAGAAGCTCCTAGAGTCTGAATGCCAATAAGGTCAAAGCCTCAACCTATCACTGAACCTTGGCAAAGAACTTTTACCTTACAAGAGCTTGTGTTGACAAGCCACCATATACTTCTTCCAGTGGGCCACAGGTCTATTCAAAGGTTCTCCTGTGTTTGGCCGGCTGTAACATCACTTCTTCCTGGACTCTCCCTCCAGCATGCTCAGGGTTAGATCCACCTTCAAATGAGGGGCCACATTACACATTCTGGCTACCAACTCCAACCTCTCCTTTCAGTTCTGTAGAACATTGGAGCTGTCAAATTTCAGGAGATGGTTCCTGAGCGCTCCTACTGACACTGTCTCAGCCTGGGATGGGGCTGGTGTCCTGGCTTAGAAGGTCACCGCTGCAGGTATCTCCCTCTGGGAGGGCAACACCCACTTGGTGCAGGATCTCAAACTGTGTCCATCCTCTCAAATAGCACCAAATACAGGTGGATGGTGTGAAGGATGCCGATTCTGCCGTCTCCATCTTACATTCCTTTCTCGGCTCTGCCCAGAGCTCATCCCCTCCTTTACTTATACCTGTTATCTATGGGATAAAACTTTGTGCCTTATCCAATAGTTATGTGCTAAGACTTATGGGACAGCCTTATAACCAATCATGTTATGTTAATTATACTAATCGCACATTCTCTTTGTCTCTACAATGTATAACCACACCCACAATGTATAACCACACCTACAATGTATAACCACACCCACAATGCATAACCACACCCACAATGTATAAAAACCTCACCATCCGCCATTAAAGACCAGACCATCTTGGTCACATACTTGCACCTTGTGACTGTCTGTGTTTCTCTGAGCCGGCTCACAAATCATTTTATACTAATTTGGACTTCCATATGGTGATACTTAGATCGGACTGCACTCACAGAAACTGTCGCCTGTCACATGGGGCTGGACGTGGCTTACTATTCAGGAGGAAAGTTGGAAACTGGTCCAAAACTCAGCTGCAAGGTAAGGAACCTTATTCTTGCCATTTCCACTTTCTGCTTTCCTCTTGTCTTGTGGTCTCTCTCTACATCGGGTGAACTGTAAGAAAAGTAAATCCTCTGGTCTCTTTAAGAACCCCGTTTATGAAGCATCCGTATTTGAAGAATGACTGATGTAGAGATTTTGTGCTGTGTTTTTGGCATGCATCCTATTTGGTTTGTTTATTTGCTAGATCATGTGGAAAGTTGGGAGGAGAGGTTGCCCCACCGCCCCTCTCCTCTAAATTGTGGCAGAGGAGAATGTAGTAGCCGGGGCTACTGTGTGATATCCTTGTATTTTAGTTAAGCGCTCCGTGCGCCCAGGATATATCTTTGGAGGTTCTAGAACAAGAAGCTGTTTGGTTAAGCGCTGTGTGTACCCGGAGCAAGCTGTGTGCGCTCTTGTAGGCTGAAACAGAGAAGTTAGGCAAATCATGGGGAATTTGCCTGGGCGGTGTGTGGAGCTGATCCCAAGAGAAATTCCAGCTATAGAGATTGTAAGAGCAAAAGAAGATGCTGACGCAGTCAAGGGATGCCCGAAAATGTTCAAAAAGGCTGGTAAGCCTAAGACGGGATGTTTAGATGTTGCCTAAGCTTAGGATGTCAAAAAGATGGAACTTTGAATGTTAAAATGTGGAGAAATGTGTTACTATGCACATAAGGGATGGTTATCAGACAAAAGTTCGAGAGACAAAGGAAAGTGTTGGTTTAAAGTGCACAAGGATCGATTTGAGTCCATTGAGAACACACAAAGGATTTGGTGTCAATTTCAGTTATGGTATGCAAGAGGAAGGGCCCTGAGCCCATCCCCCTCCTTTACTGAAGACGGTTACCTATGGCAGGATGAAACTTCTTTGTCTCTGCAATGTCTAACTGCACCCTCAATGTATAGCCACACGTACAAGGTAAACCATCCTCACCATCCGCCATTAAAGACCATTCTGCATCTTGGTCACATACTTGCACCTTGTGACTCTCTGTTTCTCTGAGCTGTCTCATATATCATTTTATACTAATTTGGACTTCCATACGGTGATACTTAGAGCGGATTGCGCTCACAATGGACACAGAAATGGCAACTGGGTTAGGAGTTTCAACTAGTTTTCGAGAAGGAAGAACAACTTCATAGAGATGAGCAAAGAGTTAACAATATTGTCTTCCTCTCATAGTCTTCAGCAGCCAGGCCTGTACAAGGGGAGTCTCCCTCTCCCTCACATGCAGTTTGCCGGGCTGTTACCACAGCTGCTTTCTCTTTGCTGGCAGTTGCCATTGCACACCCTCGGAGGGTCTGAAGCCTCCATTCTACATCTCTCCAGGCTCCATTGCTCGGTCTCTCCTCAGCCTGTCTTCTCTGTCTCCAGATCACTTTCTAAACTTGGACTGTCTTTACGACTACTGACACCACATCAGGCGCTGGATAAAGACACTTGCCACTCCGCCTCTTCTCCCCTCCACCCCCTGTAATATTATAGATCATCGAGCTGTGCAAGAACTCATATTTTGTAGGATAAGTTGTAGATGTTACTGGTACTATTTTAGGGTATGTAGAATTTTTCTGCCAGGGCGTTCCCCGTGCAGAATAAATAATTTTATATTTATTGGCTTGGATAATTCCATACATGGGGGACATCGGAGCAGAGATAGAGCCCCCTCCAAGTGTAACTGCTCAGTTACTGCTGTCACAGGAGACTCCCAGCAGAGGGCGTTATATCCCCGTATATACAGATGTACAGAGCCTTGCGAAAGTATTCGGCCCCCTTGAACTTTTCAACCTTTTGCCACATTTCAGGCTTCAAACATAAGGATATAAAATTTTAATTTTTTGGTGAAGAATCAACAACAAGTGGGACACAATCGTGAAGTGGAATGAAATTTATTGGTTATTTTAAACTTTTGTAAAAAATAAAAAACTGAAAAGTGGGGCGTGCAATATTATTCGGCTCTCTTAAGTTAATACTTTGTAGCGCCCCCTTTTGCTGCGATTACAGATACAAGTCGCTTGGGGTATGTCTCTATCAGTTTTGCACATGGAGAGACTGAAATTCTTGCCCATTCTTCCCTGGAAAACAGCTGGAGCTCAGTGAGGTTGGATGGAGAGCGTTTGTGAACAGCAGTTTTCAGCTCTT
This sequence comes from Leptodactylus fallax, assembly GCA_947044405.1. Classification (NCBI taxonomy): domain Eukaryota; kingdom Metazoa; phylum Chordata; class Amphibia; order Anura; family Leptodactylidae; genus Leptodactylus; species Leptodactylus fallax. The sequence goes on from CAMRHE010000395.1 coordinate 99,645, forward strand.
TCCACAGATTCTCGATTGGATTCAGGTCTGGACTTTGACTTGGCCATTCTAACACCTGGATACGTTTATTTGTGAACCATTCCATTGTAGATTTGGCTTTATGTTTGGGATCATTGTCTTGTTGGAAGATAAATCTCCGTCCCAGTCTCAGGTCTTTTGCAGACTCCAACAGGTTTTCTTCCAGAATGGTCCTGTATTTGGCTCCATCCATCTTCCCATCAATTTTAACCATCTTCCCTGTCCCTGCTGAAGAAAAGCAGGCCCAAACCATGATGCTGCCCCCACCATGTGTGACAGTGGGGATGGTGTGTTCAGGGGGATCAGCTGTGTTGCTTTTGCGCCAAACATATCGTTTTGCATTGTGGCCAAAAAGTTGGATTTTGGTTCCATCTGAGCAGAGCACCTTCTTCCACATGTTTGGTGTCTCCCAGGTGGCTTTTTATGGATCTCTTTGAGAAATGGCTTTCTTCTTGCCACTCTTCCATAAAGGCCAGATTTGTGCAGTGTACGACTGATTGTTGTCCTATGGACAGACTCTCCCACCTCAGCTGTAGATCTCTGCAGGTCATCCAGAGTGATCATGGGCCTCTTGGCTGCATCTCTGATCAGTCTTCTCCTTGTTTGAGATGAAAGTTTAGAGGGACGGCCAGGTCTTGGTAGATTTGCAGTGGTCTGATACTCCTTCCATTTCAATATGATCGCTTGCACAGTGCTCCTTGGGATGTTTAAAGTTTGGGAAATCTTTTTGTATCCAAATCCGGCTTTAAACTTCTCCACAACAGTATCACGGACCTGCCTGGTGTGTTCCTTGGTCTTCATGATGCTCTCTGCGCTTTATACAGAACCCTGAGCCTATCACAGAGCAGGTGCATTTATACGGGGATTGATTACACACATTTGGATTATATTTATCATCATCAGTCATTTAGGACAACATTGGATCATTCAGAGATCCTCACTGAACTTCTGGAGTGAGTTTGCTGCACTGAAAGTAAAGAGGCCGAATAATATTGCACGCCCCACTTTTCAGTTTTTTATTTTTTACAAAAGTTTAAAATAACCAATAAATTTCGTTCCACTTCACGATTGTGTCCCACTTGTTGTTGATTCTTCACCAAAAAATTTAAATTTTATATCTTTATGTTTGAAGCCTGAAATGTGGCAAAAGGTTGAAAAGTTCAAGGGGGCCGAATACTTTCACAAGGCACTGTAACAGTGATAACCCGAATTTCTGCAATTGGTTAAACTGCTGCACAGTGAAATCTTATCATAGAAGTAACAAAAAGCAATGAAGTCAATAGAAAAACATTTGTAATTGCAGAAGTTCAGGACACTCCACTACACCTGTATACAAATATATATACAGTGAAGGAAATAAGTATTTGCTCCCTTCCTGATTTAGTAAGTTTGCCCACTGACAAAGACATGAACAGTCTATAAATTTAAGGGTAGGTTAATTTTAACAGTGAGAGATAGAATATGAAAAATAAAATCCAGAAAATCACATTGTATAAATGTTATAAATGTATTTGCATTTTGCAGAGAGAAATAAGTATTTGCCCCCCTACCAACCATTAATGTTCTGGCTCCTACAGACCAGTTAGACGTTCTCTTATATTGTCACCTGTATAAAAGACTCCGGTCCACAGACTCAATGAATCAGTCAGACTCTAACCTGTATACAACATGGGCAAGACCAAAGAGCTTTGTAAGGATGTCAGGGACAAGATCATAGACCTGCACAAGGCTGGAATGGGCTACAAAACCAGAAGTAAGACGCCGGCCGGGTGAGAAGGAAACAACTGTTGGTGCAATAGTAAGAAAATGGAAGAAATACAAAATGACTGTCAATCGATATCGATCTGGGGCTCCATGCAAAATGTCACCTCATGGGGTATACTTGATCATGGGGAAGGTGAGAGATCAGCCTAAAACTACACGGGGGGAACTTGTTAATGATCTCAAGGCAGCCGGGACCACAGTCACCAAGAAAACCATTGGTAACACATTACGCCGTAATGGAATAAAGGCAAACCTCATCATCAACTACACAGAACGTCTGACTGCTGTGATCGCCAAGGGTTTTGCCACCAAGTATTAAGTCTTGTTTGCCAGAGGGATCAAATACTTATTTCTCTCTGCAAAATGCAAATACATTTATAAAATTTATACAATGTGATTTTCTGGATTTTATTTTTCATATTCTATCTCTCAGTGTTAAAATTAACCTGCCCTTAAAATTATAGACTGTTCATGTCTTTGTCAGTGGGCAAACGTACAAAATCAGGAAGGGATCAAATACTTATCTCCTTCACACATACATCTATATGTCTCCCCTTACCATGTGATGTCCGGGGGGGCCGGTGATCCTCCATCATGACCTCCTTGTACCGATCCTTGTGTCCTTCTAAATACTCCCACTCCTCCATGGAGAAATAGACAGCGACATCCTGACACCTTATAGGAACCTGACAACACAATGATACAGTCATCACCCAGACCCCTCCAGTGCTGTTACTGGAGAATTTCCCAGCATTCCCAGCAGTGTCACCTCTCCAGTCAGCAGCTCAATCATCTTGTTGGTGAGTTCTAGAATCTTCTGCTCATGTATCAGGGAGAGAGGGGGAGGCTCTGTGATGGGGCCCCGGCTCCTGCTCCATCCTCCTCCTGGCTCTGTGATGGGGCCCCGGCTCCTGCTCCATCCTCCTCCTGGCTCTGTGATGGGGCCCCGGCTCCTGCTCCATCCTCCTCCTGGCTCTGTGATGGGGCCCCAGTTCCTACTCGACCATTCTGAATCCTGGAGATGGCTGCTGAGGGCCACACAGTCCCCCGATGTCTTATTCACTAGTGAGTATTCCTGTGTATGGAGAGACAATTCTAAGTATAAATCTTTCATGAGTCCAAAGTAAGTCTGATTATAACCTGGAATATTATTACACTTCAATCAACTTCTAGATTCATATAGTGAATTTCCCATTACACCTTCCTCGGGCAGAGCTCCATAGTCTCAGTGCTCTTACAGTAAAGAATCCCTTCTATGTTGTGTATAAACCTTCTTTCCTCTAGATGTAGTGGACGCCTCCTTGTTATAGGTACAGTCCATAGTCTCACTGCTCTTACAGTAAAGAATCCCTTCTATGTTGTGTATAAACCTTCTTTCCTCTAGATGTAGTGGACGCCTCCTTGTTATAGGTACAGTCCATAGTCTCACTGCTCTTACAGTAAAGAATCCCTTCTATGTTGTGTATAAACCTTCTTTCCTCTAGATGTAGTGGACGCCTCCTTGTTATAGGTACAGTCCATAGTCTCACTGCTCTTACAGTAAAGAATCCCTTCTATGTTGTGTATAATCCTTCTTTCCTCTAGATGTAGTGGACGTCTCCTTGTTATAGGTACAGTCCATAGTCTCACTGCTCTTACAGTAAAGAATCCCTTCTATGTTGTGTATAATCCTTCTTTCCTCTAGATGTAGTGTTTGCTCCTTGTTATAGGTACAGTCCATAGTCTCACTGCTCTTACAGTAAAGAATCCCTTCTATGTTGTGTATAATCCTTCTTTCCTCTAGATGTAGTGGACGTCTCCTTGTTATAGGTACAGTCCATAGTCTCACTGCTCTTACAGTAAAGAATCCCTTCTATGTTGTGTATAATCCTTCTTTCCTCTAGATGTAGTGTTTGCTCCTTGTTATAGGTACAGTCCATAGTCTCACTGCTCTTACAGTAAAGAATCCCTTCTATGTTGTGTATAATCCTTCTTTCCTCTAGATGTAGTGGACGTCTCCTTGTTATAGGTACAGCCCATAGTCTCACTGCTCTTACAGTAAAGAATCCCTTCTATGTTGTGTATAATCCTTCTTTCCTCTAGATGTAGTGGACGTCTCCTTGTTATAGGTACAGTCCATAGTCTCACTGCTCTTACAGTAGAGAATCCCTTCTATGTTGTGTATAATCCTTCTTTCCTCTAGATGTAGTGGACGCCTCCTTGTTATAGGTACAGCCCATAGTCTCACTGCTCTTACAGTAAAGAATCCCTTCTATGTTGTGTATACACCTTCTTTCCTCTAGATGTAGTGGACGCCTCCTTGTTATAGGTACTGTCCATAGTCTCACTGCTCTTACAGTAAAGAATCCCTTCTATGTTGTGTATAATTCTTCTTTCCTCTAGGTGTAGTGGACGTCTCCTTGTTATAGGTACAGTCCATAGTCTCCCTGCTCTTACAGTAAAGAATCCCTTCTATGTTGTGTATAAACCTTCTTTCCTCTAGATGTAGTGGACGCCTCCTTGTTATAGGTACAGTCCATAGTCTCACTGCTCTTACAGTAAAGAATCCCTTCTATGTTGTGTATAGACCTTCTTTCCTCTAGATGTAGTGGACGCCTCCTTGTTATAGGTACAGTCCATAGTGTCACTGCTCTTACAGTAAAGAATCCCTTCTATGTTGTGTATAAACCTTCTTTCCTCTAGATGTAGTGGATGTCGCCTTGTTATAGGTACAGTCCATAGTCTCACTGCTCTTACAGTAAAGAATCCCTTCTATGTTGTGTATACACCTTCTTTCCTCTAGATGTAGTGGACGTCTCCTTGTTATAGGTACAGTCCATAGTCTCACTGCTCTTACAGTAAAGAATCCCTTCTATGTTGTGTATACACCTTCTTTCCTCTAGATGTAGTGGACGTCTCCTTGTTATAGGTACAGTCCATAGTCTCACTGCTCTTACAGTAAAGAATCCCTTCTATGTTGTGTATAAACCTTCTTTCCTCTAGATGTAGTGGACGCCTCCTTTTATAGGTACAGTCCATAGTCTCACTGCTCTTACAGTAAAGAATCCCTTCTATGTTGTGTATAATCCTTCTTTCCTCTAGATGTAGTGGACGTCTCCTTGTTATAGGTACAGTCCATAGTCTCACTGCTCTTACAGTAAAGAATCCCTTCTATGTTGTGTATAAACCTTCTTTCCTCTAGATGTAGTGGACGCCTCCTTGTTATAGGTACAGTCCATAGTCTCACTGCTCTTACAGTAAAGAATCCCTTCTATGCTGTGTATAAACCTTCTTTCCTCTAGATGTAGTGGACGCCTCCTTGTTATAGGTACTGTCCATAGTCTCACTGCTCTTACAGTAAAGAATCCCTTCTATGTTGTGTATAATTCTTCTTTCCTCTAGATGTAGTGGACGTCTCCTTGTTATAGGTACAGTCCATAGTCTCACCGCTCTTACAGTAAAGAATCCCTTCTATGTTGTGTATAAACCTTCTTTCCTCTAGATGTAGTGGACGCCTCCTTGTTATAGGTACAGTCCATAGTCTCACTGCTCTTACAGTAAAGAATCCCTTCTATGTTGTGTATAAACCTTCTTTCCTCTAGATGTAGTGGATGTCGCCTTGTTATAGGTACAGTCCATAGTCTCACTGCTCTTACAGTAGAGAATCCCTTCTATGTTGTGTATAATCCTTCTTTCCTCTAGATGTAGTGGACGCCTCCTTGTTATAGGTACAGTCCATAGTCTCACTGCTCTTACAGTAAAGAATCCCTTCTATGTTGTGTATAATCCTTCTTTCCTCTAGATGTAGTGGACGCCTCCTTGTTATAGGTACAGTCCATAGTCTCACTGCTCTTACAGTAAAGAATCCCTTCTATGTTGGTGGAGATGATAGAAATGTAGTACACTTACCTCTCCGCTCAGCAGGTAGATGATCTCCAAGGTGAAGTCTAATATTCTTCTGGTGATCTCATTCCTGTCCTTGTCCATCCTTGGTGGGTCATTCAGGAGAGGGAGCGTTCTGGAGGAGAAGAGGAGGAAACTGGATGAGCTGGAGGATCTAGTACTGAGGAGGGGCCCGAAATCATACAGGGGCCACATGATGTGTGACATACAGGAGCTCCTCAGAGCCCCCAGCACATGGATACAGGAGGATTCCCACAGACACCAGCACCAGTGATGGGGCCCATTGTATGTCACTGCAGGATGGAACTAAGACTCTGTTCACACCTGTACCACAGACACCAGCACCAGTGATGGGGCCCAGAACCCCCTGATGTCATCTTACCTTATAGCGGGAGTTTTCTCCTAAATCCCCAGGTGTGAACGTGTCCTGAGAGCAGCCAGCGAGCCCCTGCTGTATATACAGTATATATATATATATATATATATCTATAGCCTGTGATAATGGCTGATAACAGAGAGAACAACACAACAGCAGTGACTACCGACCAGGACCTGCTCTGTATCTGCTACACTGCAAGAGCTGAAGGACCTGTGATGATGTCATGAGGGGGCGGGGTTTCCCATTTCTATTAGGTTAGGTTGTGTAGTGACGGATTCTCTCTGTGATATTCGGTCCCGCCATGTCTGAGCCGTCACCGCCAGTGCCTGTGAATATACAGATACTAAGTGCAGGGAAACTTCTAGATAGAGGGGTCAGGAGAAGAAGAAGAGTGCTCTCCTCTGATATCCCGTAATAACAGTCTAGATATACTGGGAGTTGTAGTTCTCTCCTGTTACACATCCCACACAGGTATACAGGAATATTACAGAAAGCCCGGGGGTCACACAGGTATACAGGAATATTACAGAAAGCCCGGGGGTCACACAGGTATACAGGAATATTACAGAAAGCCCAGGGGTCACACAGGTACACAGGAATATTACAGAAAGCCCGGAGGTCACACAGGTATACAGTAATATTACAGAAAGCCCGGGGGCCACACAGGTATACAGGAATATTACAGAAAGCCCGGGGGTCACACAGGTATACAGGAATATTACAGAAAGCCCGGGGGTCACACAGGTATACAGGAATATTACAGAAAGCCCGGGGGTCACACAGGTATACAGGAATATTACAGAAAGCCCGGGGGTCAGACAGGTATACAGGAATATTACAGAAAGCCCGGGGGTCACACAGGTATACAGGAATATTACAGAAAGCCCGGGGGTCACACAGGTATACAGGAATATTACAGAAAGCCCGGGGGCCACACAGGTATACAGGAATATTACAGAAAGCCCGGGGGTCACACAGGTATACAGGAATATTACAGAAAGCCCGGGGGTCACACAGGTATACAGTAATATTACAGAAAGCCCGGGGGCCACACAGGTATACAGGAATATTACAGAAAGCCCGGGGGTCACACAGGTATACAGGAATATTACAGAAAGCCCGGGGGTCACACAGGTATACAGGAATATTACAGAAAGCCCGGGGGTCACACAGGTATACAGTAATATTACAGAAAGCCCGGGGGCCACACAGGTATACAGGAATATTACAGAAAGCCCGGGGGTCACACAGGTATACAGTAATATTACAGAAAGCCCGGGGGCCACACAGGTATACAGGAATATTACAGAAAGCCCGGGGGTCACACAGGTATACAGGAATATTACAGAAAGCCCGGGGGCCACACAGGTATACAGGAATATTACAGAAAGCCCGGGGGTCAGACAGGTATACAGGAATATTACAGAAAGCTCGGGGGTCACACAGGTATACAGGAATATTACAGAAAGCCCGGGGGCCACACAGGTATACAGGAATATTACAGAAAGCCCGGGGGTCACACAGGTATACAGGAATATTACAGAAAGCCCGGGGGTCAGACAGGTATACAGGAATATTACAGAAAGCTCAGGGGTCAGACAGGTATACAGGAATATTACAGAAAGCCCGGGGGTCACACAGGTATACAGGAATATTACAGAAAGCCCGGGAGTCACACAGGTATACAGGAATATTACAGAAAGCCCGGGAGTCACACAGGTATACAGGAATATTACAGAAAGCCCGGGGGTCACACAGGTATACAGGAATATTACAGAAAGCCCGGGGGTCAGACAGATATACAGGAATATTACAGAAAGCCCGGGGGTCACACAGGTATACAGGAATATTACAGAAAGCCCGGGGGTCAGACAGGTATACAGGAATATTACAGAAAGCCCGGGGGTCACACAGGTATACAGGAATATTACAGAAAGCCCGGGGGTCACACAGGTATACAGGAATATTACAGAAAGCCCGGGGGTCACACAGGTATACAGGAATATTACAGAAAGCCCGGGGGTCACACAGGTATACAGGAATGTTACAGAAAGCCCGGGGGTCACACAGGTATACAGGAATATTACAGAAAGCCCGGGGGTCACACAGGTATACAGGAATATTACAGAAAGCCCGGGGGTCACACAGGTATACAGGAATATTACAGAAAGCCCGGGGGTCACACAGGTATACAGGAATATTACAGAAAGCCCGGGGGTCACACAGGTATACAGGAATATTACAGAAAGCCCGGGGGTCACACAGGTATACAGGAATATTACAGAAAGCCCGGGGGTCAGACAGGTATACAGGAATATTACAGAAAGCCCGGGGGTCACACAGGGATACAGGAATATTACAGAAAGCCCGGGGGCCACACAGGTATACAGGAATATTACAGAAAGCCCGGGGGTCACACAGGTATACAGGAATATTACAGAAAGCCCGGGGGTCACACAGGTATACAGGAATATTACAGAAAGCCCGGGGGTCACACAGGTATACAGGAATATTACAGAAAGCCCGGGGGTCAGACAGGTATACAGGAATATTACAGAAAGCCCAGGGGCCACACAGGTATACAGGAATATTACAGAAAGCCCGGGGGTCACACAGGTATACAGGAATATTACAGAAAGCCCGGGGGTCACACAGGTATACAGGAATATTACAGAAAGCCCGGGGGTCACACAGGTATACGGGAATATTACAGAAAGCCCGGGGGTCACACAGGTATACAGGAATATTACAGAAAGCCCGGGGGTCACACAGGTATACAGGAATATTACAGAAAGCCCGGGGGTCACACAGGTATACAGGAATATTACAGAAAGCCCGGGGGTCACACAGGTATACAGGAATATTACAGAAAGCCCGGGGGTCAGACAGGTATACAGGAATATTACAGAAAGCCCGGGGGTCACACAGGTATACAGGAATATTACAGAAAGCCTGGGGGTCACACAGGTATACAGGAATATTACAGAAAGCCCGGGGGTCACACAGGTATACAGGAATATTACAGAAAGCCCGGGGGTCACACAGGTATACAGGAATATTACAGAAAGCACGGGGGTCACACAGGTATACAGGAATATTACAGAAAGCCCGGGGGTCACACAGGTATACAGCAATATTAGAGAAAGCCCAGGGGTCACACAGGTATACAGGAATATTACAGAAAGCCCGGGGGTCACACAGGTATACAGGAATATTACAGAAAGCCCGGGGGTCACACAGGTATACAGGAATATTACAGAAAGCCTGGGGGTCAGACAGGTATACAGGAATATTACAGAAAGCCTGAGGGCCACACAGGTATACAGGAATATTACAGAAAGCCCGGGGGTCACACAGGTATACAGGAATATTACAGAAAGCCCGGGGGTCACACAGGTATACAGGAATATTATAGAAAGCCTGGGGGTCACACAGGTATACAGGAATATTACAGAAAGCCCGGGGGTCAGACAGGTATACAGGAATATTACAGAAAGCCCGGGGGTCACACAGGTATACAGGAATATTACAGAAAGCCTGGAGGTCACACAGGTATACAGGAATATTACAGAAAGCCCGGGGGTCAGACAGGAATATTACAGAAAGCCCGGGGGTCAGACAGGTATACAGGAATATTACAGAAAGCCCGGGGGTCACACAGGTATACAGGAATATTACAGAAAGCCCGGGGGTCAGACAGGAATATTACAGAAAGCCCGGGGGTCAGATAAAATGGACAGAATTTCACACAAAACTCCAAAAATGAGCCGGACAAAATTGTTGCCACCTTTTCAAAATTATGGGTAAATACCTTTGTTTCCAGCCTGTGATGCTCATTCAGTCTCACCTGTGGCAAGCAACAGGTGTGGGCAATATAAAAATAACGTCTGAAACCAGATAGAATGGAGAGAAGTTGACTTAATCTTTGTATTGTTTGTCTTTGTGTGCCTCACTAAGCATGGAGAACAGAAAGACCTGAAGGAGGACCTGAAAGCCAAAACTGTGGAAAAATATCAACAATCTCAAGGTTACAAGTCCATCTCCAGAGATCTCAATGTTCCTTTGTCCACAATGCACAACATAACCCAGAAGTTTACACCCCATGTGCAGCATCCCTCAGGCTACTGCTTTTAATTGTTTGTCTTTTGTGCCTCTGGGATTGTGTCCAGCCTTCTGCAGCACCCAGTGGCAAGTATCCCATTTAAGGCAGTCAAGGCTCCAGCACCTCAGCTGAAGTAAGCTGTGTGTCCTTCCCATCATCTGCTGGTCCTGATGCTCCTCCTCCTCCTCCTAGTCAGTCATTGGGTCAGTGAAGAAATCAGGAGATACCTTTTAGAGGCTAACTGAGTATATTTATAAGTAGTCATTGGGTCAGGAATCCATCACCGAAGCGATTTAGAAGAGACAACAGTATGCGTGCACTCATCCAACGGTGCAGAAGCTGAACGTGCTCCTGTCCAAGTTGCTGTTGCTGCAGTCACTCCCTTTCCACTTGCTGGACTCTGCACCTTTCAGAGAACTGATGGCTTGTCCCAAGCCAAGGTGGAGAGTCGCAAGTCGTAATTTCTTTGCCAAAAAGGCAGTACCAGTCCTGCACAAATATGTAGAAGAGAAGGTGGACCAGTCCTTGAGCCTGTCGGTGTCTGCCAAAGTGCATGGCAGCGCTGATATGTGGAGCTGTAATTATGGTCATGGACAATATATGTCCTTTACGGCCCATTAGGTGAATGTGGTTCCTGCCCAGACACACCAGCAACTTGGCCAGGTGACACAGCTTCTGCCTCCACATTCTCACGACATTGATCCTGTAACAATGTCCGCCTCAGCCTCCACTGCAGGGACAATTCCCAGTGCTCCTCCAGTATACCACATGTGCAGTGCATGGTGGTGTCATGCTGTTCTACACCTCGTTTGCCTGGGTGAATGAAGTCACACAGGGGAGGAACTGCTCCGTATCCTTGATCAAGAAATCGAATCCTGGCTTTCTCTGTGACAACTCAAAATCGGATCCATGGTAACCGACAACGGGAAGAACATGGTGTCGGTGCTGTGTCAAGGAGGGCTGAGCCATGCGCCCTACATGACGTACATGTTCAATCTGGTTATCAAGCATTTCCTTAAGTGTTCCACTCATCTGCAAGACATCCTAAAAATGTCAAGGAATCTTTGCATGCACTTCAGCCACTCGTACACTGCCAAGCACACCCTCCTAGAGCTGCAGCAGCAGAACGGCGCTCCCCAACATAGGCTGAAATGCGACGTTTCCACCCGTTCGAATTCAACCATCCATGTGTTGAACCAACTGTATGAACAGAGAAAGGCCATAAACGATTTATTGATGATCCAAGCAGACAGAGGTATTCCCCTGTGTCATTTCAATGTTAGCCAGTGGCAGCTCATGTGTGACACCTGTCGTTTGCTCATGCCCTTTGAGGATGCCACTTTATTTGTCAGTCGCTAGGACTACGGGACAATGTCATTCCACTGATTCATATCCTGGAAAAGATGGTTGTAAATGTGGCTGGTCAGGGGACTGGAGACTTGGCACATACATCTCACGGCCACATGAGCCCTGTGGGTGTTGAAGTGGAGGAGGACATTGGAGCACAAGCAATGTGTAGCGAAATGGGTGGTTTTTCTACACAGGTGACAGGAGAGGAGGAGCAGCCGGAAGAGCAAGAGGGAGATGAGGAAGACGAGGCAGATGACCCAGACACACTGTGGCAGTATGAAGTGGAGATGGATGCAGGAAGTCCCTCCAAGTCACTTGTGCAAATGGCCTGATGCATGCTGACTTGCTTGCATAGTGACAGCCGAAATGTCACCATTCAGCAGAGGAATGACTAATGGATCTCCACCATTTTAGACCCTTGCTACCAGTCAAAAATGGGGGCCTTTTTTACACCCGCTGAGAGGGAGGACAAACTGAACTATTATAGAGACATCCTATGTAGTCAGTTGGCCATTGCCTATCTGCGCCATCGTCCATCCTCTCGCAGTTCTGACCGGGGGGTCCTGGGTGCTCACCTTGCACTGCCATGGCTGCTGTGGGGAGGCAAGAGCAGTATCAGCTCCATCAGCAGCAGCCTGAGCCTAGAGTTGCCGATGAGCAGCTTTCTTCACCTGGATAGTGAAGAAACTACTCACCAGCAGCTACACATAGAGCAGAACCTGAACCAGCAGGTGGTGGCATACTTGGAGTGTACTCTGCCATTAAAGATCCGCTGGACTACTGGGCAGCCAAACTGGATTTGTGGCTGCAACCGGCTGAGTTTGTCCTGGAAAAGCCGTCCTGCCCAGCCAGTAGTGTGGGTGTTTACTGTGGCGGGTGCCATAGTTACCCCAAGGAGTACTCGCCTGTCCACCCAAAATACACATACAGCTGAGCTCTCACTGATTGCAGAGTGTAACCTCTGCCCTGAGGCAGGCGTGATGATGTAAGTCATCAGCACACGCGATCAGAAGAAGGAGGATGCTCTTCGTGGGACTAAGTAGCATAAACTACTGTGTGGGGGCCTTCTGTGAAGCATATACTACTGTGTGGGGGACCACTGTGAAGCATAAACTACTGTGTGGGGGCCCACTGTGAAGCATAAACTACTGTGTGGTGGCCCACTGTGAAGCATAAACTACTGTGTGGGGGCCCACTGTGAAGCATAAACTAATGTGTGGGGGCCCACTGTGGAGCATATACTACTGTGTGGGGGCCCACTGTGAATCATATACTACTGTGTGGGGGCCCACTGTGAAGCATGTACTACTGTGTCGGGGCCCACTGTGAAGCATATAATACTATCTGGGGGCGATTCTGAATCATATAATACTGTCTGGGGGCCACTTTGGAGCGAATTGTACTGTCTCGGGGCCACTGTGGAGCGCATTGTACTGTGTGGGGGCCCTTCACTATTTATATCATACAGTATCTGTTTTATAGCAGACATTTGATATTACAGGCTGTAATAACATTGCACGGTCACTATAAAACAGATTCTGGTTAATTTAAGGTTAAATTGCTGCGTTGGCACTTTGCGATAAATTAGTGGGTTTTGGGTTGCAGTTTGGGCACTCGGTCTCTAAAAGGTTCGCCATCACTGCTCTATGGCCTCCTCATGCTGCTGCTACCTCCACATTATGTCACCTTGCCAATCTGTGGTCTCCTCATGCTGACTACAATTACAGGGTAAGTCCAGAGTTCCTATCCCCTTCTCCGCTCAAGTGTTGTACCTGGAATATTTAATATGCCAGTATATGAGGTGTGTCATGTCCCAGGACTTGGTTTAATTCACTGACATGTATCTGTGATACTGTTTGTCTTTGTAGTTTGTCCCCTCTCTCTCTCTGTATCCTTAGCTGTGATGCTGTAGCTCCTCCTCTCTCTCCCTCAGTTTAGTTTCACTTCTTTGTAAGCAACATGTCTGCTCAGCTCCTGGTATTTCATCATTTTTCACCTACTGCTGTATGAGGTTCTACAAGATTTACTTGGATTAAAGCATCTGGAATCTTATCTACGCCTCCTCAGTTGAGTTGAACACTATCTGATAGATATCTTGGTGTAAATTGCTGGTTAGCATAGAGACTACAGGAAACTCTCACAACCTCACACTTGCAGCCAAGCTATTGAGTCAGAACAAGGTGCATGTTCTCTTTTAGCATACTAACATTTGGTCCCCTCATTATCCTAGTTGGATGACCTTAAGGAAAACACTGTCTACCACAGTATCACTCTGGAGTCTTACCTATCCTTACGTTTTGGTAGGTTCTACTTTAAATTATGTACATTTAACTGTGTTTGTATCCCCTATTATACTTGGTTTCCATGTGTCTTTCCCCTTTTTTTTTTTTTTTCTCTTTTTCTTTTTCCGATTTTAACTACATTGTTACCTGAACTGATTTAAGATCATTTTACTTAACTTTCACCTTTAATATGGGGCTTATAACCATTTGGCTTCTGAGTCTAGCTACAGTATCCGCAGGTCGAGGATTCCTAAATCAATGATCGCATCTTACATTTATTGTATTGCTTATGGCTACTGCATATGATTACATAACATCCCATAGGAGTGTATAGAATTATACTTTATATCTTGAGCTATAATTTTCGTTTTGCTGGGATTCTTCCTTGAGACGTGTGCCCTTGTCCAAATATCCTTACCTTGCTTTACAAACCATTATGAGATTTGTGACAAGATTATCTGTACATATATGAATATATCGTTGTGTTTATCTTTTGCACAAAATGTGTTGTTGGCTCACAATGTTACACTTTGTTCTTTATTATAGAGCCTGATGAAGGCCGTGTATGTACGGCCAAAACGTTGCTCTGTACCACTTGTGTGAATAAAACGCTATATTTTGCATATACGTTATTGAGAAGTGTGAAGTCCTTTCTACAATCAATATACTGGATTGGGACCCTATCTTCACAACACTGCTGAGTGCGGTCCACACCTTGTACTACATAGTTACCCCAAGGAGAACTCGCCTGTCCACCCAAAATGTGGAGAGACTGACCTTTGTCAAGATGAATCAGGCGTGGATCAGCCAGGATTTCCACCCACCAATGCCTGATGCATCAAATTAAATCATCCATGCTGCCTCACCCAAACCTTGACAAAAGAGACCTGTTTCTTCAGGCTACCTGCCTCAGATACTATTCTGATGCTGCCACACATCTGATGCCAAGTGCTCCTTCTTACAACCACCATCAGCGGGGTACTGTTTGTGCCACCCACCTCCCCACTCTGTCACCAGGTCACTCTATGGCCTCCTCATGCTGCGGCCACCTCCACATTATGTCACCTTGCCACTCTGTGGCCTCCTCTTGCTGCTGCTACCTCAACACTATGTCACTTCTCATGCTGTTCCCACCCTCCCCACTCCATGACTGGGCTACTATTTTGCCTTTTTGGCCTGGTTGACATTATCATTTATTTGACCCTTCTTCTGATCTGTCAGATGGAAGAAAAAAATGAGACGCACAATGGATCCTGTCTGTGTAGCAGCTGTAAGGCCTGTATGGTCCCATCAGAATTAGCTTATGATTTGGTATCACAAAGCAGGAGTGGGTACAAAACACAGAAGACATGCAAATATTCCATTCACGTGTCATCTCTGTTTTGGATCCACTCCTGTTTATTTTTGGCATCAGCAATACTGATGGATTACTGACCAAATCCTGACCGAGTGAAGGCGGATGCTCAACAGACATATTAGTATTCATATACTATATTATATACTATACATTATATATTAGTATACATGAACTATATTATACATTATATATTAGTATACAGTACATGCACTATATTATACATTTTATATTAGTATACATGTACTATATTATATATTATTGATCATCCAAGTGTTTCTAGGGGCGTGAAGGGGGTGTGTCCAGGGGCATTGCTTCATTTCAGAAAATTCAACTATTGTCCCTCTTTGCATCCTTGAAAAGTTGGGAGGTATGCTAATAGATGGCCGGACCATTGTACTAAACAAGCCTCTGCCCTCTTGTGTCTCCTCATAGATTGTAAGCTCTTGTGCCCGGCCCTCACTACTATTATATGATAGGTAAATGTGTCACTTTGTAATGTCTCATATTATCTGTTCATGTCCCCTCTGATTTCTAAAGGGTCGCGGAATATGTTATGAATAAAGTTTTTTTGTTTTTTTTATCGAAGGTCTCAAAACTGTGCCAACGAAACACCAGTGCACGGAAAAAAGTGGGGATGTCACTGAAAAAACGTGCAAAGAATGCGGTCTGTTGCAAAACCCATCTCAAAAGAGAATGGGTCTCCCAAGACTGTCCCCAAACTCAGAGCCAAAAGGCCCAAGAGTAAGGGGGCTAGACTAACCCAGCTGCCAAGACAGAAGGGCTAGAATCTTGCTTTGTTACCTCCCAGGCTGCCACCACCAAGAGTACTACCAAGCCAGCCACTTGCCCAGTCTCCTCAAGGGCTGCCACCCCAAGAGTACTGCTGAGCCTGTAACTGTGGTCCATCTCCACAAAAGCAGAGACAGACCAGGAGAGCAAGGAAAGAGGGAACCCGAAGGCCACACACTCCAACCCCTAGACTTCGGGTAGGACCAAAAAGGGTTTCCGCACCTCTACATCCACACAAAGTGACAAACGTGACATATAAAAATCATAAATAAATAAGTGAATAGAGTGCCAGTGTACTGGCCCGGTCTATCTGCCGGATCTATAAAAATTACCCGTGCAAGGATAAACCAAGCATCAGGGTGGGTGCAATCAAAAGTGTTTCAAGTGCATGTGCAATGTGCCAGTCTCAGTGGGTTTCCCACGGCCAGTGAGTTCAGGCACCTCCGGGGCCACCAACCCCAGAGGCACTGACACATTGAGACCTTCGAAAGCATTCCCGGCCTAATGGCCTCGATCCCAGGGTGAATGCCAAACCCTGGTGTGGTTCTCTGACTACTTTTGCAGTCTTCATTTGGCTCCCTACAGTGGGGTCTTCAATCCCATTGGCGGAAACAACCTACTAGCTGTTACTGATAAGAACAGATACTACACTTGATCTTAGCCAAAAGGCTGAGAAGCGATAAAGTTGTTGTTATTATTATTATTACTACAACTCCCAGCATAACCCTGACTCACATCACAGAGAGAAACCCTCACTACTTTATACACATGGGAAACCCCACCCCCCTCATGACGTCATCACAGGTCCTTCATCCAGCACTTCTCCTGGGCTCCGTCCCTCATGGTGACATCATCACAGGTCCTTCAGCTCTTGCAGTGTAGCAGATACAGAGCAGGTCCTGGTCGGTAGTCACTGCTGTTGTGTTGTTCTCTCTGTTATCAGCCATTATCACAGGCTATAGATATATATATATACTGTATATACAGCAGGGGCTCGCTGGCTGCTCCCAGGACACGTTCACACCTGGGGATTTAGGAGAAAACTCCCGCTATAAGGTAAGATGACATCAGGGGGTTCTGGGCCCCATCACTGGTGCTGGTGTCTGTGGTACAGGTGTGAACAGAGTCTTAGTTCCATCCTGCAGTGACATACAATGGGCCCCATCACTGGTGCTGGTGTCTGTGGGAATCCTCCTGTATCCATGTGCTGGGGGCTCTGAGGAGCTCCTGTATGTCACACATCATGTGGCCCCTGTATGATTTCGGGCCCCTCCTCAGTACTAGATCCTCCAGCTCATCCAGTTTCCTCCTCTTCTCCTCCAGAACGCTCCTTCTCCTGAATGACCCACCAAGGATGGACAAGGACAGGAATGAGATCACCAGAAGAATATTAGACTTCACCTTGGAGATCATCTACCTGCTGAGCGGAGAGGTAAGTGTACTACATTTCTATCATCTCCACCAACATAGAAGGGATTCTTTACTGTAAGAGCAGTGACACTATGGACTGTACCTATAACAAGGAGGCGTCCACTACATCTAGAGGAAAGAAGGATTATACACAACATAGAAGGGATTCTTTACTGTAAGAGCAGTGAGACTATGGACTGTACCTATAACAAGGAGGCGTCCACTACATCTAGAGGAAAGAAGGATTATACACAACATAGAAGGGATTCTTTACTGTAAGAGCAGTGAGACTATGGACTGTACCTATAACAAGGAGACGTCCACTACATCTAGAGGAAAGAAGGTTTATACACAACATAGAAGGGATTCTTTACTGTAAGAGCAGTGAGACTATGGACTGTACCTATAACAAGGAGGCGTCCACTACATCTAGAGGAAAGAAGGATTATACACAACATAGAAGGGATTCTTTACTGTAAGAGCAGTGAGACTATGGACTGTACCTATAACAAGGAGGCGTCCACTACATCTAGAGGAAAGAAGGATTATACACAACATAGAAGGGATTCTTTACTGTAAGAGCAGTGAGACTATGGACTGTACCTATAACAAGGAGACGTCCACTACATCTAGAGGAAAGAAGGTTTATACACTACATAGAAGGGATTCTTTACTGTAAGAGCAGTGAGACTATGGACTGTACCTATAACAAGGAGGCGTCCACTACATCTAGAGGAAAGAAGGATTATACACAACATAGAAGGGATTCTTTACTGTAAGAGCAGTGAGACTATGGACTGTACCTATAACAAGGAGGCGTCCACTACATCTAGAGGAAAGAAGGATTATACACAACATAGAAGGGATTCTTTACTGTAAGAGCAGTGAGACTATGGACTGTACCTATAACAAGGAGGCGTCCACTACATCTAGAGGAAAGAAGGATTATACACAACATAGAAGGGATTCTTTACTGTAAGAGCAGTGAGACTATGGACTGTACCTATAACAAGGAGGCGTCCACTACATCTAGAGGAAAGAAGGATTATACACAACATAGAAGGGATTCTTTACTGTAAGAGCAGTGAGACTATGGGCTGTACCTATAACAAGGAGGCGTCCACTACATCTAGAGGAAAGAAGGATTATACACAACATAGAAGGGATTCTTTACTGTAAGAGCAATGACACTAATGAGCACTGTGTCAGAGGAAGGTGTCATGGTGAATTTAATATAGGAGTCAAGAAGTGTCTGGAGTGTAATAATATTCCAGGTTATAGTCAGTAGATTACTGGTGATCGAGGGATAATCCAGGGATTTATTCTGATTGTCAGATTGGAGTCAGGAAGGATTTATACCCCTCATTGTCTCTCTATACACAGAAATACTCACTAGTGAAGAAGACATCGGGGGACTGTGTGGCCCCCAGCAGCCATCTCCAGGAGTTAGGGGGTGGAGCCTGAGCCAGGGCCCCATCACAGAGCCAGGAGGAGGAAGGAGCAGGAGCCGGGGCCCCATCACAGAGCCAGGAGGAGGAAGGAGCAGGAGCCGGGGCCCCATCACAGAGCCAGGAGGAGGATGGAGCAGGAGCCGGGGCCCCATCACAGAGCCAGGAGGAGGATGGAGCAGGAGCCGGGGCCCCATCACAGAGCCTCCCCCTCTCTCCCTGATACATGAGCAGAAGATTCTAGAACTCACCAACAAGATGATTGAGCTGCTGACTGGAGAGGTGACACTGCTGGGAATGCTGGGAAATTCTCCAGTAACAGCACTGGAGGGGTCTGGGTGATGACTGTATCATTGTGTTGTCAGGTTCCTATAAGGTGTCAGGATGTCGCTGTCTATTTCTCCATGGAGGAGTGGGAGTATTTAGAAGAACACAAGGATCGGTACAAGGAGGTCATGATGGAGGATCACCGGCCCGCCCGGACATCACATGGTGAGAGGAGACATATAGATGTATGTGTGTATGTATAGATATATATACAGTGGGGAAAAAAAGTATTTAGTCAGCCACCAATTGTGCAAGTTCTCCCACTTATAAAGATGAGGCCGGCCTGTAATTGTCATCATAGGTAGACCTCAACTATGAGAGACAAAATGAGAAAACAAATCCAGAAAATCACATTGTCTGATTTTTTAAGAATTTATTTGCAAATTATGGTGGAAAATAAGTATTTGGTCACCTACAAACAAGCAAGATTTCTGGCTCTCACAGACCTGTAACTTCTTCTTTAAGAGGCTCCTCTGTCCTCCACTCATTACCTGTAGTAATGGCTCCTGTTTGACATTGTTATCAGTATAAAAGACGCCTGTCCACAACCTCAAACAGTCACACTCCAAACTCCACTATGGTGAAGACCAAAGAGCTGTGGAAGGACCAGAAACAAAATGGTAGCCCTGCACCAGGCTGGGAAGACTGAATCTGCAATAGCCAAGCAGCTTGGTGTGAAGAAATCACCTGTGGGAGCAATAATTAGAAAATGGCAGACATACAAGACCACTGATAATCTCCCTCCATCAGGGGCTCCACGCAAGATCTCACCCCGTGGGGTCAAAATGATCACAAGAACGGTGAGCAAAAATCCCAGAACCACACGGGGGGACCTAGTGAGTGACCTGCAGAAAGCTCGGACTAACGTAACAAAGGCTACCGTCAGTAACACACTACGCCGCCAGGGACTCAGATCCTGCAGTGCCAGACGTGTCCCCCCTGCTTAAGCCAGTACATATCCGGGCCCGTCTGAAGTTAGCTAGAGAGCATTTGGATGTTCCAGAAGAGTATTGGGAGAATGTCATATGGTCAGATGAAACCAAAGTAGAACTGTTTGGTAGAAACACAACTCGTTGTGTTTGGAGGAGAGTGAATGCTGAGTTGCATCCAAAGAACACCATACCTACTGTGATGCATGGGGGGGCAACATCATGTATGGGGCTGTTTCTCTGCAAAGGGACCAGGACGACTGATCCGTGTACATGAAAGAATGAATGGGGCCATGTATCGTGAGATTTTGAGTGCAAACCTCCTTCCATCAGCAAGGGCACTGAAGATGAAACGTGGCTGGGTCTTTCAGTATGACAATGATCCCAAGCACACCGCCAGGGCAACGAAGGAGCGGCTTCGTAAGAAGCATTTCAAGGTCCTGGAGTGGCCTAGCCAGTCTCCAGATCTCAACCCCATAGAAAACCTTTGGAGGGAGTTGAAAGTCCGTGTTGTCCAGCGACAGCCCCAAAACATCCCTGCTCTAGAGGAGATCTGCATGGAGGAATGGGCCAACATACCAGCAACAGTGTGTGCCAACCTTGTGAAGACTTACAGAAAACGTTTCACCTCTGTCATTGCCAACAAAGGATATAACAAAGTATTGAGATGAACTTTTGTTATTCACCAAATACTTATTTTCCACCATAATTTGCAAATAAATTCTTTAAAAATCAGACAATGTGATTTTCTGGATTAGTTTTCTCATTTTGTCTCTCATAGTTGAGGTCTACCTATGATGACAATTACAGGCCGGCCTCATCTTTATAAGTGGGAGAACTTGCACAATTGGTGGCTGACTAAATACTTTTTTTCCCCACTGTATATATATATATTAGTATACAGGTGTAGCAGAGTTTCCTGATCTTCTGCAATTACAAATGTTTTTCTATTGACTTTTCACTGGTTTTGTTTCTTCTATGATAAGATTTCCCTGTGCAGCAGTTTAACCAATTGCAGAAATTCGGGTTATCACTGCTACATCTGTATATACGGGGATATAACGCCCTCTGCTGTGAGTCTCCTGTGACAGCAGTAACTGAGCAGTTACACTCGGAGGGGGCTCTATCTCTGCTCTGATGTCCCCCATGTATGGAATTATCCAAGCATATATATAAAATTATTTTTTCTGCACCGTGAATGCCCCGACGGAAAGATTCTACATACCCTAAAATAGTACCAGTAACATCTACAACTCATCCTACAAAATATGAGTCCTTGCATGGCTCGATGATCTATAATATTACAGGGGTAGAGGCGGAGTGGCAAGTGTCTTTATCCAGCCTCTGATGTGGTGTCAGTAGTCATACAGACAGTCCAAGTGTAGAAAGTGATCTTGAGGCCGGGAAGACAGGCTGAGGAGACACCGAGCATTGGAGCCTGGAGAGATGTAGAATGGAGGCTTGAGACCCTCCGAGGGTGTGCAATGGCAGCGGCCAGCAAAGAGAAAGCAGCTGTGGTAACAGCCCAGCAAACTGCATGTGAGGGAGAGGGAGACTCCCCTTGTACAGGCCTGGCTGCTGAAGACTATGAGAGGAAGACAATGTTGTTAACTCTTTGTTCATCTCCTCTATGAAGTTGTTCTTCCTTCTCGAAGAGTAGTTGAAACTCCTAACCCAGTTGCCATTTCTGTGTCCATTGTGAGCGCAATCCTCTCTAAGTATCACCGTATGGAAGTCCAAATTAGTATAAAATGATATATGAGCCAGCTCAGAGAAACACAGACAGTCACAAGGTGCAAGTATGTGACCAAGATGGAGTCTGGTTTTTAATGGTGGATGGTGAAGTTTTTATACAGTGTGGGTGTGGCTATACATTGTATAGAGAAAGAGAATGTGCAATTAGTATAAGTAACATAACATGGTTGGCTATAAAGCTGTTACATAAATTTAGCAGATAACTTTTGGGTGAGGCACAAAAGTTTCATCCCATAGATAAGTTTTCAGTAAAGGAGGGGGATGGGCTCTGGGCAGTGTCCGAGAAAGGAATGTAAGATGGAGACCGACACAAGTGGCATCCCTCACATTTCCCACCTTTTGATCGGTAGCCATGACTAAGGGGCGATACGCCCTGAAATGCGTTGGATTTTCTATGGATCTCTTTCTCGTGTAACTTTTGTTACTTTTTTAATCCATTATGAATTAAAAGTTACACTTTATTCAAACAATTATAACTTTTGGATGCTGGAACCTTTTTTATTTTTCATCACTTTCAATATACCTTGCTCTGAAGAGGTCCAGTGAGCGTTCCTTGGCATTCTTTTGCATTTCTTATATGGAATTCATCTACATGTGGACATGGGGAGCTGAAGATTCAACTTTTTTCCTTTTTGTACAGCAGACTCTACCTGCTTAGGAGGCTGAGAGCCTTTGGAGTCCAGGGGGCACTTCTTAGGGGCTTTTTCAACTCGGTAGTGGCATCAGCCATCTTCTTCGACGTGGCCTGCTGGGGGAGCAGTATATCAACCAGGGACTCGACAAGCTGATTAGAATACAAGCTTTTGTATATATTGTATTTGTATTGCATTATCTTTGCTGCTGTAACACACTGAATTTCCCCATGGTGGGACTATTAAAGGATTATCTTATCTTATATAACCCCCTTTTCCTGGCCCATCACACAGTATATGACCCCTTTTTTCTGGCCAGTCACACAGTATATAACCCCCATTTTTTAGCCTCCACACGATGACCCCATTTTTTTTGTTCCCCACAGTATATGAACCCTTTTTTTTTACCCCCCCCACACAGCATATGATCCCCCTATTTATGGCCCTCACACAGTTTGACACCTTTATACCCCCCACACAGTATATGACCCCTTTTTTAAAGCCGACCTACAGTATCTCCCCCTGTTATCTCTCCACCCCCACACAGAGTAGTGGCCGATAATTTTTACTCACCTGTCCACACTCCAGACCTGGACGCCCTCCGCTGCCGCCTCCAGGGTGCACTGAGCCAACGCTGAAGAAGATTGGGATGCTGTACGTAGTGTCCCGGCGTTCTTCAGTGTCATTACGTCAGTGTAGCACCGCCTAGAGGAGGCAGCTTATGCGGCCAGGACAGGAGCGTGGACAGGTGAGTAAAAGTATCGACAGCTCCTTCTTGCAATAACACAATACTTAGCTGCCGATGTGTGTCACCCAAAATGTCTAGGCGTGTCTCAGGTTTGCCATTACTGTACTAGAGACTGCCAATGACTTCTAGAGACTACTCGTCAAGGACAGAACAAGACAATCCAGCAGTGTGTTTTTTCTTTTTCTCTTTTCGTGCACATTGCTACTCTCGCCCACATAGCTGCGCTGCTCAAACTCCCAGCTTCTCACACCACACTGGGGAACTATATAGCCCAGCAGAACTTGAAATTCATAGTTTTTAAATTGCCAGCAGCTTATTTTTACAATCCCATACAAGTAAATTCAGTACTGTAAAACTTCTACATACTCCAGAATTACAAACAATTCAGCGCGGTTACTAAAGTACTCAAAATATATCATCGGAGCAGGCAGAAGAAATGGGAGAGCATTAAATAAGGGATCCAGTCGATCCCCTGGACACACACACAAGTTTCTTAGAGTTCTCACCATAACAAAAATTATAAACAGAAGACATTACAGATTAGACATGAGAGTGACTTCTCTCATTTTTTTCCTAAAGACATTGTTACATGACACTCCGGACGTCTCCTTTTGATTACTGCACCGTACACATACAGATTTGGGACAGGGGTCCCTTGTTCGTTTCTCTGAATCTCCTAGTAAATCTTGCGACAATGGAGGACAGTCCTGGTTTATTGGGGCATGGTTCATAACAAAGAACACAATCTGCAACAGATTTTACTGTCTACATCTAGGGCAGGTCCCGCCTGCTGGTCACCCATATGGTTAGGGTACTTAGACTAAAGATGGCACCGAAGCTATAGGGCTATGCCCTTCCTCTTGCATACCATTACTGAATCACTGGTACCAAATCCTTTGTGTGTTCTCAATGGACTTAAATCCACCCTTGGGCACTTTCAACCAACACATTGCTTTGTCTCTCAAACCTTTGTCTGATAACCATCCCTTATGTGCATATTAACACCTTTCTCCACATATTAACATTCAAAGTTCTATCTTTTTGGCATCCAAATTAGTATAAAATGATATATGAGACGGCTCAGAGAAACACAGAAAGTCACAAGGTGCAAGTATGTGACCAAGATGGAGTCTGTTCTTTGATGGCGGATGGTGAGGTTTCTATACATTGTGGGTGTGGTTATACATTGTGGGTGTGGTTATACTGTACATTGCAGAGACAAAGAGAAGGTGCAATTAGTATAATTAACATAACATGATTGGTTATAAGGATGTCACATAAGTCTTAGCACATAACTATTGGATAAGGCATGAAGAAGAAGTTTCATCCCATAAATAACAGTTTTCAGTAAAGGAAAAGATGAGCTCTGGGCAGAGCCGAGAAAGGAATGTAAGATGGAGACAGGCAGAATCGGCATCCTTCACACCATCCACATGTATTTGGTGCTATTTGAGAGGATGGACACAGTTTCAGATCCTGCACCAAGTTGGTGTTGCCCTCCCAGAGGGAGATACCTGCAGCAGTGACCTTCTAAGCCAGGACACCAGCCCCATCCCAGGCTGAGGCAGTGTCAGTAGGAGCGCTCAGGAACCATCTCCTGATGTTTGACAGCTCCAATGTGCTACAGAACTGAAAGGAGAGGTTGGAGTTGGTAGCCAGAATGTGTAATGTGGCCTCTCATTTGAAGGTGGAACTAACCCTGAGCATGCTGGAGGGAGAGTCCAGGAAGAAGTGATGTTACCTTTGAATAGACCTATGGCCCACTGGAGGAAGTATATGGCGGCTTCTCAACCCAAGTTCCTGTAAGGTAAAAGTTCTTTGCCCAGGTTCAGGTAGAGGATGAAGACTTGACCTTATTGGCATTCTGACTCCAGTAGCTTCTGGCCATGCTGTGGAGGAAGACGTGGATGAGCAGTGAGTACCTGGCAGGCATGGAGACAGCACTGTGTGATCAGTTTCTCTTGGGCCCCAGAACAGGTCATTAAAGAAAATCCTGAGGGAGAGATCTGAGATGGTGCCTCAGAAGTCCTTCTGACAGGTAGTCAGAGAAGCCATCACCTGAGAGGGGGAGGAACAGACAGAAGCCTTGTCAATAGTTCCTCTACTGAAGGTGCCTGCTGCTAAGGACGTCCCGCTGAACGAGAGGGCACCTCCATACAGAAGATGCTCAAGGTGACCTGATACTTGAAGGAAGAGAAATGGGTGGGGCAGGTGCCATGCATGAGCGGGGCCATACACAGAAGACAGGTGTGTTGGGCATGCCACCAGAAGGGGCCCTTGGTGAGAAGTTACTCACTTCTGGGGTCCACACCTCACAGGGATGTTTGTACTAGAGCAGCTGATGGTTGAGGAGCAAACAACAGGGACTGTTACCGATGGCCTAATGTAGAAGCAGTAGACATGGCAGGAGAGAGCCTTGTGGTGAGGGCCAACATTGGTGGAATTGAGCTGCCCTGTCTGATACTGGAACCCAGGTCACCATGCTGGTCGAGGGTGTGCATGGGCAGCTCAGACCCTGGGAGAGACTGTGAATGGAGACTGTCACGGTAACAGCATGGCAAACTCCATATGAAGGAGAGGGAGATCCCCCTTGAACAGGCCAAACAGCTGAAGACTATGAGGGAAGACATTATATATATATTATTTAGGTTCCCCCCATAACTAACCCTAGAAGTGTCTGATGTATAGACAGATCTACAGCAGCTCATGTATTCCGTCACTGTGTGTTTGTGTCTCCACAGATGGATCCAGTAGGAGAAATCCCCCCGAGAGATGTCCCCTGAGTCCTCTGTATTCCCAGGACTGCCCGGAGGAGAATGTCCCAGACAGTCAGCAGGTAGGTGGCGCTGCTGAGCCCTGGGGCACATCTATATAGGGGGTGGAGCTCGCCGCTCCTGCACTCATACATGGCCTCATGTACCAGACAGTCAGCAGGTAGATGGCGCTGCTGAGTCCTGGGGCACATCTATATAGGGGGTGTAGCTCGCCGCTCCTGCACTCATACATGTATCAGACAGTCAGCAGGTAGATGGCGCTGCTGAGCCCTGGGGCACATCTATATAGGGGGTGGAGCTCGCCGCTCCTGCACTCATACATGGCCTCATGTACCAGACAGTCAGCAGGTAGATGGCGCTGCTGAGCCCTGGGGCACATCTATATAGGGGGTGGAGCTCGCCGCTCCTGCACTCATACATGGCCTCATGTACCAGACAGTCAGCAGGTAGATGGCGCTGCTGAGCCCTGGGGCACATCTATATAGGGGGTGGAGCTCGCCGCTCCTGCACTCATACATGTACCAGACAGTCAGCAGGTAGATGGCGCTGCTGAGTCCTGGGGCACATCTATATAGGGGGTGGAGCTCGCCGCTCCTGCACTCATACATGTACCAGACAGTCAGCAGGTAGATGGCGCTGCTGAGCCCTGGGGCACATCTATATAGGGGGTGGAGCTCGCCGCTCCTGCACTCATACATGTACCAGACAGTCAGCAGGTAGATGGCGCTGCTGAGCCCTGGGGCACATCTATATAGGGGGTGGAGCTCGCCGCTCCTGTACTCATACATGGCCTCATGTACCAGACAGTCAGCAGGTAGATGGCTCTGCTGAGTCCTGGGGCACATCTATATAGGGGGTGGAGCTCGCCGCTCCTGCACTCATACATGTACCAGACAGTCAGCAGGTAGATGGCGCTGCTGAGTCCTGGGGCACATCTATATAGGGGGTGGAGCTCGCCGCTCCTGCACTCATACATGTACCAGACAGTCAGCAGGTAGATGGCGCTGCTGAGTCCTGGGGCACATCTATATAGGGGGTGGAGCTCGCCGCTCCTGCACTCATACATGGCCTCATGTACCAGACAGTCAGCAGGTAGATGGCGCTGCTGAGCCCTGGGGCACATCTATATAGGGGGTGGAGCTCGCCGCTCCTGCACTCATACATGTACCAGACAGTCAGCAGGTAGATGGCGCTGCTGAGTCCTGGGGCACATCTATATAGGGGGTGGAGCTCGCCGCTCCTGCACTCATACATGGCCTCAGAGATTTTGCTGCTTTCTTATGTTGCTCTGTTAGATTTCCCACCTGTATTTCTGCTGGATTGTACTGAATTGTGACCTGTGACAAATCAGGGAGAAGATGTGACTAGTATTAAAGCGGAGGCTGAAGAAGAGAGGATGAGAGGCCATCACCTGTGTAAGAGGGAAGTGGAGGAGGAAATTCCAGGAGGTGTTACCACAGGTACGGAGTAATGAATGGAGAAGGAGAATTCACAGGTTTCTTAAGGTTGGTTCCCCCTTAGAGCTCCTTCCAGTAACTCTCCGGGCAGAAAGTAATTCCAGCTATTAAACTAAGAACAGAACTATAAGCCATAAAGCAGAAGTTATACCGGGGCGTTGTGTGAATACTGGACTACTGGAGATAGATGTGAGGAGTTTCTGGTACTGTTCAGACTGGGGCAGGAGCGTCTCCCTCTCCATCCTGTCATTAGTCATAGTGAATACATTGGGGGAAGTCTCTCTTATTCTCCTTGGATATCCTAAAGATTAATAGGAATAATTTGTTGAGGTTCTTCCCCGGGGACAATACCTTGGGGTCCGAGTGTCAGAAAGGGTTGAGGATTATCTAGAACTGAATATCGTCCCCAGTCACAATAAGCTGAGAAGGAAAATACAAGTCTGGTCAGGGCGACTACAAGGACAGACAAGATGGCCCCATCTAGAATGGTTCTGTCACCACAACTGGTTTATCTGTTCGGGGCCGCACCGGTCCGGATCATGTGAAGGAAATAATAAACATAATCTTCTCTCCGGTCCTTGTGATTCCAGGTGACGGCTCAATGTAGAATCCTGATGTATATAATAAAGGGATTGGCCGCTGTATTATAACTTTTATGAATGTGCTGGATACACTGTGAGCCCCTTACTAATATACTGCTATATACCCATCATCACCGCACCCTTGTGTATAGTCCAGGCCCCTGATTACACACCCAACATGACCACCGATTCAGAAACACGTGGCCACATCCATTCATTGAATAACCTATTCAATGTAAGCCACTGATGGACAAGTCTGGTTACATGCCCCTCCGTCAATAGCCACGTTGCGACTGGCTGGAGCGCAGTAAAGATGAAGTGGCCGATTCCTTATTCTACATAAATATAACTACATACATATGAATAGAAGAGAATGAATTAAATTTGGAAGGGTTGATAACCTTAAATGGTGTTATCAGAAAAAAAAAAATATTAATAAAATTGTTTATTAATTTTAGAACTTTTTGTGATTAGCATTTTTTTAGGAAATATTAAAAAACTTATAAAAAAAAGATTTTCATACTTCCCACTTCTACCCAATTGAAGAATCATCTCAATACACAGATGGTTTCTAGTTGTTGATGATATCTTCAAGGGTGGTTCTTAAGCATCACAATGATACAAATACAGCTTTCCACTGCTACACATAAAGCTTCTAAAAAGCATAAAAGACTGTGTCCATGCGGCTGCTCCAGTTATCTGAGCTGTACATTTTAACTGCTTTTTATACGCTTCAAATGTAGTAGTGCAGAGATGTATTTGTGAAGCTATTGTTGCTTAAGGAGCTAGAGTGACATCATCATAGAACCTTAAGCAACTAGATATGTAGGAGATAGGGTTGACTGCACTAACTCTGCTATAGGTTGTGTGCTGTGATACAATACACATATGATGCTGCCTCTAGTGTTCAACAGTGAGAAATTTTGTGTGTGTGTATATATATGTTTTTGTAGTGTATTTTTTTTCAATGCCAAAAATAATCTAAAATTAAGAAATAGTCATTTACATGAATAAGAATTTAGTTACACATTCCGTTTTAAGAGTAATGTCTCTATCTCTCTTTGTCATTGACTATATTATAATCTGCTTGTGAGTTTCCAGCCTGTTATAAAATTTCTCTACTTTTGTTTTTCAGCTAAATCAAGTTTCGTTAGACATCAGAAAATTCACCCAGGAGAAAAAAATAATCAAATCCATTGTAATCCTACAGAAAATCGCAGTAAGATCCTTGAGTTCAACTATAAAGTAGAAGATAAATGTATTGAATATACCCATAATGTATATCCAGGACGTCACAGTACAGATCTATCATATAACCCTCTGAATTATGTGGAAATTTCTGACCAACCACAGATTGTGACCACAAGTACCAGCCAGAAAGAAGGAAAAAGTTTCCAATGGGAAGGTGGAAAAGAGTTTAATAAAAGCTCAGGTCTTCTTAGAGTTCACCCAGGAGAGGAGCCATATTCATGTTCAGAACATGGAGAATATTTAAACGATAAATCAAATTTTGTTACATATGGGAGAATGCACACAGGCAAGAAGTCATTTATATGTCCAGAATGTGGGAAATGTTTTAGCAATAAATCAAATCTTGCTAAACATGAAAAAATTCATACAGGAGAGAAGCCGTATTCATGTTCAGAATGTGAGAAATCTTTTATAACTAAAGCCAAACTAAGTGATCATCAGAGAAGTCACACAGGAGAGAAGCCATATTCATGTGCAGAATGTGGGAAATGTTTTGTTTATAAAGCTAATCTTGTTATACATCAGAGAAGTCACACGGGAGAGAAGCCATATTTATGTGCAGAATGTGGGGAATGTTTTGTTTATAAAGCTAAACTTGTTATACATCAGAGAAGTCACACGGAAGAGAAGCCATATTCATGTGCAGAGTGTGGGAAGTGTTTTGTTTATAAAGCTAAACTTGTTATACATCAGAGAAGCCACACGGGAGAGAAGCCATATTCATGTGCTGAGTGTGGGAAATGTTTTACTTCTAAAGCGAGTCTTAGTTCACACGAGAAAATCCACACAGGAGACAAACCATATTCATGTTCAAAATGTGGGAAATGTTTTACTTATAAATCAAAACTTAATACACATGAGAAAATCCACACAGGAGAGAAATCATATTCATGTTTAGAATGTGGAAATTGTTTTATTTCTAAAGCCAATCTTCATGATCATCAGAGAAGTCACACAGGAGAGCAGCCGTATTCATGTTCAGAATGTGCCAAAAGTTTTACATTTAAATCAAGTTATATTAGACATCAGAGAAATCACACAAGAGAGAAGCCATATGTGTGTTCTGAATGCGGAAAACATTTTTCAGATAAATCAAGTCTCAATAGACATCAAAGAATTCATACAGGAGAGAAACCGTATTCATGTTCAGAGTGTGGAAAATGTTTCAAGAAGAAGGATAATTTTATTGTGCATCAGCGAAATCACACAGAGAAGCCATATTCATGTTCTGAATGTGGAAAATGTTTTACAGATAATTCAAGTCTCATTAGACATCAAAGAATTCACATGGGAGAGAAGCCTTATTCGTGTTCAGAGTGTGAGAAAGGTTTTACATCTAAAGCTAAACTAAGTAATCATCAGAGAAGTCACACTGGAGAGAAGCCATATTCATGTTCTGAATGTGGAAAACGTTTTTCAGATAAATCAAGTCTCATTAGACATCAGAAAATTCACATAGTAGAGAAGCCGTATTCATGTTCTGAATGTGGAAAATGTTTTTCAGATAAATCAAGACTCCTTACACATCAGAAAAATCATACAGGAGAGCCGTATTTATGTTCAGAGTGTGGGAAATCTTTTATAAAGAAGGAAAATTTTGTTGTGCATCAGAGAATTCACACAGGAGAGAAGCCGTATTCATGTTCAGAATGTGGGGAATCTTTTATAAAGAAGGAAAATTTTGTTGTGCATCAGAGAATTCACACAGGAGAGAAGCCATATTCATGTTCTGAATGTGGTAAATGTTTTACAGATAAATCAAGTCTCAATAAACATGAGAAAATTCATACAGGAGAGAAGCCTTTTTCATGTTCTGAATGTGGAAAATGTTTTACAGATAAATCAAGTCTCATTAGACATCAGAGAATTCACACAGGAGAGAAGCCGTATTCATGTTCTGAATGTGGAAAACATTTTACAGATAAATCAACTCTTGTTAAACATGAGAGAAGTCACACAGGAGAGAAGCCATATTCATGTTCAGAATGTGGGAAATCTTATATAAAGAAGGAAAATTTTGTTGTGCATCAGAGAATTCACACAGGAGAGAGGCCATATTCATGTTCTGAATGTGGAAAACGTTTTGCAGATAAATCAACTCTTGTTAATCATGAGAGAAGTCACACAGGAGAGAAGCCGTATTCATGTTCAGAATGTGGGAAATCTTATATAAAGAAGGAAAATTTTGTTGTGCATCAGAGAATTCACACAGGAGAGAAGCCATATTCATGTTCAGATTGTGGGAAATGTTTTATTTCAAAAGCCAAATTTAATGATCATCAGAAAAGTCACACAGGAGAGTTTATGGAAACTAAGAACATTCTTATTTAAAATTCGCAGATATTAAACAGCCGATAAGAGTCTCTTTTTGGGTGACATTAGCTTGTATCTGCGAGGTCAATGTGACTGGGATCCATGGAGGAAAAGTCTTGTGGATATAAGCTGTGAAGCTGAATTGTCACCATGAAAAAGGAAGGACACCCTGTGTGAAATATATAAAATACGACATATGAACGTATCAATGTCTGATTGTTATTTATACAGTGTCGGGGGTGACTCCTAAAAAGAGATCCGGGCTAATAGCCCAGAAAGAACTGCTGGAGTCTAATAAACAATGAGTGATTTATACATTATGGAGTGTGGGCTATTCCTTGGTGTATCAGAGAACTGCCCCAACCACAAAAAAGAGCATAGAGGGCTTAAAATTATAAATCTCAGCTCTTATTGTAGATACAACTACAGGTCCAATTGTAACGTATCACAGAGCTCAGCCATTCATTCATTTACTATATAGCACCAGCATATTCCAGCATATTTATGCCTTGGGAGTGTAGGAGGAAAGCGAAGCACCCAGAACATACAAACTCCTTTCAAATGTTGTCCTTGGTGGCATTCGACCAACCACCATTATAGGTCTAAGGTCACTGGTGACCATTTT
Organism: Leptodactylus fallax; assembly: GCA_947044405.1. Taxonomy (NCBI): domain Eukaryota; kingdom Metazoa; phylum Chordata; class Amphibia; order Anura; family Leptodactylidae; genus Leptodactylus; species Leptodactylus fallax. The sequence goes on from CAMRHE010000395.1 coordinate 131,818, forward strand.
GTACAGAAAGATTAGGGCTAGAATCTCAGACCGAATAGGATAAATAGGGGGTTCTGGAGATTAGTGTAGTGTTAGAACAGGAGAGGAGATAATACACAGATAATACAGTGTGGGGGGTTCTGGGGATTAGTGTAGTGTTAGGACAGGAGAGGAGATAATACACAGATAATACAGTGTGGGGGGTTCTGGGGATTAGTGTAGTGTTAGGACTGGAGAGAGATAGGAGATAATACACAGATAATACAGTGTGGGGGGTTCTGGGGATTAGTGTAGTGTTAGGACTAGAGAGAGATAGGAGATAATACACAGATAATACAGTGTGGAGGGTTCTGGGGATTAGTATAGTGTTAGGACTGGAGAGAGATAGGAGATAATACACAGATAATACAGTGTGGGGGGTTCTGGGGATTAGTGTAGTGTTAGGATTAGAGAGAGATAGGAGATAATACACAGATAATACAGTGAGGGGGGTTCTGGGGATTATTGTAGTGTTAGGACTGGAGAGAGATAGGAGATAATACACAGATAATACAGTGTGGGGGGTTCTGGGGATTAGTGTAGTGTTAGGACTGGAGAGAGATAGGAGATAATACACAGATAATACAGTGTGGGGTTCTGGGTATTAGTGTAGTGTTAGGACTGGAGAGAGATAGGAGATAATACACAGATAATACAGTGTGGAGGGTTCTGGGGATTATTGTAGTGTTAGGACTGGAGAGAGATAGGAGATAATACACAGATAATACAGTGTGGGGGGTTCTGGGGATTAGTGTAGTATTTGGAGATAATACACAGATAATACAGTGTGGGGGGTTCTGGGGATTAGTGTGTTAGGGTTAGAGAGAGATAGAAGATAATACACAGATAATACAGTGTGGGGGGTTCTGGGGATTAGTGTAGTGTTAGGATTAGAGAGAGATAGGAGATAATACACAGATAATACAGTGTGGGGGGTTCTGGGGATTAGTGTAGTGTTAGGATTAGAGAGAGATAGGAGATAATACACAGATACAGTGTGGGGGGTTCTGGGGATTAGTGTAGTGTTAGGACAGGAGAGAGGAGATAATACACAGATAATACAGTGTGGGGGATTCTGGGGATTAGTGTAGTGTTAGGACTGGAGAGAGATAGGAGATAATACACAGATAATACAGTTTAGGGGGTTCTGGGGATTAGTGTAGTGTTAGGACAGGAGAGAGATAGGAGATAATACACAGATAATACAGTGTGGGGGTGTCGGGGGCAAGTCCCCCTGGGATGGATGTCATCGTAATCCTAATTAAATAAATAACCAGTTTCGAGCGCTCGGGAAACAAGACGTACACAGGTACCGTGTATGAACAGTTTCTACTTTATTACGTAGTTCAATACAGTTTTAAAAGCAAGCTAAGTTACATAACAGTCATGTGATCAATATACATATATGGTCTTTCCAGTTCCGTTATCACACAAATTTGTTCATTTACCCATCACCCCAGATGTTTTCATTTTCACCTTATCTAAATGTCCTTCCAAGAATACCAGTTCTGCTGAAATCGGCAGAACTGTTGATATCTCCCCCAGACTCCAAGTCTGTCCTTATCAACTACGCAGTCTTGTTTACAGAACATTCCACCCTCTTGTGCTTTCTGTATACTGTGATATAGAATATAGTGCAAGTTATGTTTTAACCCTTACAATTCCCCCATTTTAGGACTTTATTTTTAATCAGTATTCAATGAATACATTCACACTATCTGTGTGCCATCTGTGATGGATTCTCCATTGAAAATGTTAAAAATAATGATCCTACCTTACATACTGAGTATTGTCCCTCATGAGATTGCATAGCGAAGGAATACATTGGATACAACAACATCCTAATATCATAAAAATGATTACACAAAGGATTATACCTACGATTTGTCGAAGGTATCCCAAGTCAGGTAGGAAAGCTAACAGCCAGTCCCACCATCCTTGGTTGACATCTTGTTTAATATGTGTTACCATTTCCTGCAACTGTTTCAACTTATCATGCACATCTTCTGAATGGTCAGACAAATTAAAACAGCACATTCCCGCAAAAGTGTTGCACCCATAACCATGTTTAAGCAGTAAATAATCTATAGCCGCTCTATTCTGCAATATTGCTTTTTTATGTGATTGCAAATCTAATACAACATAATAAGGACTTATCCAGTCTGCATGCACATGGAGATCAGCTTCCTGTAAAAGAGTATCATTTAACTGAAGTTTCAACAATTTAGTCCATACTGCAACAGAAGTCGGCACTGCAATCAAACAAGTTTCTAACACATTACTGGAATATGCATTTCTCAAACAAAATTCTGTCATGTTTAATACTCGGGCCAAATATAACTACATATTCTCTTTTGTTCTCCATATGTGTTCCTCCAGCTCCCTTACTCCCCGATTTGGGCTGTCTTTTTTTCCTGTAAAGTTCAAACCAGGTCCATATTATTAAAAGGCATCCAGCAAACATCAGCAAGTGTCGTGTTTTCATTTTGATGGTGCTTCAACTTTCTTGCAATGTGAAGCGTGTATCCAGGTGGGTTTTCCCTCCAATTTTACTGAAGTGGCAGTTGTCAGCAGTACTTGGAAGGGACCGTCATACCTGGGTTCAAGAGATTTCCTGGAGTGTCTTTTCACGACCACCCAATCACCAGGCTGCAAGCTATGCGTTCCTGAAAAATCAGAAGGGTCTGGAATAGAAGAGAACACTTTTTTATGTGTTTCTCTCAATTTCTGGCACAAACTCTGCACATAGCTAGAAATACTGTCATAGTTAAGCTGTAACGTCTGAGGGAAGTATAACCCTGTTTTGGGTGCACTTCCAAACAATATTTCAAATGGTGACAACCCTGTCCTCCTGTTAGGGGTGGTTCTTACTGAGTAAAGGGCTAAAGATAGACACTCAGGCCAGGGCTTCCCTGTCTCTGCTATCGCTTTTTGGATCTTTAATTTGAGTGTGCCATTCAACCTCTCCACCTTGCCTGAACTCTGAGGATGGTAGGGTGTGTGGAAAGCTTGCTCAATCCCTAGTGCAGACATTATTTCTTTCATTATCTCACCTGTGAAATGTGTACCTCTGTCAGACTCAATCACCTCGGGCACTCCAAACCTACACACAAGTTCAGACATCAGTTTCTTGGCAGTTGCTTGTGCGGTTGCTTTGCTCACAGAGTAGGCCTCAGGCCATCCTGAAAACAAATCCACACAGACCAATACATACTCGTATGTTCCAGACTTAGGCAACTGTATGTAATCTATCTGTATCCTCTGAAATGGGTACAGGGATTTTGGTGTACACTTGGTGGGTGTTTTAACTACCTGTCCTGGGTTGTGTAGAGCACATATGTGACATGTTTTTACGTGATTATTAGCAGCCCTTCCAAACCCTGGGGCAAACCATAATTTACCCACTAATGACTCCATGGCATTTCGAGAGGCATGCACCTTACCGTGGGCCAAGCCAGCCATCTGGGGGTAGACTGCTGTGGGCAGACATAATCGATCCCCCATTTTCCACATACCATCACCTTCTGTAGCACCTGCTTTCTTCCATCTTTCAGTTTCCACACTGGTAACCTTTGAGTACAGCCCTTTTGGGTCTGCTAGGTCAATGTCCATTTTGCTCACCTGGTTGGGACCCCTTCTCGTCAGTAGTGCTGCAGCCTTGGCTGCTATGTCAGCTCTCTCATTTCCACGGCTTTCAGGGTCCCTTCCTTTTGCGTGAGCTCTGACTTTCACAATTGCCAGCTGCTTTGGGAGCAGTATGGCCTCCATCAGTCGACTTACCACATCTCCATTCTTAATTGGCTTGCCCTGGGCCGTTAGGAAGTTCCTTGCCCTCCATATTGGACCATAATCATGTGCAATGCCAAAAGCATACCTGGAGTCAGTGTATGTGTTAGCTGTTCTACCTTTGGCTATCTTACAAGCCTCCATAAAGGCTTTAAGCTCAGCTTCTTGGGCTGACATGTGTGGTGGAAGAGCTTCTTGGACTATGATGTCATGTTCAGTGACTACAGCATACCCTGTAACAAATTTGCCTTCATCTGTCAGATACCTTGAGCCGTCCACAAACATCTCATAATCAGGAGTTTGTAATGGCACATCCGTGACATGGTCAAATCCCACTGTTTCCTGTGACATAAGAGCCACACAGTCATGCTCATGCTGGCTGTCAAACAGTTCTTCTTCAGAGAGGGAATTTAAAAATAACTCATCTTCCTCCACTCCCCCTTTTGAATCATGAACTCCTACAGGAAGAAGAGTTGCAGGATTCAAAGTTAAACAGAGTTGAAAAGAGATGTTTGAGGAGGACTGCAGAGCAAATTCCATTTTGCACTGCCGTGCCAAAGAAAGGTGACGTCTGTCTACCTGTGTGAGGATAGCATGGATGTCATGAGGTGTATACACAACCAGTATGTGATCTAGGACAATGTCTGAGCTTTTCTCAAGCAACGCTTGTACTGAGAGGACAACCCGCACACAGGAGGATGTCCCCCTGGCTTACAGCATCTAACCATGAGCTGTAATGTGTTGTTGTGTGAGAACTGCAGTTGCGTGCCCTATCATCTCAGTCACGTAGAGCTGAAAAGGTTTCTGATAGTCAGGTAGGCCTAAGGCCGGAGCACTGACTATCTGCAACTTCAGCTGGTAAAACGCATCCAAGGCCTCAGATGTGAGGCTGAATGGCTTTGAGGAAAGGCAATCATACAGAGGTTGCATGGTCAGAGATGCAGATCTGATCCATGGCCTACAGTAGGATACCAATCCCAAGAAGGTACGTAGCTGAGCATGAGAGGCTGGCACCTGCATCTCTCTCACCACCTTGGTCCTCTCATCTGACAGGTGCTTGGTACCCTGGCCGAGACAGTGTCCCAGGAACACCACTTTTTGTTTGCAAAATTGCAACTTGTCCTTGTTGGCCTTGCAGCCGTTCTGGTAGAGGAAACACAACAGGCTGATGGTCGCCACTTCACAGGTTGGTTTGTCTGGAGCACAAAGAAGAAGATCGTCAACATATTGTAACAGAACAACATCATCATGTGGAAAATACCAAGTACTCATAATAAGTGTAAGACACCTTGTGAATTGGTTAGGACTGTTTTGCGCCCCTTGTGGTAGTACTGTCCAAGTGTACTGTTTACCCCTGAATGTAAATGAAAACAAATACTGGCAATCGGGGTGTAAAGGCACAGAAAAATATGCATTGGAAAGATCTACACAACTGTACCAGGTGGTACCTGTGGGGACAGCTGACAGCAAGGTGTGTGGGTTAGGTACCACTGGGGTTTCAAGTAGTGTTACTTTATTCAATTCCCTAAGATCATGAACCATACGGTATGTGTCTGGTTCTCCCTTTTTGCCCTTTTTCTTCACTGGGAAAAGAGGAGTGTTTGCTACAGAAGTGCATTCCTTCAATGCCTCTGCCTTCACTAATTCCACTATGGTTACCGCTATGGCATCCTCTTGGGCATGGGTCAGAGGATATTGTTTAATCCTTGGTGGCTGAGCACCAGGTTTCAGGGTTACCATAACAGGGGGTACATCCAATTTACCTAAATCTGTTTTCCCAGTTGCCCATAATGCTGTTGGCACTTGGGATAACAGTACATTTTCTTCTTCAGTGAGGACAAAAATACAATTTGGTGTACTTAACTCGGCAGATAACAAACACAAAATCTCATGATTGGTATGTGTGACTTTTACATATGCTTCTCCTGATGAATGCAACATGATATTACAACCTAATACTCCCATCACATCTGTACCAAGAATGTTATCTGATGTGTCTGAGACTAAATACCTAGTGAGTATCCTGCTACCCTGAAATGAGGTTTCTACAGGATCAGTTTGATCTAAAGCATCCACCGTTTTAGTGAGAAGTCTTCCATAATAAGCTTCCACTGATTCACCTTTCTCTCTTTTAGCAGATACCTTACTTCAGGTGATAACAGGCAAGACAATAAATTCACATAACATAGTACAAGACATAATTTCATATGCTTGAGTATTTTCTTGAATATTTTACACATATATATTGTCATTGTACCTTACTTTTCCATTTAACCTTAGGCTAACACTTTTATCAAAATATTTTCCCTTTGGGTATAAATAGTCATCATACACAGGCTGCGGACCCCGGAGGCCCAAAGCCAAGTTTCACTTTGTAATAATTGACATGTAACATTACTGGGTAACAGCATCATGTTCAGCTTGTGATTTTCTGCGTGCGCATCACATCAGATACAACGTCCTTGGAGCTACTTGGCAGTCAATTAATGTTTTGGTTATTCCCTGCAGAACATCTGCAGAGCGCTACAACAGAATACAGGAATACAATTGTAGGGAACTGCCATTTCTACTAGTATATAATGTATCTGGCTTCTTTGCCCCTCCAGTTTGGCTTCAGAGACCCCAGGCATTTAGTGCAAGTTTTGTTTTGTAAATACAGTGAGTCAGACACATGTGAGGCAGAGCTGCTGGAGGGAGAGATGTGAGCAGAGCTGCTGAGACAGACATGTTGTGTCTGGGGGAGTCTAAGAGCCACTTGTTCCTCTTTACTTCACAGTATATAGTTAGGTATGTGTTACCCCCTATATACTCACAGGACCTAGCTAGTAACCGTAGTTAGGGATCCATATATATATATATAGTTCAGGGCAGTGATAGGTTAGGCTTCCGAAGGCCAACTAGCTAGTTAGAGGCCCGGTGGCACTAGTAGTTTAGCTGGCAGGTTAAGGACTCAGTGTTAGGGTAGTCAGGCCTGCATCTACTGCCGTCACCGTCGCCCTGTTTGCTGCCTGTGAAGAATCTCACCATCATCATCATCATCTCCTGATCGGCTGTCTGTCATCTCCTGGAAGAATCCGAGGATCCACAGTCATCCACAGGGGCCCTGCATCTCTTCTGTTGCCTGGAGGTATTGTGCACTGGACTCTTGCTATATATCTATATATATACCCGGGTATATAACCTAAGACGGTTGAGGACTTGCTGGTTGTTGTAGTACTGCTGTGTTCTGAGTATATTTTATGTATGTATTATTACCCTGTTGATACTTATAAAGCTACTGTTATAACCTTATGTGGTATCTGTATGTATTCTTCAGACTGTGAGATTAGTACAGTGATCCTTGTTAAGGCTACTAACTGTACTTCATGGGTAAGTCCCAGGAAGAGATCCTCCCTGTAATACAGAGGCTCTATCCTGGGTGGAGGCACTGATATATTTCATATATGTTCCCACTCTTCCCTTCAGCGAAGGCTTCAGGTCCCATTATACACACAGGTCAGCGCCAGAGTCTGTTGCGGGAGGGATAATACTCATACCCCCCCCCCCAAATAGGGCTACATTTGGAGGCACTGCTGAGATTTAGAAGTGGGAATAGTCATTGATATGGAGAAGCGATATAGCTCAGAGGGGAACCTCCCACTAGCTACTACATGGGATTACCGACCGCCTGTTCCTCCCCTGGTTCAGGTAAAGGAAGAACCCCGCTCAGCCAGTTACCCCCCCAGTATGGCCGTCGCTAGCAGTTCCTCTAGTGACAGTGCTATTAGCACTTTAGCCAGGCTGACTGAAATGTTAGCTCAGGGCCTGCAGGCCACTCACTACAAGAAACTAAAAGTATTCTCTGGTAATGTCCCAGTACCACAAGGGGAGGAAAACTTTGAGATATGGAAAGAACATACTCTCCAATGCCTGAAGGAATGGTCTTGCTCTGAAGAAGGCAAGCGGCAGCGTATCAGTGAAAGTTTACGGTCTCCTGCTGCAGAATTGATCCGCTTGTACAGAGACTCTCATGAAGGAGTGAGTGCATTGGACTATATACAAGTACTGTCTGATCACTTTGAGCCATACTATGACCTTGCCCAGATGGTTGCTGATTACCGAATGGTTCGTCAAAAAGAAGGGGAAAATGTCTCTACTTTTATTAACCGTTTACAGCTACTTCTTTCACGTCTGGTGTACCACGCAGCTATATCTACTTCAGAGGTAGACGCTATGAGAACCAGTCAGTTGGTGAGAGGGTTACAACCTCATCATCCTCTTGCTCAAGTACTCAAGGTCTTACTATCTGATAGAGTCCTTCCATTTCCTGACTTAATGAAGTTAGTGAAGAAACAAGAAGCTGACATTAGTTTTAGTACCCCTAAGAAAGCGAAAAGCATCTCTAAAGAAGATGTTGTTCCTAATTCAAACAAGAACAAACCAGCGGAGCGGTCAGAACTTAGACAGTCCGCCACTCCACCCACTGCCACTCAATGGAGGAAGGATGCTAGAACCTGTTATAAATGTGGTCAGACGGGCCATAGTGCCAGACAGTGTACGGAGGACAGTGAGGGATTGAGACACAGTGCTGTCTTCTCTATTCAGAATCAAAGACACCGAAGGAAGGCGGGCCGAGTAAATACCAGAGGCGCTATCGCGGGCTCCAGGTCCGTTGTCAAAGTCACTGTCAATGGTCATGCCGCTCCTGCCCTGTTTGATACAGGATCTCAAGTGACCCTGATTTATCGCTCGTTCTACCAAAAGTATCTGAGGGATATACCTCTTCAGTCTACAGGACAAATGAAATTGTGGGGGCTTAATTCAGGATCATATCCTGTAGATGGCAGCCTACAAGTAGTTATAGCTGTCCCTGAATTAGAAGATCAGAGTGTCGCTCCCATGAAGATTACGGCTCTTGTCTGTCCTGATACAGGGGATTCTTGTGCAGCTCCTGTGATACTTGGCACTAATTGTCCCGCAGTGCATTATGCTTTTCAGAAGTTTCTTGGAAGAGATTGGAACCCTGCAGCTCAGCCGGTGAATATATCTTCTGATCTTAGAGAACTCTGTGATGCCCTGTCTACTGGCTATCGACATGGAATGGTATATCATATCGGTGAGAGAACCGTGGAAGTTCCTGCCGGCGGGGAGAGAGTTCTGAGAGTAGCCTCCAGCATTGCTCCCGATTTGCTTGAAGGGGGGAGTTATGTCCTTATGGAAACCCCTGAAGAAATGATTAACCAGAATGGCTGGATGGTGATCCCAGAGAGAAAGGACTGGAGAAATAAAGTGGAGTTATCTACCTGTGTGACAGTGAGGAACTGTTCACCGCATCCGATTGTAATTGGACCATACCAGAATGTGGCCCACTGCTACCCTGTGCTTGGAGTAAATCCATACGCTGAAGTGTGCAGGATTCAAATCCGAGATGCAATCCCTAATCTCAATCTTGACTTGAGTGATCCACATTTACCAGAGGCCTGGAATCAGCGACTGACACAGAAGTTGTCTGAATTATCGGAAGTGTTCTCCATGGATGATATGGATGTAGGTTGTGCTAAAAGTGCTCAACACACTTTCCGATTGACCGATTCTACTCCCTTCCGGGAGCGACCACGGAGAGTTGCTCCAAAGGATGTTGATGAGTTAAGACAGACTCTACAGCAAATGAAAGGTCAGGGGATCATTGTGGACAGTAAGAGCCCCTATGCCTCACCTATTGTGGTGGTAAGAAAAAAATCTGGAGCAATTCGCCTATGTGTGGATTACAGAACTCTGAACCGGAGAACCTTACCTGATCAGTATACACTGCCGAGAATTGAAGAAGCTCTGGAAGCTCTGAATGGAAACTGTTGGTTCACAGTGCTGGACCTAAGATCGGGATACTATCAAGTCCCAATGGCACCTGAGGATCAGGAAAAGACAGCCTTCATATGCCCCTTGGGTTTCTTTCAGTTCACTCGTATGCCGCAAGGTACAAAAGGTGCGCCAGCAACGTTCCAAAGGTTGATGGAAAGAGTGTTAGGTGATTTAGTGCCCCGGGAATGCCTTGTATATCTTGATGACATTATTGTGTTTGGAAAGACGCTGGAAGAACATGAAGAACGACTCATGAGAGTACTCCATCGCTTAAAAGAAGAGGGGCTGAAGTTGTCGGCTGACAAATGCAAATTTTGTAGATCTTCGGTCACTTATGTAGGTCATATTGTTTCTGCTGAAGGAGTTGCTACCGATCCTGGTAAGATTGAAGCTGTGGTGAATTGGCCCCGACCGCAAAATATTACGGAGTTGCAATCTTTCTTGGGGTTTTGTGGATTCTATCGACGATTTGTGGAAGGATATTCAAAAATTGCTCGAGCCCTCCTCGACCTGTTGAAGAGTGATGCAGGAGATCCGGGAAAGAAGAAAGGGTCTTCCAAAAGCCTTTTTGGCGATAGGTGGACTGCGGATTGTGAAGAAGCATTTAAGTTGTTGAAGAAGAAATTGACAGAAGCTCCCGTTCTGGCTTATGCTGATGCACAGAAGCCATATGTGCTACATGTAGATGCCAGCTTTGAAGGATTAGGTGGCGTGCTGCACCAAGAATACCCGGCCGGGTTACGGCCCATAGCTTTCATAAGTCGAAGTCTTTCTCCCAGCGAGAAAAATTATCCAGTACATAAATTGGAGTTTTTGGCGCTCAAGTGGGCCATTGTTGATAAATTACATGACTATTTATACGGAGCCACGTTTGAAGTAAGAACAGACAACAATCCACTGACATACGTTTTGTCAACCGCTAAGCTCGATGCTACAGGACATCGCTGGTTGGCAGCTTTATCCAACTACCAATTCACACTCAAGTATAAATCGGGGCCTAAGAACATTGGGGCAGATGCTCTATCAAGACGGCCTGGATTACCTAGTCCGGAAGTAGTGGATGAATGGGAAGAAGTGCCAAGTCCTGGAGTAGGAGCTTTGTGTGCCATGGCTGCTGTAGTTGAAGACCGAGTAGCCTTTTCTGAAACTCGGCTTATTGACTCTATTGGGGGAGGTCCCGAAGCTGTACCAGACATGTTTGCCTACCCTGCCGCTTTAGGATCCTTTGAGAGTTGTTCTATATCTTCAAAGCGAATGATCTGGAGTCAAAAGACTGATCCTTTAATTGGACCTCTTTATCAAGCAGTGAGTTCTCAAGACAGAGAAATGTTAAAGACATCCCTACCCTCTGAATGCAGTCAACTTCTACGAGATTGGGAGAAGTTTGAAATAGACAATGGCCTACTTTATCATGTGGTGCTGTATCATGATCACCCTGGAAGGCGCCAACTAGTTATTCCAAGCTGCTTTCAGAAGATGATTTTCCGAAGTCTGCATGATTATCATGGTCATTTGGGACCTGAGAAGACTTATGGCCTAATACAAGACCGATTCTACTGGCCCAAAATGAGAGATACCGTGACTCGTCTGTGTAGGTGCTGTCGCAGATGTTTGCAGAGGAAGACTGTCCCGGTTCGAGCGGCCTTCATGGGACACTTGAAGAGTTCGGGCCCCATGGATCTTGTCTGCATAGACTTCCTTTGTATTGACAACGACTCCAGAGGATTTGGAAATGTATTGGTGGTGACTGATCACTTCACACGATATGCTCAAGCCTTTCCGACTAAGGATCAAAAAGCAGTCACTGTTGCAAGAGTGCTTTGGGAAAAGTATTTTATCCATTATGGCTTACCACACCGGTTGCATTCTGATCAAGGCCGGGATTTTGAGAGTAACCTGATCAAAGAGTTACTTCAGTTGTTGAACATCCGCAAAAGTCGGACGACGCCTTACCATCCAGAGGGAGATGCCCTTCCTGAAAGATTTAACAGGACTTTACTTGATATGCTTGGTACCTTACGAATTGAGGATAAGCGATCCTGGAGTCGAAAAGTGGAGGCTATGGTGCATGCCTATAATAGTACAAGGCACGAGAGCACAGGATATTCACCATACTTTCTGATGTTTGGAAGAGAGCCTAGGCTACCTATTGACATCTTGTTGGGAGTCTCTACCGATGGTATCAGTCATCGAGATCATTACCGATACGTGGCACGTTTGAAAGAAACGCTTAAGAGTGCTTATCAGCTGGCTGAGGAAAATGCGGCCAAAGTGAATGAAGGAAATAAAAGGAGATTTGATCTTCGAGTAAGATACCGAGAATTGAACCCTGGGGACCATGTTCTGCTACGGAATTTGGGAGCATCTGCAAAACATAAGCTGGCTGATCGATGGCGGAGTGAACTCTTTACAGTGGTAGATCGGTTGCCTGGAATACCAGTCTACAAGATAAAAGGACGGGACGGGAGGATCAGGACTTGGCATAGAAATCATTTGTTGCCTGTACCTCAGATTGATGGTATGGATATCTCCAATGATGGCTCGGCCTGCGATTCTCCACAGTCCTTAGCCGATATTCCACCTGACCTTCCTGAAACTCCTGAGAGTGATTGGACTGTGGCTCCTGAAGTTCCTAGATCACCAGTATCTTCTCCTTCAGGGAGACCTATGAACCCTCAAACTCCAGAATTCGTACCTAGATCTGTGTCTACAGATGAGCAGGGATCTAGCTCTCCTACGCCACCAGCACCATCCCCTCCCATGGCAGACAACCCTAGTTTAGGGCCTGGACATGCTAGTTTACCTCAGAGAGAGGTACGGAGAGGAGAGAGAATTAGACACCCTCCACCTATGCTGACATATGATAGTTTGGGGGACCCCAGATTTACTACTCAGCCTCATTTATACCATGCTTGGGTGGGTGCAGTGTCCACTTTGGTCAATATGTTACCAATTTTCGCTCCTGCTGGCATGTATACCTATTAACCTGTTGTGACTCTGTAAATGCAAAAGCAACCATATTGATATTGTCATTGGTAATGTTGACTGTATACTATGACTTTGTATGTCTTTGACGTGACGTAAAGATTTCACCAGAGGGAGAGTGTAGGGAACTGCCATTTCTACTAGTATATAATGTATCTGGCTTCTTTGCCCCTCCAGTTTGGCTTCAGAGACCCCAGGCATTTAGTGCAAGTTTTGTTTTGTAAATACAGTGAGTCAGACACATGTGAGGCAGAGCTGCTGGGGGGAGAGATGTGAGCAGAGCTGCTGAGACAGACATGTTGTGTCTGGGGGAGTCTAAGAGCCACTTGTTCCTCTTTACTTCACAGTATATAGTTAGGTATGTGTTACCCCCTATATACTCACAGGACCTAGCTAGTAACCGTAGTTAGGGATCCATATATATATATATAGTTCAGGGCAGTGATAGGTTAGGCTTCCGAAGGCCAACTAGCTAGTTAGAGGCCCGGTGGCACTAGTAGTTTAGCTGGCAGGTTAAGGACTCAGTGTTAGGGTAGTCAGGCCTGCATCTACTGCCGTCACCGTCGCCCTGTTTGCTGCCTGTGAAGAATCTCACCATCATCATCATCATCTCCTGATCGGCTGTCTGTCATCTCCTGGAAGAATCCGAGGATCCACAGTCATCCACAGGGGCCCTGCATCTCTTCTGTTGCCTGGAGGTATTGTGCACTGGACTCTTGCTATATATCTATATATATACCCGGGTATATAACCTAAGACGGTTGAGGACTTGCTGGTTGTTGTAGTATTGCTGTGTTCTGAGTATATTTTATGTATGTATTATTACCCTGTTGATACTTATAAAGCTACTGTTATAACCTTATGTGGTATCTGTATGTATTCTTCAGACTGTGAGATTAGTACAGTGATCCTTGTTAAGGCTACTAACTGTACTTCATGGGTAAGTCCCAGGAAGAGATCCTCCCTGTAATACAGAGGCTCTATCCTGGGTGGAGGCACTGATATATTTCATATATGTTCCCACTCTTCCCTTCAGCGAAGGCTTCAGGTCCCATTATACACACAGGTCAGCGCCAGAGTCTGTTGCGGGAGGGATAATACTCATACCCCCCCCCCAAATAGGGCTACACAATTCAAGCAGATAGCAGTTAATACTGACACCAAAATTACATATTACTATTTTTGTACAATTTTCAAATATTTCCCAAACCCCACAGACTTTAGAATTTTCTTCACTGGATTCCAACCAAAAGTTGAACCCCTGTGGAACATCACAATATCCTAGTTTCTTCTTTTTAGGGGACATTTCCTGAAAGCGGATTTAATTTTACAAAAAGCATAAAAGTTGAATCCTGGCATTGATATAAACAGAATGAATATTACAAATACAGGTTGACATATATATATATATATATATATATATATAATACATAATCCAATAAACATCATACCGATGGTGGACAGTTTTTCTCTTTGCACTATATCAGATTCTCTGAGTGTTTTGTTAAAGTAAGTAATATTTCATACAGAACTGGATGATAAGATGGGTTATATTAAACAATAATACTGAGAAGGGTAATGTCTCCCTTCAAGCCTGATTCTCGGAGTGAGGTGGTGGGGTGATTCATTATTTCCTGAACTATCACCCCTTATCCTATTCTATTGCTTCCTTCTATCAGGGCATAAATGCCTCTTTGCAACTTTTTGTCCTGAATCAATCCCGCATGATCTAATCTCCACTGATCCCAAAATCTACTGTCTACCAACCCAGTTTTGTGTATTCCTGCTCTTTTTAGGATTTTCTTTACCTGTGCGGCTACTTCTTTCCCTTCCCCTATCTCTATTAGTTCACATGGGGTGTACCATATCTTAGATGGTCCCTTCCCCATCTTGGCTGGTAGCTAATCAGCCGATGAGTCTCTCACTCCTCTAGGGCAACCTTTAGACAATAGAGGGTCACTTATCACTACTTAGTGAGAACTCCCAGACAGACTCTTCTGTCTTCTATGAACTACTCTACTTGTGCAAGTTCAGGAGTAGTGCTCAGGGCAATGCCTAATGGCTTCCACAGGCTCAACTTTCTGCCTGTGTCCCCTTACCAAAACACTCCCAAATCACTGCACGCACTTCGCGCGGATTCTACTAAGTCCTTTGTGCTACTACTCAGGTCCCATTCGACCTTGACTGTTCAGGCACGGCTGGAGGCTAGTTTTCCAAAACAAGGACTTTTCAATCACTCTGTGCTTCTCAGTTCGGAACCTTGTTCGCAACTCTAAACTCTAGGGGTTAAGAATAGAGAACTTTTCCCCATTCTTTGCAGCCTTATATATCTTATAACACAGGTAACATGCCTTCTCAGTAGACAGGTAAACAGGTAAGACAAAAAGCAAAGAAAACAATTTCCATATCATTTACAGGTGACATGTCCCTTTTAGGTTCTTCCGTACTATACAATTGGCATCGAGATGTCATATAAGCATGCAGCAGCTTACCTCACTCATCGATACAGAGAATAGACACACAGGAACCTCAGATATACTAATTGGCAAGATCAAAGGCTTACCTTCACAGTACTGTTTTTATCTATCTGAGGTCCTCTGGTCCCGTCCTCAAGTCGATCGGTGAGTGGGTCGGCACTCTATCGGCTGCACATCAGACGATCTCGAGGCCCCACGTTGGGCGCCAATTTCTGTCGGGGGCAAGTCCCCCTGGGATGGATGTCATCGTAATCCTAATTAAATAAATAACCAGTTTCGAGCGCTCGGGAAACAAGACGTACACAGTTATCGTGTATGAACCGTTTCTACTTTATTACGTAGTTCAATACAGTTTTAAAAGCAAGCTCAATTGCATAACAGTCATGTGATCAATATACATATATGGTCTTTCCAGTTCCGTTATCACACAAATTTGTTCATTTACCCATCACCCCAGATGTTTTCATTTTCACCTTATCTAAATGTCCTTCCAAGACTACTAGTTCTGCTGAAATCGGCAGAACTGTTGATATCTCCCCCAGACTCCAAGTCTGTCCTTATCAACTACGCAGTCTTGTTTACAGATCATTCCACCCTCTTGTGCTTTCTGTATACTGTGATATAGAATATAGTGCAAGTTATGTTTTAACCCTTACAGGGGGTTCTAGGGATTATTGTAGTGTTAGGACTGGAGCGAGATAGGAGATAATACACACATAATACAGTGTGGGGGGTTCTAGGGATTAGTGTAGTGTTAGGACTGGAGAGAGATAGGAGATAATACACAGATAATACAGTGTGGGGGGTTCTGGGGATTAGTGTAGTATTAGGACTGGAAAGAGATAGGAATTAATACACAGATAATACAGTGTGGGGGGTTCTGGGGATTAGTGTAGTGTTAGGACTGGAGAGAGATAGGAGATAATACACAGATAATACAGTGTGGGGGGTTCTGGGGATTAGTGTAGTGTTAGGACAGGAGAGAGATAGGAGATAATACACAGATAATACAGTGTGGGTGGGGGTTCTGGCGATTAGTGTAGTGTTAGGATTAGAGAGAGATAGGAGATAATACACAGATAATACAGTGAGGGGGTTCTGGGGATTATTGTAGTGTTAGGACTGGAGAGAGATAGGAGATAATACACAGATAATACACTGTGGGGGGTTCTGGGGATTAGTGCAGTGTTAGGAGATAATACACAGATAATACAGTGTGGAGGATTCTGGCGATTAATGTAGTGTTAGGACTGGAGAGAGATAGGAGATAATACACAGATAATACAGTGTGGGGGGTTCTGGGGATTAGTGTAGTGTTAGGACAGGAGAGAGATAGGAGATAATACACAGATAATACAGTGTGGGGGGTTCTGGGGATTAGTGTAGTGTTAGGACAGGAGAGAGATAGGAGATAATACACAGATAATACAGTGTGGGTGGGGGTTCTGGGGATTAGTGTAGTGTTAGTACTAGAGAGAGATAGGAGATAATACACAGATAATACAGTGTGGGGGGTTCTGGGGATTAGTGTAGTGTTAGGACTGGAGAGAGATAGGAGATAATACAGTGTGGGGGGGTTCTGGGGATTAGTGTAGTATTAGGAGATAATACACAGATAATACATGGTGGAGGATTCTGGCGATTAGTGTAGTGTTAGTACTAGAGAGAGATAGGAGATAATACACAGATAATACATTGTGGGGGGTTCTGGGGATTAGGGTAGTGTTAGTACTAGAGACAGATAGGAGATAGTACACAGATAATACAGTGTGGGAGGTTCTGGGGATTAGTGTAGTATTTGGAGATAATGCACAGATAATACAGTGTGGCGGGTTCTGGGGATTAGTGTGTTAGGGTTAGAGAGAGATAGGAGATAATACACAGATAATACAGTGTGGGGGGTTCTGGGGATTAGTGTAGTGTTAGGACTAGAGAGCGATAGGCGATAATACACAGATAATACAGTGTGGGGGGTTCTGGGGATTAGTGTAGTGTTAGGACTAGAGAGCGATAGGAGATAATACACAGATAATACAGTGTGGGGGGTTCTGGGGATTAGTGTAGTGTTAGGACAGGAGAGAGGAGATAATACACAGATAATACAGTGTTGGGGGTTCTGGGGATTAGTGTAGTGTTAGTACTAGAGAGAGAGGAGATAATACACATATAATACAGTGTGGGGGGTTCTGGGGATTAGTGTAGTGTTAGGACTGGAGAGAGATAGGAGATAATACACAGATAATACAGTGTGGGGGGTTCTGGGGATTAGTGTAGTGTTAGGACAGGAGAGAGGAGATAATACACAGATAATACAGTGTTGGGGGTTCTGGGCATTAGTGTAGTGTTAGGACTGGAGAGAGATAGGAGATAATACACAGATAATACAGTGTAGGGGGTTCTGGGGATTAGTGTAGTGTTAGGACAGGAGAGAGATAGGAGATAATACACAGATAATACAGTGTGGGGGGTTCTAGGGATTATTGTAGTGTTAGGACTGGAGCGAGATAGGAGATAATACACACATAATACAGTGTGGGGGGTTCTAGGGATTAGTGTAGTGTTAGGACTGGAGAGAGATAGGAGATAATACACAGATAATACAGTGTAGGGGGTTCTGGGGATTAGTGTAGTGTTAGGACAGGAGAGAGATAGGAGATAATACACAGATAATACAGTGTGGAGGGTTCTGGGGATTAGTGTAGTGTTAGGACTGGAGAGAGATAGGAGATAATACACAGATAATACAGTGTGGGGGGTTCTGGGGATTAGTGTAGTGTTAGGACTAGAGAGAGATAGGAGATAATACACAGATAATACAGTGTGGGGGGTTCTGGGGATTAGTGTAGTGTTAGGACAGAAGAGAGATAGGAGATAATACACAGATAATACAGTGTGGGGGGTTCTGGGGATTAGTGTAGTGTTAGGACAGAAGAGAGATAGGAGATAATACACAGATAATACAGTGTGGGGGGTTCTGGGGATTAGTGTAGTGTTAGGACTGGAGAGAGATAGGAGATAATACACAGATAATACAGTGTGGGGGGTTCTGGGGATTAGTGTAGTGTTAGGACTGGAGAGAGATAGCAGATAATACACAGTTAATACAGTGTGGGGGGTTCTGGGGATTAGTGTAGTGTTAGGACTGGAGAGAGATAGGAGATAATACACAGATAATACAGTGTGGGGGGTTCTGGGGATTAGTGTAGTGTTAGGACTGGAGAGAGATAGGAGATAATACACAGATAATACAGTGTGGGGGGTTCTGGGGATTAGTGTAGTGTTAGGACTGGAGAGAGATAGCAGATAATACACAGTTAATACAGTGTGGAGGGTTCTGGGGATTAGTGTAGTGATTAGAGCATCCATTAGTACATGGCATGTACAGACTGTTAGTGACATGTATAGCCGCCGTATCAAACAACTCTGTGTCCAATCCAAATACAATCGATATTGTGTGTTACTGGACTGCCCGCTGCAGCAGCTGCAGGAATAAATCCTAATTCTCAAAGTGAAATAAATTCAATCTGTGCTGTGTGTACAAGAAGACCAAGAACGGACCATGAAGTCTGTCAGTCCTGGCGTTATTTGGATATTGTATTTTCCTTGCCAAAAGACAAAAAAAGCTCAGAGAAGTCAGAACATTACCTCTCTGTGTTATTCCTTAAAGTAATTCATGTTCATTAAAAATCTACCAGTTTTTTCCTTGAAACAGATTAGTTACATACAAGCTGCACAGCCCCAGAGCTGGCGACGTTATACACCCGCTACACTAACACTAGTACGGTTGGTGTTCCTTTGTCTTATAATAGAGATTTGGCTGCTTAAGGCTAAAGACGAAATCTGAAGGTCTATCTTCTATCCACTACATTATTACCCATCAGATTGAGGGTTATTGCATATACAGTTAGGTCCATAAATATTTGGACAGAGACAACATTTTTCTATATTCGGTTCTGGACATTCCCACAATGTTAAAGTTCAGACTTTCAGTTTTAATTCAGTGCGTTGTATAAAATGACTGTATATAATGTGAGGACTATAAAGCATTTATTACACACAATCCCTTCATTTCAGGGGCTCAAAAGTAATTGGACAAATTAAATAATTGTAAATAAAATGTTAATTTCTAATCCTTGGTTGGATTTGGATATTGATCCATGTGCCTACATCCTGTGGAGTATTGTTCACTTGGTTGGCTGTTGTGAAGGAGTTAGGAGTTAAGGAGTTGTGAAGGAGTTAGTTTTTTTTCTGTTTTCGCAGCTTAACCTTCGTCAGGCTGCATAATTTTACAACATTTACAGGCTGCATAGGAATAGGTACAATTGTACCTACTCAGCCAGATGAGGTTTAAGGAGGGCTTGTTTCACCTGCATGGAGACCTCCTTTCACCGCATGTTTTCTTTACAGCAAAATCTTCTAAATGCAAGCACCGCACCTCAAATCAACTCCAGGCCTTTTATCTGCTTAATGGAGAATGACATTAGGAAGGAATTTCCTCCAAACCTACCCAGGAAACAGCCACAGAGAGAATTGTACAATTTCTTTTGGTCACTTTAAAAACAGGGTGGCGCATGTTACTGAGCTGAAACTCCTAAACCCTTCATCCAATTTTAATGTGGATACCCTCAAATGAAAGCTGAAAGTCTGGACTTTATGTCCATTATATAACTAGAACTTGAATATGTTTCAGTAAACAGGTTAAAAAAAACAATATTTGTGCAGTGTCCAAACTGTAACTAAGTTCCCGAATATATAAAGTCTGGTAAAAAAAATAATGGTAATGTAAGAAAAGAGAACACGCATTCTGGTGGTGGTGACAGTTACAGATATATTTCTAGTTCTAGTGCTGGCATATCTCATTGTTGGAATTTTTCTCGACATTGTTACATGACAAATCAGTCTCAGTGTGTCCAGGTTGGGCATTGCAAGCAATGTAACAAAACCATCCTCCTCCTCCTCCTCCCTGTGGTCATTCTTGTAGGCAGGCCACTACTAGTACATGTTTGTCAGACTCATCGTCATCACTGTCTGGCTCACCGAGCTCTGCTCCTCCTACATCGCTCACCATTGATATCTGAATACAAACAACAATAAGCACCGAGTCATCCACATATTCATCAACTGCACTTGCACCCGGCCACGTTGCTGGTGTTGCGGTTGTTGCCATTCAACTTAACGGATTCCACTGCCTTTAGACAACTGATGGCCCACATAAGCAAACAGCCGGGCACCGTCACTGCCTGCACAAGCAGGTTCAGTCGTATCTAGACTGTGAGCTTGTTCCCGCAGATGCCCTGAGGCTGAGCCTTCATCCTATTGACTTCTGAGGCAGCAGATTAGACCATTGGCAGTCAGTGCCCTAGTTTTCAGTGGGTCTACTGTGTTGTCCATCCTCCAGTGTAATGTCAGAGCAGGTAGTCAGCGCTACAGGGGGCATTGACACACCGAAGGAAACAAAAGCACGGAAAAAATTACATTTGTAGAAATTAATCGGTCATGGATCCAGGCAGATTATAATAACGAAATAGAAAATAACAATTAAAAAATCTACTGAGATCTGAGATGACCCTCGTAACACTGGGGTGTAAGAGATGAATAATCCAAAAAGTGGGTTTTTTGAAGATATACACGTGGACAAACCCACGTTTAATGAAAGAAAAACCCACAATGGTCACAGAAATAACTTAAATCTGACAAAAGTAATTTGCCAAGCTACATGTTGACAAGCCACAAAGCTTCTGGGAGAATGTCCTATGGACAGATGAGACAAAAATCAAAATTTTTGGCAAGGCACATCAGCTCTATGTTCACAGACGGACAAATGAAGCCTATCTTGAAAAGAACACTGTCCCTACTGTGACACATGGAGGAGGCTCTGTTATGTTCTGGGGCTGCTTTGCTGCATCTGGCACAGGGTGTCTTGAATCTGTGCAGGGTACAATGAAATCTCAAGACTATCAAGGGATTCTAGAGAGAAATGTGCTGCCCAGTGTCAGAAAACTTGATCTCAGTCGCAGGTCATGGGTCTTGCACCAGGATAATGACCCAAAACACAGCTAAAAACACCCAAGAATGGCTAAGAGGAAAACATTGGACTATTCTGAAGTGGCCTTCTATGAGCCCTGACCTAAATCCTATTGAGCATCTTTGGAAGGAGCTGAAACATGCCGTCTGGCACCCTTCACACCCGAGACAACTGGAGCAGTTTGCTCATGAGGAGCGGCCAAAATACCTGCTGAGAGGTGCAGAAGTCTCATTGACAGTTACAGGAATCGTTTGATTGCAGGGATTGCCTCAAAAGGTTGTGCAACAAAATATTAAGTTAAGGGAAGTTAATTTCTGTCCAGGCCTGTTTCATGAGTTTTCTTTTTAAAAAAATTCTGTTGAAGCCTGGTTGGAAAGCAATGTCTGACTTTCATTTGTTCATTTTCATAGAATTTTTATATATTATTACTTTTGTCAGATTCAAGTTATTTCTGTGACCATTGTGGGGTTTTCTTTCATTAAACGAGGGAGGGGGAACAACAATTTTGTCCACGTGTGTATATATATATATATATATATAGTCACAGAAATTGGACCCAAAAATCAAAATTAGTAAAATATAACTTTTATTATATGACTTCTAAAAAATGTCCCCATCTAGGGAAAACATCGACACATGTCCAAGCAAGTAAGAATAAATCCCTTTATATATAAGGATCTATATTTGATGAAGCCAAATTAAACCCCCTATATTGGGATAAAGCTACAGTGTGCATCACCTGCCTGCAAGTATAGATGTTTGCTAGCAAGCTGCTAACTATAAAGCTTATTCAGTTCAGAGCCACAGCAGGGTTATTATAATGTTCTGATGTATCCTGTAACCCTACTCATTAAAGTGTATATATAGTCATCATAATCCACAGCTGATATCAAATAATTCTAAGGCCAGTAACCTGTTGAGGAGCAGATAGACAAACTAAACATTTATGGGCTCACAATTCGACCATGTCCATGAATATCCGCCCTCACTATTTGTAAATACTAGCATCAATGCTGGTAGAGACACCCTTTGCTAATGTAGATAGTATTCTATTTCTCAACGCGTTTCACCTCCCTCATTTGGAGGTTCATCAGGACAAATAAATTGAGCTTTCTGTAATATTCCTGTATACCTGTGTGACCCCCGGGCTTTCTGTAATATTCCTGTATACCTGTATGACCAGCGGGCTTTCTGTAATATTCCTGTATACCTGTCTGACCCCCGGGCTTTCTGTAATATTCCTGTATACCTGTGTGACCCCCGGGCTTTCTGTAATATTCCTGTATACCTGTCTGACCCCCGGGCTTTCTGTAATATTCCTGTATACCTGTGTGACCCCCGGGCTTTCTGTAATATTCCTGTATACCTGTGTGACCCCCGGGCTTTCTGTAATATTCCTGTATACCTGTGTGACCCCCGGGCTTTCTGTAATATTCCTGTATACCTGTGTGACCCCCGGGCTTTCTGTAATATTCCTGTATACCTGTCTGACCCCCGGGCTTTCTGTAATATTCCTGTATACTTGTGTGACCCCCGGGCTTTCTGTAATATTCCTGTATACCTGTGTGACCCCCGGGCTTTCTGTAATATTCCTGTATACCTGTGTGACCCCCGGGCTTTCTGTAATATTCCTGTATACCTGTCTGACCCCCGGGCTTTCTGTAATACTCCTGTATACCTGTATGACCCCCAGGCTTTCTGTAATATTCCTGTATACCTGTGTGACCCCCGGGCTTTCTGTAATATTCCTGTATACCTGTGTGACCCCCGGGCTTTCTGTAATAGTCCTGTATACCTGTGTGACCCCCGGGCTTTCTGTAATATTCCTGTATACCTGTGTGACCCCCGGGCTTTCTGTAATATTCCTGTATACCTGTGTGACCCCCGGGCTTTCTGTAATATTCCTGTATACCTGTCTGACCCCCGGGCTTTCTGTAATACTCCTGTATACCTGTATGACCCCCAGGCTTTCTGTAATATTCCTGTATACCTGTGTGACCCCCGGGCTTTCTGTAATATTCCTGTATACCTGTGTGACCCCCGGGCTTTCTGTAATAGTCCTGTATACCTGTGTGACCCCCGGGCTTTCTGTAATATTCCTGTATACCTGTGTGACCCCCGGGCTTTCTGTAATATTCCTGTATACCTGTGTGACCCCCGGGCTTTCTGTAATATTCCTGTATACCTGTGTGACCCCCGGGCTTTCTGTAATATTCCTGTATACCTGTCTGACCCCCGGGCTTTCTGTAATATTCCTGTATACCTGTGTGACCCCCGGGCTTTCTGTAATATTCCTGTATACCTGTGTGACCCCCAGGCTTTCTGTAATATTCCTGTATACCTGTGTGACCCCCGGGTTTTCTGTAATATTCCTGTATACCTGTCTGACCCCCGGGCTTTCTGTAATATTCCTGTATACCTGTGTGACCCCCGGGCTTTCTGTAATATTCCTGTATACCTGTGTGACCCCTGGGCTTTCTGTAATATTCCTGTATACCTGTGTGACCCCCGGGCTTTCTGTAATATTCCTGTATACCTGTGTGACCCCCGGGCTTTCTGTAATATTCCTGTATACCTGTGTGACCCCCGGGCTTTCTGTAATATTCCTGTATACCTGTGTGACCCCGGGCTTTCTGTAATATTCCTGTATACCTGTCTGACCCCCGGGCTTTCTGTAATATTCCTGTATACCTGTGTGACCCCCGGGCTTTCTGTAATATTCCTGTATACCTGTGTGACCCCCGGGCTTTCTGTAATATTCCTGTATACCTGTGTGACCCCCGGGCTTTCTGTAATATTCCTGTATACCTGTGTGACCCCCGGGCTTTCTGTAATATTCCTGTATACCTGTCTGACCCCCAGGCTTTCTGTAATATTCCTGTATACCTGTGTGACCCCCGGGCTTTCTGTAATATTCCTGTATACCTGTGTGACCCCCGGGCTTTCTGTAATATTACTGTATACCTGTGTGACCTCCGGGCTTTCTGTAATATTCCTGTATACCTGTGTGACCCCCGGGCTTTCTGTAATATTCCTGTATACCTGTGTGACCCCCGGGCTTTCTGTAATATTCCTGTATACCTGTGTGACCCCCGGGCTTTCTGTAATATTCCTGTATACCTGTGTGACCCCCGGGCTTTCTGTAATATTCCTGTATACCTGTGTGACCCCCGGGCCATCTGTAATATTCCTGTATACCTGTCTGACCCCCGGGCTTTCTGTAATATTCCTGTATACCTGTGTGACCCCCGGGCTTTCTGTAATATTCCTGTATACCTGTGTGACCCCCGGGCTTTCTGTAATATTCCTGTATACCTGTCTGACCCCCGGGCTTTCTGTAATATTCCTGTATACCTGTGTGACCCCCGGGCTTTCTGTAATATTCCTGTATACCTGTGTGACCCCCGGGCTTTCTGTAATATTCCTGTATACCTGTGTGACCCCCGGGCTTTCTGTAATATTCCTGTATACCTGTGTGACCCCCGGGCTTACTGTAATATTCCTGTATACCTGTGTGACCCCCGGGCTTTCTGTAATATTCCTGTATACCTGTGTGACCCCCGGGCTTTCTGTAATATTCCTGTATACCTGTCTGACCCCCGGGCTTTCTGTAATATTCCTGTATACCTGTGTGACCCCCGGGCTTTCTGTAATATTCCTGTATACCTGTGTGACCCCCGGGCTTTCTGTAATATTCCTGTATACCTGTGTGACCCCCGGGCTTTCTGTAATATTCCTGTATACCTGTGTGACCCCAGGGCTTTCTGTAATATTCCTGTATACCTGTCTGGCCCCCGGGCTTTCTGTAATATTCCTGTATACCTGTGTGACCCCCGGGCTTTCTGTAATATTCCTGTATACCTGTCTGGCCCCCGGGCTCTCTGTAATATTCCTGTATACCTGTGTGACCCCCGGGCTTTCTGTAATATTCCTGTATACCTGTGTGACCCCCAGGCTTTCTGTAATATTCCTGTATACCTGTGTGACCCCCGGGCTTTCTGTATATTCCTGTATACCTGTGTGACCCCCGGGCTTTCTGTAATATTCCTGTATACCTGTCTGGCCCCCGGGCTTTCTGTAATATTCCTGTATACCTGTGTGACCCCCGGGCTCTCTGTAATATTCCTGTATACCTGTGTGACCCCCGGGCTTTCTGTAATATTCCTGTATACCTGTGTGACCCCCGGGCTTTCTGTAATATTCCTGTATACCTGTCTGACCCCCGGGCTTTCTGTAATATTCCTGTATACCTGTGTGACCCCCAGGCTTTCTGTAATATTCCTGTATACCTGTGTGACCCCCGGGCTTTCTGTAATATTCCTGTATACCTGTGTGACCCCCGGGCTTTCTGTAATATTCCTGTATACCTGTGTGACCCCCGGGCTTTCTGTAATATTCCTGTATACCTGTCTGGCCCCCGGGCTTTCTGTAATATTCCTGTATACCTGTGTGACCCCCGGGCTTTCTGTAATATTCCTGTATACCTGTGTGACCCCCGGGCTTTCTGTAATATTCCTGTATACCTGTGTGACCCCCAGGCTTTCTGTAATATTCCTGTATACCTGTGTGACCCCCGGGCTTTCTGTAATATTCCTGTATACCTGTGTGACCCCCGGGCTTTCTGTAATATTCCTGTATACCTGTGTGACCCCCGGGCTTTCTGTAATATTCCTGTATACCTGTGTGACCCCCGGGCTTTCTGTAATATTCCTGTATACCTGTCTGACCCCCGGGCTTTCTGTAATATTCCTGTATACCTGTGTGACCCCCAGGCTTTCTGTAATATTCCTGTATACCTGTGTGACCCCCGGGCTTTCTGTAATATTCCTGTATACCTGTGTGGCCCCCGGGCTTTCTGTAATATTCCTGTATACCTGTGTGACCCCCCCGGGCTTTCTGTAATATTCCTGTATACCTGTCTGGCCCCCGGGCTTTCTGTAATATTCCTGTATATCTGTGTGACCCCCGGGCTTTCTGTAATATTCCTGTATACCTGTGTGACCCCCGGGCTTTCTGTAATATTCCTGTATACCTGTGTGACCCCCAGGCTTTCTGTAATATTCCTGTATACCTGTGTGACCCCCGGGCTTTCTGTAATATTCCTGTATACCTGTGTGACCCCCGGGCTTTCTGTAATATTCCTGTATACCTGTGTGACCCCCGGGCTTTCTGTAATATTCCTGTATACCTGTGTGACCCCCGGGCTTTCTGTAATATTCCTGTATACCTGTGTGACCCCCGGGCTTTCTGTAATATTCCTGTATACCTGTGTGACCCCCGAGCTTTCTGTAATATTCCTGTACACCTGTGTGACCCCCGGGCTTTCTGTAATATTCCTGTATACCTGTCTGACCCCCGGGCTTTCTGTAATATTCCTGTATACCTGTGTGACCCCCAGGCTTTCTGTAATATTCCTGTATACCTGTGTGACCCCCGGGCTTTCTGTAATATTCCTGTATACCTGTGTGACCCCCGGGCTTTCTGTAATATTCCTGTATACCTGTGTGACCCCCGGGCTTTCTGTAATATTCCTGTATACCTGTCTGACCCCCGGGCTTTCTGTAATATTCATGTATACCTGTGCGACCCCCGGGCTTTCTGTAATATTCCTGTATACCAGTGTGACCCCCGGGCTTTCTGTAATATTCCTGTATACCTGTGTGACCCCCGGGCTTTCTGTAATATTCCTGTATACCTGTGTGACCCCCCGGGCTTTCTGTAATATTCCTGTATACCTGTCTGATCCCCGAGCTTTCTGTAATATTCCTGTATACCTGTGTGACCCCCGGGCTTTCTGTAATATTCCTGTATACCTGTCTGACCCCCGGGCTTTCTGTAATATTCATGTATACCTGTGCGACCCCCGGGCTTTCTGTAATATTCCTGTATACCTGTGTGACCCCGGGCTTTCTGTAATATTCCTGTATACCTGTGTGGCCCCCGGGCTTTCTGTAATATTCCTGTATACCTGTGTGACCCCCGGGCTTTCTGTAATATTCCTGTATACCTGTCTGGCCCCCGGGCTTTCTGTAATATTCCTGTATACCTGTGTGACCCCCGGGCTTTCTGTAATATTCCTGTATACCTGTGTGACCCCCGGGCTTTCTGTAATATTCATGTATACCTGTGTGACCCCTGGGCTTTCTGTAATATTCCTGTATACCTGTGTGACCCCCGGGCTTTCTGTAATATTCCTGTATACCTGTGTGACCCCCGGGCTTTCTGTAATATTCCTGTATACCTGTGTGACCCCCGGGCTTTCTGTAATATTCCTGTATACCTGTGTGACCCCCGGGCTTTCTGTAATATTCCTGTATACCTGTGTGACCCCTGGGCTTTCTCTAATATTGCTGTATACCTGTGTGACCCCCGGGCTTTCTGTAATATTCCTGTATACCTGTGTGACCCCCGGGCTTTCTGTAATATTTCTGTATACCTGTGTGACCCCCGGGCTTTCTGTAATATTCCTGTATACCTGTGTGACCTCTGGGCTTTCTGTAATATTCCTGTATACCTGTCTGACCCCCCGGGCTTTCTGTAATATTCCTGTATACCTGTGTGACCCCCGGGCTTTCTGTAATATTCCTGTATACCTGTGTGACCCCCGGGCTTTCTGTAATATTCCTGTATACCTGTGTGACCCCCGGGCTTTCTGTAATATTCCTGTATACCTGTGTGACCCCCGGGCTTTCTGTAATATTCCTGTATACCTGTCTGACCCCCGGGCTTTCTGTAATATTCCTGTATACCTGTGCGACCCCCGGGCTTTCTGTAATATTCCTGTATACCTGTGTGACCCCCCGGGCTTTCTGTAATATTCCTGTATACCTGTGTGACCCCCGGGCTTTCTGTAATATTCCTGTATACCTGTGTGACCCCCGGGCTTTCTGTAATATTCCTGTATACCTGTGTGACCCCCGGGCTTTCTGTAATATTCCTGTATACCTGTGTGACCCCCGGGCTTTCTGTAATATTCCTGTATACCTGTGTGGGCCCCGGGCTTTCTGTAATATTCCTGTATACCTGTCTGACCCCCGGGCTTTCTGTAATATTCCTGTATACCTGTGTGACCCCCGGGCTTTCTGTAATATTCCTGTATACCTGTGTGACCCCTGGGCTTTCTGTAATATTCCTGTATACCTGTGTGACCCCCGGGCTTTCTGTAATATTCCTGTATACCTGTGTGACCCCCGGGCTTTCTGTAATATTCCTGTATACCTGTGTGACCCCCGGGCTTTCTGTAATATTCCTGTATACCTGTGTGACCCCCGGGCTTTCTGTAATATTCCTGTATACCTGTGTGACCCCCGGGCTTTCTGTAATATTCCTGTATACCTGTGTGACCCCCGGGCTTTCTGTAATATTCCTGTATACCTGTGTGGCCCCCGGGCTTTCTGTAATATTCCTGTATACCTGTGTGACCCCCGGGCTTTCTGTAATATTCCTGTATACCTGTGTGACCCCCGGGCTTTCTGTAATATTCCTGTATACCTGTCTGACCCCCGGGCTTTCTGTAATATTCCTGTATACCTGTGTGACCCCCGGGCTTTCTGTAATATTCCTGTATACCTGTGTGACCCCCGGGCTTTCTGTAATATTCCTGTATACCTGTGTGACCCCCGGGCTTTCTGTAATATTCCTGTATACCTGTGTGACCCCCGGGCTTTCTGTAATATTCCTGTATACCTGTGTGACCTCCAGGCTTTCTGTAATATTCCTGTATACCTGTGTGACCCCCGGGCTTTCTGTAATATTCCTGTATACCTGTGTGACCCCCGGGCTTTCTGTAATATTCCTGTATACCTGTGTGACCCCCGGGCTTTCTGTAATATTCCTGTATACCTGTGTGACCCCCGGGCTTTCTGTAATATTCCTGTATACCTGTGTGACCCCCGGGCTTTCTGTAATATTCCTGTATACCTGTGTGACCCCCAGGCTTTCTGTAATATTCCTGTATACCTGTGTGACCCCTGAGCTTTCTGTAATATTCCTGTATACCTGTGTGACCCCCGGGCTTTCTGTAATATTCCTGTATACCTGTGTGGCCCCCGGGCTTTCTGTAATATTCCTGTATACCTGTGTGACCCCCGGGCTTTCTGTAATATTCCTGTATACCTGTGTGACCCCTGGGCTTTCTGTAATATTCCTGTATACCTGTGTGGCCCCCGGGCTTTCTGTAATATTCCTGTATACCTGTGTGACCCCCGGGCTTTCTGTAATATTCCTGTATACCTGTGTGACCCCCAGGCTTTCTGTAATATTCCTCTGTACCTGTGTGACCCCCCGGGCTTTCTGTAATATTCCTGTATACCTGTCTGACCCCCGGGCTTTCTGTAATATTCCTGTATACCTGTGTGACCCCCGGGCTTTCTGTAATATTCCTGTATACCTGTGTGACCCCGGGCTTTCTGTAATATTCCTGTATACCTGTGTGACCCCCGGGCTTTCTGTAATATTCCTGTATACCTGTCTGACCCCCCGGGCTTTCTGTAATATTCCTGTATACCTGTGTGACCCCCGGGCTTTCTGTAATATTCCTGTATACCTGTGTGACCCCCGGGCTTTCTGTAATATTCCTGTATACCTGTCTGACCCCCGGGCTTTCTGTAATATTCCTGTATACCTGTGTGACCCCCAGGCTTTCTGTAATATTCCTCTGTACCTGTGTGACCCCCCGGGCTTTCTGTAATATTCCTGTATACCTGTGTGACCCCCGGGCTTTCTGTAATATTCCTGTATACCTGTGTGACCCCCGGGCTTTCTGTAATATTCCTGTATACCTGTGTGACCCCCGGGCTTTCTGTAATATTCCTGTATACCTGTGTGACCCCCGGGCTTTCTGTAATATTCCTGTATACCTGTGTGACCCCCGGGCCATCTGTAATATTCCTGTATACCTGTCTGACCCCCGGGCTTTCTGTAATATTCCTGTATACCTGTGTGACCCCCGGGCTTTCTGTAATATTCCTGTATACCTGTGTGACCCCCGGGCTTTCTGTAATATTCCTGTATACCTGTCTGACCCCCGGGCTTTCTGTAATATTCCTGTATACCTGTGTGACCCCCGGGCTTTCTGTAATATTCCTGTATACCTGTGTGACCCCCGGGCTTTCTGTAATATTCCTGTATACCTGTGTGACCCCCGGGCTTTCTGTAATATTCCTGTATACCTGTGTGACCCCCGGGCTTACTGTAATATTCCTGTATACCTGTGTGACCCCCGGGCTTTCTGTAATATTCCTGTATACCTGTGTGACCCCCGGGCTTTCTGTAATATTCCTGTATACCTGTCTGACCCCCGGGCTTTCTGTAATATTCCTGTATACCTGTGTGACCCCCGGGCTTTCTGTAATATTCCTGTATACCTGTGTGACCCCCGGGCTTTCTGTAATATTCCTGTATACCTGTGTGACCCCCGGGCTTTCTGTAATATTCCTGTATACCTGTGTGACCCCAGGGCTTTCTGTAATATTCCTGTATACCTGTCTGGCCCCCGGGCTTTCTGTAATATTCCTGTATACCTGTGTGACCCCCGGGCTTTCTGTAATATTCCTGTATACCTGTCTGGCCCCCGGGCTCTCTGTAATATTCCTGTATACCTGTGTGACCCCCGGGCTTTCTGTAATATTCCTGTATACCTGTGTGACCCCCAGGCTTTCTGTAATATTCCTGTATACCTGTGTGACCCCCGGGCTTTCTGTATATTCCTGTATACCTGTGTGACCCCCGGGCTTTCTGTAATATTCCTGTATACCTGTCTGGCCCCCGGGCTTTCTGTAATATTCCTGTATACCTGTGTGACCCCCGGGCTCTCTGTAATATTCCTGTATACCTGTGTGACCCCCCGGGCTTTCTGTAATATTCCTGTATACCTGTGTGACCCCCGGGCTTTCTGTAATATTCCTGTATATCTGTGTGACCCCCGGGCTTTCTGTAATATTCCTGTATACCTGTCTGACCCCCGGGCTTTCTGTAATATTCCTGTATACCTGTGTGACCCCCAGGCTTTCTGTAATATTCCTGTATACCTGTGTGACCCCCGGGCTTTCTGTAATATTCCTGTATACCTGTGTGACCCCCGGGCTTTCTGTAATATTCCTGTATACCTGTGTGACCCCCGGGCTTTCTGTAATATTCCTGTATACCTGTCTGGCCCCCGGGCTTTCTGTAATATTCCTGTATACCTGTGTGACCCCCGGGCTTTCTGTAATATTCCTGTATACCTGTGTGACCCCCGGGCTTTCTGTAATATTCCTGTATACCTGTGTGACCCCCAGGCTTTCTGTAATATTCCTGTATACCTGTGTGACCCCCGGGCTTTCTGTAATATTCCTGTATACCTGTGTGACCCCCGGGCTTTCTGTAATATTCCTGTATACCTGTGTGACCCCCGGGCTTTCTGTAATATTCCTGTATACCTGTGTGACCCCCGGGCTTTCTGTAATATTCCTGTATACCTGTCTGACCCCCGGGCTTTCTGTAATATTCCTGTATACCTGTGTGACCCCCAGGCTTTCTGTAATATTCCTGTATACCTGTGTGACCCCCGGGCTTTCTGTAATATTCCTGTATACCTGTGTGGCCCCCGGGCTTTCTGTAATATTCCTGTATACCTGTGTGACCCCCCCGGGCTTTCTGTAATATTCCTGTATACCTGTCTGGCCCCCGGGCTTTCTGTAATATTCCTGTATATCTGTGTGACCCCCGGGCTTTCTGTAATATTCCTGTATACCTGTGTGACCCCCGGGCTTTCTGTAATATTCCTGTATACCTGTGTGACCCCCAGGCTTTCTGTAATATTCCTGTATACCTGTGTGACCCCCGGGCTTTCTGTAATATTCCTGTATACCTGTGTGACCCCCGGGCTTTCTGTAATATTCCTGTATACCTGTGTGACCCCCGGGCTTTCTGTAATATTCCTGTATACCTGTGTGACCCCCGGGCTTTCTGTAATATTCCTGTATACCTGTGTGACCCCCGGGCTTTCTGTAATATTCCTGTATACCTGTGTGACCCCCGAGCTTTCTGTAATATTCCTGTACACCTGTGTGACCCCCGGGCTTTCTGTAATATTCCTGTATACCTGTCTGACCCCCGGGCTTTCTGTAATATTCCTGTATACCTGTGTGACCCCCAGGCTTTCTGTAATATTCCTGTATACCTGTGTGACCCCCGGGCTTTCTGTAATATTCCTGTATACCTGTGTGACCCCCGGGCTTTCTGTAATATTCCTGTATACCTGTGTGACCCCCGGGCTTTCTGTAATATTCCTGTATACCTGTCTGACCCCCGGGCTTTCTGTAATATTCATGTATACCTGTGCGACCCCCGGGCTTTCTGTAATATTCCTGTATACCAGTGTGACCCCCGGGCTTTCTGTAATATTCCTGTATACCTGTGTGACCCCCGGGCTTTCTGTAATATTCCTGTATACCTGTGTGACCCCCGGGCTTTCTGTAATATTCCTGTATACCTGTCTGACCCCCGGGCTTTCTGTAATATTCCTGTATACCTGTGTGACCCCCCGGGCTTTCTGTAATATTCCTGTATACCTGTCTGATCCCCGAGCTTTCTGTAATATTCCTGTATACCTGTGTGACCCCCGGGCTTTCTGTAATATTCCTGTATACCTGTCTGACCCCCGGGCTTTCTGTAATATTCATGTATACCTGTGCGACCCCCGGGCTTTCTGTAATATTCCTGTATACCTGTGTGACCCCGGGCTTTCTGTAATATTCCTGTATACCTGTGTGGCCCCCGGGCTTTCTGTAATATTCCTGTATACCTGTGTGACCCCCGGGCTTTCTGTAATATTCCTGTATACCTGTCTGGCCCCCGGGCTTTCTGTAATATTCCTGTATACCTGTGTGACCCCCGGGCTTTCTGTAATATTCCTGTATACCTGTGTGACCCCCGGGCTTTCTGTAATATTCATGTATACCTGTGTGACCCCCGGGCTTTCTGTAATATTCCTGTATACCTGTGTGACCCCCGGGCTTTCTGTAATATTCCTGTATACCTGTGTGACCCCCGGGCTTTCTGTAATATTCCTGTATACCTGTGTGACCCCCGGGCTTTCTGTAATATTCCTGTATACCTGTGTGACCCCTGGGCTTTCTCTAATATTGCTGTATACCTGTGTGACCCCCGGGCTTTCTGTAATATTCCTGTATACCTGTGTGACCCCCGGGCTTTCTGTAATATTTCTGTATACCTGTGTGACCCCCGGGCTTTCTGTAATATTCCTGTATACCTGTGTGACCTCTGGGCTTTCTGTAATATTCCTGTATACCTGTCTGACCCCCGGGCTTTCTGTAATATTCCTGTATACCTGTGTGACCCCCGGGCTTTCTGTAATATTCCTGTATACCTGTGTGACCCCCGGGCTTTCTGTAATATTCCTGTATACCTGTGTGACCCCCGGGCTTTCTGTAATATTCCTGTATACCTGTGTGACCCCCGGGCTTTCTGTAATATTCCTGTATACCTGTCTGACCCCCGGGCTTTCTGTAATATTCCTGTATACCTGTGCGACCCCCGGGCTTTCTGTAATATTCCTGTATACCTGTGTGACCCCCGGGCTTTCTGTAATATTCCTGTATACCTGTGTGACCCCCGGGCTTTCTGTAATATTCCTGTATACCTGTGTGACCCCCGGGCTTTCTGTAATATTCCTGTATACCTGTCTGACCCCCGGGCTTTCTGTAATATTCCTGTATACCTGTGTGACCCCCGGGCTTTCTGTAATATTCCTGTATACCTGTGTGGCCCCCGGGCTTTCTGTAATATTCCTGTATACCTGTCTGACCCCCGGGCTTTCTGTAATATTCCTGTATACCTGTGTGACCCCCGGGCTTTCTGTAATATTCCTGTATACCTGTGTGACCCCTGGGCTTTCTGTAATATTCCTGTATACCTGTGTGACCCCCGGGCTTTCTGTAATATTCCTGTATACCTGTGTGACCCCCGGGCTTTCTGTAATATTCCTGTATACCTGTGTGACCCCCGGGCTTTCTGTAATATTCCTGTATACCTGTGTGACCCCCGGGCTTTCTGTAATATTCCTGTATACCTGTGTGGCCCCCGGGCTTTCTGTAATATTCCTGTATACCTGTGTGACCCCCGGGCTTTCTGTAATATTCCTGTATACCTGTGTGACCCCCGGGCTTTCTGTAATATTCCTGTATACCTGTCTGACCCCCGGGCTTTCTGTAATATTCCTGTATACCTGTGTGACCCCCCGGGCTTTCTGTAATATTCCTGTATACCTGTGTGACCCCCGGGCTTTCTGTAATATTCCTGTATACCTGTGTGACCCCCGGGCTCTCTGTAATATTCCTGTATACCTGTGTGACCCCCGGGCTTTCTGTAATATTCCTGTATACCTGTGTGACCTCCAGGCTTTCTGTAATATTCCTGTATACCTGTGTGACCCCCGGGCTTTCTGTAATATTCCTGTATACCTGTGTGACCCCCGGGCTTTCTGTAATATTCCTGTATACCTGTGTGACCCCCGGGCTTTCTGTAATATTCCTGTATACCTGTGTGACCCCCGGGCTTTCTGTAATATTCCTGTATACCTGTCTGACCCCCGGGCTTTCTGTAATATTCCTGTATACCTGTGTGACCTCTGGGCTTTCTGTAATATTCCTGTATACCTGTGTGACCCCTGAGCTTTCTGTAATATTCCTGTATACCTGTGTGACCCCCGGGCTTTCTGTAATATTCCTGTATACCTGTGTGGCCCCCGGGCTTTCTGTAATATTCCTGTATACCTGTGTGACCCCCGGGCTTTCTGTAATATTCCTGTATACCTGTGTGACCCCTGGGCTTTCTGTAATATTCCTGTATACCTGTGTGGCCCCCGGGCTTTCTGTAATATTCCTGTATACCTGTGTGACCCCCGGGCTTTCTGTAATATTCCTGTATACCTGTGTGACCCCCAGGCTTTCTGTAATATTCCTCTGTACCTGTGTGACCCCCCGGGCTTTCTGTAATATTCCTGTATACCTGTGTGACCCCCGGGCTTTCTGTAATATTCCTGTATACCTGTGTGACCCCCGGGCTTTCTGTAATATTCCTGTATACCTGTGTGACCCCCGGGCTTTCTGTAATATTCCTGTATACCTGTGTGACCCCCAGGCTTTCTGTAATATTCCTGTATACCTGTGTGACCCCCGGGCTTTCTGTAATATTCCTGTATACCTGTCTGACCCCCGGGCTTTCTGTAATATTCCTGTATACCTGTGTGACCCCCGGGCTTTCTGTAATATTCCTGTATACCTGTGTGACCCCCGGGCTTTCTGTAATATTCCTCTGTACCTGTGTGACCCCCCGGGCTTTCTGTAATATTCCTGTATACCTGTCTGACCCCCGGGCTTTCTGTAATATTCCTGTATACCTGTGTGACCCCCGGGCTTTCTGTAATATTCCTGTATACCTGTGTGACCCCCGGGCTTTCTGTAATATTCCTGTATACCTGTGTGGCCCTCAGGCTTTCTGTAATATTTCTCCAGATTCCTTTATATTACTTGTGTTTGGTTCGGTTTCTGCTTTTAGTCTGTTCATCTTGTTTTGGTCGCTGTTCACACTTCTGTCAGTGGGAGGTTAGAAATTCAACACTGGCTGTGATAAAACAGCGCCCTGACAGACTCTGTGAAGAGGGGAAGGAAGGGTTAAAGTTCTGTGTGTATATGGGGGGGGTTGCACAAGGGGCAATAAAGCTCAGCCCCCTACCCAGAGCGTAGTCAGGGGGAGGGGGAGCTTGTCTACAGGAGAGAACTACAGCTACCAGCATGTCAAGACTGTTATTATAGGATAGCTATCCTCATAGATTGTAAGCTCTTGTGCCCGGCCCTCACTAGTATTATATGATAGGTAAATGTGTCACTTTGTAATGTCTCATATTATCTGTTCATGTCCCCTCTGATTTCTAAAGGGTCGCAGAATATGTTATAAATAAGGGTATTATTATTATTATAATTATTACTACAACTCCCAGCATAACCCTGACTCACATCACAGAGAGAAACCCTCACTACGCTATACACATGGGAAACCC
This sequence comes from Leptodactylus fallax, assembly GCA_947044405.1. Lineage (NCBI taxonomy): Eukaryota > Metazoa > Chordata > Amphibia > Anura > Leptodactylidae > Leptodactylus > Leptodactylus fallax. The sequence goes on from CAMRHE010000395.1 coordinate 168,008, forward strand.
CGCCCCCACATGACGTCATCACAGGTCCTTCATCCAGCACTTCTCCTCTCCTGAGCTCCGCCCCTCATGCACTGGTCACATGATGGTGACATCATCACAGGTCCTTCAGCTCTTGCAGTGTAGCAGATACAGAGCAGGTCCTGGTCGGTAGTCACTGCTGTTGTGTTGTTCTCTCTGTTATCAGCCATTATCACAGGCTATAGAGATATATATATATACTGTATATACAGCAGGGGCTCGCTGGCTGCTCTCAGGACACGTTCACACCTGGGGATTTAGGAGAAAACTCCCGCTATAAGGTAAGATGACATCAGGGGGTTCTGGGCCCCATCACTGGTGCTGGTGTCTGTGGTACAGGTGTGAACAGAGTCTTAGTTCCATCCTGCAGTGACATACAATGGGCCCCATCACTGGTGCTGGTGTCTGTGGGAATCCTCCTGTATCCATGTGCTGGGGGCTCTGAGGAGCTCCTGTATGTCACACATCATGTGGCCCCTGTATGATTTCGGGCCCCTCCTCAGTACTAGATCCTCCAGCTCATCCAGTTTCCTCCTCTTCTCCTCCAGAACGCTCCTTCTCCTGAATGACCCACCAAGGATGGACAAGGACAGGAATGAGATCACCAGAAGAATATTAGACTTCACCTTGGAGATCATCTACCTTCTGAGCGGAGAGGTAAGTGTACTACATTTCTATCATCTCCACCAACATAGAAGGGATTCTTTACTGTAAGAGCAGTGAGACTATGGACTGTACCTATAACAAGGAGGCGTCCACTACATCTAGAGGAAAGAAGGTTTATACACAACATAGAAGGGATTCTCTACTGTAAGAGCAGTGAGACTATGGACTGTACCTATAACAAGGAGGCGTCCACTACATCTAGAGGAAAGAAGGTTTATACACAACATAGAAGGGATTCTTTACTGTAAGAGCAGGGAGACTATGGACTGTACCTATAACAAGGAGGCGTCCACTACATCTAGAGGAAAGAAGGTTTATACACAACATAGAAGGGATTCTTTACTGTAAGAGCAGTGAGACTATGGACTGTACCTATAACAAGGAGGCGGCCACTACATCTAGAGGAAAGAAGGTTTATACACAACATAGAAGGGATTCTTTACTGTAAGAGCAGTGAGACTATGGACTGTACCTATAACAAGGAGGCATCCACTACATCTAGAGGAAAGAAGGTTTATACACAGCATAGAAGGGATTCTTTACTGTAAGAGCAGTGAGACCATGGACTGTACCTATAACAAGGAGACGCCACTACATCTAGAGGAAAGAAGGATTATACACAACATAGAAGGGATTCTTTACTGTAAGAGCAGTGAGACTATGGACTGTACCTATAACAAGGAGGCGTCCACTACATCTAGGGGAAAGAAGGTTTATACACAACATAGAGGGGATTCTTTACTGTAAGAGCAGTGAGACTATGGACTGTACCTATAACAAGGAGGCATCCACTACATCTAGAGGAAAGAAGGATTATACACAACATAGAAGGGATTCTTTACTGTAAGAGCAGTGAGACTATGGACTGTACCTATAACAAGTAGACGTCCACTACATCTAGAGGAAAGAAGGTTTATACAAAACATAGAAGGGATTCTTTACTTTAAGAGCAGTGAGACTATGGACTGTACCTATAACAAGGAGGCGTCCACTACATCTAGAGGAAAGAAGGATTATACACAACATAGAAGGGATTCTTTACTGTAAGAGCAGTGAGACTATGGACTGTACCTATAACAAGGAGGCGTCCACTACATCTAGAGGAAAGAAGGTTTATACACAACATAGAAGGGATTCTTTACTGTAAGAGCAGTGAGACTATGGACTGTACCTATAACAAGGAGCGACCACTACATCTAGAGGAAAGAAGGTTTATACACAACATAGAAGGGATTCTTTACTGTAAGAGCAGTGAGACTATGGACTGTACCTATAACAAGGAGACGTCCACTACATCTAGAGGAAAGAAGGATTATACACAACATAGAAGGGATTCTTTACTGTAAGAGCAGTGAGACTATGGACTGTACCTATAACAAGGAGCGACCACTACATCTAGAGGAAAGAAGGTTTATACACAACATAGAAGGGATTCTTTACTGTAAGAGCAGTGAGACTATGGACTGTACCTATAACAAGGAGCGACCACTACATCTAGAGGAAAGAAGGTTTATACACAACATAGAAGGGATTCTTTACTGTAAGAGCAGTGAGACTATGGACTGTACCTATAACAAGGAGGCGTCCACTACATCTAGAGGAAAGAAGGATTATACACAACATAGAAGGGATTCTTTACTGTAAGAGCAGTGAGACTATGGACTGTACCTATAACAAGGAGCGACCACTACATCTAGAGGAAAGAAGGTTTATACACAACATAGAAGGGATTCTTTACTGTAAGAGCAGTGAGACTATGGAGTCTCTGCCAGAGTGAGGTGTCTGGATGTCTGGAGTGTAATAATATTCCAGGTTATAGTCAGTAGATTACTGGAGATCGCTTCATGATTCAGGGATTTTTTTTTTCTCATTAGTAGCAGGAAGGATTTTTAACTCTTAGGCCTCTGTCACAGCTCATACATGGTCCAGAAAGTACAGACTGTATAATGTCCACATTTTCCACATTGATTCTGGTCCATAGATTTTGACGCTTTCCTTGTCTCTCTGCAGTTCCCCGATCTCTTGCTATATACTGTACAGGACTGTGGGGATGTGAGTAGGGATGTCTAATATTCTAGATCATTATGATGGAAGGAGTCTCAGTCACTGGACAAAATTTAGTCCAGGAAATAAAGAAAATATATGGTCTGCTGTTTCTGTGCAGGGGCCTAATTGTCTCTGTCCATACACAGGAATACTCTCTAGTGAAGACATCGGGGGACTGTGTGGCCCCCAGCAGCCATCTCCAGGAGTCAGGAGGATGGAGCAGGAGCCGGGGCCCCATCACAGAGCCTCCCCCTCTCTCCCTGATACATGAGCAGAAGATTCTAGAACTCACCAACAAGATGATTGAGCTGCTGACTGGAGAGGTGACACTGCTGGGAATGCTGGGAAATTCTCCAGTAACAGCACTGGAGGGGTCTGGGTGATGACTGTATCATTGTGTTGTCAGGTTCCTATAAGGTGTCAGGATGTCGCTGTCTATTTCTCCATGGAGGAGTGGGAGTATTTAGAAGGACACAAGGATCGGTACAAGGAGGTCATGATGGAGGATCACCGGCCCCCAACATCACATGGTAAGAGGAGACATATAGATGTATGTGTGTATGTATAGATATATCCAGTCATTGAAATAATCCCTCCACCCCCAGAATTGGTCGTTGTCCTGGTGAGTCTCCTCAGATAATGATCTATAGAATCTATTACAATATTACAGCCAAAGAGGAAGGTTATTTTGAGAAATGGACAACTGGGCGGAGGCTCTAGGACCTTGTCTATAGACAGCTCTACAGCAGCTCATGTATTCCGTCACTGTGTGTTTGTGTCTCCACAGATGGATCCAGTAGGAGAAATCCCCCCGAGAGATGTCCCCTGAGTCCTCTGTATTCCCAGGACTGCCCGGAGGAGAATGTCCCAGACAGTCAGCAGGTAGGTGGCGCTGCTGAGCCCTGGGGCACATCTATATAGGGGGTGGAGCTCGCCGCTCCTGCACTCATACATGTCCCAGACAGTCAGCAGGTAGATGGCGCTGCTGAGTCCTGGGGCACATCTATATAGGGGGTGGAGCTCGCCGCTCCTGCACTCATACATGTACCAGACAGTCAGCAGGTAGATGGCGCTGCTGAGCCCTGGGGCACATCTATATAGGGGGTGGAGCTCGCCGCTCCTGCACTCATGCATGTACCAGACAGTCAGCAGGTAGATGGCGCTGCTGAGTCCTGGGGCACATCTATATAGGGGGTGGAGCTCGCCGCTCCTGCACTCATACATGTACCAGACAATCAGCAGGTAGATGGCGCTGCTGAGCCCTGGGGCACATCTATATAGGGGTGGAGCTCGCTGCTCCTGCACTCATACATGGCCTCATGTACCAGACAGTCAGCAGGTAGATGGCGCTGCTGAGTCCTGGGGCACATCTATATAGGGGTGGAGCTCGCTGCTCCTGCACTCATACATGGCCTCATGTACCAGACAGTCAGCAGGTAGATGGCGCTGCTGAGTCCTGGGGCACATCTATATAGGGGGTGGAGCTCGCCGCTCCTGCACTCATACATGTACCAGACAGTCAGCAGGTAGGTGGCGCTGCTGAGTCCTGGGGCACATCTATATAGGGGGTGGAGCTCGCCGCTCCTGCACTCATACATGGCCTCATGTACCAGACAGTCAGCAGGTAGATGGCGCTGCTGAGTCCTGGGGCACATCTATATAGGGGGTGGAGCTCGCCGCTCCTGCACTCATACATGTACCAGACAGTCAGCAGGTAGATGGCGCTGCTGAGTCCTGGGGCACATCTATATAGGGGGTGGAGCTCGCCGCTCCTGCACTCATACATGTACCAGACAGTCAGCAGGTAGATGGCGCTGCTGAGTCCTGGGGCACATCTATATAGGGGGTGGAGCTCGCTGCTCCTGCACTCATACATGTACCAGACAGTCAGCAGGTAGATGGCGCTGCTGAGTCCTGGGGCACATCTATATAGGGGGTGGAGCTCGCCGCTCCTGCACTCATACATGGCCTCATGTACCAGACAGTCAGCAGGTAGATGGCGCTGCTGAGCCCTGGGGCACATCTATATAGGGGGTGGAGCTCGCCGCTCCTGCACTCATACATGTACCAGACAGTCAGCAGGTAGATGGCGCTGCTGAGTCCCGGGGCACATCTATATAGGGGGTGGAGCTCGCCGCTCCTGCACTCATACATGGCCTCATGTACCAGACAGTCAGCAGGTAGATGGCGCTGCTGAGTCCTGGGGCACATCTATATAGAGGGTGGAGCTCGCCGCTCCTGCACTCATACATGTACCAGACAGTCAGCAGGTAGATGGCGCTGCTGAGTCCTGGGGCACATCTATATAGGGGGTGGAGCTCGCCGCTCCTGCACTCATACATGTACCAGACAGTCAGCAGGTAGATGGCGCTGCTGAGTCCCGGGGCACATCTATATAGGGGGTGGAGCTCGCCGCTCCTGCACTCATACATGTACCAGACAGTCAGCAGGTAGATGGCGCTGCTGAGTCCTGGGGCACATCTATATAGGGGGTGGAGCTCGCCGCTCCTGCACTCATACATGTACCAGACAGTCAGCAGGTAGATGGCGCTGCTGAGTCCTGGGGCACATCTATATAGGGGGTGGAGCTCGCCGCTCCTGTACTCATACATGTACCAGACAGTCAGCAGGTAGATGGCGCTGCTGAGCCCTGGGGCACATCTATATAGGGGGTGGAGCTCGCCGCTCCTGCACTCATACATGTACCAGACAGTCAGCAGGTAGATGGCGCTGCTGAGTCCTGGGGCACATCTATATAGGGGGTGGAGGTCGCCGCTCCTGCACTCATACATGGCCTCAGAGATTTTGCTGCTTTCTTATGTTGCTCTGTTAGATTTCCCACCTGTATTTCTGCTGGATTGTACTGAATTGTGACCTATGACAAATCAGGGAGAAGATGTGACTAATATTAAAGCGGAGGCTGAAGAAGAGAGGATGAGGAGCCATCACCTGTGTAAGAGGGAAGTGGAGGAGGAAATTCCAGGAGGTGTTACCACAGGTACGGAGTAATGAATGGAGAAGGAGAATTCACAGGTTTCTTAAGGTTGGTTCCCCCTTAGAGCTCCTTCCAGTAACTCTCCGGGCAGAAAGTAATTCCAGCTATTAAACTAAGAACAGAACTATAAGCCATAAAGCAGAAGTTATACCGGAGCGTTGTGTGAATACTGGACTACTGGAGATAGATGTGAGGAGTTTCTGGTACTGTTCAGACTGGGGCAGGAGCGTCTCCCTCTCCATCCTGTCATTAGTCATAGTGAATACATTGGGGTAAGTCTCTCTTATTCTCCTTGGATATCCTAAAGATTAATAGGAATAATTTGTTGAGGTTCTTCCCCGGGGACAATACCTTGGGGTCCGAGTGTCAGAAAGGGTTGAGGATTATCTAGAACTGAATATCGTCCCCAGTCACAATAAGCTGAGAAGGAAAATACAAGTCTGGTCCGGGCTCTGATATTTCGGATTCTAGGTGACGGCTTAACCCATTAACAACTATTGGTCTTGAGGGGTTTTACGGTGAATGCTCAGGAGCTGAGCCCTCTCCATACATGGTGGGTACAAGCTGTATAATACAGCCAATACTTGCCATGAGCCGCGCCAGCGCCAATTGTGGCTGTTAACTCTTCAGATGTCACAGTCAAAAGCGACTGTTAACTCTAAACAGAGTTGACTCCAAGGGTGCCGCCATATTGTAATGATTGTTGCCTAGGGGGTGCCTGAGCTTCTTCTCTGCCCGGTTTACAGCATGTAGTGATATGCTTTACAGTATAGTCATGGCCATAGGTAGCAAAAGTCTGGAGCTGACCCATTAAGGTCTGTGGGATCGTTTTGACAAAAAAAATTAAACCGTTTAGAAATTTGCAAAAATGCATTCTATCTGCTTGTGTGTTTCCAGCCTGTTATGTTTTATGTTTATGTTTTTCAGCTCAATCAAGTTTTGTTAGACATCAGAAAATTCATCCAGGAGAAAAAAATAATCAAATTCATTTTAATCCTACAGAAAATCGCAGTAAGATCCTTGAGTTAAACTATAAAGTAGAAGATGAATGTATTGCATATACCCATAATGTACATCCAGGACGTCACAGTACAGATCTATCATATAACCCTCTGAATTCTGTGGAAATTTCTGACCAACCACAGATTGTGACCACAAGTACCAGCCAGAAAGAAGGAAAAAGGTTTCAATGGGAAGGTGGAAAAGAGTTTAATAAAAGCTCAGGTCTTCTTAGAATTCACCCAGGAGAGGAGCCATATTCATGTTCAGAACATGGAGAATATTTCAACGATAAATCAAATTTTGTTACATATGGGAGAATGCACACAGACAAGAAGTCATTTATATGTCCAGAATGTGGGAAATGTTTTAGCAATAAATCAAATCTTGCTAAACATGAAAAAATTCACACAGGAGAGAAGCCGTATTCATGTTCAGAATGTGAGAAATCTTTTATAACTAAAGCCAAACTAAGTGATCATCAGAGAAGTCACACGGGAGAGAAGCCATATTCATGTGCAGAGTGTGGGAAATGTTTTGTTTATAAAGCTAAACTTGTTATACATCAGAGAAGTCACACGGGAGAGAAGCCTTATTTATGTGCAGAATGTGGGGAATGTTTTGTTTATAAAGCTAAACTTGTTATACATCAGAGAAGCCACACGGGAGAGAAGCCATATTCATGTGTAGAGTGTGGGAAATGTTTTACTTCTAAAACGAGTCTTAATACACACCAGAAAATCCACACAGGAGACAAACCATATTCATGTTCAGAATGTGGGAAATGTTTTACTTATAAATCAAAACTTAATACACATGAGAAAATCCACACAGGAGACAAACCATATTCATGTTTAGAATGTGGAAAATGTTTTATTTTTAAAGCCCACCTTCATGATCATCAGCGAAGTCACACAGGAGAGAAGCCGTATTCATGTTCAGAATGTGCGAAAAGTTTTACAGTTAAATCAAGTTATATTAGACATCAGAGTTATCATACAGGAGAGAAGCCATATGTGTGTTCTGAATGTGGAAAACATTTTTCAGATAAAACAAGTCTCAATAGACATCGAAGAATTCACACAGGAGAGAAACCGTATTCATGTTCATTTTGTGGCAAATGTTTCAAGAAGAAGGATCATTTTATTGTGCATCAGAGAAAACACACAGAGAAGCCATATTCATGTTCTGAATGTGGAAAATGTTTTACAGATAATTCAAGTCTGATTACACATCAAAGAATTCACATGGGAGAGAAGCCTTATTCATGTTTAGAGTGTGAGAAAGGTTTTACATCTAAAGCCAAACTAAGTCATCATCAGAGAAGTCACACTGGAGAGAAGCCATATTCATGTTCTGAATGTGGAAAACGTTTTTCAGATAAATCAAGTCTCATTAGACATCAGAAAATTCACATAGTAGAGAAGCCGTATTCATGTTCTGAATGTGGAAAATGTTTCTCAGATAAATCAAGACTCCTTACACATCAGAAAAATCACAAAGGAGAGCCGTATTTATGTTCAGAGTGTGGGAAATCTTTTATACGGAAGGAAAATTTGGTTGTGCATCAGAGAATTCACACAGGAGAGAAGCCGTATTCATGTTCTGAATGTGGTAAATGTTTTACAGATAAATCAAGTCTCAATAAACATGAGAAAATTCATTCAGGAGAGAAGCCTTTTTCATGTTCTGAATGTGGAAAATGTTTTACAGATAAATCAAGTCTCATTAGACATCAGAGAATTCACACAGGAGAGAAGCCATATTCATGTTCTGAATGTGGAAAACGTTTTACAGAAAAATCAACTCTTGTTCAACATGAGAGAAGTCACACAGGAGAGAAGCCATATTCATGTTCAGAATGTGGGAAATCTTATATAAAGAAGGACAATTTAGTTGTGCATCAGAGAATTCACACAGGAGAGAGGCCATATTCATGTTCTGAATGTGGAAAACATTTTGCAGATAAATCAACTCTTGTTCAACATGAGAGAAGTCACACAGGAGAGAAGCCATATTTATGTTCAGAATGTGGGAAATCTTATATAAAGAAGGAAAATTTTGTTGTGCATCAGAGAATTCACACAGGAGAGAAGCCATATTCATGTTCAGATTGTGGGAAATGTTTTATTTCAAAAGCCAAATTTAATGATCATCAGAAAAGTCACACAGGAGAGCTTATGGAAACTAAGAACATTCTTATTTAAAATTCGCAGATATTAAACAGCCAATGAGAGTCTCTTTTTGGGTGACATTAGCTTGTATCTGCGAGGTCAATGTGACCGGGGTCCATGGAGGAAAAGTCTTGTGGATATAAGCTGTGAAGCTGAATTGTCACCATGAAAAAGGAAGGACACCCTGTGTGAAATATATATTATACGATATATGGACGTATCAATATCTGATCATTATTTATACAGTGTCGGGGGTGACTCCTAAAAAGAGATCCGGGCTAATAGCCCAGAAAGAACTGCTGGAGTCTAATAAACAATGAGTGATTTATACATTATGGAGTGTGGGCTATTCCTTGGTGCATCAGAGAACTGAGAGAATAGAGGGCTTAAAATGGTAAATCTCGCTCTTATTGCAGATACAACTACAGGTCCAATTGTAACGCTGTATCACAGAGCTCAGCCATTCATTCATTTACTATATAGCACCAGCATATTCCAGCATATTTATGCCTTTGGAGTTTAGGAGGAAAGCGAAGCACCCAGAACATACAAACTCCTTTCAAATGTTGTCCTTGGTGGCATTCGACCAACCACCATTATAGGTCTAATGTCACTGATGCCTCATAGGCAGCATAGAAAGCTTATGGTGGTGGAGGTGGTGATTTTGTACAGAAAGTTTAGGGCTAGAGTCTCAGACCGAATAGCATAAATAGGGGGTTTTGGGGATTAGTGTTAGGACTGGAGAGAGATAGGAGATAATACACAGATAATACAGTGTGGAGGGTTCTGGGAATTAGTGTAGTGTTAGGACTGGAGAGAAAGAGGAGATAATACACAGATAATACAGTGTGGGGTTTCTGGGGATTAGTGTAGTGTTAGGACAGGAGAGATAGGAGATAATACACAGATAATACAGTGTGGGGGGTTCTGGGGATTAGTGTAGTGTTAGGACAGGAGAGAGATAGGAGATAATACACAGATAATACAGTGTGGGTGGTTCTGGGGATTAGTGTAGTGTTAGGACTAGAGAGAGATAGGAGATAATACACAGATAATACAGTGTGGGGGTTTTTGGGGATTAGTGTAGTGTTAGGACTAGAGAGAGATAGGAGATAATACACAGATAATACAGTGTGGGGGGTTCTGGGCATTAGTGTAGTGTTAGTATTAGAAAGATAGGAGATAATACACAGATAATACAGTGTGGAGGATTCTGGGGATTAGTGTAGTGTTAGGACTGAAGACAGATAGGAGATAATACACAGATAATACAGTGTTGAGGGTTCTGGGGATTAGTATAGTGTTAGAACTAGAGAGAGATAGGAGATAATACACAGATAATACAGTGTGGGGGGTTCTGGGGATTAGTGTAGTGTTAGTACAGGAGAGAGATAGGAGATAATACACAGATAATACAGTGTGGGGTGTTCTGGGGATTAGTGTAGTGTTAGGAGTGGAGGGAGATAGGAAATAATACACAGATAATACAGTGTGGAGGGTTCTGGGGATTAGTGTAATTTTAGGACTGGAGAGAGATAGGAGATAATACACATATAATACAGTGTGGGGGGTTCTGGTTATTAGTGTAGTGTTAGGACTAGAGAGAAATAGGAGATAATACACTGATAATACAGTGTGGGGAGTTCTGGGGATTAGTGTAGTGTTAAGACTGGAGAGAGAGAGCAGATAATACACAGATAATACAGTGTGGGGGGTTCTGGGGATTAGTGTAGTGTTAGGACTAGAGAGAGATAGGAGATAATACACATATAATACAGTGTGGGGGGTTCTGGTTATTAGTGTAGTGTTAGGACTAGAGAGAAATAGGAGATAATACACAGATAATACAGTGTGGGGGGTTCTGGGGACTAGTGTAATGTTAGGACTGGAGAGAGATAGGAGATAATACAGTGTGGGGGGTTGTGGGGATTAGTGTGTTAGGACAGGAGAGAGATAGGAGATAATACACAGATAATACAGTGTGGGGGGTTCTGGGGATTAGTGTAGTGTTAGGACTGGAGAGAGGAGATAATACACAGATAATACGGTGTGGAGGTTCTGGGGATTAGTGTAGTGTTAGGACTAGAGAGAGATAGGAGATAATACACATAATACAGTGTGGGGGGTTCTGGGCATTAGTGTAGTGTTAGTACTAGAGAGAGGAGATAATACACAGATAATACAGTGTGGAAGTTTCTGGGGATTAGTGTAGTGTTAGAGAGAGATAGGAGATAATACACAGATAATACAGTGTGGGGGGTTCTGGGGATTAGTGTAGTGTTAGGACTATAGAGATAGGAGATAATATACATATAATACAGTGTGGGGGATTCTGGGTATTAGTGTAGTGTTAGGACTAGAGAGAGGAGATAATACACAGATAATACAGTGTTGGGGTTCTGGGTATTAGTGTAGTGTTAGGACTAGAGAGAGATAGGAGATAATACACATATAATACAGTGTGGGGGGTTCTGGGTATTAGTGTAGTGTTAGGACTAGAGAGAAATAGGAGATAATAGATAATACAGTGTGGGAGGTTCTGGGGATTAGTGTAGTGTTAGCACTAGAGAGAGATAGGAGATAATACACAGATTATACAGTGTGGAGGGTTCTGGGGATTAGTGTAGTGTTAGGACTGGAGAGAGATAGGAGATAATACACATAATACAGTATGGGGGATTCTGGGGATTAGTGTAGTGTTAGTAATAGAGAGAGATAGGAGAGAATACACAGATAATACAGTGTGGGGGGTTCTGGGCATTAGTGTAGTGTTAGGACTAGAGAGAGATAGGAGATAATACACAGATAATACAGTGTGGGGTTTCTGGGCATTAGTGTAGTGTTAGGACAGAAGAGAGGAGATAATACAGTGTGGGGGGTTCTGGGGATTAGTGTAGTGTTAGGACAGGAGAGAGATATTAGATAATACACAGATAATACAGTGTGGGGGGTTCTGGGGATTACTGTAGTGTTAGGACTGGAGAGAGATAGGAGATAATACACAGATAATAGAGTGGGGGATTAGTGTAGTGTTAGGACTGGAGAGAGATAGGAGATAATACACAGAATACAGTGTGGGGGGTTCTGGGGACTAGTGTAATGTTAGGACTGGAGAGAGATAGGAGATAATACACAGAAAATACAGTGTGGGGGGTTCTGGGGATTAGTGTAGTGTTAGTACTGGTGAGAGGAGATAATACACAGATAATACGGTGTGGAGGTTCTGGGGATTAGTGTAGTGTTAGGACTGGAGAGAGATAGGAGATAATACATAGATAATACAGTGTGGGGGGTTCTGGGGATTAGTGTAGTGTTAGTACTAGAGAGAGATAGGAGATAATACACAGATAATACAGTGTGGGTGGTTCTGGGGATTAGTGTAGTGTTAGGACTGGAGAGAGATAGGAGATAATACACAGATAATACAGTGTGGGGGGTTCTGGGGACTAGTGTAATGTTAGGACTGGAGAGAGATAGGAGATAATACAGTGTGGGTGGTTCTGGGGATTAGTGTAGTGTTAGGACTGGAGAGAGATAGGAGATAATACACAGATAATACAGTGTGGGTGGTTCTGGGGATTAGTGTAGTGTTAGGACAGGAGAGAGATAGGAGATAATACACATAATACAGTGTGGGTGGTTCTGGGGATTAGTGTAGTGTTAGGACTGGAGAGAGATAGGAGATAATACACAGATAATACAGTGTGGGGGGTTCTGGGGATTAGTGTAGTGTTAGTAGTAGAGAGAGATAGGAGATAATACACATAATACAGTGTGGGTGGTTCTGGGGATTAGTGTAGTGTTAGTACTGGAGAGAGATAGGAGATAATACACAGATAATACAGTTTGGGGGGTTCTGGGGATTAGTTTAGTGTTAGGAGATAATACCCAGATAATACAGCATTCTAGCATCATGGGTAACTATTATTCTAGAAGTTCCTCTCCCAGAATACTGTTCAAGCTGGTAAGTTCAACCAGCACACAGACCAAGTTCCCCGGGTGAAACTCTGTCATGTGAATACAACCTTAGAGCGTACATTAGTACATGGCATAGACAGGCTGCAGCGATTTTCAGTCGCTGTTTGTTTGTGGCCTTTCTGTCTGAAGTTTAGTCTGTAACAAGTGAAATCCTCAATGAGGCTGAGATCAGGCGACTGACTTGGCCATGCTAGAATCTTCCACTTCTTTGCTTTAATAAACTCCTAGGTTGCTTTGGCTTTATGGTTTGGGTCCATCTGTGTTATGTATCAGTTTGGCTGTATTTGAGCACACAGTATGTCTGTGAATAGCTCAGAATTCATCCAGCTGCTTCTGTTCTGTGTCACATCATCAATAGCCACTAGTGAGCCACTGCCACTGGCAGCCATGCCTGCCCACGTCATCACACTGCCGCCTCCGCCGTGTCTTACACATGATGTGCTATGCTTTGGATCATGAGCTGTACCTCGCCTTTACCATACTTTTTTCTTTCCATCATTCTGGTTGATCTTGGTTTCATCTGTCCATAGAATGTTCTTCCAGGACTGTGCTGGCTTTCTGAGATGTTTTTTAGCCTTCTTATTCTTGAGGCTTATGAGTGGCTCGCACCGTGCAGTGAACCCTCTGTAATTACTTTCATACAGTCTTCACTTTATGGTAGATTTGGATATTGATACATTGCCTACATACTGGAGAGTGTTGTTCACTTGGTTGACTGTTGTGAAGGGGTTTCTCTTCACCATGGAAATTATTCTGCGATCATCCACCACTGTTATCTTCCTTGGGCCAGGTCCAGGTCTTTTTGCATTGATGAGGTCACCAGTGCTTTCTTTCTAAGGATGTACCAAACTGTAGATTTTGCCTGTAATTTTGTAGCACTTTTTTGGATGTTTTTTTTTCTGTTTTCGCAGCTTAAGGAGGGCTTGTTTCACCTGCATGGAGAGCTCCTTTGACCGCATGTTTTTTTCATAGCAAAATCTTCTAAATGCAAGCACCGCACCTCAAATCAACTCCAGGCCTTGTATCTGCTTAATGGAGAATGACATTAGGAAGGAATTGCCCCCAAACCTGCCCAGGAAACAGCCACAGAGTGAATTGTACAATTACTTTTGGTTACTTTAAAAACAGGGTGGCGCATGTTACTGAGCTGAAACAGGTAAAAAAAAAAAAAAAATTTGTGTCAGTGTCCAAATATATATGGACCTAACTGTAAGTTCCCGAATATATAAAGTCTGGTAAAAAATAATGGTAATGTAAGAAAAGAGAACACGCATTCCGGTGGTGGTGACAGTTACAGATATATTTCTAGTTCTAGTGCTGGCATATCTCATTGTTGGAATTTTTCTCTACATTGTTACACGACAAATCTGTCTCAGTGTGTCCAGGTTGAGCATAGCAAGCAATGTAACAAAACCATCCTCCTCCTCCTCCTCCTTGTGGTCATTCTTGTAGGCAGGCCACTACTAGTACATGTTTGTCAGACTCATCGTCATCACTGTCTGTTCACCGAGCTCTGCTCCTCCTACATCACTCACCATTGATATCTGAATACAAACAACAATAAGCACCGAGTCATCCACATATTCATCAACTGCACTTGCACCCGGCCACGTTGCTGGTGTTGCGGTTGTTGCCGTTCAACTTAGCAGATTCCACTGCCTTTAGACAACTGATGGCCCACATAAGCAAACAGCCGGGCACCGTCACTGCCTTCTTGCAGCAGATGCCCTGAGGCTGAGCCTTCATCCTATTGAATTCTGAGGCAGCAAATTAGACCATTAGCAGTCAGTGCCCTAGTTTTCAGTGGGTCTACTATGTTGTCCATCCTCCAGTCTAATGTTAGAGCAGGTAGTCAGCGCTACAGGGGGCATTGACACACCGAAGGAAACAAAAGCGCGGAAAAAATTACATCATTGATTGATTACATTTAACATCAATCACTATAAACATTAGTATGATTCCTAAACAAAGGCTTACACATGAGCTCAGATATATATTTATCATCTCTGGGGCCTCTAAGGCCTGTCCAACATTTCAGTAGACAAGATGACCTTTGACATCAGCTAATGGCTACCCCAACTAAGAATGTCTCACAGGATATAATATTTCTTAAAAACATATGATTACAGTCACCCAGTATGAGACTACATGTATACATTAGAACACAAAGATTTCATTACATTATATTATCTAATGTGATAATATGGCACTACAAGTGGATATACATATATATTTAATAATTTCTCTTCAGTATAATAATATATAATGTATAATATAGTACATCTATAGTAATATATAATATAAATTTAGTACATGTATACTAATATATAATGTATAATATAGTGTATGTATACTAATATATAATGTAAAATATAGTGTATGTATATTATTATATAACGTATAATATAACATATATACTAATATACAATGTATAATAAAGTCTATGTATACTAATATATAATGTGTAATATAGTGTATGTATACTAATATATAATGTATAATATAGTTTATGTATACTAATATATAATGTATAATACAGTACATGTGTACTAATATATAATTTAAAATATAGAGCATGTATACTAATATATAATGTATAATATAGTACATGTATACTATATTATGTATAATATAGTACATGTATACTAATATATAATGTATAATATAGTACATGAATACTAATAGGGAAAATTGGGGAAAAGGATTTGGGCATAATAATAGATCACAAATTCAACATGAGCCAACAGTGCGGTGCGGTGGCAAAAAAGGCTAATAAAATTCTAGGATGTATCAAGACGAGCATTGAAGCTAGATCAAGAGAGGTAATTATTCCGCTGTACTCTGCCTTGGTCAGACACCACCTGGAATACTGTGTACAGTTCTGGGCGCCCCAATTTAAGAAAGACATCGATTTATTGGAGCAGGTCCAGAGAAGAGCAACCAAAATGGTAGAAGGTCTACAAACCATGTCCTATGAGGAAAGGCTAAAAGAATTGGGACTGCTTAGTTTGCAGAAGAGAAGGCTAAGGGGAGACTTAATAGCAGTTTTTAAATATTTGAAAGGTTGTCACAGTGCAGAGGGATTTAACCTTTTCTCATTAGCAGAAGGAAGTACGAGAAGTAATGGGGTGAAACTAAGGGGAAGGAGATTCAGATTAGACATTAGGAAAAACTTTTTAACAGTAAGGGTAGTGAGGGAGTGGAATAGGCTGCCACGGGAGGTGGTGAGTTCTTTATCAATTGAAATTTTCAAGTGGAAACTGGATAGATATATAGCTGGGATGATTTAGGGAATCCTGCTTTTGCAGGGGGTTGGACTTGATGGCCCTTGAGGTCCCTTCCAACGCCAAATAAAAAAAAAAAAAATATATATATAATGTATAATATAGTACATGTATACTAATATATAATGTATGTTACATGTATTCTAATATGTAATGTATAATATATTACATGTATACTAATATATAATGTATAATATATCACATGTATTCTAATATATAATGTATAATATAGTACATGTATACTAATATATAATGTATAATATGTTACATGTATACTAATATATAATGTATAATATAGTACATGTATACTAATATATAATGTATAATATAATGTATAATATAGTACACGTATACTAATATATAATGTATGATAAAGTACATGTATACTAATATATAATGTATAATATAGTACATGTATACCAATATTTAATGTATAATATAGTACATGTATACTAATATATAATGTATAATATAATATATAATGTATAATATAGTACATGTATGCTAATATATAATGTATAATATATTACATGTATACTAATATATAATGTAAAATATAGAGCATGTATAGTATAGTACATGAATACTAATATATAATGTATAATATAGTACATGTATAGTAATATATTATGTAAAATATAGTACATGTATACTAATATATAATGTATAATATGTTACATGTATACTAATATGTAATATATAATATAGTACATGTATACTAATATATAATGTATAATATATTACATGTATATTAATATATAATCTATAATAAAGTACATGTATACTATTATATAATGTATAATATAGTACATGTATACTAATATATAATGTGTAATATACTGCATGTATACTAATATATAATGTAAAATATAGAGCAGGTATAGTATAGTACATGAATACTAATATATAATGTATAATATAGTACATGTATACTAATATATAATGTAAAATATAGAGCATGTGTAGTACATGAATACTAATATATAATGTATAATATAGTACATGTATAGTAATATATTATGTAAAATATAGTACATGTATGCTAATATAAAATGTATAATATAGTGTATGTATACTAATATATAATAGAGTACATGCATACTAATATATAATGTATAATATAGTACATGTATACTAATATATAATGTATAATATAGTACATGTATACTAATATCAAATGTATAATATAGTGTATGTATACTAATATATAATGTATAATATAGTGTATGTATACTAATATACAATGTATAATATAGTACATGTATACTAATATATAATGTATGTTACATGTATTCTAATATGTAATGTATAATATAGTACATGTATACTAATATATAATGTATGTTACATGTATTCTAATATGTAATGTATAATATAGTACATGTATACTAATATATAATGTATAATAGGTTACATGTATACTAATATATAATGTATAATATAGTACATGTATACTAATATATAATGTATAATATAGTACATGTATACTAATATATAATGTATAATATAATATATAATGTATAATATAGTACATGTATACTAATATATAATGTATAATATAGTACATGTATACTAATATATAATGTAAAATATAGTACATGTATACTAATATATAATGTATAATATAGTACATGTATACTAATATATAATGTATAATATAGTACATGTATACTAATATATAATGTATAATATAGTACACGTATACTAATATATAATGTATAATATAGTACATGTATACTAATATATAATCTATAATAAAGTACATGTATACTATTATATAATGTATAATATAGTACATGTATACTAATATATAATGTCTAATATACTGCATGTATACTAATATCAAATGTATAATATAGTGTATGTATACTAATATATAATGTATAATATAGTGTATGTATACTAATATACAATGTATAATATAGTACATGTATACTAATATATAATGTATAATAGGTTACATGTATACTAATATATAATGTATAATATAGTACATGTATACTAATATATAATGTATAATATAGTACATGTATACTAATATATAATGTATAATATAATATATAATGTATAATATAGTACATGTATACTAATATATAATGTATAATATAGTACATGTATACTAATATATAATGTAAAATATAGTACATGTATACTAATATATAATGTATAATATAGTACATGTATACTAATATATAATGTATAATATAGTACATGTATACTAATATATAATATATAATATAGTACACGTATACTAATATATAATGTATAATATAGTACATGTATACTAATATATAATCTATAATAAAGTACATGTATACTATTATATAATGTATAATATAGTACATGTATACTAATATATAATGTGTAATATACTGCATGTATACTAATATCAAATGTATAATATAGTGTATGTATACTAATATATAATGTATAATATAGTGTATGTATACTAATATACAACGTATAATATAGTACATGTATACTAATATATAATGTATGTTACATGTATTCTAATATGTAATGTATAATATAGTACATGTATACCAATATATAATGTATGTTACATGTATTCTAATATGTAATGTATAATATAGTACATGTATACTAATATATAATGTATAATATAGTACATGTATACTAATATAGAAAGTATAATATAGTACATGTATACCAATATATAATGTATAATATAGTACATGTATACTAATATATAATGTATAATATAATACATGTATACTAATATATAATGTATAATATAGTACATGTATACTAATATATAATGTAAAATATAGTACATGTATACTAATATATAATGTATAATATAGTACATGTATACTAATATATAATGTATAATATAGTACATGTATACTAATATATAATGTATAATATAGTACACGTATACTAATATATAATGTATAATATAGTACATGTATACTAATATATAATCTATAATAAAGTACATGTATACTATTATATAATGTATAATATAGTACATGTATACTAATATATAATGTCTAATATACTGCATGTATACTAATATCAAATGTATAATATAGTGTATGTATACTAATATATAATGTATAATATAGTGTATGTATACTAATATACAATGTATAATATAGTACATGTATACTAATATATAATGTATAATAGGTTACATGTATACTAATATATAATGTATAATATAGTACATGTATACTAATATATAATGTATAATATAGTACATGTATACTAATATATAATGTATAATATAATATATAATGTATAATATAGTACATGTATACTAATATATAATGTATAATATAGTACATGTATACTAATATATAATGTAAAATATAGTACATGTATACTAATATATAATGTATAATATAGTACATGTATACTAATATATAATGTATAATATAGTACATGTATACTAATATATAATATATAATATAGTACACGTATACTAATATATAATGTATAATATAGTACATGTATACTAATATATAATCTATAATAAAGTACATGTATACTATTATATAATGTATAATATAGTACATGTATACTAATATATAATGTGTAATATACTGCATGTATACTAATATCAAATGTATAATATAGTGTATGTATACTAATATATAATGTATAATATAGTGTATGTATACTAATATACAATGTATAATATAGTACATGTATACTAATATATAATGTATGTTACATGTATTCTAATATGTAATGTATAATATAGTACATGTATACCAATATATAATGTATGTTACATGTATTCTAATATGTAATGTATAATATAGTACATGTATACTAATATATAATGTATAATATAGTACATGTATACTAATATAGAAAGTATAATATAGTACATGTATACCAATATATAATGTATAATATAGTACATGTATACTAATATATAATGTATAATATAATACATGTATACTAATATATAATGTATAATATAGTACATGTATACTAATATATAATGTAAAATATAGTACATGTATACTAATATATAATGTATAATATAGTACATGTATACTAATATATAATGTATAATATAGTACATGTATACTAATATATAATGTATAATATAGTACATGCATAGTAATATATTATGTAAAATATAGTACATGTATACTAATATATAATGTATAATATAGTACATGTATACTAATATATAATGTATAATATAGTACATGTATACTAATATACAATGTATAATATGTTACATGTATTTTAATATGTAATGTATAATATAGTACATGTATACTAATATATAATGTATAATATACTACATGTATACTAATATATAATGTATAATAAAGTGCAGGTATACTATTATATAATGTATAATATAGTATATAATGTATAATATAGTACATGTATACTAATATATAATGTATAATACAGTATAGTACATGTATACTAATATATAATGTATAATATAGTGTATGTATACTAATATATAATGTATAATATAGTACATGCATACTAATATATAATGTATAATAAAGTACATGTATACTAATATATAATATTATAATATATAATATAGTGCATGTAAACTAATATATAATGTATAATATAGTGCATGTATACTAATATATAATGTATAATATAGTACATATATACTAATATTAAATGTATAATATAGTATATGTATAGTAATATATAATGTATAATATAGTGTATGTATACTAATATCAAATGTATAATATAGTGTATGTATACTAATATATAATGTATAATATAGTGTATGTATACTAATATATAATGTATAATATGCTACATGTATACTAATATATAATGTATAATATAGTACATGTATACTTATATAAAATGTATAATATAGTGTATGTATACTAATGTTTAATGTATAATATAAGACATGTATACTACTATAAAATGAATATTATATTGTATGTATACTAATATATAATCTATAATATAGTGCATGTATGATAATTTATAATGTATTATATAGTACATGTATACTAATATATAATATAAAATATAATACATTAATACTAATATATAATTTATAATATAGTACATGTATATTGATATATATTGTAAAATATACTGCATGTATAATATAGTACATGTATAACAATATATAATGTGTAATACAGTGCATGTATACTAATATATAATGTATAATATAGTACATGTATACTAATATATAATGTAAAATATAGAGCATGTATAGTATAGTACATGAATACTAATATATAATGTATAATATAGTAAATGTATAGTAATATATTATGTAAAATATAGTACATGTATACTAATATATAATGTATAATATAGTACATGTATACTAATATATAATGTATAATATAGTACATGTATACTAATATATAATGTTTAATATAGTACATGTATAGTAATATATTATGTAAAATATAGTACAAGTATACTAATATATAATGTATAATATAGTACATGTATACTAATATATAATGTATAATATAGTACATGTATACTAATATATAATGTATAATATAGTACATGTATACTAATATATAATGTATAATATACTACATGCATTTTAATATATAATATATAATAAAGTACATGTATACTATTATATAATGTATAATATAGTACATGTATACTAATATATAATGTGTAATATACTGCATGAATACTAATATATAATGTGTAATATACTGCATGTATACTAATATATAATGTAAAATATAGAGCAGGTATAGTACATGAATACTAATATATAATGTATAATATAATACATGTATAGTTATATATTATGTAAAATATAGTACATATATACTAATATATAATGTATAATATAGTACATGTATACTAATATATAATGTATAATACAGTATAGTACATGTATACTAATATATAATGTCTAATATAGTACATGTATACTAATATATAATGTAAATTATAGAGCATGTATAGTATAGTACATGAATACTAATTTATAATGTATAATATAGTAAATGTATAGTAATATATTATGTAAAATATACTACATGTATACTAATATATAATGTATAATATAGTACATGTATACTAATATGTAATGTATAATATTGTGTATGTGTACTAATATATAAAATATAATATAGTGTATGCATACTAATATATAATGTATAATATAGTACATGTATACTAATATATAATGTATAATATAGTACATGTATACTAATATCAAATGTATAATACAGTGTATGTATACTAATATATAATGTATAATATAGTACATGTATTCTAATATATAATGTATAATATAGTAAATGTATACTTATATAAAATGTACAATATAGTGTATGTATACTAATGTTTAATGTATAATATAAGACATGTATACTACTATAAAATGAATATTATATTGTATGTATACTAATATATAATCTATAATATAGTGCATGTGTGATAATTTATAATGTATAATATAGTATATTTATACTAATATATAATCAAAATATAATACAATAATACTAATATATAATTTATAATATAGTATATGTATATTGATATATATTGTAAAATATAGTGCATGTATAATATAGTACATGTATAACAATATATAATGTGTAATATAGTGCATGTATACTAATATATAATGTATAATATAGTGCATGTATACTAATATATAATGTATAATATAGTGCATGTATACTAATATATAATGTATAATATAGTATATGTATACTAATATATAATGTATAATATAGTACATGTATACTAATATACAATGTATAATATGTTACATGTATTTTAATATGTAATGTATAATATAGTACATGTATACTAATATATAATGTATAATATATTACATGTATATTAATATATAATGTATAATAAAGTGCATGTATACTATTATATAATGTATAATATAGTATATAATGTATAATATAGTACATGTATACTAATATATAATGTATAATACAGTATAGTACATGTATACTAATATATAATGTATAATATAGTTTATGTATACTAATATATAATGTATAATATAGTACATGTATACTAATATATAATGTATAATAAAGTACATGTATACTAATATAAAATATTATAATATATAATATAGTACATGTAAACTAATATATAATGTATAATATAGTGCATGTATACTAATATATAATGTATAATATAGTACATATATACTAATATTAAATGTATAATATAGTATATGTATACTAATATATAATGTATAATATAGTGTATGTATACTAATATCAAATGTATAATATAGTGTATGTATACTAATATATAATGTATAATATAGTGTATGTATACTAATATATAATGTATAATATAGTACATGTATACTAATATATAATGTATAATATAGTACATGTATACTAATATATAATGTATAATATAATGTATAATATAGTACACGTATACTAATATATAATGTATGATAAAGTACATGTATACTAATATATAATGTATAATATAGTACATGTATACCAATATTTAATGTATAATATAGTACATGTATACTAATATATAATGTATAATATAATATATAATGTATAATATAGTACATGTATGCTAATATATAATGTATAATATAGTACATGTATACTAATATATAATGTAAAATATAGAGCATGTATAGTATAGTACATGAATACTAATATATAATGTATAATATAGTACATGTATAGTAATATATTATGTAAAATATAGTACATGTATACTAATATATAATGTATAATATGTTACATGTATACTAATATGTAATATATAATATAGTACATGTATACTAATATATAATGTATAATATATTACATGTATATTAATATATAATCTATAATAAAGTACATGTATACTATTATATAATGTATAATATAGTACATGTATACTAATATATAATGTGTAATATACTGCATGTATACTAATATATAATGTAAAATATAGAGCAGGTATAGTATAGTACATGAATACTAATATATAATGTATAATATAGTACATGTATACTAATATATAATGTAAAATATAGAGCATGTGTAGTACATGAATACTAATATATAATGTATAATATAGTACATGTATAGTAATATATTATGTAAAATATAGTACATGTATGCTAATATAAAATGTATAATATAGTGTATGTATACTAATATATAATAGAGTACATGCATACTAATATATAATGTATAATATAGTACATGTATACTAATATATAATGTATAATATAGTACATGTATACTAATATCAAATGTATAATATAGTGTATGTATACTAATATATAATGTATAATATAGTGTATGTATACTAATATACAATGTATAATATAGTACATGTATACTAATATATAATGTATGTTACATGTATTCTAATATGTAATGTATAATATAGTACATGTATACTAATATATAATGTATGTTACATGTATTCTAATATGTAATGTATAATATAGTACATGTATACTAATATATAATGTATAATAGGTTACATGTATACTAATATATAATGTATAATATAGTACATGTATACTAATATATAATGTATAATATAGTACATGTATACTAATATATAATGTATAATATAATATATAATGTATAATATAGTACATGTATACTAATATATAATGTATAATATAGTACATGTATACTAATATATAATGTAAAATATAGTACATGTATACTAATATATAATGTATAATATAGTACATGTATACTAATATATAATGTATAATATAGTACATGTATACTAATATATAATGTATAATATAGTACACGTATACTAATATATAATGTATAATATAGTACATGTATACTAATATATAATCTATAATAAAGTACATGTATACTATTATATAATGTATAATATAGTACATGTATACTAATATATAATGTCTAATATACTGCATGTATACTAATATCAAATGTATAATATAGTGTATGTATACTAATATATAATGTATAATATAGTGTATGTATACTAATATACAATGTATAATATAGTACATGTATACTAATATATAATGTATAATAGGTTACATGTATACTAATATATAATGTATAATATAGTACATGTATACTAATATATAATGTATAATATAGTACATGTATACTAATATATAATGTATAATATAGTACATGTATACTAATATATAATGTATAATATAGTACATGTATACTAATATATAATGTAAAATATAGTACATGTATACTAATATATAATGTATAATATAGTACATGTATACTAATATATAATGTATAATATAGTACATGTATACTAATATATAATATATAATATAGTACACGTATACTAATATATAATGTATAATATAGTACATGTATACTAATATATAATCTATAATAAAGTACATGTATACTATTATATAATGTATAATATAGTACATGTATACTAATATATAATGTGTAATATACTGCATGTATACTAATATCAAATGTATAATATAGTGTATGTATACTAATATATAATGTATAATATAGTGTATGTATACTAATATACAATGTATAATATAGTACATGTATACTAATATATAATGTATGTTACATGTATTCTAATATGTAATGTATAATATAGTACATGTATACCAATATATAATGTATGTTACATGTATTCTAATATGTAATGTATAATATAGTACATGTATACTAATATATAATGTATAATATAGTACATGTATACTAATATAGAAAGTATAATATAGTACATGTATACCAATATATAATGTATAATATAGTACATGTATACTAATATATAATGTATAATATAATACATGTATACTAATATATAATGTATAATATAGTACATGTATACTAATATATAATGTAAAATATAGTACATGTATACTAATATATAATGTATAATATAGTACATGTATACTAATATATAATGTATAATATAGTACATGTATACTAATATATAATGTATAATATAGTACATGCATAGTAATATATTATGTAAAATATAGTACATGTATACTAATATATAATGTATAATATAGTACATGTATACTAATATATAATGTATAATATAGTACATGTATACTAATATACAATGTATAATATGTTACATGTATTTTAATATGTAATGTATAATATAGTACATGTATACTAATATATAATGTATAATATACTACATGTATACTAATATATAATGTATAATAAAGTGCAGGTATACTATTATATAATGTATAATATAGTATATAATGTATAATATAGTACATGTATACTAATATATAATGTATAATACAGTATAGTACATGTATACTAATATATAATGTATAATATAGTGTATGTATACTAATATATAATGTATAATATAGTACATGCATACTAATATATAATGTATAATAAAGTACATGTATACTAATATATAATATTATAATATATAATATAGTGCATGTAAACTAATATATAATGTATAATATAGTGCATGTATACTAATATATAATGTATAATATAGTACATATATACTAATATTAAATGTATAATATAGTATATGTATAGTAATATATAATGTATAATATAGTGTATGTATACTAATATCAAATGTATAATATAGTGTATGTATACTAATATATAATGTATAATATAGTGTATGTATACTAATATATAATGTATAATATGCTACATGTATACTAATATATAATGTATAATATAGTACATGTATACTTATATAAAATGTATAATATAGTGTATGTATACTAATGTTTAATGTATAATATAAGACATGTATACTACTATAAAATGAATATTATATTGTATGTATACTAATATATAATCTATAATATAGTGCATGTATGATAATTTATAATGTATTATATAGTACATGTATACTAATATATAATATAAAATATAATACATTAATACTAATATATAATTTATAATATAGTACATGTATATTGATATATATTGTAAAATATACTGCATGTATAATATAGTACATGTATAACAATATATAATGTGTAATACAGTGCATGTATACTAATATATAATGTATAATATAGTACATGTATACTAATATATAATGTAAAATATAGAGCATGTATAGTATAGTACATGAATACTAATATATAATGTATAATATAGTAAATGTATAGTAATATATTATGTAAAATATAGTACATGTATACTAATATATAATGTATAATATAGTACATGTATACTAATATATAATGTATAATATAGTACATGTATACTAATATATAATGTTTAATATAGTACATGTATAGTAATATATTATGTAAAATATAGTACAAGTATACTAATATATAATGTATAATATAGTACATGTATACTAATATATAATGTATAATATAGTACATGTATACTAATATATAATGTATAATATAGTACATGTATACTAATATATAATGTATAATATACTACATGCATTTTAATATATAATATATAATAAAGTACATGTATACTATTATATAATGTATAATATAGTACATGTATACTAATATATAATGTGTAATATACTGCATGAATACTAATATATAATGTGTAATATACTGCATGTATACTAATATATAATGTAAAATATAGAGCAGGTATAGTACATGAATACTAATATATAATGTATAATATAATACATGTATAGTTATATATTATGTAAAATATAGTACATATATACTAATATATAATGTATAATATAGTACATGTATACTAATATATAATGTATAATACAGTATAGTACATGTATACTAATATATAATGTCTAATATAGTACATGTATACTAATATATAATGTAAATTATAGAGCATGTATAGTATAGTACATGAATACTAATTTATAATGTATAATATAGTAAATGTATAGTAATATATTATGTAAAATATACTACATGTATACTAATATATAATGTATAATATAGTACATGTATACTAATATGTAATGTATAATATTGTGTATGTGTACTAATATATAAAATATAATATAGTGTATGCATACTAATATATAATGTATAATATAGTACATGTATACTAATATATAATGTATAATATAGTACATGTATACTAATATCAAATGTATAATACAGTGTATGTATACTAATATATAATGTATAATATAGTACATGTATTCTAATATATAATGTATAATATAGTAAATGTATACTTATATAAAATGTACAATATAGTGTATGTATACTAATGTTTAATGTATAATATAAGACATGTATACTACTATAAAATGAATATTATATTGTATGTATACTAATATATAATCTATAATATAGTGCATGTGTGATAATTTATAATGTATAATATAGTATATTTATACTAATATATAATATAAAATATAATACAATAATACTAATATATAATTTATAATATAGTATATGTATATTGATATATATTGTAAAATATAGTGCATGTATAATATAGTACATGTATAACAATATATAATGTGTAATATAGTGCATGTATACTAATATATAATGTATAATATAGTGCATGTATACTAATATATAATGTATAATATAGTGCATGTATACTAATATATAATGTATAATATAGTATATGTATACTAATATATAATGTATAATATAGTACATGTATACTAATATACAATGTATAATATGTTACATGTATTTTAATATGTAATGTATAATATAGTACATGTATACTAATATATAATGTATAATATATTACATGTATATTAATATATAATGTATAATAAAGTGCATGTATACTATTATATAATGTATAATATAGTATATAATGTATAATATAGTACATGTATACTAATATATAATGTATAATACAGTATAGTACATGTATACTAATATATAATGTATAATATAGTTTATGTATACTAATATATAATGTATAATATAGTACATGTATACTAATATATAATGTATAATAAAGTACATGTATACTAATATAAAATATTATAATATATAATATAGTACATGTAAACTAATATATAATGTATAATATAGTGCATGTATACTAATATATAATGTATAATATAGTACATATATACTAATATTAAATGTATAATATAGTATATGTATACTAATATATAATGTATAATATAGTGTATGTATACTAATATCAAATGTATAATATAGTGTATGTATACTAATATATAATGTATAATATAGTGTATGTATACTAATATATAATGTATAATATAGTACATGTATACTAATATATAATGTATAATATAGAACATGTATACTTATATAAAATGTATAATATAGTGTATGTATACTAATGTTTAATGTATAATATAAGACATGTATACTACTATAAAATGAATGTTATATTGTATGTATACTAATATATAATCTATAATATAGTGCATGTATGATAATTTATAATGTATAATATAGTACATGTATACTAATATGTAATATAAAATATAATACATTAATACTAATATATAATTTATAATGTAGTACATGTATATTGATATATATTGTAAAATATACTGCATGTATAATATAGTACATGTATAACAATATATAATGTGTAATACAGTGCATGTATACTAATATATAATGTATAATATAGTACATGTATACTAATATATAATGTAAAATATAGAGCATGTATAGTATAGTACATTAATACTAATATATAATGTATAATATAGTAAATGTATAGTAATATATTATGTAAAATATAGTACATGTATACTAATATATAATGTATAATATAGTACATGTATACTAATATATAATGTATAATATAGTACATGTATACTAATATATAATGTATAATATAGTACATGTATAGTAATATATTATGTAAAATATAGTACATGTATACTAATATATAATGTATAATATAGTATATGTATACTAATATATAATGTATAATATATTACATGTATTTTAATATATAATATATAATAAAGTAAATGTATAGTATTATATAATGTATAATATAGTACATGTATACTAATATATAATGTATAATATAGTACATGTATACTAATATATAATGTATAATATAGTACATGTATACTAATATATAATGTATAATATATTACATGTATTTTAATATATAATATATAATAAAGTAAATGTATACTATTATATAATGTATAATATAGTACATGTATACTAATATATAATGTGTAATATACTGCATGAATACTAATATATAATGTGTAATATACTGCATGTATACTAATATATAATGTAAAATATAGAGCAGGTATAGTATAGTTCATGAATACTAATATATAATGTATAATATAGTACATGTATAGTTATATATTATGTAAAATATAGTACATATATACAAATATATAATGTATAATATAGTACATGTATACTAATATATAATGTATAATACAGTATAGTACATGTATACTAATATATAATGTCTAATATAGTACATGTATACTAATATATAATGTAAAATATAGAGCATGTATAGTATAGTACATGAATACTAATATATAATGTATAATATAGTAAATGTATAGTAATATATTATGTAAAATATAGTACATGTATACTAATATATAATGTATAATATAGTACATGTATACTAATATGTAATGTATAATATTGTGTATGTGTACTAATATATAATGTATAATATAGTGTATGCATACTAATATATAATGTATAATATAGTACATGTATACTAATATATAATGTATAATATAGTACATGTATATTAATATCAAATGTATAATACAGTGTATGTATACTAATATATAATGTATAATATAGTGTATGTATACTAATATATAATATATAATATAGTACATGTATACTAATATATAATGTATAATATAGTACATGTATTCTAATATATAATGTATAATATAGTAAATGTATACTTATATAAAATGTATAATATAGTGTATATATACTAATGTTTAATGTATAATATAAGACATGTATACTACTATAAAATGAATATTATATTGTATGTATACTAATATATAATTTATAATATAGTGCATGTATACTAATATATAATGTATAATATAGTGCATGTATACTAATGTATAATATAAAATATAATACATTAATACTAATATATAATTTATAATATAGTACATGTATATTGATATATATTGTAAAATATAGTGCATGTATAATATAGTACATGTATAACAATATATAATGTATAATATACTGCATGTATACTAATATATAATGTATAGTGTATGTATACTAATATATAATGTATAATATAGTGTATGTATACTAATATATAATGTATAATATAGTACATGTATACTAATTTATAATGTATAATAAAGTACATGTATACTAATATATAAAGTATAATATAGTACATGTATACCAATATATAATGTATAATATAGTACATGTATACTAATATATAATATTATAATATATAATATAGTGCATGTAAACTAATATATAATGTATAATATAGTGCATGTATACTAATATATAATGTATAATATAGTACATGTATACTAATATAATATAAAATATAATACATTAATACTAATATATAATTTATAATATAGTACATGTATATTGATATATGTTGTAAAATATAGTGCATGTATAATATAGTGCATTTATAACAATATATAATGTGTAATACAGTGCATGTATACTAATATATAATGTATAATATAGTGCATGTATACTAATGTATAATATAAAATATAATACATTAATACTAATATATAATTTATAATATAGTGCATGCATATTGATATATATTGTAAAATATAGTGCATGTATAATATAGTACATGTATAACATATAATGTATAATATAGTGCATGTATACTAATATATAATGTATAATATAGTGCATGTATACTAATATATAATGTATAATATAGTACACGTATACTAATATATAATGTATAATAAAGTACATGTATACTAATATATAATATTATAATATATAATATAGTGCATGTAAACTAATATATAATGTATAATATAGTGCATGTATACTAATATGTAATGTATAATATAGTACATGTATACTAATATATAATGTATAATATAGTGCATGTATACTAACTACTTCTATTTTTATATATGGACAATGCACAGTACTACTTCTATTTTTATATATGGACAATGCACAGTACTACTTCTATTTTTATATATGGACAATGCACAGTAC
Source organism: Leptodactylus fallax (assembly GCA_947044405.1). Lineage (NCBI taxonomy): Eukaryota > Metazoa > Chordata > Amphibia > Anura > Leptodactylidae > Leptodactylus > Leptodactylus fallax. Next base: position 200,237 of record CAMRHE010000395.1, read on the forward strand.
TACTTCTATTTTTATATATGGACAATGCACAGTACTACTTCTATTTTTATATATGGACAATGCACAGTACTACTTCTATTTTTATATATGGACAATGCACAGTACTACTTCTATTTTTATATATGGACAATGCACAGTACTACTTCTATTTTTATATATGGACAATGCACAGTACTACTTCTATTTTTATATATGGACAATGCACAGTACTACTTCTATTTTTATATATGGACAATGCACAGTACTACTTCTATTTTTATATATGGACAATGCACAGTACTACTTCTATTTTTATATATGGACAAGTGCACAGTACTACTTCTATTTTTATATATGGACAATGCACAGTACTACTTCTATTTTTATATATGGACAAGTGCACAGTACTACTTCTATTTTTATATATGGACAATGCACAGTACTACTTCTATTTTTATATATGGCATACCACAGTACTACTTCTATTTTTATATATGGGCAATGCACAGTACTACTTCTATTTTTATATATGGACAATGCACAGTACTACTTCTATTTTTATATATGGACAATGCACAGTACTACTTCTATTTTTATATATGGACAATGCACAGTACTACTTCTATTTTTATATATGGACAATGCACAGTACTACTTCTATTTTTATATATGGACAATGCACAGTACTACTTCTATTTTTATATATGGACAATGCACAGTACTACTTCTATTTTTATATGTGGACAACGCACGTACTACTTCTATTTTTATATATGGACAATGCACAGTACTACTTCTATTTTTATATATGGACAATGCACAGTACTACTTCTTATTTTTATATATGGACAATGCACAGTACTACTTCTATTTTTATATATATATGGACAGTGCACAGTACTACTTCTATTTTTATATATGGACAATGCACAGTACTACTTCTATTTTTTTATATCTATTTTTATATATGGACAATGCACAGTACTACTTCTATTTTTATATATGGACAATGCACAGTACTACTTCTATTTTTATATATGGACAATGCACAGTACTACTTCTATTTTTATATATGGACAATGCACAGTACTACTTCTATTTTTATATATGGACAATGCACAGTACTACTTCTATTTTTATATATGGACAATGCACAGTACTACTTCTATTTTTATATATGGACAATGCACAGTACTACTTCTATTTTTATATATGGACAATGCACAGTACTACTTCTATTTTTATATATGGACAATGCACAGTACTACTTCTATTTATATATATATATACAGTACAGTACTACTTCTATTTTTATATATGGACACTGCACAGTACTACTTCTATTTTTATATATGGCATGCACAGTACTACTTCTACTTCTAAAAATTTTTATATATGGACAATGCACAGTACTACTTCTATTTTTATATATGGACAATGCACAGTACTACTTCTATTTTTATATATGGCAATGCACAGTACTACTTATATTTTTATATATGACAGTACTACTACTATTTTTATATATGGACAGTGCACAGTACTACTCTATTTTTATATATGGACAATGCACAGTACTACTTCTATTTTTATATATGGACAATGCACAGTACTACTTCTATTTTTATATATGGACAATGCACAGTACTACTTCTATTTTTATATATGGACAATGCACAGTACTACTTCTATTTTTATATATGGACAATGCACAGTACTACTTCTATTTTTATATATGGACAATGCACAGTACTACTTCTATTTTTATATATGGACAATGCACAGTACTACTTCTATTTTTTATATATGTACAATGCACAGTACTACTTCTATTTTTATATATGGACAATGCACAGTACTTTATTTATATATATTTTTATATATGGACAATGCACAGTACTACTTCTATTTTTATATATGGACAATGCACAGTACTACTTCTATTTTTATATATGGACAATGCACAGTACTACTTCTATTTTTATATATGGACAATGCACAGTACTACTTCTATTTTTATATATGGACAATGCACAGTACTACTTCTATTTTTATATATGGACAATGCACAGTACTACTTCTATTTTTATATATGTACAATGCACAGTACTACTTCTATTTTTATATATGGACAATGCACAGTACTACTTCTATTTTTATATATGGACAATGCACAGTACTACTTCTATTTTTATATATATGCACAGTTACTACTTCTATTTTTATATATGGACAATGCACAGTACTACTTCTATTTTTATATATGGACAATGCACAGTACTACTTCTATTTTTATATATGGACAATGCACAGTACTACTTCTATTTTTATATATGGACAGTGCACAGTACTACTTCTATTTTTATATATGGACAATGCACAGTACTACTTCTATTTTTATATATGGACAATGCACAGTACTACTTCTATTTTTATATATGGACAATGCACAGTACTACTTCTATTTTTATATATGGACAATGCACAGTACTACTTCTATTTTTATATATGGACAATGCACAGTACTACTTCTATTTTTATATATGGACAATGCACAGTACTACTTCTATTTTTATATATGGACAATGCACAGTACTACTTCTATTTTTATATATGGACAATGCACAGTACTACTTCTATTTTTATATATGGACAATGCACAGTACTACTTCTATTTTTATATATGGACAATGCACAGTACTACTTCTATTTTTATATATGGTACATAGTACTACTTCTATTTTTATATATGGACAATGCACAGTACTACTTCTATTTTTATATATGGACAATGCACAGTACTACTTCTATTTTTATATATGGACAATGCACAGTACTACTTCTATTTTTATATATGTATATATATAGTACAGTACTTCTACTTTTTATATTTTTATATATTCTATGTACAGTACTACTTCTATTTTTATATATGGACAATGCACAGTACTACTTCTATTTTTATATATGGACAATGCACAGTACTACTTCTATTTTTATATATGGACAATGCACAGTACTACTTCTATTTTTATATATGGACAATGCACAGTACTACTTCTATTTTTATATATGGACAATGCACAGTACTACTTTTATATATATTATATATACACAATTACAGTACTACTATTTTTATATATGGAATGCACAGTACTACTTCTATTTTTATATATGGACAATGCACAGTACTACTTCTATTTTTATATATGGACAATGCACAGTACTACTTCTATTTTTATATATGGACAATGCACAGTACTACTTCTATTTTTATATATGGACAATGCACAGTACTACTTCTATTTTTATATATGGACAATGCACAGTACTACTTCTATTTTTATATATGGACAATGCACAGTACTACTTCTATTTTTATATATGGACAATGCACAGTACTACTTCTATTTTTATATATGGACAATGCACAGTACTACTTCTATTTTTATATATGGACAATGCACAGTACTACTTCTATTTTTATATATGGACAATGCACAGTACTACTTCTATTTTTTATATATGGACAATGCACAGTACTACTTCTATTTTTATATATGGACAATGCACAGTACTACTTCTATTTTTATATATGGACAATGCACAGTACTACTTCTATTTTTATATATGGACAATGCACAGTACTACTTCTATTTTTATATATGGACAATGCACAGTACTACTTCTATTTTTATATATGGACAATGCACAGTACTACTTCTATTTTTATATATGGACAATGCACAGTACTACTTCTATTTTTTTATATATATATGTATAATGCACAGTACTACTTCTATTTTTATATATGGACAATGCACAGTACTCTTTTATTTTTATATATGGACAATGCACAGTACTACTTCTATTTTTATATATGGACAATGCACAGTACTACTTCTATTTTTATATATGGACAATGCACAGTACTACTTTCTATTTTTATATATGGACATGTACAGTACTACTTCTATTTTTATATATGGACAGTGCACAGTACTACTTCTATTTTTATATATGGACAGTGCACACTACTATTTTTATTTTATATATGGACAATGTACTACTACTATTTATTTTTATATATGGACAATAGTACTACTTCTATTTTTATATATGGACAATGCACAGTACTACTTCTATTTTTATATATGGACAATGCACAGTACTACTTCTATTTTTATATATGGACAATGCACAGTACTACTTCTATTTTTATATATGGACAATGCACAGTACTACTTCTATTTTTATATATGGACAATGCACAGTACTACTTCTATTTTTATATATGGACAATGCACAGTACTACTTCTATTTTTATATATGGACAATGCACAGTACTAATTCTATTTTTATATATGGACAATGCACAGTACTACTTCTATTTTTATATATGGACAATGCACAGTACTACTTCTATTTTTATATATGGACAATGCACAGTACTACTTCTATTTTTATATATGGACAATGCACAGTACTACTTCTATATTTATATATGTGACAGTACTACTTCTATTTTTATATATGGACAATGCACAGTACTACTTCTATTTTTATATATGGACAATGCACAGTACTACTTCTATTTTTATATATGGACAATGCACAGTACTACTTCTATTTTTATATATGGACAATGCACAGTACTACTTCTATTTTTATATATGGACAATGCACAGTACTACTTCTATTTTTATATATGGACAATGCACAGTACTACTTCTATTTTTATATATGGACAATGCACAGTACTACTTCTATTTTTATATATGGACAATGCACAGTACTACTTCTATTTTTATATATGGACAATGCACAGTACTACTTCTATTTTTATATATGGACAATGCACAGTACTACTTCTATTTTTATATATGGACAATGCACAGTACTACTTCTATTTTTATATATGGACAGTGCACAGTACTACTTCTATTTTTATATATGGACAATGCACAGTACTACTTCTATTTTTATATATGGACAATGCACAGTACTACTTCTATTTTTATATATGGACAATGCACAGTACTACTTCTATTTTTATATATGGACAATGCACAGTACTACTTCTATTTTTATATATGGACAATGCACAGTACTACTTCTATTTTTATATATGGACAATGTACAGTACTATTTTTATATATATATAATGCACAGTACTACTTCTATTTTTATATATGGACAATGCACAGTACTACTTCTATTTTTATATATGGACAGTGCACAGTACTACTTCTATTTTTATATATGCAGTGCACAGTACTACTTCTATTTTTATATATGGACAATGCACAGTACTACTTCTATTTTTATATATGGACAATGCACAGTACTACTTCTATTTTTATATATGGACAATGCACAGTACTACTTCTATTTTTTATATATGGACAATGCACAGTACTACTTCTATTTTTATATATATATATATATATATTTTATATATATGCATAGTACTACTTATATTTTTATATATGTACAATGCACAGTACTACTTCTATTTTTATATATGGACAATGCACAGTACTACTTCTATTTTTATATATGGACAGTGCACAGTACTACTTCTATTTTTATATATGGACAATGCACAGTACTACTTCTATTTTTATATATGGACAATGCACAGTACTACTTATATTTTTATATATGGACAATGCACAGTACTACTTCTATTTTTATATATGGACATGCACAGTACTACTTCTATTTTTATATATGGACAATGCACAGTACTACTTCTATTTTTATATATGGACAATGCACAGTACTACCTTTTTTTATATGATATATATTCTATTTTTATATATGGACAATGCACAGTACTACTTCTATTTTTATATATGGACAATGCACAGTACTACTTCTATTTTTATATATGGACAATGCACAGTACTACTTCTATTTTTATATATGGACAATGCACAGTACTACTTCTATTTTTATATATGGACAATGCACAGTACTACTTCTATTTTTATATATGGACAATGCACAGTACTACTTCTATTTTTATATATGGACAATGCACAGTACTACTTCTATTTTTATATATGGACAATGCACAGTACTACTTCTATTTTTATATATGGACAATGCACAGTACTACTTCTATTTTTATATATGGACAATGCACAGTACTACTTCTATTTTTATATATGGACAATGCACAGTACTACTTCTATTTTTATATATGGACAGTGCACAGTACTCTATTTTTATATATGGACAATGCACAGTACTACTTCTATTTTTATATATGGACAATGCACAGTACTACTTCTATTTTTATATATGGACAATGCACAGTACTACTTCTATTTTTATATATGGACAATGCACAGTACTACTTCTATTTTTTATATATGGACAATGCACAGTACTACTTCTATTTTTATATATGGACAATGCACAGTACTACTTCTATTTTTATATATGGACAATGCACAGTACTACTTCTATTTTTATATATGGACAATGCACAGTACTACTTCTATTTTTATATATGGACAATGCACAGTACTACTTCTATTTTTATATATGGACAATGCACAGTACTACTTCTATTTTTATATATGGACAATGCACAGTACTACTTATATTTTTATATATGGACAATGCACACTACTACTTCTATTTATATATATGCACAGTACTACTACTACTTTATTTTTATATATGGACAATGCACAGTACTACTTCTATTTTTATATATGGACAATGCACAGTACTACTTCTATTTTTATATATGGACAATGCACAGTACTACTTCTATTTTTATATATGGACAATGCACAGTACTACTTCTATTTTTATATATGGACAATGCACAGTACTACTTATATTTTTATATATGGACAATGCACAGTACTACTTCTATTTTTATATATGGACAATGCACAGTACTACTTCTATTTTTATATATGGACAATGCACAGTACTACTTCTATTTTTATATATGGACAATGCACAGTACTACTTCTATTTTTATATATGGACAATGCACAGTACTACTTCTATTTTTATATATTGGCGATGCACAGTACTACTTCTATTTTTTATATATGGACTATGCACAGTACTACTTCTATTTTTATATATGGACAATGCACAGTACTACTTCTATTTTTATATATGCATGCCAGTACTACTTCTATTTTTATATATGGACAGTGCACAGTACTACTTCTATTTTTATATATGGACAATGCACAGTACTACTTCTATTTTTATATATGGACATGCACAGTACTACTTCTATTTTTATATATGGACAATGCACAGTACTACTTCTATTTTTATATATGGACAATGCACAGTACTACTTCTATTTTTATATATGGACAATGCACAGTACTACTTCTATTTTTATATATGGACAATGCACAGTACTACTTCTATTTTTATATATGGACAATGCACAGTACTACTTCTATTTTTATATATGGACAATGCACAGTACTACTTCTATTTTTATATATGGATAATGCACAGTACTACTTCTATTTTTATATATGGACAATGCACAGTACTACTTCTTATTTTATATATGTACAATGCACAGTACTACTTCTATTTTTATATATGGACAATGCACAGTACTACTTCTATTTTTATATATGGACAATGCACAGTACTACTTCTATTTTTATATATGGACAATGCACAGTACTACTTCTATTTTTATATATGTATAATGCACAGTACTACTTCTATTTTTATATATGGACAATGCACAGTACTACTTCTATTTTTATATATGGACAATGCACAGTACTACTTCTATTTTTATATATGGACAATGCACAGTACTACTTCTATTTTTATATATGGACAATGCACAGTACTACTTCTATTTTTATATATGGACAATGCACAGTACTACTTCTATTTTTATATATACAATGCACAGTACTACTTCTATTTTTATATATGGACAATGCACAGTACTACTTCTATTTTTATATATGGACTATGCACAGTACTACTTCTATTTTTATATATGGACAATGCACAGTACTACTTCTATTTTTATATATACAATGCACAGTACTACTTCTATTTTTATATATGGACAATGCACAGTACTACTTCTATTTTTATATATGGACAATGCACAGTACTACTTCTTATTTTTATATATGGACAATGCACAGTACTACTTCTATTTTTATATATGGACAATGCACAGTACTACTTCTATTTTTATATATGGACAATGCACAGTACTACTTCTATTTTTATATATGGACAATGCACAGTACTACTTCTATTTTTATATATGGACAATGCACAGTACTACTTCTATTTTTATATATGGACAATGCACAGTACTACTTCTATTTATTGATACTACTTCTATTTTTATATATGGACAATGCACAGTACTACTTCTATTTTTATATATGGACAATGCACAGTACTACTTCTATTTTTATATATGGACAATGCACAGTACTACTTCTATTTTTATATATGGACAATGCACAGTACTACTTCTATTTTTATATATGGACAATGCACAGTACTACTTCTATTTTTATATATGGACAATGCATACTACTTCTATTTTTATATATGGACAATGCACAGTACTACTTCTATTTTTATATATGGACAATGCACAGTACTACTTCTATTTTTATATATGTATACTATTTTATATATACATGCACAGTACTACTTCTATTTTTATATATGGACAATGCACAGTACTACTTCTATTTTTATATATGGACAATGCACAGTACTACTTCTATTTTTTATATATGGACAATGCACAGTACTACTTCTATTTTTATATATGGACAATGCACAGTACTACTTCTATTTTTATATATGGACAATGCACAGTACTACTTCTATTTTTATATATGGACAATGCACAGTACTACTTCTATTTTTATATATGTACAGTGCACAGTACTACTTCTATTTTTATATATGGACAATGCACAGTACTACTTCTATTTTTATATATGGACAGTGCACAGTACTACTTCTATTTTTATATATGGACAATGCACAGTACTACTTCTATTTTTATATATGGACAATGCACAGTACTACTTCTATTTTTATATATGGACAATGCACAGTACTACTTCTATTTTTATATATGGACATGCACAGTACTACTTCTATTTTTATATATATATATGCACAGTACTACTTCTTATTTTTATATATGGACAATAGTACTGACTTCTATTTTTATATATGTATGCATAGTACTACTTCTATTTTTATATATGGACAATGCACAGTACTACTTCTATTTTTATATATGGACAATGCACAGTACTACTTCTATTTTTATATATGGACAATGCACAGTACTACTTCTATTTTATATATGGACAATGCACAGTACTACTTCTATTTTTATATATGGACAATGCACAGTACTACTTCTATTTTTATATATGGACAATGCACAGTACTACTTCTATTTTTATATGTGCATATATATAGTATTTTTATATATTTATATATGCACAGTACTACTTCTATTTTTATATATGGACAATGCACAGTACTACTTCTATTTTTATATATGGACAATGCACAGTACTACTTCTATTTTTATATATGGACAATGCACAGTACTACTTCTATTTTTATATATGGACAGTGCACAGTACTACTTCTATTTTTATATATGGACAATGCACAGTACTACTTCTATTTTTATATATATGTACAGTGCACAGTACTACTTCTATTTTTATATATGGACAATGCACAGTACTACTTCTATTTTTATATATACAATGCACAGTACTACTTCTATTTTTATATATGGCATGCACAGTACTACTTCTATTTTTATATATGGACAATGCACAGTACTACTTCTATTTTTATATATGGACAATGCACAGTACTATATATATATTTATATATATTGTATATATGCACAGTACTACTCTATTTTTATATATGGACAATGCACAGTACTACTTCTATTTTTATATATGGACATGCACAGTACTACTTCTATTTTTATATATGGACAATGCCAGTACTACTTCTATTTTTATATATGGACAATGCACAGTACTACTTCTATTTTTATATATGGACAATGCACAGTACTACTTCTATTTTTATATATGGACAATGCACAGTACTACTTCTATTTTTATATATGGACAATGCACAGTACTACTTCTATTTTTATATATGCACAGTACTACTTCTATTTTTATATATGGACAATGCACAGTACTACTTCTATTTTTTTTTTTATGTACGTTTTTATTTTATATGCTACTCTATTTTATATATGGACAATGCACAGTACTACTTCTATTTTTATATATGGACAATGCACAGTACTACTTCTATTTTTATATATGATATGCACTAGTACTACTACTATTTTTATATATGGACAATGCACAGTACTACTTCTATTTTTATATATGGACAATGCACAGTACTACTTCTATTTTTATATATGGACAATGCACAGTACTACTTCTATTTTTATATATGGACAATGCACAGTACTACTTCTATTTTTATATATGGACAATGCACAGTACTACTTCTATTTTTATATATGGACAATGCACAGTACTACTTCTATTTTTATATATGGACAATGCACAGTACTACTTCTATTTTTATATATGGACAATGCACAGTACTACTTCTATTTTTATATATGGACAATGCACAGTACTACTTCTATTTTTATATATGGACAATGCACAGTACTACTTCTATTTTTATATATGGAATTATATATTTTTATATATGGACAATGCACAGTACTACTTCTATTTTTATATATGGATATATAGTACTACTTCTATTTTTATATATGGACAATGGTACTATTTATATTTTTATATATGACAATGCAGTACTACTTCTATTTTTATATATGGACAGTGCACAGTACTACTTCTATTTTATATATGGAATGCATAGTACTACTTCTATTTTTATATATGGATGTACAGTACTACTTCTATTTTTATATATGGACAATGCACAGTACTACTTCTATATTTATATATGGACATGCACAGTACTACTTCTATTTTTATATATGGACAATGCACAGTACTACTTCTATTTTTATATATGGACAATGCACAGTACTACTTCTATTTTTATATATGGACAATGCACAGTACTACTTCTATTTTTATATATGGACAATGCACAGTACTACTTCTATTTTTATATATGGACAATGCACAGTACTACTTCTATTTTTATATATGTATAATGCACAGTACTACTTCTATTTTTATATATGGACAATGCACAGTACTACTTCTATTTTTATATATGGATATAGTACTACTCTATTTTTATATATGGACATGCACAGTACTACTTCTATTTTTATATATGGACAATGCACAGTACTACTTCTATTTTTATATATGGACAATGCATAGTACTACTTCTATTTTTATATATGGACAATGCACAGTACTACTTCTATTTTTATATATGGACAATGCACAGTACTACTTCTATTTTTATATATGGACAATGCACAGTACTACTTCTATTTTTATATATGGACAATGCACAGTACTACTTCTATTTTTATATATGGACAATGCACAGTACTACTTCTATTTTTATATATGGACAATGCACAGTACTACTTCTATTTTTATATATGGACAATGCACAGTACTACTTCTATTTTTATATATGGACAATGCACAGTACTACTTCTATTTTTATATATGGACAATGCACAGTACTACTTCTATTTTTATATATGGACAATGCACAGTACTACTTCTATTTTTATATATGGACAATGCACAGTACTACTTCTATTTTTATATATGGACAATGCACAGTACTACTTCTATTTTTATATATGGACACATGCACAGTACTACTTCTATTTTTATATATGGACAATGCACAGTACTACTTCTATTTTTATATATGGCATGTACAGTACTACTTCTATTTTTATATATGGACAGTGCACAGTACTACTACTTTTTATATATGGACAATGCACAGTACTACTTCTATTTTTATATATGGACAATGCACAGTACTACTTCTATTTTTATATATGGACAATGCACAGTACTACTTCTATTTTTATATATGGATATACAGTACTACTCTATTTTTATATATGGATATGCACAGTACTACTTCTATTTTTATATATGGACAATGCACAGTACTACTTCTATTTTTATATATGGACAATGCACAGTACTACTTCTATTTTTATATATGGACAATGCACAGTACTACTTCTATTTTTATATATGGACAGTGCACAGTACTACTTCTATTTTTATATATGGACAATGCACAGTACTACTTCTATTTTTTTATATATGGACATGTGCACAGTACTACTTCTATTTTTATATATGGACAGTGCACAGTACTACTCTATTTTTATATATGGACAATGCACAGTACTACTTCTATTTTTATATATGGACAATGCACAGTACTACTTCTATTTTTATATATGGACAATGCACAGTACTACTTCTATTTTTATATATGGACAATGCACAGTACTACTTCTATTTTTATATATGGACAATGCACAGTACTACTTCTATTTTATATATGATAGTACTACTTATTTTTATATATGCACAGTACTACTTCTATTTTTATATATGGACAATGCACAGTACTACTTCTATTTTTATATATGTACATGCACAGTACTACTTCTATTTTTATATATGGACAATGCACAGTACTACTTCTATTTTTATATATGGACAGTGCACAGTACTACTTCTATTTTTATATATGGACAATGCACAGTACTACTTCTATTTTTATATATGGACAATGCACAGTACTACTTCTATTTTTATATATGGACAATGCACAGTACTACTTCTATTTTTATATATGTATATATGCACAGTACTGCTTCTTTTTTATATATGGACAATGCATAGTACTACTTCTATTTTTATATATGGACAATGCACAGTACTACTTCTATTTTTATATATGGACAATGCACAGTACTACTCTATATTTTTATATATGGACAATGCACAGTACTACTTCTATTTTATATATAACTATATATGTATAGGACAGTACTACTATTTTTATATATGATATATATAGTACTACTTCTATTTTTATATATGGACAATGCATATAGTTATATATGATATCTTCTATTTTTATATATGGACAATGCACAGTACTACTTCTATTTTTATATATGGACAATGCACAGTACTACTTCTATTTTTATATATGGACAATGCACAGTACTACTTCTATTTTTATATATGGACAATGCACAGTACTACTTCTATTTTTATATATGGACAATGCACAGTACTACTTCTATTTTTATATATGGACAATGCACAGTACTACTTCTATTTTTATATATGGACAATGCACAGTACTACTTCTATTTTTATATATGGATTATAGTACTACTACTATTTTTATATATGGACATGCACTGTACTATATATTTATATATATGGACAGTGCATAGTACTACTTCTATTTTTATATATGGACAATGCACAGTACTACTTCTATTTTTATATATGGACAATGCACAGTACTACCTATATTTTTATATATGGACAATGCACAGTACTACTTCTATTTTTATATATGGACAATGCACAGTACTACTTCTATTTTTATATATGGACAATGCACAGTACTACTTCTATTTTTATATATGGACAATGCACAGTACTACTTCTATTTTTATATATGGACATATGCACAGTACTACTTCTATTTTTATATATGGACAATGCACAGTACTACTTCTATTTTTATATATGGACAATGCACAGTACTACTTCTATTTTTATATATGGACAATGCACAGTACTACTTCTATTTTTATATATGGACAATGCACAGTACTACTTCTATTTTTTATATATGGACAATGCACAGTACTACTTCTATTTTTATATATGGACAATGCACAGTACCTATTTTTATATATATATATGCACAGTACTACTTCTATTTTTATATATGGATAATGCACAGTACTACTTCTATTTTTATATATGTACAGTGTACTACTTCTATTTTTATATATGGACAATGCACAGTACTACTTCTATTTTTATATATGGACAATGCACAGTACTACTTCTATTTTTATATATGGACAATGCACAGTACTACTTCTATTTTTATATATGGACAATGCACAGTACTACTTCTATTTTTATATATGGACAATGCACAGTACTACTTCTATTTTTATATATGGACAATGCACAGTACTACTTCTATTATTTTATATATATGGACAATGCACAGTACTACTTCTATTTTTATATATGGACAATGCACAGTACTACTTCTATTTTTATATATGGACAATGCACAGTACTACTTCTATTTTTATATATGGACAATGCACAGTACTACTTCTATTTTTATATATGGACTATGCACAGTACTACTTCTATTTTTATATATGGACAATGCACAGTACTACTTCTATTTTTATATATGGACATATGCACAGTACTACTTCTATTTTATATATATGGACAATGCACAGTAATACTATTCTATTTTTATATATGGACAATGCACAGTACTACTTCTATTTTTATATATGGACAATGCACAGTACTACTTCTATTTTTATATATGGACAATGCACAGTACTACTTCTATTTTTATATATGGACAATGCACAGTACTACTTTATATTTTTATATATGGACAATGCACGTACTACTACTTATTTTTATATATAGACAGTATATACTACTATTTTTATATATGGACAGTATACGTACTACTTTTATATATATATAGACATGCGACAGTACTACTTCTATTTTTATATATGGACAATGCACAGTACTACTTCTATTTTTATATATGGACAATGCACAGTACTACTTCTATTTTTATATATGGACAATGCACAGTACTACTTCTATTTTTATATATGGACAATGCACAGTACTACTTCTATTTTTATATATGGACAGTACTACTTCTATTTATATTTATATATGCACTATACTTTTATTTATATTTTTATATATGGACAGTGCACAGTACTACTTCTATTTTTATATATGGACAATGCACAGTACTACTCTATTTTTATATATGGACAATGCACAGTACTACTTCTATTTTTATATATGGACAATGCACAGTACTACTTCTATTTTTATATTATGTATAATGCACAGTACTACTTCTATTTTTATATATGGACAATGCACAGTACTACTTCTATTTTTATATATGGACCATGCACAGTACTACTTATATTTTTATATATGGATATATAGTACTACTTCTATTTTTATATATGGCATGTACAGTACTACTTCTATTTTTATATATGGACAATGCACAGTACTACTTCTATTTTTATATATGGACAATGCACAGTACTACTTCTATTTTTATATATGGACAATGCACAGTACTACTTCTATTTTTATATATGGACAATGCACAGTACTACTTCTATTTTTATATATGGACAATGCACAGTACTACTTCTATTTTTATATATGGATATGGCACAGTACTACTCTACTATTTTTATATATGGACCAGTGCACAGTACTACTTCTATTTTTATATATGGACAATGCACAGTACTACTTCTATTTTTATATATATATGCACAGTACTACAGTACTATTTCTATTTTTATATATGGACAATGCACAGTACTACTTCTATTTTTATATATGGACAATGCACAGTACTACTTCTATTTTTATATATGGACAATGCACAGTACTACTTCTATTTTTATATATGGACAGTGCACAGTACTACTTCTATTTTTATATATGGACAATGCACAGTACTACTTCTATTTTTATATATGGACAATGCACAGTACTACTTCTATTTTTTATATATGGACAATGCACAGTACTACTTCTATTTTTATATATGGACAATGCACAGTACTACTTCTATTTTTATATATGGACAATGCACAGTACTACTTCTATTTTTATATATGGACAATGCACAGTACTACTTCTATTTTTATATATGGACAATGCACAGTACTACTTCTATTTTTATATATGGACAATGCACAGTACTACTTCTATTTTTATATATGGACATGCACAGTACTACTACTATTTTTATATATATATAATGCACAGTACTACTTCTATTTTTATATATGGACAATGCACAGTACTACTTCTATTTTTATATATGGACAATGCACAGTACTACTTCTATTTTTATATATGGACACAGTACACTACTACTTTTATTTTATATATGGACAATGCACAGTACTACTTCTATTTTTATATATGGACAATGCACAGTACTACTTCTATTTATATATACAGCACAGTACTACTTATCTATTTTTATATATGGACAATGCACAGTACTACTTCTATTTTTATATATGGACAAGTGCACAGTACTACTTCTATTTTTATATATGACAGGTATATATTATTTTTATATATGGACAATGCACAGTACTACTTCTATTTTTATATATGGACAATGCACAGTACTACTTCTATTTTTATATATGGACAATGCACAGTACTACTTCTATTTTTATATATGGACATTATATAGTACTACTTCTATTTTTATATATATGTGACAGTACTACTACTATTTTTATATATGGACAATGCACAGTACTACTTCTATTTTTATATATGGACAATGCACAGTACTACTTCTATTTTTATATATGGACAATGCACAGTACTACTTCTATTTTTTATATATGTACAATGCACAGTACTACTTCTATTTTTATATATGGACAATGCACAGTACTACTTCTATTTTTATATATGGACAATGCACAGTACTACTTCTATTTTTATATATGGACAATGCACAGTACTACTTCTATTTTTATATATGGACTATGCACAGTACTACTTCTATTTTTTATATATGGACAATGCACAGTACTACTTCTATTTTTATATATGGACAATGCACAGTACTACTTCTATTTTTATATATGGCATGCACAGTACTACTTCTATTTTTATATATGGACAGTGCACAGTACTACTTATATTTATATATATGGACAGTACAGTACTATCCTATTTTTATATATGGACAATGCACAGTACTACTTCTATTTTTTATATATATATACATGCACAGTACTACTTCTATTTTTATATATGGACATGCACAGTACTACTTTTTTATATGATACTACTTCTATTTTATATATGTACACATGCACAGTACTACTTCTATTTTTATATATGGACAATGCACAGTACTACTTCTATTTTTATATATGGACAGTGCACAGTACTATTTCTATTTTTATATATGGACAATGCACGTAATACTTCTATTTTTATATATGACAATGCACAGTACTACTTTTTTTATATATTTATATATGTATATATGTACATATATACTTTATATTTTTATATATGGACAATGCACAGTACTACTTCTATTTTTATATATGGAATGACAGTACAGTACTACTTCTATTTTTATATATGGACAATGCACAGTACTACTTCTATTTTTATATATGGACAATGCACAGTACTACTTCTATTTTTATATATGGACAGTGCACAGTACTACTTCTATTTTTATATATGGACAATGCACAGTACTACTTCTATTTTTATATATGGACAGTGCACAGTACTACTTCTATTTTTATATATGGACAATGCACAGTACTACTTCTATTTTTATATATGGACAATGCACAGTACTACTTCTATTTTTATATATGGACAATGCACAGTACTACTTATATTTTTATATATGGACAATGCACAGTACTACTTCTATTTTTATATATGGACAATGCACAGTACTACTTCTATTTTTATATATGGACAATGCACAGTACTACTTCTATTTTTATATATGGACAATGCACAGTACTACTTCTATTTTTATATATGGATATATGACAGTACTACTATTTTATTTATATATATATATTTTTATATATGGACAATGCACAGTACTATTTCTATTTTTATATATGGACCATGCACAGTACTACTTCTATTTTTATATATATATACTATATTTATATATTTTATATATATTTTTATATATGGACAATGCACAGTACTACTTCTATTTTTATATATGGACAATGCACAGTACTACTTCTATTTTTATATATGGACAATGCACAGTACTACTTCTATTTTTATATATGGACAATGCACAGTACTACTTCTATTTTTATATATGGATATGCATAGTACTACTTCTATTTTTATATATGGACAATGCACAGTACTACTTCTATTTTTTTATATATGGACAATGCACAGTACTACTTCTATTTTTATATATGGACAATGCACAGTACTACTTCTATTTTTATATATGGACAATGCACAGTACTACTTCTATTTTTATATATGGACAATGCACAGTACTACTTCTATTTTTATATATGGACAATGCACAGTACTACTTCTATTTTTATATATGGACAATGCACAGTACTACTTCTATTTTTATATATGGACAATGCACAGTACTACTTATATTTTTATATATGGACAATGCACAGTACTACTTCTATTTTTATATATGGACAATGCACAGTACTACTTCTATTTTTATATATGGACAATGCACAGTACTACTTCTATTTTTATATATGGACAATGCACAGTTACTACTTCTATTTTTATATATGGACAGTGCACAGTACTACTTCTATTTTTATATATGGACAATGCACAGTACTACTTCTATTTTTATATATGGACAATGCAAAGTACTACTTCTATTTTTATATATGGACAATGCACAGTACTACTTCTATTTTTATATATGGACAATGCACAGTACTACTTCTATTTTTATATATACAATGCACAGTACTACTTCTATTTTTATATATGGACAATGCACAGTACTACTTCTATTTTTATATATGGACAATGCACAGTACTACTTCTATTTTTATATATGGACAATGCACAGTACTACTTCTATTTTTATATATGGACAATGCACAGTACTACTTCTATTTTTATATATGGACAATGCACAGTACTACTTCTATTTTTATATATGGACAGTACTATATCTATTTTTATATATGGACAATGCACAGTACTACTTCTATTTTTATATATGGACAATGCATAGTACTATTTATATTTTTATATATGGACAATGCACAGTACTACTTCTATTTTTATATATGGACAATGCACAGTACTACTTCTATTTTTATATATGGACAATGCACAGTACTACTTCTATTTTTATATATGGACATGCACAGTACTACTTCTATTTTTATATATGGACAATGCACAGTACTACTTCTATTTTTATATATGGACAATGCACAGTACTACTTCTATTTTTATATATGGACAATGCACAGTACTACTTCTATTTTAATATATACTATTTTTATATATGGACAATGCACAGTACTACTTCTATTTTTATATATATACAATGCACAGTACTACTTCTATTTTTATATATGGACAATGCACAGTACTACTTCTATTTTATATATGGACAATGCATAGTACTACTTTTTTATATATGATGTACTCTGCTATTTTTTATATGTATAATGTACAGTACTACTTCTATTTTTATATATGGACAATGCACAGTACTACTTCTATTTTTATATATGGACAATGCACAGTACTACTTCTATTTTTATATATGGACAATGCACAGTACTACTTCTATTTTTATATATGGACATGCACAGTACTACTTCTATTTTTATATATGGATATATGTACAGTACTACTTCTATTTTTATATATGGACAATGCACAGTACTACTTCTATTTTTATATATGGATAATGCTACGTACTACTTATATATATTATATACAGTACAATGCACAGTACTACTTCTATTTTTATATATGGCATGCACAGTACAATACTATCTATTTTTATATATGGACAATGCACAGTACTACTTCTATTTTTATATATGGACAATGCACAGTACTACTTCTATTTTTATATATGGACAATGCACAGTACTACTTCTATTTTTATATATGGACAATGCACAGTACTACTTCTATTTTTATATATGGATGTGACAGTACTACTTATATTTTTATATATGGATAGTATACTTCTATTTTTATATATGGACAATGCACAGTACTACTTCTATTTTTATATATGGACAATGCACAGTACTACTTCTATTTTTATATATGGACAATGCACAGTACTACTTCTATTTTTATATATGGACAATGCACAGTACTACTTCTATTTTTATTATATATGCACAGTACTACTTCTATTTTTATATATGTACAATGCACAGTACTACTTCTATTTTTATATATATATATATAGTACTACTATTATTTTATATATGATGCTATTTATATATATATATATACAATGCACAGTACTACTTCTATTTTTATATATGGACAGTGCACAGTACTACTTATATTTTTATATATGGACAATGCACAGTACTATTTCTATTTTTATATATGGACAATGCACAGTACTACTTCTATTTATATATATGACAATGCACAGTACTACTTCTATTTTTATATATGGACAATGCACAGTACTACTTCTATTTTTATATATGGACAATGCACAGTACTACTTCTATTTTTATATATGGACAATGCACAGTACTACTTCTATTTTTATATATGGACAATGCACAGTACTACTTCTATTTTTATATATGGACAATGCACAGTACTACTTCTATTTTTATATATGGACAATGCACAGTACTACTTCTATTTTTATATATGGACATGCACAGTACTACTTCTATTTTTATATGGCAATGCACAGTACTACTTCTATTTTTATATATATATATGTACAGTATTTATATTTTTATATATGGACATGTACAGTACTACTTCTATTTTTATATATGGACAATGCACAGTACTACTTCTATTTTTATATATGGACAATGCACAGTACTACTTCTATTTTTTATATATATATATTTTTTTGTACTACTACTTTTTTATATATGGACAATGCACAGTACTACTTCTATTTTTATATATGGACAATGCACAGTACTACTTTTATTTTTATATATGGACAATGCACAGTACTACTTCTATTTTTATATATGGACAATGCACAGTACTACTTCTATTTTTATATATGGACAATGCACAGTACTACTTCTATTTTTATATATGGACAATGCACAGTACTACTTCTATTTTTATATATGGACAATGCACAGTACTACTTCTATTTTTATATATGGACAATGCCAGTACGTACTTCTATTTTTTATATATATATATGTACAGTACTTTACTATTTTTATATATGATGATGCACAGTACTACTTCTATTTTTATATATGGACAGTGCACAGTACTACTTCTATTTTTATATATGGACAATGCACAGTACTACTTATATTTTTATATATGGACAATGCACAGTACTACTTCTATTTTTATATATGGACAATGCACAGTACTACTTCTATTTTTATATATGGACAATGCACAGTACTACTTCTATTTTTATATATATGGACACAGTACTACTTCTATTTTTATATATGGACAATGCACAGTACTACTTCTATTTTTATATATGGACAATGCACAGTACTACTTCTATTTTTATATATGGACATGCACAGTACTACTTCTATTTTTATATATGGACAATGCACAGTACTACTTCTATTTTTATATATGGACAATGCACAGTACTACTTCTATTTTTATATATGGACAATGCACAGTACTACTTCTATTTTTATATATGGACAATGCACAGTACTACTTCTATTTTTATATATGGACAGTGCACAGTACTACTTCTATTTTTATATATGGACAATGCACAGTACTACTTCTATTTTTATATATGGACAATGCACAGTACTACTTCTATTTTTATATATGGATGCACAGTACTACTTCTATTTTTATATATGGACAATGCACAGTACTACTTCTATTTTTATATATGGACAATGCACAGTACTACTTCTATATTTATATATGGACAATGCACAGTACTACTTATATTTTTATATATGGACAATGCACAGTACTACTTCTATTTTTATATATACAATGCACAGTACTACTTCTATTTTTATATATGGACAATGCACAGTACTACTTCTATTTTTATATATGGACAATGCACAGTACTACTTCTATTTTTATATATGGACAATGCACAGTACTACTTCTATTTTTATATATGGACAATGCACAGTACTACTTCTATTTATATATATATATACAGTACTCTATATTTATATATGAGTACTACTTCTATTTTTATATATGGACAATGCACAGTACTACTTCTATTTTTATATATGGACAATGCACAGTACTACTTCTATTTTTATATAGACTATATTTTTATATATACAATGCACAGTACTACTTCTATTTTTATATATGGACAATGCACAGTACTACTTCTTTATTATATATGGATATGCACAGTACTACTTCTATTTTATATATGATATATATAGTACTACTTCTATTTTTATATATGATACTACTTTATTTATATATATGGATAGTACGTACTTCTCTTTTTTATATATGGACAATGCACAGTACTACTTCTATTTTTATATATGGACAATGCACAGTACTACTTCTATTTTTATATATGGACAGTGCCAGTACTACTTCTATTTTTATATATGGACAATGCACAGTACTACTTCTATTTTTATATATGGACAATGCACAGTACTACTTCTATTTTTATATATGGACAATGCACAGTACTACTTCTATTTTTATATATGGACAATGCACAGTACTACTTCTATTTTTATATATGGACAATGCACAGTACTACTTCTATTTTTATATATGGACAATGCACAGTACTACTTCTATTTTTATATATGGACAATGCACAGTACTACTTCTATTTTTATATATGGACAATGCACAGTACTACTTCTATTTTTATATATGGACAATGCACAGTACTACTTCTATTTTTATATATGGACAATGCACAGTACTACTTCTATTTTTATATATGGACAATGCACAGTACTACTTCTATTTTTATATATGGACAATGCACAGTACTACTTCTATTTTTATATATGGACAATGCACAGTACTACTTCTATTTTTATATATGGACAATGCACAGTACTACTTCTATTTTTATATATGGACAATGCACAGTACTACTTCTATTTTTATATATGGACAATGCACAGTACTACTTCTATTTTTATATATGGACAATGCACAGTACTACTTCTATTTTTATATATATATATATGGTTCACAGTACTACTTCTATTTTTATATATGGACAATGCACAGTACTACTTCTATTTTTATATATGGACAATGCACAGTACTACTTCTATTTTTATATATGGACAATGCACAGTACTACTTCTATTTTTATATATGGACAATGCACAGTACTACTTCTATTTTTTTATATATGGATATAGTACTACTTCTATTTATATATATGACCATGCACAGTACTACTTCTATTTTTATATATGGACAATGCACAGTACTACTTCTATTTTTATATATGGACAATGCACAGTACTACTTCTATTTTTATATATGGACAATGCACAGTACTACTTCTATTTTTATATATGGACAATGCACAGTACTACTTCTATTTTTATATATGGACAATGCACAGTACTACTTCTATTTTTTATATATGGACAATGCACAGTACTACTTCTATTTTTATATATGGACAATGCACAGTACTACTTCTATTTTTATATATGGACAATGCACAGTACTACTTCTATTTTTATATATGGACAATGCACAGTACTACTTCTATTTTTATATATGGACAATGCACAGTACTACTTCTATTTTTATATATGGACAATGCACAGTACTACTTCTATTTTTATATATGGACAATGCACAGTACTACTTCTATTTTTATATATGGACAGTGCACAGTACTACTTCTATTTTTATATATGGACAATGCACAGTACTACTTCTATTTTTATATATGGACAATGCACAGTACTACTTCTATTTTTATATATGGACAATGCACAGTACTACTTCTATTTTTATATATGGACAATGCACAGTACTACTTCTTATTTTTATATATGGACAGTGCACAGTACTACTTCTATTTTTATATATGGACAATGCACAGTACTACTTCTATTTTTATATATGGACAATGCACAGTACTACTTCTATTTTTATATATGGACAATGCACAGTACTACTTCTATTTTTATATATGGACAATGCACAGTACTACTTCTATTTTTATATATGTATATTATATGGACAGTACTACTTCTATTTTTATATATGGACAATGCACAGTACTACTTCTATTTTTATATATGGACAATGCACAGTACTACTTCTATTTTTATATATGTATAATGCACAGTACTACTTCTAATTTTTATATATGGACAATGCACAGTACTACTTCTATTTTTATATATGATATACAGTAGTACTTCTATTTTTATATATGGACAATGCACAGTACTACTTCTATTATTATATATGGACAATGCACAGTACTACTTCTATTTTTATATATGGACAATGCACAGTACTACTTCTATTTTTATATATGGACAGTGCACAGTACTACTTCTATTTTTATATATGGACAATGCACAGTACTACTTCTATTTTTATATATGGACAATGCACAGTACTACTTCTATTTTTATATATGGACTATGCACAGTACTACTTCTATTTTTATATATGGATAATGCACAGTACTACTTCTATTTTTATATATGGACAATGCACAGTACTACTTCTATTTTTATATATGGACAATGCACAGTACTACTTCTATTTTTATATATGGACAATGCACAGTACTACTTCTATTTTTATATATGGACAATGCACAGTACTACTTCTATTTTTATATATGGACAATGCACAGTACTACTTCTATTTTTATATATGGACAATGCACAGTACTACTTCTATTTTTATATATGGACAATGCACAGTACTACTTCTATTTTTATATATGGACAATGCACAGTACTACTTCTATTTTTATATATGGACAATGCACAGTACTACTTCTATTTTTATATATGGACAATGCACAGTACTACTTCTATTTTTATATATGGACATATGCACAGTACTACTACTATTTTTATATATGGACAATGCACAGTACTACTTCTATTTTTATATATATGTACTACTTATATTTATATATGATAGTATACTTATATTTTTATATGTGACAGTACAGTACTACTTATATTTTATATATGGATGCAGTACTACATATATTTTTATATATGTCATATGCACAGTACTACTTCTATTTTTATATATGGACAATGCACAGTACTACTTCTATTTTTATATATGGACAATGCACAGTACTACTTCTATTTTTATATATGGACAATGCACAGTACTACTTCTATTTTTATATATGGACAATGCACAGTACTACTTCTATTTTTATATATGGACAATGCACAGTACTACTTCTTATTTTTATATATGTACAATGCATAGTACTACTTCTATTTTTATATATGGACAATGCACAGTACTACTTCTATTTTTATATATGGACAATGCACAGTACTACTTCTATTTTTATATATGGACAATGCACAGTACTACTTCTATTTTTATATATGGACAATGTATAGTACTACTTCTATTTATATATATATGGACAGTGCACAGTACTACTATTTTTATATATGTATATATGGACAGTTACTGCTATTTTTATATATATATTTCTATTTTTATATATGGACAGTGCACAGTACTACTTCTATTTTTATATATGGACAATGCACAGTACTACTTCTATTTTTATATATGGACAATGCACAGTACTACTTCTATTTTTATATATGGACAATGCACAGTACTACTTCTATTTTTATATATGGACAATGCACAGTACTACTTCTATTTTTATATATGGACAATGCACAGTACTACTTCTATTTTTATATATGGACAATGCACAGTACTACTTCTATTTTTATATATATATATATACACATACTACTTCTATTTTTATATATGGACAATGCACAGTACTACTACTATTTTTATATATGGACAATGCACAGTACTACTTCTATTTTTATATATGGACAATGCACAGTACTACTTCTATTTATATATATGTACAGTGCACAGTACTATATCTATTTTTATATATGGACAATGCACAGTAATATATCTATTTTTATATATGGACAATGCACAGTACTACTTCTATTTTTATATATGGACAATGCACAGTACTACTTCTATTTTTATATATGGACAGTGCACAGTACTACTTCTATTTTTATATATGGACAATGCACAGTACTACTTCTATTTTTATATATGGACAATGCACAGTACTACTTCTATTTTTATATATGGACAATGCACAGTACTACTTCTATTTTTATATATGGACAATGCACAGTACTACTTCTATTTTTATATATGGACAATGCACAGTACTACTTCTATTTTTATATATGGACAATGCACAGTACTACTTCTATTTTTATATATGGACAATGCACAGTACTACTTCTATTTTTATATATGGACAATGCACAGTACTACTTCTATTTTTATATATGGACAATGCACAGTACTACTTCTATTTTTATATATGGACAATGCACAGTACTACTTCTATTTTTATATATGGACAATGCACAGTACTACTTCTATTTTATATATGATGACTGTACAGTACTACTTCTATTTTTATATATGGCATGGTACTACTATTTTTATATATGGACAATGCACAGTACTACTTCTATTTTTATATATGGACAATGCACAGTACTACTTCTATTTTTATATATGGACAATGCACAGTACTACTTCTATTTTTATATATGGACAATGCACAGTACTACTTCTATTTTTATATATGGACAATGCACAGTACTACTTCTATTTTTATATATGGACAATGCACAGTACTACTTCTATTTTTATATATGGACAATGCACAGTACTACTTCTATTTTTATATATGGACAATGCACAGTACTACTTCTATTTTTATATATGGACAAGTGCACAGTACTACTTCTATTTTTATATATGGACAATGCCAGTACTACTTCTATTTTTATATATGGACAATGCACAGTACTACTTCTATTTTTATATATGGACAGTGCACAGTACTACTTCTATTTTTATATATGGACAATGCACAGTACTACTTCTATTTTTATATATGGACAATGCACAGTACTACTTCTATTTTTATATATGGACAATGCACAGTACTACTTATATTTTATATATATATATATGTACAGTACTACTATTTTTATATATGGATGTATGATAGTACTACTTCTATTTTTATATATGGACAGTGCACAGTACTACTTCTATTTTTATATATGGACAATGCACAGTACTACTTCTATTTTTATATATGGACAATGCACAGTACTACTTCTATTTTTATATATGGACAATGCACAGTACTACTTCTATTTTTATATATGGACAATGCACAGTACTACTTCTATTTTTATATATGGACAATGCACAGTACTACTTCTATTTTTATATATGGACAATGCACAGTACTACTTCTATTTTTTATATATGGACAGTTGCATAGTACTTTTCTATTTTTATATATGGACTATGCACAGTACTACTTCTATTTTTTTTTATATATGCACATGGTACTACTTCTATTTTTATATATGGACTATGCACAGTACTACTTCTATTTTTATATATGGACAGTGCATAGTACTACTACTATTTTTATATATGGACAATGCACAGTACTACTTCTATTTTTATATATGGACAATGCACAGTACTACTTCTATTTTTATATATACACATGCACAGTACTACTTCTATATTTATATATGGACAATGCACAGTACTACTTCTATTTTTATATATGGACAATGCACAGTACTACTTCTATTTTTATATATGTACAATGCACAGTACTACTTCTATTTTTATATATGGATATATATATTTTTATATATATAATGCACAGTACTACTTCTATTTTTATATATGGACAATGCACAGTACTACTTCTATTTTTATATATGGACAATGCACAGTACTACTTCTATTTTTATATATGGACAATGCACAGTACTACTTCTATTTTTATATATGGACAGTGCACAGTACTACTTCTATTTTTATATATGGACAATGCACAGTACTACTTCTATTTTTATATATGGACAATGCACAGTACTACTTCTATTTTTATATATGACATACTACTATTTTTATATATGGACAATGCACAGTACTACTTCTATTTTTATATATGTACAGCAGTGCACAGTACTACTTCTATTTTTATATATGGACAATGCACAGTACTACTTCTATTTTTATATATGGACAATGCACAGTACTATTTTTATATATATACATGCACAGTACTACTATCTATTTTTATATATGGACAATGCACAGTACTACTTCTATTTTTATATATGGACAATGCACAGTACTACTTCTATTTTTATATATGGATAATGCGTACTACTTCTATTTTATATATGGACATGCACAGTACTACTTCTATTTTTATATATGGACAATGCACAGTACTACTTCTATTTTTATATATGGACAATGCACAGTACTACTTCTATTTTTATATATGGACAATGCACAGTACTACTTTCTATTTTTATATATGGACAATGCACAGTACTACTTCTATTTTTATATATGGACAATGCACAGTACTACTTCTATTTTTATATATGGACAATGCACAGTACTACTTCTATTTTTATATATGGACAATGCACAGTACTACTTCTATTTTTATATATGTACAATGCACAGTACTACTTCTATTTATATATATGTACTATGTATATTTATATACTATTTCTATTTTTATATATGGACAATGCACAGTACTACTTCTATTTTTATATATGGACAGTGCACAGTACTACTTCTATTTTTATATATGGACAATGCACAGTACTACTTCTATTTTTATATATGGACAATGCACAGTACTACTTCTATTTTTATATATGGACAATGCACAGTACTACTTCTATTTTTATATATGGACAATGCACAGTACTACTTCTATTTTTATATATGGACAATGCACAGTACTACTTCTATTTTTATATATGGACAGTGCACAGTTACTACTTCTATTTTTATATATGTATATAAATGCACAGTACTACTTCTATTTTTATATATGGACAATGCACAGTACTACTTCTATTTTTATATATGGACAATGCACAGTACTACTTCTATTTTTATATATGGACATGCACAGTACTACTTCTATTTTTATATATGGACAATGCACAGTACTACTTCTATTTTTATATATGGACAATGCACAGTACTACTTCTATTTTTATATATGGACAATGCACAGTACTACTTCTATTTTTATATATGGACAATGCACAGTACTACTTCTATTTTTATATATGGACAGTGCACAGTACTACTTTATATTTTTATATATGTACAATGCACAGTACTACTTCTATTTTTATTTTTATATATGGACAATGCACAGTACTACTTCTATTTTTATATATGGACAATGCACAGTACTACTTCTATTTTTATATATGGACAATGCACAGTACTACTTCTATTTTTATATATGGACAATGCACAGTACTACTTCTATTTTTATATATGGACAATGCACAGTACTACTCTCTATTTTTATATATGGACAATGCACAGTACTACTTCTATTTTTATATATGGACAATGCACAGTACTACTTCTATTTTTATATATGGACAGTGCACAGTACTACTTATATTTATTTATATATGGACAATGCACAGTACTACTTCTATTTTTATATATGGACAATGCACAGTACTACTTCTATTTTTATATATGGACAATGCACAGTACTACTTCTATTTTTATATATAGACTGTGACAGTACTACTTCTATTTTATATATATGCCAGTACTAGTAATTCTATTTTTATATATGGACAATGCACAGTACTACTTCTATTTTTATATATGGACAATGCACAGTACTACTTCTATTTTTATATATGGATACATGTACTACTTCTATATTTATATATGTATAAAATGCACAGTACTACTTCTATTTTTATATATGGACAATGCACAGTACTACTTCTATTTTTTATATATGTACAATGCACAGTACTACTTCTATTTTTATATATGGACAGTGCACAGTACTACTCTATTTTTATATATGACAATGCACAGTACTACTACTATTTTTATATATGGACAATGCACAGTACTACTTCTATTTTTATATATGGACAATGCACAGTACTACTTCTATTTTTATATATGGACAATGCACAGTACTACTTCTATTTTTATATATGGACAATGCACAGTACTACTTCTATTTTTATATATGGACAATGCACAGTACTACTTCTATTTTTATATATGGACAATGCACAGTACTATTTCTATTTTTATATATGGACAATGCACAGTACTACTTCTATTTTTATATATGGACAATGCACAGTACTACTTCTATTTTTATATATGGACAATGCACAGTACTACTTCTATTTTTATATATGGACAATGCACAGTACTACTTCTATTTTTATATATGGACAATGCACAGTACTACTTCTATTTTTATATATGGACAATGCACAGTACTACTTCTATTTTTATATATGGACAATGCACAGTACTACTTCTATTTTTATATATGGACAATGCACAGTACTACTTCTATTTTTATATTATATACAATGCACAGTACTACTTCTATTTTTATATATGGACAATGCACAGTACTACTTCTATTTTTATTATGACTTATATATGGACAATGCACAGTACTACTTCTATTTTTATATATGGACAATGCACAGTACTACTTCTATTTTTATATATGGACAATGCACAGTACTACTTCTATTTTTATATATGGACAATGCACAGTACTACTTCTATTTTTATATATGGACAATGCACAGTACTACTTCTATTTTTATATATGGACAATGCACAGTACTACTTCTATTTTTATATATGGACTATGCACAGTACTACTTCTATTTTTATATATGGACAATGCACAGTACTACTTCTATTTTTATATATGGACAATGCACAGTACTACTTCTATTTTTATATATGGACAATGCACAGTACTACTTCTATTTTTATATATGGACAATGCACAGTACTACTTCTATTTTTATATATGGACAATGCACAGTACTACTTCTATTTTTATATATGGACAATGCACAGTACTACTTCTATTTTTATATATGGACAATGCACAGTACTACTTCTATTTTTATATATGATATGCACAGTACTACTTATATTTATATATGTATACTATTTATTTTATATATGGACAGTGCACAGTACTATTTCTATTTTTATATATGGACAATGCCAGTACTACTTCTATTTTTATATATGGACAATGCACAGTACTACTTCTATTTTTATATATGGACAATGCACAGTACTACTTCTATTTTTATATATGGACAATGCACAGTACTACTTCTATTTTTATATATGGACAATGCACAGTACTACTTCTATTTTTATATATGGACAATGCACAGTACTACTTCTATTTTTATATATGGACAATGCACAGTACTACTTCTATTTTTATATATGGACAATGCACAGTACTACTTCTATTTTTATATATGGACAATGCACAGTACTACTTCTATTTTTATATATGGACAATGCACAGTACTACTTCTATTTTTATATATGTATATACAGTACTACTACTATTTTTATATATGGCATAGTACTACTTCTATTTTTATATATGGACAATGCACAGTACTACTTCTATTTTTATATATGGACATTGCACAGTACTACTTCTATTTTTATATATGTACAATGCACAGTACTACTTCTATTTTTATATATGGACAATGCACAGTACTACTTCTATTTTTATATATGGACAATGCACAGTACTACTTCTATTTTTATATATGTACAATGCACAGTACTACTTCTATTTTTATATATGGACAATGCACAGTACTACTTCTATTTTTATATATGGACAATGCACAGTACTACTTCTATTTTTATATATGGACAATGCCAGTACTACTTCTATTTTTATATATGGATACATGTACTACTTCTATTTTTTATATATGGACAGTACTACTTCTATTTTTATATATGTACAATGCACAGTACTACTTCTATTTTTATATATGGACAATGCACAGTACTACTTCTATTTTTATATATGGACAATGCACAGTACTACTTCTATTTTTATATATGGACAATGCACAGTACTACTTCTATTTTTATATATGGACAATGCACAGTACTACTTCTATTTTTATATATGGACAATGCACAGTACTACTTCTATTTTTATATATGGACAATGCACAGTACTACTTCTATTTTTATATATGGACAATGCACAGTACTATTTCTATTTTTATATATGGACAGTGCACAGTACTACTTCTATTTTTATATATGGACAATGCACAGTACTATTATATATATTATATGACAGTACTACTTCTATTTTTATATATGGACATGCACGTACTACTTCTATTTTTATATATGGACAATGCACAGTACTACTTCTATTTTTATATATGGCATTGCACAGTACTACTTCTATTTTTATATATGGACAATGCACAGTACTACTTCTATTTTTATATATGGACAATGCACAGTACTACTTCTATTTTTATATATGGACAATGCACAGTACTACTTCTATTTTTATATATGGACAATGCACAGTACTACTTTTTATTTTTATATATGGACAATGCACAGTACTACTTCTATTTTTATATATGGACAATGCACAGTACTACTTCTATTTTTATATATGGACAATGCACAGTACTACTTCTATTTTTTATATATATATGCACAGTACTACTTCTATTTTTTTTATATATATACATAGTACCTTTTTACAGTACTACTTCTATTTTTATATATGGACAATGCACAGTACTACTTCTATTTTTATATATGGACAATGCACAGTACTACTTCTATTTTTATATATAGATAATGCACAGTACTACTTCTATTTTTATATATGGACAGTGCACAGTACTACTTCTATTTTTATATATGGACAATGCACAGTACTACTTCTATTTTTATATATGGACAATGCACAGTACTACTTCTATTTTTATATATGGACAATGCACAGTACTACTTCTATTTTTTATATATGGATGCACAGTACTACTTCTATTTTTATATATGGACAATGCACAGTACTACTTCTATTTTTATATATGGACAATGCACAGTACTACTTCTATTTTTATATATGGACAATGCACAGTACTACTTCTATTTTTATATATGGACAATGCACAGTACTACTCTATTTTTATATATGGACATGCACAGTACTACTTCTATTTTTATATATATATATGCACAGTACTATTTTTTTATGCACAGTACTACTTCTATTTTTATATATGGACAATGCACAGTACTACTTCTATTTTTATATATGGACAGTGCACAGTACTACTTCTATTTTTATATATGGACAATGCACAGTACTACTTCTATTTTTATATATGGACAGTGCACAGTACTACTTCTATTTTTATATATGGACAATGCACAGTACTACTTCTATTTTTATATATGGACAATGCACAGTACTACTTCTATTTTTATATATGGACAATGCACAGTACTACTTCTATTTTTATATATGGACAATGCACAGTACTACTTCTATTTTTATATATGGTATGCACAGTACTACTTCTATTTTTATATATGGACAATGCACAGTACTACTTCTATTTTTATATATGGACAATGCACAGTACTACTTCTATTTTTATATATGGACAATGCACAGTACTACTTCTATTTTTATATATGGACAATGCACAGTACTACTTCTATTTTTATATATGGACAATGCACAGTACTACTTCTATTTTTATATATGGACTGCATTTTATATAATTTATATATGCACAGTACTACTTCTATTTTTATATATGGACAATGCACAGTACTACTTCTATTTTTATATATGGACAATGCACAGTACTACTTCTATTTTTATATATGGACAATGCACAGTACTACTTCTATTTTTATATATGGACAATGCACAGTACTACTTCTATTTTTATATATGGACAATGCACAGTACTACTTCTATTTTTATATATGGACTATGCACAGTACTACTTCTATTTTTATATATGGACAATGCACAGTACTACTTCTATTTTTATATATGGACAGTGCACAGTACTACTTCTATTTTTATATATGGACAATGCACAGTACTACTTCTATTTTTTTATATATGGACAATGCACAGTACTACTTCTATTTTTATATATGGACAATGCACAGTACTACTTCTATTTTTATATATGGACAGTGCACAGTACTACTTCTATTTTTATATATGGACAATGCACAGTACTACTTCTATTTTTATATATGGACAATGCACAGTACTACTTCTATTTTTATATATGGACAATGCACAGTACTACTTCTATTTTTATATATGGACAATGCACAGTACTACTTCTATTTTTATATATGGACAATGCACAGTACTACTTCTATTTTTATATATGGACAATGCACAGTACTACTTCTATTTTTATATATGGACAATGCACAGTACTACTTCTATTTTTATATATGGACAATGCACAGTACTACTTCTATTTTTATATATGGACAATGCACAGTACTACTTCTATTTTTATATATGGACAATGCACAGTACTACTTCTATTTTTATATATGGACAATGCACAGTACTACTTCTATTTTTATATATGGACAATGCACAGTACTACTTCTATTTTTATATATATACTTATATAATGCACAGTACTACTTCTATTTTTATATATGGACAATGCACAGTACTACTTCTATTTTTATATATGGACAGTGCACAGTACTACTACTTATTTTTATATATGGATGCATATGTACTACTTCTATTTTTATATATATACAGTACTACTTCTATTTTTTATATATGGACAATGCACAGTACTACTTCTATTTTTATATATGGACAATGCACAGTACTACTTCTATTTTTATATATGGACAATGCACAGTACTACTTCTATTTTTATATATGGACAATGCACAGTACTACTTCTATTTTTATATATGGACAATGCACAGTACTACTTCTATTTTTATATATGGACAATGCACAGTACTACTTCTATTTTTATATATGGACAATGCACAGTACTACTTCTATTTTTATATATGGACAATGCACAGTACTACTTCTATTTTTATATATGGACAATGCACAGTACTACTTCTATTTTTATATATGGACAATGCACAGTACTACTTCTATTTTTATATATGGACAATGCACAGTACTACTTCTATTTTTATATATGGACAATGCACAGTACTACTTCTATTTTTATATATGGACAATGCACAGTACTACTTCTATTTTTATATATGGACAATGCACAGTACTACTTCTATTTTTATATATGGACAATGCACAGTACTACTTCTATTTTTATATATGGACAATGCACAGTACTACTTCTATTTTTATATATGGACAATGCACAGTACTACTTCTATTTTTATATATGGACAATGCACAGTACTACTACTATTTTTATATATGGACATGCACAGTACTACTTCTATTTTTATATATGGACAATGCACAGTACTACTTCTTATTTTTATATATGGACAATGCACAGTACTACTTCTATTTTTATATATGGACAATGCACAGTACTACTTCTATTTTTATATATGGACAATGCACAGTACTACTTTATATTTTTATATATGGACAATGCACAGTACTACTTCTATTTTTATATATGGACAATGCACAGTACTACTTCTATTTTTATATATGGCAATGCACAGTACTACTTATTTTTATATATGGACAATGCACAGTACTACTTCTATTTTTATATATATAATGCACAGTACTACTTCTATTTTTATATATGGACAATGCACAGTACTACTTCTATTTTTATATATATATAATTAATGCACAGTACTACTTCTATTTTTATATATGGACATGCCAGTACTACTTCTATTTTTATATATGGACAATGCACAGTACTACTTCTATTTTTATATATGGACAATGCACAGTACTACTTCTATTTTTATATGATGGACAGTGCACAGTACTACTTCTATTTTTATATATGGACAATGCACAGTACTACTTCTATTTTTATATATGGACAATGCACAGTACTACTTCTATTTTTATATATGGACAATGCACAGTACTACTTCTATTTTTATATATGGACAATGCACAGTACTACTTCTATTTTTATATATGGACAATGCACAGTACTACTTCTATTTTTATATATGGACAATGCACAGTACTACTTCTATTTTTATATATGGACAATGCACAGTACTACTTCTATTTTATATATGGATGCACAGTGCACAGTACTACTTCTATTTTTATATATGGACAATGCCAGTACTACTTCATTTTTATATAAGTAATACTACTATTTTTATATATGGACAATGCACAGTACTACTTTTTTATATATGCTACTTTATTTTATATATATGACAATGCACAGTACTACTTCTATTTTTATATATGGACAATGCACAGTACTACTTTATTTTTATATATGGACAATGCACAGTACTACTTCTATTTTTATATATGGACAATGCACAGTACTACTTCTATTTTTATATATGGACAATGCACAGTACTACTTCTATTTTTATATATGTATATATACTACAGTATATACTTCTATTTTTATATATGGACTATGCACAGTACTACTTCTATTTATTTTTATATATGGACAATGCACAGTACTACTTCTATTTTTATATATGGACAATGCACAGTACTACTTCTATTTTTATATATGGACAATGCACAGTACTACTTCTATTTTTATATATGGACAATGCACAGTACTACTTCTATTTTTATATATGGACAATGCACAGTACTACTTCTATTTTTATATATATGGACAGTCTCTTTTTATATACAGTACTACTTCTATTTTTATATATGGACAATGCACAGTACTACTTCTATTTTTATATATGGACAATGCACAGTACTACTTCTATTTTTATATATGGACAATGCACAGTACTACTTCTATTTTTATATATGGACAATGCACAGTACTACTTCTATTTTTATATATGGACAATGCACAGTACTACTTCTATTTTTATATATGGACATGCACAGTACTACTTCTATTTTTATATATGAGTATACAGTACTACTTCTATTTTATATATGGACAATGCACAGTACTACTTCTATTTTTATATATGGACAATGCACAGTACTACTTCTATTTTTATATATGCACAGTGCACAATACTACTTCTATTTTTATATATGGACAATGCACAGTACTACTTCTATTTTTATATATGGACAATGCACAGTACTACTTCTATTTTTATATATGGACAATGCACAGTACTACTTCTATTTTTATATATGGACAATGCACAGTACTACTTCTATTTTTATATATGGACAATGCACAGTACTACTTCTATTTTTATATATGGACAATGCACAGTACTACTTCTATTTTTATATATGGACAATGCACAGTACTACTTCTATTTTTATATATGGACAATGCACAGTACTACTTCTATTTTTATATATGGACAATGCACAGTACTACTTCTATTTTTATATATGGACAATGCACAGTACTACTTCTAT
The DNA here is from genome assembly GCA_947044405.1 of Leptodactylus fallax. Taxonomy (NCBI): domain Eukaryota; kingdom Metazoa; phylum Chordata; class Amphibia; order Anura; family Leptodactylidae; genus Leptodactylus; species Leptodactylus fallax. The sequence goes on from CAMRHE010000395.1 coordinate 238,079, forward strand.
TTTTATATATGGACAATGCACAGTACTACTTCTATTTTTATATATGGACTATGCACAGTACTACTTCTATTTTTATATATGGACAATGCACAGTACTACTTCTATTTTATATATATGCACAGTACTACTATATTCTATTTTTATATATGGACAATGCACAGTACTACTTCTATTTTTATATATGGACAATGCACAGTACTACTTCTATTTTTATATATGGACAATGCACAGTACTACTTCTATTTTTATATATGGACAATGCACAGTACTACTTCTATTTTTATATATGGACAATGCACAGTACTACTTCTATTTTTATATATGGACAATGCACAGTACTACTTCTATTTTTATATATGGACAATGCACAGTACTACTTCTATTTTTATATATGGACATGCACAGTACTACTTCTATTTTTATATATGGACAATGCACAGTACTACTTCTATTTTTATATATGGACAATGCACAGTACTACTTCTATTTTTATATATGGACAATGCACAGTACTACTTCTATTTTTATATATGGCAATGCACAGTACTACTTCTATTTTTATATATGGAATGAGTTACAATGCACAGTACTACTTCTATTTTTATATATGGACAATGCACAGTACTATTTACTACTTCTATTTTTATATATGGACAATGCACAGTACTACTTCTATTTTTATATATGACATGTACAGTACTACTTCTATTTTTATATATGGACATGCACAGTACTACTTCTATTTTTATATATGGGGTACTACTTCTATTTTTATATATGGACACTGCACAGTACTACTTCTATTTTTATATATGGACAATGCACAGTACTACTTCTATTTTTATATATGGACAATGCACAGTACTACTTCTATTTTTATATATGGACAATGCACAGTACTACTTCTATTTTTATATATGGACAATGCACAGTACTACTTCTATTTTTATATATGTACAATGCACAGTACTACTTCTATTTTTATATATGGACAATGCACAGTACTACTTTTATTTTTATATATGGACAATGCACAGTACTACTTCTATTTTTATATATGGACAATGCACAGTACTACTTCTATTTATATATGGACAGTGCACAGTACTACTTCTATTTTTTTATATATGGACAATGCACAGTACTACTTCTATTTTTATATATGGACAATGCACAGTACTACTTCTATTTTTATATATGGACAATGTACAGTACTACTTCTATTTTTATATATGGACAATGCACAGTACTACTTCTATTTTTATATATATCTAATGTACAGTACTACTTCTATTTATATATATGTACAGTGCACAGTACTACTTCTATTTTTATATATGGACAGTGCACAGTACTACTTCTATTTTTATATATGGACAATGCACAGTACTACTTCTATTTTTATATATGGACAGTGCCAGTACTACTTCTTATTTTTATATATGGACAATGCACAGTACTACTTCTATTTTTATATATGGACAGTGCACAGTACTACTTCTATTTTTATATATGGACAATGCACAGTACTACTTCTATTTTTTTATATATGGACAGTGCACAGTAATACTTCTATTTTTATATATGGACAATGCACAGTACTACTTCTATTTTTATATATGGACAATGCACAGTACTACTTCTATTTTTATATATGGACAATGCACAGTACTACTTCTATTTTTATATATGGACAATGCACAGTACTACTTCTATTTTATATATATGGACAGTGACAGTACTACTTCTATTTTTATATATGGACAATGCACAGTACTTTGTCTCCGTCCCAGTCTCAGGTCTTTTGCAGACTCCAACAGATTTTCTTACAGAATGGTCCTGTATTTGGCTCCATCCATCTTCCCATCAATTTTAACCATCTTCCCTGTCCCTGCTGAAGAAAAGCAGGCCCAAACCATGATGCTGCCACCACCATGTGTGACAGTGGGGATGGTGTGTTCAGGGGGATGAGCTGTGTTGCTTTTACGCCAAACATAATTTTGCATTGTGGCCAAAAAGTTCGATTTTGGCTTCATCTGAGCAGAACACCTTCTTCCACATGTTTGGTGTCTCCCAGGTGACTTTTTATGGATATCTTTGAGAAATAGCTTTCTTCTTGCCACTCTTCCATAAAGGCCAGATTTGTGCAGTGTACGACTGATTGTTGTCCTATGGACAGACTCTCCCACCTCAGCTGTAGATCTCTGCAGTTCATCCAGAGTGACCATGGGCCTCTTGGCTTCATCTCTGATCAGTCTTCTCCTTGTTTGAGATGAAAGTTTAGAGGGACGGCCGGTTCTTGGTAGATTTGCAGTGGTCTGATACTCCTTCCATTTCAATATGATCGCTTGCACAGTGCTCCTTGGGATGTTTAAAGTTTGGGAAATCTTTTTGTATCCAAATCCGGCTTTAAACTTCTCCACAACAGTATCACGGACCTGCCTGGTGTGTTCCTTGGTCTTCATGATGCTCTCTGCGCTTTAAACAGAACCCTGAGACTATCACAGAGCAGGTGCATTTATACGGAGACTTGATTACTCACAGGTGGATTATATTTATCATCATCAGTCATTTAGGACAACATTGGATCATTCAGAGATCCTCACTGAACTTCTGGAGTAAGTTTGCTGCACTGAAAGTAAAGGGGCCGAATAATATTGCACGCCCCTCTTTTCAGTTTTTTATTTTTTACAAAAGTTTAAAATAACCAATAAATTTCGCTCTACTTTACAATTGTGTCCCACTTGTTGTTGATTCTTCACCAAAAAATTTAAATTTTATATATTTGTTTGAAGCCTGAAATGTGACAAAAGGTTGAAAAGTTCAAGGGGGCCGAATACTTTCGCAAGGCACTGTATTTCCGAAGTGTCTCTCGAAGAACTCCAGAGGCATCAGGGTGCACTCCGATCCGGTATCAACTAGGCAGCATACCTTCTGGCCCACCAACTCGGCTTCCATAATGGGGCTTCTAGCATATAGGTCGCGTTCATCACGTATGGGGCTTAACTTTTGGTGAACCGCCACAGGACAGAAGTTTAAAGCTGGCTCAGGTTCCATCTGTCCCTGGCACTCTCTGGTGATATGGCCATACTGTCGGCAGCTCCAGCAGAGGGGTCCTCTCGATCCCTGCACAGCATATGGGCCTTGGTTGGTGGGCCCTCGCACCTGGGGTACTCTCGGTGGAAGAGAGCAGGATGATGTGACCCTTTCCGGAGCCATGGATGAACCTGCTTTCATCTGGGACACCTCCAGGCGGAGTTCTCTCATTTCTGCTCATAGAGCCTGGACTACATCCTTCAAGGACCCCGCGTCTTCAGGACCTACTTGGGCCCCTGTTGCTTGGGTGCTACTCACTGCCTTCACACTTACAGCTATGGGCTCTTCTTCCCTTTCTACAGCAGCCAGGTAAACATTATAGAATGTCAGGTTGGCATCTGCCCGGGTCATCTCTTGCAGTTTATCCTGTAAAAACTTATTGGATAATCCTAGGATGAATTGTTCTTGTAGTAGTCGGTCCACTTCTTTGAAGGCTCCCATAGCCTCCGAATCTTGCCACCGCACTTCATTCAGTATCTCCTGTAAGGCGTTAGAGTATTGCATTAAAGCCTCACCCTCTTGCTGTGACCAATTAAAGAAGTTGCTTCGCAACTGTGCTACTTTGGTACACCCTCCCTGAGCTCCCTCTAGCAGGGAGAATATTTTTTTCAAAGTCTCTCTCTCTGATTTGGGCCGCAACATCACTGTCCGTCTAGCATCACCTTCTAGGGCCCCCAATGCTATCTCTGCATGCAGCCACGGTATCAGGTTACTCAATTTAATTACGCTTCGTACCCTTTCGGTCCAGTCCTGCAACGTCATATTGTTACCGTCAAACTTTGGCAGATGCTGCATTAGTGCCCCGGCTGATAAGTACCCTACTTGGGCTTGCATGACTGGTACTGGGGCTGGTAACTCTTGCTGTGCAGTGGCACCCTGGACCGGTGCAGCTGGCACAGGGGGATTAATTCCCGCCATGTTCCCGCCCATGACGGTTGCTGTATCCTGCTGACTAGGCCAAGTTGTAAGCCGTGTACCGGGGTGGGCTCCCCAGGATACAGCGAAGTCACGAACAAAGGAAGCGACTCCAACTCAAGTTAGTTAAAACAAGATTTTACTTTGTGTAGTAACACCCCTTTACCAAAAAGAACAGTTCCAGATATTTACATAAACTCAGCCAGTAAGCTGAGACCCTGGTGTTGCACAGCGCGCTGCCCTCTAATGTGCACCTCCAATATATTCCAAGCTTTTACCTATCTGCAGGCTACAACTAACCAGCCGCTTGTTACCTTTTTGTCACCCTAGTCACAGGAACAATTCAGTGAGTATGATAGGGATACCGGCGGTATAACACAAGAGCTTACAAACTTATCAACATACCCCTATTCCCCCCAAACAAAGTACAACCAAGTAAATATAATAGTAGGTCAGCTTGCAAGCCAAAGAAATGTGAAATTGCATAAAATGTCACTTCCAGACTTCCTCAGAAGCTCCTATATGAGAGTTACAACCCTATAGAATTCTGAGTCTTAGTCCTTACTACCGCATAGGTAGATAATTCACCAGTAGTGTGGCCTGTGAAGATGAGTATCCATAACTAGTCTAAGTATAGGCCCTTACTCAGTCCCAAGCAATTTGGCGCCAAAAATGTAATGTGGTGCATGCACGATTACTTCTCTTACTGACCCGGGTCTGTTGGGTACCTTTAGTCTTTGTTTGGAAGAACTGGAAGAGGGGCTTATCCAGATAACATGCAGTCTCACTGACATTGCCACTTCTCAGCCATGTCCTTGATGACAATCTTCTCCTTCAGGATGCTGTCTGGACCAACTCTGGAACAGTCCTTGATTCAGCTCCATTTTTCTGTGTCCACTTTGCTTGGTCCCTTAGAGATCCTACTACATGTATATCACACTCCATTCCTCCTCCGCCTAGCTCAAAGCACACTCCCAAGATGGCTGCCACACACACTCTGCTCCTCCTCGTAGTTCCACCTCTGCAGAACAGGGTCTCCACTTCACTACTGCAGGGAATTACAGAATTACAGTCTTTTCCCATTTCTGAGGTAACAGTGGCCTCTTGTGGTCAAACAACCAATTATCAGTTTATAAAAAAAAATAAACTTATCTACAGAAACAGGTACATTCGCAACATGAGGGCTGTTTCCCCATCTGACATACAGACTACACAGGACTCTACAGAGTATACAGTGACCATGAAATGGTACATACAGAGTCTACACAGGACTCTACAGAGATTACCGTGACCATATAGTGGTATGTATAAGCTCCACACAGGAACCTGCAGACAGTATACAGAGTCCTAGGAGCCCTGACAGTGTAATACACTATTAGAAATGAGCAAATTTCTCAAAAGTTCGATTCTGAGGTTCGATTCGAAGTTCCAAAAAAATTTGTTTCTATCCGGATTAATTCGCGGCAAATATCATTAAAAAACAGCTATTTCCTGGCTTCAGAGAGCCTGTATAGTGGTGTAGAACACTGTACCTTGCAGTAACACGCATAGGGGGCCTACTGTGGTGGTGAAACAATACTGTGAGTCAGTATGACACGCACATGACAGGTGTCGCTCTTAGAACCGATGCACACTTCACTTATTTGGCCAGTTACGAGGCCAAAACTTACCAACTAACTCAACTTACAGGTCCATGTTAGTGCCAGGTAGAAAGAACCGTGCAGAGGCCCAAGATCATACTGTAGCGTGAAAGAGCACACTCCTTTTACGCCATCGTCTGCTGATTCCACATAGATGTGTACAGAGTGGCAAGGCGACATAATGTGAAATTGGCAGCAGCATGAGCAGGCCACAGAGTGGCAAGGTGATATAATGTGGAGGTGGCAGCAGCATGAGGAGGCCATACAGTGACCCAGTGGCTGCGGCATGAGGAGAGCATAAGGTGACCCAGCAGTGGCAGCAGCATGAGGAGAGCATACAGTGACCCGGTAACAGAGTGTGGAGGTGTCAGCAGCGTGAGGAGGCCTTATAGTCACCCAGTGGCAGATTGCGGAGGTGGCAGCAGCGTGAGTATGCCACAGAGTGGCAAGGTGATATAATGTGTAGGTAGCATCAGCCTTAGGAGGCCATACAGTGACCCAGTGACAGAGTGAGGAGGTGGCAGCAGCATGAGGAGGCCATACAGTCACCCAGTGACAGAGGTGGAGGTGGCAGCAGCGTGAGGAGGCCATACAGTCACCCAGTGACAGAGGCGGAGGTGGCAGCAGCGTGAGGAGGCCATACAGTCACCCAGTGGCAGATTGCGGAGGTGGCAGTAGCGTGAGTATGCCACAGAGTGGCAAGGTAATATAATGAGTAGGTGGCATCAGCCTTAGGAAGCCATACAGTGACCCAGTGGTAGAGTGAGGAGATGGCAGCATGGATCATTTAATCTGCTCCATCAGGCATTGGTGGGTGGAAATCCTGGCTGATCCATGCCTGATTCATCTTCACAAAAGTCAGTCTCTCCAAATTTTGGGTGGACAAGCGAGTTCTCCTTGGGGTAACTATGGCCTCCGCCGCACTAAACACCCACTCTGATGCCACATTACTGGCCGGGCAGGGCAGCTTTTCCAGGGCTAACTCGGTCAATTGTGGCCACAAATCCAGTTTGGCTGCCCAGTAGTCCAGCAGATCTTCGATGACGGGTGGCAGGGTGCTCTCCAAGTATGCCACCACCTGCTGGTTCAACTTCTGCTCTCTATGCGGCTGAAGAAAGCTGCTCATCAGAGACTCTAGGCTCCGGCTGCTGCTGATGGAGCCAATACTGCTCCTGCCACCAACACTCCCTCCCACAGCTGCCATGCCAGTGCAAGTTGAGTGCTCAGGGCCCCCCTGGTCGGACATGCGAGAGGATGGACGGTGGCACAGGTAGGCAGCGGCCAACTTGCTACATAGCATGTCTCTATAGTAGTTCAGTTTGTCCTCCCTCTCAGCGGTTGTAAAAAAGGCCCCCATTTTTCCCTGGTAGCGAGGGTCCAACATGGTGGAGAGCCAGTAGTCATCCCTCTGCCGAATGGTGACAATTCAGCTGTCACTGCACAAGGAAGTCAGCATGCATCGGGCCATTTGTGCAAGTGACTCCGAGGGACTCCCTGCATCCATCTCCACTGCATATTGCCACGGTGTGTCTGGGTCATCTGCCTCATCCTCCTCATCTCCCTCTGGCTGTTCTGGTTGCTCCTGCTCCTCCTCTCCACTTATTTGACACACATTGTTTGTGCTACAATGTCCTCCTCCTCATCCTCCTCCTCCAGTTCAGCCCCAACAGGGTTCATGTGGCCTTGAGATGTAGACGCCACATCTCCAGTCCCCTGACCAGCCAGATTGATAAGCATCTTTTCCAGGATGTGAATCAGTGGAATGACTTTGTTCATCCCGTAGTCCTGGCAACTGACTAACAAAGTGACCTCCTCAAAGGGAACTAACAAACGGCAGGTGTCACACATGAGCTGCCACTGGCTAACGTTAAAGTACGTCAAGCGGACACAGGGGAGTACCTCTGTCCGCTTGAATTATCAAGAAATTGTTTATGGTTTTTCTCTGTTAATATAGTCGATCCAACATGTGGAGGGTTGAATTCCAACGGGTGGAAACATTGCATATCAGCCTATGTTGTGGGAGGCCGATCTGTCGCTGCAGCTCAAGGAGGGTGTGCTTGGCGATGTACGAGTCATTGTGCAGTTGTTCACATAAATCCCTGTTATGTGAATGGTAACACAACTAGAAGGATTTTCGTGTGCAGCAATGTGGTGTTAGGTTTACTTGTAATCCTTCTCCATCTCTTCATAATGTGTGGCCTGCAGTGACTACGACTACAGTCATGTAGAAGTGGACGGACACCCCATGGAGAGAGTCATTCTAGAACATATGTGGACTTATCAATATCTGATCTTCATTCATACAGTAGAAGAGATAAAGGGGATGGAAGGAAATCACCAACAACCCGACTGCAGCCATTTATTATAGGAGAGATCTACAGAAGGAAATGTCAGCTGTGTAAGCTTTTTCCGTCATTGCTCACATGACTCTGAAGTCTAACCAGGTGACCACATATGGATGAAGAGGATACTTTACTACAAGTCAATGTCTAATACATTCCTGCCCACAATCAGAGTGTATTGGATTGCTCTAGAAACATGACATGTTGTACCTTGACTTGGAGTAAAGTATCCTCTTCATCCATCTATACGTGGTCTTCTAGTTCTACTTTGGATGGACAAGAAGTTCCTGTTGAAAATACACCTGCTTGTCTGTATTACCAAAACCCCATTATCTACACATAAACATCACAATGGCTTCTCTCCTGTGTGACTTCTCTGATGTTTTTCAAGATTTGATTTAGCTGTAAAACATTTTCCACATTCTGCACATGAATATGACTTCTCTCCTCTGTAGATTCTTTCATCTTAAACAAGATGTGTTTTTATAATAAAACATTTCCCACATTCTGAACATGACTATGGCTTCTCTCCTGTGTGAATTCTCAAATGCTTATCAAGATTTGATCTAATTGTAAAACATTTCCCACATTCTGAGCATGAATATGGCTTCTCTCCTGTGTGAGTTCTCTCGTGTGCATAAAGAATTGATTTCAGAGTAAAACATTTCCCACATTCTGAGCATGAATAAGGCCTTTCTCCTGTGTGAGTTCTCTCATGTTTTTCAAGATTTGACTTCTGAGTAAAACATTTTCCGCATTCTGAACAAGAATATGGCTTCTCTCCTGTGTGAGTTCTCTTGTGCATAACAAGACTACCTTTATCTGTAAAACATTTTCTACATTCTGAACATGAATAAGGATTCTCTCCTGAGTGACTTCTTTCATGTACAAGACATGATTTGTAAGCAAAACATTTCCCACATTGTGCACATGAATATGCCTTCACTCCAGTGTGAATTTTCTGATGAATTTTTAAAATGAGATTTACCTAGAAAACATTTACTACATTCTGAACATGGATACGGCTTCTCTCCAGTGTGAGTTCTCTCATGTACAACAAGATTTGATTTATATATAAAACATTTCCCACATTCTGAACATTCATATGGCTTCTCTGCTTTGTGAGTTCTTTGATGATAATTAAGATTTGGCTTACATGTAAAGCATTTCCCACATTCTAGACATGAATATGGCTTCTCTCCTGTGTGAATTCTCTCATGTCTACCAAGATTTGACTTATCTTTAAAGCATTTCCCACATTCTGAACATGAATATGGCTTCTCTCCAGTGTGAATTCTCTCATGTGAAACAAGTTTTGACGTATCTTTAAAGCATTTCCCACATTCTGAACATGAATATGGCTTCTCTCCTGTGTGAAATCTCTCATGATTAACAAGATTTCCTTTCTGAATAAAACATTTCCCACATTCTGAACATGAATATGGCTTCTCTCCTGTGTGAATTTTCCTGTGTGTATAAAGACTTGAACTTTGTGTAAACTCTTTTCCACATTCCCCACACAGAAACCTTTTCCCCTTTTTCTTCCTGGTACTTGTGGTCGCAATCTGTGATGGGTCAGAAGGTTCCTCATGATTCGGGGGATTATATGATGGATCTGTACTGTGACGTCCTGGATGTACATTAGGGGTAATGAGGTTTTCTCCTGAGCAGCGCTCCATCATATCTCTATCTTCTCCTTTATCACTTACAGATAACATGAAGTTTCCCTCAGAGTTCTTACTGGGATTTTCTGTAGGATTAAAAATGGATTTTGTGATTTATTTCAAACAACAAAGAAGAGAAATTTATAACCTTCCTATTAGGCTGGAAACACACAGGTAGTATTTGAGGCAGTTATGTTAACCCAAAGTAAATATAGCATGGTGTAGCTTCCTGCTGTCTTATTCCACAACTGCCATGATGCATTGCTCTTCACTCTGATCCCCCTCTCACTCCCTCCCCTCCCTCCCTCTCTGAAACACCCACTCCCTGTTTCCATAGCTAGCCCGCAGACTAATAGCTACCTACCTACCTAACACAGCCCAGCCCCCTCCACCGCATCATACTTACTTGTCTTCCTGTCCTGGAGATCACTCTCTTCTGTGCTGCTGGCTCCTTCTTCTCTTGACTTCTGCTGGTGCCTGTACAATATAGCCACTCCAGCTCTATTGTGTATGCGTGGGAGGCCAGATCCTTCTCCTTCCAACGACTGCTGGCTCTTGTGCAATGGAGTCACTCCGGATCTATTGCACAGGCGCCAGCAGAAAGGAAGGACGTTTCGTGCTCAGATGATCAGGACATGAAGGTAGGTAAGTATGATGGGGTGGGGGTAGTATTGGTGACAATCCATTTCTGGAAACAGACAGGGGGAGGGTGTTTAGTTTAGAGTTAAATTATCATTTTATCCCGGACAACCCCTTTTAACCAGGGACCAGGACAATCTATTCAGTCCCATCCTGACCAAGTAATGCAGATGCATCTGGATAAAGGATTTGATAGAGACTGAGCCAATGGATCCTTAGGACTCGATTCCTGAATGGGCTTGATGAGACCTAATAGATCTGTACCACAAAAGACCGGAGGCCGGCACCATGGAGATGGTCTCTTTGCTTCAGATCTTAATTGACATCACAGAAAATGGCCAAAATTCCCAATACCAGATGCTACATGGCTGTGCAGGATACAAGATATGGTAGAAAAATATACAGGTGCAACATGGAAGCTCCAGCCACACCCCTACAATCCATGAGGGGGGATGTCAGAACTTCAAATGCACACAAATGACTTATACACGGCAATGTCACATGATAAATGGAGCGCCAAAGAGCAGCCTATTGGTCACGCCCCACATTGGGGGCCTGCTTGTGTCCTGCACAGCCATGTATCGTCTGGTATTGGGTAAGTGCGGCCTCTTTCTGTGATACATTCAAAATATTGACCAATGTCTCATGGGTACTTCAGCTTTATTGCAGGGTGTGGCCAAGGCCTGTAGGTTATGCAGGATGCGGTCAGACCCTGTTGGTTTTTGCAGAGTGCCGGGTTGACCTATGGAGATAGTCAGGTGATAATACAAGGGCAATAACTAGAAAGCTTTAACTAATAAAGGGCTATGGGCACGATTACCACCAGGGGGCGATGAGCATTGTCACAAGTCTTAGAAGAAGGACACCGCAGTCTCAGGAAGTTCAGCTATTATAATATCTATTGCTTGGTGATCCGTCTGCAGAACTGAAAGTATTTCCTTGGGAAGTGTAAAAGCCAGAAAAGAGAAGTTACAGTTTGTTCCACCTCAAGTGACCTTTTTAAGACATTACTACAGAGCTGTAGTCGGATATAGCAGGAGGTGGTGACAGTGCCGGCCAACTATGACAAATCCTCCATACAGTCCTGGCACAAAAACATGGAGGTAGCCAAAGACCACTGGGAGATTATTCCTTTTATCCTGAATATTCAGTTATCTGGGGGTCTCCTTCCTGCAGCAGATAAATGCGAACACAAAAAATGTAAATGTTGTCACACAATTAACCATTCAGCCAAAACCATTACGAGCTTTTCAACAGGCGATATTTTTCCGATCAATCATTTCCTGAACTGTTCATCCTCCTTTGTCATCTATGTCCTGGAGTGCCCTTGTGGCCTCCAGTATGTAGGAAGGACCTTCAGACCATTAAGGGAGAGGCTAAATAAGCACAGATCTAATGAAACTAATGGCTACCTCAAACACAGTGTATCAAAACATGCCTTGGTGTCGCATAAATCTTGTTTCGATGCATTCAAAATCACACCAATAGACCACATCCCTGCCCATACCAACAACAGATTTGAAAAGCTCAAGAGAAAGGAAATGGATTGGATTTTTAAATGTAACTCTCTAACACCAGCTGGGCTTAATGAAGCACTTGAGTCTGTATATGACTAGGTATTCTAAGGCGTGTGTATATATTTGCATATGCACACATCGCCGACATTATCTTCTCCTCTCCAGTACATTCGTTTGAACCCATATGTATTGTCATTCTTTTTTGTCCTATGCCTATCACTTAGAATTATCTCTTATCTCTTATATATATATAAAAATGAGTTCCTGTCTGTCTGTCTGTTCTTTATGCACGACCAAACGACTGGACCGATCCTCACCAAATTTGGCACACAGGTACATCAGATGTCCGGGAATATTATAGACGGGGTCTCAGCTCTCTAGGATGTACCTGAGATACAGTATTACCAAAAAATGACCAGCATTAGCTAATACGATGCTGCAAGTCTTTCACTCATATTCCAACTGCCATACACACGGTCACATTTCCCTTATCAGCCAATAGAAGTTCGCAGGTACTTACTCTCCTCAGGCACACAGGTTTCCATAGCAACCAAGCTATGACCTGTATTAGTCAATAGTAGTTCGCAGGTCCTTAAATATTCAGTCGTATGACGTGTATTAGCCAATATAAGTTCACATTTAATTTACCAGGTTTCCATAACAACACAGCCATAAATAGACTGTACCTATACTGGACTCAGTGGCGTAACTAGCAATGGCTGGGGCCCAAGGTGAACATTTGAAATGGGACCCCCCACCCGCACAAACTGCATTCCTACACACACTATTATGCCCCATAGTGGCCCCTACATACACTATTAGGCCCCATAGTGGCCCTTGCACACAGTATTCTGCCCCATAGTGGCCCCTGCACACAGTATCATAGTGGCCCCTTCATATAGTACTATGCACACTCCCTGCTACCTCTTCAATGTTGGACCAGATGTCACGTGAGCCAGGCATGCATTGCGACGCATAATGACGTCGGACTGGCCCACCGACATCTGGGACGTCACCAAGGAGGCCCAAAGCCTGCTGAAAAGACCCCAGAGTATAATGATAGCAGTGTTTGTGGGGTTCACGGCCCGCAGGCCTTACTTACTGATCCTCGCTCCTACTCATGGCCGTGAGCAGGAGCGGGGATCTGTAAGTAAATAGGGCCCACTACCAGCTGGTGTTACACCAGCAGGTAACGGCCTATTAAAAAAAAAAAAAAAACATCAGGGGCCCGCCAGGACCCCTAATGTCCCGGGCCCTTTGGCAGCCGCTACCACTGCTATTCGGTATTTACACCACTGACTGGACTGCCATACTGGATTTCAGGATTCTTATAAATTGAAATGTTTTTAAACTACTCATGTCCCCAGCAGCAAAACGCATGGCTGCTGCTCAAGCTAATGAAAACTCTCAGCAGACCCAAGCCTGTCTCCAATCTGATAAGGTATGTTACAGACAACAGCGAGCTGCTGAAACTCCCCAGCAGACCCAAGCCCGTCTCCAATCTAACAAAGCATTGTCAGCCACATGCACACAGCTGCACTCCAGGTTTCTATAACAACCCAGCCATTTTTCTTCACGGCTGTAGGTCAGCTTTAAAGGGGCAGGGCGCTGTGGATGACACTGTTACACAAGGTCACATACACACAGCTTTACTCCAGGTTTTCCATAACAACCGATCGCAGGTCTTTCACTGATATCCAAACTGAGATACACATGATCACATGACGCTTACGGACCAATGGAAAATCACAGGTTCTTCAGTCTTGACATACACACAGCTTTACACCAGGTTTCCCTAGCAACCAAGCTATTTATGTCCTGTATAAGTCAATAGCAGTTCGCAGGTCCTTAAATATTCAGTCATATGACGTGTATCAGCCAATATAAGTTCACATTTCATTTACCAGGTTTCCATAGCAACACAGCCATAAATAGACTGTACCTATACTGGACTGCCATACTGGATGTTAAGTGCAAAACTGGCCAATTCTTATGGGGTCACTACACAAACAAAAAATGAAATATACCCGTGCGAAGCCGGGTCCTTCTGCTAGTTATGTATATGTTTGTATATAGTGAAATATATTTCTTAGCCATAATCATATGTTTATTACCCATTTTCATTTTTATTTTTCATTCATCCATGTATTGATACATTCTCTAGCCCCAGTCATATGAGCATGATGTCCGCCCTCTCATTACTCATTAACATTATTTCTTCTTTTCAGTGCTATTTTATATTTCATACCATTCATAGTTCTGATCAGTCCTGCACCCGCTACACACATGCGCAGTAGCGATCTCCGGACGCCAATGAAACTTTTAGCGCTACCAACTCATAATTCTTTTTTTTCTTTTTTTTTTTTTTCTTCTCAATTAAAACTTTATCTCTCAATCGAATTTTTACCCACAAGTTTGAACCTCTCCCCCTAGGGGTGACCCCATTTCACCACACCTTTATAAGCCTTTCTGAAAGTGGTCTCCACATTCACTTCAACTCTTACAGCCTACCTCCTCAGGCTGGTAAGTACCAAAAAACATTTGGTTCTTATGTGCATTTTGATTTTATATTGCATTTATTAGCCTTTTAAGCTTTACTTATTTATTATTTATTTTTTTGAGTACATTCATTACCACTATTTATTTATTTAATTATTTCATTATTTATCTATCCATGACAATATTATCTGGTGGGATACTTTTCTTTTATCCCATAGAATGGTATCATTAATTTCACTGGTTCTAAATTCCAATTACTGACTCTTTACATGTGTATTCTTTTATTGTTTTTATGTTTAGTCTCTTGTACACTTGATAAAGGGGATCTGATTTCCCCGAAACGCGTTGTGTTATTTGAGTATAATAAAGCATCTTTGGTGAAGCGCGGTCCCCACACTTCATTTTTTGGGAGATTCTCCTACCAATCCATTACACCAGAGCAGCGACGGTGGCCCTACTAAAGGAGAAGTCTGCAGACACAGTGTTAGGACACCATCTTACTACTCAAGCACCTCACTCAGACTAGAACTAAACATCTTCAGCTATGAGGCTGACCAGAAGTGTCCCTACACATAGGAAGTGTCCCTACAAATAGGAAGTGTGGGAATACACAAAATCCTTTACAGTAACTTCAGCTCTGATTTTGGAGTAATATACAGTCCCTGACAGAAGTTCTGTCGCTTATCCATGTTGTGGAATCTAAAGCTTATAACCTGACTTTAAATTCATCCATTGGTTTTAGAAATGACTCATATGAAAGCTGAAACCCTCCCAAATGATTTTTTGGTTAAGAAAATAAATTGGCTTCACTGCTGAAATATTCATCATTTAATGAACACAGAAAGGTCAGATTTTAGCAAGACAAAAGTTTTGTCGCCTTGTCATATAATGCACCCAATCTTAGTTTAAAGCCTCACCTGTGCTCACTAATTGATCGGTTAATTAGTGGGTGTGCATAAAAAAAACTCCAGCACCCCAGACCTTCACCTCTGACAACATGCCAAAAATCAACCCTGCGACCAAAGCCTTGATTATCAAGAGGCTGAAGACCAGATCCACTGCAGAGGTGGCTGCACCTTTAATGTGTCTCTGCGTCAAGTACAAAGAATTAAAAAAAAAATTAGAACAGACTGGAGATGTGTTTGTCAAGCCCAGGTCCGGCCGACCCCACAAGACAACTGCTCAGGAGGAACGTTTGTTGGTTAGAAAATCAAAAGCCAGTCCCTCTTCCACTGCAGCAGAGCTCCAACAGGCCTGGTCACCTCAAGTCCGTGTCAACTAGAACAGTTTGTAGGATTCTGTCTCGAAATGGCCTCCATGGTGGAATCAGTGCCCAGAAGCCAGCACTAAACAAAAGGCAATTAAAAAACCGTGTGGCATTTGCCAAGGCCCACAGCCTGCTAAACGGATGGACGCTGGAAAAGTGGCAGAAGGTGGATGTCTCAGATGAATCTTCAGTTGAATTACACCACAGCCGCCAAAAATACTGCAGGAGACCTACTGGAGCCCGTATGGATCCAAGATACACCCAGAAAACAGTTAAGTTTGGTGGTGGAAAGATCATGGTCTGGGGTTACATTCAGTATGGGGTTGTGCGAAACATGTGCAAGGAGGAAGGCAATATCAATAGCCTAAAATTTCAAGAAATATTAGCTTTCTCTTACATTCCAAATCATAAAAGGGGTCACATTTTGCAGCAGGATGGTGCTCCATCTCATACATCCATCTCTATATTAAAGTTCCTCAAGGCAAAGAAGATCAAGGTGCTCCAGGACTGGCCAGCCCAGTCACCAGACATGAACATCATTGAGTATGTTTGGGGTAGGATGAAAGAGGAAGCTTGGCAGACAAAACCAAAGAATCTTGATAAACTCTGGGAGGCATAGAAGACGGCATTCTTTGCTATTCCTGATGACGTCATCAATAAATTGTATGAATCATTGTTGAAACGCATGGATGCCGTCCTTCAAGCTCATGGAAGTCACACAAAATATTAAATATGGCTCTAATAGCACCAAAACCTCATTCACCAATGTTATGAAACAGATCTTTGTTTTTGAACAGAATTATTGGTTTGATTTTCACATTACTTTATGTGTGCGACAAAACTTTTGTCTTGCCAAAATCTGACCTTTCTGTGTTCATTAAATGATGAATATTTCAGCAGTGAAGCCAATTTTATTTTCTTAACCAAAAAATCATTTGGGAGGGTTTCAGCTTTCATATGAGTCATTTCTAAAACCAATGGATGAATTTAAAGTCAGGTTATAAGCTTTTGATTCCACAACATGGATAAGCGACAGAACTTCTGTCAGGGACTGTAGAAGAGTTAAGACTTCATCGGGTCATCAGATAATAAAACTGTAAGGAGAAGAGAATAATCATCCTTTATCCTTTACTAACAATCAGAGGTAAGAGCCAGGCAGCAGACTACTGACAGGACACCATGATAGAATCAATCAGAAGTAAGAGCCAGGCAGCAGAATACTGACAGGACCCCAGGATAGAAACAATCAGAGGTAAGAGCCAGGCAGCAGAATACTGACAGGACTACAGGATAGAAACAATCAGAAGTAAGAGCCAGGCAGCAGACTACTGACAGGACCCCAGGATAGAAACAATCAGAGGTAAGAGCCAGGCAGCAGACTACTGACAGGACCGCAGGATAGAAACAATCAGAAGTAAGAGCCAGGCAGCAGACTACTGACAGGACCCCAGGATAGAAACAATCAGAGGTAAGAGCCAGGCAGCAGATGACTGACAGGACCCCAGGATAGAAACAATCAGAAGTAAGAGCCAGGCAGCAGACTACTGACAGGACCCCAGGATAGAAACAATCAGAAGTAAGAGCCAGGCAGCAGACTACTGACAGGACCCCAGGATAGAAACAATTAGAGGTAAGAGCCAGGCATCAGACTACTGACAGGACCCCAGGATAGAAACAATCAGAGGTAAGAGCCAGTCAGCAGACTACTGACAGGACCCCAGGATAGAAACATTCAGAGGTAAGAGCCAGGCAGCAGACTACTGACAGGATTACAGGATAGAAACAATCAGCTTTCTTCTTTACTTCTCAGTTATCACCTAGCAATGTAAGTAAAATAATGGACAGCACAAAGGTGTTTGTGTTGTTTTCATAGACCCATTGCTATGAATGGCGGAGACAAGTGGAGATATGAGAGAGAAATACCGCACGACACAAGTATTTTCTGTACGTCTGTGAAAGGCCCCCCCGGCTATAATGGGTCCTTGTGCAGAATAGCACTTAGTGTCACCGTGACCTTTTGGCGATGACATGTTAGGAATTTGTGAGCGAGTGTCATCGATATTTGCATGTAGCTGTATAGTGGCCCCAGAACAAGCTGTACTGGGGGGCCCTGGACATCTCACTCCATCACTGCTTAGTTTGCACTGTGGGATTTTGTTGCGATATTTTGGATGAAATCTGGTGAAATCTTATCAGCAGTGCTGGTAGTGTACATGACAGGAGGGTCACCAGAATCTACTGCAACAGCGTCCTGTGTGAACAAGGCCTCAAAATACCTCAAGAGAATAAGCTTCAAAGTCTAAAACACATTAATAAAGTACTCCAGAGCGGAACATTATATATACACATTATACACAAGTACACATATACACATTATACACATCACATCACACACATATACACATTATACACATCACTCACATATACACATTATACATATATACACATCATACACATCACACATTATACACATCACAATATATACATGGACACATCACACACATTATACACATGTTACATAGAAATACACTTACATGTGGCAGATTGCTCAGTGCGGCAGTTCTGGAGCTTCTCTACAAGTAACCAGAAAGTTGTTGTCAGATCCTCTTTTTACAGTAACATATAGTGGTATATACAGACTACACAGGACTCTACAGAGTATACAGTGACCATATAGTGGTATATACAGACTACACAGGACACTACAGAGTATACAGTGACCATATAGTGGTATATACAGACTACACAGGACACTACAGAGTATACAGTGACCATATAATGATATACATTGGGGTAATAAGTATTTGATACAATGGCCATTTTGCAAGTTTTCCCACCTATAAAGAACGGAGAGATCTGTAATTTTTATCGTAGGGACACTTCTACTGTGAGAGACAGAATCCAAAAAAAAAAAATCCATAAAATCCCATTGTAAGATTTTTAAATAATGAATTTGCATTTTATTGCATGAAATAAGTATTTGATCTCCTACTAACCAGTAAATCTTCCGGCTCTCTCATATCTGTGAGTTTTTCTTCCTCTGCTCTCATTACCTGTATTAATTGCTCCTCTTTGAACTTTATTCCTGTATAATAGACGCCTGTCCACACTATCAACCAATCTCACTCCAACCTCTCCAGCATGGCCAAGACCAAAGAGCTGTGTAAGGACACCAGGGACACAATTGTAGCCCTGCACAAGGTTGGGATAGACGACAGGACAAGAGGCCAGCAGCTGGCTGAGAAGGAACAACTGTGGGCACTATTATTAGAAAATGGAAGAAACACAAGATGACTGTCAATCTTCCTCGGTCTGAGGCTCCATGCAAGATCTCGCCTCGTGGGGTAAGGAGGATACTGAGAAAGGTCTGGAATCAGCTGAGAACTACACGGGAGGAGCTGATCAATGGCCTGAAGAGAGCTGGGACCAGTGTCCAGGATTACCGTTAGTAACACACTACACAATCATGGATTAAAATCCTGCTGCTCACCCCAGCACATGTCCAGGTCCATATGAAGCTCCACAACAACCATCTGGATGATTCAGAGGAGGCATGGGAGAAGGTCATGTGGTCAGTTGAGACCAAAATAGAACTTTCTGGTATCAACTCCACTCGCCGTGTTTGGAGATAGAAGAAGGATGAGCACAACCCCAAGAACACCGTCCCAACCATGAAACATGGGGGTGGAAACATCACACTTTGGGGGTGCTTTTCTGCAAAGGGGACAGGACGACTGCACCGTATTGAAGGGAGGATGGATGGGGCCTTGTCGCGAGATTTTGTGCAACAACCTCCTTCCCTCACTTAGAGCATTAGAGATGGGTTATGGCTGGCTCTTCCAGCATGACAATGATCCCAAGCACACCGCCAGGGCAGCGAAGGAGCGGCTTCGTAAGAAGCATTTCAAGGTCCTGGAGTGGCCTAGCCAGTCTCCAGATCTCAACCCCATAGAAAACCTTTGGAGGCAGCTGAAACTCAATATAGCCCAGCGACAGCCCCGAAACTTAAAAGATGTGGAGAAGATCTGTATGGAGTAGTGGGGGGACAAAATCCCTGCTGCAGGCTGCGCAAACTTGGTCAAGAACTACAGGAAACGTCCGACCTCTGTAACTGCAAACAAAGGTTTCTGTATCAAATATATTAAGTTCTGTTTTTCTATTGTATCAAATACTTGTTTCATGTAATAAAATGCACATTAATTATTTAAAAATCATAAAATGGGATTTTCTGGATTTTTTTTTTTGATTCTGTCTCTCACAGTAGAAGTGTCCCTGCGATATAAATTACAGATCTCTCCATTGTTTGTAGGTGGAAAACTTGCTAAATCGTCAGTATATCAAATATTTATTTTCCCTACTGTATATACAGAGTCTATACATCACACACATATACACATCACACACATATACACATATCACACACATACATACATATCACACACATATACACATATATAGACATCACACACATATACACATATCACACACATATATACATTATACATATGTTGCATAGAAATACACTTACATGTGGCAGATTGCTCGGTGCGGCAGTTCTGGAGCTTCTCTACAAGTAACCAGAAAGTTATTGTCAGATCCTTTTTGTGCAGAATCCCCCCCCCCTTCCCCTTCCCCTCCTATCCCATCCCCCTCCTCCCTAATGACCAGTATTGCTCTTCCTCCCCTTGGGGGTGTTCAGACAGTGCAGATAGTTGTTCTTTTTGGTAACAGCTGCATTGTGCGGAACACATGAGGAGGAACAGGGGAGCAAACATATGAGGGGGACCTGTATACAAGGTATACAGATATAGTGGTATATACAGACTACACAGGACACTACAGAGTATACAGTGACCATATAGTGGTATATACAGACTACACAGGACTCTACAGAGTATACAGTGACCATATAGTGGTATATACAGACTACACAGGACTCTGCAGAGTATACAGTGACCATATAGTGGTATATACAGACTACACAGGACTCTACAGAGTATACAGTGACCATATAGTGGTATATACAGACTACACAGGACTCTACAGAGTATACAGTGACCATATAGTGGTATATACAGACTACACAGGACTCTACAGAGTATACAGTGACCATATAGTGGTATATACAGACTACACAGGACACTACAGAGTATACAGTGACCATATAGTGGTATATACAGACTACACAGGACTCTACAGAGTATACAGTGACCATATAGTGGTATATACAGACTACACAGGACTCTACAGAGTATACAGTGACCATATAGTGGTATATACAGACTACACAGGATACTACAGAGTATACAGTGATCATATAGTGGTATATACAGACTACACAGGACTCTACAGAGTATACAGTGACCATATAGTGGTATATACAGACTACACAGGACTCTACAGCATATACAGTGACCATATAGTGGTATATACAGACTACACAGAGCTCTACAGAGTATACAGTGACCATATAGTGGTATATACAGACTACACAGGACTCTACAGAGTATACAGTGACCATATAGTGGTATATACAGACTACACAGGACTCTACAGAGTATACAGTGACCATATAGTGGTATATACAGACTACACAGGACTCTACAGAGTATACAGTGACCATATAGCGGTATATACAGACTACACAGGACACTACAGAGTATACAGTGACCATATAGTGGTATATACAGACTACACAGGACTCTGCAGCGTATACAGTGACCATATAGTGGTATATACAGACTACACAGGACTCTACAGAGTATACAGTAACCATATAGTGGTATATACAGACTACACAGGACACTACAGAGTATACAGTGACCATATAGTCGTATATACAGACTACACAGAACACTACAGAGTATACAGTGACCATATAGTGGTATATACAGACTACACAGGACACTACAGAGTATACAGTGATCATATAGTGGTATATACAGACTACACAGGACTGTACAGAGTATACAGTGACCATATAGTGGTATATACAGACTACACAGGACTCTACAGAGTATACAGTGACCATATAGTGGTATATACAGACTACACAGGACTACAGAGTATACAGTGACCATATAGTGGTATATACAGACTACACAGGACTCTACAGAGTATACAGTGACCATATAGTGGTATATACAGACTACACAGGACTCTACAGAGTATACAGTGACCATATAGTGGTATATACAGACTACACAGGACTCTACAGAGTATACAGTGACCATATAGTGGTATATACAGACTACACAGGACTCTGCAGAGTATACAGTGACCATATAGTGGTATATACAGACTACACAGGACACTACAGAGTATACAGTGACCATATAGTGGTATATACAGACTACACAGAACACTACAGAGTATACAGTGACCATATAGTGGTATATACAGACTACACAGGACTCTACAGCGTATACAGTGATCATATAGTGGTATATACAGACTACACAGGACTCTACAGAGTATACAGTGACCATATAGTGGTATATACAGACTACACAGGACTCTACAGAGTATACAGTGACCATATAGTGGTATATACAGACTACACAGGGCTCTACAGAGTATACAGTGACCATATAGTGGTATATACAGACTACACAGAGCTCTACAGAGTATACAGTGACCATATAGTGGTATATACAGACTACACAGGACTCTGCAGAGTATACAGTGACCATATAGTGGTATATACAGACTACACAGGGCTCTACAGAGTATACAGTGACCATATAGTGGTATATACAGACTACACAGGACACTACAGAGTATACAGTGACCATATAGTGGTATATACAGACTACACAGGATACTACAGAGTATACAGTGACCATATAGCGGTATATACAGACTACACAGGACTCTACAGAGGATACAGTGACCATATAGTGGTATATACAGACTACACAGGACTCTACAGACAGTATACAGTGACCATATAGTGGTATATACAGACTACACAGGACTCTACAGAGGATACAGTGACCATATAGTGGTATATACAGACTACACAGGACTCTACAGACAGTATACAGTGACCATATAGTGGTATATACAGACTACACAGGACTCTACAGAGGATACAGTGACCATATAGTGGTATATACAGACTACACAGGACTCTGCAGAGTATACAGTGACCATATAGTGGTATATACAGACTACACAGGACTGTACAGAGTATACAGTGACCATATAGTGGTATATACAGACTACACAGGACACTACAGAGTATACAGTGACCATATAATGATATACATTGGGGTAATAAGTATTTGATACAATGGCCATTTTGCAAGTTTTCCCACCTATATAGAACGGAGAGATCTGTAATTTTTATCGTAGGGACACTTCTACTGTGAGAGACAGAATCCAAAAAAAAAAAAATCCAGAAAATCCCATTGTAAGATTTTTAAATAATGAATTTGCATTTTATTGCATGAAATAAGTATTTGATCTCCTACTAACCAGTAAATCTTCCGGCTCTCTCATATTTGTGAGTTTTTCTTCCTCTGCTCTCATTACCTGTATTAATTGCTCCTCTTTGAACTTTATTCCTGTATAATAGACGCCTGTCCACACTATCAACCAATCTCACTCCAACCTCTCCAGCATGGCCAAGACCAAAGAGCTGTGTAAGGACACCAGGGACACAATTGTAGCCCTGCACAAGGTTGGGATAGACGACAGGACAAGAGGCCAGCAGCTGGCTGAGAAGGAACAACTGTGGGCACTATTATTAGAAAATGGAAGAAACACAAGATGACTGTCAATCTTCCTCGGTCTGAGGCTCCATGCAAGATCTCGCCTCGTGGGGTAAGGAGGATACTGAGAAAGGTCTGGAATCAGCTGAGAACTACACGGGAGGAGCTGATCAATGGCCTGAAGAGAGCTGGGACCAGTGTCCAGGATTACCGTTAGTAACACACTACACAATCATGGATTAAAATCCTGCTGGGCACACAAGGTCCCCCTGCTCACCCCAGCACATGTCCAGGTCCATATGAAGCTCCACAACAATCATCTGGATGATTCAGAGGAGGCATGGGAGAAGGTCATGTGGTCAGTTGAGACCAAAATAGAACTTTCTGGTATCAACTCCACTCGCCGTGTTTGGAGATAGAAGAAGGATGAGCACAACCCCAAGAACACCGTCCCAACCATGAAACATGGGGGTGGAAACATCACACTTTGGGGTGCTTTTCTGCAAAGGGGACAGGACGACTGCACCGTATTGAAGGGAGGATGGATGGGGCCTTGTCGCGAGATTTTGTCCAACAACCTCCTTCCCTCACTTAGAGCATTAGAGATGGGTTATGGCTGGCTCTTCCAGCATGACAATGACCCAAAACACCCCGCCAGGGCAGCGAAGGAGCGGCTCCGTAAGAAGCATTTCAAGGTCCTGGAGTGGCCTAGCCAGTCTCCAGATCTCAACCCCATAGAAAATCTTTGGAGGGAGCTGAAACACAAGCTAGCCCAGCGACAGCCCCGAAACTTAAAAGATCTGGAGAAGATCTGTATGGAGTAGTGGGGGGCCAAAATCCCTGCTGCAGGCTGCGCAAACTTGGCCAAGAACTACAGGAAACGTCCGACCTCTGTAACTGCTATATGGTCACTGTATACTCTGTAGAGTCCTGTGTAGTCTGTATATACCACTATATGGTCACTGTATACCCTGTAGAGTCCTGTGTAGTCTGTATATACCACTATATGGTCACTGTATACTCTGTAGAGTCCTGTGTAGTCTGTATATACCACTATATGGTCACTGTATACTCTGTACAGTCCTGTGTAGTCTGTATATACCACTATATGGTCACTGTATACTCTGTAGTGTCCTGTGTAGTCTGTATATACCACTATATGGTCACTGTATACTCTGTAGAGTCCTGTGTAGTCTGTATATACCACTATATGATCACTGTATACGCTGTAGAGTCCTGTGTAGTCTGTATATACCACTATATGGTCACTGTATACCCTGTAGAGTCCTGTGTAGTCTGTATATACCACTATATGGTCACTGTATACTCTGTAGTGTCCTGTGTAGTCTGTATATACCACTATATGGTCACTGTATACTCTGTAGAGTCCTGTGTAGTCTGTATATACCACTATATGGTCACTGTATACTCTGTAGAGTCCTGTGTAGTCTGTATATACCACTATATGATCACTGTATACTCTGCAGAGTCCTGTGTAGTCTGTATATACCACTATATGGTCACTGTATACTCTGTACAGCCCTGTGTAGTCTGTATATACCACTATATGGTCACTGTATACTCTGTAGTGTTCTGTGTAGTCTGTATATACCACTATATGGTCACTGTATACTCTGTAGTGTCCTGTGTAGTCTGTATATACCACTATATGGTCACTGTATACTCTGCAGAGTCCTGTGTAGTCTGTATATACCACTATATGGTCACTGTATACTCTGTATAGCCCTGTGTAGTCTGTATATACCACTATATGGTCACTGTATACTCTGCAGAGTCTGTGTAGTCTGTATATACCACTATATGGTCACTGTATACTCTGCAGAGTCCTGTGTAGTCTGTATATACCACTATATGGTCATTGTATACTCTGTAGAGTCCTGTGTAGTCTGTATATACCACTATATGGTCACTGTATACTCTGCAGAGTCATGTGTAGTCTGTATATACCACTATATGGTCACTGTATACTCTGTAGTATCCTGTGTAGTCTGTATATACCACTATATGGTCACTGTATAATCTGTACAGTCCTGTGTAGTCTGTATATACCACTATATGGTCACTGTATACTCTGCAAAGTCCTGTGTAGTCTGTATATACCACTATATGGTCACTGTATACTCTGTATAGTCCTGTGTAGTCTGTATATACCACTATATGGTCACTGTATACTCTGTAGAGTCCTGTGTAGTCTATATATACCACTATATGGTCACTGTATACTCTGTGGTGTCCTGTGTAGTCTGTATATACCACTATATGGTCACTGTATACTCTGTAGAGTCCTGTGTAGTCTGTATATACCACTATATGGT
Source organism: Leptodactylus fallax (assembly GCA_947044405.1). Taxonomy (NCBI): domain Eukaryota; kingdom Metazoa; phylum Chordata; class Amphibia; order Anura; family Leptodactylidae; genus Leptodactylus; species Leptodactylus fallax. Next base: position 263,709 of record CAMRHE010000395.1, read on the forward strand.
CACTGTATACTCTGCAGAGTCCTGTGTAGTCTGTATATACCACTATAAGGTCACTGTATACTCTGTATAGTCCTTTGTAGTCTGTATATACCACTATATGGTCACTGTATACTCTGTATAGTCCTGTGTAGTCTGTATATACCACTATATGGTCACTGTATACTCTGCAGAGTCCTGTGTAGTCTGTATATACCACTATATGGTCACTGTATACTCTGTAGTATCCTGTGTAGTCTGTATATACCACTATATGGTCACTGTATACTCTGCAGAGTCCTGTGTAGTCTGTATATACCACTATATGGTCACTGTATACCCTGTAGAGCTCTGTGTAGTCTGTATATACCGCTATATGGTCACTGTATACTCTGCAGAGTCCTGTGTAGTCTGTATATACCACTATATGGTCACTGTATACTCTGTAGAGTCCTGTGTAGTCTGTATATACCACTATATGGTCACTGTATACTCTGTAGTGTCCTGTGTAGTCTGTATATACCACTATATGGTCACTGTATACTCTGCAGAGTCCTGTGTAGTCTGTATATACCACTATATGGTCACTGTATACTCTGTAGAGCCCTGTGTAGTCTGTATATACCACTATATGGTCACTGTATACTCTGTAGTGTCCTGTGTAGTCTGTATATACCACTATATGGTCACTGTATACTCTGTACAGTCCTGTGTAGTCTGTATATACCGCTATATGGTCACTGTATACTCTGTAGTGTCCTGTGTAGTCTGTATATACCACTATATGGTCACTGTATACTCTGTAGTGTCCTGTGTAGTCTGTATATACCACTATATGGTCACTGTATACTCTGTAGAGCTCTGTGTAGTCTGTATATACCACTATATGGTCACTGTATACTCTGTACAGTCCTGTGTAGTCTGTATATACCGCTATATGGTCACTGTATACTCTGTATAGTCCAGTAACACACAATACCGATTGTAGTCGGATTGGCCACTGAGAGTTTGTGATTGATTGTTTGATACGGCGGCTATACATGTCACTACAGTCTGTACATGCCATGTACTAATGGATGCTCTAAGGTTGTATTCACATGACAGAGTTTCACCCGGGGAAACTTGGTCGGTGTGCTGGTCGGATTTGGCAGCTTGAACAGTATTCTAGGAGAGGAAATTCTAGAATAATAGTTACCCATGATGCTAGAAGTACCTGTATACCAACAATGTACTATCCCATACTCCTAGCAGCATAGATAACTGTACTGCTAGGAGTCCCTTGTCCGGCATACTGCTCAAGCTCTTAAATCCGGCCAACACACAGACCAAAGTTCACAGGTGAAACTCAGTGATGTGAAAAAGAGGTTTAGGGACAGGAACTCATTGCCTCTCACAAAGCCAGCCAACTCACTTTGCTCTGCACTGATGAGGGACAAAAATCCCGAAACGGCGCTGTATGCAGATAAGTGAAATTGGCTTGGCTAAAATCCTGTTTGCTGTCTCAAGACTCAGTGAGTCAAAAGCAAATTGAGGATCTGTTACATCCAACAGAGGGCGCATGAGCTCCCCAGCTCCTTTCCCATAATGCCTTGTGATGTGAAAAAGAGGAAACAGTGTTTTGTTGAGACAGACCCTCTCTCAGTCTTCTGTATCACTCTATCAATTAATTAATTCTAATACTTCTTTAGTCCTAACACTACACTAATCCCCAGAACCCCCCACACTGTATTATCTGTGTATTATCTCCTATCTCTCTCCAGTATGAACACTACACTAATCCCCAGAACCCCCCCACACTGTATTATCTGTGTATTATCTCCTATCTCTCTTTAGTCCTAACACTACACTAATCCCCAGAACCCCCCACACTGTATTATCTGTGTATTATCTCCTATCTCTCTCCAGTCCTAACACTACACTAATCCCCAGAACCCCCCACACTATTATCTGTGTATTATCTCCTCTCCTGTCCTAACACTACACTAATCCCCAGAACCCCCCACACTGTATTATCTGTGTATTATCTCCTCTCCTGTCCTAACACTACACTAATCCCCAGAACCCCCCACACTGTAATATCTGTGTATTATCTCCTATCTCTCTCCTGTCCTAACACTACACTAATCCCCAGAACCCCCCACACTGTAATATCTGTGCATTATCTCCTATCTCTCTCCAGTACTAACACTACACTAATCCCCAGAACCCCCCACACTGTATTATCTGTGTATTATCTCCTATCTCTCTCTAGTCCTAACACTACACTAATCCCCAGAACCCCCCACACTGTATTATCTGTGTATTATCTCCTATCTCTCTCCTGTCCTAACACTACACTAATCCCCAGAACCCCCCACACTGTATTATCTGTGTATTATCTCCTATCTCTCTCTAGTACTAACACTGCACTAATCCCCAGAACCCCCCACACTGTATTATCTGTGTATTATCTCCTATCTCTCTCCAGTCCTAACACTACACTAATCCCCAGAATCCTCCACACTGTATTATCTGTGTATTATCTCCTATCTCTCTCCTGTCCTAACACTACACTAATCCCCAGAACCCCCCACACTGTAATATCTGTGTATTATCTCCTATCTCTCTCCTGTCCTAACACTACAGTAATCCCCAGAACCCCCCACACTGTATTATCTGTGTATTATCTCCTATCTCTCTCCAGTCCTAGCACTACACTACTCCCCAGAACCCCCCACACTGTATTATATGTGTATTATCTCCTATCTCTCTCCAGTCCTAACACTACACTAATCCCCAGAATCCCCCACACTGTATTATCTCCTATCTCTCTCCAGTCCTAACACTACACTAATCCCCAGAACCCTCACACTGTATTATCTGTGTATTATCTCTTATCTCTCTCGAGTCCTAACACTACACTAATCCGCAGAACCCCCATACTGTATTATCTGTGTATTATCTCCTATCTCTCTCTAGTCCTAACACTACACTAATCCCCAGAACCCCCCACACTGTATTATCTGTGTATTATCTCCCTCTCTCCAGTCCTAACACTACACTAATCCCCAGAACCCTCCACACTGTATTATCTGTGTATTATCTCCTATCTCTCTCGAGTCCTAACACTACACTAATCCGCAGAACCCTCCACACTGTATTATCTGTGTATTATCTCCTCTCTCCAGTCCTAACACTACACTAATCCCCAGAACCCCCCACACTGTATTATCTGTGTATTATCTCCTATCTCTCTCCAGTCCTAACACTACACTAATCCCCAGAACCCCCCACACTGTATTATCTGTGTATTATCTCCTATCTCTCTCCAGTCCTAACACTACACTAATCCCCAGAATCCTCCACACTGTATTGAGCTGGTACTCTTCAGAGGATTAAAAAGAGGCGTTACCGACCAGCTGTTCCCTCCATCATCATGGGCAATGTGAGATCTCTTGCAAACAAGATGGATGAACTAACAGCGCTCACCAGGCATCAGCAGGAGTTTCTGGCGTGCAGCATGATGCTGCTTACAGAGACTTGGCTCACTGAAGTTACTCCTGACCCTCTGGTCTCCTTGGATGGTTTTAAACTCCTTCGGGCAGACAGGACAAGGGAGAGCGGTAAGAGGAAAGGAGGAGGGCTGGCAATGTTTGTGAATAATAGATGGTGTAATCCTAGGCACATTGTGATTAAGGAGCAAACTTGCTGTGAGGACATTGAAGTATTAGCTGTGAGCATGAGACCTTTCTACCTACCAAGGGAACTATCGCATGTCATCATGATAGCTGCATATGTCCCCCCCTCTGCGAAAGCTGACGCTGTCTGCGAGGTCCTACAAGCCACGCTGAGGGTTTTACAGTTAAAACATCCCCAGGCCCTCTTTCTTCTGTCGGGTGATTTCAACCATGCCTCTCCATCATCCACACTGCCCAGTTTCACAAAGTATGTAACCTGCCACACAAGAGACAACAAAACACTGGACTTGTTCTTTGCCAACGTGAGGGAGGCATATAACTCATCAGCCCTACCGCCCCTGGGAAGATCGGATCACAACCTAGTACATCTCCAACCTGTGTACAAGCCACTTGTACGTAGAGAACCAGCTGTCACTCGCATAGTGAGGATATGGTCCGAGGAGAGTGATGAGGCTCTGAGGGATTGTTTTGACACAACCGCATGGGAAGTTCTGCAGGATTCTTATGGAGAAGATATAGAAGGACTCACACACTGCATAACGGACTACATTAATTTTTGTGTGGACAACACAGTACCCACAAAAGTGGTGAGGTGCTTCTCCAACAACAAACCATGGATTAACTCTGATATAAAAACACTACTTAAGGAGAAAAAGATGGCATTTAGGACAAGAGATAAGGAGGGGTTGAGGGAAGTACAAAAGCAGCTGAGGCATCAAATCAGGCAGGGAAAAGCCAGTTATAAAGAAAAAATGGAAAAGCAAATGGAAAGAAAAGACATAAGGGGGGTCTGGGAGGGGCTTAAGTCAATTTCGGGTCATAAACAGTCTGTCTGCCAGATTGAGGCAGATGTTAATTGGCTTAATGAACTAAACCTATTCTTCAACAGATTTGATCACACACCAGCTTCTCCCACCCCAGCATGTCCTTCAGCTCCCCTCACCACAATGACTTCACCCCATTCACCCCATGTGGCTACTTCCCAACAGACCAGTAAATCCAGAAATCTGTCTTTATCTGACCACAGTCTGACCTTCACACGGGCCCAGGTGAGGAAGGAGATGAAAAAGATCAATGCGAGGAAAGCCGCAGGGCCAGATGACATCAGTGCAAGGCTAATTAAGACTTGTGGGGACCAGCTGTGTGGTATAATTACATATATGTATAATATGAGCCTGAGGCCGGAAATAGTCCCTGAATTATGGAAATCTTCTTGTGTGGTACCAGTTCCAAAGAAACCCCACCCTATGGACCTCAATGACTACAGACCTGTAGCACTGACATTCCACCTGATGAAGATCTTGGAGAGATTGTTTCTCACACATCTCCGCCCTCTAGTGAGCCCCGCTATGGACCCCCTCCAGTTTGCTTATTGGCCAGGCATTGGGGTAGATGATGCCATCATCCATCTTCTGCACAGGGCTCTGTCTCACGTGGAGAAACCAGGGAACACAGTGAGAATAATGTTCTTTGATTTCTCCAGTGCTTTTAACACCATACAGCCCAGGTTATTGAGGGACAAGCTGGGCCTTGCTGGAGTGGACCACCACCTCTCCAACTGGATCCTAGACTACCTCACAAATCGACCTCAATACGTGAGAGCCCAAGACTGTGTGTCAGGTACCGTGATCTGTAATACGGGGGCACCTCAGGGTACGGTTCTCGCCCCTTTCCTCTTCACACTGTACAGTCATGGCCAAAAGTTTTGAGAATGATACAAATATTAATTTTTACAAAGTCTACTGCTTCAGTTTTTCTAATGGCAATTTGCATATACTCCAGAATGTTATAAAGAGTGATCAGCTTAACAGCAATTACTTGCAAAGTCAATATTTGCCTAGAAAATGAACTTTATCCCCCAAAACACATTTCAACATCATTGCAGCCCTGCCTTAAAAGGACCACCTAACATCGTTTCAGTGATTGCTCCATTAACACAGGTGTGGGTGTTGATGAGGACAGGGCTGGAGATCAATCTGTCATGATTAAGTAAGAATGACACCACTGGACACTTTAAAAGGAGGCTGGTGCTTGCCATCATTGTTTCTCTTCTGTTAACCATGGTTATCTCTAAAGAAACACGTGCAGTCATCATTGCACTGCACAAAAATGGCCTAACTGGGAAGAGTATTGCAGCTAGAAAGATTGCACCTCAGTCAACAATCTATCGCATCATCAAGAACTTCAAGGAGAGAGGATCCATTGGTGCCAAAAAGGCTCCAGGGCGCCCAAGAAAGACCAGCAAGCGGCAGGACCGTCTCTTAAAAGTGTTTCTGGCTACCAGCAGTGCAGAGCTTGCTGAGGAATGGCAGCAGGCAGGTGTGAGTGCATCTGCACGCACTGTGAGGCGGAGACTCTTGGAGCAAGGCCTGGTCTCAAGGAGGGCAGCAAAGAAGCCACTTCTCTCCAGAAAAAACATCAGGGACAGACTGATATTCTGCAAAAGGTACAGGGAGTGACTGCTGAGGACTGGGGGAAAGTCATTTTCTCTGATGAATCCCCTTTTCGATTGTTTGGAACATCTGGAAAACAGCTTATTCGGAGAAGAAGAGGTGAGCGCTACCACCAGTCTTGTCTCATGCCAACTGTAAAGCATCCTGAAACCATTCATGTGTGGGGTTGCTTCTCAGCCAAGGGAATCGGCTCTCTCACAGTCTTGCCTAAAAACACAGCCATGAATAAAGAATGGTACCAGAATGTTCTCCAAGAGCAACTTCTCCCAACCGTCCAAGAGCAGTTTGGCGCTCAACAATGCCTTTTCCAGCATGATGGAGCACCTTGCCATAAAGCAAAGGTGATAACTAAATGGCTCAGGGAACAAAACATAGAGATTTTGGGTCCATGGCTTGGAAACTCCCCAGATCTTAATCCCATTGAGAACTTGTGGTCAATCATCAAGAGACGGGTGGACAAACAAAAACCAACAAATTCAGACAAAATTAAAGCATTGATTCTGCAAGAATGGACTGCTATCAGTCAGGATTTGGTCCAGAAGTTGATTGAGAGCATGCCAGGGAGAATTGCAGAGGTCCTGAAGAAGAAGGGTCAACACTGCAAATATTGAGTGGCTGCATTAACTCATTCTAACTGTCAATATAAGCTTCTGTTACTCATAATATGAATGCAATTCTATTTCTGTATGTGATAAAAACATCTGACAAACACACATAAAAACCAGAGGGCAGCAGATCATGTGAAAATATAATATTTGTGTCATTCTCAAAACTTTTGGCCATGACTGTACACTGCAGATTTTAGGTGCAACTCATCCAGCTGCTACCTACAGAAGTATTCTGACGACTCTGCAATAGTGGGTCTCATCACAGACGATGATGACAGGGAGTACAGAGAACTGAACCAGGATTTTGTGGACTGGTGCCACCAGAACCACCTGAAGATTAACGCGGGGAAGACCAAGGAGATGGTGGTGGACTTCCGTAAAGGCAGATGCCCTCCTAAACCAGTGGACATCCTGGGGACGGGCATCAAGATTGTGAACACCTATAAGTACCTGGGTTTGCTCCTTAATAATAAGCTGGACTGGGCAGATCATATGGAGGCCCTGTACAGGAAGGGCCACAGCAGGCTCTACCTGCTTAGGAAGCTGAGAGCCTTTGGAATCCGGGGGGCACTTCTTAGAACTTTCTTCAACTCGGTAGTGGCATCAGCCATCTTCTTTGGCGTGGCCTGCTGGGGGAGCAGTATATCAACCAGGGATAGGAATAGACTCGACAAGCTGATTAGAAGGGCCAGCTCTGTCCTGGGGAGCCCCCTGGGCCCAGTGCAGGTGGTGGGTGACAGAAGGATACTGTCCGTGGTGAGCTCCATGCAGAAGAAGAAGTCCCATCCCATGCATGAGACTGTGATCGCGCTGAGCAGTACTGTCAGTGACCGACTGCTCCACCCTAGGTGTGAGAAGGAGCGCTATCGGAAGTCTTTCCTCCCCACCGCGGTTAGGCTGTACAACCAACACCGACCTAAGCGGAGATCATTACACACAGAGAACTGAAATATCTCTCTGCCTGTTATATCCCCCCCCCCCCCCTCTGCTACGTCCTATCTGTCTGTCTGCTATTAATGTAATGCCTCTTACCTTGGAACATTCCTGTACATGTTGTATTTGTATTTGCTTATCTTTGCTGCTGTAACACACTGAATTTCCCCATTGTGGGACTATTAAAGGACTATTATTATTATTATTATCTGTGTATTATCTCCTATCTCTCTCTAGTCCTAACACTACACTAATCCCCAGAACCCCCCACACTGTATTATCTGTGTATTATCTCCTATCTCTCTCTAGTCCTAACACTACACTAATCCCCAGAACCCCCCACACTGTATTATCTCCTATCTCTCTCCAGTCCTAACACTACACTAATCCCCAGAACCCCCCACACTGTATTATCTGTGTATTATCTCCTATCTCTCTCCAGTCCTAACACTACACTAATCCCCAGAACCCCCCACACTGTATTATCTGTGTATTATCTCCTATCTCTCTCCAGTACTAACACTACACTAATCCCCAAAACCCCCCACACTGTATTATCTGTGTATTATTTCCTGTTTGTCTTATTCAGTCTGAGACTCTAGCCTTAATTTTTCTGTACAAAATGATCACCATTTCCACCACCATAAGCTTTTTATTCTGCCTACGAGTCATCAGTGACCTTAGACCTATATTGGTGGTTGGTCAATTCCCACCAAGGACAACACGGAGTTTGTATATTCCTGGTGCTCCGGTTTCCTCCTACACTCCAAAGGTATAATAATAGGGAATTTAGATTGTGAGGAGTATATGGGACACTGCAAAGTGGAATATGCTGGTGCTATATAATAAATATAAGAATGGCTAGGCTCTGTGATACGTTACAATTGGACCTGTAGTTGTATCTACAATAAGAGCTGAGATTTACCATTTTAAGCCCTCTATTCTCTCAGTTCTCTGATGCACCAAGGAATAGCCCACACTCCATAATGTATAAATCACTCATTGTTTATTAGACTCCAGCAGTTCTTTCGGGGCTATTAGCCCGATCTCTTTTTAGGAGTCACCCCCCGACACTGTATAAATAACGATCAGACATTGATACGTCCATATATCGTATTATATATTTCACACAGGGTGTCCTTCCTTTTTCATGGTGACAATTCAGCTTCACAGCTTATATCCACAAGACTTTTCCTCCATGGACCCCAGTCACATTGACCTCGAAGATACAATAATGTCACCCAAAAAGAGACTCTTATTGGCTGTTTAATATTTGTGAATTTCAAGTAAGAATGGTCTTATTTTCCATAAACTCCCCAGTGTGACTTCTCTGATGATCATTAAATTTGGCTTTTGAAATAAAACATTTCCCACACTCTAAACATGAATATGGCTTCTCTCCTGTATGAACTCTCTGATGCACAACCAAATTTTCCTTTTTTGTAAAACATTTATCGCACTCTGAACATGAATACGGCTTCTCTCCTGTGTGAATTTTCTGATGCCTATTGAAACCTGATTTATTTGAAAAACGTTTTCCACAATGAGAACATGCATATGGCTTCTCTCCTGTATGAATTCTCTGATGTACAACAAAATGATTCTTCATCATAAAACATTTTCCACACTCTGAACATGAATACGGCTTCTCTCCTGTGTGAATTTTTTGATGTTTAGTGACATTTGATTTCTGTGTAAAACATTTTCCACACTCTGAACATGAATACGGCTTCTCTCCTGTATGAATTTTCTGATGCACCAGAAAATTATCCTTCTTCATAAAACATTTTCCACACACTAAACATGAATACGGTTTCTCTCCTGTGTGATTTTTCTGATGTCTAATGAGTCTTGATTTACCTGTAAAACATTTTCCACATTCAGAACATGAATACGGCTTCTCTCCTGTGTGATTTCTCTGATGCACAACAAAATTATCCTTCTTTATAAAAGATTTTCCACACTCTGAACATGAATACGGCTTCTCTCCTGTATGATTTATTTGATGTCTATTCAGACTTGATTTATCTGAAAAATCTTTTCCACACTCAGAACACACATATGGCTTCTCTCCTGTGTGAGTTCTCTGATGTCTAATAAAACTTGATTTAACTGTAAAAGTTTTCGCACATTCTGAACATGAATACGGCTTCTCCCCTGTGTGGATTTTCTCATGTGTAACAAGTTTTGATTTATAAGTAAAACATTTCCCACATTCTGAGCATGAATATGGCTTCTCTCCTGTGTGGATTTTCTCATGTGTAATAAGATTCGATTTAGAAGGAAAACATTTTCCACACTCTGCACATGGATATGGCTTCTCTCCCGTGTGACTTCTCTGATGATCATGAAGGTTGGCTTTAGAAAGAAAACATTTTCCACATTCTGGGCATGAATATGGTCTCTCTCCTGTGTGGGTTTTCTCATGTGTAATCAGTTGTGATTTATAGGTAAAACATTTCCCACATTCTGAACATGAATACGGTTTCTCGCCTGTGTGGATTTTCTGATGTGTAATAAGATTGGATTTATAAGTAAAACATTTCCCACACTCTGAACATGAATATGGCTTCTCTCCCGTGTGACTTCTCTGATGATCACTTAGTTTGGCTTTAGATATAAAAGATTTCTCACATTCTGAACATGAATATGGCTCATCTCCTGGTTGAATTATCTGTGTAAGAAGACCTGAGCTTTTATTAAACTCTTCTCCACCTTCCCATTGAAACCATTTCCCTTCTTTCTGGCTGGTACTTGTGGTCACAATCTGTGATTGGTCAGAAGTTTCCTCATGATTCGGGGGACTATATGATGGATCTGTACTGTGACGTCCTGGATGTACATTAGGGGTATATACGATATCTTCATCTTCTACTTTATAGTTTTCCTCAAGGTTCTTACTGGGATTTTCTGTAGGATTAAAATGGATTTGATGAATTTTTTTTTTTTCTAAACACAAAAGTAGAGAAATTTATTTATAACAGGCTGGAAACACAAAAGCAGATTATAATATAATCAATGACAAAGCCCTGAGAGATAGAGAGAGACATTACTCTTAAAGGGAATGAGTCACTAAATTCTTATTCATGTAACTGAATAAATGTTTCTTAATTTTTGATTTTTTTGTCATTAAAAAAAAAAAAAAACTACAAAAACACACACACACACACACACACACACACACTTCACACTGTTGAACACTAGAGGCAGCATCATCTGTGTACTGTATCATTGCGCACAACCTATAGCAGAGTTAGGGCAGGAGTCAACCCTATCTCCTACATAGCTAGTTGCTTAACCCCTTAAGGACTGGGCCTTTTTTTGTTTTTGCATTTTCGTTTTTCCCTCCCCACATTCCAAGAGCCAGAACTTTTACATTTCTCAGTTTACAGAGTCACATGATGGCTTATTGTTTGCGAAACAAATTGTACTTTGTAATGTCACTATTCAATATGCTGTGCAATGTACTGGGAAGCTGGAAAAAAAATTCTGAATGAGGTGCAATTGGAGAAAAACTGCATTTGCGCAAATTTCATAGGGGTTTAATTTTTACGGTGTTCACTGTGTGGAAAAAATGACATTACCTGTATTCTGCGGGTCAGTACGAACACAGTGATATATATATAGTTACCTTTATTCTGCAGGTCAGTACGAACACGGCGATACCAAATTTATATAGTATTTGTAATGTTTTGATACCTTTTAAAAAAAATTTTAACTTTGCAAAATAGAAAAAAAAAATTTTGTCGCCATATTGTGACACCTGTAACTTTTTCAAATTTACATGTATGGAGCTGGGTGCGGCGTCTTTTCATGCGGGACAAGATGATGTTTTTCTTGATACCATTTGGGGAAAGATCTGATGGTTTGATCACTTTTTATTCAATTTTTTATAGGAGGCAAAGTGTTGAAAAAACGCAATTTGGCCATTTTGAATTTTTTTCCCTGCTACGCCATTGATGTGATAAATATTTTATTATTTCAATAGTTCGAGCATTTTGGAGCGCAGGGACACCTAATGTGCTTATGTTTACTTTTGTTTATTTACTTTTATATCTGATCTAGGGAAAGGGGGGTGATTTGAACTTTTGTTTTTTTTTAATTTTTTTATACTTTTAAAAACTTTTTTTTCTCTTCTTTTACTTTTATAATCAGACCCCCTAGGGATCTTAAAACCTGGGGGGGGGGGATCTGATCGCTCCTACTATTCATATACTGCTGTATCACAGTGAATAGCAAAATGCCTTCACCTCTATTAGACGCAGCCTCCGGCATCATGTAATAGATCTAATGTAATGACAGGCCTGGGAGCCGTCAATAGGCACCCGGCTGTCATGGCAACCAAGCGCCGCCCTCCGATGACGTTCAGGAGGGCGGCGATCGGAGAAAAATGGAGGTGCCCGTGGCGCCTGTGCAATTTAGATGCTGCGGTCCTGTTTGACCATGACATCTAAAGGGTTAACAGCCGCGATCGGTGCAATATTATCATAGAAGAAAGAAAGACCAATGAAAAGTCAATAGAAAAACCATTTGCAATTGTAGAAGTTCAGGACACTCTGCTACACCTGTATACTAGTATATACAGTGCCTTGTGAAAGTATTCGGCCCCCTTGAACTTTTCAACCTTTTGCCACATTTCAGGCTTCAAACATAAGGATATAAAATTTTCATTTTTTGGTGAAGAATCAACAACAAGTGGGACACAATCGTGAAGTGGAACAAAATTTATTGGTTAGTTTAAACTTTTGTAAAAAATAAAAAACTGAAAAGTGGGGCGTGCAATATTATTCGGCCCCTTTACTTTCAGTGCAGCAAACTCACTCCAGAAGTTCAGTGAGGATCTCTGAATGATCCAATGTTGTCCTAAATGACTGATGATGATAAATATAATCCACCTGTGTGTAATCAAGTCTCCGTATAAATGCACCTGCTCTGTGATAGTCTCAGGGTTCTGTATAAAGCGCAGAGAGCATCATGAAGACCAAGGAACACACCAGGCAGGTCCGTGATACTGTTGTGGAGAAGTTTAAAGCCGGATTTGGATACAAAAAGATTTCCCAAACTTTAAACATCCCAAGGAGCACTGTGCAAGCGATCATATTGAAATGGAAGGAGTATCAGACCACTGCAAATCTACCAAGACCCAGCCATCCCTCTAAACTTTCATCTCAAACAAGGAGAAGACTGATCAGAGATGTAGCCAAGAGGCCCATGATCAGTCTGGATGAACTGCAGAGATCTACAGCTGAGGTGGGAGAGTCTGTCCATAGGACAACAATCAGTCGTACACTGCACAAATCTGGCCTTTAGGGAAGAGTGGCAAGAAGAAAGCCATTTCTCAAAGATATCCATAAAAAGTCACCTGGGAGACACCAAACATGTGGAAGAAGGTGCTCTGGTCAGATGAAGCCAAAATCCAACTTTTTGGCCACAATGCAAAACAATATGTTTGGCGTAAAAGCAACACAGCTCATCCCCCTGAACACACCATCCCCACTGTCACACATGGTGGTGGCAGCATCATGGTTTGGGCCTGCTTTTCTTCAGCAGGGACAGGGAAGATGGTTAAAATTGATGGGAAGATGGATGGAGCCAAATACAGGACCATTCTGGAAGAAAACCTGTTGGAGTCTGCAAAAGACCTGAGACTGGGACGGAGATTTATCTTCCAACAAGACAATGATCCCAAACATAAAGCCAAATCTACAATGGAATGGTTCCCAAATAAACGTATCCAGGTGTTAGAATGGCCAAGTCAAAGTCCAGACCTGAATCCAATCGAGAATCTGTGGAAAGAGCTGAAAACTGCTGTTCACAAACGCTCTCCATCCAACCTCACTGAGCTCCAGCTGTTTTCCAAGAAAGAATGGGCAAGAATTTCAGTCTCTCCATGTGCAAAACTGATAGAGACATACCCCAAGCGACTTGTATCTGTAATCGCAGCAAAAGGGGGCGCTACAAAGTATTAACTTAAGGGGGTCGAATAATATTGCACGCCCCACTTTTCAGATTTTTATTTTTTAGAAAAGTTTAAAATATCCAATAAATTTGGTTCCACTTCATGATTGTGTCCCACTTGTTGTTGATTCTTCACCAAAAAATGAAAATTTTATATCCTTATGTTTGAAGCCTGAAATGTGGCAAAAGATTGAAAAATTCAAGGGGGCCGAATACTTTCGCAAGGCACTGTATATATACATACACACATACATTTATATGTCTCCTCTTACCATGTGATGTCCGGGGGGGCCGGTGATCCTCCATCATGACCTCCTTGTACCGATCCTTGTGTCCTTCTAAATACTCCCACTCCTCCATGGAGAAATAGACAGCGACATCCTGACACCTTATAGGAACCTGACAACACAATGATACAGTCATCACCCAGACCCCTCCAGTGCTGTTACTGGAGAATTTCCCAGCATTCCCAGCAGTGTCACCTCTCCAGTCAGCAGCTCAATCATCTTGTTGGTGAGTTCTAGAATCTTCTGCTCATGTAACAGGGAGAGAGGGGGAGGCTCTGTGATGGGGCCCCGGCTCCTGCTCCATCCTCCTCCTGGCTCTGTGATGGGGCCCCGGCTCCTGCTCCATCCTCCTCCTGGCTCTGTGATGGGGCCCCGGCTCCTGCTCCATCCTCCTCCTGGCTCTGTGATGGGGCCCCGGCTCCTGCTCCATCCTCCTCCTGGCTCTGTGATGGGGCCCCGGCTCCTGCTCCATCCTCCTGACTCCTGGAGATGGCTTCTGGGGGCCACAAGGTCCCCCGATGTCTTCTTCACTAGTGAGTATTCCTGTGTATGGAGAGAAAATTATAAGTATAAATCCTTTCTGACTCCAAAGTAAGTATGACTATAACCTGGAATATTATTACACTCCAGACACCTTAATCTGGCAGAGACTCCATAGTCTCACTGCTCTTACAGTAAAGAATCCCTTCTATGTTGTGCATAAACCTTCTTTCCTCTAGATGTAGTGGACGGCTCCTTGTTATAGGTACAGTCCATAGTCTCACTGCTCTTACAGTAAAGAATCCCTTCTATGCTGTGTATAAACCTTCTTTCCTCTAGATGTAGTGGACGTCTCCTTGTTATAGGTACAGTCCATAGTCTCACTGCTCTTACAGTAAAGAATCCCTTCTATGCTGTGTATAAACCTTCTTTCCTCTAGATGTAGTGGACGTCTCCTTGTTATAGGTACAGTCCATAGTCTCACTGCTCTTACAGTAAAGAATCCCTTCTATGCTGTGTATAATCCTTCTTTCCTCTAGATGTAGTGGACGTCTCCTTGTTATAGGTACAGTCCATAGTCTCACTGCTCTTACAGTAAAGAATCCCTTCTATGTTGTGTATAATCCTTCTTTCCTCTAGATGTAGTGGACGCCTCCTTGTTATAGGTACAGTCCATAGTCTCACTGCTCTTACAGTAAAGAATCCCTTCTATGCTGTGTATAATCCTTCTTTCCTCTAGATGTAGTGGACGCCTCCTTGTTATAGGTACAGTCCATAGTGTCACTGCTCTTACAGTAAAGAATCCCTTCTATGTTGTGTATAAACCTTCTTTCCCCTAGATGTAGTGGACGCCTCCTTGTTATAGGTACAGTCCATAGTCTCACTGCTCTTACAGTAAAGAATCCCTTCTATGTTGTGTATAATCCTTCTTTCCTCTAGATGTAGTGGACGCCTTGTTATAGGTACAGTCCATAGTGTCACTGCTCTTACAGTAAAGAATCCCTTCTATGTTGGTGGAGATGATAGAAATGTAGTACACTTACCTCTCCGCTCAGCAGGTAGATGATCTCCAA
Organism: Leptodactylus fallax; assembly: GCA_947044405.1. Lineage (NCBI taxonomy): Eukaryota > Metazoa > Chordata > Amphibia > Anura > Leptodactylidae > Leptodactylus > Leptodactylus fallax. Next base: position 279,154 of record CAMRHE010000395.1, read on the forward strand.
GGTGAAGTCTAATATTCTTCTGGTGATCTCATTCCTGTCCTTGTCCATCCTTGGTGGGTCATTCAGGAGAAGGAGTGTTCTGGAGGAGAAGAGGAGGAAACTGGATGAGCTGGAGGATCTAGTACTGAGGAGGGGCCCGAAATCATACAGGGGCCACATGATGTGTGACATACAGGAGCTCCTCAGAGCCCCCAGCACATGGATACAGGAGGATTCCCACAGACACCAGCACCAGTGATGGGGCCCATTGTATGTCACTGCAGGATGGAACTAAGACTCTGTTCACACCTGTACCACAGACACCAGCACCAGTGATGGGGCCCAGAACCCCCTGATGTCATCTTACCTTATAGCGGGAGTTTTCTCCTAAATCCCCAGGTGTGAACGTGTCCTGAGAGCAGCCAGCGAGCCCCTGCTGTATATACAGTATATATATATATATATATCTATAGCCTGTGATAATGGCTGATAACAGAGAGAACAACACAACAGCAGTGACTTCCGACCAGGACCTGCTCTGTATCTGCTACACTGCAAGAACTGAAGACCCTGTGATGATGTCACCATAAGGGGCGGAGCTCAGGAGAGGAGAAGTGCTGGATGAAGGACCTGTGATGATGTCACCATCATGTGACGAGTACATGAGGGGCGGAGCTTAGGAGAGGAGAAGTGCTGGATGAAGGACCTGTGATGATGTCATGAGTGGGCGGAGTTTCTTGTTGTATATAGGAGGGAGCAGAGGGCATGATATGGATTCTCTCTGTGATTTTTCTGAGTCCGTGCGATACTGGGAGGTGTAATAATAATAATAATAATATTCGCTTCTCGGCCTTTTGGCTAGCGATCATGTGTAGTATCTGATCAGTGGTATTACATTTGTGAATGAACCAGAGTACAGGTTCCTTGGGTACCCTTCCCCTCGGCCTGGTGGGATCGTCCAGGTTTATTGCCCGGAATTCACCCACTTGTTGCTATTGGGGGAGGAGGCTTAGTCCCAGGGAAACGAGTTGCGATCCCCCCCAGAGCGTCCTCTTAGTGCGTTTCAGAGGGACATTTTGTTGCGATCCCTATTATGGCGGATCTTTTAGGGCAGGTGCCCAAGCCTTCCAGGATCAAGAACTCCCAGAGAATCCATCTCAGTGGAGGGATCCCTAGCCAGGATCCCGTGGATTATGTGGGCAGCATCTTAGCGCAGTACCTTTGCGTTCCCAAGGCGGCCATCCTCTCTATACAGGACTATGTCCGTAGAGGCGATTACGATATCACGTTTCGGGGGGGATGGCCCCTGGAAGGAAGCGCTTAAAGTGGCAAGGCGTAGCGTAGATGAGTTAAGAGAAAAAGGTGCGAAGGTAGAGAAGCATTTTGACGAAAAGACTCTTCTCACCATTAAAATGTACTCTCCTTTTGTCACTGATGCTCAAGTTTTGTCTTTTGTTCAATATTTTTTTTCAGATGTTGAACCTAGGAAGTATGTGATGCATACAGTGCTGGCCAAAAGTATTGGCACCCCTGCAATTCTGTCAGATAATACTCAATTTCTTCCAGAAAATGATTGCAATCACAAATGCTTTGGTAATAAGATCTTCATTTATTTTGCTTGCAATGAAAAAACACAAAAGAGAATGAAAAAAAAGTCAAATCATTGATCATTTTACACAAAACTCCAAACATGGGCCGGACAAAAGTATTGGCACCCTCAGCCTAATACTTGGTAGCACAACCTTTAGACAAAATAACTGCGAACAACCGCTTCCGGTAACCATCAATGAGTTTCTTCCAATGCTCTGCTGGAATTTCTCCAGGTCCCTGAGATGTGAAGGGCGCCTTCTCCAAACTGCCATTGTGAGATCTCTCCTTGGGTGTTCTATGGGATTCAGGTCTGGACTCATTGCTGCCACTTTACAAGTCTCCAGTGCTTTCTCTCAAACCATTTTCTACTGCTTTTTGAAGTGTGTTTTGGGTCATTGTCCTGCTGGAAGACCCATGACCTCTGAGGGAGACCCAGCTTTCTCACACTGGGTCCTACATTATGCTGCAGACTTCATAATGCCATGCACACGGTCAAGCAGTCCAGTGCCAGAGGCAGCAAAGCAACCCCAAAACATCAGGGAACCTCCGCCATGTCTGACTGTAGGGACCGTGTTCTTTTCTTTGAAGGCCTCTTTTTTTTTTCCTGTAAACTCTATGTTGATGCCTTTTCCCAAAAAGCTCTACTTTTGTCTCATCTGACCAGAGAACATTGTTCCAAAAAGTTTTTGGCTTTCTCAGGTAAGTTTTGGCTTTTTTATGTCTCTGGGTCAGAAGTGGGGTCTTCCTGGGTATCCTACCATAGAGTCCCTTTTCATTCAGACGCCGATGGATAGTAAGGGTTGACACTGTTGTACCCTCGGACTGCAGGGCAGCTAGAACTTGTTTGGATGTTAGTCGAGGCTCTTTAGCCACCATCCGCACAATCTTTCGTTGAAATCTCTCGTCAATTTTTCTTTTCCGTCCACATCTAGGGAGGTTAGCCACAGTGCCATGGGCTTTACACTTCTTGATGACACTGCGCACGGTAGACACAGGAACATTCAGGTCTTTGGAGATGGACTTGTAGCCTTGAGATTGCTCAGGCTTCCTCACAATTTTGCTTCTCAAGTCCTCAGACAGTTCTTTGGTCTTCTTTCTTTTCTTCATGCTCAATGTGGTACACACAAGGACACAGGACAGAGGTTGAGTCAACTTTAATCCATTTCAACTGGCTGCAAGTGTGATTTAGTTATTGCCACCACCTGTTATGTGCCACAGGTAAGTAACAGGTGCTGTTAATTACACAAATTAGAGAAGCATCACCTGATTTTTCAAAGGGTACCAATACTTTTGTCCACCCCCTTTTTTATGTTTGGGGTGGAATTATATCCAATTTGGCTTTTTGACAATTCTTTTTGTGGTTTTCCATTGCAAGCAAAATAAATGAAGATATTATTACCAAAGCATTTGTGATTGCAATCATTTTCTGAAAGAAATTGAGTATTATCTGACAGAATTGCAGGGGTGCCAATACTTTTGGCCAGCACTGTAAGTGTGGAATATGGACCTGTAAACACACTTATTAGGTCAACATAAGATATGGAGAAAATGGCGAGCCATGGCTTCCCCCAAGACGTTTTAGACTGGGCACAGTGAATGGCGACCTCTTTTATTCGGGGGATAAAAGACTTCTGCAGGGCCTGCGGTAAATATGGTCATCTTAGCACCGATTGTAATATTACTTGTTGGAACTGCGGGAGCACAAACCATACCTTCAAAGAGTGTACCCAGGAGAAGAAGTGCAACTTCTGTCAGCAGCTCGGACACCTTTACAAGGACTGTAAGTACAAAAACCAAGAGGGTGATGATGACGAGGAGAGGAGGACGGAGAATCCCTCGAAGCCCCCCGCCGGGTCGCCAGGAGGGGGGACAGGCAGAGGGCAGTACAAAAAGTGCCAATGCCAAGGTATGTACAAAAAAGCCTGAGAGTGCTAAGGCAGTCCCAGTCATTCAGAAAAGCAGCTCCACTCAGGAGGACCTGACCAGCCAGGCCAAAAAAAGAAAGACCATGACAAAGGGGCAGGCCGGTGCAATGAGAACAGATACTGCAAGCTGGTCACAAAAAGCCAGGCCTGCCCCAGGGGCAGGGGCTAAACAGGTTATGGGCCCGCAGAAGGAGGACCACCATGAAAAGAGGGAAAAAAGGGGCCCGGTGGTGAAACCCAGTTGGAGATGGACACAGACGAGGGATCGGCTGTTGTTACCCCCTTGGGGGAAACCCCTCCGGTGCCTATGGAGGTGACACCTCGTGCCCTTCCTTCCCCTGAAGACAGGTCCCATCCGGGCCTGAGGGGGGAGGGGGTACCCTCTGGTGGGCCTCCTGAGGGTCCGTCTGGTACGGAGGACCTAAATGCCCAGCCCCAATATACACAGGGCCCAGTAATGGGTCTGGTGGAGTTAAGGAACCTGAGTGGAGCTTGTGTGGATTCAGATGCCAGTTCCCCCTCCTACTCTCCTCAGCGAGATTCTAGTGAGGATGAGATGATGATTTCTGGGCGAGCTGGTGGGATGTGCTAACCTGTGTTTTCTACAATCAAGTTCCTTTTTGTTTGTTCATCTTAATGCCTGTTTCTCTGCCTTCTTCACAACATCCAAATGGCGGTTCTCCACGGACTAACGCTAAACGTGAGAGGTGCTAAGAGCCGCAGGAGGAGAGTTTCAATCTTCAATTACCTGGTATATCTAGCGGTCTCCGTAATCTTCCTGCAGGAGTGTGCTATCCCCACCGTTCCAGCTACGAAGAATACAAGAAGGACTGGATACACGGATATACGAGCCCGGATCCGCCAGGGTCGCCATTCTTTTTAAAGGAAACATTTTACTTGATTTTATCCAGGAGATTTTACCAGGGAGAATTTTATTGGTTAAGGTTTTAATTGGTGGCATCCGATGGCAGTTTTTAAATGTCTATGCTTCCCCAGATAAAAATGAAAGGGCGAGGATGTTGCAGGTTCTATCCCTTTACATCAACACGGCAGAGCCCCTCATCCTCGCCGGGGATTTTAACTCCGTCCTCAAAGGTGAGCGTCGGCAAACCATGAGTACTAGCCGCAATTATGATAAAACCTCCGGCATGCTGAGTAATATGATTTTAGACTTTCACCTTACAGATGTATACAAGAAGTGTAATAGAGGCGTGCCGGAGAGTGCCAGCGCCACCTGGAGCAATTCTAACTGTAGCTCACGTCTTGATTTTATCCTTTGCTCCGAGGACGTGCTGCCATCGAGGTGTGACCTTTTAACTAATATTTTCTCTGATCCTAAAATTTTATCCTTTAAAGTGACTGTGAGGAACCGACCCTCAGTTTTATATCTTTCTTGGAAGTGTGTTTTTACTTGCTCATGTCAGTCCTCCCCCTACTTGTTGGAATGTTGTGCTTAAGTTGGGTTTACACCGCTGGACGATACGCTTCACTGGTTTTTATCCCTGGCCAGATGGCGATGGGGGATAGTAGTCCAGTGACCTTAACTTCACCCATCCCTCACAGCACCTAGGAAGGTACCCATCTCTCTGAGGATTCTGCAAAGGAGGGAGAAGGAGGGCTGGCTGGGGGAGGTGAAGGGTGGAGCTGGGGAGGGTCTCACACTGAGGTGGGGTGAGGTCTTTTGTCTTTGTGTGGAGCCTGAAAGGAAAACAGCTAAGAGCAAGCTGGGCTCAGGTATTTTCTCTATCTTTTATTTCCCTTTTTATTTTGTGTGCTGTATCGCACTTTTGCTCGTATGTTTATGCTTGATCATATTAATATTGTATATTTCTGTATATGCTATTAAGTAGTAGCGACCCACTTGGGTTATTAAATATATAAAATTTATACAGCTCGTTTCATTCTATCCTACGAACTCAGTCCGCTCACGGGTGGTGAGTGGAAGGTTAAGAAGGGTGATCGCAGGTAGGCCAAGGGGCTTGGCAAGGCGATATTCTTCACAGTGACTGTTGATAGAAATAATTTTATGGGTCTCAGCTCCTGGAAAATGATGATCCACAGGTTTTAGCTGATTTTAAGAGATTTATCTTAATTGCAGGCGGGCTAAGGATCCTCAAACTTCCATCAGCGTCTAGTGGGAGGGCATGAAAAAGAGGATCAAAACTTATTTTATTCACCTAGGAAAAAAGGTTGCGAGACAGAAAAGAGCAAAATATGAGGATCTGAATGGCCGCCTGCAGGCCCTGTATACAGTCATGGCCAAAAGTTTTGAGAATGATACAAATATTAATTTTTACAAAGTCTACTGCTTCAGTTTTTCTATTGGCAATTTGCATATACTCCAGAATGTTATAAAGAGTGATCAGCTTAACAGCAATTACTTGCAAAGTCAATATTTGCCTAGAAAATGAACTTTATCCCCCAAAACACATTTCAACATCATTGCAGCCCTGCCTTAAAAGGACCACCTAACATCGTTTCAGTGATTGCTCCATTAACACAGGTGTGGGTGTTGATGAGGACAGGGCTGGAGATCAATCTGTCATGATTAAGTAAGAATGACACCACTGGACACTTTAAAAGGAGGCTGGTGCTTGCCATCATTGTTTCTCTTCTGTTAACCATGGTTATCTCTAAAGAAACATGTGCAGTCATCATTGCACTGCACAAAAATGGCCTAACTGGGAAGAGTATTGCAGCTAGAAAGATTGCACCTCAGTCAACAATCTATCGCATCATCAAGAACTTCAAGGAGAGAGGTTCCATTGGTGCCAGGGCGCCCAAGAAAGACCAGCAAGCGGCAGGACCGTCTCTTAAAAGTGTTTCTGGCTACCAGCAGTGCAGAGCTTGCTGAGGAATGGCAGCAGGCAGGTGTGAGTGCATCTGCACGCACTGTGAGGCGGAGAATCTTGGAGCAAGGCCTGGTCTCAAGGAGGGCAGCAAAGAAGCCACTTCTCTCCAGAAAAAACATCAGGGACAGACTGATATTCTGAAAAAGGTACAGGGAGTGGACTGCTGAGGACTGGGGGAAAGTCATTTTCTCTGATGAATCCCCTTTTCGATTGTTTGGAACATCTGGAAAACAGCTTATTCGGAGAAGAAGAGGTGAGCGCTACCACCAGTCTTGTCTCATGCCAACTGTAAAGCATCCTGAAACCATTCATGTGTGGGGTTGCTTCTCAGCCAAGGGAATCGGCTCTCTCACAGTCTTGCCATGAATAAAGAATGGTACCAGAATGTCCTCCAAGAGCAACTTCTCCCAACCGTCCAAGAGCAGTTTGGCGCTCAACAATGCCTTTTCCAGCATGATGGAGCACCTTGCCATAAAGCAAAGGTGATAACTAAATGGCTCAGGGAACAAAACATAGAGATTTTGGGTCCATGGCCTGGAAACTCCCCAGATCTTAATCCCATTGAGAACTTGTGGTCAATCATCAAGAGACGGGTGGACAAACAAAAACCAACAAATTCAGACAAAATTAAAGCATTGATTCTGCAAGAATGGACTGCTATCAGTCAGGATTTGGTCCAGAAGTTGATTGAGAGCATGCCAGGGAGAATTGCAGAGGTCCTGAAGAAGAAGGGTCAACACTGCAAATATTGACTTGCTGCATTAACTCATTCTAACTGTCAATATAAGCTTCTGTTACTCATAATATGAATGCAATTCTATTTCTGTATGTGATAAAAACATCTGACAAACACACATAAAAACCAGAGGGCAGCAGATCATGTGAAAATATAATATTTGTGTCATTCTCAAAACTTTTGGCCATGACTGTAGATTAAGATCTCAAGGTGTGAAGGTTGGCCCCGATATTTTAATCTTAAAAAATAAGATAAGCAAATACCTGGAGCAGATAGGAAAAAAGATAATTTTTAACTCCAAAGTAAAACATCTGGAAGAAAATGAAAAATGCTCCAGGTATTTTTTTTAAGAAAGTTAGATGTAAAAAAACAAATATTGAAGAATTAGACGGGGCCACCGATATACGGGCCTTTTAAATAAAGTTCATAGCTTTTATTCGGAACTTTTTAATGACAAGCCTGTGGATCCTGATTTTTTAGACAGAGTCGCAGCAGTTTTTAGCCCAGGATTTTACTGAGGAAGAGATTTTAAAGTCTGGTAAAGTGTCGGGGCTGGACGGTATACCCAGTGAGTTTTACACTAGGTTTTATGATATTTTAAAAACTGACCTTTTATGTCTTTTTAGGGAAGTTTTAAAAACAAAAATTTTTTCCAAAATCCTGGAAAGGTGACCTCAAAAATTGGAGACCCATAACTTTGTTAAATACAGATTATAAAATAATGGCTAAGTTATGCGCAAACAGACTGAAATCTGTGGTAGATAAAATTATCCATTCCAACCAGGTCTGCGCCATCCCCGGGAGGAGATTCTGGGATCATTTAAACTTAGTGAAGGACGTAATTGAAGATGTTAAAACTAGAAAGGGTGTTTTAGCGATTTTATCTATCGATTTTGAAAAGGCGTTCGATAGAGTATCGCATTTTTACCTTTGTAAAGTTTTAGACAGAATATGTGTACCGTCTAACTTTTTATTGTCCTTAAAAGCTTTTTATAATAACTGCTCAAGCCGTATTTTAGTAAATGGTTTTGTCTCAGGAGGTGCTTTTAAAATCTGGGGTAAAACAGGGGTGTCCCTTGTCCCCACTGCTCTTCATATGTGCACTAGAGCCTCTGTTATACGCAGACGGGCAGATCCGTGGGGTTCCCCTCCCTGGTGCAGGGGGACTAGAGGCGAAGGTAGTGGGGTACATGGATGACATGGCTATACTTTGTAGGGACGCCCCTTCTGTTAGAAAAACCCTTAGGCAGATTGATTTTTACCGTTGTGCCTCCAGTTTTAACCCCTTCAGGTCTGAGCCCAAAAGTGCGTTAAAGACCAGGCCTCATTTTATAAAACTGACATATGTCACTTTATATGGCGATAACTTTAAGACGCTTTAACTTGCACAAGTGATTTTGAGACAGTTTTTTCGTGAGACATTGTACTTCATGTTAGTGGTAAACATTGATCAATATTTTTGTTTTTATTTATAAAAAAAATAGGAAATTTGATGGAAATTTGGAAAAAAATCGCAATTTTCAAAATGTGAAATGCTCTGCTTTTCAAACAGATAGTCATACCACCCAAATAAGTTAATAAATATTATCTTTTTTTATATGTCCCACTAGGACACCTGAACCAACAATAGTCTAATCGCTGATTCAGCACTATAGACTGCAATACACGTGTATTGCAGTCTATACAGGAATTCAGCCTATGTAGACATAGGCTGATTTCCAGAGGTCCCGGCAGGATCAACCAGGTAGTGGGGGCTTCAGGCAGCCTGGGGTCACTGGCCAGACCCCGGGCTGCATATTATAGATATCGGCACCCCCCCGATCTCGCCGCGGGGGGGTGCCAGGGGCGGCAACATGGCGTAACCCCTTGGATGCCGCGGTCATGTTTGACCGCGGTATCCAAGGGGTTAAAAACTCAGCGACGATCGGAGGTTAAGGAGCAGGGTGTTAGCTGTCAGTTACAGCTGACACCCTCTCCCGATGCCGTCCGCAGCAGTCAGTGCCGCTAGCAAACACTTAAAATGCCACGGTTGCTATTGACCGCGGCATCTTAAGGGTTAAGCAGCGGGGATCGGTGTTATCACTGGTCCCCACTGTTTCAGTGGGAGCCTAGCTGTCAAATACAGCCGGGCTCCCGCGCTGATCGCACGGGCTCTGCTTCTGAGCCCGCTCGATCACCGTCACGTACCTGTACGTGGGGATGCGGTAACTAACCACATTCTCCCACGTGCATGTACGTGAGAATGCTTGAAGGGGTTAAGTACCATTTTACCCATAGGAAACCTTGATTTTAGAGATATTCCGGTGTCCATTTCTGAGGAGGTAACCATTTTAGGGGTCTCTTTCAGCGAGTCCAATGATGGTTTTAAAACATGGAACATGGTAGCAGACAAAGTGATCAAGAAAGTGTGTGGCTGGAACCTGCGGAACTTGAGTATGGAAGGAAAGGTTTTAATTATTAAAATGGTTATTTTACCCCTTTTACTGTATTTTAGTTTGGTCTTCCCTCCCCCCACTATATTACTCCGGAAGATAACAAAAACTTGTTTTACTTTTTTCTGGCGTTCTAGGATGGAGAAGCTGAAGAGATCTGAAGTAATGAAATCAAAAAAGAACGGTGGTAAAAATTTTCCAGATTTTAGCCTTTTCCTTTTAACCAAGTTTTTTAGCTATGGTTTTAACTCTCTTTTTAAGAAACACTATTGGTCTTATTTTACCCGTTTTAATCTTGTTTTTTTTATGAGGAGATATGGGTGCTTTGGGATTATTTTAACTTCCCCATACGCTTTTAAATTGCCCTCCCACTATACTATTTATGACAAAATCGTCTCCTTATTTAATTTAAAAAATAAAAATATTTAAATTTTAAAAGATAATAAAAAGCTATTACATAACTTACGCACAGAGGAACTGTAAAATAATAATTGTCCTGTAAACTATAAAATAGTCTACAATTGAATGAAATCCTTACTCACGTGTTGACCCCTAAGGTAACATTATTGGAGGACTCTGCTTCATATAAAACATGGAGATTTATTGAAGTCTTCATGGGAAACAGATAAATGGAAAACTTCCAGCATAACAGAAACATCAGTCAATGTCTTACATGTCACAGAATTAGGTTTCTTCAAGATGGATCCCTTGCAGACATCTTGGCTCATGCTTATTCATCAATGTGTGTTGATCATCTGCAGGACGATTCCGACATCCTTCCCAAGGTCTTAGAGGAAGTAGCCAGGTTTGGAGATATAGACACCCAAAGTGAGAAACAGAGGCAGGTTCCCACAGGGAGAGGGAGACCCCCATCGAGTAGTGAGACCACCACATGTGTGTCTGTCAGTCATTTATATACATGAAAGGGGGTGTTTCCCAACATCCTTATACTTTCTACTACTGTATTTGGACAATACCAAAATAGTCATATGCTATCCACACCCATGCACCATAAGTAACAAGAGCTTTGTCAGCAAAATACAATTAACCCTTAAAGGCCATGAATATTGCATGTCAAATATTATTTAACATTTCCCCCTCTTGAGGGTGATATACATCTGTTTGAACCCTCAAGATGCATATCATTAGACAATATTCATTAGACAGCATCTTCTTTCCTCTTTTTTGGGTACTAGAACTTAATTTTCATAAATAAATTAATTGTTCATATGACAATAATTTTATCAAATTGCAATAAATTTTGACATTAATAAATGTTATGGTAAACCATGATCAAATATGAAAATAATTTGATATACTAACTAAACTAGACTTCTAGGCGTCTTTCATCGTCTTCTTCTGGTCATCTTCTTCTGTCATAATAGAAGGTTTTACACAAATGTTGTTGTTGAAGGGTTTGACTTGTTAACGTAAAGTTCTTTAGTTTATAGATTTCCGTCATGTTGTGCAGATATTAACATTGTCCAATAAAGTTCATATTATGAAGATATTGATATAGCAACACAGTCCATATATTAAGTATGTATTCCTTATGATAACTTTGTCATCAGATACAGACTGTAGTGTCATTCTTCTTCTTTTGACCACTTGTTAGCTGTGACGTAGCTGTGACACTTCTGAGGCAGCACTGCAGAGTGTTAAATTTGACACATATCTCTGCTGCTTGTTCACTTCAGCTCATTTAACAGTCTCAAATAAAGAATATATGGAGTAGGGTTCATTATCCATTACCCTTTTGCTTACTAAGCAACTTTTCCTTGAAGTTTTCCAGTTGATGGGACTCCATAAGAATGTTGATGAAAAACAATCTTTATAACTCAGTCCAATTATCAACATTTCCAAACTCCAGTAATAATTTTCATCAGTAACTGTTAAAGTCTTTTATTAATATTTGATATTAAACTTTATCATAATCTTGGACTTGATTGAAGATAAATTTCCCTATATCTACTATTCACCCAAAATTTGGTGATTTACTACCATAATAATATCACAGTGTACCATATCATTTCATAATAATAATCATTTTATATGCCAAATATTAATATGCTAAAAATAATTATTGATATTCATATTTTATCAAATGATCACACGATACTACTTTGGATACAATAATATATATAATATATATATATATACATACATATATATATAACACATATATATAACATACACATCTGCGCTATATATATCAACATATATATACTTTAATTCACTTATGATGACAAATTGAAACATAATCTTGAAACATAATGTGATTTCATTATTAATTATCATTTTATAGAGAGTCACAATATTTATTCTTTGATTATAACTTAGCATAAATATACTAAACATCAATATGTTTCATTATGAATGTGTTATCATACTTAATCATAAATTTTAAAATACAATCACTTTGCTATCCTTTTTATTAAGTATTACTTACTAAATATTATTGTGTTCTTTATTTAAAACACTGATATTCAACTTTATTCTTTTAGTCAAAAGACATATATATATATATATACCACATCTTACAGTTGCTTTGTGCTTAACAACTGGCTCTTCTCAGAAAACTGTGACCTTTAACCTTTTAAATACCATCACTCCGAGAATAGTATAACCTGACACTTTGCAAAATGTGACCAGCTTTTGACTCTGCTTTCAGAATCAGACTTTAAAATATACATCTTTTACCTAATTAAATGTGTATATTTTTGTGTAATGATTGTATATATGTAAACACATTAAACAACATATGAAATAAGTATTATAAAACATAAATATTCCAAACTATGTCACATTCTATAATCAGAAGTTTGCTAAATAAACAAATAATATATCTTTTGATATAACTTCTCTTTGATCTTAATATTAATTGTCCTTCATGAAGATGATTAGCTTATCTCATTTACATATAAGACAATTATATTTTCCCAATGTTTGTAGGTGTTAATTAATATATATATATATATATATATATATATATAAGTATGTGTGTACCTTCGTAAGATTACATATTGAATGATACCATCTGACAATCCTTGTTATAGATCATATCCAGCTTTCCACATTATGATCAATATATTTATCATTCCTTGATAAAATTATCCCAATAAACCTTTTAACCAAATATACTGGAAAGCTATCTGTATTATCTTTGTCAAAAGCTCTTCTTTGACTACCTAAACACATGAACTAAGATGTACATTCATTCATTCTCCCTACATGTCTTTAGCAGCTGTTACTTACACTCAAACCTCGTGTGTGCTTTAAGAACATATGAGTTTAGATTTTCTGTTTTACATCATATGAGCTTCTTTTTGATGTATCTTAAATATATCTGTTATTTCCCAATGTACATTCAATAATGGATCACATAGAACAAAAAATAAATATAGACGTCTTTAGATGTTATACTTTTTCCTCGGATGTTTCCTGGTTTTTTTCCTTAGGCCTATTTTTAACATCACAGAACTGCACATACATATACATACATCGACACTTTACACTTCACTACAAAAGACCAACAGCCTCACGTCACCATTTGTTCCTTGTCAATCCACTGACAACACTATCACACTGATGCTCTTCAGAGCTGCATGGCATGCCCTTACACAAAGTGGATTATACATTGAAAGACCACCACATGCAAAATTGCGAGTTATGTCTTATTTTCCTTTAATATGCAATGCTATTAGTCACACATATTAATCTGTTTATCAAATTAATTGTTAGCTAATTCATGCATATATGGCCTATAATGAAAAATTGATGAGTGATTCAACTGTTGCTTTTTCACATATATGAAATATCTCTAAGGAGAAAAATAGATAAAAGTTTTAGCAGAAAAATCACATTGATATGCTAACAATTTTTAACCAATGGAAAGTTTACTTTCTTGACTTCTAATACTAAATGATCATATTATATATATTTGGTTTTGCACATTCTCTGTATCCAGAGTGGGATGTGAGCAAAATATATATATCACCACTTAACAGAGGAAGATCAAGTTACTTTTACTTGACTCTCATGTAAATATATAAATATATATATATATATATATATATATATATTATAATATGATGCATTACATATAGTATTATTATCAATATCATAATCAGGATTATTTTATAAACATCACATAACTATCTGAATTATACCTGATTATTTAAATTTCTCCTTATGTCAAAGATTCTTTCTACAGCCTGACTAGTAAAATGATGCCAATAGACAGTCATTAACATGGAGATATTTTTAAATTTGACCTATAAGCCTTCTGTCAATAGCATCCACCAATAGGTTGACTAATGTTCTGCCATTTAGATAGTCTAGGCCTTTTGACATTCTTCTGATCAGGAATAGATCAGATGTCAAGAAAGGGTTGCCATGACAGTCTAACATTTTGGGAACAGCTGTTACTCTGTCAGGATTGCTATTTTGTACTTTCTTTCCTATGTTACTGACTCTATCTATAGGCTTAGCTGGCTTAGAGGTTGACACTTGTTTATTTACAACTGATAATGGGGTTTTTATGAATGGAACTTCTTTCATGAGATATGGCTTATATTCCACGTGCAATTTTCTACGTTTTTCATAGATTTCCTCACTTTTCTTTCTATGAATAGGTGACACTGTAACCTGATTTGACAGATCTCTTTTAGGTGGTTTTATTCTTTGATTTGTCCCTGTTTGTCTTACATTTGTCATCTGTCTCTGATGTCTTCTGGCCATGTCCAGTAAACTAGCAGCTTCAAATAAAGACTTTTTATCTGATGCAACAGCCAATGTTATTGAATCCAAAAATCTGAATTTCTTAACAAAAGTTCTCACCATCGATTGAGAATTGACTTTGCTGACCACCACCTTATAAGTCCTCTCAAATCTAGACATAACTGAATATGTAGATTCAGTTCTGCCAATCTTTATTTCATTCAGAATTTCAGATGTTGGCATGCTGTCACCTGTAGTACACCAAATTAATTTCTTTAATCGGTCTACATCACTGTCCTGTAACCATTCATTTGACTCATTGTCATAAGACATCTTTGCTGATAGACATCTTGCAAAGTTTGCAGGAAGCCATGTTCTAAATAAAAGATTCTTCTCTTTTTTACATAGATTATACTTATCTGCATAACTTTCAAAAATTTCTGAGTTTCTACACACATGGATATTTACATCATATGTGGGAATGTCTTTACTCAGATTGGTCAAATGTTTCTGCAACTTTATTTTCTGCTTAGTTTCTTTAATTTGTAATTCCTTATATACTGACATATCTGCGTCTGTGCTATTCTTACCTTGAGTGATTTCAGGCTTCATCTGTTCACTAGTCTGTGTCTGTGATGAGCTATTTATAGTCACAGTCACGTGAGACTTTTTGTCAGAATGATGCAATTCCTGTAAATCTGTTTGAATAGCTGTTTCTTGTGTATTAACAGAAATTACATTACAGACTTCTTTATTCTTTGATCTTTCTGATATTATGTTATGGAATACATTTACCATACACAAAATATTCCTCATTTTCTCTTTTTCCTTCCTAACACACACTGATTTCTTAGTCTCTATGATAGAATTTGCGTGCAAACACTGAGCATACAGATTCTGCCATATATTCTGTAACCTATCACTAGGCTCAAACTTAAACTGTAAGCTACACTTTTTAGCCAACGATTGTATAATTTCCATAATTAGAAGTAAAATTTTTACTTACAACCGTAGAAAACCGTCACCTTGTAACTTGTAGCTTCTCCTTGGAACAACTGGTTCCTTTCATCAGCACGTCTCAGTACATCTGGCATCTGTTGTCCTCCTTTACTGCTTGTAGTGTCAGAGTAAATATTCTTCTGTTCCTCACAAGCTCTCCTCACACAGCTTCTTGTCTGTAGAGGTTACTGGAACACGTGCATCCTTCAGCTGTGCATTTCATTCATCTAGGTAATTTTCGAAATTTCCTGAAGCTTGCAACTTATAAAACGTGCAAAATACTCTCTCTTCCCCCTCTTGCAAGTAGAAGGAATGAGAAAAAACAGGCAAAAATCGACTGGGCTGGCTCACCAATGTAAAATAATAATTGTCCTGTAAACTATAAAATAGTCTACAATTGAATGAAATCCTTACTCACGTGTTGACCTCTAAGGTAACATTATTGGAGGACTCTGCTTCATATAAAACATGGAGATTTATTGAAAGTCTTCATGGGAAACAAATATATGGAAAACTTCCAGCATAACAGAAACAACAGTCAATGTCTTACATGTCACAGAATTAGGTTTCTTCAAGATGGATCCCTTGCAGACATCTTGGCTCATGCTTATTCATCAATGTGTGTTGATCATCTGCAGGACAATTCCGACATCCTTCCCAAGGTCTTAGAGGAAGTAGCCAGGTTTGGAGATATAGACACCCAAAGTGAGAGACAGAGACAGGGACAGATCCCAACAGGGAGAGGGAGACCCCCACCGAGAGTGAGACCACGACATGTGTGTCTGTCAGTCATTTATATACATGAGAGGGGGTGTTTCCCAACATTCTTATACTTTCTACTACTGTACTTGGACAATACTAAAATAGTCATAGTCCATCCACACCCATGCACCATAAGTAACAAGAGCTTTGTCAGCAAAATACAATTAACCCTTAAAGGCCATGAATATTGCATGTCAAATATTATTTAACAGGAACTAAGCCCCATAGCAAACTTAAGTGATGCTCAAAGCAAAACGGTGTGGCAAATGTTAATCCACAGAAGGACCTGGCCTGGAGTTGCGCCCATTCGTGTCTTCCGTGCCGTTCCTTCCAGCATAGGAGGGGCTTCGTGAGGTCGCCATCTGCCCCAGAACAGGATACAATGAAGAAGAGTCAGTAAGACACCTGTTCTGGGACGATGAAGCTGGCTCCACTGCTCCTAAAGATGGCAGGCCTCTGGACTTTAACC
Organism: Leptodactylus fallax; assembly: GCA_947044405.1. NCBI lineage: Eukaryota > Metazoa > Chordata > Amphibia > Anura > Leptodactylidae > Leptodactylus > Leptodactylus fallax. Next base: position 295,617 of record CAMRHE010000395.1, read on the forward strand.
TTTGAGACTGTATTTTATGGACTATTTCGGAGCCCCTCTGTAGAACAACAAGCAATGGCATGGAAGACCATGAACTGTGCGAGGGCCGCACTCTGGAAGGCCAGGAACATTTTAATATTTAAGCGCAAGATTTTATCAGACAATGATATTTTAGGGTTATGTTTTAGTGAAATGTATTTTTATCATTTTATTGACAAGAGAGAAAAAAAAAACAAATGGTTTGTGAATGAATGGAGTTCCGCAGGTTCAATACTACCATGTGTCCTTTTATTTTTGTATCTTATTGTAAATTGGATTGTATGATACGCTATGAACGTCTTTTATTGATTTTGTAACTTGTTTTATTGACTAATAAATTTGCCCCGTTGGGGGTTAAGAAGTTAAAAAAAAATAAAATAAATAATAATAATATTCGCTTCTCGGCCTTTGGCTCAGATCTTGTGTAGTTTGTGTTCTTATCACCAGTTAGTATTTGCCTCCACCAGTCGGAGTGGCGCCCCCACTGTAGGGGGGTAACAGTACGCCGGTGATGGAGGGCAGAGAATCACACATTGGTATCCAAGCCATTAGGTTCATGAGCTTAAAGCCTGAAGGTGCCCGAGGGGCCGGGGATTCCTAGGGTGCTGATCCCACTGAGTCTGGCGCACTTCGCTTCCCTTTCGCAAGTTGGGGCCCTCAAGCTTTATGCTTGGCCTTTTATGGGGAATTTTTATATTTCCGGCGGGTAGACAGCGACATATCCCACTTATTTATTACTTTTTGTGATGAACAGATTAAAAACAGAAGCCAGGCCAAACACACGAGATATACAGGAAGAGCTCGGGACAGGTATACAGGAATATTACAGAAAGCCCGGGGGTCACACAGGTATACAGGAATATTACAGAAAGCCCGGAGGTCAGACAGGTATACAGGAATATTACAGAAAGCCCGGGGGTCACACAGGTATACAGGAATATTACAGAAAGCCCGGGGGTCACACAGGTATACAGGAATATTACAGAAAGCCCGGGGGTCACACAGGTATACAGGAATATTACAGAAAGCCCGGGGGTCACACAGGTATACAGGAATATTACAGAAAGCCCGGGGGTCACACAGGTATACAGGAATATTACAGAGAGCCCGGAGGTCACACAGGTATACAGGAATATTACAGAAAGCCCAGGGGTCACACAGGTATACAGGAATATTACAGAAAGCCCGGGGGCCACACAGGTATACAGGAATATTACAGAAAGCCCGGGGGTCACACAGGTATACAGGAATATTACAGAAAGCCCGGGGGTCACACAGGTATACAGGAATATTACAGAAAGCCCGGGGGTCACACATGTATACAGGAATATTACAGAAAGCCCGGGGGTCACACAGGTATACAGGAATATTACAGAAAGCCCGGGGGTCACACAGGTATACAGGAATATTACAGAAAGCCCGGGGGTCACACAGATATACAGGAATATTACAGAAAGCCCGGGGGTCACACAGGTATACAGGAATATTACAGAAAGCCCGGGGGTCACACAGGTATACAGGAATATTACAGAAAGCCCGGAGGTCACACAGGTATACAGGAATATTACAGAAAGCCCGGGGGTCACACAGGTATACAGGAATATTACAGAAAGCCCGGGGGTCACACAGGTATACAGGAATATTACAGAAAGCCCGGGGGTCACACAGGTATACAGGAATATTACAGAGAGCCCGGGGGTCACACAGGTATACAGGAATATTACAGAAAGCCCGGGGGTCAGACAGGTATACAGGAATATTACAGAGAGCCCGGGGGTCAGACAGGTATACAGGAATATTACAGAAAGCCTGGGGGTCACACAGGTATACAGGAATATTACAGAAAGCCCGGGGGTCACACAGGTATACAGGAATATTACAGAAAGCCCGGGGGTCACACAGGTATACAGGAATATTACAGAAAGCCCGGGGGTCACACAGGTATACAGGAATATTACAGAAAGCCCGGGGGTCACACAGGTATACAGGAATATTACAGAAAGCCCGGGGGTCACACAGGTATACAGGAATATTACAGAAAGCCCGGGGGTCACACAGGTATACAGGAATATTACAGAAAGCCCGGGGGTCACACAGGTATACAGGAATATTACAGAAAGCCCGGGGGTCACACAGGTATACAGGAATATTACAGAAAGCCCGGGGGTCACACAGGTATACAGGACTATTACAGAAAGCCCGGAGGTCAGACAGGTATACAGGAATATTACAGAAAGCCCGGGGGTCAGACAGGAATACAGGAATATTACAGAAAGCCCGGGGGTCACACAGGTATACAGGAATATTACAGAAAGCCCGGGGGGCCACACAGGTATACAGGAATATTACAGAAAGCCCGGGGGTCACACAGGTATACAGGAATATTACAGAAAGCCCGGGGGTCACACAGGTATACAGGAATATTACAGAAAGCCCGGGGGTCACACAGGTATACAGGAATATTACAGAAAGCCCGGGGGCCAGACAGGTATACAGGACTATTACAGAAAGCCCGGGGGTCAGACAGGTATACAGGAATATTACAGAAAGCCCGGGAGTCACACAGGTATACAGGAATATTACAGAAAGCCCCGGGGTCACACAGGTATACAGGAATATTACAGAAAGCCTGAGGGTCACACAGGTATACAGGAATATTACAGAAAGCCCGGGGGTCACACAGGTATACAGGAATATTACAGAAAGCCCGGGGGCCAGACAGGTATACAGGAATATTACAGAAAGCCCGGGGGTCACACAGGTATACAGGAATATTACAGAAAGCCCGGGGGTCACACAGGTATACAGGACTATTACAGAAAGCCCGGGGGTCACACAGGTATACAGTAATATTACAGAAAGCCCGGGGGCCAGACAGGTATACAGGAATATTACAGAAAGCCCGGGGATCAGACAGATATACAGGAATATTACAGAAAGCCCGGGGGTCACACAGGTATACAGGAATATTACAGAAAGCCCGGGGATCAGACAGGTATACAGGAGTATTACAGAAAGCCCAGGGGTCACACAGATATACAGGAATATTACAGAAAGCCCGGGGGTCACACAGGTATACAGGAATATTACAGAAAGCCCGGGGATCAGACAGGTATACAGGAGTATTACAGAAAGCCCAGGGGTCACACAGGTATACAGGAATATTACAGAAAGCCCGGGGGTCACACAGGTATACAGGAATATTACAGAAAGCCCGGGGGTCACACAGGTATACAGGAATATTACAGAAAGCCCGGGGGTCACACAGGTATACAGGAATATTACAGAAAGCCCGGGGGTCACACAGGTATACAGGAATATTACAGAAAGCCCGGGGGTCACACAGGTATACAGGAATATTACAGAAAGCCCGGGGGTCACACAGGTATACAGGAATATTACAGAAAGCCCGGGGGTCACACAAGTATACAGGAATATTACAGAAAGCCCGGGGATCAGACAGGTATACAGGAATATTACAGAAAGCCCGGGGGCCACACAGGTATACAGGAATATACTAAGCCCCAGGACCCCCCCGCACTGTATTATCTGTGTATTATTTTCTTTTCATCCTATTTGGTCGGAGACTCTAGCCCTAATCTTTCTGTATATTCCTACTCTCTGGTAAAGACATAAACTGACTATATAGTCAAATGGAAAGTGTGTGCTGGGGTGGAGAACAGTCTAAAAAGACCTGATTACACCCATATTCACTCAGCTTTCCCAGAATCAGATATTTTGTTCCACAACAAGGTGTGACCTCTATATAACTACCACATGTATTCACCAGGGGTTACTACTGAGGGATTAGAAGTGATATTTAATCTAGGCCTTATAGGAACAGATTGTGAGCCCTATATGGGACCGTGACCAACTGCAAAGTGGAAAATGCTGGCGCTATATAATAAATGAATGAATGGCTGAGCTCTGTGATACGTTACAATTAGACCTGTAGTTGTATCTGCAATAAGAGCTGAGATTTATCATTTTAAGCCCTCTATTCTCTCAGTTCCCTGATGCACCAAGGAATAGCCCACACTCCATAATGTATAAATCACTCATTGTTTATTAGACTCCAGCAGTTCTTTCGGAGCTATTAGCCCGGATCTCTTTTTAGGAGTCACCCCCGACACTGTATAAATAACAATCAGACATTGATACGTCCATATATCGTATTATATATTTCACACAGGGTGTCCTTCCTTTTTCATGCTGACAATTCAGCTTCACAGCTTATATCCACAAGACTTTTCCCCCATGAATCCCTGTCACATTGACCTCGAAGATACAAGCTAATGTCACCCAAAAAGAGCCCCTTATTAACTGTTTAATATCTGTGAATTTCAAACAAGAATGTTCTTAGTTTCCATAAACTCTCCCGTGTGACTTCTCTGATGATCATTAAATTTGGCTTTTGAAATAAAACATTTCCCACAATCTGAACATGAATATGGCTTCTCTCCTGTGTGAATTCTCTGATGTCTAATGAGATTTGATTTATCTGAAAAACATTTTTCACATTCAGAACATGAATATGGCTTCTCTCCCGTGTGAATTCTCTGATGCGCAACACACTGTTTCTTTTTCATAAAACATTTCCCACACTCTGAACATGAATATGGATTCTCTGCAGTGTGAATTCTCCCATGTTTAACAAGAGTTGATTTATTTGTAAAACATTTTCCACATTCAGAACATGAATATGGCTTGTCTCCTGTATGAATTCTCCCATGTTTAACAAGAGTTGATTTATTTGTAAAACATTTTCCACATTCAGAACATGAATACGGCTTCTCTCCTGTGTGAATTTTCTGATGTCTAATGAGACTTGATATATCTGAAAAACGTTTTCCACATTCAGAACATGAATACGGCTTCTCTCCTGTATGAATTCTCTGATGCACAACAAAATGATTCTTCATCATAAAAGATTTCCCACACTCTGAACATGAATATGACTTCTCTCCTGTGTGAATTCTCTGATGCACAACAAAATGATGATTCCTTATAAAAGATTTCCCACACTCTGAACATGAATACGGCTTCTCTCCTGTGTGATTTTTCTGATGTGTAATGAGACTTGATTTATTTATAAAACATTTTCCACATTCAGAACATGAATAAGGCTTCTCTCCTGTGTGAATTCTCTGATGCGCAACAAATTGATTCTTCATCATAAAACATTTCCCACACTCTGAACATGAATATGGCTTCTCTCCTGCGTGTATTTTCTGATGTCTAATGAAACTTGATTTATCTGAAAAACGTTTTCCACATTCAGAACATGAATACGGCTTCTCTCCTGTATGAATTCTCTGATGTACAACAAAATGATTCTTCACCATAAAACTTTTTCCACACTCTGAGCATGAATACGGTTTCTCGCCTGTGTGGATTTTCTGATGTGTAATAAGATTCGATTTAGAAGTAAAACATTTCCCACACTCTGCACATGAATATGGCTTCTCTCCCGTGTGAGTTCTCTGATGATTACTTAGTTTGGCTTTAGATATAAAAGATTTCTCACACTCTGAACATGAATACGGCTTCTCTCCTGTATGAATTTTTTCATGTTTTTCAAGATTTGATTTATTGCTAAAACATTTCCCACATTCTGGACATATAAATGACTTTTTGTCCGTGTGACTTCTCTCATATTTAACAAAATTTGATTTATCGTTGAAATATTCTCCATATTCTGAACATGAATATGGCTCATCTCTTGTGTAAATTCTTCTCTGTGTAAGGAGACCTGAGCTTTTATTAAACTCTTTTCCACCTTCCCATTGAATCCTTTTCCCCTCTTTCTGGCTGGTACTTGTGGTCACAATCTGTGGTTGGTCAGAAGGTTCCTCATGATTCGAGGGATTATATGATGGATCTGTACTGTGATGTCCTGGATGTACATTAGGGGTATATACGATATCTTCATCTTCTACTTTATAGTTTTCCTCAAGGTTCTTACTGGGATTTTCTGTAGGATTAAAATGGATTTGATTTTTTTTTTTTTCAAAACACAAAAGTAGAGAAATTTATAACAGGCTGGAAACACAAAAGCAGATTATAATATAATCAATGACAAAGAGAGATAGAGACATAAAGGGAATGAGTCACTAAATTCTTATTCATGTAACTGAATAAATGTTTCTTAATTTTTGATTTTTTTGTCATTTAAAAAAAAACAAAAAACATTTTATATATATACATATATAGTGGGGAAAAAAAAGTATTTAGTCAGCCACCAATTGTGCAAGTTCTCCCACTTATAAAGATGAGGCCGGCCTGTAATTGTCATCATAGGTAGACCTCAACTATGAGAGACAAAATGAGAAAACAAATCCAGAAAATCACATTGTCTGATTTTTTAAGAATTTATTTGCAAATTATGGTGGAAAATAAGTATTTGGTCAATAACAAAAGTTCATCTCAATACTTTGTTCTATCTCCTTTGTTGGCAATGACAGAGGTCAAACGTTTTCTGTAAGTCTTCACAAGGTTGGCACACACTGTTGCTGGTATGTTGGCCCATTCCTCCATGCAGATCTCCTAGAGAAGGGATGTTTTGGGGCTGTCGCTGGGCAACACGGACTTTAATAATAATAACTTTATTTATATAGCGCCAACATATTCCGTAGCACTTTACAAATCAGAGGACACATGAACAGACAATATGAGACATTACAATGTGACAAAGAAATAAACATATCAAACAATAGGAGTGAGGGCCGGGCACAAGAGCTTACAATCTATGAGGAGATAGGAGGACACAAGAGTTCAGAGGGCTTGCTTGCTACAGTGGTCCATTGTGACATCACCCATAGTTGAGGTCTACCTATGATGACAATTACAGGCCGGCCTCATCTTCATAAGTGGGAGAACTTGCACAATTGGTGGCTGACTAAATACTTTTTTTCCCCACTATATATATATCTATACATACACACATACATCTATATGTCTCCTCTTACCATGTGATGTCCGGGGGGGCCGGTGATCCTCCATCATGACCTCCTTGTACCAATCCTTGTGTCCTTCTAAATACTCCCACTCCTCCATGGAGAAATAGACAGCGACATCCTGACACCTTATAGGAACCTGACAACACAATGATACAGTCATCACCCAGACCCCTCCAGTGCTGTTACTGGAGAATTTCCCAGCATTCCCAGCAGTGTCACCTCTCCAGTCAGCAGCTCAATCATCTTGTTGGTGAGTTCTAGAATCTTCTGCTCATGTATCAGGGAGAGAGGGGGAGGCTCTGTGATGGGGCCCCGGCTCCTGCTCCATCCTCCTCCTGGCTCTGTGATGGGGCCCCGGCTCCTGCTCCATCCTCCTCCTGGCTCTGTGATGGGGCCCCAGCTCTTGCTCCATGCACCTGACCCCTGGAGATGGCTGCTGGGGGCCACACAGTCCCCCGATGTCTTCTTGACTAATGAGTATTCCTGTGTATGGAGAGACAATGAGGGGTATAAATCCTTACTGACTCCAAAGTAAGTCTAACTATAACCTAGAATATTACTACACTCCAGACACCTTAATCTGCCAAAGACTCCATAGTCTCAGTGCTCTTACAGTAAAGAATCCCTTCTATGTTGTGTATAAACCTTCTTTCCTCTAGATGTAGTGGACGCCTCCTTGTTATAGGTACAGTCCATAGTCTCAGTGCTCTTACAGTAAAGAATCCCTTCTATGTTGTGTATAAACCTTCTTTCCTCTAGATGTAGTGGACGTCTCCTTGTTATAGGTACAGTCCATAGTCTCACTGCTCTTACAGTAAAGAATCCCTTCTATGTTGTGTATAAACCTTCTTTCCTCTAGATGTAGTGGACGCCTCCTTGTTATAGGTACAGTCCATAGTCTCACTGCTCTTACAGTAAAGAATCCCTTCTATGTTGTGTATAAACCTTCTTTCCTCTAGATGTAGTGCAAGCCTCCTTGTTATAGGTACAGCCCATAGTCTCACTGCTCTTACAGTAAAGAATCCCTTCTATGTTATGTATACACCTTCTTTCCTCTAGATGTAGTGGTCGCTCCTTGTTATAGGTACAGTCCATAGTCTCACTGCTCTTACAGTAAAGAATCCCTTCTATGTTGTGTATAAACCTTCTTTTCTCTAGATGTAGTGGACGCCTCCTTGTTATAGGTACAGTCCATAGTCTCACTGCTCTTACAGTAAAGAATCCCTTCTATCTTGTGTATAAACCTTCTTTCCTCTAGATGTAGTGGCCGCCTCCTTGTTATAGGTACAGTCCATAGTCTCACTGCTCTTACAGTAAAGAATCCCTTCTATGTTGTGTATAAACCTTCTTTTCTCTAGATGTAGTGGACGCCTCCTTGTTATAGGTACAGTCCATAGTCTCACTGCTCTTACAGTAAAGAATCCCTTCTATGTTGTGTATAAACCTTCTTTCCTCTAGATGTAGTGGACGCCTCCTTGTTATAGTTACAGTCCATAGTCTCACTGCTCTTACAGTAAAGAATCCCTTCTATGTTGTGTATAAACCTTCTTTTCTCTAGATGTAGTGGACGCCTCCTTGTTATAGGTACAGTCCATAGTCTCACTGCTCTTACAGTAAAGAATCCCTTCTATGTTGTGTATAAACCTTCTTTCCTCTAGATGTAGTGGACGTCTCCTTGTTATAGGTACAGTCCATAGTCTCACTGCTCTTACAGTAAAGAATCCCTTCTATGTTGTTGTGAGGGTTAAAATATAATTTGTACTATACACTATATCCAGAGAGTGAAATAGTCTGCAGATAGCCTGCATAGCTTAGAGATAGGAAGCAGACACTAAGTCTGCTACAGCACCGAAGGTTTTGCTGTTCTCAGAGAAAGATAAGGGAAAACACTCAGATAAGCGAGGAGAGAAAACATATGTTATGAGAGACTGAGCAAGTCTGCTTAGCAGCGGAACCGGAAGGACCAAATATGTACATTAGTCACATGATTATTGTGTAACCAGCTGCCTTTAAAACCTGTATCAACTATGCAATAAATGAAACCATTCTTACTAGATACCTGGATGTGTCTGTACGTTTGTTTTCCCGAGCTCGTACCTGTTCTATATTTAATTAGGATTACGGTGACATCCATCCCGGGGGAACTTAACCCCTGACAGTTGTGTATAATCCTTCTTTCCTCTAGATGTAGTGGACGTCTCCTTGTTATACTGTAGGTACAGTCCATAGTCTCACTGCTCTTACAGTAAAGAATCCCTTCTATGTTGTGTATAAACCTTCTTTCCTCTAGATGTAGTGGACGCCTCCTTGTTATAGGTACAGTCCATAGTCTCACTGCTCTTACAGTAAAGAATCCCTTCTATGTTGTGTATAAACCTTCTTTCCTCTAGATGTAGTGGAGGTCTCCTTGTTATAGGTACAGTCCATAGTCTCACTGCTCTTACAGTAAAGAATCCCTTCTATGTTGTGTATAAACCTTCTTTCCTCTAGATGTAGTGGACGTCTCCTTGTTATAGGTACAGTCCATAGTCTCACTGCTCTTACAGTAAAGAATCCCTTCTTTGTTGTGTATAATCCTTCTTTCCTCTAGATGTAGTGGACGCCTCCTTGTTATAGGTACAGTCCATAGTCTCACTGCTCTTACAGTAAAGAATCCCTTCTATGTTGTGTATAAACCTTCTTTCCTCTAGATGTAGTGGACGTCTCCTTGTTATAGGTACAGTCCATAGTCTCACTGCTCTTACAGTAAAGAATCCCTTCTATGTTGGTGGAGATGATAGAAATGTAGTACACTTACCTCTCCGCTCAGCAGGTAGATGATCTCCAAGGTGAAGTCTAATATTCTTCTGGTGATCTCATTCCTGTCCTTGTCCATCCTTGGTGGGTCATTCAGGAGAAGGAGCGTTCTGGAGGAGAAGAGGAGGAAACTGGATGAGCTGGAGGATCTAGTACTGAGGAGGGGCCCGAAATCATACAGGGGCCACATGATGTGTGACATACAGGAGCTCCTCAGAGCCCCCAGCACATGGATACAGGAGGATTCCCACAGACACCAGCACCAGTGATGGGGCCCATTGTATGTCACTGCAGGATGGAACTAAGACTCTGTTCACACCTGTACCACAGACACCAGCACCAGTGATGGGGCCCAGAACCCCCTGATGTCATCTTACCTTATAGCGGGAGTTTTCTCCTAAATCCCCAGGTGTGAACGTGTCCTGAGAGCAGCCAGCGAGCCTCTGCTGTATATACAGTTATATATATATATATATATATATATATATCTATAGCCTGTGATAATGGCTGATAACAGAGAGAACAACACAACAGCAGTGACTTCCGACCAGGACCTGCTCTGTATCTGCTACACTGCAAGAGCTGAAGGACCTGTGATGATGTCACCATCATGTCACCAGTACATGAGAGGCGGAGCTCAGGAGAGGAGAAGTCCTGGATGAAGGACCTGTGATGATGTCACCACCATGTGACCAGTGTATGAGGGGGGGTTTCTTCTTGTGTGCTTTGGGTACAGCACTGGGGGACAAACACATCTGACTCTGATCTGATTAACCCTTCAAATGCCTCAGTCAAATGTGGCCAAGGCATCTGATCTGTGGTGGCGTGTCGGCCATATTCTTCCAGACTGCCATACCCTGGAACAAGAGACGGCGGAATTGAGCTGGCTCCGTGACAAAAAATGTTTTTTTTTTTTCTTGAACGTTTTAGATGTTTGTTAAAGCGTTAAAACGTTACAAAAACTAGCTAGAACAGAGACAGAACAGAGATAATATGACATTCTGGCTCACAGATAATGTTGCACCTTCCCAGTACATGGCACAGAATATTATATGGTACCATTATGAAGTACAATTTGTCCTGCAAAACATAAGACCTGACACATAAAAAAGTTATGGCTCTTGGAAGGTGGTGAAACAAAAACTGAAAAAAACAAAAATTCTCTGAAGTGGGAAGGGGTTAAACACGTCTTCCTTTCCATCCATCCTGCTGACTGCGCCAAGTTGTAAGATGCAGCTGGAATGGCGACAAATAAACACGGACACTCGGGGACAGTTCACATGTCCAGTTTGTTTGATGGACCCAACGGAAATTAATGGATCCATTTCTAACAGATGTAAAACAGATCACTGGGTTGGGTCAATAAAAAAGATCAAGGAAATAGATTCAAATTTACTCACCAAAGTTTTCATTTCCTGGAGTCCGTAGGTAGCACAATTACATAATTACACAATTACACAAGGGTTTTAGCTCCCGAGGTACAACCAGAGAGACAGGTTAGTCAGCCATAGCAAACAAAAAATTAACAAGGACCTGTCCTATAAAGCTAAGGAAGTAGGCCGGACTCCTTGTATTTTTTAAGAAGCATTAGAAATGTAATAGGGAGGGTAGCTTGTGCTGCCTACGGACTCCAGGAAATTAAAATTTTGTTGAGTAAATTTTAGTCTTTCCTGGATGTCCTACGGCAGCACAATTACACAAGGGACTTGTAAAGCAATGAGATAATAGGGAGGGATGCCGGCCGCCTCTTCAAGCTCTCTTTTGTCAAATAAGGATCCCTCTGCTGTTAGCGAATCGAGTCTGTAGTGCTTGATAAATGTGGATGAAGAGGACCAGGCTGCGGCCCTGTAAATTTGTTCTAGTGTAGTATGTCCCACTTCTTCCCATGATGTGGACCGAGTGGAATGAGCTCTGACTTTGAGAGGAGATTGTAGACCACTCAGTTGGTAGCGCATTTCTACTGCAGCCCTGAGTGGACCACCACCTCTCCAACTGGATCCTAGACTACCTCACAAATCAACATCAGTATGTGAGAGCCCAAGACTGTGTGTCAGATACTGTCATCTGTAATACGGGGGCACCTCAGGGTACGGTTCTCACCCCTTTCCTCTTCACACTGTACACTGCTGATTTTAGGTGCTCTCATCCAGCTGCTACCTACAGAAGTATTCTGACGACTCTGCAATAGTAGGTCTCATCACAGACGATGATGACAGGGAGTACAGAGAACTGAACTGGGATTTTGTGGACTGGGAAGACCAAGGAGATGGTGGTGGACTTCCGTAAATGCAGATGCCCTCCTAAACCAGTGGACATCCTGGGGACGGGCATCGAGATTGTGAACACCTATAAGTACCTGGGTCTGCTCCTTAATAATAAGCTGGACTGGGGAGATCATATGGAGGCCCTGTACAGGAAGGGCCACAGCAGGCTCTACCTGCTTAGGAAGATGAGAGCCTTTGGAGTCCAGGGGGCACTTCTTAGGACTTTCTTCAACTCGGTAGTGGCATCAGCCATCTTCTTTGGAGTGGCCTGCTGGGGGAGCAGTATATCAACCAGGGACAGAAATAAACTTGACAAGCTGATTAGAAAGGCCAGCTCTGTCCTGGGGAGCCCACTGGACCCAGTGCAGGTGGTGGGTGACAGAAGGATACTGTCCGTGGTGAGCTCCATGCAGAAGAAGAAGTCCCATCCCATGCATGAGACCGTGATCGCGCTGGGCAATACTGTCAGTGACCGACTGCTCCACCCTAGGTGTGAGAAGGAGCGCTATCGGAAGTCTTTCCTCCCCACTGCGGTCAGGCTGTACAACCAACACCGACCTAAGCGGAGATCATTACATACAGAGAACTGAAATATCTCTCTGCCTGTTATATCCCCCCCCCCCCTCTGCTACTTCCTATCTGTCTGTCTGCTATTAATGTAATGCCTCTCACCTTGGAACATTCCTGTACATGTTGTATTTGTATCTGCTTATCTTTGCTGCTGTAACACACTGAATTTCCCCATTGTGGGACTATTAAAGGACTATTATTATTATCCATCTTGCCAGTGAGGCTTTACTTGCCTTTTGCCCCTTTTTTGGGGTATAATTTTGCAGGAAAAAGTTTTCCGCTTTTCTGAAGCTGTTGGTTCTCTGCAAACAGGTAAGGAGTCCTCTTTAAACATGTACAGAGTGCCACCTTAGTTACTCCTCGCCCTGAGGTTGAGGGAAAAGCACTGGCAAGGCAATTTCCTTGGGAAGGAACCCTGACAAGGTTCTCAAGAGGAGACAATCTTCCAGGACTCTCCGATAGGGCTCTTTGCAAGAGAGAGCCTGTAAGTCGCTCATGTGCCTGGCAGATGTTATGGCGACCAAGAAGACAACTTTGAAGATTAGCAATCTTATTGAAGCTTCTAGAAGAGGCTCAAATGGCGATTCCATCAGCGCATTAATGACCACTGCGGGTCCCATAAAGGAGACGGTTTTCGTGACAAAGTACTTAGATTTTTCAATGCTTTGAAAAAGGTTCTTATGAGATGGAGACCATAGCGTATATGGGAGTATATACACAATAGAGTACATGTGAGTATATACACAATTGTGCAAGTTCTCCCACTTAAAAAGATGAGGCCGGCCTGTAATTGACATCAAATAAATTCTTAAAAAATCAGACAATGTGATTTTCTGGATTAGTTTTCTCATTTTGTCTCTCATAGTTGAGGTCTACCTATGATGACAATTACAGGCCGGCCTCATCTTTATAAGTGGGAGAACTTGCACAATTGGTGGCTGACTAAATACGGTTTTTCCCCACTGTATGTAACTAATCTGTATCAATGAAAAAACTGGTAGATTTTTAATGAACATGAATGACTTTAAGGAATAACACAGAGAGGTAATGTTCTGACTTCTCTGAGATTTTTTTGTCTTTTGGTAAGGAAAATACAATATCCAAATAACGCCAGGACTGACAGACTTCATGGTCCGTTCTTGGTCTTCTTGTACACACAGCACAGATTGAATTTATTTGACTTTGAGAATCAGGATTTATTCCTGCAGCTGCTGCAGCGGGCAGTCCAGTAACACACAATACCGATTGTATTTGGATTTGACACAGAGTTGTTTGATACGGCGGCTATACATGTCACTAACAGTCTGTACATGCCATGTACTAATGGATGCTCTAAGGTTGTATTCACATAACAGAATTTCACCCAAGAAACTTGGTCGGTGTGCTGGTTGGATTTGGCAGCTTGAACAGTATTCTGGCAGAGGAACTTCTAGAATAATAGTTACCCATGATGCTAGAATGCTGTATTATCTGTGTATTATCTCCTAACACTACACTAATCCCCAGAACCCCCCACACTGTATTATCTGTGTATTATCTATTATCTCTCTCCAGTCCTAACACTACACTAATCCCCAGAACCCCCCACACTGTATTATCTGTGTATTATCTCCTATCTCTCTCTAGTCCTAACACTACACTAATCCCCAGAACCCCCCACACTGTATTATCTGTGTATTATCTCCTCTCTCCTGTCCTAACACTACACTAATCCCCAGAACCCCCCACACTGTATTATCTGTGTATTATCTCCTATATCTCCAGTCCTAACACTACACTAATCCCCAGAACCCCCCACACTGTATTATCTGTGTATTATCTCCTATCTCTCTCTAGTCCTAACACTACACTAATCCCCAGAACTCCCCACACTGTATTATCTGTGTATTATCTCCTATCTCTCTTCTGTCCTAACACTACACTAATCCCCAGAACCTCCCACACTGTATTATCTGTGTATTATCTCCTCTCTCCTGTCCTAACACTACACTAATCCCCAGAACCCCCCACACTGTATTATCTGTGTATTATCTCCTATCTCTCTTCTGTCCTAACACTACACTAATCCCCAGAACCTCCCACACTGTATTATCTATGTAATATCTCCTATCTCTAACTAGTCCTAACACTACACTAATCCCCAGAACCCCCCACACTGTATTATCTGTGTATAATTTCCTATTAGTATTATTTGTTCTGAAACGTTAACCCTAATGTTTCTGTACAAAATCACCATCTCCACCACCATAAGCTTTCTATGATGCCTACGAGTCATCAGTGACCTTAGACCTACAATGGTGGTTGGTCAATTCCCACCAAGGACGACTATATAGTAAATGAATGAATGGCTGAGCTCTGTGATACGTTACAATTAGACTTGTAGTTGTATCTACAATAAGAGCTGAGATTTACCATTTTAAGCCCTCTATTCTCTCAGTTCTCTGATGCACCAAGGAATAGTCCACACTCCATAATGTATAAATCACTCATTGTTTATTAGACTCCAGAAGTTCTTTCGGAGTTATTAGCCCGGGTCTCTTTTTAGGAGTCACCCCCGACACTGTATAAATAACAACCAGATAATGATATGTCCATATATCGTATATTATATATTTCACACAGGGTGTCCTTCCTTTTTCAAGGTGACAATTCAGCTTCACATCTTATATCCACAAGACTTTTCCTCCACGGATACTGGTCACATTGACCTCGAAGATACAAGCTAATGTCACCCAAAAAGAGACTCTTATTAGCTGTTTAATATCTTTGAATTTCAAACAAGAATGTTCTTATTTTCCATAAACTCCCCCGTGTGACTTCTCTGATGATCATTAAATTTGGCTTTTGAAATAAAACATTTCCCACAATCTGAACATGAATATGGCTTCTCTCCTGTGTGAATTCTCTGATGTTTAATGAGATGTGATTTTTGTGTAAAATGTTTCCCACATTCAGAACATGAATATGGCTTCTCTCCTGTATGAATTCTCTGATGCACAACAAAAATATCCTTTTTCATAAAACATTTACCGCACTCTGAACATGAATATGGCTTCTCTGCAGTGTGACTTCTCTCATGTTTAACAAGAGCTGCTTTATCTGCAAAACCTTTCCCACATTCTGAACATGAATCAGGCTTCTCTCCTGTATGAATTCTCCCATGTGTAACAAGAGTTGATTTATTTGTAAAACATTTTCCACATTCAGAACATGAATACGGCTTCTCTCCTGTGTGAATTTTCTGATGTCTAATGAGACTTGATATATCTGAAAAACGTTTTCCACATTCAGAACATGAATACGGTTTCTCTCCTGTATGAATTCTCTGATGAACAACAAAATGATTCTTCATCATAAAAGATTTCCCACACTCTGAACATGAATATGGCTTCTCTCCTGTGTGAATTCTCTGATGCACAACAAAATGATGATTGCTTATAAAAGATTTCCCACACTCTGAACATGAATATGGCTTCTCTCCAGTGTGATTTTTCTGATGTGTAATGAGACTTGATTTCTTTATAAAACATTTTCCACATTCAGAACATGAATAAGGCTTCTCTCCTGTGTGAATTCTCTGATGCACAACAAATTGATTCTTCATCATAAAACATTTCCCACACTCTGAACATGAATACGGCTTCTCTCCTGCGTGTATTTTCTGATGTCTAATGAAACTTGATTTATCTGAAAAACGTTTTCCACATTCAGAACATGAATACGGCTTCTCTCCTGTATGAATTCTCTGATGCACAACAAAACGATTCTTCACCATAAAACTTTTTCCACACTCTGAGCATGAATATGGTTTCTCGCCTGTGTGGATTTTCTGATGTGTAATAAGATTCGATTTAGAAGTAAAACATTTCCCACACTCTGCACATAAATATGGCTTCTCTCCCGTGTGACTTCTCTGATGATTACTTAGATTGGTTTTAGATGTAAAACATTTCCCACATTCTGAACATGAATACGGCTTCTCTCCTGTATGAATTTTTTCATGTTTTTCAAGATTTGATTTATCGCTAAAACATTTCCCACATTCTGGACATTTAAATGACTTCTTGTCCGTGTGACTTCTCTCATATGTAACAAAATTTGATTTATCGTTGAAATATTCTCCATGTTCTGAACATGAATATGGCTCATCTCTTGCGTAAATTCTTCTCTGTGTAAGGAGACCTGAGCTTTTATTAAACTCTTTTCCACCTTCCCATTGGAACCTTTTCCCCTCTTTCTGGCTGGTACTTGTGGTCACAATCTGTGGTTGGTCAGAAGGTTCCTCATGATTCGAGGGATTATATGATGGATCTGTACTGTGACGTCCTGGATGTACATTAGGAGTATATACGATATCTTCATCTTCTACTTTATAGTTTTCCTCAAGGTTCTTACTGGGATTTTCTGTAGGATTAGAATGGATTAGATTTTTTTTTTTTTTTAAAACGCAAAAGTAGAGAAATTTATAACAGGCTGGAAACACAAAAGCAGATTATAATATAATCAATGACAAAGCCCTGAGAGATAGAGAGAGACATTACTCTTAAAGGGAATGAGTCACTAAATTCTTATTCATGTAACTGAATAAATGTTTCTTAATTTTTGATTTTTTTTTGTCATTTAAAAAAAACAAAAAAATTTTTTTTTATATATATACATATATAGTGGGGAAAAAAAGTATTTAGTCAGCCACCAATTGTGCAAGTTCTCCCACTTATAAAGATGAGGCCGGCCTGTAATTGTCATCATAGGTAGACCTCAACTATGGGAGACAAAATGAGAAAACTAATCCAGAAAATCACATTGTCTGATTTTTGAAGAATTTATTTGCAAATTATGGTGGAAAATGAGTACTTAGGATCAAAATGATCACAAGAACGGTGAGCAAAAATCCCAGAACCACACGGGGGGACCTAGTGACTGACCTGCAGAAAGCTGGGACTAACGTAACAAAGGCTACCGTCAGTAACACACTACGCCGCCAGGGACTCAGATCCTGCAGTGCCAGACGTGTCCCCCTGCTTAAGCCAGTACATATCCGGGCCCGTCTGAAGTTTGCTAGAGAGCATTTGGATGTTCCAGAAGAGTATTGGGAGAATGTCATATGGTCAGATGAAACCAAAGTAGGACTGTTTGGTAGAAACACAACTCGTGGTGTTTGGAGGAGAGTGAATGCTGAGTTGTATCCAAAGAACACCATACCTACTGTGAAGCATGGGGGAGCAACATCATGTATGGGGCTGTTTCTCTGCAAAGGGACCAGGACGACTGATCCGTGTACATGAAAGAATGAATGGGGCCACGTATGGTGAGATTGTGAGTGCAAACCTCCTTCCATCAGCAAGGGCATTGAAGATGAAACGTGGCTGGGTCTTTCAGCATGACAATGATCCCAAGCACACCGCCAGGGCAACGAAGGAGCGGCTTCGTAAGAAGCATTTCAAGGTCCTGGAGTGGAACAGCCCCAAAACATCCCTGCTCTAGGAGATCTGCATGGAGGAATGGGCCAACATACCAGCAACAGTGTGTGCCAACCTTGTGAAGACTTACAGAAATGTTTGACCTCTGTCATTGCCAACAAAGGAGATAGAACAAAGTATTGAGATGAACTTTTGTTATTGACCAAATACTTATTTTCCACCATAATTTGCAAATAAATTCTTTAAAAATCAGACAATGTGATTTTCTGGATTTGTTTTCTCATTTTGTCTCTCATAGTTGAGGTCTACCTATGATGACAATTACAGGCCGGCCTCATCTTTATAAGTGGGAGAACTTGCACAATTGGTGGCTAACTAAATACTTTTTTTTCCCACTGTATATACAGTACAGACCAAAAGTTTGGACACACCTTCTCATTCCAAGAGTTTTCTGTATTTTCATGACTATAAAAATTGTAGATTCACACTGAAGGCATCAGAACTATGAATTAACACATGTGGAATTATATACTTAACAAAAAAGTGTGAAACAACTGAAAATATGTCTTATATTCTAGGTTCTTCGACGTAGCCATCTTCTGCTTTGCACACTCTTGGCATTCTCTTCATTAGCTTCAAGAAGTAGTCACCTGAAATGGTCTTCCAACAGTCTTGAAGGAGTTCCCAGAGATGCTTAGCACTTGTTGGCCCTTTTGCCTTCACTCTGCGGTCCATCTCACCCCAAACCATCTGGATTGGGTTCAGGTCTGGTGACTGTGGAGACCAGGTCATCTGGCGTAGCACCCCATCACTCTCCTTCTTGGTCAAATAGCCCTTACACAGTCTGGAGGTGTGTTTGGGGTCATTGTCCTGTTGAAAAATAAATGATGGTCCAACTAAACGCAAACCGGATGGAATAGCATGCCGCTGCAAGATGCTGTGGTAACCATGCTGGTTCAGTATTCCTTCAATTTTGAATAAATCCCCAACAGTGTCACCAGCAAAGCACCCCCACACCATCACACCTCCTCCTCCATGCGTCACGGTGGGAACCAGGCATGTAGAGTCCATTCCTTCACCTTTTCTGCGTCGCACAAAGACACGGTGGTTGGAACCAAAGATCTCAAATTTGGACTCATCAGACCAAAGCACAGATTTCCACAGGTCTAATGTCCGTTCCTTGTGTTCTTCTTCTGCTTGTTGCCTGTCCTTAGCAGTGGTTTCCTAGCAGCTATTTTACCATGAAGGCCTGCTGCACACAGTCTCCTCTTAGCAGTTGTTGTAGAGATGTGTCTGCTGCTAGAACTCTGTGTGGCATTGACCTGGTCTCTAATCTGAGCTGCTGTTAACCTGCGATTTCTGAGGCTGGTGACTTGGATGAACTTATCCTCCGCAGCAGAGGTGACTCTTGATCTTCCTTTCCTGGGGCGGTCCTCATGTGAGCCAGTTTCTTTGTAGCGCTTGATGGTTTTGGCCACTGCACTTGGGGACACTTTCAAAGTTTTCCCAATTTTTCGGACTGACTGACCTTCATTTCTTAAAGTAATGATGGCCACTCGTTTTTCTTTACTTAGCTGCTTTGTTCTTGCCATAATACAAATTCTAACACTCCATTCAGTAGGACTATCAGCTGTGTATCCACCTGACTTCTGAACAACACAACTGATGGTCCCAACCCCATTTATAAGGCAAGAAATCCCACTTATTAAACCTGACAGGGCACACCTGTGAAGTGAAAACCATTTCAGGTGACTACCTCTTGAAGCTCATCAAGAGAATGCCAAGAGTGTGCAAAGCAGTAATCAAAGCAAAAGGTGGCTACTTTGAAGAACCTAGAATATAAGACATATTTTCAGTTGTTTCACACTTTTTTGTTAAGTATATAATTCCACATGTGTTAATTCATAGTTTTGATGCCTTCAGTGTGAATCTACAATTTTTATAGTCATGAAAATACAGAAAACTCTTGGAATGAGAAGGTGTGTCCAAACTTTTGGTCTCTACTGTATATCTATACATACACACATACATCTATATGTCTCCTCTTACCATGTGATGTCCGGGGGGGCCGGTGATTCTCCATCATGACCTCCTTGTACCGATCCTTGTGTCCTTCTAAATACTCCCACTCCTCCATGGAGAAATAGACAGCGACATCCTGACACCTTATAGGAACCTGACAACACAATGATACAGTCATCACCCAGACCCCTCCAGTGCTGTTACTGGAGAATTTCCCAGCATTCCCAGCAGTGTCACCTCTCCAGTCAGCAGCTCAATCATCTTGTTGGTGAGTTCTAGAATCTTCTGCTCATGTAACAGGGAGAGAGGGGGAGGCTCTGTGATGGGGCCCCGGCTCCTGCTCCATCCTCCTCCTGGCTCTGTGATGGGGCCCCGGCTCCTGCTCCATCCTCCTCCTGGCTCTGTGATGGGGCCCCGGCTCCTGCTCCATCCTCCTGACTCTTGGAGATGGCTGCTGGGGGCCACACAGTCCCCCGATGTCTTAACTAGTGAGTATTCCTGTGTATGGAGAGAAAATTATAAGTATAAATCCTTCCTGACTCCAAAGTAAGTCTGATTATAACCTGGAATATTATTACACTCCAGACATCCAGACACCTCACTCTGGCAGAGACTCCATAGTCTCACTGCTCTTACAGTAAAGAATCCCTTCTATGTTGTGTATAAACCTTCTTTCCTCTAGATGTAGTGGACGCCTCCTTGTTATAGGTACAGTACATAGTCTCACTGCTCTTACAGTAAAGAATCCCTTCTATGTTGTGTATAAACCTTCTTTCCTCTAGATGTAGTGGACGCCTCCTTGTTATAGGTACAGTCCATAGTCTCACTGCTCTTACAGTAAAGAATCCCTTCTATGTTGTGTATAAACCTTCTTTCCTCTAGATGTAGTGGACGCCTCCTTGTTATAGGTACAGTACATAGTCTCACTGCTCTTACAGTAAAGAATCCCTTCTATGTTGTGTATAAACCTTCTTTCCTCTAGATGTAGTGGACGCCTCCTTGTTATAGGTACAGTCCATAGTCTCACTGCTCTTACAGTAAAGAATCCCTTCTATGTTGTGTATAAACCTTCTTTCCTCTAGATGTAGTGGACGCCTCCTTGTTATAGGTACAGTCCATAGTCTCACTGCTCTTACAGTAAAGAATCCCTTCTATGTTGGTGGAGATGATAGAAATGTAGTACACTTACCTCTCCGCTCAGCAGGTAGATGATCTCCAAGGTGAAGTCTAATATTCTTCTGGTGATCTCATTCCTGTCCTTGTCCATCCTTGGTGGGTCATTCAGGAGAAGGAGCGTTCTGGAGGAGAAGAGGAGGAAACTGGATGAGCTGGAGGATCTAGTACTGAGGAGGGGCCCGAAATCATACAGGGGCCACATGATGTGTGACATACAGAGCCCCCAGCACATGGATACAGGAGGATTCCCACAGACACCAGCACCAGTGATGGGGCCCATTGTATGTCACTGCAGGATGGAACTAAGACTCTGTTCACACCTGTACCACAGACACCAGCACCAGTGATGGGGCCCAGAACCCCCTGATGTCATCTTACCTTATAGCGGGGAGTTTTCTCCTAAATCCCCAGGTGTGAACGTGTCCTGAGAGCAGCCAGCGAGCCCCTGCTGTATATACAGTATATATATATATATCTATAGCCTGTGATAATGGCTGATAACAGAGAGAACAACACAACAGCAGTGACTACCGACCAGGACCTGCTCTGTATCTGCTACACTGCAAGGGCTGAAGGACCTGTGATGATGTCACCATCATGTCACCAGTACATGAGAGGCGGAGCTCAGGAGAGGAGAAGTCCTGGATGAAGGACCTGTGATGATGTCACCACCATGTGACCAGTGTATGAGGGGGGGTTTCTTCTTGTGTGCTTTGGGTACAGCACTGGGGAACAAACACATCTGACTCTGATTTGATTAACCCTTCAAATGCCTCAGTCAAATGTGGCCAAGGTATCTGATCATCGGTGGCCTGTCGGCCATATTCTTCCAGATTGCCATACCCTGGAACAAGAGCCGGCGGAAAATTTTTTTTTATTTTTCTTCAATGTTTTGGATGGTTCTTAAAGCGTTAAAAAATTACAAAAACTAGCTAGAACAGAGACAGAACAGAGATAATATGACATTCTGGCTCACAGATAATGTTGCACCTTCCCAGTACATGGCACAGAATATTATATGGTACCATTATGAAGTACAATTTGTCCTGCAAAACATAAGACCTGACACATAAAAAAGTTATGGCTCTTGGAAGGTGGTGAAACAAAAACAAATTCTCTTTAGTGGGAAGGGGTTAAACACGTCTTCCTTTCCATCCATCCTGCTGACTGCGCCAAGTTGTAAGATGCAGCTGGAATGGCGACAAATAAACACGGACACTCGGGGACAGTTCACATGTCCAGTTTGTTTGATGGACCCAACGGAAATTAATGGATCCATTTCTAACAGATGTAAGACAGATCACTGGGTTGGGTCAATAAAAAAGATCAATGAAATAGATTAAAATTTACTCACCAAAGTTTTCATTTCCTGGAGTCCGTAGGCAGCACGATTACATAATTACACAATTACACAAGGGTTTTAGCTCCCGAGGTACAACCAGAGAGACAGGTTAGTCAGCCATAGCAAACAAAAAATTAACAAGGACCTGTCCTATAAAGCTAAGGAAGTAGGCCGGACTCCTTGTATTTTTTAAGAAGCATTAGAAATGTAATAGGGAGGGTAGCTTGTGCTGCCTACGGACTACAGGAAATGAAAATTTTGTTGAGTAAATTTTAATCTTTCCTGGATGTCCTACGGCAGCACAATTACACAAGGGACTTGTAAAGCAATGAGATAATAGGGAGGGATGCCGGCCGCCTCTTCAAGCTCTCTTTTGTCAAATAAGGATCCCTCTGCTGTTAGCGAATCGAGTCTGTAGTGCTTGATAAATGTGGATGAAGAGGACCAGGCTGCGGCCCTGCAGATTAGTTCTAGTGTAGTATGTCCCACTTCTTCCCATGATGTGGACCGAGTGGAATGAGCTGTGACTTTGAGAGGAGACTGTAGACCACTCAGTTGGTAGCACATTTCTACTGCAGCCCTGATCCATCTTGCCAGTGAGGCTTTACTTGCCTTCTGCCCCTTTTTTGGGCCATAATGTTGCAGGAACAAATTTTCCGCTTTTCTGAAACTGTTGGTTCTCTGCAAACAGGTAAGGAGTCCTCTTTAAACATGTACAGAGTGCCACCTTAGTTACTCCTCGCCCTGAGGTTGAGGGAAAAGCATTGGCAAGGCAATTTCCTTGGGAAGGAACCCTGACAAGGTTCTCAAGAGGAGACAATCTTCCAGGACTCTCCGATAGGGCTCTTTGCAAGAGAGAGCCTGTAAGTCGCTCATGTGCCTGGCAGATGTTATGGCGACCAAGAAGACAACTTTGAAGATTAGCAATCTTATTGAAGCTTCTAGAAGAGGCTCAAATGGCGATTCCATCAGCGCATTAATGACCACTGCAGGTCCCATAAAGGAGACGGTTTCTGTGACAGAGGACTTAGATTTTTCAATGCTTTGAAAAAGGTTCTTATGAGATTTAGACCATAAAGTATATACCATAGAGAACATGTGAGTATATACCATAGAGTATATACAATAGAGTATACAACAATAGAGTATATGGGAGTATATACACAATTGTGCAAGTTCTCCAACTTAAAAAGATGAGGCCGGCCTGTAATTGTCATCAAATAAATTCTTAAAAATCAGACAATGTGATTTTCTGGATTTGTTTTCTCATTTTGTCTCTCATAGTTGAGGTCTACCTATGATGACAATTACAGGTCGGCCTCATCTTTTTAAGTTGGAGAACTTGCACAATTGGTGGCTGACTAAATACTTTTTTTTCCCCACTGTATACCGTAGAGTATATGTGAGTATACACACAATAAGTATATGTGAGTATATACAATAGAGTATATGCGAGTATATATACAATAGAGCAGGGGTAGGCAACCTTTTTTGTTCGGCGTGCCAATTTCAATTAAAAAATCAAATTTGAAGTACTCGGAGTGCCGGTCAATAATTATGTCCCATAGCGGTCCCTGCACACGGTATTATGTTCCTTAGCGGCCCCTGCACATGGTATTATGTCCCATAGTGGCCCCTGCACACAGTATTATGTCCCATAACAGCCACTGCACACGGTATTATGCTCCATAGTGGCCCCTGCACACGGTATTATGTTCCATAGTGGCCCCTGCACACAGTATTATGCTCCATAGTGGCCCCTGCACACAGTATTATGCTCCATAGTGGCCCCTGCACACAGTATCATGCCGCATAGTGGCCCCTGCACACAGTATCATGTCCCATAGTGGCCCCTGCACACAGTATTATGCTCCATAGTGGCCCCTGCACATGGTATTATGTCCCATAGTGGACCCTGCACATGGTATTATGTCCCATAGTGGCCCCTGCACACAGTATTATGTCCCATAACAGCCACTGCACACGGTATTATGCTCCATAGTGGCCCCTGCACACGGTATTATGTTCCATAGTGGCCCCTGCACACAGTATTATGCTCCATAGTGGCCCCTGCACACAGTATTATGCTCCATAGTGGCCCCTGCACACGGTATTATGTTCCATAGTGGCCCCTGCACACAGTATTATGCTCCATAGTGGCCCCTGCACACAGTATTATGCTCCATAGTGGCCCCTGCACATGGTATTATGTCCCATAGTGGACCCTGCACATGGTATTATGTCCCATAGCGGTCCCTGCACACGGTATTATGTTCCTTAGCGGCCCCTGCACACGGTATTATGTCCCATAGTGGCCCCCGCACATGGTATTATGTCCTATAGTGGCCCCTGCACATGGTATTATGTCCCATAGTGGCCTCCGCACATGGTATTATGTCCCATAGCGGTCCCTGCACACGGTATTATGTTCCTTAGCGGCCCCTGCACACGGAATTATGTCCCATAGTGGCTCCTGAACATGGTATTATGTCCTATAGTGGCCCCTGCACACAGTATTATGTCCCATAGTGGCCCCTGCACACAGTATAGTATTCTAACTTTTATAATATTCCAATTGTCACCACTGACTAGCTATTATTATACTATAGGGTCCCTTCAGACCCCTGAGTATAATAAGCAAAGGGCCAAGAGAGAGAAAAAACATAAAAAACAATGGTAAAATAACCTTTTCCTGCACTCCGCAGCCGCTGTGTGCTTTTCGGGCGCTTCTGCCTGTAGTCAGAGACCGCTGATTGAATCTCAGGGGTCACGTTGCGTCATTATGCGTAATGACGTCGGACATGACCCCTGAGGCCCTGTCAGTGGTCTCTTACGTCAGGCAGAAGAGCTCGAAGAGCACAGAGAGGCTGCGGATCCAGGGAAGGTGAGTAACATTGTTTTTTATGTTTGATCCCCTCCCCCGGGGGCTCCACTTATTATATTCAGGTGTCTGAAGAGACCCCACAGTATAATAATAGCAGTTTCGTTTTGGCCGTGTTTGGTCCAATCGAAACTGCTGGGTGAGGAGTCCGCTGCCGTGCCAGAGAAATAAGCCACACGTGCCGAGGGTTGCCGACCCCTGCAATAGAGTATACGCGAGTATATACCGTAGAGTACATGTGAGCACATACAATTGAGTATATGTGAGTATACACACAATAAGTATATGTCAGTATACAGTACAGACGAAAAGTTTGGACACACCTTCTCATTCCAAGAGTTTTCTGTATTTTCATGACTATAAAAATTGTAGATTCACACTGAAGGCATCAAAACTATGAAGTAACACATGTGGAATTATATACTTACCAAAAAAGTGTGAAACAACTGAAAATATGTCTTCTATTCTAGGTTCTTCAAAGTAGCCACCTTTTGCTTTGATTACTGCTTTGCACACTCTTGGCATTCTCTTGATGAGCTTCAAGAGGTAGTCACCTGAAATGGTTTTCACTTCACAGGTGTGCCCTGTCAGGTTTAATAAGTGGGATTTCTTGCCTTATAAATGGGGTTGGGACCATCAGTTGTGTTGTTCAGAAGTCAGGTGGATACACAGCTGATAGTCCTACTGAATGGAGTGTTAGAATTTGTTTTATGGCAAGAAAAAAGCAGCTAAGTAAAGAAAAACGAGTGGCCATCATTACTTTAAGAAATGAAGGTCAGTCAGTCCGAAAAATTGGGAAAACTTTGAAAGTGTCCCCAAGTGCAGTGGCCAAAACCATCAAGCGCTACAAAGAAACTGGCTCATATGAGGACCTCCCCAGGAAAGGAAGACCAAGAGTCACCTCTGCTGCGGAGGATAAGTTCATCCGAGTCACCAGCCTCAGAAATCGCAGGTTAACAGCAGCTCAGATTAGAGACCAGGTCAATGCCACACAGAGTTCTAGCAGCAGACACATCTCTACAACAACTGTTAAGAGGAGACTGTGTGCAGCAGGCCTTCATGGTAAAATAGCTGCTAGGAAACCACTGCTAAGGACAGGCAACAAGCACAAGAAGAACACAAGGAACGGACATTAGACCTGTGGAAATCTGTGCTTTGGTCTGATGAGTCCAAATTTGAGATCTTTGGTTTCAACCACCGTGTCTTTGTGCGACGCAGAAAAGGTGAACGAATGGACTCTACATGCCTGGTTCCCACCGTGAAGCATGGAGGAGGAGGTGTGATGGTGTGGGGGTGCTTTGCTGGTGACACTGTTGGGGATTTATTCAAAATTGAAGGAATACTGAACCAGCATGGTTACCACAGCATCTTGCAGCGGCATGCTATTCCATCCGGTTTGCGTTTAGTTGGACCATCATTTATTTTTCAACAGGACAATGACCCCAAACACACCTCCAGACTGTGTAAGGGCTATTTTACCAAGAAGGAGAGTGATGGGTGCTACGCCAGATGACCTGGCCTCCACAGTCACCAGACCTGAACCCAATCCAGATGGTTTGGGGTGAGCTGGACCGCAGAGTGAAGGCAAAAGGGCCAACAAGTGCTAAGCATCTCTGGGAACTCCTTCAAGACTGTTGGAAGACCATTTCAGGTGACTACCTCTTGAAGCTCATCAAGAGAATGCCAAGAGTGTGCAAAGCAGTAATCAAAGCAAAAGGTGGCTACTTTGAAGAACCTAGAATATAAGACATATTTTCAGTTGTTTCACTCTTTTTTGTTAAGTATATAATTCCACATGTGGTAATTCATAGTTTTGATGCCTTCAGTGTGAATCTACAATTTTTATAGTCATGAAAATACAGAAAACTCTTGGAATGAGAAGGTGTGTCCAAACTTTTGGTCTGTACTGTATATGTGAGTATATACAATAGAGTATATACAATAGAGTATATGAGTATATATAATACAGTATATGAGTATATACAATAGAGTATATGAGTATGTACAATAGAGTATATGAGTATATATAATACAGTATATGAGTATATACAATAGAGTATATGAGTATATATAATAGAGTATATGAGTATACACAATAGAGTATATGAGTATATATAATAGAGTATATGAGTATATATAATAGAGTATATGAGTATATATAATAGAGTACATATGAGTATATACCATAGAGTATACACAATAGAGTATATGAGTATATACAATAGAGTATATGAGTATATATAATACAGTATATGAGTTTATACAATAGAGTATATGAGTATATATAATAGAGTATATGAGTATATATAATAGAGTATATGAGTATATACAATAGAGTATATGAGTATATATAATACAGTATATGAGTATATACAATACAGTATATGAGTATATACAATAGAGTATATGAGTATATACAATAGAGTATATGAGTATATATAATAGAGTATATGAGTATATATAATAGAGTATATGAGTATATATAATACAGTATATGAGTATATACAATAGAGTATATGAGTATATATAATACAGTATATGAGTATATATAATAGAGTATATGAGTATGTACAATAGAGTATATGAGTATATACCAATAGAGTATATGAGTATATATAATAGAGTATATGAGTATATATAATAGAGTATATGAGTATATATAATACAGTATATGAGTATATACAATAGAGTATATGAGTATATATAATAGAGTATATGAGTATATATAATAGAGTATATGAGTATATATAATAGAGTATATATAATACAGTATATGAGTATATACAATAGAGTATATGAGTATACATAATAGAGTATATGAGTATACACAATAGAGTATATGAGTATATATAATAGAGTATATGAGTATATACACAATAGAGTATATGAGTATGTACAATAGAGTATATGAGTATATATAATACAGTATATGAGTATATATAATACAGTATATGAGTATACACAATAGAGTATATGAGTATATATAATAGAGTATATGAGTATATATAATAGAGTATATGAGTATATATAATACAGTATATGAGTATATATAATACAGTATATGAGTATATATAATAGAGTATATAAGTATATATAATACAGTATATGAGTATACACAATAGAGTATATGAGTATATACCATAGAGTATATGAGTATATATAATACAGTATATGAGTATACACAATAGAGTAGAGTATATACCATAGAGTATATGAGTATATATAATAGAGTATATGAGTATATATAACAGAGTATATGAATATATATAATAGAGTATATGAGTATATATAATAGAGTATATGAATATATATAATAGAGTATATGAGTATATATAATACAGTATATGAGTATATACAATAGAGTATATGAGTATATATAATAGAGTATATGAGTATATATAATAGAGTATATGAGTATATATAATACAGTATATGAGTATACACAATAGAGTATATGAGTATATATAATACAGTATATGAGTATACACAATAGAGTATATGAGTATATATAATAGAGTATATGAGTATATATAATACAGTATATGAGTATATATAATAGAGTATATGAGTATATATAATACAGTATATGAGTATACACAATAGAGTATATGAGTATATATAATAGAGTATATGAGTATGTACAATAGAGTATATGAGTATACACAATACAGTATATGAGTATATATCATAGAGTATATGAGTATACACAATAGAGTAGAGTATATACCATAGAGTATATGAGTATATATAATAGAGTATATGAGTATATATAATAGAGTATATGAATATATATAATAGAGTATATGAGTATATATAATACAGTATATGAGTATATATAATACAGTATATGAGTATACACAATAGAGTATATGAGTATATACATTAGAGTATATGAGTATATATAATACAGTATATGAGTATATATAATAGAGTATATGTGAGTATATATAATACAGTATATGAGTATATACACAATAGAGTAGAGTATACACAATAGAGTATATGAGTATATATAATACAGTATATGAGTATATATAATACAGTATATGAGTATATATAATACAGTATATGAGTATATATAATACAGTATATGAGTATACACAATAGAGTATATGAGTATATACAATAGAGTATATGAGTATATATAATACAGTATATGAGTATATATAATAGAGTATATGAGTATATATAATAGAGTATATGAGTATATATAATAGAGTATATGAGTATATACAATAGAGTATATGAGTATATATAATAGAGTATATGAGTATATATAATATAGTATATGAGTATATACAATAGAGTATATGAGTATATATAATACAGTATATGAGTATATATAATACAGTATATGAGTATATATAATAGAGTATATGAGTATATATAATACAGTATATGTGAGTATATACAATAGAGTATATGAGTATATATAATACAGTATATGAGTATATACACAATAGAGTAGAGTATACACAATAGAGTATATGAGTATATATAATACAGTATATGAGTATATATAATAGAGTATATGAGTATATATAATACAGTATATGAGTATATACACAATAGAGTAGAGTATATACAATAGAGTATATGAGTATATATAATACAGTATATGAGTATATATAATAGAGTATATGAGTATATATAATACAGTATATGAGTATATACACAATAGAGTAGAGTATACACAATAGAGTATATGAGTATATATAATACAGTATATGAGTATATATAATAGAGTCTATGAGTATACACAATAGAGTATATGAGTATATATAATAGAGTATATGAGTATATATAATACAGTATATGAGTATACACAATAGAGTATATGAGTATATATAATAGAGTATATGAGTATGTACAATAGAGTATATGAGTATACACAATACAGTATATGAGTATATATCATAGAGTATATGAGTATACACAATAGAGTAGAGTATATACCATAGAGTATATGAGTATATATAATAGAGTATATGAGTATATATAATAGAGTATATGAATATATATAATAGAGTATATGAGTATATATAATACAGTATATGAGTATATATAATACAGTATATGAGTATATACAATAGAGTATATGAGTATATATAATACAGTATATGAGTATATATAATAGAGTATATGAGTATATATAATAGAGTATATGAGTATATATAATAGAGTATATGAGTATATACAATAGAGTATATGAGTATATATAATAGAGTATATGAGTATATACAATAGAGTATATGAGTATATATAATAGAGTATATGAGTATATATAATATAGTATATGAGTATATACAATAGAGTATATGAGTATATATAATAGAGTATATGAGTATATACAATAGAGTATATGAGTATATATAATAGAGTATATGAGTATATATAATAGAGTATATGAATATATATAATAGAGTATATGAGTATATATAATACAGTATATGAGTATATATAATACAGTATATGAGTATACACAATAGAGTATATGAGTATATACAATAGAGTATATGAGTATATATAATACAGTATATGAGTATATATAATAGAGTATATGTGAGTATATATAATACAGTATATGAGTATATACACAATAGAGTAGAGTATACACAATAGAGTATATGAGTATATATAATACAGTATATGAGTATATATAATACAGTATATGAGTATATATAATACAGTATATGAGTATATATAATAGAGTATATGAGTATATATAATAGAGTATATGAGTATATACAATAGAGTATATGAGTATATATAATACAGTATATGAGTATATATAATACAGTATATGAGTATATATAATAGAGTATATGAGTATATATAATACAGTATATGTGAGTATATACAATAGAGTATATGAGTATATATAATACAGTATATGAGTATATACACAATAGAGTAGAGTATACACAATAGAGTATATGAGTATATATAATACAGTATATGAGTATATATAATAGAGTATATGAATATATATAATAGAGTATATGAGTATATATAATACAGTATATGAGTATATATAATAGAGTATATGAGTATATATAATACAGTATATGAGTATATATAATAGAGTATATGAGTATATATAATACAGTATATGAGTATATACACAAT
Organism: Leptodactylus fallax; assembly: GCA_947044405.1. NCBI lineage: Eukaryota > Metazoa > Chordata > Amphibia > Anura > Leptodactylidae > Leptodactylus > Leptodactylus fallax. The sequence goes on from CAMRHE010000395.1 coordinate 327,194, forward strand.
AGAGTAGAGTATATACAATAGAGTATATGAGTATATATAATACAGTATATGAGTATATATAATAGAGTATATGAATATATATAATAGAGTATATGAGTATATATAATACAGTATATGAGTATATATAATACAGTATATGAGTATACACAATAGAGTATATGAGTATATACAATAGAGTATATGAGTATATATAATACAGTATATGAGTATATATAATAGAGTATATGAGTATATATAATAGAGTATATGAGTATATATAATAGAGTATATGAGTATATACAATAGAGTATATGAGTATATATAATAGAGTATATGAGTATATATAATATAGTATATGAGTATATACAATAGAGTATATGAGTATATATAATACAGTATATGAGTATATATAATACAGTATATGAGTATATATAATAGAGTATATGAGTATATATAATACAGTATATGTGAGTATATACAATAGAGTATATGAGTATATATAATACAGTATATGAGTATATACACAATAGAGTAGAGTATACACAATAGAGTATATGAGTATATATAATACAGTATATGAGTATATATAATAGAGTATATGAGTATATATAATACAGTATATGAGTATATACACAATAGAGTAGAGTATATACAATAGAGTATATGAGTATATATAATACAGTATATGAGTATATATAATAGAGTATATGAGTATATATAATACAGTATATGAGTATATACACAATAGAGTAGAGTATACACAATAGAGTATATGAGTATATATAATACAGTATATGAGTATATATAATAGAGTATATGAGTATACACAATAGAGTATATGAGTATATATAATAGAGTATATGAGTATATATAATACAGTATATGAGTATACACAATAGAGTATATGAGTATATATAATAGAGTATATGAGTATGTACAATAGAGTATATGAGTATACACAATACAGTATATGAGTATATACCATAGAGTATATGAGTATATATAATAGAGTATATGAGTATATATAATAGAGTATATGAATATATATAATAGAGTATATGAGTATATATAATACAGTATATGAGTATATATAATACAGTATATGAGTATATACAATAGAGTATATGAGTATATATAATACAGTATATGAGTATATATAATAGAGTATATGAGTATATATAATAGAGTATATGAGTATATATAATAGAGTATATGAGTATATACAATAGAGTATATGAGTATATATAATAGAGTATATGAGTATATATAATATAGTATATGAGTATATACAATAGAGTATATGAGTATATATAATACAGTATATGAGTATATATAATACAGTATATGAGTATATATAATAGAGTATATGAGTATATATAATACAGTATATGTGAGTATATACAATAGAGTATATGAGTATATATAATACAGTATATGAGTATATACACAATAGAGTAGAGTATACACAATAGAGTATATGAGTATATATAATACAGTATATGAGTATATATAATAGAGTATATGAGTATATATAATACAGTATATGAGTATATATAATAGAGTATATGAGTATATATAATACAGTATATGAGTATATACACAATAGAGTAGAGTATACACAATAGAGTATATGAGTATATATAATACAGTATATGAGTATATATAATAGAGTATATGAGTATACACAATAGAGTATATGAGTATATATAATAGAGTATATGAGTATATATAATACAGTATATGAGTATACACAATACAGTATATGAGTATATACACTATAGAGTATATGAGTATATACAATAGATATGTTCTCGGCCTCTGGATGCAGATTTTATTGTATCTGAATGAGCATGGCAGAGATTGTGAAGCGTCCTCCATCTGTGTCAGAGACCTGAGGATTTCTGACCTATGGACTCCTCCTTCTAAGTCTCTGGTGAGATGTCTGGGCCATATACGTAGTGACCCGGCTGCTGGAATAGCTGACAGAGCGGCTTCGCAGGCTCCTACAGATGAGGCTTTTTTCAAGATTGAATCTGCCTCTCGGTCCAGCGTAGTATCTTCAGATAGAAGGATTGCTGTTAAGTGACAGGAAGATCTACCTTAGGCCCAGATTCCCACTCATGAGAGGACGAGTTATCCGGCCTATACGTGGTGTAACTCTAGATCCCAGATCCGCTTTTTTTTCCTGTTTATCCCGGTGACGTTTCAGTCGTTCCTGCAGGACTGGATGACTTGGACAAACCTCGCCTTTAGTTCCAGGAAAACACTGGAGTTTCTCTCTTATGTTCCACCCAAGGCAGTTTTAACCCATTAGTGGGCCCAGTGCAAGACTTTTAGGAGTGGGCCCCCTAAGCTGCTGCAGCACCTCATAATAGTACCGTCAGCTGCTGCAGCACCTCATAATAGAAACGTCAGCTGCTGCAGCACCTCATAATAGAAACGTCAGCTGCTGCAGCACCTCATAATAGTAACGTCATCTGCTGCAGCACCTCATAATAGTAACGTCAGCTGCTGCAGCACCTCATAATAGTAACGTCAGCTGCTGCAGCACCTCATAATAGTAACGTCAGCTGCTGCAGCACCTCATAATAGTAACGTCAGCTGCTGCACCTCATAATAGTAACGTCAGCTGCTGCAGCACCTCATAATAGTAACGTCAGCTGCTGCAGCACCTCATAATAGTAACGTCAGCTGCTGCAGCGCCTCATAATAGTAACGTCAGCTGCTGCAGCACCTCATAATAGTAACGTCAGCTGCTGCAGCACCTCATAATAGAAACGTCAGCTGCTGCAGCACCTCATAATAGTAACGTCAGCTGCTGCAGCACCTCATAGTAGTGACGTCAGCTGCTGCAGCACCTCATAATAGTGACGTCAGCTGCTGCAGCACCTCATAATAGTAACGTCAGCTGCTGCAGCACCTCATAATAGTAACGTCAGCTGCTGCAGCACCTCATAATAGTAACGTCAGCTGCTGCAGCACCTCATAATAGAAACGTCAGCTGCTGCACCTCATAATAGTAACGTCAGCTGCTGCAGCACCTCATAATAGAAACGTCAGCTGCTGCAGCACCTCATAATAGTAACGTCAGCTGCTGCAGCACCTCATAATAGAAACGTCAGCTGCTGCAGCACCTCATAATAGTAACGTCAGCTGCTGCAGCACCTCATAATAGAAACGTCAGCTGCTGCAGCACCTCATAATAGTAACGTCAGCTGCTGCAGCACCTCATAGTAGAAACGTCAGCTGCTGCAGCACCTCATAATAGAAACGTCAGCTGCTGCAGCACCTCATAATAGAAACGTCAGCTGCTGCAGCACCTCATAATAGTAACGTCAGCTGCTGCAGCACCTCATAATAGTAACGTCAGCTGCTGCAGCACCTCATAATAGTAACGTCAGCTGCTGCAGCACCTCATAATAGTAACGTCAGCTGCTGCAGCACCTCATAATAGTAACGTCAGCTGCTTCAGCACCTCATAATAGTAACGTCAGCTGTTGCAGCGCCTCATAATAGTAACGTCAGCTGCTGCAGCGCCTCATAATAGTAACGTCAGCTGCTGCAGCACCTCATAATAGTAACGTCAGCTGCTGCAGCGCCTCATAATAGTAACGTCAGCTGCTGCACCTCATAATAGTAACGTCAGCTGCTGCAGCACCTCATAATAGTAACGTCAGCTGCTGCAGCGCCTCATAATAGTAACGTCAGCTGCTGCAGCACCTCATAATAGTAACGTCAGCTGCTGCAGCGCCTCATAATAGTAACGTCAGCTGCTGCACCTCATAATAGTAACGTCAGCTGCTGCAGCACCTCATAATAGTAACGTCAGCTGCTGCAGCGCCTCATAATAGTAACGTCAGCTGCTGCAGCACCTCATAATAGTAACGTCAGCTGCTGCAGCACCTCATGATAGTAACGTCAGCTGCTGCAGCACCTCATAATAGTAACGTCAGCTGCTGCAGCACCTCATAATAGTACCGTCAGCTGCCGCAGCACCTCATAATAGTAACGTCAGCTGCTGCAGCACCTCATAATAGTAACGTCAGCTGCTGCAGCACCTCATAATAGTAACGTCAGCTGCTGCAGCACCTCATAATAGTAACGTCAGCTGCTGCAGCACCTCATAATAGAAACGTCAGCTGCTGCACCTCATAATAGTAATGTCAGCTGCTGCAGCACCTCATAATAGTAACGTCAGCTGCTGCAGCACCTCATAATAGAAACGTCAGCTGCTGCAGCACCTCATAATAGTAACGTCAGCTGCTGCAGCACCTCATAATAGTAACGTCAGCTGCTGCAGCACCTCATAATAGTAACGTCAGCTGCTGCAGCACCTCATAATAGTGACGTCAGCTGCTGCAGCACCTCATAATAGTGACGTCAGCTGCTGCAGCACCTCATAATAGTAATGTCAGCTGCTGCAGCACCTCATAATAGTAACGTCAGCTGCTGCAGCACCTCATAATAGTAACGTCAGCTGCTGCAGCACCTCATAATAGAAACGTCAGCTGCTGCACCTCATAATAGTAACGTCAGCTGCTGCAGCACCTCATAATAGAAACGTCAGCTGCTGCAGCACCTCATAATAGTAACGTCAGCTGCTGCAGCACCTCATAATAGAAACGTCAGCTGCTGCAGCACCTCATAATAGTAACGTCAGCTGCTGCAGCACCTCATAATAGAAACATCAGCTGCTGCAGCACCTCATAATAGAAACGTCAGCTGCTGCAGCACCTCATAATAGAAACGTCAGCTGCTGCAGCACCTCATAATAGTAACGTCAGCTGCTGCAGCACCTCATAATAGTAACGTCAGCTGCTGCAGCACCTCATAATAGTAACGTCAGCTGCTGCAGCACCTCATAATAGTAACGTCAGCTGCTGCAGCACCTCATAATAGTAACGTCAGCTGCTTCAGCACCTCATAATAGTAACGTCAGCTGCTGCAGCACCTCATAATAGTAACGTCAGCTGCTTCAGCACCTCATAATAGTAACGTCAGCTGCTGCAGCACCTCATAATAGTAACGTCAGCTGTTGCAGCACCTCATAATAGTAACGTCAGCTGCTGCAGCACCTCATAATAGTAACGTCAGCTGCTGCAGCACCTCATAATAGAAACGTCAGCTGCTGCAGCACCTCATAATAGTAACGTCAGCTGCTGCAGCACCTCATAATAGTAACGTCAGCTGCTGCAGCACCTCATAATAGTAACGTCAGCTGTTGCAGCACCTCATAATAGTAACGTCAGCTGCTGCAGCACCTCATAATAGTAACGTCAGCTGCTTCAGCACCTCATAATAGTAACGTCAGCTGCTGCAGCACCTCATAATAGTAACGTCAGCTGTTGCAGCACCTCATAATAGTAACGTCAGCTGCTGCAGCACCTCATAATAGTAACGTCAGCTGCTGCAGCACCTCATAATAGAAACGTCAGCTGCTGCAGCACCTCATAATAGTAACGTCAGCTGCTGCAGCACCTCATAATAGTAACGTCAGCTGCTGCAGCGCCTCATAATAGTAACGTCAGCTGCTGCAGCACCTCATAATAGTAACGTCAGCTGCTGCAGCGCCTCATAATAGTAACGTCAGCTGCTGCACCTCATAATAGTAACGTCAGCTGCTGCAGCACCTCATAATAGTAACGTCAGCTGCTGCAGCGCCTCATAATAGTAACGTCAGCTGCTGCAGCACCTCATAATAGTAACGTCAGCTGCTGCAGCACCTCATAATAGTAACGTCAGCTGCTGCAGCGGGGCAGATCTATCATTAGTCTGACACCTTTCTGGTTACATTTACCACATATTTATGTAACAGAAAAGTGCGGATATGGCACAGATTTTCTTGTACAAAGTAGACCAAGTTTAAGGTGGTGTAAGGAGATGTTCACACGGAGGAATTTGACTCCTCCAAATCAGTAACAGATTTCACCCAGTTTCTGCCTTTTGTTTTCAATGTGAGGCAGAGATCGCAGCAGGACGCTGGAAAATAAGTGTCCTGTTGGAGACTCCGCGCTGATTAGGCCTAAGTAGAGGCGGGAAAACCGCAACAGATTCCAATGGTCTGCAGAGACATTCCCCGCAGGGAGGTGACGGCTGGAAAATGAAGAGGAGTCATGTGACCGGCCCCCAACATGGCGTCTCAGAAAAATCAGCCAGATGTGCGCCTCAAGCCCTGATCTGCGCCTTGCCCGCCACATTCTGCAAATTTTGGGGAGAGCCCCGGCACAGGTGATACAACAGTCTTAATACATTTATTAGGGGATTATTATGGGAAAGCTGTATTTGTCCCTATTTGTCACTACAGCTTACATTGCACGCTGCCTCATGTGATGGGCCAGAAGGGGGCGCTGCAGCTGCACCTTTCTCTCTATGATAAAGCCGCCCTGGTTCTGTCTCTTTAGCAGATTTTTCTGTGTTTTTAACTTCTTTAAGCAAATCATGAATTTTGTCCTTGTAGAAAACATAAAACTCTTCTGGGTCATCTGAATCTGAGATTAACCCCTCATGTGAGTCAGCGCTGGAGGAGCTTAGTGCAGGTCCCTGAGGTGAGGGAGACCTTCTGGCCCTTTTAGAGGAGTGAGCAGACTTTTCCTCCTGAAACACCTCAGTAAGCTGCTCCTTAAACCACTCCATACAGGCTTTAGGATGGTCTCCTGGAGAGGAGGCCACAGGTGAGGAACAATCCACACAGGTATCTGCTAACAGGTCCTCAGGCAGGGGCTGCTGCATCTACTGCGACCCCTGTGTCTGGACTTATGGCTCCTCTCTCTGCTATCCCGCAGACATCTAAACAGAACACAAACACATATCAGTGCTCCAGCATGTGAAGAGTTAAAGTGCATAGAGGAATCAGAGCAGAGCGAAACGCAGCAGGGCAAACAAAATGGAGCTGCTCAGGACATTCAGCCTTACTTACCTCAGTAAGCAGAGGGCGGAGCAGGAGGCGAGTGCGCCATGCTGCCGGTCACTTCCTGTGTGCCGTTACCTCACTTCCGCCGTTACCTCATTTCTGGTGGTTTGCCCACACTGTTGATGGATGTCAGTCCTGGAGCAACATGCATCATTTCTGGACGAGCACGTGCGCCATTTCCAGTGCATTATATGTAGTGAATTGCTGGGCTTGGTGCGTATACTTCAGGGAGTACCCAAAGTGCCTCCATGTGCTACCAACCATGTCTAGTGGGGAACTCTTGAACAGGTAATTCCACCAACGTGTGTGTGAACCAAGGCCAGTCCTAATAGAAAACAATCGGCATCATCTTGGAACATCTTCAGAACTGAGGGACAGGGACCCATCCCTGTATACAGTCTGGAAGCCACGAAACTGCCGAACAATCCGTAACACATCCTGTCTCCTCAAGCACCTAGAGAGAAATAAGACATACAAGGTGTCCGGCCTATTTCCTTAGCTTTATAGGAGAGGTCCTTGTTAATTGATTGATTGTTTGTTTACTATGCCTGACTAACCTGTCTCTCTTGTAATTGTGCTGCCGTAGGACATCCAGGAAACATATTTTTTTAAATTTTATTTAACCCCGTACTATTATATCACGCTGAGCGTATAGTTAACATTCAGCATGGTATTAGTACAGCGCTGTAATGAGGTACGCACAGAACCTGTGTGTAAGGGAATTGCCAGTTGAGCAATTCTCCGGTGCTGCTGCAAAAACCTGAGAGGAAGGGAATACAGAGACAGTGAGCCCTAAAGTTGACCCAGACTCTGTCCCTACCTACTTGTCTCACTGTCCTAATGAAAGGAACAACTTGGAGCCGGTCCCTACTCTGAATAAGTGACAACACAGAACGCAGACAGGACGCACAAACAACAAAGGGAGGTCAGCTAGCCAAGAGGTCGGTAACAATCGAGCAATGCAGTACAGAATCAAAATCCAAGAGAATAGTCAAAGTCAAAGTCAGTGGTCAGAAAATCAGAAGAGCAGGTAACAAGGAACAAGGAGTATAGCCAGTAAGCGAAATGCAATAGCAGGCGCCAATGGGAAAGTGAGCAAACAATAAATAGGGAGAAAGAACCCGCCCCACACTTGATAGGAGGACAGGCTGTCAATCACAAAGGCAGGACTAAAGTTAACTCTTAGTGGAGCAGGGGGAGAGCAAGGTGAAGGAGAAGGGCGTGGTGGAAAATCAATTAAGGAGGTGAGGGAATAGGACAGTGTTCAGACAATACAAGAAAAACCCAAGGAAAGAATCACAACCAGGCACGCCTCCTGCACCGCAGCGTGCGCCCGGAGGACGGCGCCAAAGCCCGGACAGGCAAGGATGTTACAGTACCCCCCCTTTTACGAGGGCCTCTGGACCCTCGCCAGATGGACCAGGTTTCGAAGGGTTCTGGCGATGAAAGAGATTAATTAAACGTGGCACATGTAGGTCCCTACCAGAAACCCACGTTCGCTCTTCCGGGCCATAACCCTTCCAGTGCACGAGGTACTGAACAGAATTCTGCACCTGACGGGAATCCAGAATTTTTTCTACTTCATATTATAGTTCCCCTTGGACCACCACCGGCGCAGGTGGACTGGAAGAAGTAAGGACAGGGGAGATATACTTCTTCAGAAGCGACTTGTGGAAGACATTGTGGATCCGAAAGAACTTGGAAGTTGTAATTTAAAAAATACTGGGTTTATGAGTTCAGAAATGACATAGGGCCCAATGTAACGTGGTGCAAATTTCCCCAAAGGAACTCTAAGACACAGATTCCTAGTGGACAGCCAGACTCGATCTCCCACTCTGTATTCAGGGCCAGGTAAGCGTCTTTTATTTGCCTGCCGTTTTTGATATTCTTGGGCTTTAACCAGGCTCAGACGAGCCTGGGCCCAGACTGTGCACAGTCGCTGATAAGTCTGTTCGGCAGTGGGATTAACAGACTCGGTGCTACGGAGAGAGGAGTACCTGGGGTTAAAACCATAGTTGCAATAAAACAGAGACATTTTAGTGGTGACGTTAACCCTGTTGTTTATTGCAAACTCTGCTAGAGGAAGAAAGGTTCTCCATTTTTCTTGAGCATCAGACACAAAAAACCTTAAGTACTGTTCCAAAGTTTGGTTGAATCTCTCTGTCTGGCCATTGGTCTCAGGGTGGAACGCGGAAGAGAAAGACAGAGAGACCCCCAGACGACCACAAAATTCCTTCCAGAATCTAGAGACAAATTGCACACCCCGATCAGATACAATATTTTCCGGGACACCATACAAGCGGAGTATGTGGTTAATAAAGAACGAGGCTAGACGTGGAGCAGTAGGAATTTTCTTTACGGGTACAAAATGACACATTTTGGAGAATCTATCCACAACCACCCAAATCACAGTCTTCCCTTGGGAACAAGGCAAATCAGTAATAAAGTCCATTGACAAATGGGACCATGGTCTCTTAGGTATAGGAAGGGGATGAAGAAGGCCCTCGGGTAATCTCCTAGGAGTCTTCATCTTAGCACATGTCTCACAGGCAGCAACAAATTCACATATGTCTCGAGACCAGGACGGCCACCAGTAAGAGCGGGAGAGAAGGTATTTAGTCCCAGCGAAGCCGGGGTGTCCCGTTAAGGTAGAACAATGAATTTCCTCCAAAACACGAAGACGAAGATTTGGAGGTACAAATAGTTTCCCAGTGGGAGTATTACTGGGAGCAAGATCTTGTGAATTAACCACTAAAGTAGCAAGATCAGGAGTAATAATGGCGAGAACCACTCTGGGAGACAAGACTTTATCTGGGACATCCTTAGGGGCACCGCTGGGACCAAAACTGCGAGATAGGGCATCAGCCCGTACATTTTTAGAGCCTGGACGATAAGTCACCACAAAATTAAAACGTGTGAAGAATAGCGCCCAGCAGGTCTGCCTAGGAGACAGTCGCTTAGCGCTATCCAGATATAGTAAGTTCTTATGATCGGTGAATACTGTGATCTGGTGTTTGGCCCCCTCGAGGAAATGTCTCCACTCCTCGAATGCCCATTTAATGGCTAGGAGTTCTCAATTACCAACGTCATAGTTGCGCTGCGTAGGAGAGAATTTCCTCGAGAAGAAGGCTACAGGTTGCAAACATGTAAAATTTTCAGAGCCCTGAGACAACACGGCACCAACCCCCACTTCAGAGGCATCAACCTCAATAATAAATGGGCGATCATAGTCTGGTGGTACTAATACAAGAGCCTCAACAAAACAGTTCTTGAGATGTACAAAAGCCTCTTCCGCTTCCGGAGTCCATTTGGTCACATCGGCACCTTTCTTTGTGAGATCCGTCAATGGCTTCACTATAGAAGAGAAGTTCTTAATAAATTTTCGATAATAGTTGTAGAACCCCAAGAAACGTTGCAGGGCTTTAAGGTTGGAGGGGCGTTCCCAGTTATTAATAGCCATGACCTTTAGTGGATCCATACAAAAAGAATCGGGAGTAATAACGTAACCGAGGAAGGTGACCCTTTGGACTCCGAACAGGCATTTGGACAGTTTGGCAAAGAGAGAGTTTTGACGCAACAGTAGCAAAACACTCCTAACATGCTCAATATGTGTGGCCCAATCAGGAGAGAACACTAGAATATCATCCAGGTAGACAACCACATAACGACCAAGCAAGTCTCTAAAGATATCGTTAACAAAGTGTTGAAATACTGCGGGTGCATTACATAACCCGAAAGGCATTACCAAATATTCAAAGTGACCTTCCGGGGTGTTGAACGCAGTTTTCCATTCATCTCATTCTCTAATCCGGATCAGATTGTATGTCCCACGGAGGCCAATTTTAGAAAATCAGCGGGCACCCACAATCTGATTGAAAAGATCAGGAATCAGGGGAAGAGGGTACTGATTTTTAACCGTAATTTTATTTAATTCTCGGTAGTCAATGCATGGTCGCAGTCCGCCATCTTTCTTTTTAACAAAAAAGAACCCAGCTCCCATGGGAGACTGAGACGGACGGATGTGACCTTTAAGAAGACTATCCTGAGTGTAATCCCGCATAGCCTCACGTTCTGGAGCAGAAAGATTGAAGATCCTTCCCTTAGGGTATTTGGAGTCGGGAAGGAGTTCAATCGCACAATCGTAAGGTCTATGCGGCGGTAAAACTTCAGCAGCTTTAGGATCAAAAACATCGTGAAAATCAGACAGAAATTCAGGAAGAAGCGTCTCCTCACTGAGACAATCGGAGGCATGCAAAGCAATACAATGGGAGGAGCACTGATTCCCCCATTTCACTAACTCTTTTTTGGGCCAATCAAAGGTAGGGTTATGGAGGTCTAGCCAGGGAAGCCCTAAATTGATATCAGACGAGAGATCCTCCATAACAAAAAAACTCATGAGCTCCGTAAGTATTGAGCCCACTTGCAAAGAGAGTAAGGGGGTTTTAAAACGGATTTTACCCCTGGCCAGTGGAGTAAAATCCGCCCCAGTAACCAACAGAGGAGTATCTAATGATACAAGTTCAATACGTAAAGCAGAAACAAACGAAAATTTAACAAAGTTAGTGGCAGCCCCAGAATCTACTAGGGCCTGCCCAGAAACAGATCTGCCCCCAAAGGACAGAGACACAGGTAACATCAATTTGTGAGATTTTTCAGAAGATACCTGACTGCCTGAGTGGTTCTTCTGAATACCACACAGGCCCTGGAGTTTTCCGCTGGTGTACGTGGTTTGATGGAACAGTCTCGGATGAGGTGACCCGGTTTGCCGCAATACAGGCAGAGATGATTCCGGAGACGATATTCTCGTCTAGCCTTGGTATCCAGTGCTCCCAACTGCATAGGCTCATCTCCAGGGGTGACAGAAGGAGAAACAGATTCTTTAACAGAAAGAGAGGGATAGACAGAAGACTTAGTGGGACCAATCCCCACCCTCTCTTTACGTCTGTCCTGGAGTCTCCTGTCAATGCGGACGGCTAAGGTCATGGCCTTTTCTAAGGTAGGTGGATCAGGGTGACCTACCCAGACATCCTTCACTGAATCATTCAGGCCCTGTTTAAAAAGAGCTTTCAAAGCGGAGTCACACCAACCTGCTGTTATACACAACTTCCGAAACTCAGAGCAGTAAGTTTCAGCGGATAGTTTACCTTGCCGGAGGGTAAGAAGTTGGGACTCGGCAAGTCCAATTTGATCAGGCTCAGCATAAATGGCCCCCAAAGACTTAAAAAATGTTTCCAGATCTGTCCATTCCTCTGCCTCAGGGGGGAGTTTAAGGCCCAAGTCTGTGGATCCCCCTGTAAGAGGGAAATGACCACCCCCACCATCTGAGACTGCAACGCATGAGGGTTGACACGAAAATACAACAGACATGATTCCCTGAACGTCTCAAATTTACCTCGGTCCCCTGAAAACCTATCCGGGAGTAACATTTTAACCCTGGGAAGGGAAATGACAGCAGGTGGTGTAGCAGCGGCCTCAGCTTGATTCTGGGTGAGAGTGTGTACCTGATTGGCCAGCTCAGACACCAAACCTGCCAAACCCTCCATTCGAGTCACAAGGTCCTGAATAGAAGCCATGCCAGTAGAAGGGTTAAAGTTTTTTTTTAGGGCCTGCTATTCTGTAAGGGAATTGCCAGTTGAGCAATTCTCCAGTGCTGCAGCAAAAACCTGAGAGGAAGGGAGTACAGAGACAGTGAGCCCTAAAGTTGACCCAGACCCTGTCCCTACCTGCTTGTCTCACTGTCCTAATGACAGGAACAACTTGGAGCCGGTCCCTACTCTGAATAAGTGACAACACAGAACGCAGACAGGACGCACAAACAACAAAGGGAGGTCAGCTAGCCAAGGGGTCGGTAACAATCGAACAATGCAGTACAGAATCAAAATCCAAGAGAATAGTCAAAGGAAAGCCAGTGGTCAGAAAATCAGAAGAGCAGGTAACAAGGAACAAGGAGTATAGCCAGTAAGCGGAATGCAATAGCAGGCACCAATGGGAAAGTGAGCAAACAATAAATAGGGAGAAAGAACCTGCCCCAGACTTGATAGGAGGACAGGCTGTCAATCACAAAGGCAGGACTAAAGTTAACTCTTAGTGGAGCAGGGGGAGAGCAAGGTGAAGGAGAAGGGCGTGGTGGAAAATCAATTAAGGAGGTGAGGGAATAGGACAGTGTTCAGACAATACAAGAAAAACCCAAGGAAAGAATCACAACCGGGCACGCCTCCTGCGCTGCAGCGTGCGCCCGGAGGACGGCGCCAAAGCCCGGACAGGCAAGGACGTTACACTGTGCCTGGGGCATTACTACCGGCTCACAGCATGGCCCGGATCGACCGCTGGAGTCGGAAGATAATCCAATTGCGATGGATTAACCAAAATTGTTTCCCCCTCCCCCCCCCCGTTGCCCCTTGGACCCCCTGCAATAAGATCACAGGTTACAAGGGGTTGCCAGGAGGCCGGGCCACAGCTTCATGACTGTCTATGCACAGCTCCAGTAGGAACTACTGAGCGATGTTCTGAAATACAATGTATTGCAGGACATTGCACTGTGGATCTGAGATCTCAGCTTCAAGTCCCCCTGTGGGCCAGGGAAAAAGTGAAAAAAAAAAAACAGAAAAACACACAAAAATAAACATATAATAAAAAGTTAAAAAAAAACTTTATATTCAAAAAATATATAATGTAAACAAAAATAATCAAACAGAAATGTTCGGTCTCCCCATGTGTGTCTAAGTCCCCAAAATCCAAAAATAGCGTTATATATCCTGTATGGCGAACGTCGTAAAAAAATATACCGCTACGCGCAAATTAATTAATTTAGTCACTTTGCTTTCCCAAACAAATAACAATAAACAATGATCAGAAAGTCACAAATACCGAACATTGTTACCAACAGAAAGTACAACTTGTCCCGCAAATAATGAGCCCGGACAGATCTGCGTCAGCAGTACAGTAATAAAGTTATAGGTGTCAGAATACGGAGACCCCAGGAAAATCCTTCATTATCAAAAAGTGACGTTTTATTTGCAAAAGCTGTAAAAAGTAATAAAATCAATATAAATCTGGTATCGCCGTAATCGTAACGACCGGCCGGACAAATCTGCCATGTCATGTATAATGCAGAGGGAACGCCGTAACTACTAAATGCAAAAAATGATGATAGAATTGTGAGAGATTTCACATGGACTCCCAAAAATAATGAATAAAAGCCAAACATTATATGATATGTACCCCACAATGGTGGCAAATGAAAGTATAAAGAATAAGCCCTCACATAGCGATATGGACAGAGACAGGGAAGGAAAATATGAAAAAATATCTCCAAGAATTAATGTATAAAGTACCTATGATGTCCCAATATGGGGTGAGGAGCAACCCAATTTACTGTGATAAACTGTCTATGATTAATGCTGATAATGTGTCTGTCATATCTGCAGAGAGGGCCCGTAACCCCCCCTCTGAGATACTTCCCATGGCAGTCAATGTAAATGCTAATGAGTTGCCTTCAGCTGAGAGCAGGGAAGATGCAAATGATCTTCCTGCAACCCAGCTAAAGCAAAAATGTTATTGATGCTTTGTTCACCCCCGTGCTAGGAACCAATGAGACCTTGTCTGTAGACACACCCACATCTGCGGGGGCGTCTCCCTCCCAGCTTGTTAACATGTCTACTGCAGATCTTATTGAGGCCCGGTGTGAATTAACAATTGCTAATGAAGGTACTGTCTATGTAATTGCCAATGCTTGTTGTGAAAGTGTACAGGGTAGCTCTTCTGAGTCACTGGAAGCGACTTCTACTATTTCGCCCAGTGCATCCGATAAGCACCCAACTGCTGACCATGTGCCAGGTGGTCAAGTAGGCTATGGGGATCTTATGGCCGATCCAGGGGAGGGACGGACTGCTGGTAGTGCGGTGTTAGCCCGCAGCCAGAGTGCTACAAGGGTGGAGGGCGTTCCGACCCTTGAACCGTTGCCTACACCACCTGGAGTCGGTGCTGAGACCGCCATGACTAGCCTCACTCCCTTGAAGCTGGAGGAGTCCGGCCGGTATGAGACATACACGTCTCTTCTGTCCAGTTCTATTCCAGGAGTGCCCATGGCCCAAGTGCAGATGGCATGGGGTACTGGAGGTGTGGTCCAAGAAGGGGGTGTGTCAAATGTATTACCTGTCAATGTATTGTGGGAGGATGGTTTGGGGAAGCATGATCTCAGTCATTTGCCCAAGGTATCACCATCACCCACCCAAGTACAGGAGGAACAGGATGTAGGTTTGGAAGCAAAGGGGGAGGTGCAGAATCCCCTAGATCTCCCCCAACTAGCGGCTAGGGTGAGAGAGACCCTAAGAGACCGCCGGAATGGGGTCTCTAAGCTGGTATCCCAAAGACCTGGGGTCATGAGGGTGGCTCCACAGGATGCCAGTACTCAGAAAGCGGACCCAGAACAGGCAGGAGGTAGCCAAGTGTACGTGGATCAGAGCCTGAGCCTTAGAAGTGTCCCTAGTCAGACTAGAGAGCCAGAAGGGTCCAGTAGCTATGTAACATGCACCTCTCTTTTGTCTCACTCCAGCCAAGAGTTCAGAGATGCTGTCCAAGCTGACCCTAGTCTGGACATATTGAAGGTGCGTGGCGCTCAACCACCCTCGGAGTCTGACAAGGCCCGAGTCTGCTGGGACCCCGGGGGAAGGTGAGAGAGCCTTGGGGCCAGAGCCTGAGTTGCTGGAGGCGGAGGTGCTTTCAGAAGAGGGGCGTAGGCCCCTACTTCCTACAAGCCCCATCTAACGGGGGAGGTGTGATGATTCTGCTTAAATATGGCTATAACTCAAAGATGTATTTTGGTCTCTGGGTAGCGTACCTGCATTTGTTCATAATGTGCGCAGCTATAAGCCTAGGTGCATATTGGCAGTAGTAGCAACACTGGAACAATATTGCTTTGTATCCATCCCATCAGGGCTCCACTGTATTCCTACACAGCCCTGAGTGATCAAACAAAAACATGCATTGTCCAGTCTGCACTGATAGATCAGACCTGGTTGATAACATTGTATCATTCCACTTGGTATCAGCTCTATACAAAAAATCTGGACTTGAGTGCATTATTCAATCAGACTTGCTGCTGCCGGTGACCTCATTCTGGGAGGTGGCATAAAGGGTATAAAAGATGAGGTAAGAGGCAATGGGAGGAGATTGGGCTGAGACCATCACAGACTACAGAGTTTTTACAGACAGACCACTGTGAAGAGCATGCAGGCTGGATTATTGTATTAATGCCACATGCTAACAAGCCTCCACTGGTTACTCACACATACCAGAGCATGTGTGAGTGTTAGACTACAGAACCACATCAAGGAGATGCGTGGTAAATTAACTATTTCACCTTTATTCCCTTTTATTTTAAGTACTGTATATTGTAACTAGTAACTGTTAATGCTTGAATACATCTGCATATCTGTTCTGAACTGCATGTGTTAGATGTTAATACCGACCCATTTAGGGGTTAATAAATATCTAAAATTTAGAAAGCTTGTCTTGTATTTATCTTGTGGACCCAACACTCACTGGAGGTGAGTGTGGTTTTTTATGAAAGAAGACTCAGGTGTGAGCCAAAGCGGTGTTGGTGCACTGAGGATCTTTCACAGGTACTAAAAGAGATTTTCTATCACATCTAGTGGCAAAGTCCCGTACCTCATGCAGGACATTCCTTGGATAACCTTGATTAATGAAGCGCTGCTCCAAGGCTTGGGCCTGTGTCTGATAATCCTGAAAGTTAGAACAGTTCCTGCGTACCCGCAGGAACTGTCCTTTGGGGATACCTCTCCTGAGGGGGGCAGGATGTGCACTGTCCCACCTCAGCAGACTATTTGTCGCTGTGTCCTTGCAAAATAGTGTGGTCTCAATGATCCCCCCTTCCCT
The DNA here is from genome assembly GCA_947044405.1 of Leptodactylus fallax. Classification (NCBI taxonomy): domain Eukaryota; kingdom Metazoa; phylum Chordata; class Amphibia; order Anura; family Leptodactylidae; genus Leptodactylus; species Leptodactylus fallax. The sequence goes on from CAMRHE010000395.1 coordinate 343,980, forward strand.
AATATAGATCTTAAGGTCCAAAAATGTAATGGACCGAGCATCAATACATGCCGTGAATTTCAAGTTAAGGTCATTACAGTTAAGTCCGTCTACAAAGCTCCAGAAGGATTCCACAGTTCCCGTCCAAAGAATAAGGATATCATCTATATATCTAAGCCACACGAGGATGTTAGATGTCCACTCCCCGTGTGGCTCAGTAAAGACAAGGCGCTTCTCCCACCACCCTAAAAACAAGTTGGCATAAGTATGGGCTGCAGGGCTGCCCATGGCAGTACCCTGCAGCTGGTGGAAGAAGCGCTGGTCAAACACAAAATAATTGTGTGTCAGGATGAAATGGAGTAAGGTCATGATCAGCTCATTATGGGAACTCAGATGAAGAGCACATGACTTAAGAAAATGCACCACAGCCCCACACCCCTTATCATGGAGTATGGAGCTGTAAAGTGTCTCCACGTCCAAGGATGCCAAAAACGTTCCCTCAGGCACATTGATATCCTCCAGATGCCTCAGGACGTCCATAGTGTCTCGGACATACGACGGTAAAGATGTTACGAACGGGCGCAGTACTTGATCTAAATATGCACTGACCCCCTGTGTAATGCTGTCGATGCCCGAGACAATAGGACGTCCTTTAAGGGGATCATACCCCTTATGTACCTTTTGCAAACTGTAAAATGTGGTAATCCTTGGAAAATGTGGGCTCATGTATTCCCATTCTTTCCTATTAATCAGACTATCAACTCTTGCCTGATCAAGGATATCCTGTAATTCACGTGAAAAACATATAGTGGGATCCTCTGGTAACACTCTGTAGTTATCCCCTTTGTCCAAAATATCTCTACACATCCTAATATAGGCCTGCCTCTCGAGGATGACGACATTACCCCCTTTATCAGACGGTTTCATGACTATTGTGTTGTCACCCTCAAGAGTCAACAGCGCCCTAAGTTGTCTCCCTGATTCATTTTATGAGATAATGATAATTGTGCGATCTTAGTAAATTCATCTATGACCATTTTTTCAAAAATGTCTATATGGGCCGTATCACATGGTGGAGGAGTGGCCGTACTTTTCACATGTAAATCAGTGAAAAGCCCTGGGCCTCTTAATCCCTGTCCCTCATCCAGGAGATCCTCTAACACCTCTATCCCCTGAAGATCTTCTACTTCAACTCCTAGCTCAACAGCCTTTCTTTGTCTCATGATGGTCATATATTTAGACCAACGTAGCTTTCTCGTAAAAAGTGTTAGGTCCTTGACCCATGTAAATAAATTAAATTTATTGGTCGGAACAAACGACAATCCCTTTTCCAATACCATTCTCTCATCCTCTGTTAGCAAACGATCCGATAAATTAATTATCTGTAATTCATCCCCCATACTCTCCTGATTTAGCTCTGGGACGATGTTTGGGGCGGCCCCTCAGTAGATATTGTGTAATGGGGGGCCCTTGTGCTAAAAAACCCCCCGATATTGAATTTCTTGAGCCTGTAGAGTCAGCCTCTCTATTCCTCCTCCCCCTAACTCTCAAAGTGTTTGTAGGGACTCTACCTTTATTTTTCCCTGTGGAGCGTACTGGTCTCTCCGTATCAGATGTATCGTATTCTGAGGAGGAGGGATCATTCGTACCCAGGGGTCTAGCTAATCCCAAATAGGCTCTATTCTCCCTAAATTCTAAAAGATGTCTCTGAAATTGTTGATGTTTCTTTGTTTAATGTAGTGTGTATATTTATCAATATTCATTTGTAATTCACATTCTTTTTTCAAGAAATGGTAGCCCTGCACCAGGCTGGGAAGACTGAATCTGCAATAGGCAAGCAGCTTGGTGTGAAGAAATCACCTGTGGGAGCAATAATTAGAAAATGGAAGACATACAAGACCACTGATAATCTCCCTCCATCAGGGGCTCCACGCAAGATCTCACCCCGTGGGGTCAAAATGATCACAAGAACGGTGAGCAAAAATCCCAGAACCCCACGGGGGACCTAGTGAGTGACCTGCAGAAAGCTGGGACTAACGTAACAAAGGCTACCGTCAGTAACACACTACGCCACCAGGGACTCAGATCCTGCAGTGCCAGACGTGTCCCCCTGCTTAAGCCAGTACATATCCGGGCCCGTCTGAAGTTTGCTAGAGAGCATTTGGATGTTCCAGAAGAGTATTGGGAGAATGTCATATGGTCAGATGAAACCAAAGTAGAACTGTTTGGTAGAAACACAACTCGTGGTGTTTGGAGGAGAGTGAATGCTGAGTTGTATCCAGAGAACACCAGACCTACTGTGAAGCATGGGGGGGGGCAACATCATGTATGGGGCTGTTTCTCTGCAAAGGGACCAGGATGACTGATCCGTGTACATGAAAGAATGAATGGGGCCATGTATGGGGAGATTGTGAGTGCAAACCTCCTTCCATCAGCAAGGGCATTGAAGATGAAACGTGGCTGGGTCTTTCAGCATGACAATGATCCCAAGCACACCGCCAGGGCAACGAAGGAGCGGCTTCGTAAGAAGCATTTCAAGGTCCTGGAGTGGAACAGCCCCAAAACATCCCTGCTCTAGGAGATCTGCATGGAGGAATGGGCCAACATACCAGCAACAGTGTGTGCCAACCTTGTGAAGACTTACAGAAATGTTTGACCTCTGTCATTGCCAACAAAGGAGATAGAACAAAGTATTGAGATGAACTTTTGTTATTGACCAAATACTTATTTTCCACCATAATTTGCAAATAAATTCTTTAAAAATCAGACAATGTGATTTTCTGGATTTGTTTTCTCATTTTGTCTCTCATAGTTGAGGTCTACCTATGATGACAATTACAGGCCGGCCTCATCTTTATAAGTGGGAGAACTTGCACAATTGGTGGCTGACTAAATACTTTTTTAACTCACTGTATATGGTCACCGTACAGCCGCTATATAGAGTGAATATCGGTATAACTGGGTGAGGAGCCCAGTCAGATGTGTTTGTCCCCCAGTGCTGTACCCATAACACACAAGAAGGAAACCCCCCCTCATGTACTGGTCACATGATGGTGACATCATCACAGGTCCTTCATCCAGCACATCTCCTCTCCTGAGCTCCGCCCCTTATGATGGTGACATCATCACAGATCCTTCAGCTCTTGCAGTGTAGCAGATACAGAGCAGGTCCTGGTCGGTAGTCACTGCTGTTGTGTTGTTCTCTCTGTTATCAGCCATTATCACAGGCTATAGATATATATATATACTGTATATACAGCAGGGGCTCGCTGGCTGCTCTCAGGACACGTTCACACAAAACTCCCGCTATAAGGTAAGATGACATCAGTATATACAATACTATATAATACCCCCTCAGTGACCCCCATATAATATAATACCCCCTCAGTGACCCCCATATAATATAATACCCCCTCAGTAGCCCCCATATAATATAATACCCCCTCAGTGACCCCCATATAATATAATACCCCCTCAGTAGCCCCCATATAATATAATACCCCCTCAGTAGCCCCCATATAATATAATACCCCCTCAGTAGCCCCCATATAATATATTGCCCCCTTATGGTCCATCGCACAATATTAAACATATAACATAATCTTCCTGGCCTCGCCCGTGCCCATGGAGCTTCCTGCAGGCTCTGGCGCTGCCTCTGGTTCGGGGCTCATCGCTCCTCCTGCCTCAGACATCACTAGACGAGCCCTGATGGTGGAGCCTGGAGATGATCGCTCTGTGCCCACCATTGTATTCAGCTCTATCTGCTTCCTGAGGACATAGAGTTACACTGGGGATAGTGGGAGAACACCTGAAATGTGGCCTGCCCTGCTGAATCCAGGAAGGCTGAGAGGGGCCCCTGCTGCCATAGGGCCCGGTGTAGGGGCACCATTTATCCTATGGCTAAAGAGCCCCTGACTACAGACAGTAACAGGAGTCAGACTGGGGGCAGGGTCTGGTGCGGGCAGTGGTCTCTCAGAGAAAGTCACTAGACACAAATCATCACCGCCCTGCCTGTATGTCACACATCATGTGGCCCCTGTATGATTTCGGGCCCCTCCTCAGTACTAGATCCTCCAGCTCATCCAGTTTCCTCCTCTTCTCCTCCAGAACGCTCCTTATCCTGAATGACCCACCAAGGATGGACAAGGACAGGAATGAGATCACCAGAAGAATATTAGACTTCACCTTGGAGATCATCTACCTGCTGAGCGGAGAGGTAAGTGTACTACATTTCTATCATCTCCACCAACATAGAAGGGATTCTTTACTGTAAGAGCAGTGACACTATGGACTGTACCTATAACAAGGAGGCGTCCACTACATCTAGGGGAAAGAAGGATTATACACAACATAGAAGGGATTCTTTACTGTAAGAGCAGTGAGACTATGGACTGTACCTATAACAAGGAGACGTCCACTACATCTAGAGGAAAGAAGGATTATATACAACATAGAAGGGATTCTTTACTGTAAGAGCAGTGAGACTATGGACTGTACCTATAACAAGGAGACGTCCACTACATCTAGAGGAAAGAAGGTTTATTCACAACATAGAAGGGATTCTTTACTGTAAGAGCAGTGAGACTATGGACTGTACCTATAACAAGGAGGCGTCCACTACATCTAGAGGAAAGAAGGTTTATACACAACATAGAAGGGATTCTTTACTGTAAGAGCAGTGAGACTATGGACTGTACCTATAACAAGGAGACGTCCACTACATCTAGAGGAAAGAAGGATTATATACAACATAGAAGGGATTCTTTACTGTAAGAGCAGTGAGACTATGGACTGTACCTATAACAAGGAGCGACCACTACATCTAGAGGAAAGAAGGATTATATACAACATAGAAGGGATTCTTTACTGTAAGAGCAGTGAGACTATGGACTGTACCTATAACAAGGAGGCGTCCACTACATCTAGAGGAAAGAAGGATTATACACAACATAGAAGGGATTCTTTACTGTAAGAGCAGTGAGACTATGGACTGTACCTATAACAAGGAGGCGTCCACTACATCTAGAGGAAAGAAGGTTTATACACAACATAGAAGGGATTCTTTACTGTAAGAGCAGTGAGACTATGGACTGTACCTATAACAAGGAGGCGGCCACTACATCTAGAGGAAAGAAGGTTTATACACAACATAGAAGGGATTCTTTACTGTAAGAGCAGTGAGACTATGGACTGTACCTATAACAAGGAGGCATCCACTACATCTAGAGGAAAGGAGGTTTATACACAACATAGAAGGGATTCTTTACTGTAAGAGCAGTGAGACTATGGACTGTACCTATAACAAGGAGGCGTCCACTACATCTAGAGGAAAGAAGGTATATACACAACATAGAAGGGATTCTTTACTGTAAGAGCAGTGAGACTATGGACTGTACCTATAACAAGGAGGCGTCCACTACATCTAGAGGAAAGAAGGATTATACACAACATAGAAGGGATTCTTTACTGTAAGAGCAGTGAGACTATGGACTGTACCTATAACAAGGCGACGTCCACTACATCTAGAGGAAAGAAGGTTTATACACAACATAGAAGGGATTCTTTACTGTAAGAGCAGTGAGACTATGGACTGTACCTATAACAAGGAGGCATCCACTACATGTAGAGGAAAGAAGGTTTATACACAACATAGAAGGGATTCTTTACTGTAAGAGCAGTGAGACTATAGCGCCTCTGCCACAGGAAGGTGTCATGGTGGGGCCTGAATGTCTGTCTAATATTCCAGGTTATAGTCAGTAGATAGGATCACAGAAGTAGGTTCCTACAATACTCTCAATAAATTAAAATATAACTTTTATTAACACACAATAAAAACATAGGACAGACGTCAACTAAACATATAGTATAGGGAATGTCTCATCTATCCCAAAGATAAAGAATGGATTTCCCTATAAAAAAGGCCCCTAATCCCTAACCCCAGATAGATAAGACCGCAATTTATAAACTGATGAAAAACTCATATATCCAAATAGTGAGAGGATGAGTATCATAAATAGGATTGTTTATACCATCTCCAAACACTATCTGAGCCAGGAAAATGGGGACATGATAATTCTCCTCTCAGTAGATACTAGATATAAAGTAACATAAATCCTGGTGTAACCAAACAGCACATAAGGAGGTGAAAGATGTAGCCAAAACACAGCTAGATGGTATGGAGATATTATGTCGCTCTCTCCCACTAGCTAGGGACATAAAACCACCCCAACCACTGCTGAAGTACACACCTACACCATCCACTATGTTAGCAGGTCAATACCTAGATATTACATAGATATTAAATAAATAAAGCATGGCGGGTCTGAACCTGCATAGTGTTCCATAGGTAAGTACATCTGCCAGTGACCTAGGTGAGACTAAGTACACACCTGCACTGTCCACTATATTAGCAGGTCAAGGCCTAGATCTTGTTAAATAGGTAAAACATAGCGGATCTAAACCTGCATCTATCGATAACGTAAATAAACTCAACGCATTTCCCTTGCACTCAATATCAGCAAGTTCATCAGGAGTAGCTATACAGTATGAGCGAGGAATAGTGCGGTAACAACCGCAGTTCCCAGAGCCCTGATGGTGGGCTCCGGTACTTAGAATAGCCGACGCTGAATGCTGGCACAACAGACACTTATATAGGTCTGTGCGCTGCTACATAACCCAGCCCACTGCCACGCCCCCACCGGAGAGGACCAATCAGCGTACAAGTTGTTGTTACCGCACTATTCCTCGCTCATACTGTATATCTACTCCTGATGAACTTGCTGATATTAAATTTAAGGGAAACGCGTTGAGTTTATTTAAGTTATCAATAGATGCAGGTTTAGATCCGCTATGTTTTACCTATTTAACAAGCTCTAGGCCTTGACCTGCTAATATAGTGGACAGTGCAGGTGTGTACTTAGTCTCACCTAGGTCACTGGCAGATGTACTTACCTATGGAACACTATGCAGGTTCAGACCCGCCATGCTTTATTTATTTAATATCTATGTAATATCTAGGTATTGACCTGCTAACATAGTGGATGGTGTAGGTGTGTACTTCAGCAGTGGTTGGGGTGGTTTTATGTCCCTAGCTAGTGGGAGAGAGCGACATAATATCTCCATACCATCTAGCTGTGTTTTGGCTACATCTTTCACCTCCTTATGTGCTGTTTGGTTACACCAGGATTTCTGTTACTTTATATCTAGTATCTACTGAGAGGAGAATTATCAGGTCCCCATTTTCCTGGCTCAGATAGTGTTTGGAGATGGTATAAACAATCCTATTTATGATACTCATCCTCTCACTATTTGGATATATGAGTTTTTCATCAGTTTATATATTGCGGTCTTATCTATCTGGGGTTAGGGATTAGGGGCCTTTTTTATAGGGAAATCCATTCTTTATCTTTGGGATAGATGAGACATTCCCTATACTATATGTTTAGTTGACGTCTGTCCTATGTTTTTATTGTGTGTTAATAAAAGTTATATTTTAATATATTGAGAATATCGTAGGAACCTACTTCTGTGATTCTAATATTTCCCTTTGGGTTTTCCTTTCACCATCTGTGACGTTTATAGTCAGTAGATAACTGGAGAGATTTATTCTGATTGTCAGATTTGGAGTCAGGAATTATTTATACCCCTTATTGTCTCTCTCCATACACAGGAATACACCAGAGTGAAAAAGCCTCCCCCCTCTCTCCCTGATACATGAGCAGAAGATTCTAGAACTCACCAACAAGATGATTGAGCTGCTGACTGGAGAGGTGACACTGCTGGGAATGCTGGGAAATTCTCCAGTAACAGCACTGGAGGGGTCTGGGTGATGACTGTATCATTGTGTTGTCAGGTTCCTATAAGGTGTCAGGATGTCGCTGTCTATTTCTCCATGGAGGAGTGGGAGTATTTAGAAGGACACAAGGATCGGTACAAGGAGGTCATGATGGAGGATCACCGGCCCCCCCGGACATCACATGGTAAGAGGAGACATATAGATGTATGTGTGTATGTTGCAGAAATTCGGGTTATCACTGCTACATCTGTATATACGGGGATATAACGCCCTCTGCTGGGAGTCTCCTGTGACAGCAGTAACTGAGCAGTTACACTCGGAGGGGGCTCTATCTCTGCTCTAATGTCCCCCATGTATGGAATTATCCAAGCCAATAAATATAAAATTATTTCTTCTGCACTGTGAACGCCCCGACAGAAAAATTCTACATACCCTAAAATAGTACCAGTAACATCTACAACTTATCCTACAAAATATGAGTCCTTTCATGGCTCGATGATTTATAATATTACAGGGGGGTGGAGGGGAGAAGAGGCGGAGTGGCAAGTGTCTTTATCCAGCCTCTGATGTGGTGTCAGTAGTCATACAGACAGTCCAAGAGTAGGGCATGATCTGGAGGCCTGAAAGACAGGCTGAGGAAAGACCGAGCAATGGAGCCTGGAGAGATGTAGAATGGAGGCTTGAGACCCTCCGAGGGTGTGCAATGGCAGCTGCCAGCAAAGAGAAAGCAGCTGTGGTAACAGCCCGGCAAACTGCATGTGAGGGAGAGGGAGACTCCCCTTGTACAGGCTGCTGAAGACTACGAGAGGAAGACAATGTTGTTAACTCTTTGTTCATCTCCTCTGTGAAGTTGTTCTTCCTTCTCGAAGACTAGTTGAAACTCCTAACCCAGTTGCCATTTCTGGCAATGATATATGAGCCAGCTCAGAGAAACACAGACAGTCACAAGGTGCAAGTATGTGACCAAGATGGAGTCTGGTCTTTGATGGCAGATGGTGAGGTTTTTATACATTGTGGGTGTGGTTATACATTGTGGGTGTGGTTATACATTGTGGGTGTGGTTATACATTGCAGAGACAAAGAGAATGTGCAATTAGTATAATTAACATAACATGATTGGTTATAAGGCTGTCACATAAGTCTTAGCACATAACTATTGGATAAGGCATGAAGAAGAAGTTTCATCCCATAGATTTCCAGTTTTCAGTAAAGGAGGGGATGAGCTCTGGGCAGAGCCGAGAAAGGAATGTAAGATGGAGACAGGCACAAGCAGCATCCTTCACACCATCCACATGTATTTGGTGCTAGTTGAGAGGATGGACACAGTTTCAGATCCTGCACCAAGTTGGTGTTGCCCTCCCAGAGGGAGATACCTGCAGCGGTGACCTTCTAAGCCATGACACCAGCCCCATCCCAGGCTGAGGCAGTGCTCAGGAACCATCTCCTGATGTTCGACAGCTCCAATGTTCTACAGAACTGAAAGGAGAGGTTGGAGTTGGTAGCCAGAATGTGTAATGTGGCCCCTCATTTGAAGGTGGAACAAACCCTGAGCATGCTGGAGGGAGAGTCCAGGAAGAAGTGATGTTACAGCCAAACACAGGAGAACCTTCAAACAGATCTGTGGGCCACTGGAGGAAGTATATGGCGGCTTCTCAACACAGGGACAGGATGAGGCCTTGACCTTATTGGCATTCAGACTCTAGGAGCTTCTGACCATGTTGTGGAGGAAGACGGGGATGAGCAGTGAGTACCTGGCGGGTGTGGAGACAGCACTGTGTGATCAGTTTCTGTTGGGCCCCAGAACAGGTCGCTGAAGAGAATCCTGAGGGAGAGATCTGAGATGGTGCCTCAGAAGTTCAGATAGGTAGTCAGAGAAGCCATCTCTTGATAGAGGGAGGAATAGACAGAAGCCTTGTCAATAATTTCTCTCCTGAAGGTGCCTCTTGTAAAGGACGTCCCGCTGAACGAGCGGGCACCTTCATACAGAAGATGCTCAAGGTGACTTGATACTCGAAGGAAGAGAAATGGGTGGCGCAGGTGCCATGCATGAGCGGGGCCATACACAGAAGACAGGATCTTCTCATTTTATGAACCAGTTGTGTTGGTTGTGCCACCAGAAGGGGCCCTTGGTGAGAAGTTACTCACTTCTGGGGTCCACACCTCACCGGGATGTTTGTACTAGAGCAGCCAATGGTTGAGGAGCAAACCACAGGGACTGTTACCGATGGCCTAATGTAGAAGCAGTAGACATAGCAGGAGAGAGCCTTGTGGTGAGGGCCAACATTGGTGGAATTGAGCTGCCCTGTCTGATACTAGAACCCAGGTCACCATGCTGGTCGAGGGTGTGCACGGGCAGCTCAGACCCTGGAAGAGACTGTGAATGGAGACTGTCACGGTAACAGCATGGCAAACTCCATATGAAGGAGAGGGAGATCCCCCTTGCACAGGCCAAACAGCTGAAGACTATGAGGGAAGACATTATATATATATTATTTAGGTTCCCCCCATAACTAACCCTAGAAGTGTCTGATGTATAGACAGATCTACAGCAGCTCATGTATTCCGTCACTGTGTGTTTGTGTCTCCACAGATGGATCCAGTAGGAGAAATCCCCCCGAGAGATGTCCCCTGAGTCCTCTGTATTCCCAGGACTGCCCGGAGGAGAATGTCCCAGACAGTCAGCAGGTAGATGGCGCTGCTGAGCCCTGGGGCACATCTATATAGGGGGTGGAGCTCGCCGCTCCTGCACTCATACATGTACCAGACAGTCAGCAGGTAGATGGCGCTGCTGAGTCCTGGGGCACATCTATATAGGGGGTGGAGCTCGCCGCTCCTGCACTCATACATGTACCAGACAGTCAGCAGGTAGATGGCGCTGCTGAGTCCTGGGGCACATCTATATAGGGGGTGGAGCTCGCCGCTCCTGCACTCATACATGTCCCAGACAGTCAGCAGGTAGATGGCGCTGCTGAGTCCTGGGGCACATCTATATAGGGGGTGGAGCTCGCCGCTCCTGCACTCATACATGTACCAGACAGTCAGCAGGTAGATGGCGCTGCTGAGCCCTGGGGCACATCTATATAGGGGGTGGAGCTCGCCGCTCCTGCACTCATACATGTACCAGACAGTCAGCAGGTAGATGGCGCTGCTGAGTCCTGGGGCACATCTATATAGGGGGTGGAGCTCGCCGCTCCTGCACTCATACATGTACCAGACAGTCAGCAGGTAGATGGCGCTGCTGAGTCCTGGGGCACATCTATATAGGGGGTGGAGCTCGCTGCTCCTGCACTCATACATGTACCAGACAGTCAGCAGGTAGATGGCGCTGCTGAGTCCTGGGGCACATCTATATAGGGGGTGGAGCTCGCCGCTCCTGCACTCATACATGTACCAGACAGTCAGCAGGTAGATGGCGCTGCTGAGCCCTGGGGCACATCTATATAGGGGGTGGAGCTCGCCGCTCCTGCACTCATACATGTACCAGACAGTCAGCAGGTAGATGGCGCTGCTGAGTCCTGGGGCACATCTATATAGGGGGTGGAGCTCGCCGCTCCTGCACTCATACATGTACCAGACAGTCAGCAGGTAGATGGCGCTGCTGAGTCCTGGGGCACATCTATATAGGGGGTGGAGCTCGCCGCTCCTGCACTCATACATGTACCAGACAGTCAGCAGGTAGATGGCGCTGCTGAGTCCTGGGGCACATCTATATAGGGGGTGGAGCTCGCTGCTCCTGCACTCATACATGTACCAGACAGTCAGCAGGTAGATGGCGCTGCTGAGTCCTGGGGCACATCTATATAGGGGGTGGAGCTCGCCGCTCCTGCACTCATACATGTACCAGACAGTCAGCAGGTAGATGGCGCTGCTGAGTCCTGGGGCACATCTATATAGGGGGTGGAGCTCGCTGCTCCTGCACTCATACATGGCCTCATGTACCAGACAGTCAGCAGGTAGATGGCGCTGCTGAGCCCTGGGGCACATCTATATAGGGGGTGGAGCTCGCCGCTCCTGCACTCATACATGTACCAGACAGTCAGCAGGTAGATGGCGCTGCTGAGTCCTGGGGCACATCTATATAGGGGGTGGAGCTCGCCGCTCCTGCACTCATACATGTACCAGACAGTCAGCAGGTAGATGGCGCTGCTGAGTCCTGGGGCACATCTATATAGGGGGTGGAGCTCGCCGCTCCTGCACTCATACATGTACCAGACAGTCAGCAGGTAGATGGCGCTGCTGAGTCCTGGGGCACATCTAAATAGGGGGTGGAGCTCGCCGCTCCTGCACTCATACATGTACCAGACAGTCAGCAGGTAGATGGCGCTGCTGAGTCCTGGGGCACATCTATATAGGGGGTGGAGCTCGCCGCTCCTGCACTCATACATGTACCAGACAGTCAGCAGGTAGATGGCGCTGCTGAGTCCTGGGGCACATCTATATAGGGGGTGGAGCTCGCCGCTCCTGCACTCATACATGTACCAGACAGTCAGCAGGTAGATGGCGCTGCTGAGTCCTGGGGCACATCTATATAGGGGGTGGAGCTCGCCGCTCCTGCACTCATACATGTACCAGACAGTCAGCAGGTAGATGGCGCTGCTGAGCCCTGGGGCACATCTATATAGGGGGTGGAGCTCCCGCTCCTGCACTCATACATGTACCAGACAGTCAGCAGGTAGATGGCGCTGCTGAGTCCTGGGGCACATCTATATAGGGGGTGGAGCTCGCCGCTCCTGCACTCATACATGGCCTCAGAGATTTTGCTGCTTTCTTATGTTGCTCTGTTAGATTTCCCACCTGTATTTCTGCTGGATTGTACTGAATTGTGACCTATGACAAATCAGGGAGAAGATGTGACTAATATTAAAGCGGAGGCTGAAGAAGAGAGGATGAGGGGCCATCACCTGTGTAAGAGGGAAGTGGAGGAGGAAATTCCAGGAGGTGTTACCACAGGTACGGAGTAATGAATGGAGAAGGAGAATTCACAGGTTTCTTAAGGTTGGTTCCCCCTTAGAGCTCCTTCCAGTAACTCTCCGGGCAGAAAGTAATTCCAGCTATTAAACTAAGAACAGAACTATAAGCCATAAAGCAGAAGTTATACCGGAGCGTTGTGTGAATACTGGACTACTGGAGATAGATGTGAGGAGTTTCTGGTACTGTTCAGACTGGGGCAGGAGCGTCTCCCTCTCCATCCTGTCATTAGTCATAGTGAATACATTGGGGGAAGTCTCTCTTATTCTCCTTGGATATCCTAAAGATTAATAGGAATAATTTGTTGAGGTTCTTCCCCGGGGACAATACCTTGGGGTCCGAGTGTCAGAAAGGGTTGAGGATTATCTAGAACTGAATATCGTCCCCAGTCACAATAAGCTGAGAAGGAAAATACAAGTCTGGTCCGGGCTCTGATATTTCGGATTCTAGGTGACGACTTACCCCCTTAACAACCATTGGTCGCGAGGGGTTTTACGGTGAATGCTCAGGAGCCGAGCCCTCTCCATACATGGTGGGTACCCGCTGTATAATACAGCCAATATCTGCCATGAGCCGCGCCAGCGCCGATTGTAAGTGTCAACCCTACAGATGATACAGTCAAAAAGCGACTGTTGAATCTAAACAGATCTGACTCCAAGGGTGCCGCCATATTGAAATGATCGTTGCCTAGGGGGTCTAAAAATAAATATTGTAATGCCAAATATACAAGTAAAAAGAAATCCCTGAGTTTCTCTTCTGCCCTGTTTACAACAATTAGTGATATGCTTTACAGTATAGTCATGGCCATAGGTAGCAATAGTCTGGAGCCTTTGGGGTAATTTTCTAGACATGCTCTGTAGCATCTGTTGTCAGTAGTGATGTAATGATGGGTCACTATGGATGTTATCTGTACAGGTGTGAACATCTGTTGTGATCCTGTCTGTCTCGAGTGTGATGTAAATGAGGTCACTGATGCAGTGAAAACCCCTTCAGAATTAGCAAGTGTAAGGCTGCTATAAGGCTTAGTGGAGAGAGTGAAGATTGCAGGAAATTTTGCTTTTAAAAGAAAAATAATAATAATAACCTGAAATAAATGTCACAGATGAATAAATAATGTGTTTCTCATCAAAAATGTGGTTTAAATAAAATCATTTTGGTGAAACATTCCTTTAAAAATCTAAAAATATGTAAACCATACAGTGGTTTTCATATTTTATATATACAGTACAGACCAAAATTTTGGACACACCTTCTCATTCCAAGAGTTTTCTGTATTTTCAGGACTATAAAAATTGTAGATTCACACTGAAGGCATCAAAACTATGAATTAACACATGTGGAATTATATACTTAACAAAAAAGTGTGAAACAACTGAAAATATGTCTTATATTCTAGGGTCTTCAAAGTAGCCACCTTTTGCTTTGATTACTGCTTTTCACACTCTTGGCATTCTCTTGATGAGCTTCAAGAGGTAGTCACCTGAAATGGTCTTCCAACAGTCTTGAAGGAGTTCCCAGAGATGCTTAGCACCTGTTGGCCCTTTTGCCTTCACTCTGCGGTCCAGCTCACCCCAAACCATCTGGATTGGGTTCAGGTCTGGTGACTGTGGAGGCCAGGTCATCTGGCGTAGCACCCCATCACTCTCCTTCTTGGTCAAATAGCCCTTACACAGTCTGGAGGTGTTTGGGGTTATTGTCCTGTTGGTCCAACTAAACGCAAACCGGATGGAATAGCATGCCGCTGCAAGATGCTGTGGTAACCATGCTGGTTCAGTATTCCTTCAATTTTGAATAAATCCCCAACAGTGTCACCAGCAAAGCCCCCCCACACCATCACACCTCCTCCTCCATGCTTCACGGTGGGAACCAGGCATGTAGAGTCCATTCCTTCACCTTTTCTGCGTCGCACAAAGACACGGTGGTTGGAACCAAAGATCTCAAATTTGGACTCATCAGACCAAAGCACAGATTTCCACAGGTCTAATGTCCATTCCTTGTGTTCTTCTTCTGCTTGTTGCCTGTCCTTAGCAGTGGTTTCCTAGCAGCTATTTTACCATGAAGGCCTGCTGCACACAGTCTCCTCTTACCAGTTGTTGTAGAGATGTGTCTGCTGCTAGAACTCTGTGTGGCATTGACCTGGTCTCTAATCTGAGCTGCTGTTAACCTGCGATTTCTGAGGCTGGTGACTCGGATGAACTTATCCTCCGCAGCAGAGGTGACTCTTGGTCTTTCTTTCCTGGGGCGGTCCTCATGTGAGCCAGTTTCTTTGTAGCGCTTGATGGTTTTGGCCACTGCACTTGGGGACACTTTCAAAGTTTTCCCAATTTTTCGGACTGACTGACCTTCATTTCTTAAAGTAATGATGGCCACTCGTTTTTCTTTACTTAGCTGCTTTTTTCTTGCCATAATACAAATTCTATCACTCCATTCAGTAGGACTATCAGCTGTGTATCCACCTGACTTCTGAACAACACAACTGATGGTCCCAACCCCATTTATAAGGCAAGAAATCCCACTTATTACACCTGACAGGGCACACCTGTGAAGTGAAAACCATTTCTGGTGACTACCTCTTGAAGCTCATCAAGAGAATGCCAAGAGTGTGCAAAGCAGTAATCAGAGCAAAAGGTGGCTACTTTGAAGACCCTAGAATATAAGACATATTTTCAGTTGTTTCACACTTTTTTGTTAAGTATATAATTCCACATGTGTTAATTCATAGTTTTGATGCCTTCAGTGTGAATCTACAATTTTTATAGTCATGAAAATACAGAAAACTCTTGGAATGAGAAGGTGTGTCCAAACTTTTGGTCTGTACTGTATATATATATATATATATATATATATATTTTTTTTTTTTTGTAGCTGGAAAATAAAAATTGTAATGGCCAAGGCTTTACCTCCTAAAAACATAGTGATCAGTCCGCCGCACCTTCCCTACAGTATCAATAAAGACTATATCTTATCCCGCATTACAAGATTCCTTACACAGCTCCGAACACGGAAATCAGAAAATGTTGTCAGAATATTTTTATATTTTGCAAAGATTTACATTTTTTAAAAGGCATTAAAGCATGAAAAATACTGTATAAATGTGGTGTTAGCGGTGGGTAATGGCTGTGTTATACATCCGGCATCCGCTGTGTATGGACATCTCCTGAGCCCTCTCCATACACCCCATCACATATATTTACATGATTTTGTGTATATAATAAAGGGTTTGGCCACTGTATTATGTGAGCCCCTTACTAATATACTACTACAGTCATGGCCAAAAGTTTTGAGAATGACACAAATATTCTATTTTCACATGATCTGCTGCCCTCTGGTTTTTATGTGTGTTTGTCAGATGTTTTTATCACATACAGAAATAGAATTGCATTCATATTATGAGTAACAGAAGCTTATATTGACAGTTAGAATGAGTTAATGCAGCAAGTCAATATTTGCAGTGTTGACCCTTCTTCTTCCGGACCTCTGCAATTCTCCCTGGCATGCTCTCAATCAACTTCTGGACCAAATCCTGACTGATAGCAGTCCATTCTTGCAGAATCAATGCTTTCATTTTGTCTGAATTTGTTGGTTTTTGTTTGTCCACCCGTCTCTTGATGATTGACCACAAGTTCTCAATGGGATTAAGATCTGGGGAGTTTCCAGGCCATGGACCCAAAATCTCTATGTTTTGTTCCCTGAGCCATTTAGTTATCACCTTTGCTTTATGGCAAGGTGCTCCATCATGCTGGAAAAGGCATTGTTGAGCGCCAAACTGCTCTTGGACGGTTGGGAGAAGTTGCTCTTGGAGGACATTCTGGTACCATTCTTTATTCATGGCTGTGTTTTTAGGCAAGACTGTGAGAGAGCCGATTCCCTTGGCTGAGAAGCAACCCCACACATGAATGGTTTCAGGATGCTTTACAGTTGGCATGAGACAAGACTGGTGGTAGCGCTCACCTCTTCTTCTCCGAATAAGCTGTTTTCCAGATGTTCCAAACAATCGAAAAGGGGATTCATCAGAGAAAATGACTTTCCCCCAGTCCTCAGCAGTCCACTCCCTGTACCTTTTGCAGAATATCAGTCTGTCCCTGATGTTTTTTCTGGAGAGAAGTGGCTTCTTTGCTGCCCTCCTTGAGACCAGGCCTTGCTCCAAGAGTCTCCGCCTCACAGTGCGTGCAGATGCACTCACACCTGCCTGCTGCCATTCCTCAGCAAGCTCTGCACTGCTGGTAGCCCGATCCCGCAGCTGAAACACTTTTAAGAGACGGTCCTGCCGCTTGCTGGTCTTTCTTGGGCGCCCTGGAGCCTTTTTGGCACCAATGGAACCTCTCTCCTTGAAGTTCTTGATGATGCGATAGATTGTTGACTGAGGTGCAATCTTTCTAGCTGCAATACTCTTCCCAGTTAGGCCATTTTTGTGCAGTGCAATGATGACTGCACGTGTTTCTTTAGAGATAACCATGGTTAACAGAAGAGAAACAATGATGGCAAGCACCAGCCTCCTTTTAAAGTGTCCAGTGGTGTCATTCTTACTTAATCATGACAGATTGATCTCCAGCCCTGTCCTCATCAACACCCACACCTGTGTTAATGGAGCAATCACTGAAACGATGTTAGGTGGTCCTTTTAAGGCAGGGCTGCAATGATGTTGAAATGTGTTTTGGGGGATAAAGTTAATTTTCTAGGCAAATATTGACTTTGCAAGTAATTGCTGTTAAGCTGATCACTCTTTATAACATTCTGGAGTATATGCAAATTGCCATTAGAAAAACTGAAGCAGTAGACTTTGTAAAAATTAATATTTGTATTATTCTCAAAACTTTTGGCCATGACTGTATATACCCCTCATCACCGCACCCTTGTGTATAGTCCAGGCCCCTGTTTACTCACCCAACATGGCCACAGATGGAGGAGCACATGACCAGATCCGTTCATTGAATAACCTATTCAATGAAGGCCACTGATGGACAAGTCTGGTTACATGCCCCTCCGTCAATAGCCACGTTGCGACTGGCTGGAGCGCAGTAACGATAAAGTGACCAATTCCTTCTACTTCATAAATATAACTACATACATATGAATAGAAGAGACTGAATTAAATTTGGAAGGGTTGGTAACCTTAAAAGGTGTTACCAGAAAAATAAAATATTAATAAAATTATTGTTTATTAATTTTAGAATTTTTTAGAATTAGCATTTTTTTAAGAAATATTACAAAACTTATTAAAAAAAAAGTTTTTCATACTTCCCACTGCTACCCAGTTGAAGGAGCATCATCTGTGTACTGTGTAAATGCATCACAATACACAGATGGTTTCTAGTCGATGATGATTTTTTCAAGGGTGGTTCTTAAGCATCACAATGATACAAATACAGTTTTCTGCTGATACACACAAAGCTTCTAAAAAGCATAAAGGACTGTGTCAATGCGGCTGCTACAGTTATCTGAGCTGTACATTTTAACTGCTTTTTATACGCTTCAAATGTAGTAGTGCGGAGATGTATTTGTGAAGCTACTGTTGCTTAAGGAGCTAGAGTGACATCATCATAGGTCCTTAAGCAACTAAATATGTAGGAGATAGGGTACAGTACACAGATGATGCTGCCTCTAGTGTTCAACAGTGAGAAGTGTGTGTGTATATATTTGTAGTTTTTTGTTTTTTTTTAAATGCCAAAAAAAATCTAAAATTAAGAAACAGTCATTTACATGAATAAGAATTTAGTTACACATTCCCTTTAAGAGTAATGTCTGTCTCTCTATCTCTCAGGGCTTTGTCATTGATTATATTATAATCTGCTTGTGTGTTTCCAGCCTGTTATAAATTTCTCTACTTTGTATTTTTGTATTTTGAAAAAAAAAAAAATCATCAAATCCTTTTTAAACCTACAGAAATTTGCAGCAAGAACCTTGAGGAAAAAAATTATAAAGGAGAAGATATAGTATATACCCCTAATGTACATCCAGGACCTCACAGTACAGATCTATCATATAATCCCTCGAATCATGAGGAACCTTCTGACCAACCACAGATTGTGACCACAAGTACCAGCCAGAAAGAGGGGAAAAGGCTTCAATGGGAAGGTGAAAAAGAGTCTAATAAAAGCTCAGGTCTCCTTAGAATTCACCCAGGAGATGAGCCATATTCATGTTCAGAACATGGAGAATATTTCAACGATGAATCAAATTTTGTTACATATGAGAGAAGTCACACAGACAAGAAGTCATTTATATGTCCAGAATGTGGGAAATATTTTAGCAATAAATCAAATCTTGAAAAACATAAAAAAATTCATTCAGGAGAGAAGTCGTATTCCTGTTCAGAATGTGAGAAATCTTTTATGTCTAAAGCCAATCTAAGTGATCATCAGAGAAGTCACACAGGAGAGAAGCCATATTCATGTGCAGAATGTGCAAAAAGTTATACAAATAAATCAAGTTATATTAGACATCAGAGAAATCACACACGAGAGAAGCCATATGTGTGTTCCGAATGTGGAAAACATTTTTCAGATAAATCAAGTCTGAATAGTCATCAAAGAAATCACATAGCAGAGAAGCCATATTCATGTTCTGAATGTGGGAAATGTTTTACAGACAACTCAAGTCTCACTAAACATCAGAGAATTCACACAGGAGAGAAGCCATATTCTTGTTCTGAATGTGGGAAATGTTTTACAGATAACTCAGGTCTCACTAAACATCAGAGAATTCACACAGGAGAGAAGCCGTATTCATGTTCTGAATGTGGGAAATGTTTTACTTATAAATCGAGTCTTATTACACATGAGAAAATCCACACAGGAGAGAAACTATATTCATGTTCAGAATGTGGGAAATGTTTTATGATGAAGAATCATTTTATTGTGCATCAGAGAATTCATACAGGAGAGAAGCCTTATTCATGTTCTGAATGTCGAAAACGTTTTTCAGATATATCGAGTTTCATTAGACATCAGAAAATTCACACAGGAGAGAAGCCATATTCATGTTCAGAATGTGGGAAATGTTTTATGATGAAGAATCATTTGGTTGTGCATCAGAGAATTCATACAGGAGAGAAACTGTATTCATGTTCAGTATGTGGGAAAGGTTTTACTGATAAATCAAGTTTCATTAGACATCAGAAAATTCACACAGGAGAGAAGCCATATTCATGTTCAGAATGTGGGAAATGTTTTATGATGAAGAATCATTTTGTTGTGCATCAGAGAATTCATACAGGAGAGAAGCCATATTCATGTGCTGAATGTGGAAAATGTTTTACAAATAAATCATATCTTGTTAAACATGGGAGAATTCATACAGGAGAGAAGCCGTATTTATGTTCAGGATGTGGGAAAGGTTTTACAGATAAAGCAGCTCTTGTTAAACATGAGAGAATTCATACAGGAGAGAAGCCATATTCATGTTCGGATTGTGGGAAATGTTTTATTTCAAAAGCCAAATTTAATGATCATCAGAGAAGTCATACAGGAGAGATTATGGAAAACAAGACCATTCTTGTTTAAAATCAGACATTAAACAGCCAATAAGAGGCTCTTTTTGGGTGACATTAGCTTGTATCTTCGAGGTCAATGTGACCAGGAAACATGGAGGAAAAGTCTTGTGGATATAAGCTGTGAAGCTGAATTGTCACCATGAAAAAGGAAGGACACCCTGTGTGAAATATATAATATACGATATATGGACATATCATTATCTGGTTGTTATTTATACAGTGTAGGGGGTGATTCCTAAAAAGAGATCCGGGATAATAGCCCAGAAAGAACTGCTGGAGTCTAATAAACAATGAGTGATTTATACATTATGGAGTGTGAGCTATTCCTTGGTGCATCAGAGAACTGCCCCAACAACAAAAAAGAGCATAGAGGACTTAAAATGGTAAATCTCAGCTCTTATTGTAGATACAGGTCTAATTGTAACGTTGTATCACAGAGCCCAGCCATTCCATTTATTATATAGTGCCAGCATATTCCACTTTGCAGTTGGTCACGGTCCCATATAGGGCTCACAATCTAAATTCCCTATCATCAGGCCTTTGGAGTTTAGGAGAAAACCGTCGCACCTGGAACATACAAACTCCTGTTGTCCTTTGTGAGAATTGACCAACCACCATTATAGGTCTAAGGTCACTGATGACTCGTAGGCAGCATAGAAAGCTTATGATAGTGGAGATGGTGATTTTGTAAAGAAAGATTAGGGCTAGAGTCTCAGAACGAATAAGACAAATAGGAAATAATTAGAGATGAGCGAATATTTCAAAAATTCGATTCGACCGATTCTCAGAAGTTTCCAAAACGATTCACTTCAATCCGAATTAATTTGAGGTGAATCATGTTAAAAAACAGATTTCCTGCACACTTCACTTATTTTACCAGTTAAGGGGCCAAAACTGACCAACTAGCTCAAGTGTGAACTTAGCCTTACAGGTCCATTTCAGTGCCAGGTATAAAGAACCGTGCAGAGGCCCTTTATCCTACTGTAGCGTGAAAGAGCGCATTCCTTTTACACAAACGTCTGCTGATTCCACATAGATGTCTACAGAGTGGCAAGGCGACATAATGTGGAGTTGGCAGCAGCATGAGTAGGCCACAAAGTGGCAAGGTGACAATGTGGAGGTGGCAGCAGCATGAGGAGGCCACAGAGTGGCAAGGTGACATAATGTGGAGGAAGTAGCAGCCTTTGGAGGCCATAGAGTGACCCGGTGACATAATATGAGGTAGTAGCATCCTTAGGAGGCCATAGAGTGACCCGGTGACAGAGTGGGGAGGTGGGTGGCACAATCAGTACCTGCTGACGATGGTGGCTGTAAGCAGGAGCACTTGGCATCAGGCGAGTGTCAGCATCAAAATAGTAACTGAGGCCAGAAGAAACCGGTCTCTTTTGTCAAGGTTTGGGTGAGGCAGCATGGATGATTTAATCTGATACATCAGGCATTGGTGGGTGGAAATCCTGGCTAATCCAAGCCTGATCCATCTTGATAAAGGCCCCTATTTTTCATCGGTAGCGAGGGTCTAATATGGTGGAGAGCCAGTAGTCATCCCTCTGCCAAATGGTGACAATTCGGCTGTCACTACGCAATCAAGTGAGCATGCATCGGGATATTAGCACAAGTGACTCAGAGGGACTCCCTGCATCCTTTCTCACTGCATATTGCCATGGTGTGTCTGGGTCATCTGCCTCGTCTTCCTCATGTCCCTCTTGCTCTTCCGGCTGCTCCTGCTCCTCCTATCCTGTCACCTGTGTAGAGAAACCACCCATTTCACTACACAATGCTTGTGCTCCAATGTCCTCCTCCTCCTCCAGTTCAGCCCCCACAGGGCTTGTAGCCGTGAGATGTAGGTGCCATGTCTCTAGTCCCCTGACTAGCCAAATTTTACAGCATCTTTTCCAGGATATGAATCAGTGGAATGACGTTGTTCATCCTGTAGTCCTGATGACTGACTAATAAAGTGGCCTCCTCAAAGGGCACGAGCAAACGGCAGGTGTCATGCATGAGCTGCCACTGGCTAACATTGAAGTTACACAGAGGAGTACCTCTGTGCATGTGGATTATCAAGAAATTGTTTATGGTTTTCTCTGTTCATACAGTCGGTCCAACATATGGAGGGTTGAATTCCAATCGGGGGAAATGTCACATATCAGCCTATGTTGTTGGAGGCCGTTCTTCCGCTGCAGCGCAAGGAGGGTGTGCTTGGTGGTGTACAAGTGGCTGAAGTGCATGCAAAGTTTTCTGGCCATTTTTGGATGTCTTGCAGATGGGTGGAACACTTTAGGAAATGCTTGACAACCAGATTGAACACGTGTGCCATGCAGGGCGCATAGCTCAGCCCTCCTTGACGCAGTGCAGACACCATGTTCTTCCCGTTGTCGGTCACCATGTTTCTAATTTAGAGTTGTTGCGGAGAAAGCCAGGATTCCATTTCTTGATGAAGGGCATGGAGCAGTTCCTCCGCTGTGTGACTACGTTCGTCCAGGCAAATGAGGTGTAGAACAGCGTGACACCGCTGTGCCCTGCATATGTGGTATGCTGGAGGAGCACTGGGAATTGACCCTGCAGTGGAGGCTGAGGAAACAATGGAGGATGAGGCGGACATTGTTGCAGGACCAACGGCATGAGAACATCGAGGTGGAAGCTGCGTCACATTCACTCAGTGGACCGTAAAGGACATATATTGTCCTTGACCATAGTTACAGCTCCACACGTCGGCTCTGCCGTGCACTTTGGCAGACACCGACAGGCTCAAGGACTGACCCACCTTCTGTTCTACATATTTGTGCAGGGCTGGTACTGCCTTTTTGGACAAGAAATGAGGGCTTGGGACTCTCCACCTCGGCTCGGCACAAGCCATCAGTTCTCTGAAAGGAGCAGAGTCCACCACTTGGAAAGGGAGGGACTGCAGAACTAGCAACTTGGACAGGAGGAGGTTCAGCTTCTGCACTGTTGTATGAGTGCACGCATACTGTCTAGAGATGAGCGAATCAATTCTGCAGAAGTGGAATTCGATCCGAATTTCAGGAAATCTACGATTCGCCCCGATTGCGGATTTCCTGATGCTTCGCAGTAATGAATATTTAGTAAGGACGTTTGTGACATCAGACGGTCACATGATGTTCTCTAGTGATGTGATTGGGTAGGCGTGTCTTTTATTGTTAGCAGATCCTTCCACATGAATAAAACTTGTCCGTGCTGGAGAGAGAGAGAGAGAGACATGACCGTGGCATCCAAGGGCTTCCACCATTTTGCTGCCCACCCCGGCTACTTTATGGTGATGCTGCGTATGTTGACGCAGGACCGTGGTGCCAACATTGGCACCCTGGCCACTCTTCACCTTCTGACCTCAGAATCCACATATGGCCATATTCAACTCCCCCAGCGGCTTAACAAAAAACTGTCACACCGCTAAGTAGGCGATTTTACCCACAACACTCCGCACTGACTGACTGCTACCGCCACTGTTTCCATGAACCCCTGCACCACTGTTTTCCGGGCAGGTAGGCTCCTTCAAAGTGGGTGGTCTACCCCAGGCACATTTGGCTCCCGACCTCCCACTACTGCCACCCTGCTGACTCCTGGCCACGCTACCAACTCGCTGGCTCAGCTGCTGCATCATGCGCAAGCTGTCACCCTCTTCTCCCAATGATGATATAGCCCCTTCGTCTCCCGGCTCTCAATTGCGATCGGCTACGTTATCATCGAGTACTGTCTGCAGGTCACTGATGTCCTCCTCAACAGTCTCTGAGCCAAGAGCCTGACCGCTCGCAACACCAGCTACCACGGCACTCTCCTCATCACTACTTGCCCACCTACCAGAGGAAGCGGCGGATGTCTCCTCCACACCTTGGCTGAGTAGTAGCTCCTCCTCACTCTATAGTGGATCTGAGCCCACAGCATAGAGTACTTCTCTGGCTGAGGGAATAGAAAAAGAGGCAGGTTGAGGACATGTGAGGGCACAGGGCCTGCTCCCGGGTCATGCCAACTAAGGGTTGTGTCTGCCGAACCCACCGACTATTGGCTAAGGGTGTCTGATGTGACTTGGGATGAAGTGGATGACCGAGTCAACTATTCTACAACCGTTGGATTGCTGGTCAAGACACGACCGCTACTTGACACGGGGAACTCAGGCCTCTATAACTGACCCCTGCTGCCACGCACCCTTACTCTGCTGCGACCTGTGCCTGCGCCAGAAATATTTAGGCCTGTGGCCCTACCCTGTGCAGGGCCTGTCGCTTCTCTGTCTGACATACTGTTAGATTAAATAAGTAAATGAAAAGGAAAATAAAACAGGGCAAAAAGGCTTGTAATTTTATACCTACAACACATAACAGCGAATAAGCCCCTTATTATTTTCCCCACTAATAAACGCCTTGAAAAGTCCTCTCTATCCCTATCTCTTCACTCTCCTGCCCCAATCTGGCCACCAGTCACTATAATGAAACCCTTAAGAGTGCATTGGATGAGGCGGGTCCCCCCTCCACTCGAAAAGTTTGACACAGGAGGCAGAAACCATGGCACACGCCACAGACATGGTCTTCAGCAGTGTTCTAGGTGTGCTGAACATCTGTGAAGAAAATCACGTACACCTGCAGACTTCCTCCACTTCAAATTTATGCTTAAAACCTATAGCTCTTCCTTTCACCTCACCAAACAAGCCTATTTCATCGCTCTCATCTCTTCTCTCTCCTATAACCCTAAAAGGCTCTTTGAAACTTTTCACTCCTTACTCACTCCCAAGGTGCAGGCGCAATTGACAGACCTTAGCACAGATGACCTGACCACTTATTTCCATGACAAAATTGATATGATCCGTTAGGAAATAACTGCCCAATCCCCAGGTGGCACCTGCTGCACTTCAGACTGCTCATTCTCATCTTTTAAACCAGTTACAGAAGAGGAAGTATCTCAGCTACTTTCTTCTTCTCGCCCTACAACCTGCGGTAGCGACCCTTTCCCCTCACACCTTCTCCAGTCTACGTCTCCTTCTGTCACGACTTACCTAACCAAAATATTTAACCTCTCACTCGCTTCTGGAATTTTCCCATCGTCTTTCAAACATGCTGTCATAACCCCGCTACTGAAGAAATCCTCCCTTGACCCGTCCTGTGCTGCTAACCATCGACCTATCTCTAACCTCCCCTTCTTCTCCAAAATCTTGGAACGCTTAGTCTATTCTCGTTTAATCCGCTATCTTTCTGCTAACTCTCTTATTGACCCCTTACAATCTGGCTTCCGCACTCTGCACTCTACTGAAACGGCCCTCACAAAAGTCCTGATGGCTAAATCCAAAGGTGATTACTCTCTTCTCATTCTTCCAGATCTCTCAGCAGCATTTGACACTGTTGACCATCAACTCCTCCTCACTATGCTCTGCTCTGTTGGACTCATGGACACCGCGCTCTCCTGGTTCTCCTCTTATCTCTCAGACCGCACATTCTGTGTATCATTTGCGGGCTCTGTTTCTTCCCCTTGCCGTTGGGGTTCCTCAGGGCTCGGTCCTAGGTCCCCTGCTCTTCTCCCACTACACAGCCCCCATTGGACAAACCATCACCAGATTTAGCTTCCGGTACCATCTTTATGCTGATGACTAGAGATGAGCGAAGTATTCAAAAATTCAATTCGGCAACTTCGCCAAATTTTACAATACGATTGTACTCAATCCAAATTAAATTGCAGCGAATCTTGTTAAAAAGACAGCTATTTATTGGCTGCAGAGAGCCTGGGTGAGTGGCAAAATGGTGGAACTCCTTGGATGCCGCGGTCATGTTTGTCCGCGGCATCCAAGGTGTTAAAACCCCTGATCGGTTATGGAGCAGGGTGTTAGCTGTCATATACATCATTCTGTGACATCACTCCTGCACTAATACAGAACACCAGTGACTGTCTCTCTGCTGACTCAAATATTATGTCTTCACTGCTGTTTCCACCATCTAATAGATCTGTCCCTGATATCTCCATTATAGTCTCCGGCTTTACCATAACTCCTAGGCAGTATGCCTGCTGCCTCGGGGTTTCGTTTAACTCCGACCTTTCCTTCACCCCTCCATATCCAATCACTCGCATGCTAATGTAATCTCCACCTTTAAAACATCTCCAGAATCCGCCCTTTCCTTACCACAGATACACTAAAGACACTTATTGTTGCCCTGATTCACTCTTGCCTTGACTGCTGTAACTCCTTACTAATCCGTCTTCCCCTTACTAAACTCTCCCCTCTACAATCTATTCTGAATGCGGCGGCCAGGCTCATATATCAGTCTAGACCAGGGGTAGGCAACTTTTGGCACTCCAGTTGTTGTAAAATTACAACTTCCAGCATGCATACTTGCTCTGTTCTTAGAACTCCTATGAAAGTGATTGGAGCATGTTGTGAGTTGTTGTTTCACTGCAGTTGGAGTGCCGAAGGTTGCTGACCCCTGGTCTAGACGCTACAGCGAGGCCTCCGGTCTGTGCCGGTCACTACAGCGAGGCTTCCGGTCTGCGCCGGTCACTATAGCGAGGCCTCCGGTCTGTGCCGGTCACTACATTGGCTGCCTATTCAATACAGAATACAATATAAACTTCTCCCCCTCCTCCACAAGGCTCTCCATAACGCTGCACCTCCCTACATTTCCTCCCTCATCTCTGTCTATCACACGACCCGTACTCTCTGTTCACTCAATGGCCTAAGACTAACATCCTCTATTATCAGAACCTCCCACGCTCGTATACAAGACTTCTCCCGAGTTGCACCACTTCTCTGGAATGTTCTATCCCGGACTATCAGATTAACCCCCAATTTCCACAGCTTCAAGCGTAAACTAAAGACACATCTTATCAGACAGGCCTATCACAACTCCTAATGTAAACCCTTCTGTAGTTAGAATCTCTAAACACAGTGGGTGTTAAGCAAGTTGTGTTTATTAACATAACATAATAATTTTATACAGGACAGTAAATGGTCGTGTCAATTATAATAGAGCATGTGCAGAAACTGGTAATCATGACTGATCATCGGCGGGAGGAGGGTCTTGCCACTACCCCCATAGAATCTGTTTTTCAGACAAAACAATATAAATCCTAAGGAAAGAGAAGAAAATCATTTGTAAGCAATGTTAATCTCGGCCTGAAGATAAACAACTCTTCTCCCCTCGGGTCAGACACGCCGAGCCGGACTGTTCGACCTTGATTTTTAATACACTCATATCGAGGACTGTAAGCTTCTTCTGTTATGCATCTTTATGTTTTAGAAAAGCAGACTAAAAATGAAAGCGATGTCACATTTGTATAACATATGCAATAACCCTCAATCAGATAGGTACTAATGTAGTGGATACAAGTTATACGTTCAGTTTTGGTGTTTGGTCTTATGCAGCCAAATCTCTATTATAAGTCAAAGGAACACCGACTGTACTAGTGCGATGTTAGGTTCACACCTTAACCACCTCTGAACAGCCCGTTGGGATTTTACGTCCGGAGAGTGGTTGTCTAGATCTGCAAGGACGTACCGGTAATCGTGAAGCTGCTGAAACGGGGAGCCGGCTGTAACTTCAGCCAGAGCTCCCTTAGAGAAGGCAGGGAAGGATTATTACCGTCCCTGCCTTTCTGATCGCTGTGTATACAGCTATGGGCGCCGCCATGATGCGGCTCCCCTCTGACCTGGTGGTCACGTGATCCCTCGGGATCAGTGTCTGTAAGAGGTGCTGGGCTGGGCTAAATGTACCAACCCCAGTTACAGGGGAAATCAGCCTCCCCAACAACAACAAAAAAGTGATCAGATGTCCCCAAAGGTCTATTATTACCTCATGGGGACACAATGTAAAAAAAATAAATAATAAAAAAAGTAAAAAAAAAAAATTTACAAAATACATAAAATAATATGCCATTGAAACACCCTTATTACAGGTTCTAGCCTCACCCCCAACAACACCATACAAAATAAAAATTACTGTAACGGAGAGGAAAAACTATTTTAAAAAGTTTTTTAGTAGCACTTTGTGCTATTAAATAAAAAATAAAAAAAAATGAAAAGTGAAAAACAGACCCGTTTTCTCTCCTCTTTTGTTTATATTTTCCCGGATATAAAAAAAAATTAAAACACCTGCAAAAATAAAAACAACATAAAAATAAAGCCTTATGTGTGCCCGAAAAAAGACGTAGAATAATGCAAATGATAAAAATGTTACACCCCAAAAAACCCGAAAATGTGTCTGGTCCTGAACCACAAATTGGCCGGTACTGAAGTGGTTAAAAAAGCAGTTACCAGCGGAAACCAGTGGAACTCATAGACTATAATGGGGTCTGCCGGATTTCCTCTCAGTTTCCGCCCGAAAAGGGCAAAATACACGGAGAGAAAAGCACTGCTTGCAGCGGAATGGGGAACGGAATCCCCCAGCAGAGAGCAGGCGAAGGTGTAAACCCAGTCTTAGTGTAGCTGGTGAATAACGTCGCCATCTCTGGGGCTGTGCAGCTTGTACAGTGGGGGGAAAAAAGTATTTAGTCAGCCACCAATTGTGCAAGTTCTCCCACTTATAAAGATGAGGCCGGCCTGTAATTGTCATCATAGGTAGACCTCAACTATGAGAGACAAAATGAGAAAACAAATCCAGATAATCACATTGTCTGATTTTTAAAGAATTTATTTGCAAATTATGGTGGAAAATAAGTATTTGGTCAATAACAAAAGTTCATCTCAATACTTTGTTCTATCTCCTTTGTTAGCAATGACAGAGGTCAAACGTTTTCTGTAAGTCTTCACAAAGTTGGCGCACACTGTTGCTGGTATGTTGGCCCATTCCTCCATGCAGATCTCCTCTAGAGCAGGGATGTTTTGGGGCTGTCGCTGGGCAACACGGACTTTCATCTCCCTCCAAAGGTTTTCTGTGGGGTTGAGATCTGGAGACTGGCTAGGCCACTCCAGGACCTTGAAATGCTTCTTACGAGGCCGCTCCTTCGTTGCCCTGGCAGTGTGCTTGGGATCATTGTCATGCTGAAAGACCCAGCCACGTTTCATCTTCAATGCCCTGATGGAAGGAGGTTTGTACTCAAAATCTCACCATACATGGCCCCATTCATTCTTTCATGTACACGGATCAGTCGTCCTGGTCCCTTTGCAGAGAAACAGCCCCATACATGATGTTGCCCCCCCATGCTTCACAGTAGGTATGGTGTTCTTTGGATGCAACTCAGCATTCACTCTCCTCCAAACACCACGAGTTGTGTCTCTACCATAATTTGCAAATAAATTCTTTAAAAATCAGACAATGTGATTATCTGGATTTGTTTTCTCATTTTGTCTCTCATAGTTGAGGTCTACCTATGATGACAATTACAGGCCGGCCTCATCTTTATAAGTGGGAGAACTTGCACAATTGGTGGCTGACTAAATACGTTTTTTCCCCACTGTATGTAACTAATGTGTATCAATGAAAAAACTGGTAGATTTTTAATGAACATGAATGACTTTAAGGAATAAAACAGAGAGGTAATGATCTGACTTCTCTGAGATTTTTTTGTCTTTTGGTAAGGAAAATACAATATCCAAATAACGCCAGGACTGACAGACTTCATGGTCCGTTCTTGGTCTTCTTGTACACACAGCACAGATTGAATTTATTTCACTTTAAGAATTAGGATTTATTCCTTCAGCTTCTGCAGCGGGCAGTCCAGTAACACACAATACCGATTGTATTTGGATTGGACACAGAGTTGTTTGATACGGCGGCTATACATGTCACTAACAGTCTGTACATGCCATGTACTAATGGATGCTCTAAGGTTGTATTCACATGACAGAATTTCACCCAAGAAACTTGGTCGGTGTGCTGGTTGGATTTGGCAGGTTGAACAGTATTCTGGGAGAGGAACTTCTAGAATAATAGTTACCCATGATGCTAGAATGCTGTATTATCTGTGTATTATCTCCTAACACTGCACTAATCCCCAGAACCCTCCACACTGTATTATCTGTGTATTATCTCCTAACACTGCACTAATCCCCAGAACCCTCCACACTGTATTATCTGTGTATTATCTCCTATCTCTCTCTAGTCCTAACACTACACTAATCCCCAGAACCTTCCACACTGTATTATCTGTGTATTATCTATTATCTCTCTCCAGTCCTAACACTACACTAATCCCCAGAACCCCCCACACTGTATTATATGTGTATTATCTCCTATCTCTCTCTAGTACTAACACTACACTAATCCCCAGAACCCTCCACACTGTATTATCTGTGTATTATCTCCTATCTCTCTCCAGTCCTAACACTATACTAATCCCCAGAACCCCCAACACTGTATTATCTGTGTATTATCTCCTATCTCTCTCTAGTTCTAACACTAAACTAATCCCCAGAACCCCCCACACTGTATTATCTGTGTATTATCTCCTATCTCTCTCCAGTCCTAACACTACACTAATCCCCAGAACCCTCCACACTGTATAATCTGTGTATTATCTCCTATCTCTCTCTAGTCCTAACACTAAACTAATCCCCAGAAACCCCCACACTGTATTATCTGTGTATTATCTCCTATCTCTCTCCAGTCCTAACACTACACTAATCCCCAGAACCCTCCACACTGTATAATCTGTGTATTATCTCCTATCTCTCTCCAGTACTAACACTACACTAATCCCCAGAACCCCCCACACTGTATTATCTGTGTATTATCTCCTCTCTCTCTAGTACTAACACTACACTAATCCTAGAACCCCCCACTATGTATTATCTGTGTATTATCTCCTATCTCTCTCTAGTCCTAACACTACACTAATCCCCAGAACCCCCCACACTGTATTATCTGTGTATTATCTCCTCTCTCTCTAGTACTAACACTACACTAATCCTAGAACCCCCCACTATGTATTATCTGTGTATCATCTCCTATCCCTCTCTAGTCCTGACACTGCACTAATCCCCAGAACCCTCCACACTGTATTATCTGTGTATTATCTCCTATCTCTCTCTAGTACTAACACTACACTAATCCCCAGAACCCTCCACACCACTGTATTATCTGTGTATTACCTCCTATCTCTTTCCAGTCCTAACACTACACTAATCCCCAGAACTCCCCACACTGTATTATCTGTGTATTATCTCCTATCTCTCTCTAGTCCTAACACTGCACTAATCCCAAGAACCCTCCACACTGTATTATCTGTGTATTATTTCCTATCTCTCTCTAGTACTAACACTACACTAATCCCCAGAACCCTCCACACTGTATTATCTGTGTATTATCTATTATCTCTCTCCAGTCCTAACACTACACTAATCCCCAGAACCCCCCACACTGTATTATCTGTGTATTATCTCCTCTCTCTCTAGTACTAACACTACACTAATCCCCAGAACCCTCCACACTGTATTATCTGTGTATTATCTCCTATCTCTCTCCAGTCCTAACACTAAACTAATCCCCAGAACCCCCCACACTGTATTATCTGTGTATTATCTCCTATATCTCCAGTCCTAACACTACACTAATCTGCAAAACCCCCCACACTGTATTATCTGTGTATTATCTCCTATCTCTCTCCAGTCCTAACACTACACTAATCCCCAGAACCCCCCACACTGTATTATCTGTGTATTATCTCCTATCTCTCTCTAGTCCTAACACTACACTAATCCCCAGAACCCCCCACACTGTATTATCTGTGTATTATCTCCTATCTCTCTCTAGTCCTAACACTACACTAATCCCCAGAACCCCCCACACTGTATTATCTGTGTATTATCTCCTATCTCTCTCTAGTACTAACACTACACTAATCCCCAGAACCTCACACTGTATTATCTGTGTATTATCTCCTATATCTCTCTGGTCCTAACATTACACTAATCCCCAGAACCCCCCTGTGAAAGAGCCTCAGTGCGCCAACACCGCTTTGGCCCACACCTGAGACTTCTTTCATAAAAAACCACACTCACCGCCAGTGAGTGCTGGGTTCACAAGATAAATACAAGACAAGCTTTCTAAATTTTGTATATTTATTAACCCCTAAATGGGTCGGTATTAACATCTAACACATACAGTTCAGAACAGATATGCAGATATATGCAAGCATTAACAGTTACTAGTTACAATATACAGTACAATAAAATAAAAGGGAATAAAAGTGAAATAATTACTTTACCACACATATCCTGGATGTGGCTCTATAATCCAACCCTCACACATGGCATGTGGGGATAACCAATGGAGGCAGCAACATCAACACAGCATTGCAGCCTGCATGCTCATCACAGTCTCTCAGTAGTAGTCTCTTGTAGTCTCATCATAGTATTCTCTCTCACTGACCTCTTACCTCATCTTTTATACCCTTGATTACACCACCCAGAATGAGGTCACCGGCGACAGCAAGTCTGATTGATTAACGCACTCAAGTCAAGATTCTTTGTAAGGAGATGGGACCAAGTGGAATGACACAATGCCGGCTATATGTTATCAACCATGTCTGATCTAACAGCCCAGGCTGAACAATGCATGTGTATTTGATCGCCCAGGGCTATGTAGGAATTCAATGGAGCCATTTTGGGATGGATACAAAGCCCTATTGTTACATTGTTGCCACTAATGACAACATACACCTAGGATTAGAGCTGCGCACATTATGAGTAAATGGAAGTAAGAGGGAGATACGATACCCAGAGATCAAAATACATCTTTGAGTTATAGCCATATTTACGTGGAATCATCACACCTCCCCCTTCTAGATGGGGCTTGTAGGAAGTAGGGGCCTGTGCCCCTCTTCTGAGAGCACCTCTGCCGCTTCACCTTCTCAGTCTCTGGCCCCAAGGCTCCCCCACCTCCCCCCGGGGTCCCAGCAGACTCGGGCCTTGTCGGACTCCGAGGGTGGTTGAGCGGCACACGCCTTCAATATGTCCAGACTGGGGTCAGCCTGGACAGCATCTCTGAACTCTTGGCTGGAGTGAGACAAAAGAGAGGTGCATGTTACATAGCTGCCGGACCCTTCCGGCTCTAGGGTGGGGGAATTTCTCAAGGCGGTCTCAGTAATGCGTCCGAGTGACGGTGGGAGCGGTGCAGAGGCTGAAAGGTTTTCCACCTCTTTGGCACTTTGACTGCGGGTAACCACCGCAATACCAGCAGTCCGTCCTACATCCGGACCGTCACGGAGAGCCCAGAGAGACACCGAACCACCTGGTACAACATCCACAGTTTCATGGCAGACAGTTGCAATATCATTAACAGCATTGGTTCTATCACACTGAGCTGGAGGGAGGACTGGCAGACATAGAGACACAGACTGGGCGGGTCTACAGCCCAGTCCTCACTCAGCTCCTTTACACCTACATTAATCCCAGAGACAGTAGAATTAGCATTTTCACAGCCTGTAGGAAAGAACTCAGTAAGGGGTTTAGCCTTCCCTTTGGACATGGCAAGTTCATCTACAACATTCACAGGTACAGTTAAATTAGCATTTTCACAGAAGGTATGAGGAGACATTTCAGAGGGAGGGTTATCAGCCCCCTCTGCATATTGGCACATCATAGGCCCCAAATCTGTCCCCAACAGTACATTGGCAGGCAATTCAGACATCACTCCCACATCCTGCATTCCTTTCCCTGCACCCCAGTCTAAATGAACACAAGCCATGGGTACAGTAACACGTTCCAATCCAATACCCCGTAGGGTCAGAGTTTTCCCAGGAATAATACTGTCTGGGGGGACCAAATCTGGTTGTACCAGTGTAACATCTGCCCCAGTGTCCCGGAATCCCATCACCACTTTGTCCCCCACAGTGACCTGTTGACGGTTAGCATTAGGCTGGGGCCCCTCCCTCGCAACCAGATACACAGATGGGCCGGCCGCTGTAGTTTGGGGAGCAGGGGGGTTCCTAGGGCGGTTGGGGCAGTCTCGTTGTAAATGTCCCGTTTGATTACAGGCGTGGCACCACCTGATCTCTCTCTGGGGTATGAGAGAGGTCGCCGGGGAGCCCAGAGCTCGAGGGGCAGGGGACGTATAGGAACCACCCGGGACAGAGTTTGGCTTACCCCACCTGGAAGAAGAGGGCTGTGGTGACCTCCAGCTTGGTTCAGGATTCCCCGGGACAGATTGTGTCTTACCCCTCCTCCAGCCGTCGCTGGCAGGTGTCCACGGCAACTGGTTGGCAACATAACGATCCGCCATTGCTGCAGCTGTTTCAAGGTCCTTGGGCTCTCGGTCCAGGAGGTATTTTCGCACTTCCTCGGTACAAATGGTCAAGAACTGCTCTTGAAGCATGAGGTCTGCAAGGCTTTCTTGCGAAGTGACGGACTTGCCCTCCGTCCACTCCCAGAACCACACGCGCAGCTGGGCCGCTGTATCCTCATGGCTCTCTGAAGGCTTTTTCTGCAGGCCTCGGAACCTTCGACGGTACAGCTCCGGCGTGAGTTTATATCTCTGGATCAGCATTGCTTTAACGGACTCATAGTCCTGGTCAACTGGCAAATTGGTGTAAGTGTCCAGGGCTTTTCCCCTCAATCGGGGAGCCAGGTAACGGACCCAATCCGTCTGTGGTAGCTGATACTGCTTACACACGTTCTCAAAGGCCCGCAAGAACGAGTCCAAATCCCCATTTGTTTCAAGGTTTGGAAAGTCCTCGGATCGGAGCCTTGGTACTTGAGCTTCTGGAGTGCGTGCAGTAACAAACGGTGCCTGCTGGGAGATTTCCAGCCTCTTCAGCTCAAGCTGATACTGCCGCTCAGCGTGCCGTTCTCGTTCTGCTGCCTCATGATCTGCCTGCCATTCTGCGGCCTGCCGTTCGTGTTCTGCAGCTTCCTGAAAGCGGCACATCACCTGCAGGTATATGTTAGGGTCACTGGTGCCTACTTGCTGCAGGGCCGTTTGCCAGTATGAAGCCATTCCCCCCACAAGGCTAGGGCTACTGGTCCCTCCTGGTGAAGTAATCCTTGGGACTGGGCTGCTTGCTGCACTTCCTGGCCTAGCCCCAAAATCAGGACTCTGCTCGATTCTCTGCATAGCTGTGGCTGCCTCCATTTCAGCCATACGCTCAGGATCTCCAAAAGCTTGGTTCAGCAATTCTTGAGCTCTGCTTCTGAGTCCACTAGCCATCCACTGGTATTTGCCAAATAAAAGATAGGATAGAATAGAAAGAGTAAGGGAGGGGAACAGCACTGTATCAAACTTTCACTGTATCTTAATGCTTGGTTTAATACCGAGCTTGTCTCATAGGATTACTACAATCCCCAGCGTCTGAGTGATAAAGGTCACCAACACACGCTGTTTATCCTAAGAATCCCACTACGCTGCCACCAATGTGAAAGATCCTCCGTGCGCCAACACCGCTTTGGCCCACACCTGAGACTTCTTTCATAAAAAACCACACTCACCGCCAGTGAGTGCTGGGTTCACAAGATAAATACAAGACAAGCTTTCTAAATTTTGTATATTTATTAACCCCTAAATGGGTCGGTATTAACATCTAACACATACAGTTCAGAACAGATATGCAGATATATGCAAGCATTAACAGTTACTAGTTACAATATACAGTACAATAAAATAAAAGGGAATAAAAGTGAAATAATTACTTTACCACACATATCCTGGATGTGGCTCTATAATCCAACCCTCACACATGGCATGTGGGGATAACCAATGGAGGCAGCAACATCAACACAGCATTGCAGCCTGCATGCTCATCACAGTCTCTCAGTAGTAGTCTCTTGTAGTCTCTTGTAGTCTCATCATAGTATTCTCTCTCACTGACCTCTTACCTCATCTTTTATACCCTTGATTACACCACCCAGAATGAGGTCACCGGCGACGGCAAGTCTGATTGATTAACGCACTCAAGTCAAGATTCTTTGTAAGGAGATGGGACCAAGTGGAACGACACAATGCTGGCTATATGTTATCAACCATGTCTGATCTAACAGCCCAGGCTGAACAATGCATGTGTATTTGATCGCCCAGGGCTATGTAGGAATTCAATGGAGCCATTTTGGGATGGATACAAAGCCCTATTGTTACATTGTTGCCACTAATGACAACATACACCTAGGATTAGAGCTGCGCACATTATGAGTAAATGGAAGTAAGAGGGAGATACGATACCCAGAGATCAAAATACATCTTTGAGTTATAGCCATATTTACGTGGAATCATCACACCTCCCCCTTCTAGATGGGGCTTGTAGGAAGTAGGGGCCTGTGCCCCTCTTCTGAGAGCACCTCTGCCGCTTCACCTTCTCAGTCTCTGGCCCCAAGGCTCCCCCACCTCCCCCCGGGGTCCCAGCAGACTCGGGCCTTGTCGGACTCCGAGGGTGGTTGAGCGGCACACGCCTTCAATATGTCCAGACTGGGGTCAGCCTGGACAGCATCTCTGAACTCTTGGCTGGAGTGAGACAAAAGAGAGGTGCATGTTACATAGCTGCCGGACCCTTCCGGCTCTAGGGTGGGGGAATTTCTCAAGGCGGTCTCAGTAATGCGTCCGAGTGACGGTGGGAGCGGTGCAGAGGCTGAAAGGTTTTCCACCTCTTTGGCACTTTGACTGCGGGTAACCACCGCAATACCAGCAGTCCGTCCTACATCCGGACCGTCACGGAGAGCCCAGAGAGACACCGAACCACCTGGTACAACATCCACAGTTTCATGGCAGACAGTTGCAATATCATTAACAGCATTGGTTCTATCACACTGAGCTGGAGGGAGGACTGGCAGACATAGAGACACAGACTGGGCGGGTCTACAGCCCAGTCCTCACTCAGCTCCTTTACACCTACATTAATCCCAGAGACAGTAGAATTAGCATTTTCACAGCCTGTAGGAAAGAACTCAGTAAGGGGTTTAGCCTTCCCTTTGGACATGGCAAGTTCATCTACAACATTCACAGGTACAGTTAAATTAGCATTTTCACAGAAGGTATGAGGAGACATTTCAGAGGGAGGGTTATCAGCCCCCCTCTGCATATTGGCACATCATAGGCCCCAAATCTGTCCCCAACAGTACATTGGCAGGCAATTCAGACATCACTCCCACATCCTGCATTCCTTTCCCTGCACCCCAGTCTAAATGAACACAAGCCATGGGTACAGTAACACGTTCCAATCCAATACCCCGTAGGGTCAGAGTTTTCCCAGGAATAATACTGTCTGGGGGGACCAAATCTGGTTGTACCAGTGTAACATCTGCCCCAGTGTCCCGGAATCCCATCACCACTTTGTCCCCCACAGTGACCCGGTTGACGCTTAGCATTAGGCTGGGGCCCCTCCCTCGCAACCAGATACACAGATGGGCCGGCCGCTGTAGTTTGGGGAGCAGGGGGGGTTCCTAGGGCGGTTGGGGCAGTCTCGTTGTAAATGTCCCGTTTGATTACAGGCGTGGCACCACCTGATCTCTCTCTGGGGTATGAGAGAGGTCGCCGGGGAGCCCAGAGCTCGAGGGGCAGGGGACGTATAGGAACCACCCGGGACAGAGTTTGGCTTACCCCACCTGGAAGCAGAGGGCTGTGGTGACCTCCAGCTTGGTTCAGGATTCCCCGGGACAGATTGTGTCTTACCCCTCTTCCAGCCGTCGCTGGCAGGTGTCCACGGCAACTGGTTGGCAACATAACAATCCGCCATTGCTGCGGCTGTTTCAAGGTCCTTGGGCTCTCGGTCCAGGAGGTATTTTCGCACTTCCTCGGTACAAATGGTCAAGAACTGCTCTTGAAGCATGAGGTCTGCAAGGCTTTCTTGCGAAGTGACGGACTTGCCCTCCGTCCACTCCCAGAACCACACGCGCAGCTGGGCCGCTGTATCCTCATGGCTCTCTGAAGGCTTTTTCTGCAGGCCTCGGAACCTTCGACGGTACAGCTCCGGCGTGAGTTTATATCTCCGGATCAGCATTGCTTTAACGGACTCATAGTCCTGGTCAACTGGCAAATTGGTGTAAGTGTCCAGGGCTTTTCCCCTCAATCGGGGAGCCAGGTAACGGACCCAATCCGTCTGTGGTAGCTGATACTGCTTACACACGTTCTCAAAGGCCCGCAAGAACGAGTCCAAATCCCCATTTGTTTCAAGGTTTGGAAAGTCCTCGGATCGGAGCCTTGGTACTTGAGCTTCTGGAGTGCGTGCAGTAACAAACGGTGCCTGCTGGGAGATTTCCAGCCTCTTCAGCTCAAGCTGATACTGCCGCTCAGCGTGCCGTTCTCGTTCTGCTGCCTCATGATCTGCCTGCCATTCTGCGGCCTGCCGTTCGTGTTCTGCAGCTTCCTGAAAGCGGCACATCACCTGCAGGTATATGTTAGGGTCACTGGTGCCTACTTGCTGCAGGGCCGTTTGCCAGTATGAAGCCATTCCCCCCACAAGGCTAGGGCTACTGGTCCCTCCTGGTGAAGTAATCCTTGGGACTGGGCTGCTTGCTGCACTTCCTGGCCTAGCCCCAAAATCAGGACTCTGCTCGATTCTCTGCATAGCTGTGGCTGCCTCCATTTCAGCCATACGCTCAGGATCTCCAAAAGCTTGGTTCAGCAATTCTTGAGCTCTGCTTCTGAGTCCACTAGCCATCCACTGGTATTTGCCAAATAAAAGATAGGATAGAATAGAAAGAGTAAGGGAGGGGAACAGCACTGTATCAAACTTTCACTGTATCTTAATGCTTGGTTTAATACCGAGCTTGTCTCATAGGATTACTACAATCCCCAGCGTCTGAGTGATAAAGGTCACCAACACACGCTGTTTATCCTACGAATCCCACTACGCTGCCACCAATGTGAAAGATCCTCCGTGCGCCAACACCGCTTTGGCCCACACCTGAGACTTCTTTCATAAAAAACCACACTCACCGCCAGTGAGTGCTGGGTTCACAAGATAAATACAAGACAAGCTTTCTAAATTTTGTATATTTATTAACCCCTAAATGGGTCGGTATTAACATCTAACACATACAGTTCAGAACAGATATGCAGATATATGCAAGCATTAACAGTTACTAGTTACAATATACAGTACAATAAAATAAAAGGGAATAAAAGTGAAATAATTACTTTACCACACATATCCTGGATGTGGCTCTATAATCCAACCCTCACACATGGCATGTGGGGATAACCAATGGAGGCAGCAACATCAACACAGCATTCCAGTCTGCATGCTCATCAGTCTCTCAGTAGTAGTCTCTTGTAGTCTCATCATAGTATTCTCTTTCACTGACCTCTTACCTCATCTTTTATACCCTTGATTACACCACCCAGAATGAGGTCACCGGCGACGGCAAGTCTGATTGATTAACGCACTCAAGTCAAGATTCTTTGTAAGGAGATGGGACCAAGTGGAATGACACAATGCCGGCTATATGTTATCAACCATGTTTGATCTAACAGCCCAGGCTGAACAATGCATGTGTATTTGATCGCCCAGGGATATGTAGGAATTCAATGGAGCCATTTTGGGATGGATACAAAGCCCTATTGTTACATTGTTGGCACTAATGACAACATACACCTAGGATTAGAGCTGCGCACATTATGAGTAAATAGAACTAAGAGGGAGATACGATACCCAGAGATCAAAATACATCTTTGAGTTATAGCCATATTTACGTGGAATCATCACACCCCCACACTGTATTATCTGTGTATTATCTCCTATCTCTCTCTGGTCCTAACATTACGCTAATCCCCAGAACCCCCCTGTGATGATTCTGCTTAAATATGGCTATAACTCAAAGCTGTATTTTGGTCTCTGGGTAGCGTATCTCTTTACTCATAAGGTGCGCAGCTATAATCCTAGTTGTATGTTATCAGTAGAAGCAACATTGTAACAATGAGGCTTTGTATCCATCCCAGCAGGGCTCCATTGAATTCCTATACAGTCCTGAGTGATCAAAGAAACAAAGAAACATGCATTGCACTGGTAGATCAGATATGGCTGATAACATTGTATCATTTTACTTGGTCTCAGCTCTTTACAAAGAATCTGGACTTGAGTGCATTAATCCATCAGACTTGCTGTTGCCGGTGACCTCATTCTGGGAGGTGGCATAAAGGGTATATAAGATGAGGTAAGAGGTCTGTGGGAGGAGATTGTGCTGGGACTACAAGAGAACACTATGAAGAGATTGGGCAGAGACTATGACTGAGAGACTGTGATGAGAGCATGCAGGCTGGATTATTGTATTGATGCCACATGCTGAGAAGCCTGCACTGGTTATTCACACATGACAGAGCATGTGTGAGTGTTGGACTATAGAGCCACATCAAGGAGATGCGTGATAAAGTAATTATTTTCACCTTTATTCCCTTTTATTTCATTGCACTGTATTTTGTAACTAGTAACTGTTAATGCTTGCATACATCTGCATATCTGTTCTGAACTGCATGTGTTAGATGTTAATACCGACCCATTTAGGGGTTAATAAATATATAAAATTTAGAAAGCTTGTCTTGTATTTATCTTGTGAACCCGGCAGTCACTGGCGGTGAGTGTGGTTTTATATGAAAGAAGACTCAGGTGTGAGCCAAAGCAGTGTTGGCGCACTGAGGATCTTTCACATTGGTGGCAGCGTAGTGGGATCTTAGGATAAACGGCGTGTGTTGGTGACCTTTATCACTCACATGCTGGGGATTATGGTAATCCTATGAGACAAGCTCAGTATTAAAGCAAGCATTAAGATACAGTGAAAGTTTGATACAGTGCTGTTCCCCTCCCTTACTCTTTGCATTCTATCCTATCTTTTATTTGGCAAATACCAGTGGATGGCTAGTGGGCTTAGAAGCAGAGCCCCAGAACTGCTGAACCAGGCTTTTGGGATCCTGAGCGTATGGCTGAAATGGAGGCAGCCACAGCTATACAGAGTCCTGATTTTGGGGCTAGGCCAGGAAGTGCAGCAAGCAGCCTGGTCCCAAGGATTACTTCACCAGGAGAGACCAGTGGCCCCGGACTTGTGGGGGGAATGGCTTCACACTGGCAAATGGTCCTGCAGCAAGTAGGCATCAGTGACCCTAACACATACCTGCAGGTGTTGTGCCGTTTTCTAGAAGCTGTAGAACAAGAACAAGAATGGCAGGCAGCAGAACGGCAGGCAGAGAGAGAGAGGAAGGCTGCTAAACGACAGGCTGCTGAGCAACAGGCCGAGAGGGAGTATCAGCTTGAGCTGAAGAGGCTGGAAATCTCCCAGCAGGCGCAAACTCCAACAACCCTGCAGAGACCCTCAAGTTGGAAGGAGAAGCCAGGCCGGAGTTCACCACAGCTGTTTGTCGTCAGGTCGGGTGAGACAAACTATGCCCCGGGTGGTCCCTCCCCTGTCCCAAGAACTCTGGGCACCCTAGTGATCTTCCCCAAACCCCAAGGGGAGGTGCGGCGGGGCCATGCCTGTAACCAGACAGGACATTTCAAAGAGGAGTGCTCCAACCGCCCTGTGAACTTCCCTGCTTCCCAAGCCACAGCAGGTGGCCCATCTGTGTATCTGGACTGGGGTGCAGGAAAAGGAATGCGGACTGTGCGACTATTCACTGATTTGCCTGCTAATGTACTGTTGGGAACTGATTTAGGACCTATGATGTCCCAATATGGGGTGGGGAGCACCCCAATTTACTGTGATAAACTGTCTATGACTAATGTTGATAATGTGTCTGTCATATCTGCAGAGAGGGCCCGTAACCCCCCTCTGAGATACTTCCCATGGCAGTAAGTGTAAATGCTAATGAGTTGCCTTCAGCTGAGAGCAGGGAAGATGCAAATGAGCTTCCTGCAACCCAGCTCAGCAAAAATGCTATTGATGCTTTGTTCACTCCCGTGCTAGGAGCTAATGAGACCTTGTCTGTAGACACACCCACATCTGCCGGGGCGTCTTCCTCCCAGCTTGTTAATATGTCTACTGCAGATCTCATTGAGGCCCGTGTGAATTAACAATTGCTAATGAAGGTACTGTCAATGTAATTGCCAATGCTTGTTGTGAAAGTGTACAGGGTAGCTCTTCTGAGTTACTGGAAGCGACTTCTACTATTTCGCCCAGTGCATCCGATAAGCACCCAACTGCTGACCATGTGCCAGGTGGTCAGGTAGGCTATGTGGATCTCATGGCCGATCCAGGTGAGGGACGGACTGCTGGTAGTGCGGTGTTAGCCCGCAGCCAGAGTGCTACAAGGGTGGAGGGCGTTCCGACCCTTGAACCGTTGCCTACACCACCTGGACTCGGTGCTGAGACTGCTATGACTAGCCTCACTCCCTTGAAGCCGGAGGAGTCCGGCCGGTATAAGACATACACGTCTCTTCTGTCCAGTTCTATTCCAGGAGCGCCCATGGCCCAAGTGCAGATGGCATGGGGTACTGGAGGTGTGATCCAAGAAGGGGGTATGTCCAAGGTATTACCTGTCAATGTATTGTGGGGGGATGGTTTGGGGAAGCATAATCTCAGTCATTTGCCCAAGGTATCACCATCACCCACCCAAGTACAGGAGGAACAGGGTCCAAACATACCTGTGCCAGAACCAGAGGTGCCCCTAGGTTTGGAAGCAAAGGGGGAGGTGCAGAATCCCCTAGAACTTTCCCAACTAGCGGCTAGTGTGAGAGAGACCCTGAGAGACCGCTGGGATGGGGTCTCTAAACTGGTATCCCAAAGACCTGGGGTCATGAGTGTGGCTCCACAGGATGCCTGAACTCAGAAAGTGGACCCAGAACAGGCAGGAGGTAGCCAAGTGTACGTGGCTCAGAGCCTGGGCCTTAGAAGCGTCCCTAGTCAGACTAAAGAGCCAGAAGGGTCCGGCAGCTATGTAACATGCACCTCTCTTTTGTCTCACTCCAGCCAAGAGTTTAGAGATGCTGTCCAAGCTGACCCTAGTCTGGACATATTGAAGGCACGGGGAGCTCCACCCCCCTCGGAGTCTGACAAGGCCCGAGTCTGCTGGGACCCCGGGGGAAGGTGAGGAAGCCTTGGGGCCAGAGCCTGAGAAGCAGAAATGGCAGAGGTGCTCTCAGAAGAGGGGCACAGGCCCCTACTTCCTACAAGCCCCATCTAAAGGGGGGAGGTGTGATGATTCTGCTTAAATATGGCTATAACTCAAAGCTGTATTTTGGTCTCTGGGTAGCGTATCTCTTTACTCATAAGGTGCGCAGCTATAATCCTAGTTGTATGTTATCAGTAGAAGCAACATTGTAACAATGGGGCTTTGTATCCATCCCAGCAGGGCTCCATTGAATTCCTATACAGTCCTGAGTGATCAAAGAAACATGCATTGCACTGGTAGATCAGATATGGCTGATAACATTGTATCATTTCACTTGGTCTCAGCTCTTTACAAAGAATCTGGACTTGAGTGCATTAATCCATCAGACTTGCTGTTGCCGGTGACCTCATTCTGGGAGGTGACATAAAGGGTATATAAGATGAGGTAAGAGGTCTGTGGGAGGAGATTGTGCTGGGACTACAAGAGAACACTATGAAGAGATTGGGCAGAGACTATGACTGAGAGACTGTGATGAGAGCATGCAGGCTGGATTATTGTATTGATGCCACATGCTGAGAAGCCTCCACTGGTTATTCAAACATGACAGAGCATGTGTGAGTCTTGGAATATAGAGCCACATCAAGGAGATGCGTGGTAAAGTAATTATTTCACCTTTATTCCCTTTTATTTTAAGTACTGTATATTGTAACAAGTAACTGTTAATGATTGCATACATCTGCATATCTGTTCTGAACTGTATGTGTTAGATGTTAATACCGACCCATTTAGGGGTTAATAAATATATAAAATTTAGAAAGCTTGTCTTGTATTTATCTTGTGAACCCGGCACTCACTGGCGGTGAGTGTGGTTTTATATGAAAGACTCAGGTGTGAGCCAAAGCAGTGTTGGCGCACTGAGGATCTTTCACACCCCCACACTGTATTATCTGTGTATTATCTCATATCTCTCTCTAGTCCTAGCACTACGCTAA
Source organism: Leptodactylus fallax (assembly GCA_947044405.1). Classification (NCBI taxonomy): domain Eukaryota; kingdom Metazoa; phylum Chordata; class Amphibia; order Anura; family Leptodactylidae; genus Leptodactylus; species Leptodactylus fallax. The sequence goes on from CAMRHE010000395.1 coordinate 388,092, forward strand.
TCCCCAGAACCCCCCACACAGTATTACCTGTGTATTATCTCCTATCTCTCTCTAGTCCTAAAACTACGCTAATCCCCAGAACCCCCCACACTGTATTGTCTGTGTATTATCTCCTATCTCTCTCCAGTCCTAACACTACACTAATCCCCAGAACCCCCCACACTGTATTATCTGTGTATTATCTCCTATCTCTCTCCAGTCCTAACACTACACTAATCCCCAGAACCCCCCACACTGTATTATCTGTGTATTATCTCCTATCTCTCCAGTCCTAACACTACACTAATCCCCAGAACCCTCCACACTGTATTATCTGTGTATTATCTCCTATCTCTCTCCAGTCCTAACATTACATTAATCCCCAGAACCCCCCACACTGTATTATCTGTGTATTATCTCCTATCTCTCTCCAGTCCTAACACTACACTAATCCCCAGAACCCCCCACACTGTATTATTTGTGTATTATCTCCTATCTCTCTCCAGTACTAACACTACACTAATCCCCAGAACCCCCCACACTGTATTATCTGTGTATTATCTCCTATCTCTCTCCAGCCCTAACACTACACAAATCCCCAGAACCCCCCACACTGTATTATCTGTGTATTATCTCCTCTCTCCTGTCCTAACACTACACTAATCCCCAGAACCCCACACACTGTATTATCTATGTATTATCTCCTATCTCTCTCCTGTCCTAACACTACACTAATCCCCAGAACCCCCCACACTGTATTATCTGTGTATTATCTCCTATCTCTCTCCAGCCCTAACACTACGCTAATCCCCAGAACCCCCCACACTGCATTATCTCCTATCTCTCTCCAGTCCTAACACTACACTAATCCCCAGAACCCCCACACTGTATTATCTGTGTATTATCTCCTATCTCTCTCCAGTCCTAACACTACACTAATCCCCAGAACCCCCCACACTGTATTACCTGTGTATAATTTCCTATTAGTCTTATTTGTTCTGAAACTTTAACCCTAATGTTTCTGTACAAAATCACCATCTCCACCACCATAAGCTTTCTATGATGCCTACAAGTCATCAGTGACCTTAGACCTACAATGGTGGTTGGTCAATTCCCACCAAGGACGACTATATAGTAAACGAATGAATGGCTGAGCTCTGTGATACGTTACAATTAGACTTGTAGTTGTATCTGCAATAAGAGCTGAGATTTATCATTTTAAGCCCTCTATTCTCTCAGTTCTCTGATGCACCAAGGAATAGCCCACACTCCATAATGTATAAATCACTCATTGTTTATTAGACTCCAGCAGTTCTTTCGGGGCTATTAGCCCGATCTCTTTTTAGGTGTCACCCCCTACACTGTATAAATAACAACCAGATAATGATATGTCCATATATCGTATTATATATATTTCACACAGGGTGTCCTTCCTTTTTCATGGAGACAATTCAGCTTCACAGCTTATATCCACAAGAGTTTTCCTCCATGGATCCCGGTCACATTGACCTCGAAGATACAATAATGTCACCCAAAAAGAGACTCTTATTAGCTGTTTAATATCTGTGAATTTCAAACAAGAATGGTCTTATTTTCCATAAACTCCCCCGTGTGACTTCTCTGATGATCATTAAATTTGGCTTTTGAAATAAAACATTTCCCACAATCTGAACATGAATACGGCTTCTCTCCTGTGTGAATTCTCTGATGTTTAACAAGAGCTGCTTTATCTGCAAAACCTTTCCCACATTCTGAACATGAATCAGGCTTCTCTCCTGTATGAATTCTCCCATGTGTAACAAGAGTTGATTTATTTGTAAAACATTTTCCACATTCAGAACATGAATACGGCTTCTCTCCTGTGTGAATTTTCTGATGTCTAATGAGACTTGATATATCTGAAAAACGTTTTCCACATTCAGAACATGGATATGGTTTCTCTCCTGTATGAATTCTCTGATGCACAACAAAATGATTCTTCACCATAAAAGATTTCCCACACTCTGAACATGAATATGGCTTCTCTCCTGTGTGAATTCTCTGATGCACAACAAAATGATGATTGCTTATAAAAGATTTCCCACACTCTGAACATGAATACGGCTTCTCTCCTGTGTGAATTTTCTGATGTCTAATAAGACTTGATGTATCTGAAAAACGTTTTCCACATTCAGAACATGAATATGGTTTCTCTCCTGTATGAACTCTCTGATGCACAACAAATTGATTCTTCATCATAAAACATTTCCCACATTCTGAACATGAATACGGCTTCTCTCCTGCGTGTATTTTCTGATGTCTAATGAAACTTGATTTATCTGAAAAACGTTTTCCACATTCAGAACATGAATATGGCTTCTCTCCTGTATGAATTCTCTGATGCACAACAAAACGATTCTTCACCATAAAACTTTTTCCACACTCTGAGCATGAATACGGTTTATCGCCTGTGTGGATTTTCTGATGTGTAATAAGATTCGATTTAGAAGTAAAACATTTCCCACACTCTGCACATAAATATGGCTTCTCTCCCGTGTGACTTCTCTGATGATTACTTAGATTGGTTTGAGATGTAAAACATTTTTCACATTCTGAACATGAATACGGCTTCTCTCCTGTATGAATTTTTTCATGTTTTTCAAGATTTGATTTATCGCTAAAACATTTCCCACATTCTGGACATATAAATGACTTTTTGTCCGTGTGACTTCTCTCATATGTAACAAAATTTGATTTATCATTGAAATATTCTCCATGTTCTGAACATGAATATGGCTCATCTCTTGTGTAAATTCTTCTCTGTGTAAGGAGACCTGAGCTTTTATTAAACTCTTTTCCACCTTCCCATTGGAACCTTTTCCCCTCTTTGTGGCTGGTACTTGTGGTCACAATCTGTGATTGGTCAGAAGGTTCCTCGTGATTCGTGGGATTATATGATGGATCTGTACTGTGACGTCCTGGATGTACATTAGGAGTATATACGATATCTTCATCTTCTACTTTATAGTTTTCCTCAAGGTTCTTACTGGGATTTTCTGTAGGATTAAAATGGATTTGATGAATTTTTTTTTTTTCTAAACACAAAAGTAGAGAAATTTATTTATAACAGGCTGGAAACACAAAAGCAGATTATAATATAATCAATGACAAAGCCCTGAGAGATAGAGAGAGACATTACTCTTAAAGGGAATGAGTCACTAAATTCTTATTCATGTAACTGAATAAATGTTTCTTAATTTTTGATTTTTTTTGTCATTTAAAAAAAACAAAAAAAAACATTTTATATATATACATATATAGTGGGGAAAAAAAGTATTTAGTCAGCCACCAATTGTGCAAGTTCTCCCACTTATAAAGATGAGGCCGGCCTGTAATTGTCATCATAGGTAGACCTCAACTATGGGAGACAAAATGAGAAAACTAATCCAGAAAATCACATTGTCTGATTTTTGAAGAATTTATTTGCAAATTATGGTGGAAAATGAGTACTTAGGATCAAAATGATCACAAGAACGGTGAGCAAAAATCCCAGAACCACACGGGGGGACCTAGTGAGTGACCTGCAGAAAGCTGGGACTAACGTAACAAAGGCTACCGTCAGTAACACACTACGCCGCCAGGGACTCAGATCCTGCAGTGCCAGACGTGTCCCCCTGCTTAAGCCAGTACATATCCGGGCCCGTCTGAAGTTTGCTAGAGAGCATTTGGATGTTCCAGAAGAGTCTTGGGAGAATGTCATATGGTCAGATGAAACCAAAGTAGAACTGTTTGGTAGAAACACAACTCGTGGTGTTTGGAGGAGAGTGAATGCTGAGTTGTATCCAAAGAACACCATACCTACTGTGAAGCATGGGGGAGCAACATCATGCTTTGGGGCTGTTTCTCTGCAAAGGGACCAGGACGACTGATCCGTGTACATGAAAGAATGAATGGGGCAATGTATCGTGAGATTTTGAGTGCAAACCTCCTTCCATCAGCAAGGGCATTGTAGATGAAACGTGGTGGGGTCTTTCAGCATGACAATGATCCCAAGCACACCGCCAGGGCAATGAAGGAGCGGCTTCGTAAGAAGCATTTCAAGGTCCTGGAAAAGCCTAGCCAGTCTCCAGATCTCAACCCCATAGAAAACCTTTGGAGGGAGTTGAAAGTCTACATTGAGAATCTCAAAGCCACTCTGGATAAAGTAGCACCCTTGACTGACCATGGCACACTCCTCAAACACGTTTTTTTCAGCGATGCTCAAGATGTGCTGAACGGCTATGGCGAAAATCTCACACATCTGCAGATTTTCTTCACTTCAAGTTTATGCTCAAAGCCTATAACTCTGCTCTTCACCTTGAAAAAAAACAAGCTTAATTCACTTCTCTCATCTCTTCAATAACCCTAAACGACTCTTTGACACCTTTCACTCCCGACTCGAGTCAAAGGTGCAAGTACCTGTCACAGACCTCAGTGCTCAAGACATGGCCACGTACTTTAAAGACAAAATCAACAACATTCGTCAGGATGTTCTCATTGTGAACTCTCATTATTTGACCAGGTAACAGAAGAAGAAGTCTCCCAGCTCCTCTCTTCTTCTCGCCCCATTACTTGCACAAGCAATCCTATCCCATCACACCTCCTCCGGTCTCTGTCCCCTACTGTTACAACTCACCTTACTAAAATTTTTAACCTCACTCTTTCTTCTGGAATCTTCCTCTCCTCCTTCAAACATGCTGTCATAACCCCACTGCTGAAAAACCCTTCCTTGACCCATCCAGTGCTGCTAACTACCAACCTGTCTCTAACCTCACCTTCATCTCTGAACTTCTGGAACGCTCAGTCTATTCCCGCCTGATCCGCTATCTCTCTGCTAACTCTCTTCTGGACCCCTTACAATCAGGTTTTCGTGCACTACACTCTACAGAAACGGCCCCTACAAAAGTCTCCAACGATCTCCTGATGGCTAAATCTAAAGGGAACTATTCACTACTTATTCTTCTGGATCTCTCAGCAGCATTTGACTCTGTAGACCACCAACTCCTCCTCACTATGCTCCATTCTATTGGCCTCAGGGACACCGCTATCTCTTGGTTTTCTTCCTATCTCTCTGACCGCTCATTTAGTGTATTATTCACTGGTGCTATTTCTTCTCCTCTGCCCCTTACGGTTGGGGTACCTCAAGGCTCGGTCCTAGGTCCCCTCCTCTTCTCTCTGTACACAGCCCCAGTTGGACAAACCATTTGCAAATTTGGCTTTCAATACCATCTTTATGCAGATGATTCCCAACTATATACCTCATCCTGTGACATCACCCTGCACTACTACAGAACACCAGTGACTGTCTCTCTGCTGTCTCTAACATCAGGTCTTCTATGTATCTGAAATTGAATCTTTCAAAAACTGAACTTCTTGTGTTCCCTCCATCTAGTAACCGACCTAACCCTGATATCTCCATTTCTGTCTGTTACCTTAATATTACCCAAGGTTGGCATGCCCACTGTCTGGGGGTTGTATTTGACTCAGATCTCACCTTTAACCCACATACTCAGACACTTGCACGCTCTTACCACCTGCACATTAAAAACATCTCTAGAATTCGCCCTTTTCTCACCGTGAAAACATCAAAAATCCTCATTGTCGCTCTGACCCCTCATTGTCGCTCTGACCCCTCATTGTCGCTCTGACCCCTCATTGCCGCTCTGATTCTCTCTCGTCTTCACTATTGCAATTCTCTTCTAATTGGGCTTCCTCTTACTAAACTCTCCCCACTACAATCTGTGCCTGAATGCGGCCCCCAGACTCATCTTTCTGTCACTCCGGTACACAGATGCATCTACCTTGTGTCAGTCACTGTATTGGTTTCCCATCCATCACAGAATACAATATAAAATGATCACACTGACCCACAAATCCATCCATAGTGGTGTCCCCCTATATCTCCTCTCTCATCACTGTCTACCGCCCTAACCGCCCTCTCCGTTCTGCCAATGACCTTAGACTTGCATCCTCTTTTGTCCGATCATCCCATTCCCGTCTCCAAGACTTTTCTCGAGCTGCCCTGGTGCTCTGGAACGCTTAACCCCGGACAATCCGATTAATCCCAAACTACAGCAGCTTCAAAACTGCCCTAAAATCCCATCTGTATGGTCAGGATTATCACGTGCCCTGATCACAGTGTAGTGTGCGGAGGTGGAGAACAATAACACCTTTTATCCTTCCTCCTCTGTTCCTCAGATCCGGCCCCTCCATCTAGAAGTTACACTGCACTCCTTGCACTTAGTATCTGTTTATTCACAGATACCGGCTGATGACGGGTTCATACAGCTTCAGTTACACAACCTTTTCTATTAAAGATGGCTGGACCATGGTAGCAAACAAGTCCTCTGACCTCTTGTGTCCTCCTATCTCCTCATAGATTGTAAGCTCTTGTGCCCGGCCCTCACTCCTATTGTTTGATATGTTTATTTATTTGTCACATTGTAATGTCTCATATTGTCTGTTGATGTGTCCTCTGATTTGTAAAGTGCTACGGAATATGTTGCCGATATATAAATAAAGTTATTATTATTAAAGTCCGTGTTGCCCAGCGACAGCCCCAAAACATCCCTTCTCTAGGAGATCTGCATGGAGGAATGGGCCAACATACCAGCAACAGTGTGTGCCAACCTTGTGAAGACTTACAGGAAACGTTTCACCTCTGTCATTGCCAACAAAGGATATATAACAAAGTATCGAGATGAACTTTTGTTATTGACCAAATACTTATTTTCCACCATAATTTGCAAATAAATTCTTTAAAAATCAGACAATGTGATTTTCTGGATTTGTTTTCTCATTTTGTCTCTCATAGTTGAGGTCTACCTATGATGACAATTACAGGCCGGCCTCATATTTATAAGTGGGAGAACTTGCACAATTGGTGGCTGACTAAATACTTTTTTTCCCACTGTATATACAGTACAGACCAAACATTTGGACACACCTTCTCATTCCAAGAGTTTTCTGTATTTTCATGACTATAAAAATTGTAGATTCACACTGAAGGCATCAGAACTATGAATTAACACATGTGGAATTATATACTTAACAAAAAAGTGTGAAACAACTGAAAATATGTCTTATATTCTAGGTTCTTCAAAGTAGCCACCTTTTGCTTTGATTACTGCTTTGCACACTCTTGGCATTCTCTTGATGAGCTTCAAGAGGCAGTCACCTGAAATGGTCTTCCAACAGTCTTGAAGGAGTTCCCAGAGATGCTTAGCACTTGTTGGCCCTTTTGCCTTCACTCTGCGGTCCAGCTCACCCCAAACCATCTGGATTGGGTTCAGGTCTGGTGACTGTGGAGGTCAGGTCATCTGGCGTAGCACCCCATCACTCTCCTCGTTGGTCAAATAGCCCTTACACAGTCTGGAGGTGTGTTTGGGGTCATTGTCCTGTTGAAAAATAAATGATGGTCCAACTAAACGCAAACCGGATGGAATAGCATGCTGCTGCAAGATGCTGTGGTAACCATGCTGGTTCAGTATTCCTTCAATTTTGAATAAATCCCCAACAGTGTCACCAGCAAAGCACCCCCACACCATCACACCTCCTCCTCCATGCTTCACGGTGGGAACCAGGCATGTAGAGTCCATTCGTTCACCTTTTCTGCGTCGCACAAAGACACGGTGGTTGGAACCAAAGATCTCGAATTTGGACTCATCAGACCAAAGCACAGATTTCCACAGGTCTAATGTCCGTTCCTTGTGTTCTTCTTCTGCTTGTTGCCTGTCCTTAGCAGTGGTTTCCTAGCAGCTATTTTACCATGAAGGCCTGCTGCACACAGTCTCCTCTTAACAGTTGTTGTAGAGATGTGTCTGCTGCTAGAACTCTGTGTGGCATTGACCTGGTCTCTAATCTGAGCTGCTGTTAACCTGAGATTTCTGAGGCTGGTGACTTGGATGAACTTATCCTCCGCAGCAGAGGTGACTCTTGGTCTTTCTTTCCTGGGGTGGTCCTCATGTGAGCCAGTTTCTTTGTAGCGCTTGATGGTTTTGGCCACTGCACTTGGGGACACTTTCAAAGTTTTCCCAATTTTTCGGACTGACTGACCTTCATTTCTTAAAGTAATGATGACCACTCGTTTTTCTTTACTTAGCTGCTTTGTTCTTGCCATAATACAAATTCTATCACTCCATTCAGTAGGACTATCAGCTGTGTATCCACCTGACTTCTGAACAACACAACTGATGGTCCCAACCCCATTTATAAGGCAAGAAATCCCACTTATTAAACCTGACAGTGCACACCTGTGAAGTGAAAACCATTTCAGGTGACTACCTCTTGTAGCTCATCAAGAGAATGCCAAGAGTGTGCAAAGCAGTAATCAAAGCAAAAGGTGGCTACTTTGAAGAACCTAGAATATAAGACATATTTTCAGTTGTTTCACACTTTTTTGTTAAGTATATAATTCCACATGTGTTAATTCATAGTTTTGATGCCTTCAGTGTGAATCTACAATTTTTATAGTCATGAAAATACAGAAAACTCTTGGAATGGGAAGGTGTGTCCAAACTTTTGGTCTCTACTGTATATCTATACATACACAGATACATCTATATGTCTCCTCTTACCATGTGATGTCCGGGGGGGCCGGTGATCCTCCATCATGACCTCCTTGTACCGATCCTTGTGTCCTTCTAAATACTCCCACTCCTCCATGGAGAAATAGACAGCGACATCCTGACACCTTATAGGAACCTGACAACACAATGATACAGTCATCACCCAGACCCCTCCAGTGCTGTTACTGGAGAATTTCCCAGCATTCCCAGCAGTGTCACCTCTCCAGTCAGCAGCTCAATCATCTTGTTGGTGAGTTCTAGAATCTTCTGCTCATGTATCAGGGAGAGAGGGGGAGGCTCTGTGATGGGGCCCCGGCTCTTGCGCCATCCTCCTCCTGGCTCTGTGATGGGGCCCCGGCTCCTGCTCCTTCCTCCTCCTGGCTCTGTGATGGGGCCCCGGCTCCTGCTCCATCCTCCTCCTGGCTCTGTGATGGGGCCCTGGCTCCTGCTCCATCCTCCTCCTGGCTCTGTGATGGGGCCCCGGCTCCTGCTCCATCCTCCTCCTGGCTCTGTGATGGGGCCCCGGCTCCTGCTCCATCCTCCTGACTCTTGGAGATGGCTGCTGGGGGCCACACAGTCCCCCGATGTCTTAACTAGTGAGTATTCCTGTGTATGGAGAGAAAATTATAAGTATAAATCCTTCCTGACTCCAAAGTAAGTCTGATTATAACCTGGAATATTATTACACTCCAGACATCCAGACACCTCACTCTGGCAGAGACTCCATAGTCTCACTGCTCTTACAGTAAAGAATCCCTTCTATGTTGTGTACAAACCTTCTTTCCTCTAGATGTAGTGGACGCCTCCTTGTTATAGGTACAGTCCATAGTCTCACTGCTCTTACAGTAAAGAATCCCTTCTATGTTGTGTATAAACCTTCTTTCCTCTAGATGTAGTGGACGTTTCCTTGTTATAGGTACAGTCCATAGTCTCACTGCTCTTACAGTAAAGAATCCCTTCTATGTTGTGTATAAACCTTCTTTCCCCTAGATGTAGTGGACGCCTCCTTGTTATAGGTACAGTCCATAGTCTCACTGCTCTTACAGTAAAGAATCCCTTCTATGTTGTGAATAAACCTTCTTTCCTCTAGATGTAGTGGACGCCTCCTTGTTATAGGTACAGTCCATAGTCTCACTGCTCTTACAGTAAAGAATCCCTTCTATGTTGTGTATAAACCTTCTTTCCTCTAGATGTAGTGGACGCCTCCTTGTTATAGGTACAGTCCATAGTTTCACTGCTCTTACAGTAAAGAATCCCTTCTATGTTGTGTATAAACCTTCTTTCCTCTAGATGTAGTGGACGTCTCCTTGTTATAGGTACAGTCCATAATCTCACTGCTCTTACAGTAAAGAATCCCTTCTATGTTGTGTATAAACCTTCTTTCCTCTAGATGTAGTGGTCACTCCTTGTTATAGGTACAGTCCATAGTCTCACTGCTCTTACAGTAAAGAATCCCTTCTATGTTGTGTATAAACCTTCTTTCCTCTAGATGTAGTGGACGTCTCCTTGTTATAGGTACAGTCCATAGTGTCACTGCTCTTACAGTAAAGAATCCCTTCTATGTTGTGTATAAACCTTCTTTCCTCTAGATGTAGTGGACGCCTCCTTGTTATAGGTACAGTCCATAGTCTCACTGCTCTTACAGTAAAGAATCCCTTCTATGTTGTGTATAAACCTTCTTTCCTCTAGATGTAGTGGACGTCTCCTTGTTATAGGTACAGTCCATAGTCTCACTGCTCTTACAGTAAAGAATCCCTTCTATGTTGTGTATAAACCTTCTTTCCTCTAGATGTAGTGGACGCCTCCTTGTTATAGGTACAGTCCATAGTCTCACTGCTCTTACAGTAAAGAATCCCTTCTATGTTGTGTATAAACCTTCTTTCCTCTAGATGTAGTGGACGTCTCCTTGTTATAGGTACAGTCCATAGTCTCACTGCTCTTACAGTAAAGAATCCCTTCTATGTAGTGTATAAACCTTCTTTCCTCTAGATGTATTGGACGCCTCCTTGTTATAGGTACAGTCCATAGTCTCACTGCTCTTACAGTAAAGAATCCCTTCTATGTTGTGTATAAACCTTCTTTCCTCTAGATGTAGTGGTCGCTCCATGTTATAGGTACAGTCCATAGTCTCACTGCTCTTACAGTAAAGAATCCCTTCTATGTTGTGTATAAACCTTCTTTCCTCTAGATGTAGTGGACGTCTCCTTGTTATAGGTACAGTCCATAGTGTCACTGCTCTTACAGTAAAGAATCCCTTCTATGTTGTGTATAAACCTTCTTTCCTCTAGATGTAGTGGCCGCCTCTTTGTTATAGGTACAGTCCATAGTCTCACTGCTCTTACAGTAAAGAATCCCTTCTATGTTGTGTATAAACCTTCTTTCCTCTAGATGTAGTGGACGCCTCCTTGTTATAGGTACAGTCCATAGTGTCACTGCTCTTACAGTAAATAATCCCTTCTATGTTGTGTATAATCCTTCTTTCCTCTAGATGTAGTGGACGTCTCCTTGTTATAGGTACAGTCCATAGTCTCACTGCTCTTACAGTAAAGAATCCCTTCTATGTTGGTGGAGATGATAGAAATGTAGTACACTTACCTCTCCGCTCAGCAGGTAGATGATCTCCAAGGTGAAGTCTAATATTCTTCTGGTGATCTCATTCCTGTCCTTGTCCATCCTTGGTGGGTCATTCAGGAGAAGGAGCGTTCTGGAGGAGAAGAGGAGGAAACTGGATGAGCTGGAGGATCTAGTACTGAGGAGGGGCCCGAAATCATACAGGGGCCACATGATGTGTGACATACAGGAGCTCCTCAGAGCCCCCAGCACATGGATACAGGAGGATTCCCACAGACACCAGCACCAGTGATGGGGCCCATTGTATGTCACTGCAGGATGGAACTAAGACTCTGTTCACACCTGTACCACAGACACCAGCACCAGTGATGGGGCCCAGAACCCCCTGATGTCATCTTACCTTATAGCGGGAGTTTTCTCCTAAATCCCCAGGTGTGAACGTGTCCTGAGAGCAGCCAGCGAGCCACTGCTGTATATACAGTATATATATATATATATATATATATATATATCTATAGCCTGTGATAATGGCTGATAACAGAGAGAACAACACAACAGCAGTGACTCACGACCAGGACCTGCTCTGTATCTGCTACACTGCAAGGGCTGAAGGACCTGTGATGATGTCACCATCATGTCAACAGTACATGAGGGGCGGAGCTCAGAAGAGGAGAAGTGCTGGATGAAGGACCTGTGATGATGTCACCATCATGGGAACAGTAGATGAGGGGGGGTTTCTTCTTGTGTGCTTTGGGTACAGCACTGGGGAACAAACACGTCTGACTCTGATCTGATCGCTGGACATTAACCCATCAAATGCCTCAGTCAAATGTGGCCAAGGTATCTGATCATCGGTGGCCTGTCGGCCATATTCTTCCAGATTGCCATACCCTGGAACAAGAGCCGGCGGAAAATGTTTTTTATTTTTCTTCAATGTTTTGGATGGTTCTTAAAGCGTTAAAAAATTACAAAAACTAGCTAGAACAGAGACAGAACAGAGATAATATGACATTCTGGCTCACAGATAATGTTGCACCTTCCCAGTACATGGCACAGAATATTATATGGTACCATTATGAAGTACAATTTGTCCTGCAAAACATAAGACCTGACACATAAAAAAGTTATGGCTCTTGGAAGGTGGTGAAACAAAAACAAATTCTCTTTAGTGGGAAGGGGTTAAACACGTCTTCCTTTCCATCCATCCTGCTGACTGCGCCAAGTTGTAAGATGCAGCTGGAATGGCGACAAATAAACACGGACACTCGGGGACAGTTCACATGTCCAGTTTGTTTGATGGACCCAACGGAAATTAATGGATCCATTTCTAACAGATGTAAAACAGATCACTGGGTTGGGTCAATAAAAAAGATCAAGGAAATAGATTAAAATTTACTCACCAAAGTTTTCATTTCCTGGAGTCCGTAGGCAGCACGATTACATAATTACACAATTACACAAGGGTTTTAGCCCCCGAGGTACAACCAGAGAGACAGGTTAGTCAGCCATAGCAAGCAAACAATTAACAAGGACCTGTCCTATAAAGCTAAGGAAGTAGGCCGGACTCCTTGTATTTTTTAAGAAGCATTAGAAATGTAATAGGGAGGGTAGCTTGTGCTACCTACGGACTCCAGGAAATGAAAATTTTAGTCTTTCCTGGACATCCTATGGCAGCACAATTACACAAGGGACTTGTAAAGCAATGAGATAATAGGGAGGGATGCCGGCCGACACTACAAGCTCTCTTTTGCCAAACAAGGATCCCTCTGCTGTTAGCGAATCGAGTCTGTAGTGCTTGATAAATGTGGATGAAGAGGACCAGGCTGCGGCCCTGCAGATTTGTTCTAGTGTAGTATGTCCCACTTCTTCCCATGATGTGGACCGAGTGGAATGAGCTGTGACTTTGAGAGGAGACTGTAGACCACTCAGTTGGTAGCACATTTCTACTGCAGCCCTGAGTGGACCACCACCTCTCCAACTGGATCCTAGACTACCTCACAAATCAACCTCAGTATGTGAGAGCCCAAGACTGTGTGTCAGGTACCGTGATCTGTAATACGGGGGCACCTCAGGGTATGGTTCTCACCCCTTTCCTCTTCACACTGTACACTGCAGATTTTAGGTGCAACTCATCCAGCTGCTACCTACAGAAGTATTCTGACGACTCTGCAATAGTGGGTCTCATCACAGACAATGATGAAAGGGAGTACAGAGAACTGAACCGGGATTTTGTGGACTGGTGCCACCAGAACCACCTGAAGATTAACGCGGGGAAGACCAAGGAGATGGTGGTGGACTTCCGTAAAGGCAGAAGCCCTCCTAAACCAGTGGACATCCTGGGGACGGGCATCGAGATTGTGAACACCTATAAGTACCTGGGTTTGCTCCTTAATAATAAGCTGGACTGGGCAGATCATATGGAGGCCCTGTACAGGAAGGGCAACAGCAGGCTCTACCTGCTTAGGAAGCTGAGAGCCTTTGGAATCCGGGGGGCACTTCTTAGGACTTTCTTCAACTCGGTAGTGGCACCAGCCATCTTCTTCGGAGTGGCCTGCTGGGGGAGCAGTATATCAACCAGGGACAGAAATAAACTTGACAAGCTGATTAGAAGGGCCAGCTCTGTCCTGGGGAGCCCACTGGACCCAGTGCAGGTGGTGGGTGACAGAAGGATACTGTCCGTGGTGAGCTCCATGCGGGAGAATAACTCCCATCCCATGCATGAGACTGTGATAGCGCTGGGTAGTACTGTCAGTGACCGACTGCTCCACCCTAGGTGTGAGAAGGAGCGCTATCGGAAGTCTTTCCTCCCAACCGCGGTTAGGCTGTACAACCAACACCGACCTAAGCGGAGATCATTACACACAGAGAACTGAAATATCTCTCTGCCTGTTATATCCCCCCCCCCCCCCCTCTGCTACGTCCTATCTGTCTGTCTGCTATTAATGTAATGCCTCTCACCTTGGAACATTCCTGTACATGTTGTATTTGTATCTGCTTATCTTTGCTGCTGTAACACACTGAATTTCCCCATTGTGGGACTATTAAAAGACTATTATTATTATCCATCTAGCCAGTGAGGCTTTACTTGCCTTTTGCCCCTTTTTTGGGGTATAATTTTGCAGGAAAAAATTTCCGCTTTTCTGAAGCTGTTGGTTCTCTGCAAACAGGTAAGGAGTCCTCTTTAAACATATACAGAGTGCCACCTTAGTTACTCCTCGCCCTGAGGTTGAGGGAAAACCACTGGCAAGGCAATTTCCTTGGGAAGGAACCCTGACAAGGTTCTCAAGAGGAGACAATCTTCCAGGACTCTCCGATAGGGCTCTTTGCAAGAGAGAGCCTGTAAGTCGCTCATGTGCCTGGCAGATGTTATGGGGACCAACAAAAAAACTTTGCAGGTTAGCAATCTTATTGAAGCTTCTAGAAGAGGCTCAAATGGAGATTCCATCAGCGCATTAATGACCACTGCAGGTCCCATAAAGGAGACGGTTTCTGTGACAAAGTACTTAGATTTTTCAATGCTTTGAAAAAGGTTCTTATGAGATGGAGACCATAGCGTATATGGGAGTATATACACAATAGAGTACATGTGAGTATATACACAATGGTGCAAGTTCTCCCACTTAAAAAGATGAGGCCGGCCTGTAATTGACATCAAATAAATTCTTAAAAAATCAGACAATGTGATTTTCTGGATTAGTTTTCTCATTTTGTCTCTCATAGTTGAGGTCTACCTATGATGACAATTACAGGCCGGCCTCATCTTTATAAGTGGGAGTACTTGCACAATTGGTGGCTGACTAAATACTTTTTTTCGTCACTGTATACCGTAGAGTATATGTGAGTATACATACAATAAGTATATGTGTAACGTCCTTGCCTGTTCAGGCTTTGGCGCCGTCCTCCGGGCGCACGCTGCGGCGCAGGAGGCGTGCCCGGTTGTGATTCTTTCCTTGGGTTTTCCTTGTATTGTCTCAACACTGTCCTATTCCCTCACCTCCTTAATTGATTTTCCACCATGCCCTTCTCCTTCACCTTGCTCTCCCCCTGCTCCACTAAGAGTTAACTTTTGTCCTGCCTTTGTGATTGACAGCCTGTCCTCCTATCAAGTCTGGGGTGGGTTCTTTCTCCCTATTTATTGTTTGCTCACTTTCCCATTGGTGCCTGCTATTGCATTTCGCTTACTGGCTATACTCCTTGTTCCTTGTTACCTGCTCTTCTGATTTTCTGACCACTGGCTTTCCTTTGACTATTCTCTTGGATTTTGATTCTGTACTGCATTGCTCGATTGTTACCGACCCCTTGGCTAGCTGACCTCCCTTTGTTGTTTGTGCGTCCTGTCTGCGTTCTGTGTTGTCACTTATTCAGAGTAGGGACCGGCTCCAAGTTGTTCCTGTCATTAGGACAGTGAGACAAGCAGGTAGGGACAGGGTCTGGGTCAACTTTAGGGCTCACTGTCTCTGTATTCCCTTTCTCTCAGGTTTTTGCTGCAGCACTGGAGAATTGCTCAACTGGCAATTCCCTTACAGAATAGCAGGCCTTAAAAAAAAAAAAAAAAAACTTTAACCCTTCTACTCATTACTGGCATGGCTTCTGTTCAGGACCTTGTGACTCGAATGGAGGGTTTGGCAGGTTTGGTGTCTGAGCTGGCCAATCAGGTACACACTCTCACCCAGAATCAAGCTGAGGCCGCTGCTACACCACCTGCTGTCATTTCCCTTCCCAGGGTTAAAATGTTACTCCCGGATAGGTTTTCAGGGGACCGAGGTAAATTTGAGACGTTCAGGGAATCATGTCTGTTGTATTTTCGTGTCAACCCTCATGCGTTGCAGTCTCAGATGGTGGGGGTGGTCATTTCCCTCTTACAGGGGGATCCACAGACTTGGGCCTTAAACTCCCCCCTGAGGCAGAAGAGTGGACAGATCTGGAAAAAAAATTTAAGTCTTTGGGGGCCATTTATGCTGAGCCTGATCAAATTGGACTTGCCGAGTCCCAACTTCTTACCCTCTGGCAAGGTAAACTATCCGCTGAAACTTACTGCTCTGAGTTTCGGAAGTTGAGTATAACAGCAGGTTGATGTGACTCCGCTTTGAAAGCTCTTTTTAAACAGGGCCTGAATGATTCAGTGAAGGATGTCTGGGTAGGTCACCCTGATCCACCTACCTTAGAAAAGGCCATGACCTTAGCCGTCCGCATTGACAGGAGACTCCAGGACAGACGTAAAGAGAGGGTGGGGATTGGTCCCACTAAGTCTTCTGTCTATCCCTCTCTTTCTGTTAAAGAATCTGTTTCTCCTTCTGTCACCCCTGGAGATGAGCCTATGCAGTTGGGAGCACTGGATACCAAGGCTAGACGAGAATATCGTCTCCGGAATCATCTCTGCCTGTATTGCGGCAAACCGGGTCACCTCATCCAAGACTGTTCCATCAAACCACGTACACCTCATCCGAGACTGTTCCATCAAACCACGTACACCAGCGGAAAACTCCAGGGCCTGAGTGGTATTCAGAAGAACCACTTAGGCAGTCAGGTATCTTCTGAAAAACCTCACAAATTGATGTTACCTGTGTCTCTGTCCTTTGGGGGCAGATCTGTTTCTGGGCAGGCCCTAGTAGATTCTGGGGCTGCCACTAACTTTGTTACATTTTCGTTTGTTTCTGCTTTACGTATTGAACTTGTATCATTAGATACTCCTCTGTTGGTTACTGGGGCGGATTTTATTCCACTGGCCAGGGGTAAAATCCGTTTTAAAACCCCCTTACTCTCTTTGCAAGTGGGCTCAATACATACGGAGCTCATGAGTTTTTTTGTTATGGAGGATCTCTCATCTGATATCATTTTAGGGCTTCCCTGGCTAGACCTCCATAACCCTACCTTTGATTGGCCCAAAAAAGAGTTAGTGAAATGGGGGAATCAGTGCTCCTCCCATTGTATTGCTTTGCATGCCTCCGATTGTCTCAGTGAGGAGACGCTTCTTCCTGAATTTCTGTCTGATTTTCACGATGTTCTTGATCCTAAAGCTGCTGAAGTTTTACCGCCGCATAGACCTTACGATTGTGCGATTGAACTCCTTCCCAACTCCAAATACCCTAAGGGAAGGATCTTCAATCTTTCTGCTCCAGAACATGAGGCTATGCGGGATTACACTCAGGATAGTCTTCTTAAAGGTCACATCCGTCCGTCTCAGTCTCCCATGGGAGCTGGGTTCTTTTTTGTTAAAAAGAAAGATGGCGGACTGCGACCATGCATTGACTACAGAGAATTAAATAAAATTACGGTTAAAAATCAGTACCCTCTTCCCCTGATCCCTGATCTTTTCAATCAGATTGTGGGTGCCCGCTGATTTTCTAAAATTGACCTCCGTGGGGCATACAATCTGATCCGGATTAGCGAAGGAGATGAATGGAAAACTGCGTTCAACACCACGGAAGGTCACTTTGAATATTTGGTAATGCCTTTCGGGTTATGTAATGCACCCGCAGTATTTCAACACTTTGTTAACGATATCTTTAGAGACTTGCTCGGTCGTTATGTGGTTGTCTACCTGGATGATATTCTAGTGTTCTCTCCTGATTGGGCCACACATATTGAGCATGTTAGGAGTGTTTTGCTACTGTTGCGTCAAAACTCTCTCTTTGCCAAACTGTCCAAATGCCTGTTCGGTGTCCAAAGGGTCACCTTCCTCGGTTACGTTATTACTCCCGATTCTTTTTGTATGGATCCACTAAAGGTCATGGCTATTAATAACTGGGAACGCCCCTCCAACCTTAAAGCCCTGCAACGTTTCTTGGGGTTCTCCAACTATTATCGAAAATTTATTAAGAATTTCTCTTCTATAGTGAAGCCATTGATGGATCTCACAAAGAAAGGTGCCGATGTGACCAAATGGACTCCGGAAGCGGAAGAGGCTTTTGTACATCTCAAGAAATGTTTTGTTGAGGCTCCTGTATTAGTACCACCAGACTATGATCGCCCATTTATTATTGAGGGTGATGCCTCTGAAGTGGAAATTGGTGCCGTGTTGTCTCAGGGCTCTGAAAATTTTACGTGTTTGCAACCTGTAGCCTTCTTCTCGAGGAAATTCTCTCCTACGCAGCGCAACTATGACGTTGGTAATTGAGAACTCCTAGCCATTAAATGGGCATTCGAGGAGTGGAGACATTTCCTCGAGGGGGCCAAACACCAGATCACAGTATTCACCGATCATAAGAACTTACTATATCTGGATAGCGCTAAGCGACTGTCTCCTAGGCAGACCCGCTGGGCGCTATTCTTCACACGTTTTAATTTTGTGGTGACTTATCGTCCAGGCTCTAAAAATGTACGGGCTGATGCCCTATCTCGCAGTTTTGGTCCCAGCAGTGCCCCTAAGGATGTCCCAGATAAAATCTTGTCTCCCGGAGTGGTTCTCGCCACTATTACTCCTGATCTTGCTACTTTAGTGGTTAATTCACAAGATCTTGCTCCCAGTAATACTCCCACTAGGAAACTATTTGTACCTCCAAATCTTCGTCTTCGTGTTTTTGAGGAAATTCATTGTTCTACCTTAACGGGACATCCCGGCTTCGCTGGGACTAAATACCTTCTCTCCTGCTCTTACTTGTAGCCGTCCTGGTCTCGAGACGTATGTGAATTTGTTGCTGCCTGTGAGACATTTGCTAAGATGAAGACTCCTAGGAGATTACCCGAGGGCCTTCTTCATCCCCTTCCTATACCTAAGAGACCATGGTCCCATTTGTCAATGGACTTCATTACTGATTTGCCTTGTTCCCAAGGGAAGACTGTGATTTGGGTTGTTGTGGATAGATTCTCCAAAATGTGTCATTTTGTACCCCTAAAGAAAATTTCTAGTGCTCCACGTCTAGCCTCGTTCTTTATTAATCACATACCACATACTCCACTTGCATGGTGTACCGGAAAATATTGTATCTGATCGGGGTGTGCAATTTGGAAGGAAGGAATTTTGTGTCGTCTGGGGGTCTCTGTCTTTCTCTTCCGCGTTCCACCCAGAGACCAATGGCCAGACAGAGAGATTCAACCAAACTTTGGAACAGTACTTAAGGTTTTTTGTGTCTGATGCTCAAGAAAAATGGAGAACCTTTCTTCCTCTAGCACAGTTTGCAATAAACAACAGGGTTAACGTCACCACTAAAATGTCTCCGTTTTATTGCAACTATGGTTTTTACCCCAGGTACTCCTCTCTCCATAGCACCAAGTCTGTTAATCCCACCGCCGAACAGACTTATCAGCGACTGTGCACAGTCTGGGCTCAGGCTCGTCTGAGCCTGGTTAAAGCCCAAGAATATCAAAAACGGCAGGCAAATAAAAGACGCTTACCTGGCCCTGAATACAGAGTGGGAGATCGAGTCTGGCTGTCCATTAGGAATCTGCGTCTTAGCGTTCCTTCGGGGAAATTTGCACCATGTTACATTGGGCCCTATGTCATTTCTGAACTCATAAACCCTGTATCTTTTAAATTACAACTTCCAAGTTCTTTTCGTATCCACAACGTCTTCCACAAGTCGCTTTTGAAGAAGTATATCTCCCCTGTCCTTACTTCTTCCAGTCCACCTGCGCCGGCGGTGGTCCAAGGGGAACTAGAATATGAAGTAGAAAAAATTCTGGATTTCCGTCGGGTGCAGAATGCTGTTCAGTACCTCGTGCACTGTTATATAAATTCTTTAAAAATCAGACAATGTGATTTTCTGGATTAGTTTTCTCATTTTGTCTCTCATAGTTGAGGTCTACCTATGATGACAATTACAGGCCGGCCTCATCTTTATAAGCGGGAGAACTTGCACAATTGGTGGCTGACGAAATACTTTTTTTCACCACTGTATGTAACTAATGTGTATCAATGAAAAAACTGGTAGATTTTTAATGAACATGAATGACTTTAAGGAATAACACAGAGAGGTAATGTTCTGACTTCTCTGACATTTTTTTGTCTTTTGGTAAGGAAAATACAATATCCAAATAACGCCAGGACTGACAGACTTCATGGTCCGTTCTTGGTCTTCTTGTACACACAGCACAGATTGAATTTATTTGACTTTGAGAATTAGGATTTATTCCTGCAGCTGCTGCAGCGGGCAGTCCAGTAACACACAATACCGATTGTATTTGGATTGGACACAGAGTTGTATGATACGGCGGCTATACATGTCACTACACAGTCTGTGCATGCCATGTACTAATGGATGCTCTAAGGTTGTATTCACATGACAGAATTTCACCCAAGAAACTTGATCTGTGTGCTGGTTGGATTTGGCAGCTTGAACAGTATTCTGGGAGAGGAACTTCTAGAATAATAGTTACCCATGATGCTAGAATGCTGTATTATCTGTGTATTATCTCCTAACACTGCACTAATCCCCAGAACCCTCCACACTGTATTATCTGTGTATTATCTCCTATCTCTCTCCTGTCCTAACACTACGCTAATCCCCAGAACCCCCCACACT
The DNA here is from genome assembly GCA_947044405.1 of Leptodactylus fallax. NCBI lineage: Eukaryota > Metazoa > Chordata > Amphibia > Anura > Leptodactylidae > Leptodactylus > Leptodactylus fallax. Next base: position 408,688 of record CAMRHE010000395.1, read on the forward strand.
GTATTATCTGTGTATTATCTCCTATCTCTCTCCAGTCCTAACATTACATTAATCCCCAGAACCCCACACACTGTATTATCTGTGTATTATCTCCTATCTCTCTCCTGTCCTAACACTACACTAATCCCCAGAACCCCCCACACTGTATTATCTCCTATCTCTCTCCAGTCCTAACACTACACTAATCCCCAGAACCCCCCACACTGTATTATCTGTGTATTATCTCCTATCTCTCTCCTGTCCTAACACTACACTAATCCCCAGAACCCCCCACACTGTATTATCTGTGTATTATCTTCTATCTCTCTCCTGTCCTAACACTACACTAATCCCCAGAACCCCCCACACTGTATTATCTGTGTATTATCTCCTATCTCTCTCCAGTCCTAACACTACACTAATCCCCAGAACCCCCCACACTGTATTATCTGTGTATTATCTCCTATCTCTCTCCTGTCCTAACACTACACTAATCCCCAGAACCCCCCACACTGTATTATCTGTGTATTATCTCCTATCTCTCTCCAGTCCTAACACTACACTAATCCCCAGAACCCCCCACACTGTATTATCTGTGTATTATCTCCTATCTCTCTCTAGTACTAACACTGCACTAATCCCCAGAACCCCCCACACTGTATTATCTGTGTATTATCTCCTATCTCTCTCCAGTCCTAACACTACACTAATCCCCAGAACCCCCCACACTGTATTATCTGTGTATTATTTCCTATCTCTCTCCTGTCCTAACACTACACTAATCCCCAGAACCCCCCACACTGTATTATCTGTGTATTATCTCCTATCTCTCTCCAGTCCTAACACTACACTAATCCCCAGAACCCCCCACACTGTATTATCTGTGTATTATCTCCTATCTCTCTCCTGTCCTAACACTAAACTAATCCCCAGAACCCCCCACACTGTATTATCTGTGTATTATCTCCTATCTCTCTCCTGTCCTAACACTACACTAATCCCCAGAACCCCCCACACTGTATTATCTGTGTATTATCTCCTATCTCTCTCCTGTCCTAACACTACACTAATCCCCAGAACCCCCCACACTGTATTATCTGTGTATTATCTCCTATCTCTCTCCTGTCCTAACACTACACTAATCCCCAGAACCCCCCACACTGTATTATCTGTGTATTATCTCCTATCTCTCTCCTGTCCTAACACTACAATAATCCCTAGAACCCCCCACACTGTATTATCTGTGTATAATTTCCTATTAGTCTTATTTGTTCTGAAACTTTAACCCTAATGTTTCTGTACAAAGTCACCATCTCCACCACCATAAGCTTTCTATGATGCCTACAAGTCATCAGTGACCTTAGACTTACAATGGTGGTTGGTCAATTCCCACCAAGGACGACTATATAGTAAATGAATGAATGGCTGAGCTCTGTGATATGTTACAATTAGACTTGTAGTTGTATCTACAATAAGAGCTGAGATTTATCATTTTAAGCCCTCTATTCTCTAAGTTCTCTGATGCACCAAGGAATAGCCCACACTCCATAATGTATAAATCACTCATTGTTTATTAGACTCCAGCAGTTCTTTCGGGGCTATTAGCCCGGATCTCTTTTTAGGTGTCACCCCCGACACTGTATAAATAACGACCAGATAATGATATGTCCATATATCGTATATTATATATTTCACACAGGGTGTCCTTCCTTTTTCATGGTGACAATTCAGCTTCACATCTTATATCCACAAGACTTTTCCTCCATGGATCCCGGTCACATTGACCTCGAAGATACAATAATGTCACCCAAAAAGAGACTCTTATTAGCTGTTTAATATCTGTGAATTTCAAACAAGAATGGTCTTATTTTCCATAAACTCCCCCGTGTGACTTCTCTGATGATCATTAAATTTGGCTTTTGAAATAAAACATTTCCCACAATCTGAACATGAATATGGCTTCTCTCCTGTGTGAATTCTCTGATGTTTAATGAGATGTGATTTTTGTGTAAAATGTTTCCCACATTCAGAACATGAATATGGCTTCTCTCCTGTATGAATTCTCTGATGCACAACAAAAACATCCTTTTTTATAAAACATTTACCGCACTCTGAACATGAATATGGCTTCTCTGCAGTGTGACTTCTCTCATGTTTAACAAGAGCTGCTTTATCTGCAAAACCTTTCCCACATTCTGAACATGAATCAGGCTTCTCTCCTGTATGAATTCTCCCATGTGTAACAAGAGTTGATTTATTTGTAAAACATTTTCCACATTCAGAACATGAATACGGCTTCTCTCCTGTGTGAATTTTCTGATGTCTAATGAGACTTGATATATCTGAAAAACGTTTTCCACATTCAGAACATGAATACGGTTTCTCTCCTGTATGAATTCTCTGATGCACAACAAAATGATTCTTCATCATAAAAGATTTCCCACACTCTGAACATGAATATGGCTTCTCTCCTGTATGCATTCTCTGATGCACAACAAAATGATGATTCCTTAAAAAAGATTTCCCACACTCTGAACATGAATACGGCTTCTCTCCAGTGTGATTTTTCTGATGTGTAATGAGACTTGATTTATTTCTAAAACATTTTCCACATTCAGAACATGAATAAGGCTTCTCTCCTGTGTGAATTCTCTGATGCACAACAAAACGATTCTTCACCATAAAACTTTTTCCACACTCTGAGCATGAATACGGTTTCTCGCCTGTGTGATTTTTCTGATGTCTAATGAAAGTTGATTTATCTGAAAAACGTTTTCCACATTCAGAACATGAATATGGCTTCTCTCCTGTATGAATTCTCTGATGCACAACAAAACGATTCTTCACCATAAAACTTTTTCCACACTCTGAGCATGAATACGGTTTCTCGCCTGTGTGGATTTTCTGATGTGTAATAAGATTCGATTTAGAAGTAAAACATTTCCCACACTCTGCACATAAATATGGCTTCTCTCCCGTGTGACTTCTCTGATGATTACTTAGATTGGTTTTAGATGTAAAACATTTCTCACATTCTGAACATGAATACGGCTTCTCTCCTGTATGAATTTTTTTATGTTTTTCAAGATTTGATTTATCGCTAAAACATTTCCCACATTCTGGACATATAAATGACTTCTTGTCCGTGTGACTTCTCTCATATGTAACAAAATTTGATTTATCGTTGAAATATTCTCCATGTTCTGAACATGAATATGGCTCATCTCTTGTGTAAATTCTTCTCTGTGTAAGGAGACCTGAGCTTTTATTAAACTCTTTTCCACCTTCACATTGAATCCTTTTCCCCTCTTTGTGGCTGGTACTTGTGGTCACAATCTGTGATTGGTCAGAAGTTTCCTCATGATTCGGGGGACTATATGATGGATCTGTACTGTGACGTCCTGGATGTACATTAGGAGTATATACGATATCTTCATCTTCTACTTTATAGTTTTCCTCAAGGTTCTTACTGGGATTTTCTGTAGGATTAAAATGGATTTGATGAATTTTTTTTTTTTCTAAACACAAAAGTAGAGAAATTTATTTATAACAGGCTGGAAACACAAAAGCAGATTATAATATAATCAATGACAAAGCCCTGAGAGATAGAGAGAGACATTACTCTTAAAGGGAATGAGTCACTAAATTCTTATTCATGTAACTGAATAAATGTTTCTTAATTTTTGATTTTTTTTGTCATTAAAAAAAAACAAAAAAACAAAAAACATTTTATATATATATACATATATAGTGGGGAAAAAAAAGTATTTAGTCAGTCACCAATTGTGCAAGTTCTCCCACTTATAAAGATGAGGCCGGCCTGTAATTGTCAGCATACTTAGACCTCAACTATGAGAGACAAAATGAGAAAACTAATCCAGAAAATCACATTGTCTGATTTTTTAAGAATTTATTTGCAAATTATGGTGGAAAATGAGTACTTGGGTTCAAAATGATCACAAGAACGGTGAGCAAAAATCCCAGAACCCCACGGGGGACCTAGTGACCGACCTGCAGAAAGCTGGGACTAACGTAACAAAGGCTACCGTCAGTAACACACTACGACACCAGGGACTCAGATCCTGCAGTGCCAGACGTGTCCCCCTGCTTAAGCCAGTACATATCCGGGCCCGTCTGAAGTTTGCTAGAGAGCATTTGGATGTTCCAGAAGAGTATTGGGAGAATGTCATATGGTCAGATGAAACCAAAGTAGAACTGTTTGGTAGAAACACAACTCGTGGTGTTTGGAGGAGAGTGAATGCTGAGTTGTATCCAAAGAACACCATACCTACTGTGAAGCATGGGGGGGCAACATCATGTATGGGGCTGTTTCTCTGCAAAGGGACCAGGACGACTGATCCGTGTACATGAAAGAATGAATGGGGCCACGTATGGTGAGATTGTGAGTGCAAACCTCCTTCCATCAGCAAGGGCATTGAAGATGAAACGTGGCTGGGTCTTTCAGCATGACAATGATCCCAAGCACACCGCCAGGACAACGAAGGAGCGGCTTCGTAAGAAGCATTTCAAGGTCCTGGAGTGGAACAGCCCCAAAACATCCCTGCTCTAGGAGATCTGCATGGAGGAATGGGCCAACATACCAGCAACAGTGTGTGCCAACCTTGTGAATGCTTACAGAAAACGTTTGACCTCTGTCATTGCCAACAAAGGAGATAGAACAAAGTATTGAGAAGAACTTTTGTTATTGACCAAATACTTATTTTCCACCATAATTTGCAAATAAATTCTTTAAAAATCAGACAATGTGATTTTCTGGATTAGTTTTCTCATTTTGTCTCTCATAGTTGAGGTCTACCTATGATGACAATTACAGGCCGGCCTCATCTTTATAAGTGGGAGAACTTGCACAATTGGTGGCTGACGAAATACTTTTTTTCCCCACTGCATATATATCTATACATACACACATACATTTATATGTCTCCCTTTACCATGTGATGTCCAGGGGGGCCGGTGATCCTCCATCATGACCTCCTTGTACCGATCCTTGTGTCCTTCTAAATACTCCCACTCCTCCATGGAGAAATAGACAGCGACATCCTGACACCTTATAGGAACCTGACAACACAATGATACAGTCATCACCCAGACCCCTCCAGTGCTGTTACTGGAGAATTTCCCAGCATTCCCAGCAGTGTCACCTCTCCAGTCAGCAGCTCAATCATCTTGTTGGTGAGTTCTAGAATCTTCTGCTCATGTATCAGGGAGAGAGGGGGAGGCTCTGTGATGGGGCCCCGGCTCCTGCTCCATCCTCCTGACTCCTGGAGATGGCTTCTGGGGGCCACAAGGTCCCCCGATGTCTTCTTCACTAGTGAGTATTCCTGTGTATGGAGAGAAAATTATAAGTATAAATCCTTTCTGACTCCAAAGTAAGTATGACTATAACCTGGAATATTATTACACTCCAGACACCTTAATCTGGCAGAGACTCCATAGTCTCACTGCTCTTACAGTAAAGAATCCCTTCTATGTTGTGCATAAACCTTCTTTCCTCTAGATGTAGTGGACGGCTCCTTGTTATAGGTACAGTACATAGTCTCACTGCTCTTACAGTAAAGAATCCCTTCTATGTTGTGTATAATCCTTCTTTCCTCTAGATGTAGTGGACGACCTCCTTGTTATAGGTACAGTCCATAGTCTCACTGCTCTTACAGTAAAGAATCCCTTCTATGTTGTGCATAAACCTTCTTTCCTCTAGATGTAGTGGACGCCTCCTTGTTATAGGTACAGTCCATAGTCTCACTGCTCTTACAGTAAAGAATCCCTTCTATGTTGTGTATAAACCTTCTTTCCTCTAGATGTAGTGGACGTCTCCTTGTTATAGGTACAGTTCATAGTGTCACCGCTCTTACAGTAAAGAATCCCTTCTATGTTGTGTATAAACCTTCTTTCCTCTAGATGTAGTGGACGTCTCCTTGTTATAGGTACAGTCCATAGTCTCACTGCTCTTACAGTAAAGAATCCCTTCTATGTTGTGTATAATCCTTCTTTCCTCTAGATGTAGTGGACGCCTCCTTGTTATAGGTACAGTCCATAGTCTCACTGCTCTTACAGTAAAGAATCCCTTCTATGTTGTGTATAATCCTTCTTTCCTCTAGATGTAGTGGACGCCTCCTTGTTATAGGTACAGTCCATAGTCTCACTGCTCTTACAGTAAAGAATCCCTTCTATGTTGTGTATAATCCTTCTTTCCTCTAGATGTAGTGGTCGCTCCTTGTTATAGGTACAGTCCATAGTCTCACTGCTCTTACAGTAAAGAATCCCTTCTATGTTGTATATAAACCTTCTTTCCTCTAGATGTAGTGGACGCCTCCTTGTTATAGGTACAGTCCATAGTCTCACTGCTCTTACAGTAAAGAATCCCTTCTATGTTGTGTATAAACCTTCTTTCCTCTAGATGTAGTGGACGTCTCCTTGTTATAGGTACAGTCCATAGTCTCACTGCTCTTACAGTAAAGAATCCCTTCTATGTTGTGTATAAACCTTCTTTCCTCTAGATGTAGTGGACGCCTCCTTGTTATAGGTACAGTCCATAGTCTCACTGCTCTTACAGTAAAGAATCCCTTCTATGTTGTGTATAATCCTTCTTTCCTCTAGATGTAGTGGACGCCTCCTTGTTATAGGTACAGTCCATAGTCTCACTGCTCTTACAGTAAAGAATCCCTTCTATGTTGTGTATAAACCTTCTTTCCTCTAGATGTAGTGGTCGCTCCTTGTTATAAGTACAGTCCATAGTCTCACTGCTCTTACAGTAAAGAATCCCTTCTATGTTGTGTATAATCCTTCTTTCCCCTAGATGTAGTGGACGCCTCCTTGTTATAGGTACAGTCCATAGTCTCACTGCTCTTACAGTAAAGAATCCCTTCTATGTTGTGTATAAACCTTCTTTCCTCTAGATGTAGTGGACGCCTCCTTGTTATAGGTACAGTCCATAGTCTCACTGCTCTTACAGTAAAGAATCCCTTCTATGCTGTGTATAAACCTTCTTTCCTCTAGATGTAGTGGCGTCTCCTTGTTATAGGTACAGTCCATAGTCTCCCTGCTCTTACAGTAAAGAATCCCTTCTATGTTGTGCATAAACCTTCTTTCCTCTAGATGTAGTGGACGTCTCCTTGTTATAGGTACAGTCCATAGTCTCACTGCTCTTACAGTAAAGAATCCCTTCTATGTTGTGTATAAACCTTCTTTCCTCTAGATGTAGTGGTCGCTCCTTGTTATAAGTACAGTCCATAGTCTCACTGCTCTTACAGTAAAGAATCCCTTCTATGTTGTGTATAATCCTTCTTTCCCCTAGATGTAGTGGACGCCTCCTTGTTATAGGTACAGTCCATAGTCTCACTGCTCTTACAGTAAAGAATCCCTTCTATGTTGTGTATAAACCTTCTTTCCTCTAGATGTAGTGGACGCCTCCTTGTTATAGGTACAGTCCATAGTCTCACTGCTCTTACAGTAAAGAATCCCTTCTATGCTGTGTATAAACCTTCTTTCCTCTAGATGTAGTGGCGTCTCCTTGTTATAGGTACAGTCCATAGTCTCACTGCTCTTACAGTAAAGAATCCCTTCTATGCTGTGTATAAACCTTCTTTCCTCTAGATGTAGTGGCGTCTCCTTGTTATAGGTACAGCCCATAGTCTCCCTGCTCTTACAGTAAAGAATCCCTTCTATGTTGTGCATAAACCTTCTTTCCTCTAGATGTAGTGGACGTCTCCTTGTTATAGGTACAGTCCATAGTCTCACTGCTCTTACAGTAAAGAATCCCTTCTATGTTGTGTATAAACCTTCTTTCCTCTAGATGTAGTGGACGCCTCCTTGTTATAGGTACAGTCCATAGTCTCACTGCTCTTACAGTAAAGAATCCCTTCTATGTTGTGTATAAACCTTCTTTCCTCTAGATGTAGTGGACGCCTCCTTGTTATAGGTACAGTCCATAGTGTCACTGCTCTTACAGTAAAGAATCCCTTCTATGTCGGTGGAGATGATAGAAATGTAGTACACTTACCTCTCCGCTCAGCAGGTAGATGATCTCCAAGGTGAAGTCTAATATTCTTCTGGTGATCTCATTCCTGTCCTTGTCCATCCTTGGTGGGTCATTCAGGAGAAGGAGCGTTCTGGAGGAGAAGAGGAGGAAACTGGATGAGCTGGAGGATCTAGTACTGAGGAGGGGCCCGAAATCATACAGGGGCCACATGATGTGTGACATACAGGAGCTCCTCAGAGCCCCCAGCACATGGATACAGGAGGATTCCCACAGACACCAGCACCAGTGATGGGGCCCATTGTATGTCACTGCAGGATGGAACTAAGACTCTGTTCACACCTGTACCACAGACACCAGCACCAGTGATGGGGCCCAGAACCCCCTGATGTCATCTTACCTTATAGCGGGAGTTTTCTCCTAAATCCCCAGGTGTGAACGTCTCCTGAGAGCAGCCAGCGAGCCCCTGCTGTATATACAGTATATGTATATATCTATAGCCTGTGATAATGGCTGATAACAGAGAGAACAACACAACAGCAGTGACTACCGACCAGGACCTGCTCTGTATCTGCTACACTGCAAGAGCTGAAGGGCCTGTGTGATGTCACCATCATAAGGGGCGGAGCTCAGGAGAGGAGAAGTGCTGGATGAAGGACCTGTGATGATGTCACCATCATGTGACTAGTGTATGGGGGGGGGGGGTTCTTCTTGTGTGCTTTGGGTACAGCATCTGAAGACTTGCATCCAATATCACCGTCAACTGCATTTCTGACGCATGAGGATGTCGGAAATCTGACGGCGGTGTGTGGATTTACTGACCCTAAAGAAAACAAAGATTAAACTTAAGTCTGTCTTTCTTTTTCCGTCTTTTCTTATTCTATTTTCTTTCTAATGTTTCGTATACTCTCTTTAAATGTTAGGGGCATAGCCTCTAGAAATAGGCGTGCTGCCGTTCTGGACTACCTCTCTACGGTTCCAGCAGATATTTTCTTATTAGAGGAGTGCGGTTTATCGTTCCTGCCCTCTTCGCAGGAACGGACATATGGAAGTGCCTATTGGGTGCTGTCGGACGGTTCCCGTAACGCTGGTCTGGGTGTACTAACTAAATCCCCGTACCTCTCCGTGTTTCAGAATAAAGTTCTTTTGCCAGGTCGACTACAGCAGGTAGACTTAGATTATGCAGGAGTTCACGTTAGAGTGTTTAACTGTTACGGTCCGGCAAACAAAGCTGAACGTGTGCTATTTATGGAGCAACTTAAACTATTTTTGCCGGGCACTATGCCTACCTTGCTGATAGGAGATTTTAATTGTGTAATTGACTCAACAGGTCGGTCAGGATTAACACCAGCCACCATTGACCTTACAGGTAAATTGTTAAACCACATAATCCAAGATTTTAAGCTACGTGATGTTTCTACCTTTCTGCATAACGCAAACTCGCATTTTACGTATTATTCAGATAGAGGAACAGTGTCGTCCAGAATAGATTATGTGTTGTGTTCGGCACATTTTGTTCCACAAGACTTTAAACATTTACCTGTAGGCTTTTCAGATCATATGGGGCTGCTGACCTGTTTTGATTTACCTGGTGTAGCGGAGAGAGGTCGGGGTTTTTGGAAGCTTAACACCCAGTTACTATCTCATCCAGACATTCATTCATTGTTTGTGGCACAGTTTGCAATATGGTCCGCACAAAAGGCAAATTACTGTACTATTTTTGAATGGTGGGATTGGGTTAAAATTGAAATTGCCCAATTTTTTAAGTCTTTTGGTCAGAAGGTCGCAAAGAAGCAAAGAAAGGACTATAATGATCTCATTCACAAAATTGTGACCTTAAATAAGTTTAAAGCTATAGGTGTTGATGTTACAGCCGAGTTAGAAGAAGTAAAACTCATTTTTGCTGCTTTTCTCAACAAAAAGGGTAAGAGCATTGTGTTTCAGTCAAAAGTACAGCATGTGGAGGAGGGTGAGAAGTGTACACGGTTTTTCTTTCAAAAAGCCTTTCAGCAACGGGCCATTCTGCAACAGGTATACAACTCTTCGGGTATAGAAGTGCAGGGACCTGAAGTGATGCCGGCAGTGACCGAATTCTATACAGATTTGTATGCAAATAAGGATGCGGCTTCGGTTGCTGAAATGAATGAGTATGTTTCTGTTATTCAGACACAGGTTCCTGCAGAACAGTGTACACTTCTCACTTCCCCTATTACGGAGGAGGAGGTGTACCAGGCTATTGTATCGATGAAGGCCAATAAGACTCCTGGACTGGATGGTTTAGGCAAAGAATTTTATCTTACTTTCTGGGATGTGATTAAGATATAGTTTGTACAAGTTGTCCAATGTATCTTCTTGACAGGAGCGTTGTGCCCATCTATGCTGCAGGGTGTGATTACCCTGTTGCATAAAAAAGGGGACAAGAAGGATGTTCGGAATTGGAGACCAATTACGCTGCTTAATTTTGACTATAAAGTAGTGGCCAAAATTATTACTACTCGTCTCAAGTCCGTGCTTCCTTCCTTGTTCACGCCAGCTCAAACTTGTGCCGTGCCTGGAAGGAGGATACATGAGAATTTAGTGTTCCTCCGTGACGCTATTCACTTATCGCAATGTCGTGGAACTCCTTTGGTTCTAACATCCGTTGATTTGCAGAAGGCGTATGATACAGTGTCTCATTGTTTCTTATTTCAAGTTCTTAAAGCCTTTGGGATTCCGCCTCAAATGTTAGCAGTCATTTCAGCTATGTATTCTGGGATAACTAGCTGCATTCAAATCAATGGGTTTATTGGGCCTAGTTTCACGGTTTTGTCGGGGGTTAGGCAAGGATGTCCCTTGTCACCCATTTTATTTATTAGCGTCATGGAGCCTCTTATTCTGTCTGTTATGCGTGATAAATTTGTCAAAGGTTTCTTTGTCCCTGGAGGAAGAGATCTAGCAGTCAAAGTGCTAGCATACATGGATGATGTAGTCTTTTTGTCCACATCAAAAGCTGATCTAGATAGAGCGAAACTTCATCTTAGGATTTTTTGCTCTATCTCTGCCTTGTCTGTTAATTGGGCTAAGTCCACCTATTCAGTTTTTTCAGTTGGGAAACCCATTACGGATAATCAGCTTACATACAGTCCAGGAGGTATTAAGGTCTTGGGTATACATTTTGATAATGCATTGCAAGGAACCGAATCGTATGAACAATTAGGCATACGTATTGCAAAAAAAAATTGAACTATTACAAAGTAAGGCAACTTTCCTTGTTTGGGAAAGTATTAATCATTAAGGCTGTTGTTATCCCCATGATTTTGTATGTTACCTCTGTTTTTCCACCATCTGCTAGGTGCATAAAAAAATTTATGAGGTTATTATATGTTTTCCTTTGGGGCTCAGTGATGGAAAGAGTGGCCAGAGCTACATGTGTCAAGACCTTTCAGAATGGGGGGATAGGAATGCCAGATGTAGCGTATCTGGTAAAACTCCACTATTGGCTTCTAATTAATAAACTGGTATTATCAGGCAGATGGGCAGGAGTTTTAACAAAATATTTGGCAGGTTGGCTTCTCAGAGGATGGGGGAGGATACAGCTTGATAGAACTAGCCCATGGGCTTTTGTGGCGCCACCGTTCTACTTTACTTTACAACAATTTTTTGTTAAGTATAACTTAGCTACTTTGGGTTTGCAAGCCACGAATAAGTTGCAAGTAAACGCCAAATATAGAGAATTGCAATCTCCAGCAGATATTATTGGAATTTCAAATTCTCAGGCGCAAACTGTTTGGAAAACCCTACAGAAATTACCGGTGTTAGCCAAGCAGAAACAGACTTCGTGGTTAGCGTTCCAGGATGCATTACCCACAAGAGCATTTATGTATCGTAGAAGGTTGGCGCGTACTCAAACATGCCCAAGGAAAGGTTGTGGTCAGGAGGAATCAGCTTATCATCTTTTTAGGGAGTGTCAATTTGCTAAAAATGTTTTTAACCGTTTAAAGCGCTTGGTTGTAGAACTTACAGGCATGTCAGATATCTCTTACTTTTGTTTTACTTTTGGTTTGGGCTTAACAACGTCTGCCAAACATCGTTTTATGTGGATCTGCTCCATTTTACTTCGGGACACTCTGTGGGATGCCAGGAATCTCCTGCTCTTCAAACACGAGTCGTTGTCTGAAAATGATTGTGTAAGACTGTTCCTGAGTAAAATGTATTTTCTGTATCAGTTAGAATGTAGAAGGTCAGGGTCTGATGCAGAGGGGAGTTTGGAAAGCCAAAAAGTGGAAACACTTAGTAACAATGTAAGGGTTCATTTTATAGTTTCACTTCTTGTACATCATTGGATGTTTATTTGCCTGTTTAGAAATTCAATGTAACATGTATGTACATTTTGGATCTTCAATGTGAAATGTATGTAAATTTTATTTATGATTTTCATTAATAAACTATTTTTGTAAAAAAAAAAAAAAAAAATCTGTTCTTATCAGTTTAATATCTGATAGTCCCCTATTTGGGGACCAAATATTAAATGGATTTTTAGAACAGGGAGTTGGAAATAGAGCTTGCTCTGTCCACTCCACGCATTGACCTGGTATTGCAGTACCTCCAGGACCGGTGCACCCCTTTCCTAATTCAGTTCAAAAACAGAATAAAGAAATTTGGCCAAAAATAATTGCAGAACGAATGGTCAGACCGACTTGGCCTGTAAACTGTACAGCCAATGTTTTTTTTTTGATTTTTGGGATTTGAAACTCTCTTGCTGTGGCTTTTCGGGTTTCCCTCCCTACTCCCGCACAAGTTCTTTTCCATTTTGTGTAAAATGTATTTATGTATTTATTGATTGATTTGATTGATTGATTGATTAATTTGCTTTTCCATTACTGTAATGTATTGTATTGTATTGTGATTTGAATTGTTAAAAAAAACAAAAAAAAAAAACTGGGGGACAAACACATCTGACTCTGATCTCATTAACCCTTCAAATGCCTCAGTCAAATGTGGCCAAGGTATCTGATCATCGGTGGCGTGTCGGCCATATTCCCCCAGACTGCCATACCCTGGAACAAGAGCCGGCGGAGTCGAGCTGTCTCTATGACAGGAAATGTTTTTTTTTTTCTTCACCGTTTTGGATGTTTCTTAAAGCATTAAAACATTACAAAAACTAGCTAGAACAGAGACAGAACAGAGATAATATGACATTCTGGCTCACAGATAATGTTGCACCTTCCCAGTACATGGCACAGAATATTATATGGTACCATTATGAAGTACAATTTGTCCTGCAAAACATAAGACCTGACACATAAAAAAGTTATGGCTCTTGGAAGGTGGTGAAACAAAAACAAATTCTCTTTAGTGGGAAGGGGTTAAACACGTCTTCCTTTCCATCCATCCTGCTGACTGCGCCAAGTTGTAAGATGCAGCTGGAATGGCGACAAATAAACACGGACACTCGGGGACAGTTCACATGTCCAGTTTGTTTGATGAACCCAACGGAAATTAATGGATCCATTTCTAACAGATGTAAAACAGATCACTGGGTTGGGTCAATAAAAAAGATCAATGAAATAGATTAAAATTTACTCACCAAAGTTTTCATTTCCTGGAGTCCGTAGGCAGCACGATTACATAATTACACAATTACACAAGGGTTTTAGCCCCAGAGGTACAACCAGAGAGACAGGTTAGTCAGCCATAGCAAGCAAACAATTAACAAGGACCTGTCCTATAAAGCTAAGGAAGTAGGCCGGACTCCTTGTATTTTTTAAGAAGCATTAGAAATGTAATAGGGAGGGTAGCTTGTGCTGCCTACGGACTACAGGAAATGAAAATTTTAGTCTTTCCTGGATGTCCTACAGCAGCACAATTACACAAGGGACTTGTAAAGCAATGAGATAATAGGGAGGGATGCCGGCCGCCTCTTCAAGCTCTCTTTTGTCAAACAAGGATCCCTCTGCTGTTAGCGAATCAAGTCTGTAGTGCTTGATAAATGTGGATGAAGAGGACCAGGCTGCGGCCCTGCAGATTTGTTCTAGTGTAGTATGTCCCACTTCTTCCCATGATGTGGACCGAGTGGAATGAGCTGTGACTTTGAGAGGACATTGTAGACCACTCAGTTGGTAGCACATTTCTACTGCAGCCCTGATCCATCTTGCCAGTGAGGCTTTACTTGCCTTTTGCCCCTTTTTTGGGCCATAATTTTGCAGGAAAAAATTTTCTGAAGCTGTTGGTTCTCTGCAAACATGTACAGAGTGCCACCTTAGTTACTCCTCACCCTGAGGTTGAGGGAAAAGCACTGGCAAGGAAATTTCCTTAGGAAGGAACCCTGACAAGGTTCTCAAGAGGAGACAATCTTCCAGGACTCTCCGATAGGGCTCTTTGCAAGAGAGAGCCTGTAAGTCGCTCATGTGCCTGGCAGATGTTATGGCGACCAAGAAGAAAACTTTGAAGATTAGCAATCTTATTGAAGCTTCTAGAAGAGGCTCAAATGGAGATTACATCAGCGCATTAATGACCACTGCAGGTCCCATAAAGGAGACGGTTTCTGTGACAAAGGACTTAGATTTTTCAATGCTTTGAAAAAGGTTCTTATGAGATGTAGACCATAAAGTATATACCATAGAGTATATGGGAGTATATACACAATAGAGTATACACAATAGAGTATATAATAATAATAATAATAATAATAATAGTCCCACAATGGGGAAATTCAGTGTGTTACAGCAGCAAAGATAAGATAAGATAAGCAGATACAAATACAAATACAACATGTACAGGAATGTTCCAAGGTGAGAGGCATTACATTAATAGCAGACAGACAGATAGGACGTAGCAGGGGGGGGGGGGATATAACAGGCAGAGAGATATTTCAGTTCTCTGTGTGTAATGATCTCCGCTTAGGTCGGTGTTGGTTGTACAGCCTAACCGCGGTGGGGAGGAAAGACTTCCGATAGCGCTCCTTCTCACACCTAGGGTGGAGCAGTCGGTCACTGACAGTACTGCTCAGCGCGATCACAGTCTCATGCATGGGATGGGACTTCTTCTTCTGCATGGAGCTCACCACGGACAGTATCCTTCTGTCACCCACCACCTGCACTGGGTCCAGGGGGCTCCCCAGGACAGAGCTGGCCCTTCTAATCAGCTTGTCAAGTTTATTTCTGTCCCTGGTTGATATACTGCTCCCCCAGCAGGCCACTCCAAAGAAGATGGCTGATGCCACTACCGAGTTGAAGAAAGTCCTAAGAAGTGCCCCCCGGATTCCAAAGGCTCTCAGCTTCCTAAGCAGGTAGAGCCTGCTGTGGCCCTTCCTGTACAGGGCCTTCATATGATCTGCCCAGTCCAGCTTATTATTAAGGAGCAAACCCAGGTACTTATAGGTGTTCACAATCTCGATGCCCGTCCCCAGGATGTCCACTGGTTTAGGAGGGCATCTGCATTTACGGAAGTCCACCACCATCTCCTTGGTCTTCCCCGCGTTAATCCTCAGGTGGTTCCGCTGGCACCAGTCCACAAAAAACCAGTTCAGTTCTCTGTACTCCCTGTCATCATCGTCTGTGATGAGGCCTACTATTGCAGAGTCGTCAGAATACTTCTGTAGGTAGCAGCTAGATGAGTTGCACCTAAAATCAGCAGTGTACAGTGTGAAGAGGAAAGGGGCGAGAACCGTACCCTGAGGTGCCCCCGTATTACAGATCACGGTACCTGACACACAGTCTTGGGCTTTCACGTATTGAGGTCGATTTGTGAGGTAGTCTAGGATCCAGTTGGAGAGGTGGTGGTCCACTCCAGCAAGGCCCAGCTTGTCTCTCAGTAACCCGGGCTGTATGGTGTTAAAAGCACTGGAGAAATCAAAGAACATTATTCTTACTGTGTTCCCTGGTTTTTCCAGGTGAGACAGAGCCCTGTGCAGAAGGTGGATGATGGCATCATCTACCCCAATGCCCGGTCGATAAGCAAACTGGAAAGGGTCCATAGCGGGGCTCACTAGAGGGCGAAGATGTGTGAGAACCAATCTCTCTAAGATCTTCATCAGGTGGGATGTCAGTGCTACAGGTCTGTAGTCGTTGAGGTCCATAGGGTTAGGTTTCTTTGGAACTGGTACCACACAAGAAGATTTCCATAATTCAGGGACTATTTCCTGCCTCAGGCTCATATTATACATATATGTAATTATACCACACAGCTGGTCCCCACAAGACTTAATTAGCCTTGCACTGATGTCATCTGGCCCTGCGGCTTTCCTCGCATTGATCTTTTTCATCTCCTTCCTCACCTGGGCCCGTGTGAAGGTCAGACTCTGGTCAGATAAAGACAGATTTCTGGATTTACTGGTCTGTTGGGAAGTAGCCACATGGGGTGAAGTCATTGTGGTGAGGGGAGCTGAAGGACATGCTGGGGTGGGAGGAGCTGGTGTGTGATCAAATCTGTTGAAGAATAGGTTTAGTTCATTAAGCCAGTTAACATCTGCCTCAATCTGGCAGACAGACTGTTTATGACCCGAAATTGACTTAAGCCCCTCCCAGACCCCCCTTATGTCTTTTCTTTCCATTTGCTTTTCCATTTTTTCTTTATAACTGGCTTTTCCCTGCCTGATTTGATGCCTCAGCTCCTTTTGTACTTCCCTCAACCCCTCCTTATCTCTTGTCCTGAATGCCGTCTTTTTCTCCTTAAGTAGTGTTTTTATATCAGAGTTAATCCATGGTTTGTTATTGGAGAAGCACCTCACCACTTTTGTGGGTACTGTGTTGTCCACACAAAAATTTATGTAGTCTGTTATGCAGTGTGTGAGTCCTTCTATATCTTCTCCATAAGAATTCTGCAGAACTTCCCATGCGGTTGTGTCAAAACAATCCCTCAGAGCCTCATCACTCTCCTCGGACCATATCCTCACTGTGCGGGTGACAGCAGGTTCTCTACATACAAGTGGCTTGTACACAGGTCGGAGATGTACTAGGTTGTGATCCGATCTTCCCAGGGGCAGTAGGGCTGATGAGTTATATGCCTCCCTCACGTTGGCAAAGAACAAGTCCAGTGTTTTGTTGTCTCTTGTGTGGCAGGTTACATACTGTGTGAAACTGGGAAGTGTGGATGATGGAGAGGCATGGTTGAAATCGCCAGACACAAGAAGGAGGGCCTGGGGGTGCTGAGACTGTAACTGGCTCAGCGTGGCTTGTAGGACCTCGCAGGCAGCGTCAGCTTTCGCAGAGGGGGGGGGGATATATGCAGCTATCACGATGACATGTGATAGTTCCCTTGGTAGATAGAAAAGCCTCATGCTCACAGCTAATAGTTCAATGTCCTTACAGCAAGTTTGCTCCTTAATCACAATGTGCCTAGTATTACACCATCTATTATTCACAAACATTGCCAGCCCCCCTCCTTTCCTCTTACCGCTCTCCCTTGTCCTGTCTGCCCGAAGGAGTTTAAAACCATCCAAGGAGACCAGAGGGTCAGGAGTAACTTCAGTGAGCCAAGTCTCTGTAAGTAGCATCATGCTGCACATCCGAAACTCCTGCTGATGCCTGGTGAGCGCTGTTAGTTCATCCATCTTGTTTGCAAGAGATCTCACATTGCCCATAATGATGGAGGGAACAGCTGGTCGGTAACGCCTCTTTTTAATCCTCTGAAGAGTTCCTGCTCTGCAGCCCCTCCCCCGCTTTTTCTTTCTACAGAGTTCTTGGGGGATAGGTGAGCAAATGGTATGCAGCCCTGTTGTTGTGACTCTAAGCTGCAGGAGTTTCTCTCTTGTGTAGACAAAAGAAATGTCTGTAGACACAAGAGTTCCCATTTCAGCAGAACAAAAAGACAGATAAAAACAAAAAAAAAAGTATCACAAAGGTCCGATTCCAAGTCTTTGTTTCTTCATAGTGTAAAGTCCATTAAGTAGAGAGATAAAAAAACAGACAAAGAAAGAAAAATAAGAGAGAGAGTCTCAGAGCTGCTTAACAGGCAGCCACTTCAGCAGCGCCATCTTGGAAAAAGAAATGGGAGTATATACACAATTGTGCAAGTTCTCCCACTTAAAAAGATGAGGCCGGCCTGTAATTGTCATCAAATAAATTCTTAAAAAATCAGACAATGTGATTTTCTGGATTTGTTTTCTCATTTTGTCTCTCATAGTTGAGGTCTACCTATGATGACAATTACAGGCCGGCCTCATCTTTATAAGTGGGAGAACTTGCACAATTGGTGGCTGACTAAATACTTTTTTTTCCCCACTGTATACCGTAGAGTATATGTGAGTATACACACAATAAGTATATGTGAGTATATACAATAGAGTATATGCGAGTATATATACAATAGAGCAGGGGTAGGCACCCTTTTTTTTGTTCGGCGTGCCGATTTCAATTAAAAAATCAAATTTGAAGTACTCGGAGTGCCGGTCAATAATTATGTCCCATAGCGGTCCCTGCACATGGTATTATGTCCCATAGTGGCCCCTGCACACAGTATTATGTCCCATAACAGCCCCTGCACACGGTATTATGCTCCATAGTGGTCCCTGCACATGGTATTATGTCCCATAGTAGCCCCTGCACATGGTATTATGTCCCATAGTGGCCCCTGCACACGGTATTATGCTCCATAGTGGCCCCCCTGCACATGGTATTATGCTCCATAGTGGCCCCTGCACATGGTATTATGTCCCATAGTGGACCCTGCACACGGTATTATGTCCCATAGCGGTCCCTGCACACGGTATTATGTTCCTTAGCGGCCCCTGCACACGGAATTATGTCCCATAGTGGCTCCTGAACATGGTATTATGTCCTATAGTGGCCCCTGCACACAGTATTATGTCCCATAGTGGCCCCTGCACACAGTATAGTATTCTAACTTTTATAATATTCCAATTGTCACCACTGACTAGCTATTATTATACTATAGGGTCCCTTCAGACCCCTGAGTATAATAAGCAAAGGGCCAAGAGAGAAAAAACATAAAAAACAATGGTAAAATAACCTTTTCCTGCACTCCGCAGCCGCTGTGCGCTTTTCGGGCGCTTCTGCCTGTAGTCAGAGACCGCTGATTGAATCTCAGGGGTCACGTTGCGTCATTATGCGTAATGACGTCAGACATGACCCCTGAGGCCCTGTCAGTGGTCTCTTACGTCAGGCAGAAGAGCTCGAAGAGCACAGAGAGGCTGCGGATACAGGGAAGGTGAGTAACATTGTTTTTTATGTTTGATCCCCTCGCCGGGGGCTCCGCTTATTATATTCAGGTGTCTGAAGAGACCCCACAGTATAATAATAGCAGTTTCGTTTTGGCCGTGTTTGGTCCAATCGAAACTGCTGGGTGAGGAGTCCGCTGCCGTGCCAGGGAAATAAGCCACACGTGCCGAGGGTTGCCGACCCTTGCAATAGAGTATACGCGAGTATATACCGTAGAGTACATGTGAGTACATACAATTGAGTATATGTGAGTATACACACAATAAGTATATGTCAGTATACTGTATATGTGAGTATATACACAATAGAGTATATGAGTATATATAATAGAGTATATGAGTATATATAATAGAGTATATGTGAGTATATACAATAGAGTATATGAGTATATACCATAGAGTATATGAGTATATATAATACAGTATATGAGTATACACAATAGAGTATATGAGTATATATAATACAGTATATGAGTATATATAATACAGTATATGAGTATACACAATAGAGTAGAGTATATACCATAGAGTATATGAGTATATATAATAGAGTATATGAGTATATACAATAGAGTATATGAGTATATATAATACAGTATATAGTATATATAATAGAGTATATGAGTATATATAATACAGTATATGAGTATATATAATACAGTATATGAGTATACACAATAGAGTAGAGTATATACCATAGAGTATATGAGTATATATAATACAGTATATGAGTATACACAATAGAGTATATGAGTATATATAATACAGTATATGAGTATATATAATACAGTATATGAGTATATATAATACAGTATATGAGTATATATAATAGAGTATATGAGTATATATAATACAGTATATGAGTATACACAATAGAGTATATGAGTATATATAATAGAGTATATGAATATATATAATAGAGTATATGAGTATATATAATACAGTATATGAGTATATATAATACAGTATATGAGTATATATAATACAGTATATGAGTATACACAATAGAGTATATTAGTATATATAATACAGTATATGAGTATATATAATAGAGTATATGAGTATATACAATAGAGTATATTAGTATATATAATACAGTATATGAGTATATATAATACAGTATATGAGTATACACAATAGAGTATATTAGTATATATAATACAGTATATGAGTATATATAATACAGTATATGAGTATATATAATACAGTATATGAGTATACACAATAGAGTATATTAGTATATATAATACAGTATATGAGTATATATAATAGAGTATATGAGTATATACAATAGAGTATATTAGTATATATAATACAGTATATGAGTATACACAATAGAGTATATTAGTATATATAATACAGTATATGAGTATATATAATACAGTATATGAGTATACACAATAGAGTATATGAGTATATACACAATAGAGTATATGAGTATATACACAATAGAGTAGAGTATATACAATAGAGTATATGAGTATATATAATACAGTATATGAGTATATACACAATAGAGTAGAGTATATACAATAGAGTATATGAGTATGTACAATAGATATGTTCTCGGCCTCTGGATGCAGATTTTATTGTATCTGAATGAGCATGGCAGAGATTGTGAAGCGTCCTCCATCTGTGTCAGAGACCTGAGGATTTCTGACCTATTGACTCCTCCTTCTAAGTCTCTGGTGAGATGTCTGGGCCATATACGTAGTGACCCGGCTGCTGGAATAGCTGACAGAGCGGCTTCGCAGGCTCCTACAGATGAGGCTTTTTTCAAGATTGAATCTGCCTCTCGGTCCAGCGTAGTATCTTCAGATAGAAGGATTGCTGTTAAGTGACAGGAAGATCTACCTTAGGCCCAGATTCCCACTCATGAGAGGACGAGTTATCCGGCCTATACGTGGTGTAACTCTAGATCCCAGATCCGCTTTTTTTTCCTGTTTATCCCGGTGACGTTTCAGCCGTTCCTGCAGGACTGGATGACTTGGACAAACCTCGCCTTTAGTTCCAGGAAAACACTGGAGTTTCTCTCTTATGTTCCACCCAAGGCAGTTTTAACCCATTAGTGGGCCCAATGCAAGACTTTTAGGAGTGGGCCCCCTAAGCTGCTGCAGCACCTCATAATAGAAACGTCAGCTGCTGCAGCACCTCATAATAGTAACGTCAGCTGCTGCAGCACCTCATAATAGAAACGTCAGCTGCTGCAGCACCTCATAATAGTAACGTCAGCTGCTGCAGCACCTCATAATAGTAACGTCAGCTGCTGCAGCACCTCATAATAGTAACGTCAGCTGCTGCAGCACCTCATAATAGTGACGTCAGCTGCTGCAGCACCTCATAATAGTAACGTCAGCTGCTGCAGCACCTCATAATAGTAACGTCAGCTGCTGCAGCACCTCATGATAGTAACGTCAGCTGCTGCAGCACCTCATAATAGAAACGTCAGCTGCTGCACCTCATAATAGTAATGTCAGCTGCTGCAGCACCTCATAATAGAAACGTCAGCTGCTGCAGCACCTCATAATAGTAACGTCAGCTGCTGCAGCACCTCATAATAGAAACGTCAGCTGCTGCAGCACCTCATAATAGTAACGTCAGCTGCTGCAGCACCTCATAATAGAAACGTCAGCTGCTGCAGCACCTCATAATAGAAACGTCAGCTGCTGCAGCACCTCATAATAGAGACGTCAGCTGCTGCAGCACCTCATAATAGTGACGTCAGCTGCTGCAGCACCTCATAATAGTGACGTCAGCTGCTGCAGCACCTCATAATAGTGACGTCAGCTGCTGCAGCACCTCATAATAGTGACGTCAGCTGCTGCAGCACCTCATAATAGTAGCGTCAGCTGCTGCAGCACCTCATAATAGTAACGTCAGCTGCTGCAGCACCTCATAATAGTAACGTCAGCTGCTGCAGCACCTCATAATAGTAACGTCAGCTGCTGCAGCACCTCATAATAGAAACGTCAGCTGCTGCACCTCATAATAGTAACGTCAGCTGCTGCAGCACCTCATAATAGAAACGTCAGCTGCTGCAGCACCTCATAATAGTAACGTCAGCTGCTGCAGCACCTCATAATAGAAACGTCAGCTGCTGCAGCACCTCATAATAGTAACGTCAGCTGCTGCAGCACCTCATAATAGAAACATCAGCTGCTGCAGCACCTCATAATAGAAACGTCAGCTGCTGCAGCACCTCATAATAGAAACGTCAGCTGCTGCAGCACCTCATAATAGTAACGTCAGCTGCTGCAGCACCTCATAATAGTAACGTCAGCTGCTGCAGCACCTCATAATAGTAACGTCAGCTGCTGCAGCACCTCATAATAGTAACGTCAGCTGCTGCAGCACCTCATAATAGTAACGTCAGCTGCTGCAGCAGGGCAGATCTATCATTAGTCTGACACCTTTCTGGTTACATTTACTGTGCGGGGCATTTACCACATATTTATGTAACAGAAAAGTGCGGATCTTTAGCAGATTTTCTTGTACAAACTGGACCAAGTTTAAGGTGGTGTAAGGAGATGTTCACACGGAGGAATTTGACTCCTCCAAATCAGTAACAGATTTCACCCAGTTTCTGCCTTTTGTTTTCAATGTGAGGCAGAGATCGCAGCAGGACGCTGGAAAATAAGTGTCCTGTTGGAGACTCCGCGCTGATTAGGATTAATTAGAGGCGGAAAAATCGCAACGGATTCCAATGGTCTGCAGAGACATTCCCCGCAGGGAGGTGACGGCTGGAAAATGAAGAGGAGTCGTGTGACCGGCCCCCAACATGGCGCCTCAGAAAAATCAGCCAGATGTGCGCCTCAAGCCCTGATCTGCGCCTTGCCCGCCACATTCTGCAAATTTGGGCGGTGCAGGCAGGGTCGGACTGGCCCACCGGGGAACAGGTGAATCCACCGGTGGGCCCCGAGCCCCGACTATTAGTCCTCATGTCATGGGGGGCCCGATCGGGATCCTGACCATCCCAATCGGGCCCCTGACCAGAGGGCTCAGAGGGGTATGGGACCGGCAGCCAGCTGGAGATGGCCGGGGCCCCGGACCACTATGATAGCGGTCGGGGAAAGCCTGGTTCCCCGACCGCTATACATACTGTTATTGGAGAGGGGCCCTGGCATATTGCAGGCCTCTTTCCAATAGATGGCAGCCCAGGGGAGGTGACTGAAAATAATAAATACATAATCTCACCTCTCCTGGGCGCAGCGTTCTCTCCGGTGCTCCTCCGTCATCACTGAGGCCTGTGATTAGGCACCAGCGGTCACATGGGGGCGCGACTGCGTAATTACGTCAGTGCGCCCCCACGTGACGGCTGACGCCCAATCACAGGCCTCAGCAGCGATGTTGGAAGAGGGCCTGAAGACGCTGAAGACGGCAGGATGGAGCGAGGATACCAAGGAAAGGTAAGGCAAGGTGAGTATGAATGTTTGTTATTTTTAATCACTTCCCCTGAGCCTCCGATTATTATACTCTGGGGTCTGAGGAGACCCCAAAGTATAATAATAGCACCGAAGCGGAGGGGGGCTGTTGGGCGCATATAATACTGGATGGGCCACTGTGGAGCTTATAATACTGGGTGGGGGCCCCTGTAGAGCATATAATACTGGGTGGGGGCCACTGTGGAGCTTATAATACCGGGTGGGGGCCACTGTGGAGCTTATAATACCGGGTGGGGGCCACTGTGGAGCTTATACTACTAGGTGGGGGCCACTGTGGAGCTTATAATACTGGGTGGGGACCACTGAGGAGCTTATAATACTGGATGGGGGCCACTGTGGAGCATATAATACAGGGTGGGGGCCACTGAGGAGCTTATACTCCATACAGTGGCTTCATTTTTTTTTAAATTACGCCGGGGCAGGTGAAAAAAACAAAACAGAAAAATATGTGAATATGTTTAGTATGGTTTTTTTTTTTTGTTTTTGGGGGGGGGGGGGGGTAGAGGGGGATTCACCTCCCCCAGACTAATTATTTAAAAAAGAAAAAAAATTATACTGGACAACCTCTTTAAAGTGTGGCGCATTAGGGGGGCCTTGGGGGGTATATTAAAGGGGTTGTCCAGGCATAATTTGTTATGGTTTATCCTCAGGATAGGCCATAGATACCTGATCTGTAGGGGGCTGACCCCGGACCGATCAGCTGTTCGGAGCCACTTCTGATGCCCGTCCTGTACACAATACAGGGCCAGAAGCAGAAAGCTCTGTCCACTGTGTATTAGCCGGGCACCTTCACTGTATCTCAGCACTTATTGAAGTCAGTAGGAGCTGAGCTGCAGTGAAGGCGCCGGGCTGCTATACAGCGGATGGAGCTTTCTGCTTCCGGCCCTGTGTTGTGTACAGAAAGGGCTCCGGAAGTGGCTCTGAACAGCTGATGGGTCCGTGGTCAGCCCTCTACCGATCAGGTATTTATGGCCTATCCTGAGCATAGGCCATAAAAAAGATTAACCCTGGACAACCCCTTTAATATGTCCCACACAGTTTAATGTCCCCCCGCACAGGATGTTAGCCCCCATCACTGCTCCCACACAATATAATGACCCCATCACTGTTCCCCATACACGATGGGGGACCAGTGAAGAGGCCACTATGTGGGGGGACCAGTGAAGTGACCATAGAAAAATTTGGCCCAGACAACCCCTTAAAATAGGTTGTCCATAAACTGGAGCGACCACTGTGTCGGCCGCCAGGGAGGTGTAAAAAATAAGAAAATTAAAAAAAAAAAGCATACTCGCCTGTCCCCAGCACCCCGTTGTCCCCTGCCTGTGTCTATTCAGTCTCATGGCGACGCCTCATTTCTGGAAATCCTGTACCTAATTGGTCTTAGCGATCACATGAGGTGCAGGACTCCCAGCAAGGAGTCGCCGGCATGAGGCTGAATAGACACAGAGTGCCGGGAACAGGTGAGTATGCTTTTTAATTTACTTATTTTTTACTTTACACCTCCCGCCAGCTACCTGGGTTGCTCCAATTCCTTCGGGGCAACCGTGGGAGTCAGACACATTTGTTTGAGCTCCTGAGTCCAGAGGCTTAAGAGGCTTTTTGGATACTTGGAGACCGATTATTGGGTGTGGTTTTCGGTCTTTTGTGTGTTACATACCGTCGCTCCGACTCCCTTCCCCGTGCGGAAGGGAGCCTTATCATGGAGCGTGGAGCTCCTGCCCCCCGGACCTTACAGGCGGGGGGGCAGGAGAATGTCTGCCGACACAGCACCAGCAGAGCAGGGCAGGCGGAGGTCGCTGAGGCAGCAAGCCTCAATGAGAGTTGCGACCGGGACAACAGCATTGGGAGCAGCATCAGGAGCAGCAGCAGCGACATTGGCGGCTGCAGCATCAGGAACAGCATCGGGAGCAGCGACGTCCGTAGAGCGGGCGACGCCGGCAGGAGTAGCGGTGGCGACAGGGGTGTCAGCAGTCCCGGCAGGTGGATCCGTGAAAACGGCGACATCAGCCACGGCAGTAACATCAGCGGCAGTGGCGGGTGAAGCCGGTCCGAAGGGGGCTATGGCCGCAGGATATGCGGTTCCCTCTGGAAGGGTCCCTGCAAGCAGTAGAAAAGAGACAAGCTTACCGTCATCGCTGCCGCAATCACCCGCAGGATGGGGCATCAGGAAGGCTGGAGAGGAAGTCGCCATTTACAGCCGGAGGATCGAGGCGGTCCTGGAGGAATATGACCGAGCCCGGAGGTCCCTGTTCGCAATGAGTGGGGAGCTTCAGAGTGCTCGCGCCCGTAGCGACAGGGCCTCAAGGAAGGACCGCCCGGTTTTCAGTAAGCAGGTAAGGAGCCTGAAAAAACAAATAAAGGCCCTGGAAGCCAGGTGCACAGAGATTCTGGAGGGCGCGGGGCCGTTCAGAGAGAAGCTGCTGAACGATGACCGCTTCTTCCGCAAACAGCAGGAGCGGTTGTTGAAGGATGGCCCCGCGTCCTCAGACAGCTCGGGAGAGGACGACTATTGTGAGTCAGACCTGGAGTCAGATGACAGCATGGCGGTACAGTATAGTCGAGTAGCCGTCCCTAGTAGCAGCAGCCTGATACCCACATATACACAGGCATCAGCGCCGGCAGTGAAACTGGAAGTCAGAATGACAAGACAGGAAGTCAGAATGACAGGACAGGAAGTGACGCAATCTCCCACACTCCCAGAGAACCAACCACTGCCCGAGACGGAGGAGGAGGAGGGTGGAGCCTCGGGAGAAGGCGGGAAGCTGATGAGGCAAATCTGCCAATTGGAGTCCCCGTCCAGAATGGACCAATTAGCATTCAGCTTGTCAGATTTGGACGGGGAGGAGGAGGGAAAAGGAACCAAGACCAGGAAGAAGGCAAGGAAGGAAAAAAAAAGAGTAATAGAGACATTTAAATTTGTCAGGTCGTTGCCTGGGGAGCATCGTGCCGGGACCTCAGCCCAGGTTGCGATGCCTCCAGGAGAGAAAAGGGAGGCGCAGGCACCTCGGGTCACGCCAAGTGGCGGGGTGCCCGGGGTGCCAGCAGTCAAAATGGCGCCTGATAGTACCTTTCAGGTGGTGGCGGACAAGGAGCTCATGGTTGCAGACAAGGCGCTCATAGTTGCGGACAAGGGCAAAGGCAAAGAAGCCCCCCCTGCGGAGGGGAGTGGCGTAGGGAAACCTCCCTCCCTGGTAGGAGGTTTTAAAATATCGATGGCTTCCCCCAGAGTAAGGTGTAGGAAAGGGGGAGTGGCAGGTGGGCGTGGCTCATCCTCCTCCAGTGCTGATGAAGCCGGTGATGCGGAGGTCACTTCCGGGGCTAAGGGGGCGTGTCCTCCTACAACATCAGGTGCCGGGGTGACTGTGGATGCGGAGGCCGAGGTAAAAGCGGGGAAGCCATCAGCGAGTGGTGCAGCCGGCCCCGCTGTAAGAAGGAAGACTGCAGGTGTGAATGATGGACGAGTGGAGAAGCTAGTTAAGCAGACAGGTAAGGTAAAGGGGAAAGCGGGTGGGACAAAAGGGGTAATTAGTAGTATTCCTGAAGAAGGTGGTGTAGTATGCATGGGGGTCCAAGAGCCTGTAGTCGGGGAGGCTGCGGGAGGAGGGGCTATTACCATTGCTGCTAAAAAAAGTGTTTCTACTGCTGGTAATATTTCAGTTGTGGCCCCTGTTGTTTCTGGTATTTCTGCTGTTGTCCCTGCTGTTGTCCCTGCTGTTGTTTCTGCTGCTGTTCCTGATGCTGTTCCTGATGCTGTCGTTGCTCCTGTTGTTACTCCTGTCACTGCTCCTGATATTGTTGCTCCTGTTGTCCTCTCTGCCGCTGTTCCTTCTGCTGCAGTTGGAGTGACCCGGTCCGCGGCGGCTATGCCAGGGCGGACTGTTGCCGCCTCTGGTGCTCCGGTTGCCGTGGCTGGGCTAAGTAGTTCTGCGGGGGTCCCTGGGAGTGGCGCTGGTACTCCGGCAGCGGAGGTTGCTGCGGCCTCCGGGCCCCCACGCTCCTATGCCAGCGTCGCTTCTGGGGCCCCTGGGGGTGCATCATGTCTTCCGCCCAGCTCCAGGGACGGCAATTTGCAACGGCAGCTCCTGGAGGCTTTACGGGCGGGCCAGTCCACAATGACCATAGATGGGCAGTCGAGAGACCTTAGGTTCTGGATCGAGCGTTTTGGCCTAGGGAAGTTCCGAGAGGAAGGAGGTGAAACCAGATGGACTCTCCCTACACCCGGGCGTAGGGGGCCGACACGGAGGAACGTGGCCCGTCTCGTGTGGGGGGGAGCCGGCCCTTGTCCCCAGAGGAGGGGGGTCGTGGAACTCCTACTCGGGATGGGTTTCAGGGCAAGCGACATCTTTGCCCTGATTCATCCTGTCGGCTCCTCGGAGTTTGACATCAGCTTTGTTACCCCGGAGGGCTTAGAAACCTTCTGGGGAAACTATAGGCTGGTGAAGGACGAGCCCGCCTGGCGTGACTTTATGGTGTGGGCGGTGTCACGCCAGGATAACATTAAGAAAGTGACCGTTTTAACTCGTAACGAGTCACTTTCTTATATGGACATCATGACCTGGCTGAACAGGTTTGGGGAGGTCAAGGACTTCCCAAAGAAAAATCTCGACGAGTTTGGGATATGGTCGGGGGCCTGGACCTTCATGGTCAAATTGCGACACGAGGATAACTCGGTGATGCATATCCCGTCCTCAACCTTCCTTGGGAAAGACAGGATCCTTGTCTTCTACCAGGGGCAGCCAAAACTCTGTCACAGGTGCGGTGACCCCTCACACTTGAGCGCCTCCTGCCGTGTGCAGAAGTGCGCCATGTGTGGGGAGGTGGGCCATCTCGCGGCGACCTGTGGCAGGGTGCGTTGCCACCTGTGTGGTGTCCTTGGGCACCCGATCGGGGCGTGTCCACGGTCTTTCGCCAACACCACCCTTCGGCAAGCGGGAGCAGTTGAGGAGGCTGTCCCTGCTGCGGAGGGGGGTGAGTGGGGGGAGGAGAGACTAGTCTGCCAAGGCAAAGGGAGAAGGCCCAGCCACCATCAAGGGCAAGGAGGCGCGAGAGGAGGAGGGAGCAGAGGGAGGGAGTTATGTGCCTTCCTTCTGCCCCTGGCTCTGCTGGGCCAGATCCTGATGCCGAGGCAGCAGTGGGCACGACCCTGGTTGAGGAGATGAAGAGACTGCAGAGGGAGGAAGAGGCTGACCAGTCGTCTTCTTCTCAGTACGTCAGTGCTGGGGAGGGAGAGACGGTCAAGCGGAGAAAGTCACCGAGTAAAGTGAGGGCAAAAACATCTGCCCCCCCCCCCGACGAAGGAACGCAGACTCGACGGCCCTCTAGTGGTAGGTCCCAACCGGTACCAATCCCTCTGTGAGGATGCGTCGGCCTCAGGGGAGGCTTCAGAGGGAGAGGTGGAGCCGTCAGGGGCTGCTGAGTCTCCCTCCGGGAGGGGCCCCCTGCCCTCTGGGGGGGAGGCTGGCCTGGAGCCTGGAGGAGGAGATGATGCACCCAGGGCCGAAGTTGCTACTGTCTCTGCGACCACTGTAACTCCTCAGGGAGAAGTTGCGGGGGGAGGTCCATCCCTCCTCTGGCCAAACCGCACCGGGGGAGGTGATGGACCAATCCCAATGTAAGAAGAGGACCCGCAAGACGAGGAGAAGTCGCGGGTCCTCTTCAGACTCATCTAGGGGTGGTGGTGATAGGAGGAAAGGGGGTGGGAAGCTGAAGGTCATTGAGCTCAATCGGTCTTAATGGCAGTCCCCTCTCCACTGACGCTGGCCACCATTAATGTGGCCAGCATTAAGTCTGATACGGCTAGGTTTGCAGCCTTTGATTTTCTTGGCCGGGTTGAAGCTGACATTTTGTTTTTGCAGGAGACCAGGCTCTGTACTCTATCAGAGATAAACAGAGCAAGGAGGGAGTGGCGCAGGGGGCCCTCCTACTGGTCTCTTGCGGCTGAGCCGTATAGTGGAGTGGCGGTGCTTTTTACCGCAGAGGTGAAATGCCAGCGACTGATCGAGCTCGAAATGGGAAGGTGCCTAGTCTTAGACGTCTTCATGAAGGGGCAAAGCCTGCGCCTCATTAACATCTACGGTCCCCAGACAAAGTGGGACCGTAAAAGCCTCTTTATGAAGATTAAGCCTTTTCTTTTTACGGGCAAACAAGTCATCTTTGGTGGGGATTTTAATACCATAACTAGACCCCAAGACCGAGGAGGTACCAGAGATAGACTGCCCTATGATGGCGCCGCGTTAAATAGAATAGTGAGTGAAGCTCGCCTGGAGGATATCCACATCAGGCATTCCCCAGGTCACCGTGGGTTCACCTTTCAGAGAGGTAGTGTTAGGTCTAGGATAGATAGGTTTTTTTTGAAGGAGAATTCCGTCACCACCCCTGTGTCCGTGGTGGAGGTGGAGTTCTCTGATCACTGTCTAATTTTGTTTTCTTTGAATATTTCAGAGACCCTCCGGAGAGGAAGAGGTTTGTGGAGGCTGAATTCGTCACTCCTTGAGGAGGCAGCTGTAAGACAAGCCTTTGAGGAGTTTCTTCAGGATCAGGTACTATTACTGGGTCTTGAAGGTACTAGGTCAGAGTGGTGGGAGATATTCAAAAAAAGGGTGGCGGGATTTTTCCGCCGGCTCTCAAGCCTCAGGTCACTGGACATGTACCGCATGTACACTGCACTGAGGAAGAGACTTGGACATCTGGTCTCGACCGGAGGTAGCCAGGAGGATATCTCCGGTGTGAAGGCTTTGCTCAAAAGGTGTCAGTACGATAGGCACGCATCTTTGGTTCTTGAGAGGGATTTCGGGAAATACCGCTCGCCCGACCCCTACAGGAACTGTAAGATGTCAGTGACTTGTAAGACAGTAACAGGCCTGATTGACAGTACAGGATCCCTGACAAGATCCAGGTCAGGGATCTTGGAGGTCGTCAGGTCCTTCTACTCGAACCTTTTGGCAAAGAAGGAACTGAATCGGGATCGGATTTCAGGTTTCTTGGTTGAAGCCATTCCTGAGTCAGCAGAAGACCCTTCTCTTGGTGTTTTGATAGAACCTATAAGGGAAGAGGAAGTCGTCAGGGCTATTGAGGGTCTTGCCCTCAAGAAGTCACCTGGCCCAGATGGCTTAACATCTGAGTTCTATCGGACCTTTAAAGGAGCTTTGGCTCCCCTCTTGACTGACGTGCTTAATGAGTGTCTATCCTCGGGCACTCTGCCGAAGTCAATGAGGAGGTCCGCCCTTATAGTTCTGTCAAAGGGTAAGGATCCGAGCCATATTGAGAACTGGCGGCCCATAGCACTTCTCAATACGGACCGAAAGATTCTGGCGAAGGTACTTTTCAACCGGCTGGTACAGTTTGCGCCCCGGCTCCTCTCGCCGGCTCAGCACTGCTCTGTTCCCGGTCGTAGCACCTTAAGTGCGGTCCTGAGTGTCAGGGAGGCTGTGGAGCAGAGTAGGGCAGGTCGGTGGAAGGGGTACTTGCTGTCCCTAGATCAGGCTAAGGCTTTTGACAGGGTGAATCATGAGTATTTGTGGTCAACTCTCTCGAGGTATGGCCTGCCTGGGGGGTTCATTCAGTGGCTGCAGACCTTATACGCTGGGGCTGAGTCTTTCCCGCTTGTGAATGGTTGGGTTGGTCGTCCTTTTGAGGTGGGGTCGGGCGTCCGACAGGGATGTCCCTTGAGCCCGCTACTGTATGTGTTCGCCATTGATCCCCTGATTAGGCGGATTAATGGTGGGCCGGTGGCGGGAGTCAGGATGGACCTGGAGGGCACCGGCTCCCCTTTGAGGACAGTAGCCTACGCGGATGATGTCACCGTTCTTGTCTCGTCACGGGAGGAGCTTGAATGGGTGATGTCTGAAGTGGACAGTTACTCGGAGGCTTCCGGATCAGCTGTAAACAGGAATAAGTGTGGAAGCCTCTGGCTGGGAGGGGGAGAGCCTGGTTTTTCTCTCCCGGACACCCTCCCAGAACCCCAGGGGTCTGTAAAGATCTTAGGCATCCATTTTGGCCAGGGTGATTACCCACTCCAAAATTGGGAAGGTAGACTTAAGGATGTCGCCCAGAGAGTTGATTGCTGGAAGGGTTGGTCTTTGACCCTGAGAGAAAGGGTTCACCTTGCCAAAGCCTTCCTGCTCCCGTTGGTGATCTATCTAGGTAGCGTCTGTGCCTTGCCAGAGTCTTGTTGGAGTAGGATCTGTTGCCTGTTCTTCCAACTGTTATGGGGGAACAGGCTCAACCTAATCAAGAGGGAGGTTACATACCGCACAAGGAGGCTAGGGGGGTTAAATATGGTTAACCCCGTGGTGTTCTTAATGAACACCTTTCTTAAGATCAATTTACCAAACCTCTCCTCCGAGGGGGCTCCTTCGTGGGTAGCCTCCTGCCAGGGGTGGTTTCGGCCCTTCTTCCAGAAATGGGAGTCAGGAGGGCAAGTGAAAGATCTTCGTGCACCCCATGGATATCTCCCGGCCTATGCTTCCCTGGTCCTGAAAGTGATTCGTCGGTGGGGTCTGGGGGCGTGGGAGATCAGGACTCAGTCAAGACGTTTTCTTGACGACAAGGTCCTGTTGACCCGCTTCCAGAAGCCTCTGGCGCTCAAAGATTGCCCAGGAGAAACCTTAGAGGGAGGGTTGCGTTTTCTTAACTCCAAAAGGTTTCCTCGGAAGTTTTGGGATCTGACCTGGCGCTGCCTCCTAGGTAAGTTATATGTGAGGGGGAACTTGAAGTACCGGAACTCCGACGAGCGAGGCTGCCCTCGGGAGGAGTGTGGCGACATGCTGGAAAGCATGGAGCACTTCCTGCTTCAGTGCCCCTTCAATATAAGGGTTTGCAAATTGGTGGGGACCTCCACCGGTTGGCTGCGGCTGGCTGGCCTTTCCTACGCCGAGTGGGCCTATGGGGCATTCAAACACCCGGAGGGCAGGGACTGCCAAACACTTTTTGTAGTTAGTGCAGTGGTCAGGTTTCACCTATGGTCAGCACGGTGTTTAGTATCGACGAGAGGCAAAATCCTCCCGGAGGTGGAGGTGGTTAAAAACATCATGGTGGACCTGGTGAGGGTGCGCTCTTGGGAGTACGAGGGGCTGGGCGCAGAAAGGGCTGGTACCCTCTGGAGGGGGTTCACTTTTTCTGTTCCCTGAGGGTTAGATAAGGGATTTAAAGTAGGTTAGTTAGGTTAGGGCCAGATAGGGATAGGTAGGGCAAGGTTTGCACGAGGGGTGGGGTTTATTATTTTCTGATAGGGAGGGACAGGTAGGGACAGGGTAGGGACAGAATGATAGATAGGGATATAGCGGTAGGGCGAGTAGACAGGGATGGGCCTCCTGTGCTCTCTTCCTGGTGGAGGGCTGGCGTGTCACCACATAGGCATTTTTGTTTTGGAAATCAGATGGAAGGGTAAGAGGCTTGAGGATAACCGACCCTAGGCCCATGGGAGGTTCATGGGAGGGAAGGTAATTTAACAGGTTATGTAGGATGGTGGGTTTTTGTTACTTGTCTGGTATTTGTTATTTGTTATTGTTGTCGTTCATTTGTTGTGTCCATTTTCCCATTTTCCATTTTTCATATCCCATATTAATTTTCCATTTCCATTTTTCATATCCATTTCCATATCCCATATTTCTTTTTCCATATTCCATAATTCCATTTGTTTGTTAGTAGTTAAGGGGTTTTTCAGGGGGGTAGGTTGTTTGGGAGGGGGGTTTCTTTTTGGGGGTGGAGGTTTTGGTTTATAAGTTTTCGTGTGCCCGGCCTGGCTCTGGACTACGCGGACATGGGAGGACATGAGGCGGAGAGCCAGGTTGGGTTTCAGGGGCTTGGTGGTGGGTGGTGCCAGCACCAGGACTATGCGGACATGGGAGGACATGGGGGCGTGGTGCTGGCCGGGTGTGGTGAGGGGGAAAAAAAAAAAAAAAAAAAAAAAAAAAAAAAAAAAAAAAAAAAAAATTTTTTTTTAGTAAGTTTCAGTTGGGGATTTTGTTAGTGTTATAAGTTTCCATTATAAGTTTCCGTTATATGTTTCCATTGTATATTGCTCATTTAGATTTTCTTTTGTTAGAGTTTTTGACTGACGGATGACTGGAGAAAGACGGGAGAAGAGTGAAAGGTGGCGTGAAAGGCGGAGTGAAAGGCAGAATGGATGGGGCTGGTTCGCGATTGGTTTTTTTTTTTGTCCCGGTGTTTTCTTCTATTTTATTTGTTGATGGTTTTATGCTATGTTTTAGATTTATGTATTGTCTCTGTTTATAGTTTTTATATTGTATTTTCGTATGTGACAGTGTTTGTGAACTTTTTCTACTTTTCTAATAAAATAGTTCCAATTCCTTCGGGGCAATCGTGGGAGTCAGACGTACTTGTTTGAGCTCCTAGCTTCAGAGGCTTACGTGGCTTTTGATATTTGGAGACCGTTTATTGTGTGTGGTTTTCGGTCTTTGTTTGTTACAGACCGTAGCTCCGACTCCCTTCCCCGTGCGGAGGGGAGCCTTATCATGGAGCATGGAGCTCCTGCCCCCCGGACCTTACAGGCGGGGGGCAGCAGAATGTCTGCCGACACAGCACCAGCAGAGCAGGGCAGGCGGAGGTCGCTGAGGCAGCAAGCCTCAATGAGACTGGCGACCGAGACAACGGCATCGGGAGCAGCAGCAGCGACATTGGCGGCTGCAGCATCAGGAACAGCATCGGGAGCAGCGACGTCCGTGGAGCGGGCGACGCCGGCAGGAGTAGTGGTGGCGACAGGGGTGTCAGCAGTCCCGGCAGGTGGATCCGTGAAAACGGCGACATCAGCCACGGCGGTAACATCAGCGGCAGTGGCGGGTGAAGCCGGTCCGAAGGGGGCTATGGCCGCAGGATATGCGGTTCCCTCTGGAAGGGTCCCTGCAAGCAGTAGAAAAGACACCAGCTTACCGTCATCGCTGCCGCAATCACCCGCAGGATGGGGCATCAGGAAGGCTGGAGAGGAAGTCGCCATTTACAGCCGGAGGATCGAGGCGGTCCTGGAGGAATATGACCGAGCCCGGAGGTCCCTGTTCGCAATGAGTGGGGAGCTTCAGAGTGCTCGCGCCCGTAGCGACAGGGCCTCAAGGAAGGACCGCCCGGTTTTCAGTAAGCAGGTAAGGAGCCTGAAAAAACAAATAAAGGCCCTGGAAGCCAGGTGCACGGAGATTCTGGAGGGCGCGGGGCCGTTCAGAGAGAAGCTGCTGAACGATGACCGCTTCTTCCGCAAACAGCAGGAGCGGTTGTTGAAGGATGGCCCCGCGTCCTCAGACAGCTCGGGAGAGGACGACTATTGCGAGTCAGACCTGGAGTCAGATGACAGCATGGCGGTACAGTATAGTCGAGTAGCCGTCACTAGTAGCAGCAGCCTGATACCCACATATACACAGGCATCAGCGCCGGCAGTGAAACTGGAAGTCAGAATGACAAGACAGGAAGTCAGAATGACAGGACAGGAAGTGACGCAATCTCCCACACTCCCAGAGAACCAACCACTGCCCGAGACGGAGGAGGAGGAGGGTGGAGCCTCGGGAGAAGGCGGGAAGCTGATGAGGCAAATCTGCCAATTGGAGTCCCCGTCCAGAATGGACCAATTAGCATTCAGCTTGTCAGATTTCGACGGGGAGGAGGAGGGAAAAGGAACCAAGACCAGGAAGAAGGTGAAAAGAGAAAAAAAAAGAGAAATAGAGACATTTAAATTTGTCAGATCGTTGCCAGGGGAGCACCGCGCCGGGACTTCGGCCCAGGTTGCGATGCCTCCAGGAGAGAGAAAGGGAGGCGCAGGCACCTCGGGTTACGCCAAGTGGCGGGGTGCCCGGGGTGCCAGCAGTCAAAATGGCGCCTGATAGTATCTTTCAGGTGGCGGCGGACAAGGCGCTCATAGTTGCGGACAAGGGCAAAGGCAAAGAAGCCCCCCCTGCGGAGGGGAGTGGCGTAGGGAAACCTCCCTCCCTGGTAGGAGGTTTTAAAATATCGATGGCTTCCCCCAGAGTAAGGTGTAGGAAAGGGGGAGTGGCAGGTGGGCGTGGCTCATCCTCCTCCAGTGCTGATGAAGCCGGTGATGCGGAGGTCACTTCCGGGGCTAAGGGGGCGTGTCCTCCTACAACATCAGGTGCCGGGGTGACTGTGGATGCGGAGGCCGAGGTAAAAGCGGGGAAGCCATCAGCGAGTGGTGCAGCCGGCCCCGCTGTAAGAAGGAAGACTGCAGGTGTGAACGATGGACGAGTGGAGAAGCTAGTTAAGCAGACAGGTAAGGTAAAGGGGAACGCGGGTGGGACAAAAGGGGTAATTAGTAGTATTCCTGAAGAAGGTGGTGTAGTATGCATGGGGGTCCAAGAGCCTGTAGTCGGGGAGGCTGCGGGAGGAGGGGCTATTACCATTGCTGCTAAAAAAAGTGTTTCTACTGCTGGTAATATTTCTGTTGTGGCCCCTGTTGTTTCTGGTATTTCTGCTGTTGTCCCTGCTGTTGTCCCTGCTGTTGTTTCTGCTGCTGTTTCTGATGCTGTTCCTGATGCTGTCGTTGCTCCTGTTGTTACTCCTGTCACTGCTCCTGATATTGTTGCTCCTGTTGTCCTCTCTGCCGCTGTTCCTTCTGCTGCAGTTGGAGTGACCCGGTCCGCGGCGGCTATGCCAGGGCGGACTGTTGCCGCCTCTGGTGCTCCGGTTGCCGTGGCTGGGCTAAGTAGTTCTGCGGGGGTCCCTGGGAGTGGCGCTGGTACTCCGGCAGCGGAGGTTGTTGCGGCCTCCGGGCCCCCACGCTCCTATGCCAGCGTCGCTTCTGGGGCCCCTGGGGGTGCATCATGTCTTCCGCCCGGCTCCAGGGACGGCGATTTGCAACGGCAGCTCCTGGAGGCTTTACGGGCGGGCCAGTCCACAATGACCATAGATGGGCAGTCGAGAGACCTTAGGTTCTGGATCGAGCGTTTTGGCCTAGGGAAGTTCCGAGAGGAAGGAGGTGAGACCAGATGGACTCTCCCTACACCCGGGCGTAGGGGGCCGACACGGAGGAACGTGGCCCGTCTCGTGTGGGGGGGAGCCGGCCCTTGTCCCCAGAGGAGGGGGGTCGTGGAACTCCTACTCGGGATGGGTTTCAGGGCAAGCGACATCTTTGCCCTGATTCATCCTGTCGGCTCCTCGGAGTTTGACATCAGCTTTGTTACCCCGGAGGGCTTAGAAACCTTCTGGGGAAACTATAGGCTGGTGAAGGACGAGCCCGCCTGGCGTGACTTTATGGTGTGGGCGGTGTCACGCCAGGATAACATTAAGAAAGTGACCGTTTTAACTCGTAACGAGTCACTTTCTTATATGGACATCATGACCTGGCTGAACAGGTTTGGGGAGGTCAAGGACTTCCCAAAGAAAAATCTCGACGAGTTCGGGATATGGTCGGGGGCCTGGACCTTCATGGTCAAATTGCGACACGAGAATAACTCGGTGATGCATATCCCGTCCTCAACCTTCCTTGGGAAAGACAGGATCCTTGTCTTCTACCAGGGGCAGCCAAAACTCTGTCACAGGTGCGGTGACCCCTCACACTTGAGCGCCTCCTGCCGTGTGCAGAAGTGCGCCATGTGTGGGGAGGTGGGCCATCTCGCGGCGACCTGTGGCAGGGTGCGTTGCCACCTGTGTGGTGTCCTTGGGCACCCGATCGGGGCGTGTCCACGGTCTTTCGCCAACACCACCCTTCGGCAAGCGGGAGCAGTTGAGGAGGCTGTCCCTGCTGCGGAGGGGGTGAGTGGGGGAGGAGAGACTAGTCTGCCAAGGCAAAGGGAGAAGGCCCAGCCACCATCAAGGGCAAGGAGGCGCGAGAGGAGGAGGGAGCAGAGGGAGGGAGTTATGTGACTTCCTTCTGCCCCTGGCTCTGCTGGGCCAGATCCTGATGCCGAGGCAGCAGTGGGCACGACCCTGGTTGAGGAGATGAAGAGACTGCAGAGGGAGGAAGAGGCTGACCAGTCGTCTTCTTCTCAGTACGTCAGTGCTGGGGAGGGAGAGACGGTCAAGCGGAGAAAGTCACCGAGTAAAGTGAGGGCAAAAACATCTGCCCCCCCCCCCCCCGACGAAGGAACGCAGACTCGACGGTCCTCTAGTGGTAGGTCCCAACCGGTACCAATCCCTCTGTGAGGATGCGTCGGCCTCAGGGGAGGCTTCAGAGGGAGAGGTGGAGCCGTCAGGGGCTGCTGAGTCTCCCTCCGGGAGGGGCCCCCTGCCCTCTGGGGGGGAGGCTGGCCTGGAGCCTGGAGGAGGAGATGATGCACCCAGGGCCGAAGTTGCTACTGTCTCTGCGACCACTGTAACTCCTCAGGGAGAAGTTGCGGGGGAGGTCCATCCCTCCTCTGGCCAAACCGCACCGGGGGAGGTGATGGACCAATCCCAATGTAAGAAGAGGACCCGCAAGACGAGGAGAAGTCGCGGGTCCTCTTCAGACTCATCTAGGTGTGGTGGTGATAGGAGGAAAGGGGGTGGGAAGCTGAAGGTCATTGAGCTCAATCGGTCTTAATGGCAGTCCCCTCTCCACTGACGCTGGCCACCATTAATGTGGCCAGCATTAAGTCTGATACGGCTAGGTTTGCAGCCTTTGATTTTCTTGGCCGGGTTGAAGCTGACATTTTGTTTTTGCAGGAGACCAGGCTCTGTACTCTATCAGAGATAAACAGAGCAAGGAGGGAGTGGCGCAGGGGGCCCTCCTACTGGTCTCTTGCGGCTGAGCCGTATAGTGGAGTGGCGGTGCTTTTTACCGCAGAGGTGAAATGCCAGCGACTGATCGAGCTCGAAATGGGAAGGTGCCTAGTCTTAGACGTCTTCATGAAGGGGCAAAGCCTGCGCCTCATTAACATCTACGGTCCCCAGACAAAGTGGGACCGTAAAAGCCTCTTTATGAAGATTAAGCCTTTTCTTTTTACGGGCAAACAAGTCATCTTTGGTGGGGATTTTAATACCATAACTAGACCCCAAGACCGAGGAGGTACCAGAGATAGACTGCCCTATGATGGCGCCGCGTTAAATAGAATAGTGAGTGAAGCTCGCCTGGAGGATATCCACATCAGGCATTCCCCAGGTCACCGTGGGTTCACCTTTCAGAGAGGTAGTGTTAGGTCTAGGATAGATAGGTTTTTTTTTGAAGGAGAATTCCGTCACCACCCCTGTGTCCGTGGTGGAGGTGGAGTTCTCTGATCACTGTCTAATTTTGTTTTCTTTGAATATTTCAGAGACCCTCCGGAGAGGAAGAGGTTTGTGGAGGCTGAATTCGTCACTCCTTGAGGAGGCAGCTGTAAGACAAGCCTTTGAGGAGTTTCTTCAGGATCAGGTACTATTACTGGGTCTTGAAGGTACTAGGTCAGAGTGGTGGGAGATATTCAAAAAAAGGGTGGCGGGATTTTTCCGCCGGCTCTCAAGCCTCAGGTCACTGGACATGTACCGCATGTACACTGCACTGAGGAAGAGACTTGGACATCTGGTCTCGACCGGAGGTAGGCAGGAGGATATCTCCGGTGTGAAGGCTTTGCTCAAAGGGTGTCAGTACGATAGGCACGCATCTTTGGTTCTTGAGAGGGATTTCAGGAAATACCGCTCGCCCGACCCCTACAGGAACTGTAAGATGTCAGTGACTTGTAAGACAGTAACAGGCCTGATTGACAGTACAGGATCCCTGACAAGATCCAGGTCAGGGATCTTGGAGGTCGTCAGGTCCTTCTACTCGAACCTTTTGGCAAAGAAGGAACTGAATCGGGATCGGATTTCAGGTTTCTTGGCTGAAGCCATTCCTGAGTCAGCAGAAGACCCTTCTCTTGGTGTTTTGATAGAACCTATAAGGGAAGAGGAAGTCGTCAGGGCTATTGAGGGTCTTGCCCTCAAGAAGTCACCTGGCCCAGATGGCTTAACATCTGAGTTCTATCGGACCTTTAAAGGAGCTTTGGCTCCCCTCTTGACTGACGTGCTTAATGAGTGTCTATCCTCGGGCACTCTGCTGAAGTCAATGAGGAGGTCCGCCCTTATAGTTCTGTCAAAGGGTAAGGATCCGAGCCATATTGAGAACTGGCGGCCCATAGCACTTCTCAATACGGACCGAAAGATTCTGGCGAAGGTACTTTTCAACCGGCTGGTACAGTTTGCGCCCCGGCTCCTCTCGCCGGCTCAGCACTGCTCTGTTCCCGGTCGTAGCACCTTAAGTGCGGTCCTGAGTGTCAGGGAGGCTGTGGAGCAGAGTAGGGCAGGTCGGTGGAAGGGGTACTTGCTGTCCCTAGATCAGGCTAAGGCTTTTGACAGGGTGAATCATGAGTATTTGTGGTCAACTCTCTCGAGGTATGGCCTGCCTGGGGGGTTAATTCAGTGGCTGCAGACCTTATACGCTGGGGCTGAGTCTTTCCCGCTTGTGAATGGTTGGGTTGGTCGTCCTTTTGAGGTGGGGTCGGGCGTCCGACAGGGATGTCCCTTGAGCCCGCTACTGTATGTGTTCGCCATTGATCCCCTGATTAGACGGATTAATGGTGGGCCGGTGGCGGGAGTCAGGATGGACCTGGAGGGTACTGGCTCCCCTTTGAGGACAGTAGCCTACGCGGATGATGTCACCGTTCTTGTCTCGTCACGGGAGGAGCTTGAATGGGTGATGTCTGAAGTGGACAGTTACTCGGAGGCTTCCGGATCAGCTGTAAACAGGAATAAGTGTGGAAGCCTCTGGCTGGGAGGGGGGAGAGCCTGTTTTTTCTCTCCTGGACACCCTCCCAGAACCCCAGGGGTCTGTAAAGATCTTAGGCATCCATTTTGGCCAGGGTGATTACCCACTCCAAAATTGGGAAGGTAGGCTTAAGGATGTCGCCCAGAGAGTTGATTGCTGGAAGGGTTGGTCTTTGACCCTGAGAGAAAGGGTTCACCTTGCCAAAGCCTTCCTGCTCCCGTTGGTGATCTATCTAGGTAGCGTCTGTGCCTTGCCAGAGTCTTGTTGGAGTAGGATCTGTTGCCTGTTCTTCCAACTGTTATGGGGGAACAGGCTCAACCTAATCAGGAGGGAGGTTACATACCGCACAAGGAGGCTAGGGGGGTTAAATATGGTTAACCCCGTGGTGTTCTTAATGAACACCTTTCTTAAGATCAATTTACCAAACCTCTCCTCCGAGGGGGCTCCTTCGTGGGTAGCCTCCTGCCAGGGGTGGTTTCGGCCCTTCTTCCAGAAATGGGAGTCAGGAGGGCAAGTGAAAGATCTTCGTGCACCCCATGGATATCTCCCGGCCTATGCTTCCCTGGTCCTGAAAGTGATTCGTCGGTGGGGTCTGGGGGCGTGGGAGATCAGGACTCAGTCAAGACGTTTTCTTGACGACAAGGTCCTGTTGACCCGCTTCCAGAAGCCTCTGGCGCTCAAAGATTGCCCAGGAGAAACCTTAGAGGGAGGGTTGCGTTTTCTTAACTCC
Organism: Leptodactylus fallax; assembly: GCA_947044405.1. NCBI lineage: Eukaryota > Metazoa > Chordata > Amphibia > Anura > Leptodactylidae > Leptodactylus > Leptodactylus fallax. Next base: position 449,641 of record CAMRHE010000395.1, read on the forward strand.
AAAAGGTTTCCTCGGAAGTTTTGGGATCTGACCTGGCGCTGCCTCCTAGGTAAGTTATATGTGAGGGGGAACTTGAAGTACCGGAACTCCGACGAGCGAGGCTGCCCTCGGGAGGAGTGTGGCGACATGCTGGAAAGCATGGAGCACTTCCTGCTTCAGTGCCCCTTCAATATAAGGGTTTGCAAATTGGTGGGGACCTCCACCGGTTGGCTGCGGCTGGCTGGCCTTTCCTACGCCGAGTGGGCCTATGGGGCATTCAAACACCCGGAGGGCAGGGACTGCCAAACACTTTTTGTAGTTAGTGCAGTGGTCAGGTTTCACCTATGGTCAGCACGGTGTTTAGTATCGACGAGAGGCAAAATCCTCCCAGAGGTGGAGGTGGTTAAAAACATCATGGTGGACCTGGTGAGGGTGCGCTCTCGGGAGTACGAGGGGCTGGGCGCAGAAAGGGCTGGTACCCTCTGGAGGGGGTTCACTTTTTCTGTTCCCTGAGGGTTAGATAAGGGATTTAAAGTAGGTTAGTTAGGTTAGGGCCAGATAGGGATAGGTAGGGCAAGGTTTGCACGAGGGGTGGGGTTTATTATTTTCTGATAGGGAGGGACAGGTAGGGACAGGGTAGGGACAGAATGATAGATAGGGATATAGCGGTAGGGCGAGTAGACAGGGATGGGCCTCCTGTGCTCTCTTCCTGGTGGAGGGCTGGCGTGTCACCACATAGGCATTTTTGTTTTGGAAATCAGATGGAAGGGTAAGAGGCTTGAGGATAACCGACCCTAGGCCCATGGGAGGTTCATGGGAGGGAAGGTAATTTAACAGGTTATGTAGGATGGTGGGTTTTTGTTACTTGTCTGGTATTTGTTATTTGTTATTGTTGTCTTTCATTTGTTGTGTCCATTTTCCCATTTTCCATTTTTCCATATCCCATATTCATTTTCCATTTCCATTTTTCATATCCATTTCCATATCCCATATTTCATTTTCCATATTCCATAATTCCATTTCTTTGTTAGTAGTTAAGGGGTTTTTCAGGGGGGTAGGTTGTTTGGGAGGGGGGTTTCTTTTTGGGGGTGGAGGGTTTGGTTTATAAGTTTTCGTGTGCCCGGCCTGGCTCTGGACTACGCGGACATGGGAGGACATGAGGCGGAGAGCCAGGTTGGGTTTCAGGGGCTTGGTGGTGGGTGGTGCCAGCACCAGGACTATGCGGACATGGGAGGACATGGGGCGTGGTGCTGGCCGGGTGTGGTGAGGGGAGAAAAAAAAAAAAAAAAAAAAATTTTTAGTAAGTTTCAGTTGGGGATTTTGTTAGTGTTATAAGTTTCCGTTATATGTTTCCATTGCTCCATTTAGATTTTCTTTTGTTAGAGTTTTTGACTGACGGATGACTGGAGAAAGACGGGAGAAGAGTGAAAGGTGGCGTGAAAGGCGGAGTGAAAGGCAGAATGGATGGGGCTGGTTCGCGATTGTTTTTTTTTTTTGTCCCGGTGTTTTCTTGTATTTTATTTGTTGATGGTTTTATGCTATGTTTTAGATTTATGTATTGTCTCTGTTTATAGTTTTTATATTGTATTTTCGTATGTGACAGTGTTTGTGAACTTTTTCTACTTTTCTAATAAAATAGTTCCAATTCCTTCGGGGCAGCTGTGGGAATCAGACACGCCTGTCTGAGCTCCTGAGACCAGAGGCTCTAGTCTGTTTGTCAGTTCAGAAGAGAGGCTTGGTGTGTGGTGTTTGTGCAACTGTAGCAGTTTTTCCAGCCATAGTTGGAGGCTCCAACCCCTTTCCTTTTCCAAGGTTGGGGTTTTCTCACCATGGAGCAAGGTGCTCCTGCCCCCTGAGCCAGCTTGGCGGGGGGCAGGAGGCTCTCAATGGACGGCAGTAGCAGCAGCAGCAGGAGAAGATTGGAGAGGCAGCAGGCTCCAGTGGAAAAAGGTATGGCAACCCGCAGCAAGGGACGTCTAGGTCAGAAAACCCCGGCGGAGGCTGAGCCCTGTACAAGTAAAAAGGCCAGCGAAGCCCCCCCTCCTTCCTTGCCATCATCAGGTTGGGGGATTCGGAAAGCTGGCGAGGATGTGCTTGCATACAGTAAGCGTATTAACACTACCCTTGAGGAATATGATAAAGCCAGGAGGTCCCTGTTCGCTATGGGTGCGGAGCTTCAGAGTGTCCGTGCCCGTAGTGACAGGGCCTCAAGGCATGAGAGACCGGCACTGAGTAAGCAGGTCAAAAAGCTGAAGGAACAAATTAAAGGGCTTGACCAAAGATGCCGAGAGATCCTGGAGGGCGCGGGGCCTTTCAGGGAGAAACTCCTGAATGATGATCGTTTTTACCGCAAGCAGCAGGGGCGGCTGCTGCGGGAAGGCCTCGCGTCCTCCGAAAGCTCGGATCCGGAATATGAGACAGATACTTACTCAGAGGGGAGCCTGCTGGCAGAGTACGGCAGTAGCCGGAAGCCTACGAGGGTGAGTTCAGGTATTCCGACCTATACGCCCCCAGAGAAATTAGCAAGTTTACCCAAGCTACCGGAGAATTTACCACCATTACCGGCAACATCAGAAGACGATATGGGTTCTGCTGCAGGGAGGCTAATCCACGAAATATGCATGCTAGAATCCCCAGCAAGAATGGAGAAGATGGCTTTTTCCGTAGATGACCTTGCAAACGAGGAGGAATCAAAAAAAAGGAAAAAGAAGAAGGCTAAGCCACAAGAAGTCGGCACCCTGAAATATGTGAGTGTCGCAGCAGGTATAACTGTTCCCGCAGGGCAACCCCCATTGACTCTAGTACAGGCTGAATCTGGGGTGTTGCCCGCGGGTGAGATAAGGGGGCGCAGACTCCCCAGACCCCGCTTTCTCTAAGTAGCGGTGTGGCTGGGGAGCTGGGTGCAGTATTGAAAATGGCGCCCGAAACTGCAGCGGACAAGGTCGGAAAAGCACCTCCCACGAAGGGAGGTAGAGAAGCGGTGAAGCCTGCCCAAGTGGGCAGGGTCAAAGTAGCGCCGGCCCCTCCCCAGGTCCATCGTAAGGGGAAGGGGCGTGCGGCTTGTCCCTCCCTTCCGGTTTCAGGTGCCGAGGAAGCCAATGAGACCGGTGATGCGGAGGCTGCCGTCAGCGCTAGGAGTAAGTCCGCTCCTAAAGCATTGAGCGCTGCGACAGCTGACGATGCGGAGGTCGAGGCAGAGGCACAAGTCGCCCCAGCTAAGCGGGAGGAGAGTGAAGCGGAGGCCCGGAATAGGCCAATCCCGCTCTTGGAGCCGCCCAAGGCCGCAAGCCCCGGTGTGAATGAGGTAATGGTGAGCGTGGGTAAGAAAGCGGTGAGTAAGAGCAGACTGGGGAGTAGGAAAAGCAGGCGTCAGGAGAGGAGGGCGGAGGAGGGGGAAAAAACTGTGGTTCCAGAGAGTGACTTAGATGTTCCTTGTGAGGGAAAGGGGAGGGGGGCTATGGAGGCTGTCACCCCTTGTGTTGCTGCTGCTGCTGCTGCTACTGCTGTCCCTTTTGTTAAAGATGCGGTAGTGGAGGTTCCTAGGACTTTGGAAAATGTAGGCATGGCTGCTGCAGAAGTAGCTTTGCCAAATGTGTTTGCCCGGTCCACGCCTGCGACGCTGGGAACGACCGCTCCTGTCTCTGGTGTCCCGGTGGCCGCGGTGGTGGCCGGGCCGAGCGGGCTTCAGGGGGCGCCCGAAGGTGGCACTGGAGTTGCGGGGGCTGGGGCTGCGGCCTCAAGCTTGGTACGTTCCTATGCCAGTGTCGCCTCGGGGGTCCCAGGGGGTGCTTCGTGTCCATCTCTGGGGGCCAGGGACGGTGAATTACAACAGCAGCTCCTGGCGGCCTTACGAGCAGGGCAGAGAACGATGATAGTGGATGGTCAATCGAGGGACCTTAGGTTTTGGATTGAACGTTTTGGCCTAGGGAAGTTCCGAGATGAGGGGGGTGAGACCAGGTGGACTCTCCCGACACCCGGGCAGCGGCCGGTCCGGAGGAATGTAGTCCGTCTCGGGTGGGGGGGAGAAGGCCCTTGTCCTCAGAGGAGGAGGGTCGTCGAACTTCTGCTCGGGATGGGCTTTAGGGCAAGTGACATCTTTGCCCTCATTCACCCGGTCGGCTCCTCAGAGTTTGATGTCAGCTTTGTTACCCCGGGGGGCTTAGAAACCTTCTGGGGTAATTATGAGTTGGCAAAGAACGAGCCCGGCTGGCGCGACTTCAATGTGTGGGCGGTGTCGCGCCAGGATGCAATTAAGAAAGTGACCGTTTTGACTCGTAACGAGTCACTTTCTTACATGGACATTATGACCTGGCTCAACAGGTATGGGGAAGTGAAAGACTTCCCCCGGAAGAACCTTGATGAGTTTGGCATTTGGTCGGGGGCCTGGACCTTTATGGTCAAATTGAAGCATGAGGATAACTCGGTGATGCATATCCCGTCCTCAACCTTCCTCGGGAAAGACAGGATTCTTGTCTTCTACCAGGGGCAGCCGAAGCTCTGTCACAGGTGTGGTGATCCCTCGCACTTGAGTGCCTCCTGCAGGGTGCAGAAGTGTGCCATGTGTGGGGGATTAGGTCATCTAGCTGCAACCTGTGATAGGATTCGGTGCCACCTGTGTGGTGACCTTGGTCACCCAATCGGGGCGTGCCCGAGGTCGTTCGCTAATGTCACCCTCCGACGGGCAGGGGCAGGGGCAGGTGAGGAGACTGTCCCTGTCACCGAGGAGGGGGTCGGAGGTGGAGAGACCAGGTTGCTGACGCGGAGGGAGAAAACCCAGCCACCATCTAGGGCGAGAAGGAGAGATAGGAGAAGGGAGCAGAGGGAAGGTATTATGTGTCTCCCCTCTGCCCCTGATCCCGCTGGGTTGGATTCTAATGCTGAAGTAGCGACGGGCACGGCCCTGATTGAGGAGATGAGAAGACTGCAGAGGGAGGAAGAGGCTGACCTGTCTTCATCTTCCCAGTACATTAGTGCTGGGGAGGAACAGACGGTCAGGAGGAGAAAGTCACCGAGTAAAGCGAGGGTAAAAACATCTGCCCCCCCCCCCCCGGCAAAGGAACGGAGACTCGAGGACCTTTCAGTGATCAGCCCTAACCGGTACCAAACCCTCTGCGAGGACGCATCAGCCTCAGGGGAGGCTTCAGAGGGGGAGGTGGGACCATCGGGGGCTGCTGAGCCTCCCTCAGGGAAGGGCCCCCTGCCTTCAGTGGAGGAGGCTGGCCTGGTACCCAGAGATGGAGACGATGCACCTCAAGCTGTTTTGGAAACCGTTGTAAAAAATGTTACCAATACTCCCCAGGGAGAAACTACGGGGGAAGTCCATCCCTTGCCTGGCCAAACCGCACGAGGTGAAGTGATGGACCAATCCCAATGTAAGAAGAGGACCCGTAAGACGAGGAAAAGTCGCGGGTCCTCTTCTGACTCATCAAGGGGTGGAAGTGGTAGGAGAAAAGGGGGTGGGAAACTGAAGGTCATTGAGCTCAATCGGTCTTAATGGCAGTCCCCTCTCCACTGACGCTGGCCACCATTAATGTGGCCAGCATTAAGTCTGATACGGCTAGGTTTGCAGCCTTTGATTTTCTTGGCCGAGTTGAAGCTGACATTTTGTTTTTGCAGGAGACCAGGCTCTGTACTCTATCAGAGATAAACAGAGCAAGGAGGGAGTGGCGCAGGGGGCCCTCCTACTGGTCTCTTGCGGCTGAGCCGTATAGTGGAGTGGCGGTGCTTTTTACCGCAGAGGTGAAATGCCAGCGGCTGATCGAACTCGAAATGGGAAGGTGCCTAGTCTTAGACGTCCTCATGAAGGGGCAAAGCCTGCGCCTCATTAACATCTACGGTCCCCAGTCAAAGTGGGACCGTAAAAGCCTCTTTATGAAGATCAAGCCTTTTCTTTTTACGGGCAAACAAGTCATCTTTGGTGGGGATTTTAATACCATAACTAGACCCCAAGACCGAGGAGGTACCAGAGATAGACTGCCCTATGATGGCGTCGCGTTAAATAGCATAGTGAGTGAAGCTCGCCTGGAGGATATCCACATCAGGCATTCCCCAGGTCACCGTGGGTTCACCTTTCAGAGAGGAAGTGTTAGGTCCAGGATAGATAGGTTTTTTTTTTTTTGAAGGAGAATTCCGTCACCACCCCTGTGTCCGTGGTGGAGGTGGAGTTCTCCGATCACTGCCTAATTTTATTTTCTTTGAATATTTCAGAAACCCTCCGGAGAGGAAGAGGTTTGTGGAGGCTGAATTCGTCACTCCTTGAGGAGGCAGCTGTAAGACAAGCCTTTGAGGAGTTTCTTCAGGATCTGGTACTATTACTGGGTCTTGAGGGCACTAGGTCAGAGTGGTGGGAGATATTCAAAAAAAGGGTGGCGGGATTTTTCCGCCGGCTCTCAAGCCTCAGGTCACTGGACATGTACCGCATGTACAGTGCACTGAGGAAGAGACTTGAACATCTGGTCTCGACCGGAGGTAGCCAGGAGGATATCTCCGGTGTGAAGGCTTTGCTTAAAGGGTGTCAGTATGATAGGCACGCATCCTTGGTTCTTGAGAGGGATTTCGGGAAATACCGCTCGCCCGACCCCTACAGGAACTGTAAGATGTCAGTGACTTGTAAGACAGTAACAGGCCTGATTGACAGTACAGGATCCCTGACAAGATCCAGGTCAGGGATCTTGGAGGTCGTCAGGTCTTTCTACTCGAACCTTTTGGCAAAGAAGGAACTGAATTGGGATCGGATTTCAGGTTTCTTGGCTGAAGCCATTCCTGAGTCAGCAGAAGACCCTTCTTTTGGTGTTTTGATAGAACCTATAAGGGAAGAGGAAGTCGTCAGGGCTATTGAGGGTCTTGCCCTCAAGAAGTCACCTGGCCCAGATGGCTTAACATCTGAGTTCTATCGGACCTTTAAAGGAGCGTTGGCTCCCCTCTTGACTGACGTGCTTAATGAGTGTCTATCCTCGGGCACTCTGCCAAAGTCAATGAGGAGGTCCGCCCTTATAGTTCTGTCAAAGGGTAAGGATCCGAGCCGTATTGAGAACTGGCGGCCCATAGCACTTCTCAATACGGACCGAAAGATTCTGGCGAAGGTACTTTTCAACCGGCTGGTACAGTTTGCGCCCCGGCTCCTCTCGCCGGCTCAGCACTGCTCTATTCCCGGTCGTAGCACATTAAGTGCGGTCCTGAGTGTCAGGGAGGCTGTGGAGCAGAGTAGGGCAGGTCGGTGGAAGGGGTACTTGCTGTCCCTAGATCAGGCTAAGGCTTTTGACAGGGTGAATCATGAGTATTTGTGGTCAACTCTCTCGAGGTATGGCCTACCTGGGGGGTTCATTCAGTGGCTGCAGACCTTATACGCTGGGGCTGAGTCTTTCCCACTTGTGAATGGTTGGGTTGGTCGTCCTTTTGAGGTGGGGTCGGGCGTCCGACAGGGATGTCCCTTGAGCCCGCTACTGTATGTGTTCGCCATTGATCCCCTGATTAGACGGATTAATGGTGGGCCGGTGGCGGGAGTCAGGATGGACCTGGAGGGCACCGGCTCCCCTTTGAGGACAGTAGCCTACGCGGATGATGTCACCGCTCTTGTCTCGTCGCGGGAGGAGATTGAATGGGTGATGTCTGAAGTGGACAGTTACTCGGAGGCTTCCGGATCAGCTGTGAACAAGAACAAGTGTGGAAGCCTCTGGCTGGGAGGGGGAGAGCCTGGTTTTTCTCTCCCGGACACCCTCCCAGAACCCCAGGGGTCTGTAAAGATCTTAGGCATCCATTTTGGCCAGGGTGATTACCCACTCCAAAATTGGGAAGGTAGGCTTAAGGATGTCGCCCAGAGAGTTGATTGCTGGAAGGGTTGGTCCTTGACCCTGAGAGAAAGGGTTCACCTTGCCAAAGCCTTCCTGCTCCCGTTGGTGATCTATCTAGGTAGCGTCGGTGCCTTGCCAGAGTCTTGTTGGAGTAGGATCTGTTGCCTGTTCTTCCAACTGTTATGGGGGAACAGGCTCAACCTAATCAAGAGGGAGGTTACATACCGCACAAGGAGGCTAGGGGGGTTAAATATGGTTAACCCCGTGGTGTTCTTAATGAACACCTTTCTTAAGATCAATTTACCAAACCTCTCCGCCAAGGGGGCTCCTTCGTGGGTAGCCTCCTGCCAGGGGTGGTTTCGGCCCTTCTTCCAGAAATGGGAGGCAGGAGGGCAAGTGAAAGATCTTCGTGCACCCCATGGATATCTCCCGGCCTATGCTTCCCTGGTCTTGAAAGTGATTCGTCGGTGGGGTCTGGGGGCGTGGGAGATCAGGACTCAGTCAAGACGTTTTCTTGATGACAAAGTCCTGTTGACCCGTTTCCAGAAGCCTCTGGCGCTCAAAGATTGCCCAGGAGAAACCTTAGAGGGAGGGTTGCATTTTCTTAACTCCAAAAGGTTTCCTCGGAAGTTTTGGGATCTGACCTGGCGCTGCCTCCTAGGTAAGTTATATGTGAGGGGGAACTTGAAGTACCGGAACTCCGACGAGCGAGGCTGCCCTCGGGAGGAGTGTGGCGACATGCTGGAAAGCATGGAGCACTTCCTGCTTCAGTGCCCCTTCAATATAAGGGTTTGCAAATTGGTGGGGACCTCCACCGGTTGGCTGCGGCTGGCTGGCCTTTCCTACGCCGAGTGGGCCTATGGGGCATTCAAACACCTGGAGGGCAGGGACTGCCAGACACTTTTTATAGTTAGCGCAGTGGTTAGGTTCCACTTGTGGTCATCCCGGTGTCTAGTATCGACGCGAGGCAAAATCCTCCCGGAGGTGGAGGTGGTTAAAAACATCATGGTGGACCTGGTGAGGGTGCGCTCTCGGGAGTATGAGGGGTTGGGCGCAAAAAGGGCTGGTACCCTCTGGAGGGGTTTCACCTTTTCTGTTCCCTGAGGGATAGAATAAGGGATTAAAAGGTAGTTAGGTTAGGGCCAGATAGGGAAAGGGAGGGCAAGGTTTTGCACAAGAGGTGGGGTTTGTTTTTTTGGTAGGGAGGGACAGGTAGGGATAGGGTAGGGATAGATTGATAGATAGGGACATAGTGGTAGGGCAAGTAGGTAGGGACGGGCCTCTTGTGCTGTCTTCCTGGTGGAGGGCTGGTGTGTCACCACATAGGCATTTTGTTTTGGAAATAGGATGAAAGGGTAAGAGGCTTGAGGATAACCGACCCTAGGCCTGTGGGAGGTTTATGGGAGGGAAGGGGGTGTCAACGGTTTATATAAGATTGTGGGTTTTGTTATTGTATTTTGTCTGGTTTTCTTGTCTGGTATTTTGTTATTTGCTTTTGCCACTAAACATATTGTTTTTTGTTCATTTCCATTTTTTTCTATTTCCCATTGTATGTAGTTAAAAGGGTTTTTTTTTCTTAGGGGGGGTAGGTTGTTTGGGAGGGGGGTTTCTTTTGGGGGTGGAGGGTTTGATATATAGGTTTCGTGTGTCCGGCCTGGCTCTGGACTATGCGGACATGGGAGGACATGAGGCGGAGAGCCAGGTCGGTTTTCAGGGGCTCGGTGGCGGGTGGTGCCAGCACCAGTACTATGCAGACATGGGAGGACATGGGGGCGTGGTGCTGGCCGGGTGTGGTGAAGGGAAAAAAAAAAAAAAAAAATTTCTAATAAGTTTCAGTTGGGGTTTTTGTTAGTTTTCTGTTAGTGTTATATGTTTTCCATTGTATATTACTTATTTGGATTTTCTTTTGTTTCCAAGATAGGTAGAGTTTTGACTGGCGGATGACTGAAGAAAGACTGGAGAGTGAAAGGCGGAGTGAAAGGCAGAATGGATGGGGGCTGATTTGCGGCTGGATTTTCTTTTGGTCTTTAATTTTGTCCCGGTTTCTTGTATCTTATTTATTGATGTTGTTTATGCTATGTTTTGGATTTATGTATTGTTTCTGTTTATGGGTTTTATATTGTATTTTCGTATGTGACAGTTTGTGAATTTTTACTTTTCTAATAAAAATAGTTCCAATTCCTGGACAACCTCTTTAAAGGATTTATCCATCTTTCTAATATTGATGGCCTGTCCTTAGGATAGGCCATCAATATTACATCTGCGATGATACAACAGCCAGGACCTCTGCAGATCAGCTTTTCCAGGACAGTGCGGCTACAGGTAAAGGTAACAATTCTTGGAGCCACGCTGTTCACTTGTCATACAAGGTGTAGCAGTAGGTTTAGGTAGTGCAGTGGTGCACATGGTATAGTGGGTGAGCAGCATGGCTCCCGTCATGTTATTACCTTTAGCCGCCCTGTCTCGGTACCGCTGATCTGCAGGGGTCCTGATGGTGGGCCCCTAGAAACAATTCCACTGGTGGGCCCTAGACATCCCAGTCCGACACTGGGTGCAGGGTTTGGGGAGAGCCCCGGCACAGATGATACAAGAGTCTTAATAAATTTATTACGGGCAGCATGGTGGCTCAGTGGTTAGCACTGCAGCGCTGGAGTCCTGGGTTCGAATCCTGCCGAGGACAACATCTGCTAGGAGTTTGTATGTTCTCCCCGTGTTTGCGTGGGTTTCCTCCGGGTACTCCGGTTTCCTCCCACACTCCAAAGACATACTGATAGGGAAAGTAGATTGTGAGCCCTATATGGGACAGTGACTGTCAATGTCTGTAAAGCGCTGCGGAATATGATGGCGATATATAAATAAGCATAATAAATAAATAGGGGATTATTATGGGAAAGCTGTATTTGGCCCTATTTGTCACTACAGCTTACATTGCACGCTGCCACCACATCCGCATGACTGCGGCACAACAAGACATACGTAACCCTGGAAAGCTGGGTGACAAAACGTGAAAGCTGCAATGATGTCATTTCTCCTTGTTGTATAAAGTAACCCAGCTTTCCCAGAGTCAAGCTGCACCACATATATACAGTCATATGAAAAAGTTTGGGCACCCCTATTAATCTTAATCATTTTTAGTTCTAAATATTTGGGTGTTTGCAACAGCCATTTCAATTTGATATATCTAATAACTGATGGACACAGTAATATTTCAGGATTGAAATGAGGTTTATTGTACTAACAGAAAATGTGCAATATGCATTAAACCAAAATTTGACCGGTGCAAAAATTTGGGTACCCTTATCATTTTATTGATTTGAATACTCCTAACTACTTTTTACTGACTTACTGAAGCACAAAATTGGTTTTGTAACCTCACTGAGCTTTGAACTTCATAGCCAGGTGTATCCAATCATGAGAAAAGGTATTTAAGGTGGCCAATTGCAAGTTGTTTTCCTATTTGAATCTCCTCTGAAGAGTGGCATCAAGGGCTCCTCAAAACAACTCTCAAATGATCTGAAAACAAAGATTGTTCAACATAGTTGTTCAGGGGAAGGATACAAAAAGTTGTCTCAGAGATTTAAGCTGTCAGTTTCCACTGTGAGGAACATAGTAAGGAAATGGAAGACCACAGGGACAGTTCTTGTTAAGCCCAGAAGTGGCAGGCCAAGAAAAATATCAGAAAGGCAGAGAAGAAGAATGGTGAGAACAGTCAAGGACAATCCACAGACCACCTCCAAAGAGCTGCAGCATCATCTTGCTGCAGATGGTGTCACTGTGCATCGGTCAACAATACAGCACACTTTGCACAAGGAGAAGCTGTATGGGAGAGTGATGCGAAAGAAGCCGTTTCTGAAAGCACGCCACAAACAGAGTCGCCTGAGGTATGCAAAAGCACATTTGGACAAGCCAGCTTCATTTTAGAAGAAGGTCCTGTGGACTGATGAAACAAAGATTGAGTTGTTTGGTCATACAAAAAGGCGTTATGCATGGCGTCAAAAAAACACAGCATTCCAAGAAAAACACTTGCTACCCACTGTAAAATTTGGTGGAGGTTCCATCATGCTTTGGGGCTGTGTGGCCAATGCCGGCACCGGGAATCTTGTTAAAGTTGAGGGTCGCATGGATTCAACTCAGTATCAGTAGATTCTTGAGAATAATGTACAAGAATCAGTGACGAATTTGAAGTTACGCCGGGGATGGATATTTCAGCAAGACAATGATCCAAAACACAGCTCCAAATCTACTCAGGCATTCATGCGGAGGAACAATTACAATGTTCTGGAATGGCCATCCCAGTCCCCAGACCTGAATATCATTGAACATCTGTGGGATAATTTGAAGCGGGCTGTCCATGCTCGGCGACCATCAAACTTAACTGAACTGGAATTGTTTTGTAAAGAGGAATGGTCAAAAATACCTTCATCCAGGATCCAGGAACTGATTAAAAGCTACAGGAAGCGACTAGAGGCTGTTATTTTTGCAAAAGGAGGATCTACTAAATATTAATGTCACTTTTCTGTTGAGGTGCCCATACTTTTGCACCAGTCAAATTTTGGTTTAATGCATATTGCACATTTTCTGTTAGTACAATAAACCTCATTTCAATCCTGAAATATTACTGTGTCCATCAGTTATTAGATATATCAAATTGAAATGGCTGTTGCAAACACCCAAATATTTAGAACTAAAAATGATTACGATTAATAGGGGTGCCCAAACTTTTTCATATGACTGTATATATATATATATATATATAGTGGTCATGGGGATGCATTATTATATTCCTAGCCATTCAGGCTCTAGGAAACAGATTCAATGGTTTGTGCCACAAAACATGTCCATTCCCTGAAGACAAGGACAGGAAATGTGTTCCGTAAGACAATCTGCTTTATGTGGGACATAGAGGAGTATTGTATGAGCAGGAGCCGGATATACATGACATAAATCATTAGGGGCTCCTTCCCTGCTCCGCCACCTAAAGGAGTGCCTGAGAAAGGTTACTAAAGGGTTAAGACATCACCACTACTGGACTCTCCATGCTAGGATAAGAAATAGAGATAAGATCCATCTTCAGACAACTCCACTGGGCAGTATCTCAGGCCTTCTCCTAACGCAGGAAGAGGAGCTCTCACTGGGACCTAGAGGGGGCGCTCTGCAGCACTGCATGATCTACTGCACACTCTCAGCCTCCTCATGTGATGGGCCAGAAGGGGGCGCTGCAGATGCACCTTTCTCTCTATGATAAAGCGGCCCTGGTTCCATCTCTTTAGCAGATTTTTCTGTTTTCTTTAACTTCTTTAAGCAAATCATGAATTTTGTCCTTGTAGAAAACATAAAACTCTTCTGGGTCATCTGAATCTGAGATTAACCCCTCATGTGAGTCAGAGCTGGAGGAGCTTCGTGCAGGTCCCTGAGGTGAGGGAGACCTTCTGGCCAGTGGCATAACTAGGAATGGCTGGGCCCCAAGGCGAACATTTGACATGGGGCTCCCCCGAACTGCTGCCCCCAAACCCCCCCGCACAAACCTGGCCCCTACACACACTATTATGCCCCATAGTGGCCCCTGCGCACAGTATTATGCCCCATAGTGGCCCCTGCGCACAGTATTATGCCCCATAGTGGCCCCTGCGCACAGTATTATGCCCCATAGTGGCCCCTGCGCACAGTATTATGCCCCATAGTGGCCCCTGCACACAGTATTATGCCCCATTGTGGACCACCCATGAACAATTATTATACTCTATATAATGAACGGAGAATCAGGGGAGGATACAAACATAAAAAACAATGGTACTTACCTGTCCCTGGCTCCGGCACACTCCCCGCTACTTCGGCCATCTTCAATGTTGGACCAGATCTCGCGTGAGCCTGGTCGCCATCGCGATGCATAATGATGTAGGCTCGGCTCACGTGACATCACCAAACAGGCCCGGAGCCTGCGGAGCGTAGGAGAGGTAAGTTACAGTGGTTTTTTTTGTGTTCCCTCACCTCCCCTGGCCCTCCAATCATTATACTCGGGGGTTATAATGATAGCTGTGTTAGTGGAGTCCGCAGGCCCGCGGTCTTACTTACCCATCCCCGCTCCCAGTCACCTCCGCCTCCGCAGAATGGGAAGCACAGGTAGTTACACCCCTGCTTCTGGCCCTTTTAGAGGAGTGAGCAGACTTTTCCTCCTGAAACACCTCAGTAAGCTGCTCCTTAAACCACTCCATACAGGCTTTAGGATGGTCTCCTGGAGAGGAGGCCACAGGTGAGGAACAATCCACACAGGTATCTGCTACCAGGTCCTCAGGCAGGGGCTGCTGCATCTACTGCGACCCCTGTGTCTGGACTTATGGCTCCTCTCTCTGCTATCCCGCAGACATCTAAACAGAACACAAACACATATCAGTGCTCCAGCATGTGAAGAGTTAAAGTGCATAGAGGAATCAGAGCAGAGCGAAACGCAGAAGGGTAAACAAAATGGAGCTGCTCAGGACATTCAGCCTTACTTACCTCAGTAAGCAGAGGGCGGAGCAGGAGGCGAGTGCGCCATGCTGCCGGTTACTGGCTCCATCTATAGGAAGTGAACAATGCCCCTCACTCCAGTGCGCCGCATCTCTTCCTGTGTGCCGTTACCTCACTTCCTGTGTGCCGTTACCTCACTTCCTGTGTGCCGTTACCTCTTTCTGTGTGCCGTTACTTCACTTCCTGTGTGCCGTTACCTCACTTCCTGTGTGCCGTTACCTCACCTCTTGTGTGCCGTTACCTCACTTCCTGTGTGCCGTTACCTCACCTCCTGTGTGCCGTTACCTCACTTTCTGTGTGCCGTTACTTCACTTCCTGTGTGCCGTTACCTCACTTCCTGTGTGCCATTACCTCACTTCCTGTGTGCTGTTACCTCACTTCCGCCGTTACCTTATTTCTGGTGGTTTGCCCACACTGTTGATGGATGACAGTCCTGGAGCAACATGCATCATTTCTGGACGAGCACGCACCATTTCCAGTGCATTATATGTAGTGAATTGCTGGGCTTGGTGCGTATACTTCAGGGAGTACCCGCAGTGCCTCCATGTGCTACCAACCATGTCTAGTGGGGAACTCCTGAACAGGTAATTCCACCAACGTGTGTGTGAACCAAGGCCAGTCCAAATAGAAAACAATCGGCATCATCTTGGAACAGCTTCAGAACTGAGGGACAGGGACCCATCCCTGTATACAGCCCGGAAGCCACGAAACTGCCGAACAATCCGTAACACATCCTGTCTCCTCAAGCACCTAGCGAGAAATAAGACATACAAAGTGTCCTGACTACTTCCTTAGATTTATAGGAGAGGTCCTTGTTAATTCATTGATTGTTTGTTTGCTATGGCTGACTAACCTGTCTCTCTGGTTGTACTTAGGGGGCTAAAACCCTTGTGTAATTATGTAATTGTTTAATTGTGTAATTGTGCTGCCGTAGGACATCCAGGAAACATATTTTTTTATTTTATTTAACCCCGTACTACTATATCACGCTGAGCGTATAATTAACATTCAGCATGGTATTAGTACGGCACTGTAATCAGGTGCGCACAGAACCTGTGCCTGGGGCATTACTACCGGCTCTCAGCAGGGCCCGGACCGACTGCTGGGGTCGGAAGATAATCCAATTACGATGGATTAACCAAGATTGTTTCCTCCTTCCCCCCCACCCCCCCCTGTGAAAGATCCTCAGTGCGCCAACACCGCTGTGGCCCCACCTGAGTCCTCTTTCATATAAAAACCACACTCACCGCCAGTGAATGTCGGGTTCACAAGATAAATACAAGACAAGCTTTCTAAATTTTATATATTTATTAACCCCTAAAAGGGTCGGTATTGAAATCTAACATATACAGATCAGAACAGATATGCAGATATATACAAGCATTAACAGTTACTAGTTACAAGATACAGTACAAATAAAATAAAAAGGAAAAAGGTGAAATAATTACTTTACCACACATGTCCTTGATGTGGTTCTGTAGTCCAACACTCACACATGGCATGTGTGAGTCACCAGTGGAGGCTTCTTGGCATGTGGCATTAACTCCTAGCATGTAGCATCACAGTCTCTCAGCATTAGTCCAATAGTCTCATTACAAAAATCTCCTCATGGTCTGTCTCAACTCCATAGCATAATCTCCATAGCATCAACTCCTTAGCATCCTCTCCTCCCACTGACTCTTACCTCATCTTTTATACTCTTTATGCCACCTCCCAGAATGAGGTCACCGGCGGCAGCTGGTCTCATAGAATAATCCAGTCAAGTCCAGATCTTTTGTATGTAGATGAGACCAAATGACCTGACACAATGTTATCAGCCATATCTGGTCAACCAGTGCAGCTGGACAATGCATGTTTGTTTGATCAGTCGGGACTGTGTATGAATTCAATGGAGCCCTATTGTTCCAGCCCGGCCACTACTGCCAATATATACCTAGGCTCATAGCTGCACACAGTATGAATAAATGGAACTAGATGAGAAATACACTACCCAGAGACCAAAATACAGCTGAGTTATAGCCACACTTAAGCAGAATCATCACACCCCCCCCCCCCCCCGTTGCCCCTTGGACCCCCTGCGATAAGATCACAGGTTACGAGGGGTTGCCAGGAGGCCGGGCCACAGCTTCATGATTGTCTATGCACAGCTCCAATAGGAACTACTGAGCGATGTTCTGAAATACTATGTGTCGGGGGAACACCCCGACTCTTCTGATCTGCAGGTATGCCATGAGGTGCCAAATTAGAGATACAGTGGGGAAAAAAGTATTTAGTCAGCCACCAATTGTGCAAGTTCTCCCACTTATAAAGATGAGGCCGGCCTGTAATTGTCATCATAGGTAGACCTCAACTATGAGAGACAAAATGAGAAAACTAATCCAGAAAATCACATTGTCTGATTTTTAAAGAATTTATTTGCAAACTATGGTGGAAAATAAGTATTTGGTCAATAACAAAAGTTCATCTCAATCCTTTGTTCTATCTCCTTTGTTGGCAATGACAGAGGTCAAACGTTTTCTGTAAG
This sequence comes from Leptodactylus fallax, assembly GCA_947044405.1. NCBI lineage: Eukaryota > Metazoa > Chordata > Amphibia > Anura > Leptodactylidae > Leptodactylus > Leptodactylus fallax. Next base: position 466,441 of record CAMRHE010000395.1, read on the forward strand.
CCTTCACAAGGTTGGCACACACTGTTGCTGGTATGTTGGCCCATTCCTCCATGCAGATCTCCTTTGTTGGGGTTGAGATCTGGAGACTGGCTAGGCCCCTCCAGGACCTTGAAATGCTTCTTACGAAGCCGCTCCTTCATTGCCCTGGCGGTGTTCTTGGGATCATTGTCATGCTGAAAGACCCAGCCACGTTTCATCTTCAATGCCCTTGCTGATGGAAGGAGGTTTGCACTCAGAATCTCACCATACATGGCCCCATTCATTCTTTCATGTACACGGATCAGTCGTCCTGGTCCCTTTGCAGAGAAACAGCCCCATACATGATGTTGCCCCCCCCATGCTTCACAGTAGGTATGGTGTTCTTTGGATACAACTCAGCATTCACTCTCCTCCAAACACCACGAGTTGTGTTTCTACCAAACAGTTCTACTTTGGTTTCATCTGACCATATGACATTCTCCCAATACTCTTCTGGAACATCCAAATGCTCTCTAGCAAACTTCAGACGGGCCCGGATATGTCCTGGCTTAAGCAGGGGGACACGTCTGGCACTGCAGGATCTGAGTCCCTGGCGGCGTAGTGTGTTACTGACGGTAGCCTTTGTTACGTTAGTCCCAGCTTTCTGCAGGTCACTCACTAGGTCCCCCCGTGGGGTTCTGGGATTTTTGCTCACCGTTCTTGTGATCATTTTGACCCCACGGGGTGAGATCTTGCGTGGAGCCCCTGATGGAGGGAGATTATCAGTGGTCTTGTATGTCTTCCATTTTCTAATTATTGCTCCCACAGGTGATTTCTTCACACCAAGCTGCTTGCCTATTATTATCTCCTATCTCTCTCCAGTCCTAACACTACACTAATCCCCAGAACCCCCCACACTGTATTATCTGTGTTTAATTTCCTATTAGTCTTATTTTTTCTGAAACTTTAACCCTAATGTTTCTGTACAAAATCACCATCTCCACCACCATAAACTTTCTATGATGCCTACAAGTCATCAGTGACCTTAGACCTACAACGGTGGTTGGTTGATTTCCACCAAGGACGACTATATAGTAAACGAATGAATGGCTGAGCTCTGTGATACGTTACAATTAGACCTGTAGTTGTATCTACAATAAGAGCTGAGATTTATCATTTTAAGCCCTCTATTCTCTCAGTTCTCTGATGCACCAAGGAATAGCCCACACTCCATAATGTATAAATCACTCATTGTTTATTAGACTGCAGCAGTTCTTTCTGGGCTATTAGCCCGATCTCTTTTTAGGTGTCACCCCCTACACTGTATAAATAACAACCAGATAATGATATGTCCATATATCGTATATTATATATTTCACACAGGGTGTCCTTCCTGTTTCATGGTGACAATTCAGCTTCACTGCTTATATCCACAAGACTTTTCCTCCATGGATCCCGGTCACATTGACCTCGAAGATACAATAATGTCACCCAAATAGAGACTCTTATTAGCTGTTTAATATCTGTGAATTTCAAACAAGAATGGTCTTATTTTCCATAAACTCCCCCGTGTGACTTCTCTGATGATCATTAAATTTGGCTTTTGAAATAAAACATTTCCCACAATCTGAACATGAATATGGCTTCTCTCCTTTGTGAATTCTCTGATGTTTAATGAGATGTGATTTTTCTGTAAAATGTTTTCCACATTCAGAACATGAATATGGCTTCTCTCCTGTGTGAATTCTCTGATGTCTAATGAGACTTGATTTTTGTGCAAAATGTTTTCCACATTCAGAACATGAATATGGCTTCTCTCCTGTATGAATTCTCTGATGCACAAAAAAAATATCCTTTTTCAGAAAACATTTACCGCACTCTGAACATGAATACGGCTTCTCTCCTGTGTGAAGTCTCTCATGTGTAACAAGACTTCCTTTCTGAGTAAAACATTTCCCACACTCTAAACATGAATATGGCTTCTCTGCAGTGTGAATTCTCCTATGTTTAACAAGAGCTGCTTTATCTGCAAAACCTTTCCCACATTCTGAACATGAATACGGCTTCTCTCCTATATGAATTCTCCCATGTGTAATAAGATTTGATTTATTTGTAAAACATTTTCCACATTCAGAACATGAATACGGCTTCTCTCCTGTATGAATTCTCTGATGCACAACAAAATGATTCTTCATCATAAAACATTTACCACATTCTGAACATGAATACGGCTTCTCTCCTGTGTGTATTCTCTGATGCACAACAAAATTATTCTTCTTTATAAAAGATTTCCCACACTCTGAACACAAATATGGCTTCTCTCCTGTGTGATTTTTCTCATGTGTAATGAGACTTGATTTATCTATAAAACATTTTCCACATTCAGAACATGAATATGGCTTCTCTCCTGTATGAATTCTCTGATGCACAACAAAATTATTCTTCTTTATAAAAGATTTCCCACACTCTGAACATGAATAGGGCTTCAATCCTGTGTGAATTTTCTGATGTCTAATGAAACTTGATTTATCTGAAAAATGTTTTCCACATTCAGAACATGAATATGGCTTCTCTCCTGTATGAATTCTCTGATGCACAACAAAATGATTCTTCATCACAAAACATTTTCCACACTCTGAACATGAATATGTCTTCTCTCCTGTATGAATTCTCTGATGCACAACAAAAAGATTTTTCATCATAAAGCATTTCCCACACTCTGAACATGAGTACGGCTTCTCTCCAGTGTGAATTTTCTGATGTCTAACGAGACTTGATTTATCTATAAAACATTTTCCACATTCAGAACATGAATATGGCTTCTCTCCTGTATGAATTCTCTGATGCACAACAAAATGATCTTTTTTCATAAAACTTTTACCACATTCTGAACATGAATATGGTTTCTCTCCTGTGTGGATTTTCTCATGTGTAATAAGACTCGATTTATAAGTAAAACATTTCCCACACTCTGCACATGAATATGGCTTCTCTCCTGTGTGACTTCTCTGATGATCACTTAGTTTGGCTTTAGATATAAAAGATTTCTCACATTCTGAACATGAATACGGATTCTCTCCTATATGAATTTTTTCATGTTTTTCAAGATTTGATTTATGGCTAAAACATTTCCCACATTCTGGACATATAAATGACTTTTTGTCCGTGTGACTTCTCTCATATGAAACAAAATTTGATTTATCATTGAAATATTCTCCATGTTCTGAACATGAATATGGCTCATCTCCTGGGTGAATTATCTGTGTAAGAAGACCTGAGCTTTTATTAGACTCTTTTCCACCTTCCCATTGAAACCTTTTTCCCTCTTTGTGGCTGGTACTTGTGGTCACAATCTGTGGTTGGTCAGAAGGTTCCTCATGATTCGGGGGATTATATGATGGATCTGTACTGTGACGTCCTGGATGTACATTAGGGGTATATACGATATCTTCATCTTCTACTTTATAGTTTACCTGAAGGTTCTTACTGGGATTTTCTGTAGGATTAAAATGGATTTGATGATTTTTTTTTAAAAATACAAAGTAGAGAAATTTATAACAGGCTGGAAACACACAAGCAGATTATAATATAATCAATGACAAAGCCCTGAGAGATAGAGAGAGACATTACTCTTAAAGGGAATGTGTAACTAAATTCTTATTCATGTAAATGACTGTTTCTTAAGTTTTTAGATTTTTTTTTGGCATTTAAAACAAAAAAAAACCTACAAATATATATATATCTACACACACACACACATTTCCCAATGTTGAACACTAGAGGCAGCATCATCTGTGTACTGTACCCTATCTCCTACATATTTAGTTGCTTAAGGACCTATGATGATGTCACTCTAGCTCCTTAAGCAACAGTAGCTTCACAAATACATCTCTGCACTACTACATTTGAAGCGTATAAAAAGCAGTTAAAATGTACAGCTCAGATAACTGTAGCAGCCGCATGGACACAGTCTTTTACGCTTTAACAGTCTTTTATGCTTTTTAGAAGCTTTATGTGTAGCTGCGGAAAGCTGTATTTGTATCATTGTGATGCTTAAGAACCACCCTTGAAGATATCATCATCGACTAGAAACCATCTGTGTATTGTGATGCATTTACCTAGTACACAGACGATGCTCCTTTACGTGAGTAGCAGCGGGAAGTATGAAAGGTTTTTTTAAAAATATTTCCAAAAAGTTCTAAAATTAACAAACAATAATTTTGTTACTTTTTTTTTTTCTGGTAACACCTTTTAAGGTTACCAACCCTTCCAAATTTAATTCAGTCTCTTCTATTCATATGTATGTAGTTATATTTATGAAGTAGAAGGAATTGGTCACTTTATCGTTACTGCGGTCCAGCCAGTCGCAACGTGGCTATTGACGGAGGGGCATGTGACCAGACTTGAGCATCAGTGGCTTACATTGAATAGGTTATTCAATGAACGGATCTGGTCACGTGCTCCTCCATCTGTGGCCATGTTGGGTGTGTAAACAGGGGCCTGGACTATACACAAGGGTGCGGTGATGAGGGGTATATAGCAGTATATTAGTAAGGGGCTCACATAATATAGCGGCCAATCCCTTTATTATATACGCAAAATCATGTAAATATATGTGATGGGGTGTATGGAGAGGGCTCAGGAGATGTCCATACACAGCGGATGCCGGATGTTTAACACAACCATTACCCACCGCTAACACCACATTTATACAGTATTTTTCATGCTTTAATGCCTTTTAAAAAATGTAAATCTTTGCAAAATATAAAAATATTCTGACAACATTTTCTGATTTCCGTGTTCGGAGCTGTGTAAGGAATCTTGTAATGCGGGATAAGATATAGTCTTTATTGATACTGTAGGGAAGGTGCGGCGGACTGATCACTATGTTTTTAGGAGGTAAAGCCTTGGCCATTACAATTTATATTTTCCAGCTATGGCAGTCACTGTATGGTTTACAGATTTTTAGAGGAATGTTTCACCAAAAATGGCTTTTTATTTAAAAAAAAGTTTTTGATGAGAAACACATTGTTTATTAATTTGTGACATTTATTTCATGTTATTATTATTTTTCTTTTAAAAGCAAAATATCCTGCAATCTTCACTCTCTCCACTAAGCCTTATAGCAGCCTTACACTTGCTAATTCTGAAGGGGTTTTCACTGCATCAGTGACCTCATTTATATCACAATCGAGACAGAAAGGATCACAACAGACGTTCACACCTGTACAGATAACATCCATAGTGACCCATCATTACATCACTACTGACAACAGATGCTACAGAGCATGTCTAGAAAATTATCCCACAGACCCCAAAGGCTCCAGACTATTGCTACCTATGGCCATGACTATACTGTAAAGCATATCACTAATTGTTGTAAACAGGGAAAAAGAGAAGCTCAGGGATTTCTTTTTACTTGTATATTTGGCATTACAATATGTATTTTTAGACCCCCTAGGCAACGATCATTTCAATATGGCGGCACCCTTGGAGTCAGATCTGTTTAGATTCAACAGTCGCTTTTTGACTGTGGAGGGTTAACACCTACAGTTGGCGCTGGCGCGGCTCATGGCAGGTATTGGCTGTATTATACAGCGGGTACCCACCATGTATGGAGAGGGCTCGGCTCCTGAGCATTCACCGTAAAACCCCTCAAGACCAATAGTTGTTAAGGGGGTAAGTCGTCACCGAGAATCCGAAATATCAGAGCCCGGACCAGACTTGTATTTTCCTTCTCAGCTTATTGTGACTGGGGACGATATTCAGTTCTAGATAATCCTCAACCCTTTCTGACACTCGGACCCCAAGGTATTGTCCCCGGGGAAGAACCTCAACAAATTATTCCTATTAATCTTTAGGATATCCAAGGAGAATAAGAGAGACTTCCCCCAATGTATTCACTATGACTAATGACAGGATGGAGAGGGAGACGCTCCTGCCCCAGTCTGAACAGTACCAGAAACTCCTCACATCTATCTCCAGTAGTCCAGTATTCACACAACGCTCCGGTATAACTTCTGCTTTATGGCTTATAGTTCTGTTCTTAGTTTAATAGCTGGAATTACTTTCTGCCCGGAGAGTTACTGGAAGGAGCTCTAAGGGGGAACCAACCTTAAGAAACCTGTGAATTCTCCTTCTCCATTCATTACTCCGTACCTGTGGTAACACCTCCTGGAATTTCCTCCTCCACTTCCCTCTTACACAGGTGATGGCCCCTCATCCTCTCTTCTTCAGCCTCCGCTTTAATATTAGTCACATCTTCTCCCTGATTTGTCACAGGTCACAATTCAGTACAATCCAGCAGAAATACAGGTGGGAAATCTAACAGAGCAACATAAGAAAGCAGCAAAATCTCTGAGGCCATGTATGAGTGCAGGAGCGGCGAGCTCCACCCCCTATATAGATGTGCCCCAGGACTCAGCAGCGCCATCTACCCCACTTCTAGGGGTAGTTATGGGGTGACCCTAAATAACATTATATATAATGTCTTCCCTCGTAGTCTTCAGCTGTTTGGCCTGTGCAAAGGGGTTCTCATTTTCTTTCATATGGAGTTTGCCATGCTGTTACCGTGACAGTCTCCATTCACAGTCTCTTCCAGGGTCTGAGCTGCCCATGTACACCCTTGACCAGCATGGTGACCTGGGTTCCAGTATCAGACAGGGCAGCTCAATTCCACCAATGTTGGCCCTCACCACAAGGCTCTCTCCTGCTATGTCTACTGCTTCTACATTAGGCCATCGGTAACAGTCCCTGTGGTTTGCTCCTCAACCATCGGCTGCTCTAGTTCAAACATCCCAGCGAAGTGTGGACCCCAGAAGTGAGTAACTTCTCACCAAGGGCCCCTTCTCGTGGCACAACCAACACAACTGGTTCATAAAATGAGAAGATCCTGTCTTCTGTGTATGGCCCCGCTCATGCATGGCACCTGCGCCACCCATTTCTCTTCCTTCGAGAAGAGAGTCACCTTGAGCATCTTCTGTATGGAGGTGCCCTCTCGTTCAGCGGGACGTCCTTTGCAGGAGGCACCTTCAGTAGAGGAACTATTGACAAGGCTTCTGTCTGTTCCTCCCTCTCTCAGGTGATGGCTTCTCTGACTACCTGTCAGCCGGACTTCTGAGGCACCATCTCAGATCTCTCTCTCAGGATTGTCTTTAGCAACTTGTTCTGGGGCCTAAGAGACACTGATCACACAGTGTTGTCTCCACACCCGCCAGGTACTCACTGCTCATCCCCGTCTTCCTCCACAGCATGGCTAGAAGCTCCTAGAGTCAGAATGCCAATAAGGTCAAGGCCTCATCTTGTCCTTGTGTTCAGAAGCCGCCATATACTTCCTCCAGTGGCCCACAGATCAAAGGTTCTCCTGTGTTTGGCCGGCTGTAACATCACTTCTTCCTGGACTCTTCCTCCAGCATGCTCAGGGTTTGTTCCACCTTCAAATGAGGAGCCACATTACACATTCTGGCTACCAACTCCAACCTCTCCTTTCAGTTCTGTAGAACATTGGAGCTGTCAAACATCAGGAGATGGTTCCTGAGCGCTCCTACTGACACTGCCTCAGCCTGGGATGGGGCTGGTGTCCTGGCTTAGAAGGTCACCGCTGCAGGTATCTCCCTCTGGGAGGGCAACACCAACTTGGTGCAGGATCTGAAACTGTGTCCATCCTGTCAAATAGCACCAAATACAGGTGGATGGTGTGAAGGATGCCGCTTGTGCCTGTCTCCATCTTACATTTCTTTCTCAGCTCTGCTCAGAGCTCATCCCCTCCTTTACTGAAACCTGTTATTTATGGGATGAAACTTCTTCGTGCCTTATGCAATAGTTATGTGCTAAGATTTATGTGACAGCCTTCTCTTTGTCTCTGCAATGTATAACCACACCCACAATGTATAAAAACCTCACCATCCGCCATCAAAGACCAGACTCCATCTTGGTCACATACTTGCACCTTGTGACTGTCTGTTTCTCTGAGCCGTCTCATATATCATTTTATACTAATTTGGACTTCCATACGGTGATACTTAGAGCGGATTGCGCTCACAATGGACACAGAAATGGCAACTGGGTTAGGAGTTTCAACAACTTTACTAGTCTTTGAGAAGGAAGAACAACTTGACACAGGAGATGAACAAAGAGTTAACAATATTGTCTTCCTCTCGTAGTCTTCAGCAGCCTGTACAAGGGGAGTCTCCCTCTCCCTCACATGTTGTTTGCCGGGCTGTTACCACAGCTGCTTTCTCTTTGCTGGTAGTTGCCATTGCACACCCTCGGAGGGTCTGAAGCCTCCATTCTACATCTCTCCAGGCTCCATTGCTCGGTCTCTCCTCAGCCTGTCTTCCCGGCCTCCAGATCATGCCCTACTCTTGGACTGTCTGTATGACTACTGACACCACATCAGAGGCTGGATAAAGACACTTGCCACTCCGCCTCTTCTCCCCTCCACCCCCTGTAATACTATAAATTATCAAGCCGTGCAAGGACTCATGTTTTGTAGGATGAGTTGTAGATGTTACTGGTACTATTTTAGGGTATGTAGAATTTTTCCGTCGGGGCGTTCACGGTGCAGAATAAATAATTTTATATTTATTGGCTTGGATAATTCCATACATGGGGGACATCGGAGCAGAGATAGAGCCCCCTCCGAGTGTAACTGCTCAGTTACTGCTGTCACAGGAGACTCACAGCAGAGGGCGTTATATCCCCGTATATACAGATGTAGCAGTGATAACCCGAATTTCTGCAACATACACACATACATCTATATGTCTCCCCTTACCATGTGATGTCCGGGGGGGCCGGTGATCCTCCATCATCACCTCCTTGTACCGATCCTTGTGTCCTTCTAAATACTCCCACTCCTCCATGGAGAAATAGACAGCGACATCCTGACACCTTATAGGAACCTGACAACACAATGATACAGTCATCACCCAGACCCCTCCAGTGCTGTTACTGGAGAATTTCCCAGCATTCCCAGCAGTGTCACCTCTCCAGTCAGCAGCTCAATCATCTTGTTGGTGAGTTCTAGAATCTTCTGCTCATGTATCAGGGAGAGAGGGGGAGGCTTTGTGATGGGGCCCCGGCTCCTGCTCCATCCTCCTCCTGGCTCTGTGATGGGGCCCCGGCTCCTGCTCCATCCTCCTCCTGGCTCTGTGATGGGGCCCCGGCTCCTGCTCCATCCTACTCCTGGCTCTGTGATGGGGCCCCGGCTCCTGCTCCATCCTCCTCCTGGCTCTGTGATGGGGCCCCGGCTCCTGCTCCCCTCTCCTGATTCCTCGACATGGCTGCTGGAGGCCACACAGTCCCCCGATGTCTTAACTAGTGAGTATTCCTGTGTATGAAGAGAGACAGTTAGAAGTACAGTGGGGAAAAAAAGTATTTAGTCGGCCACCAATTGTGCAAGTTCTCCCACTTATAAAGATGAGGCCGGCCTGTAATTGTCATCATAGGTAGACCTCAACTATGGGAGACAAAATGAGAAAACTAATCCAGAAAATCACATTGTCTGATTTTTAAAGAATTTATTTGCTAATTATGGTGGAAAATAAGTATTTGGTCAGTAACAAAAGTTCCTCTCAATACTTTGTTCTAGCTCCTTTGTTGGCAATGACAGAGGTGAAACGTTTCCTGTAAGTCTTCACAAGGTTGGCACACACTGTTGCTGGTATGTCGGCCCATTCCTCCATGCAGATCTCCTCTAGAGCAGGGATGTTTTGGGGCTGTCGCTGGGCAACACGGACTTTCAACTCCCTCCAAAGGTTTTCTATGGGGTTGAGATCTGGAGACTGGCTAGGCCACTCCAGGACCTTGAAATGCTTCTTACGAAGCCGCTCCTTCGTTGCCCTGGCGGTGTGCTTGGGATCATTGTCATGCTGAAAGACCCAGCCACGTATCATCTTCAATGCCCTTGCTGATGGAAGGAGGTTTGCACTCACAATCTCATGATACATGGCCCCATTCATTCTTTCATGTACACGGATCAGTCGTCCTGGTTCCTTTGCAGAGAAACAGCCCCATACATGATGTTGCCCCCCCCCCATGCTTCACAGTAGGTATGGTGTTCTCTGGATACAACTCAGCATTCACTCTCCTCCAAACACCACGAGTTGTGTTTCTACCAAACAGTCCTACTTTGGTTTCATCTGACCATATGACATTCTCCCAATACTCTTCTGGAACATCCAAATGCTCTCTAGCAAACTTCAGACGGGCCCAGATATGTACTGGCTTAAGCAGGGGGACACGTCTGGCACTGCAGGATCTGAGTCCCTGCCGGCGTAGTGTGTTACTGACGGTAGCCTTTGTTACGTTAGTCCCAGCTTTCTGCAGGTCACTCACTAGGTCCCCCCGTGTGGTTCTGGGATTTTTGCTCACCGTTCTTGTGATCATTTTGACCCCACGGGGTGAGATCTTGCGTGGAGCCCCTGATGGAGGGAGATTATCAGTGGTCTTGTATGTCTGCCATTTTCTAATTATTGCTCCCACAGTTGATTTCTTCACACCAAGCTGCTTGCCTATTGCAGATTCAGTCTTCCCAGCCTGGTGCAGGGCTACCATTTTGTTTCTGGTCCTTCCACAGCTCTTTGGTCTTCACCATAGTGGAGTTTGGAGTGTGACTGTTTGAGGTTGTGGACAGGAGTCTTTTATACTGATAACAATGTCACACAGGAGCCATTACTACAGGTAATGAGTGGAGGACAGAGGAGCCTCTTAAAGAAGAAGTTACAGGTCTGTGAGAGCCAGAAATCTTGCTTGTTTGTAGGTGACCAAATACTTATTTTCCACCATAATTTGCAAATAAATTCTTTAAAAATCAGACAATGTGATTTTCTGGATTTGTTTTCTCATTTTGTCTCTCATAGTTGAGGTCTACCTATGATGACAATTACAGGCCGGCCTCATCTTTTTAAGTGGGAGAACTTGCACAATTGGTGGTTGACTACTATTTTTCCCCACTGTATAAACCCTTTCTGCATGACACAGTTGAAGTCTTTGGTTTTACTGGTTGGAATTCCTATGTCCTGTAGAGTATCAGACGTTTCTGGACTCTGGGCCCCCTCCCAGGCCTGAGCACTGGGCTCTGAGCATAGTCTCCCACCATTAGAATTTGTCCTACCAATATCTGTATCTGACTTTTCATAGTGAATTATAGGTTCTTCTACTGTGGACCTGACACATTAGGTCCTCTGGGCCTCCCTCAGGGCCCACACATGTTATGTTACCCTGTTCACTCCCCCTTTACCCTTTCTGCCAGCCCCCTCCTCCTTTTTTCTCCTCTTCTCTCTCTGCTCCCCTCCCTCTCATTTTCTTGTCAATGCTTATGTTGCCTTGCTGCCACAGCTGCCTTGGGGTCCCCTTTGGTGGTTTCGCTCCGCATTGTTTGTATTATTGTATTCATGGTCTGTTTTGATTTATGTTGTTTTATTTGTGAAAATTCAATAAAACATTTGAATTGAAAAAAAAAATTAAAAGTGTAAGTATAAATCTTTCCTGACTCCAAAGTAAGTCTGAGTATACCCTGCAATATTATTACACTCCAGATACCTTCTAGATTCATATAATGAATTTACCATGACACCTTCCTCTGGCAGAGACTCCATAGTCTCACTGCTCTTACAGTAAAGAATCCCTTCTATGTTGTGTATAAACCTTCTTTCCTCTAGATGTAGTGGACGCCTCCTTGTTATAGGTACAGTCCATAGTCTCACTGCTCTTACAGTAAAGAATCCCTTCTATGTTGTGTATAAACCTTCTTTCCTCTAGATGTAGTGGACGCCTCCTTGTTATAGGTACAGTCCATAGTCTCACTGCTCTTACAGTAAAGAATCCCTTCTATGTTGTGTATAAACCTTCTTTCCTCTAGATGTAGTGGTCGCTCCTTGTTATAGGTACAGTCCATAGTGTCACTGCTCTTACAGTAAAGAATCCCTTCTATGTTGTGTATAAACCTTCTTTCCTCTAGATGTAGTGGTCGCTCCTTGTTATAGGTACAGTCCATAGTGTCACTGCTCTTACAGTAAAGAATCCCTTCTATGCTGTGTATAAACCTTCTTTCCTCTAGATGTAGTGGACGCCTCCTTGTTATAGGTACAGTCCATAGTCTCACTGCTCTTACAGTAAAGAATCCCTTCTATGTTGTGAATAAACCTTCTTTCCTCTAGATGTAGTGGACGCCTCCTTGTTATAGGTACAGTCCATAGTCTCACTGCTCTTACAGTAAAGAATCCCTTCTATGTTGTGTATAAACCTTCTTTCCTCTAGATGTAGTGGACGCCTCCTTGTTATAGGTACAGTCCATAGTCTCACTGCTCTTACAGTAAAGAATCCCTTCTATGTTGTGTATAAACCTTCTTTCCTCTAGATGTAGTGGACGTCTCCTTGTTATAGGTACAGTCCATAGTCTCACTGCTCTTACAGTAAAGAATCCCTTCTATGTTGTGTATAAACCTTCTTTCCTCTAGATGTAGTGGACGCCTCCTTGTTATAGGTACAGTCCATAGTCTCACTGCTCTTACAGTAAAGAATCCCTTCTATGTTGTGTATAATCCTTCTTTCCTCTAGATGTAGTGGACGACTCCTTGTTATAGGTACAGTCCATAGTGTCACTGCTCTTACAGTAAAGAATCCCTTCTATGTTGGTGGAGATGATAGAAATGTAGTACACTTACCTCTCCGCTCAGCAGGTAGATGATCTCCAAGGTGAAGTCTAATATTCTTCTGGTGATCTCATTCCTGTCCTTGTCCATCCTTGGTGGGTCATTCAGGAGAAGGAGCGTTCTGGAGGAGAAGAGGAGGAAACTGGATGAGCTGGAGGATCTAGTACTGAGGAGGGGCCCGAAATCATACAGGGGCCACATGATGTGTGACATACAGGCAGGTCGGTGATGATTTGTGCCTAGTGACTTTCTCTGAGAGACCACTGCCCGCACCAGACCCCTGCCCCCAGTCTGACTCCTGTTACTGTCTGTAGTCAAGGACGCTTTAGCCATAGGATAAATGGTGCCCCTACACCGGGCCCTATGGCAGCAGGGGCCCCTCTCAGCCTTCCTGGATTCAGCAGGGCAGGCCACATTTCAGGTGTTCTCCCACTATCCCCAGTGTAACTCTATGTCCTCAGGAAGCAGATAGAGCTGAATACAATGGTGGGCACAGAGCGATCATCTCCAGGCTCCACCATATCTGATGTCATCTTACCTTATAGCGGGAGTTTTCTCCTAAATCCCCAGGTGTGAACGTGTCCTGAGAGCAGCCAGCAAGCCCCTGCTGTATATACAGTATATATATATATATATAGCCTGTGATAATGGCTGATAACAGAGAGAACAACACAACAGCAGTGACTACCGACCAGGACCTGCTCTGTATCTGCTACACTGCAAGAGCTGAAGGACCTGTGATGATGTCATGAGGGGGCGGGGTTTCCCATTTCTATTAGGTTAGGTTGTGTAGTGACGGATTCTCTCTGTGATATTCGGTCCCGCCATGTCTGAGCCGTCACCGCCAGTGCCTGTGAATATACAGATACTAAGTGCAGGGAAACTTCTAGATAGAGGGGTCAGGAGAAGAAGAAGAGTGCTCTCCTCTGATATCCCGTAATAACAGTCTAGATATACTGGGAGTTGTAGTTCTCTCCTGTTACACATCCCATACAGGAATATTACAGAAAGCCCGGTGGTCAGACAGGTATACAGGAATATTACAGAAAGCCCGGGGGTCACACAGGTATACAGGAATATTACAGAAAGCCCGGGGGTCAGACAGGTATACAGGAATATTACAGAAAGCCCGGGGGTCACACAGGTATACAGGAATATTACAGAAAGCCCGGGGGTCACACAGGTATACAGGAATATTACAGAAAGCCCGGGGGTCACACAGGTATACAGGAATATTACAGAAAGCCCGGGGGTCACACAGGTATACAGGAATATTACAGAAAGCCCAGGGGTCACACAGGTATACAGGAATATTACAGAAAGCCCGGGGGCCACACAGGTATACAGGAATATTACAGAAAGCCCGGGGGTCACACAGGTATACAGGAATATTACAGAAAGCCCGGGGGTCACACAGGTATACAGGAATATTACAGAAAGCCCGGGGGTCACACAGGTATACAGGAATATTACAGAAAGCCCGGGGGCCACACAGGTATACAGGAATATTACAGAAAGCCCGGGGGTCACACAGGTATACAGGAATATTACAGAAAGCCCGGGGGGGTCACACAGGTATACAGGAATATTACAGAAAGCCCGGGGGTCACACAGGTATACAGGAATATTACAGAAAGCCCGGGGGTCACACAGGTATACAGGAATATTACAGAAAGCCCGGGGGTCACACAGGTATACAGGAATATTACAGAAAGCCCGGGGGTCAGACAGGTATACAGGAATATTACAGAAAGCCCGGGGGTCACACAGGTATACAGGAATATTACAGAAAGCCCGGGGGTCACACAGGTATACAGGAATATTACAGAAAGCCCAGGGGCCACACAGGTATACAGGAATATTACAGAAAGCCCGGGGGTCACACAGGTATACAGGAATATTACAGAAAGCCCAGGGGCCACACAGGTATACAGGAATATTACAGAAAGCCCGGGGGTCACACAGGTATACAGGAATATTACAGAAAGCCCGGGGGTCACACAGGTATACAGGAATATTACAGAAAGCCCGGGGGTCACACAGGTATACAGGAATATTACAGAAAGCCCGGGGGTCACACAGGTATACAGGAATATTACAGAAAGCCCGGGGGTCACACAGGTATACAGGAATATTACAGAAAGCCCGGGGGCCAGACAGGTATACAGGAATATTACAGAAAGCCCGGGGGTCACACAGGTATACAGGAATATTACAGAAAGCCCGGGGGTCACACAGGTATACAGGAATATTACAGAAAGCCCGGGGGTCACACAGGTATACAGGAATATTACAGAAAGCCCGGGGGTCACACAGGTATACAGGAATATTACAGAAAGCCCGGGGGTCACACAGGTATACAGGAATATTACAGAAAGCCCGGGGGTCACAGAGGTATACAGGAATATTACAGAAAGCCCGGGGGCCACACAGGTATACAGGAATATTACAGAAAGCCCGGGGGCCACACAGGTATACAGGAATATTACAGAAAGCCCGGGGGTCACAGAGGTATACAGGAATATTACAGAAAGCCCGGGGGCCACACAGGTATACAGGAATATTACAGAAAGCCCGGGGGTCACACAGGTATACAGGAATATTACAGAAAGCCCGGGGGTCACACAGGTATACAGGAATATTACAGAAAGCCCGGGGGTCACACAGGTATACAGGAATATTACAGAAAGCCTGGGGGCCAGACAGGTATACAGGAATATTACAGAAAGCCCGGGGGTCACACAGGTATACAGGAATATTACAGAAAGCCCGGGGGTCACACAGGTATACAGGAATATTACAGAAAGCCCGGGGGTCAGACAGGTATACAGGAATATTACAGAAAGCCCGGGGGCCAGACAGGTATACAGGAATATTACAGAAAGCCCGGGGGTCACACAGGTATACAGGAATATTACAGAAAGCCCGGGGGTCACACAGGTATACAGGAATATTACAGAAAGCCCGGGGGTCAGACAGGTATACATGAATATTACAGAAAGCCCGGGGGTCACACAGGTATAAAGGAATATTACAGAAAGCCCGGGGGCCACACAGGTATACAGGAATATTACAGAAAGCTCGGGGGTCACACAGGTATACAGGAATATTACAGAAAGCTCGGGGGTCACACAGGTATACAGGAATATTACAGAAAGCCCGGGGGTCACACAGGTATACAGGAATATTACAGAAAGCCCGGGGGTCACACAGGTATACAGGAATATTACAGAAAGCCCGGGGGTCACACAGGTATACAGGAATATTACAGAAAGCCCGGGGGTCACACAGGTATACAGGAATATTACAGAAAGCCCGGGGGTCACACAGGTATACAGGAATATTACAGAAAGCCCGGGGGCCACACAGGTATACAGGAATATTACAGAAAGCCCGGGGGCCAGACAGGTATACAGGAATATTACAGAAAGCCCGGGGGTCACACAGGTATACAGGAATATTACAGAAAGCCCGGGGGTCACACAGGTATACAGGAATATTACAGAAAGCCCGGGGGTCACACAGGTATACAGGAATATTACAGAAAGCCCGGGGGTCACACAGGTATACAGGAATATTACAGAAAGCCCGGGGGTCACACAGGTATACAGGAATATTACAGAAAGCCCGGGGGTCACAGAGGTATACAGGAATATTACAGAAAGCCTGGGGGTCACACAGGTATACAGGAATATTACAGAAAGCCCGGGGGCCAGACAGGTATACAGGAATATTACAGAAAGCCCGGGGGTCACACAGGTATACAGGAATATTACAGAAAGCCCGGGGGTCACACAGGTATACAGGAATATTACAGAAAGCCCGGGGGTCACACAGGTATACAGGAATATTACAGAAAGCCCGGGGGTCACACAGGTATACAGGAATATTACAGAAAGCCCGGGGGTCACACAGGTATACAGGAATATTACAGAAAGCCCGGGGGCCAGACAGGTATACAGGAATATTACAGAAATCCCGGGGGTCAGACAGGTATACAGGAATATTACAGAAAGCCCGGGGGCCAGACAGGTATACAGGAATATTACAGAAAGCCCGGGGGTCACACAGGTATACAGGAATATTACAGAAAGCCCGGGGGTCAGACAGGTATACAGGAATATTACAGAAAGCCCGGGGGTCACACAGGTATACAGGAATATTACAGAAAGCCTGGGGGCCAGACAGGTATACAGGAATATTACAGAAAGCCCAGGGGCCACACAGGTATACAGGAATATTACAGAAAGCCCGGGAGTCACACAGGTATATAGGAATATTACAGAAAGCCCGAGGGTCACACAGGTATACAGGAATATTACAGAAAGCCCGGGGGTCAGACAGGTATACAGGAATATTACAGAAAGCCCGGGGGCCAGACAGGTATACAGGAATATTACAGAAATCCCGGGGGTCAGACAGGTATACAGGAATATTACAGAAAGCCCGGGGGCCAGACAGGTATACAGGAATATTACAGAAAGCCCGGGGGTCACACAGGTATACAGGAATATTACAGAAAGCCTGGGGGCCAGACAGGTATACAGGAATATTACAGAAAGCCCAGGGGCCACACAGGTATACAGGAATATTACAGAAAGCCCGGGGGTCAGACAGGTATACAGGAATATTACAGAAATCCCGGGGGTCACACAGGTATACAGGAATATTACAGAAAGCCCGGGGGTCACACAGGTATACAGGAATATTACAGAAAGCCCGGGGGTCACACAGGTATACAGGAATATTACAGAAAGCCCGGGGGTCACACAGGTATACAGGAATATTACAGAAAGCCCGGGGGTCACACAGGTATACAGGAATATTACAGAAAGCCCGGGGGTCAAACAGGTATACAGGAATATTACAGAAAGCCCGGGGGTCACACAGGTATACAGGAATATTACAGAAAGCCCGGGGGTCACACAGGTATACAGGAATATTACAGAAAGCCCGGGGGTCACACAGGTATACAGGAATATTACAGAAAGCCCGGGGGTCACACAGGTATACAGGAATATTACAGAAAGCCCAGGGGTCACACAGGTATACAGGAATATTACAGAAAGCCTGGGGGTCAGACAGGTATACAGGAATATTACAGAAAGCTCGGGGGTCAGACAGGTATACAGGAATATTACAGAAAGCCCGGGGGTCACACAGGTATACAGGAATATTACAGAAAGCCCGGGGGTCACACAGGTATACAGGAATATTACAGAAAGCCCGGGGGCCACACAGGTATACAGGAATATTACAGAAAGCCCGGGGGTCACACAGGTATACAGGAATATTACAGAAAGCCCGGGGGCCACACAGGTATACAGGAATATTACAGAAAGCCCGGGGGCCACACAGGTATACAGGAATATTACAGAGAGCCCGGGGGTCAGACAGGTATACAGGAATATTACAGAAAGCTCGGGGATCACACAGGTATACAGGAATATTACAGAAAGCCCGGGGGTCACACAGGTATACAGGAATATTACAGAAAGCCCGGGGGTCACACAGGTATACAGGAATATTACAGAAAGCCCAGGGGTCACACAGGTATACAGGAATATTACAGAAAGCCCGGAGGTCACACAGGTATACAGGAATATTACAGAAAGCCCGGGGGTCACACAGGTATACAGGAATATTACAGAAAGCCCGGGGGTCACACAGGTATACAGGAATATTACAGAAAGCCCGGGGGTCACACAGGTATACAGGAATATTACAGAAAGCCCGGGGGCCAGACAGGTATACAGGAATATTACAGAAAGCCCAGGGGTCACACAGGTATACAGGAATATTACATAAAGCCCGGGGGTCACACAGGTATACAGGAATATTACAGAAAGCCCGGGGGTCACACAGGTATACAGGAATATTACAGAAAGCCCAGGGGTCACACAGGTATACAGGAATATTACAGAAAGCCCGGGGGTCACACAGGTATACAGGAATATTACAGAAAGCCCGGGGGCCACACAGGTATACAGGAATATTACATAAAGCCCGGGGGTCACACAGGTATACAGGAATATTACAGAAAGCCTGGGGGTCACACAGGTATACAGGAATATTACAGAAAGCCCGGGGGTCACACAGGTATACAGGAATATTACAGAAAGCCCGGGGGCCAGACAGGTATACAGGAATATTACAGAAAGCCCGGGGGTCACACAGGTATACAGGAATATTACATAAAGCCCGGGGGTCACACAGGTATACAGGAATATTACATAAAGCCCAGGGGTCACACAGGTATACAGGAATATTACAGAGAGCCCGGGGGTCACACAGGTATACAGGAATATTACAGAAAGCCCGGGGGTCACACAGGTATACAGGAATATTACAGAAAGCCCGGGGGTCAGACAGGTATACAGGAATATTACAGAAAGCCCGGGGGTCACACAGGTATACAGGAATATTACAGAAAGCCCGGGGGCCACACAGGTATACAGGAATATTACAGAAAGCCCGGGGGTCACACAGGTATACAGGAATATTACAGAAAGCCCGGGGGTCACACAGGTATACAGGAATATTACAGAAAGCCCGGGGGTCACACAGGTATACAGGAATATTACAGAAAGCCCAGGGGCCAGACAGGAAATCTTCAATTCGCCTCGATTCCGGATTTCCTCACGCTTCGATGTAACGAATCGCATTTTTTAATAAAATGGCTGCTGCACATGTTAGGACAAGGGGCAAGAAACTCTGGGAGCGCGGGATCACCCACAATGCCATGCATGTAGCTAATCAGCAGCCAGCCGGCCCTGTGATGTCACAGCCCTATAAAAACCCGCTGCCATTTTAGATTCAGTCATTTCACATCGTACTTACAGTAGTGCAGGGAGAGACGTCAGCAGGCGCTAGGGAAAGTGGTAGAAAACAATTCAAAACTGCTAGAAGTTCAGGGAAAGAGCCTTAGAAGTGAAGAGAAAGGATAGGGACATTACAAGCCTTTTGCAGTACAGTAGTGCAAAAAAAACATAATTCTTACCCCGTTATCTCTGCAGTTACCTGTTATACACTGAATTTCCCCATTGTGGGACTATTAAAGGACTATTATTATTATAACGCCTTTATTAGTGGGTAAACAAATAAGGGGCTTATTCGCCGTTCTGTTGAAAGGAGAAAATTACAGGCCATTTTGCAGTACAGTAGTGCAAAACACATAATTCTTATACAGTAATCTCCTCTGTAATCTGTTATAACATTTTTTCAAGGCGCTTAATATTGGCGAAAATAATAAGGGGATTATTCGGTGTTGTGTGTTGTAGGTAGTAAATTACAGGCCTTTTTGCCCTGTATTATTTTCCTTTTCATTTACTTATTTGATGTAACAGTATGTCAGACAGAGAAGCGACAGGCCATGCACAGGGGAGGGCCACAGGCCTAAATGTTTCTGACGCAGGCACAGGACGCAGCAGAGTAAGGCGGCGTGGCAGCAGGGGTCACTTACAGAGGCCTGAGCTCCCAGTGTCAGCTAGTGGTCGTGTCTAGACCAGCAACCCAACGGTTGTAGACTGGTTGACTCGGTCATCCACTTTATCCCAAGTCACATCAGACACCCCCAGCCAAGAGTCGGTGGGTTCGTCAGACATAACCCTTAGTTGGCATGGCCCGGTAGCAGGTCCTGTGCCCTCACCTGTCCTCAACCTGCCTCTGTGCTTTTCTGTTCCCTCAGCCAGAGAACTACTCTATGTTGTGGGCTCAGATCCACTGTACAGTGAGGAGGAGGTACTAGAGGACAGTCAGCCGCTACTGCCCAGCCAAGATCTGGAGAAAACATCCGCCGCTTCCTCCGTTAGGCGGGTAGTGATGAGGAGAGTGGCGTAGGAGCTGGTGTTGCGAGTGGTCAGGTTCCTGGCTCAGAGACCATTGAGGAGGACATCAGTGACGTGCAGACAGTAGTCGATGATGATGTAGCCGATCGCAATTGGGAGCCGGGTGACGAAGGGGCTACATCATCATCAAGAGAAGAGGGTGGCACTTGCGCATTAGGCAGCGGTGGAGCCAGCAAGTGGGTAGCATGGCCGGGAGTCAACAGGGTGGCAGCAGTGGGAGGTCGGTAGCCAAACGTGCCTGGGGTAGACCACCTGCTTCGCAGCAGCCTACCTGCATGGAAAGCAGGGGTTCAGGGAGGCAGTGGCAGTAGTAGTCAGTTAGTGCATAGTGTTGGGGGTAAAATCACCTACTTGTCAGTGTGGCAGTTTTTTGTTAAGCCGCCGGGGGAGGTGAACAAGGCCATATGTGGAATCTGTGGGCAGAAGGTGAAGTGTGGCCAGGGTGCCAATATTGGCAACACAGCCCTGCTTCAACATATGCAGCGTCACCATAAAGTGGCCAGGGAGAGCCGTGGCTCCAATGTGTTGGTCCAGCCTGCCGCAGCAATGGCTGCCTCACACAGTGGCACGCACCCTAATTAAGGCAGTCAAGGCTCCACCACCTCAGCCGAAGGAAGCTGTGTATCCTTCCCATTATATGCTGGTCCTGATGCTCCTGCTCCTCCTCCTAGTCAGTCATTGCGTCAGCAATCCATCACCGAAGCGATTTTGAAGAGGCAACAGTATGCGTGCAATCATCCAATGGTGCAGAAGCTGAACATGTTCCTGTCCAAGTTGCTGGTGCTGCAGTCCCTCCCTTTCCAATTGATGGAGTCTGCACCTTTCAGAGAACTGATGGCTTGCGCCAAGGTGGAGAGTCCCAAGCCATCATGTCTTTGCCAAAAAGGCAGTACCAGCCCTGCACAAATATGTAGAACAGAAGGTGGGCCAGTCCTTGAGCCTGTCGGTGTTTGCCAAAGTGCACGGCAGCGCCGACATGTGGAGATGTAACTACTGTCAAGGACAATATATGTAATTTACGGCCCACTGGGTTAATGTGGTTCCTGCCCAGACACACCAGCAACTTGGACAGGTGACGCAGCTTCTGCCTCCACGTTCTCATGCCGTTGGTCCTGCAACAATGTCCGCCTCATCCTCCACTGTCTCCTCAGCCTCCACTGCAGGGACAATTCCCAGTGCTCCTCCAGCATACCACATGTGCAGGGCACAGCGGTGTCACGCTGTTCTACGCCTCGTTTGCCTGGATGAACGAAGTCACACAGGGGAGGAACTGCTCCGTGTCCTCAATCAAGAAATCGAATCCTGGTTTTCTCCAAGACAACTTAAAATCGGAACAATGGTGATCGACAACGGGAAGAACATGATTTTGGCGCTGCGTCAAGGAGGGCTGAGCCATGCGCCCTGCATGGCGCACATGTTCAATATGGTTGTCAAGTATTTCCTTAAATGTTCCACCCATCTGCAAGACATCCTAAAAATGGCAAGGAAACTTTGCATGCACTTCAGCCACTGTTACACCACCAAGCACGGCCTCCCATAACATAGGCTGATATGCGATGTTTCCACCCGTTGGAATTGAACCCTCCATATGTTGGACTGACTGTACGAACAGAGAAAAGCCATAAACGATTTCTTGATGATCCAAGCGCATAAAGGTACTCCCCTGTGTAACTTCAATGTTATCCAGTGGCAGCTCATGCGTGACACCTGCCATTTGTTCGTTCCCTTTCAGGAGGCCACTTTATGAGTCAGTTGCCAGGACTATGGGATGAACAACATCATGCCACTGATTCATATCCTGGAAAAGATGCTTGTAAATCTGGCTGGTCAAGGGACTGGAGACATGGCACATACATCTCACGGCCACATGAGCTCTGTGGGGGCTGAATTGGAGGAGGAGGAGGACATTGTTTGTGCTCCAATGTGTAGCGAAACAGGTGGTTTTTCTACACAGGTGATAGGAGAGGAGAAGCCTGAAGAGCAAGAGGACATAAGGAAGACGAGGCAGATGACCCAGACACACCGTGGCAATATGCAGTGGAGATGGATGCAGGGAGTCCCTCAAAATCACTTGCGCAAATGGCCCGATGCATGCTCACTTGCTTGCGTAGTGACGGCCGAATTGTCATCATTCGGCAGAGGGATGAATACTGGCTCTCCACCATGCTAGACCCTTGTTACAGGTCAAAAATGGTGGCCTTTTTCACACCCGTTGAGAGGGAGGACAAACTGAACTACTATAGAGACATCTTATGTAGCAAGTTGGCCGCTGCCTATCTGCGCCATTGTCCATCCTCTCGCAGGTCCGACCGGTGGAAGTTTGAGGAGTTTTGAGTTTTGCACTGATGAGCAGCTTTCTTCAGCCGCATAGTGAAGAAACTGCTCATCAACAGCTAGACACAGAGCACAACCTGAACCAGTAGGTGGTGGCATAATTAGAGTGCACCCTGCCACCCGTCATGGAAGATCCGCTGGACTACTGGGCAGCCAAACTGGATTTGTGGCTGCAACTGGCTGAGTTTGCCCTGGAAAAGCTGTCCTGCCCGGCCAGTAGTGTGGCATCAGAGCGGGTGTTTAGTGTGGCGGGGGCCATAGTTACCCCAAGGAGAACTCACCTGTCCACCCAAAATGTGGAGAGTCTGACCTTTGTCAAGATGAATCAGGCATGGATCAGCGAGGAATTCCACCCACCAATGCCTGATACATCAGATTAAATCATCCATGCTGTTTCACCCAAACCATGACAAAAGAGACTGGTTTCTTGTGGATACCACCCATCTCCCCACTCTGTCACCGGATAACTCTATGGCCTCCTAAGGCTGCTGTCACTGGGTCACTCTATGGCCTCCTCATGCTGCTGCCAACTCCACATTATGTTGCCTTGCCACTCTGTAGACATCTATGTGGAATCAGCAGACAACGGTGAAAAAGGAGTGCGCTCTTTCACGCTACAGTGGGATGTTGGGTCTCTGCACGGTTCTTTCTACCTGGCACTAACATGGACCTGTAAGGCTGAGTTCACACTTGAGTTCGTTAGTCAGTTTTGGCCCCGTAACTGGACAAATAAGTGAAGTGTGCAGTGGTTCTAAGAGCGACGCCTGTCATGTGCGTGTCATACTGACACACAGTATTGCTTGACTACCACAGTAGGCTCCCTATGCGTGTTTCTGCAAGGCACAGTGTTCTACACCACTATACAGGCTCTCTGACGCCAGGAATTAGCTGTTTTTTAACGGAATTCATCGCAAATTAATTCGGATTGAAGCGAATCTTTTTGTAAACTTCGGAGAATCAGGCGAATAGAATTTTTTAAATATTCGCTAATCTCTAGTGGTTGTTTCTGCAATAAGAGCCGAGATTTACCATTTTAAGCCCTCTATTCTCTTTTTTGTTGTTGGGGCAGTTTCTTGATGCACCAAGGAATAGCCCACACTTCATAATGTATAAATCACTCATTGTTTATTAGACTCCAGCAATTCTTTTTGGGCTATTAGCCCCGACACTGTAAAAATAACGATCAGACATTGATAGTTCCACATATAATATAATATATTTTTCACACAGGGTGTCCCGGTCACATTGACCTCACAGATACAAGCTTATTTCACCCAAAAAGACACTCTTATTGGCTGTTTAATATCTGTGAATTTCAATTAAGAATGGTTGTATTTTCCATAAACTCCCCCGTGTGACTTCTCTGATGATCATTAAATTTGGCTTTTGAAATAAAACATTTCCCACAATCTGAACATGAATATGGCTTCTCTCCTGTGTGAATTCTCTGATGTCTAATGAAACTTGATTTATCTATAAAACATTTCCCACACACAGAACATGAATATGGCTTCTCCCCCCGTGTGGATTTTCTCATGTGTAATAAGTTTTGATTTATAAGTAAAACATTTCCCACATTCTGAGCATGAATATGGCTTCTCCCCTGTGTGGTTTTTCTCATGTGTATTAAGACTCGATTTAGAAGGAAAACATTTCCCACACTCTGAACATGAATATGGCTTCTCTGTAGTGTGAATTTTCCCATGTTTAATAAGAGCTGCTTTATCTGTAAAACCTTTCCCACATTCTGAACATGAATATGGCTTCTCTCCTGTATGAATTCTCCTATGTGTAACAAGATTTGATTTATTTGTAAAACCTTTCCCACATTCTGAACATGAATACGGCTTCTCTCCTGTATGAATTCTCCCATGTGTAACAAGATTTGATTTATTTGTAAAACATTTTCCACATTCAGAACATGAATACGGCTTCTCTCCTGTGTGAATTTTCTGATGTCTAATGAAACTTGATATATCTGAAAAACGTTTTCCACATTCAGAACATGAATAAGGCTTCTCTCCTGTGTGAATTCTCTGATGCACAACAAAATGATTCTTCATCATAAAACATTTCCCACACTCTGAACATGAATATGGCTTCTCTCCTGTATGCATTCTCTGATGCACAAGAAAATGATTCTTCTCTATAAAAGATTTCCCACACTCTGAACATGAATATGGTTTCGCTCCTGTGTGGATTTTCTCATGTGTAATAAGACTCGATTTATAAGTAAAACATTTTCCACACTCTGCACATGAATATGGCTTCTCTCCCGTGTGACTTCTCTGATGATCACTTAGTTTGGCTTTAGATATAAAACATTTTCCACACTCTCCACATGAATACGGCTTCTCTCCTGTATGAATTTTTTCATGTTTTTCAAGATTTGATTTATGGCTAAAACATTTACCACATTCTGGAAATATAAATGACTTCTTGTCCGTGTGACTTCTTTCATATGTAACAAAATTTGATTTATTGTTGAAATATTCTCCATGTTCTGAACATGAATATAGCTCATCTCCTGGGTGAATTATCTGTGTAAGGAGACCTGAGCTTTTATTAGACTCTTTTTCACCTTCCCGTTGAAGCCTTTTCCCCTCTTTCTGGCTGGTACTTGTGGTCACAATCTGTGGTTGGTCAGAAGGTTCCTCATGATTCGGGGGATTATATGATGGATCTGTACTGTGACGTCCTGGATGTACATTAGGGGTATATACGATATCTTCATCTTCTACTTTATAGTTTTCCTGAAGGTTCTTACTGGGATTTTCTGTAGGATTAAAAAGGATTTGATGATTTTTTTTTTTTTCAAAATACAAAGTAGAGAAATTTATAACAGGCTGGAAACACACAAGCAGATTATAATATAGTCAATGACAAAGCCCTGAGAGATAGAGAGAGACATTACTCTTAAAGGGAATGTGTAACTAAATTCTTATTCATGTAAATGACTGTTTCTTAAGTTTAGATTTTTTTTTGGCATTTAAAAAAAAAAAAAACTACAAATTTATATATATCTACACACACACACACATTTCCCAATGTTGAACACTAGAGGCAGCATCATCTGTGTACTGTACCCTATCTCCTACATATCTAGTTGCTTAAGGACCTATGATGATGTCACTCTAGCTCCTTAAGCAACAGTAGCTTCACAAATACATCTCTGCACAACTACATTTGACGCGTATAAAAAGCAGTTAAAATGTACAGCTCAGATAACTGTAGCAGCCGCATGGACACAGTCTTTTACGCTTTAACAGTCTTTTATGCTTTTTAGAAGCTTTATGTGTAGCAGCGGAAAGCTGTATTTGTATCATTGTGATGCTTAAGAACCACCCTTAAAGATATCATCATCGACTAGAAACCTTCTGTGTATTGTGATGCATTTACCTAGTACACAGACGATGCTCCTTTACGTGAGTAGCAGTGGGAAGTATGAAAAAAAAAATTTGTAAGTTTTTTTTAATATTTCCAAAAAGTTCTAAAATTAATAAACAATAATTATTTTTATTTTCCGGTACCAACTTTTAAGGTTACCAACCGTTCCAAATTTAATTCAGTCTCTTCTATTCATATGTATGTAGTTATATTTATGAAGTAGAAGGAATTGGTCACTTTATCGTTACTGCGCTCCAGCCAGTCGCAACGTGGCCATTGACGGAGGGGCATGTAACCAGACTTGTCCATCAGTGGCCTTCATTGAATATGTAATTCAATGAACGGATCTGGTCACGTGCTCCTCCATCTGTGGCCATGTTGGGTGAGTAAACAGGGGCCTGGACTATACACAAGGGTGCGGTGATGAGGGGTATATAGCAGTATATTAGTAAGGGGCTCACAGTGTATCCAGCACATTCATAAAAGTTATAATACAGCGGCCAATCCCTTTATTATATACATCAGGATTCTACATTGACCCGTCACCTGGAATCACAAGGACCGGAGAGAAGATTATGTTTATTATTTCCTTCACATGATCCGGACCGGTGCGGCCCCGAACAGATAAACCAGTTGTGGTGACAGAACCATTCTAGATGGGGCCATCTTGTCTGTCCTTGTAGTCGCCCTGACCAGACTTGTATTTTCCTTCTCAGCTTATTGTGACTGGGGACGATATTCAGTTCTAGATAATCCTCAACCCTTTCTGACACTCGGACCCCAAGGTATTGTCCCCGGGGAAGAACCTCAACAAATTATTCCTATTAATCTTTAGGATATCCAAGGAGAATAAGAGAGACTTCCCCCAATGTATTCACTATGACTAATGACAGGATGGAGAGGGAGACGCTCCTGCCCCAGTCTGAACAGTACCAGAAACTCCTCACATCTATCTCCAGTAGTCCAGTATTCACACAACGCTCCGGTATAACTTCTGCTTTATGGCTTATAGTTCTGTTCTTAGTTTAATAGCTGGAATTACTTTCTGCCCGGAGAGTTACTGGAAGGAGCTCTAAGGGGGAACCAACCTTAAGAAACCTGTGAATTCTCCTTCTCCATTCATTACTCCGTACCTGTGGTAACACCTCCTGGAATTTCCTCCTCCACTTCCCTCTTACACAGGTGATGGCCCCTCATCCTCTCTTCTTCAGCCTCCGCTTTAATATTAGTCACATCTTCTCCCTGATTTGTCATAGGTCACAATTCAGTACAATCCAGCAGAAATACAGGTGGGAAATCTAACAGAGCAACATAAGAAAGCAGCAAAATCTCTGAGGCCATGTATGAGTGCAGGAGCGGCGAGCTCCACCCCCTATATAGATGTGCCCCAGGACTCAGCAGCGCCATCTACCTGCTGACTGTCTGGTACATGTATGAGTGCAGGAGCGGCGAGCTCCACCCCCTATATAGATGTGCCCCAGGACTCAGCAGCGCCATCTACCTGCTGACTGTCTGGTACATGTATGAGTGCAGGAGCGGCGAGCTCCACCCCCTATATAGATGTGCCCCAGGACTCAGCAGCGCCATCTACCTGCTGACTGTCTGGTACATGTATGAGTGCAGGAGCGGCGAGCTCCACCCCCTATATAGATGTGCCCCAGGGCTCAGCAGCGCCATCTACCTGCTGACTGTCTGGTACATGTATGAGTGCAGGAGCGGCGAGCTCCATCCCCTATATAGATGTGCCCCAGGACTCAGCAGCGCCATCTACCTGCTGACTGTCTGGTACATGTATGAGTGCAGGAGCGGCGAGCTCCACCCCCTATATAGATGTGCCCCAGGACTCAGCAGCGCCATCTACCTGCTGACTGTCTGGTACATGTATGAGTGCAGGAGCGGCGAGCTCCACCCCCTATATAGATGTGCCCCAGGACTCAGCAGCGCCATCTACCTGCTGACTGTCTGGTACATGTATGAGTGCAGGAGCGGCGAGCTCCACCCCCTATATAGATGTGCCCCAGGGCTCAGCAGCGCCATCTACCTGCTGACTGTCTGGTACATGTATGAGTGCAGGAGCGGCGAGCTCCACCCCCTATATAGATGTGCCCCAGGACTCAGCAGCGCCATCTACCTGCTGACTGTCTGGTACATGTATGAGTGCAGGAGCGGCGAGCTCCACCCCCTATATAGATGTGCCCCAGGACTCAGCAGCGCCATCTACCTGCTGACTGTCTGGTACATGTATGAGTGCAGGAGCGGCGAGCTCCACCCCTATATAGATGTGCCCCAGGACTCAGCAGCGCCATCTACCTGCTGACTGTCTGGTACATGTATGAGTGCAGGAGCGGCGAGCTCCACCCCCTATATAGATGTGCCCCAGGACTCAGCAGCGCCATCTACCTGCTGACTGTCTGGTACATGTATGAGTGCAGGAGCGGCGAGCTCCACCCCCTATATAGATGTGCCCCAGGACTCAGCAGCGCCATCTACCTGCTGACTGTCTGGTACATGAGGCCATGTATGAGTGCAGGAGCGGCGAGCTCCACCCCCTATATAGATGTGCCCCAGGGCTCAGCAGCGCCATCTACCTGCTGACTGTCTGGTACATGTATGAGTGCAGGAGCGGCGAGCTCCACCCCCTATATAGATGTGCCCCAGGACTCAGCAGCGCCATCTACCTGCTGACTGTCTGGTACATGTATGAGTGCAGGAGCGGCGAGCTCCACCCCCTATATAGATGTGCCCCAGGACTCAGCAGCGCCATCTACCTGCTGACTGTCTGGTACATGAGGCCATGTATGAGAGCAGGAGCGGCGAGCTCCACCCCCTATATAGATGTGCCCCAGGGCTCAGCAGCGCCATCTACCTGCTGACTGTCTGGTACATGTATGAGTGCAGGAGCGGCGAGCTCCACCCCCTATATAGATGTGCCCCAGGACTCAGCAGCGCCATCTACCTGCTGACTGTCTGGTACATGTATGAGTGCAGGAGCGGCGAGCTCCACCCCCTATATAGATGTGCCCCAGGGCTCAGCAGCGCCATCTACCTGCTGACTGTCTGGTACATGTATGAGTGCAGGAGCGGCGAGCTCCACCCCCTATATAGATGTGCCCCAGGACTCAGCAGCGCCATCTACCTGCTGACTGTCTGGTACATGTATGAGTGCAGGAGCGGCGAGCTCCACCCCCTATATAGATGTGCCCCAGGACTCAGCAGCGCCATCTACCTGCTGACTGTCTGGTACATGTATGAGTGCAGGAGCGGCGAGCTCCACCCCCTATATAGATGTGCCCCAGGACTCAGCAGCGCCATCTACCTGCTGACTGTCTGGTACATGAGGCCATGTATGAGTGCAGGAGTGGCGAGCTCCACCCCCTATATAGATGTGCCCCAGGACTCTGCAGCGCCATCTACCTGCTGACTGTCTGGTACATGTATGAGTGCAGGAGCGGCGAGCTCCACCCCCTATATAGATGTGCCCCAGGGCTCAGCAGCGCCATCTACCTGCTGACTGTCTGGTACATGTATGAGTGCAGGAGCGGCGAGCTCCACCCCCTATATAGATGTGCCCCAGGACTCAGCAGCGCCATCTACCTGCTGACTGTCTGGTACATGTATGAGTGCAGGAGCGGCGAGCTCCACCCCCTATATAGATGTGCCCCAGGGCTCAGCAGCGCCACCTACCTGCTGACTGTCTGGGACATTCTCCTCCGGGCAGTCCTGGGAATACAGAGGACTCAGGTGACATCTCTCGGGGGGATTTCTCCTACTGGATCCATCTGTGGAGACACAAACACACAGTGACGGAATACATGAGCTGCTGTAGATCTGTCTATACATCAGACACTTCTAGGGGTAGTTATGGGGGGACCCTAAATAACATTATATACAGTATAATGTCTTCCCTCATAGTCTTCAGCTGTTTGGCCTGTGCAAGAGGGTTCTCTCTCTCCTTCATATGGAGTTTGCCATGCTGTTACCGTGACAGTCTCCATTAACAGTCTCTCCCAGGGTCTGAGCTGCCCATGCACACCCTCGACCAGCATGGTGACCTGGGTTCCAGTATCAGACAGGGCAGCTCAATTCCACCAATGTTGGCCCTCACCACAAGGCTCTCTCCTGCCATGTCTACTGCTTCTACATTAGGCCATCGGTAACAGTCCCTGTGGTTTGCTCCTCAACCATCGGCTGCTCTAGTACAAACATCCCTGTGAGGTGTGGACCCCAGAAGTGAGTAACTTCTCACCAAGGGCCCCTTCTGGTGGCACAACCAACACAACTGGTTCATAAAATGAGAAGATCCTGTGTTCTGTGTATGGCCCCGCTCATGCATGGCACCTGCGCCACCCATTTCTCTTCCTTCGAGAAGAGAGTCACCTTCTGCATCTTCTGTATGGAGGTGCCCTCTCGTTCAGCGGGACTTCCTTAGCAGTAGGAACCTTCAGTAGAGGAACTATTGACAAGGCTTCTGTCTGTTCCTCCCCCTCTCAGGTGATGGCTTCTCTGACTACCTGTCAGAAGGACTTCTGAGGCACCATCTTAGATCTCTCCCTCAGGATTCTCTTCAGCGACCTGTTCTGGGGCCCAACAGAAACTGATCACACAGTGTTGTCTCCACACCTGCCAGGTACTCAGTACTCATCCCCGTCTTCCTCCACAACATGGCCAGAAGCTCCTAGAGTCTGAATGCCAATAAGGTCAAGGCCTCATCCTGTCCCTGTGTTGAGAAGCCGCCATATACTTCCTCCAGTGGCCACAGATCTGTTCGAAGATTCTCCTGTGTTTGGCTGTAACATCACTTCTTCCTGGACTCTCCCTCCAGCATGCTCAGGGTTAGATCCACCTTCAAATGAGGGGCCACATTACACATTCTGGCTACCAACTCCAACCTCTCCTTTCAGTTCTGTAGTACATTGGAGCTGTCGAACATCAGGAGATGGTTCCTGAGCGCTCCTACTGACTCTGCCTCAGCCTGGGATGGGGCTGGTGTCCTGGCTTAGAAGGTCACTGCTGCAGGTATCTCCCTCTGGGTCAGCAACGGAAACTGTGTCCATCCTGTCAAATAGCACCAAATACAGGTGGATGGTGTGAAGGATGCTGCTTGTGCCTGTCTCCATCTTACATTCCTTTCTTGGCTCTGCCCAGAGATCATCCCCTCCTTTACTGAAAACCGTTATCTATGGGATGAAATTTCTTCGTGTCTTATCCAATAGTTATGTGCTAAGACTTATGTGACAGCCTTCTCTTTGTCTCTACAATGTATAACCACACCCACAATGTATAGCCACACCCACAATGTATAACCACACCCACAATGTATAACCACACCCACAATGTATAAAAACCTCACCATCCGCCATTAAAGACCAGACCATCTTGGTCACATACTTGCACCTTGTGACTGTCTGTGTTTCTCTGAGCTGGCTCATATATCATTTTATACTAATTTGGACTTCCATACGGTGATACTTAGAGCGGTGTCATGTCCCAGGACTTGGTTTAATTCACTGACATGTATCTGTGATACTGTTTGTCTTTGTAGTTTGTCCCTTCTCTCTCTCTGTATCCTTAGCTGTGATGCTGTAGCTCCTCCTCTCTCTCTCTCAGTTTAGTTTCACTTCTTTGTAAGCAACATGTCTGCTCAGCTCCTGGTATTTCATCATTTTTCACCTACTGCTGTATGAGGTTCTACAAGATTTACCTGGATTAAAGCATCTGGAATCTTATCTACGCCTCCTCAGTTGAGTTGAACACTATCTGATAGATATCTTGGTGTAAATTGCTGGTTAGCATAGAGACTACAGGACACTCTCACAACCTCACACTTGCAGCCAAGCTATTGAGTCAGAACAGTGAAAAATGATGCATAAAGACTGCCAGATACGGCTGTAAGACAGTTCACCAACTTCTGACATACAGTCAGTCACAGCAAGTTACCTGAAGCCAGAAGGAATCAGCATTGTGTAAGTTGCATTCGCAGCTCAGACCCCCTCAGCATAGAAGATTCTAGCAAGCAGCCATCTTACTCCAGCAAAGTTATATTTATCCTGTTTGTGTTGCATCATGGCTGAAGGGCACCCTGAAGCACAAGGTAGCATGGACCTCAGTCTGCAGCCCAGTGAGAAGGCTAGACGCTCAATTAAACAGGTTAGAGACAATCTAGAAGGTTTAAAGCATGAACTTTCCTGTGAAGTTTCAAAATGGTGGCAGAAAATACAGACTAAGATATCTGCCATGTGCTTGCCTGCATACCATGTATCACCACTAGAGGGAGCTCTGCGACATCTTTGTGCTATGCATGGACATTATAAAATGAAAGCTGAGGACTATGAAAGCATATTGAGGAAACTTCATACAGACGATTCTTTAGCTGAATTGCAAAGCTTCCAGCATCTCAATTCAGAACGAGAAAGCTTAGTACATGAAACTAAGTTAAGGACAGAGACAAGAATTGCGCAACTGCAGGAAATGGCATCCCATGTTTCTGAGTCTACCAAGCGTTCAAAGCGTACATCTAAGTCACGTTCCTCAAAATCTTCCACACTCAGTGAGCAACTTATAAAAGCACGTGCAGAGGCGGAAGCTACTAAGATACAGGCAGCCTTTGCACAACAGAAAGCAGAAATGGAAGCTAATGCAGCTCAAAAAAGGGCAGAACTAGAGGCTCTAGAGAAACAGTATGAGCATGCTGCAGCCACGGCAAGGTTAAGCATTTTAGAACAGGCCATCAGTGGAAGTGAAAGCGACAGCACCAGTTTGTGTGATGTGGAAGCAGAGGATCCCCTCAAGCGCACAAGAGACTATGTACTAAGCCAAAGCAGTGAATCCCTATTTGCCACAAATGTTCCTGTCAGGGACAACATTTCTCCAGAGCAACAGGGCACAGTATCTTCTGCAGCACACCGCATTCAAGGTCAGTACAATGCCCTGCCTGTCCAGCATCCAGTTTCTTCTTCCTTCATGGATTCCCAAAGCCTTGCACCTCAGCAAATGCAATATACTGATACTCAGGTAAACACCAATGTGACACCATACTACCAGACTGCAAACAACCGTCCAGTCTCACATCCATATGTGCCTAAACCTATGGACTTTAAGCTAGCTCCTAGGCTGAATGCCTACGCAGCCCCTACACTACCTACCTCTGTTAACCAGAACCCCACTAACAACGTAATCACCGCTACTCAGCCAGCAACTCAATATTTAAAGTCAGAGAGAACAGACATGTCAGAGTTTGCAAGGTACATGGTTCGCCGTGAGCTTACTAAGACTGGACTCACAAGGTTCGATGACCAACCTGAGAACTACAGAGGCTGGAAATGTGCCTTCAAAACTGCAATTAGTGACCTTGGCATTACTGCAGCTGAAGAATTAGATTTGCTTATCCGGTGGCTTGGCCCACAGTCCACAGAACGTGCTAAAAGACTCAGATCCGTCCACATTTACAACCCCATAGCAGGCCTTACCGCTGCTTGGGAAAGACTGGAGAAAACCTATGGCAGTCCTGAAGCAATAGAGAATGCTCTGTTCAAACGGTTGCAAGGGTTTCCAAAGATATCTGGTAAGGATCATCAGAAATTTCAAGAACTTAGTGACCTACTCATGGAGCTCCTACTGGCTAAGGCGGACACTCTCCTACCGGGCCTCAGTTACCTGGACACTGCTCGTGGGGTAAACCCGATAGTCACCAAGTTGCCATATAATATTCAGGAAAGGTGGACCACAGTTAGGTCAAGATACAAAACTGAGAATAGAGTCTCCTTTCCTCCATTTTCCTACTTCTGTGAGTTTATCAAGAACATTGCAGAATCCAAGAATGACCCAAGCTTTTCCTATGGGGATCCCAGTGTTCCTGGTTCACCTCCTATTAAGTATGACAGCTCACATTCTAACTACAGAAACCGCAGAGGCCCAGTTTCGGTGAAAAAGACTGATATTCTTCCTATACCTACATCAGCACCAGAAGAAAGCAGTTGCAACAGCAACCAAGACGAAAAGGTAGAAAATCCTAACCGTCTGTGTCCTATTCACAAGAAGCCTCATCCCCTCAAGAAGTGTATTGACTTCAGGAGGAAACCAATCCAGGAACGTAAAGAGCTTCTAAAGAAACTAGGGATATGTTTCAAATGTTGTGCCTCTACTGAACATGTTGCTAGAGACTGTAAAATTGCTATTAAGTGTATAGAGTGTGGCAGTGAGGACCATGTACAAGCTCTTCATCCATCCCAGCCTAGTGCCACACCACCTAGAGGTTCCCCTCCCCCAACTAAGCATGGCGGGGAGAACACAGATCAAGCAGCAAATACTACCACAGTATCTTCCTCATGTACAGAAGTCTGCGGAGAAGACCTTTGTGACAAGTCCTGTGCAAGGATATGCCTAGTCAATATATACCCCAAGGGCCAACCAGAAAGGGCTCTGAGGGTGTACGCCATCTTGGATGACCAGAGCAACCACTCACTTGCAAGGTCAGAACTCTTTGATCTGTTTAACTTAAAGGGTGATACTTATCCGTATACCTTGGGTACTTGTAGTGGCATATCAGAGGTTTCTGGAAGAAGGGCCTGTGGTCTTGTAATAGCTTCTCTCAAGGGCAATTTGGAGATACCTTTGCCCACACTTGTTGAGTGCAACCAGATACCATCAAACAGAGAAGAGATACCCACACCAGAGGCGGCTTTCCAGCACCCTCATCTAAGGGCTATAGCCAGTGAAATACCATCCCTTGACAAAAATGCAGACATTCTAGTTCTGCTAGGTAGAGACATTCTCAGACTGCACAAAATACGCCAGCAAATTAATGGACCACATGATGCACCATTCGCCCAGCGCCTCGATCTAGGATGGGTAATCATTGGCAACGTCTGCATAGGTAGGATGAAAAGGCCCACCAATATTTCTTCATTTAAGACGCATATGTTACCAAATGGTCGCAGCACTTGTTTTCAGCCATGTCCACATCACTACCAAGTGAAAGAGAAGATAAGCAACAGTAAGTGGCTGCATAATCACCGAGACAACGTGAATACTTTCCTGCCTGGGGACGACACCCTTGGATTAACAGTGTTCAATACAACAAGTGATGACAACAAGCTGGCACCGGCAATAGCTGATAAAGAATTTCTCAAACTTATGGACAAGGAATTCATTCAAGATGATTCCAACAGCTGGGTAGCACCCTTACCTTTCCGCTCCCCGAGATCAAAACTACCAAACAATCTGAAGCAAGCAGTTTCTAGATTTTCCTCTTTAAAACGTACCCTCAAGAGGAAACCAGAGATGGAGAAACACTTTGTAGGTTTCATGCAGAAGGTATTTGAGAGAGATCATGCAGAACCTGCACCTCCACTAAAGGAAGGAGAAGAATGCTGGTACCTTCCATCATTTGGCATGTATCACCCTCGCAAACCTGACCAAATCAGGGTCGTGTTCGATTCTAGTGCTCAGTATGAAGGCGTCTCTCTCAACAACCTGCTCCTCACTGGTCCTAACCTAAACAACAGCCTCATAGGAGTCTTAATCCGTTTCAGACAGGAACCAGTTGCAGTGATGGCCGACATCCAACAGATGTTTCATTGCTTCATTGTTAAGGATGATGACAGAAACTATCTCAGGTTCCTATGGCATAAGGACAATGATGTCAACAATGAAGTCATAGATTACCGGATGAAGGTACATGTCTTTGGCAATAGCCCATCTCCTGCAGTAGCGATCTATGGACTGAGAAGGACCGCCCATGAAGGTGAGAAAGAGTATGGCTCTGATGCTCGTCAGTTTGTTGAGAGGAACTTCTATGTTGATGATGGTCTTAAATCCTTACCTGCATGTGAAGAAGTGATTGATCTCCTCTCTAGAACACAGGAAATGCTGTCTGTAGCTAACCTCAGACTTCACAAGATCATCTCCAACAATATGGAAGTAATGAAGGCATTTCCCTCTGATGATCATGCAATCAACTTGAAGGATCTTGATCTCAGTTCTGATGCTCCTCCTATGCAACGCAGCCTAGGATTGCTGTGGAACACTGAACAAGGCACATTCACATTCCAAGTGTCTTCTTGTGACAAACCTTTCACCAAACGAGGAGTTTTATCTGTTGTGAACAGCATTTATGATCCTCTTGGTTTCATTGCTCCCATCACCATTCAAGGCAAGCTACTACTAAGACAGCTTACCACTGAGAACATGGACTGGGACACTCCACTGCCTGCTGAGAAACAACTGAGGTCTGACTGTGGCACTAACTTCGTTGGAGCCTGCAAAGAACTGCAGTTAGACAACTTCTTATCCAACAATGGGTGCACTTGGACGTTTATCCCTCCACATTCATCCCATATGGGAGGTTCCTGGGAACGTATGATTGGGATCACACGCAGAATCCTTGACTCTATGTTGATGGACCACAAGTCGACACTGCTTACCCATGAGACGTTAATAACCTTTCTTGCTGAAGTGTCTGCGATAATCAATGCAAGGCCACTTGTCCCAGTATCTTCAGACCCTGAATCTCCAATTATCTTAACCCCAGCAACGCTTCTTACTCAGAAAATTGGTACTGCTGCTACCTCTCCACGTACCTTAGATCACAGTGACATTTACAGACGCCAATGGAAACAAGTTCAACACCTGTCCAATGTGTTCTGGCACCGCTGGAAAACAGAGTACCTCCACATGCTACAGAGCCGTCACAAATGGCAGACCTCAAAACCTAATCTCCAGGTGGGTGACCTCGTCCTTCTAAGGGATAAAGAAGTCCATCGGAATGAATGGCCTATGGGTCTCATCACTAAAGTTGTCCCTAGTGATGATGGGAAGACTCGGAAAGTGGAAGTCAAGGTAACCAAGGGAGGCTCAGTGCGAGTTTTCTTCCGCCCAATTAATGAACTGGTGCTTCTTCTTCCAAGAGGAGACGTCACATAAAAGAAGATAAGGACACCATTCACAGCTCATGGCGGGGAGCTTCCTTCCATGAACTAAAACCGTGTTCTTGTGGATTACAGTGTGGGTCGGTGGAGGTGTTGGCAAATTGCGGCTTCCCGACCTGAAGATTGGTTTATTTGGACTAACTGTTGATTATTGTTTGTTGTGCATGTTTCTTTTTTGTTTTTCAGGTTTGAAGAGGACTTTATGGACATCTCAGGACATTTAATGTTTGTTTTCATTGAAATCTAAAGATTTCAGGCGGGGAGTGTCATGTCCCAGGACTTGGTTTAATTCACTGACATATATCTGTGATACTGTGTCTTTGTAGTTTGTCCCCTCTCTCTCTCTGTATCCTTAGCTGTGATGCTGTAGCTCCTCCTCTCTCTCCCTCAGTTTAGTTTCACTTCTTTGTAAGCAACATGTCTGCTCAGCTCCTGGTATTTCATCATTTTTCACCTACTGCTGTATGAGGTTTTACAAGATTTACTTGGATTAAAGCATCTGGAATCTTATCTACACCTCCTCAGTTGAGTTGAACACTATCTGATAGATATCTTGGTGTAAATTGCTGGTTAGCATAGAGACTACAGGACACTCTCACAACCTCACACTTGCAGCCAAGCTATTGAGTCAGAACACGCAGATTGCGCTCACAATGGACACAGAAATGGCAACTGGGTTAGGAGTTTCAACTACTTTACTAGTCTTCGAGAAGAAAGAACAACTTGACACAGGAGATGAACAAAGAGTTAACAATATTGTCTTCCTCTCATAGTCTTCAGCAGCCTGTACAAGGGGAGTCTCCCTCTCCCTCACATGGAGTTTGCCGGGCTGTTACCACAGCTGCTTTCTCTTTGCTGGCCGCTGCCATTGCACACCCTCGGAGGGTCTGAAGCCTCCATTCTACATCTCTCCAGGCTCCAATGCTCGGTCTTTCCTCAGCCTGTCTTTCCGGCCTCCAGATCATGCCCTACTCTTGGACTGTCTGTATGACTACTGACACCACATCAGAGGCTGGATAAAGACACTTGCCACTCCGCCTCTTCTCCCCTCCACCCCCTGTAATATTATAGATCATCGAGCCATGAAAGGACTCATATTTTGTAGGATAAGTTGTAGATGTTACTGGTACTATTTTAGGGTATGTAGAATCTTTCCGTCAGGGCGTTCACCGTGCAGAAGAAATAATATTATATTTATTGGCTTGGATAATTCCATACATGGGGGACATCGGAGCAGAGATAGAGCCCCCTCCGAGTGTAACTGCTCAGTTACTGCTGTCACAGGAGACTCCCAGCAGAGGGCGTTATATCCCCGTATATACAGATGTAGCAGTGATAACCCGAATTTCTGCAACATACACACATACATCTATATGTCTCCTCTTACCATGTG
The DNA here is from genome assembly GCA_947044405.1 of Leptodactylus fallax. Taxonomy (NCBI): domain Eukaryota; kingdom Metazoa; phylum Chordata; class Amphibia; order Anura; family Leptodactylidae; genus Leptodactylus; species Leptodactylus fallax. The sequence goes on from CAMRHE010000395.1 coordinate 504,941, forward strand.
ATGTCCGGGGGGGCCGGTGATCCTCCATCATGACCTCCTTGTACCGATCCTTGTGTCCTTCTAAATACTCCCACTCCTCCATGGAGAAATAGACAGCGACATCCTGACACCTTATAGGAACCTGACAACACAATGATACAGTCATCACCCAGACCCCTCCAGTGCTGTTACTGGAGAATTTCCCAGCATTCCCAGCAGTGTCACCTCTCCAGTCAGCAGCTCAATCATCTTGTTGGTGAGTTCTAGAATCTTCTGCTCATGTATCAGGGAGAGAGGGGGAGGCTCTGTGATGGGGCCCCGGCTCCTGCTCCATCCTCCTCCTGGCTCTGTGATGGGGCCCCGGCTCCTGCTCCATCCTCCTCCTGGCTCTGTGATGGGGCCCCGGCTCCTGCTCCATCCTCCTGACTCCTGGACATGGCTGCTGGGGGCCACACAGTCCCCCGATGTCTTCACTAGTGAGTATTCCTGTGTATGGAGAGACAATTAGGGGTATAAATCCTTCCTGACTCCAAGTCTGTAAGTCTGATTATAACCTGGAATATTATTACACTCCAGACATCCAGACACCTCACTCTGGCAGAGACTCCATAGTCTCACTGCTCTTACAGTAAAGAATCCCTTCTATGTTGTGTATAAACCTTTCCTCTAGATGTAGTGGACGTCTCCTTGTTATAGGTACAGTCCATAGTCTCACTGCTCTTACAGTAAAGAATCCCTTCTATGTTGTGTATAAACCTTCTTTCCTCTACATGTAGTGGACGCCTCCTTGTTATAGGTACAGTCCATAGTCTCACTGCTCTTACAGTAAAGAATCCCTTCTATGTTGTGTATAAACCTTCTTTCCTCTAGATGTAGTGGACGCCTCCTTGTTATAGGTACAGTCCATAGTCTCACTGCTCTTACAGTAAAGAATCCCTTCTATGCTGTGTATAATCCTTCTTTCCTCTAGATGTAGTGGACGCCTCCTTGTTATAGGTACAGTCCATAGTCTCACTGCTCTTACAGTAAAGAATCCCTTCTATGTTGTGTATAAACCTTCTTTCCTCTAGATGTAGTGGTCGCTCCTTGTTATAGGTACAGTCCATAGTCTCACTGCTCTTACAGTAAAGAATCCCTTCTATGTTGTGTATAATCCTTCTTTCCTCTAGATGTAGTGGACGTCTCCTTGTTATAGGTACAGTCCATAGTCTCACTGCTCTTACAGTAAAGAATCCCTTCTATGCTGTGTATAATCCTTCTTTCCTCTAGATGTAGTGGACGTCTCCTTGTTATAGGTACAGTCCATAGTCTCACTGCTCTTACAGTAAAGAATCCCTTCTATGTAGTGTATAAACCTTCTTTCCTCTAGATGTAGTGGACGTCTCCTTGTTATAGGTACAGTCCATAGTCTCACTGCTCTTACAGTAAAGAATCCCTTCTATGTTGTGTATAATCCTTCTTTCCTCTAGATGTAGTGGACGCCTCCTTGTTATAGGTACAGTCCATAGTCTCACTGCTCTTACAGTAAAGAATCCCTTCTATGTTGTGTATAAACCTTCTTTCCTCTAGATGTAGTGGACGTCTCCTTGTTATAGGTACAGTCCATAGTCTCACTGCTCTTACAGTAAAGAATCCCTTCTATGTTGTGTATAAACCTTCTTTCCTCTAGATGTAGTGGACGCCTCCTTGTTATAGGTACAGTCCATAGTCTCACTGCTCTTACAGTAAAGAATCCCTTCTATGTTGTGTATAAACCTTCTTTCCTCTAGATGTAGTGGACGCCTCCTTGTTATAGGTACAGTCCATAGTCTCACTGCTCTTACAGTAAAGAATCCCTTCTATGTAGTGTATAAACCTTCTTTCCTCTAGATGTAGTGGTCGCTCCTTGTTATAGGTACAGTCCATAGTCTCACTGCTCTTACAGTAAAGAATCCCTTCTATGTTGGTGGAGATGATAGAAATGTAGTACACTTACCTCTCCGCTCAGCAGGTAGATGATCTCCAAGGTGAAGTCTAATATTCTTCTGGTGATCTCATTCCTGTCCTTGTCCATCCTTGGTGGGTCATTCAGGAGAAGGAGCGTTCTGGAGGAGAAGAGGAGGAAACTGGATGAGCTGGAGGATCTAGTACTGAGGAGGGGCCCGAAATCATACAGGGGCCACATGATGTGTGACATACAGGAGCTCCTCAGAGCCCCCAGCACATGGATACAGGAGGATTCCCACAGACACCAGCACCAGTGATGGGGCCCATTGTATGTCACTGCAGGATGGAACTAAGACTCTGTTCACACCTGTACCACAGACACCAGCACCAGTGATGGGGCCCAGAACCCCCTGATGTCATCTTACCTTATAGCGGGAGTTTTCTCCTAAATCCCCAGGTGTGAACGTGTCCTGAGAGCAGCCAGCGAGCCCCTGCTGTATATACAGTATATATATATATATATATCTATAGCCTGTGATAATGGCTGATAACAGAGAGAACACAACAGCAGTGACTACCGACCAGGACCTGCTCTGCATCTGCTACACTGCAAGAGCTGAAGGACCTGTGATGATGTCACCATCATGTGACCAGTGCATGAGGGGCGGAGCTCAGGAGAGAAGAAGTGCTGGATGAAGGACCTGTGAAGATGTCACCATCATGTGACCAGGTCATGACAGGGCAGTTTTTTCTTCTTCTGTGCTATTGGTACAGCACTGGGGGACAAACACGTCTGAGTGCGCCCCCCCACCTAGTTATTCCGATATTATGTCTATACAGTGACCATATAGTGGTATATAGTGGCTGTACACAGGACTCTAAGGTCTTATTCACACTGGAAGAGTGAAGAAATCAGGCGATACCTTTTAGAGGCTAACTGAGTATATTTGATAAGTAAGTTTTCAAGAGTCTAGCTCTCTTCATCAGACATGGTGTTATACAGGAACTGAAAATTCACAGATTATTTATACTCTATACACATGCTCTTCAAAGGATTTTAGAGTCCTTAAAAAAAACAAAACAAAATGCAATATAAGTAGAGAAGTTATTTACAACAGGTTATGGTGCGTGACGGAGGGATCAGTAATTCTTGCTGTTATCTGTTTGCTATCAGGAGGTGATTTGTGACCCTCACAGGTCATACATAGTGTGACATGAAGCTGGCAGGAATATTAAGTCCAAATTGCAGAGTTTGAAATTTTTGCAGTAACTTATATTCCCATTCCTTTCTCTCTCTCTGTGTCTTAAAATGTCCCATTAAAACCACAACCCACAAATCTTCAATAGAGTGATCTTCTCCGGAGAAATGTGCGGCCACTGGGAGATCGGTTCTGCTGTTATTAATGGTGGATCTGTGTGAGTTCATGCGCTGACTAAGTCTCTGCCCTGTTTCCCCCACATAGAGGCCTGTGGTGGGACATTGCACACACATTATGAGATACACCACATTGGGAGACCTGCAGGAGAATGTCCCCCTAATTCTGTGCACCTGTTGTGACTGTGGGATAGGTACACTGTCAGCGGTGTGGATGTGCCTGCAGGTCATGCACCTTTTATGTAGGCAAGGTGAGGTGCCATTTTCAGTTGGGGCCTTCAGGGCACTCCGGACAATAATACACCTCAGGTTTGGTGTTTGTCGAAAGGAAAGGAGAGGAGGGACTGGAAATATGTCCTTGAGCCTGTTGTCCCTATGTAGCACAAGTTGGAGCTCCTTGGCAATCCTTCGTAGGATCTCCAGCTGTGGGTTGTAGGTGACAACTAGGGGCACTCGGGCTTCTTTCTGGGTCTCTCTATATGTGAGCAGACTGTCTCTGTTAATGGCTGCCACTTTGTTTAATTGGTTGTCTGTCACTTTTGGTTTGTATCCCAATTGGAGAAATTTCATCCTCAGATCCAGGAGGTGCTTGTCCAGGTCTGCTTTGTCGGAGCAAATACGATTGTATGGTATAGCCTGGCTGTAGATGATAGATTGTCTTGTGTGCTTGGGGTGGAAGCTGTCGTTTCTCAGGTAGGCCGTTCTGTCTGTGGGTTTGTGGTATATCGATGTGAGTAGCCGGTGGTCTTTGATGTATATTGTGGTATCCAGAAAGTGAATTTCACTCCCTGAATAGCTAAGTTTAAGGTTGATGGTCGGGTGAAAGTCATTGAAGTCATTATGGAATTGAAGTAGGGTCTCCTCACCTGCAGTCCAGATGACAAGGATATCATGGATATAACGAAGGTAAATCATAGGTTTGGTGGTGCATGTTGATAAATCTGCTCCTTCCAGTTCTGCCATAAAGAGATTTGCATATTGGGGTGCATATCTGGTCCCCATTGAAGTTCCCATTCGCTGTAGATATAGATCCTCTCCAAAGGTAAAATGGTTGTGGCTAAGGATGAATTGTATGAACTGCGTTACTGGTTCTGTTCGGAGGTTTTGTTTTGCCAGGTGTACCCGACATGCTGCAACTCCATCCTTGTGGGGAATGTTGGTATACAGGGATTCCACTTCCATGGTGGCTAAAATGGTACCCTCAGGTATAGGACCCAGGCCCTTCAGTTTGTTAAGAAGGTCAGTGGTGTCCTGGATATAGCTTGGAGTATCCCTGACAAGGGGTTTTAGGAGATTTTCCACCCAACCCGAGATGTTTTCTGTCAGTGTCCCAATGCCAGAAATGATAGGCCTCCCAGGGTTGCCATCTTTGTGTATCTTTGGGAGCATATAGAAGCAGCCCGGCCTGGGATCTTGTGGGATAAGTCCTTTTACCTGATTCTGGACCTGGACTGGAAACTTCTTGATCATACTCTTTAGTTCTTTCATATAGGCCTCTGTGGGATCACTTCCAAGTTTGGAGTAATGGATGGGATCTGACAGTTGCCTCTTTGCTTCCTGGATATAATCTGAGGTGTTCATTATGACTATTGCGCCCCCTTTGTCAGCTGGTTTTATTATTATATCCTGATTTTCTTTCAGTGATGTAATAGCCTTCTGTTCCTGCAGGGTTAGGTTATGCACCTGTTTCTTTTGTTTCTCTAGGATTTCTGATCTTACTTTGCTTCTGAATCAGTCAATATATTTATCCAGTGCTGTGTTAGCTCCAGGGCGTGGGGTCCAGGTAGATTTTTTGGTAGGATTCCTTATGGGCTGTTCCATCTCAGAGTCGCTGCTGTATGGAAGGTCTTTGTCATAAAAATATTCCCTCAATCTCATTTTTCTGAAAAACTCCTCCATATCATTGCAGAGTTGGATATGGTCAGTGTGTGCCGAGGGGCAGAAGGAGAGACCTTTGGAGAGAACTGACATTTCGGGTTTGTTTGGCTCATAAGAGGAAAGATTCACAACATAGCTTTGCTGAGCTGGGCTAGTACTTGCGGTTGTAGTAATGCGGTCTTTTTGTCTCAGTCTGTGGAGCTTTTTCTTTTTGTTGTTAATAAGCATATCCTGAAGTTTCTGGTAGTATATGTGGAGTTTGGCCTTCATTTCCTCTGTGTCTGGACCCCACGCCCTGGAACTAACACAGCACTGGATAAATATATTGACTGTTTCAGAAGCAAAGTAAAATCAGAAATCCTGGAGAAACAAAAGAAACAGGCGCATAACCTAACCCTGCAGGAACAGAAGGCTATTACATCACTGAAAGAAAATCAGGATATAATAATAAAACCAGCTGACAAAGGGGGCGCAATAGTCATAATGAACACCTCAGACTATATCCAGGAAGCAAACAGGCAACTGTCAGATCCCATCCATTACTCCAAACTTGGAAGTGATCCCACAGAGGCCTATATGAAAGAACTAAAGAGTATGATCAAGAAGTTTCCAGTCCAGATCCAGAATCAGGTAAAAGGACTTATCCCACAAGATCCTAGACCGGGCTGCTTCTATATGCTCCCAAAGATACACAAAGAGGGCAACCCTGGGAGGCCTATCATTTCTGGCATTGGGACACTGACGGAAAACATCTCAGGTTGGGTGGAAAATCTCCTAAAACCCCTTGTCAGGGATACTCCAAGCTATATCCAGGACACCACTGACCTTCCTAACAAACTGAAGGGCCTGGGTCCTATACCTGAGGGTACCATTTTGGCCACCATGGATGTGGAATCCCTGTATACCAACATTCCCCACAAGGATGGAGTTGCAGCATGTCGGGTACACCTGGAGAAACAAAACCTCCCAACAGAACCAGTAACGCAGCTCATACAATTCATCCTTAGCCACAACCATTTTACCTTTGGAGAGGATCTATATCTACAGCGAATGGGAACGTCAATGGGGACCAGATGTGCACCCCAATATGCAAATCTCTTTATGGCAGAACTGGAAGGAGCAGATTTATCAACATGCACCACCAAACCTATGATTTACCTTCGTTATATCGATGATATCCTTGTCATCTGGACTGCAGGTGAGGAGACCCTACTTCAATTCCATAATGACTTCAATGACTTTCACCCGACCATCAACCTTACACTTAGCTATTCAGGGAGTGAAATTCACTTTCTGGATACCACAATATACATCAAAGACCACCAGCTACTCACATCTATATACCACAAACCCACAGACAGAACGGCCTACCTGAGAAACGACAGCTTCCACCCCAAGCACACAAGACAATCTATTATCTACAGCCAGGCTATACCATACAATCGTATTTGCTCCGACAAAGCAGACCTGGACAAGCACCTCCTGGATCTGAGGATGAAATTTCTCCGATAGGGATACAAACCAAAAGTGACAGACAACCAATAAAACAAAGCGGCAGCCATTAACAGAGACAGTCTGCTCACATATAGAGAGACCCAGAAAGAAGCCCGAGTGCCCCTAGTTGTCACCTACAACCCACAGCTGGAGATCCTACGAAGGATTGCCAAGGAGCTCCAACCTGTGCTACATAGGGACAACAGACTCAAGGACATATTTCCAGTCCCCCCTCTCCTTTCCTTTTGACAACCACCAAACCTGAGGCGTATTATTGTCCGGAGTGCTCTGAAGGCCCCAACTGAAAATGGCGCCTCACCTTGCCTACATAAAAGGTGCATGACCTGCAAGCACAATCACACCGCTGACAGTGTACCTATCCCACAGTCACAACAGGTGCACAGAATTAGGGGGACATTTTCCTTCAGGTCTTCCAATGTGGTGTATCTCATAATGTGTGTGCAATGTCCCACCACAGGCCTCTATGTGGGGGAAACAGGGCAGAGACTCAGTCAGCGCATGAACTCACACAGATCCACCATTAATAACAGCAGAACCGATCTCCCAGTGGCCGCACATTTCTCCGGAGAAAACCACTCTATTGAAGATTTGCGGGTTGTGGTTTTAATGGGACATTTTAAGACGCAGGAGGAAAGGAAAGAATTGTAATACAAGTTTATGGAAAAATTTCAAACTCTGCAATTTGGACTTAATATTCATGCCAGCTTCATGTCACACTATGTATGACCTGTGAGGGTCACAAATCACCTCCTGATAGCAAACAGATAACAGCAAGAATTACTGATCCCTCCGTCAGGAACCACAAGTTTCCAGATTGTTTTTTGACCTGTTTTAAATAACTTCTCTACTTAGATTGCATTTTGTTTTGTTTTTTTTAAGGACTCTAAAATCCTTTGAAGATCATGTGTATAGAGTATAAATAATCTGTGAATTTTCAGTTCTTGTATAATACCATGTCTGAAGAAGAGAGCCAGTACTCTTGAAAGCTTACCATCAAATATACTCAGTTAGCCTCTAAAAGGTATCGCCTGATTTCTTCACTCTTCCAGTACTTTCAATGACTAATACGGTACAACATTATAGTCTTATTCACACGACCATGTCCATGAAATACTGACATACATTGTCTGTTTTTAATGGACATTTAACCCTTTAATGATGTCGGGTACTTTATACATTAATGCTCGGAGACTTTTTTTCATATTTTCCTTCTCTGCTTTTCAAAATTCACAACTTTTTTATTTCTCTGTCCACATCGCTATGTGAGGGCTTATTCTTTATACTTTCATTTGCCACCATTGTGGGGTACATATAATGTTTAGCTTTTATTCATTATTTTTGGGGGCCCATGTGAAATATCTCACAATTCTATCATCATTTTTTGCATTTTGTTGTTACAGCGTTCCCTCTGCATTATACATGACATGGCGGCTTTGTCCGGCCGGTCGTTACCATTACGGCGATACCAGATTTATATCGGTTTTATTACTTTTTACCGCTTTTGAAAGTAAAACGTCACTTTTTGATAATGGAGGATTTTCCTGGCGTCTCCGTAGTCTGACACCTATAACTTTATTACTGTACGCAGTCAGCAGGATGGATGGAAAGGAAGACGTGTTTAACCCCTTCCCACTTCAGAGAATTTTTGGTTTTTTTTAGTTTTTGTTTCACCACCACCAATTTTTGTAATGTTTTAACGCCTTAGCAAACATCCAAAACGTTGATGAAAAAAAACATTTCCTGTCATAGAGACAGCTCGATTCCGCCGGCTCTTGTTCCAGGGTATGGCAATCTGGAAGAATATGGCTGACACGCCACCGATGATCAGATACCTTGGTCACTCTCACTGTACTCTCTGATATATTGACTGCCATACTGTGATTATAGGGAGTCAGCTCAATATAACCCCCACACTTCCACCGGTGCCTCTCATGTTGTCTCACAGTGTCCTTATAATGCCCGAGCATTGTCTTCTTCTTCCGATAATTCCGTATATCAATCTCATTCCACCGTCTAGCGTCAGCAATGTATACCTCAATGCCACACAACCTGCACCCTATACAAGATGGTGTGCGCTCGTGAGGCCGCTCTCTGAGTTAAGCCCATCATCCATAGTAGGAGCTGCAGTATGTCATACTATGATATCAAGCCTTGGATTGTGGGACATAGCCTCTGCCTGTGGGGACTCTGTGAAAGTTAGGGGGCTACTTTCATTGACTCCAGCATCGTTGATGTCCCCGACTATGGATTAGACTACTCTGCATTGACAAGTTGTTATTATGAATTGTGTTGGTAAAGAATATCTGCCCCACTACAAGGGATCCAGGGGTGGACGTCATCTGACAAAATCTCTAGTAGGAAACTGGCAACCAGCATGGCTGCTGGGCTACCAGTCAGAACTACTGGCCTACAAGTGGGGGGGGGGGGAGACATCGAAATCTGCTCTATAAGGAACAGAGATAACAAAGTGGAATAAAGGACAGTCAGGAACAGTCATAGTTACCCCAGAAAAGGGGCTCTATACCTGCACTAACAGCCATGGACACAACTCATTCCCCTCACTCAGAGACAAAAAGAAGGGTAAAAGACCATGGGAAATTTTTTGTAACAGAAACTGATTCTCAACCTGGCCAAGTGGTAACTTAAGATCATGTCATTGCCGCATATATATATTTATACCACGTATAAATATGGTTTAATGTCACGTAGAAGAATATATTCCCTATAAATATAGCGTAATGTCATGTAGTAGAATATGCCGTCTATAAATATAGTGTAATGTCACGTAGTAGAATATACCGCCTATAGATGTAATGTATTGTCACGTAGTAGAATATACCGCCTATGAATATAGTGTAATGTCACGTAGTAGAATATACCGTCTATAAATATAGTGTAATGTCACATAGTAGAATATACCGCCTATAAATATAGTGTAATGTCACGTAGTAGAATATACCACCTATAAATATAGTGTAATGTCACGTAGTAGAATATACCACCTATAGATGTAATGTAATGTCACGTAGTAGAATATACTGCCTATAGATGTAATGTAATGTCACGTAGTAGTATATACCGCCTATAGATGTAATGTAATGTCACGTAGTAGAATATACCGCCTATAAATATAGTGTAATGTCACGTAGTAGAATATACCGCCTATAAATATAGTGTAATGTCATGTAGTAGAATATACCGCCTATAAATATAATGTAATGTCATGTAGTAGAATATACCACCTATAAATATAGTGTAATGTCACGTAGTAGAATATACCACCTATAAATATAGTGTAATGTCACGTAGTAGAATATACCACCTATAGATGTAATGTAATGTCACGTAGTAGAATATACTGCCTATAGATGTAATGTAATGTCACGTAGTAGAATATACCGCCTATAAATATAGTGTAATGTCACGTAGTAGAATATACCGCCTATAAATATAGTGTAATGTCATGTAGTAGAATATACCGCCTATAAATATAGTGTAATGTCATGTAGTAGAATATACCGCCTATAAATATAGTGTAATGTCATGTAGTAGAATATACCGCCTATAAATATAATGTAATGTCACGTAGTAGAATATACCGCCTATAGATGTAATGTATTGTCACGTAGTAGAATATACCGCCTATAGATGTAATGTCATGTAGTAGAATATACCGCCTATAGATGTAATGTCATGTAGTAGAATATACCGCCTATAAATATAGTGTAATGTCACGTAGTAGAATATACCGCCTATAGATGTAATGTATTGTCACGTAGTAGAATATACCGCCTATAAATATACTGTAATGTCATGTAGTAGAATATACCGCCTATAAATATAGTGTAATGTCATGTAGTAGAATATACCGCCTATAGATGTAATGTATTGTCACGTAGTAGAATATACCGCCTATAAATATAGTGTAATGTCATGTAGTAGAATATACCGCCTACAGATGTAATGTATTGTCACGTAGTAGAATATACCGCCTATAAATATAGTGTAATGTCATGTAGTAGAATATACCGCCTATAAATATAGTGTAATGTCATGTAGTAGAATATACCGCCTATAGATGTAATGTATTGTCACGTAGTAGAATATACCGCCTATAAATATAGTGTAATGTCACGTAGTAGAATATACCGCCTATAAATATAGTGTAATGTCACGTAGTAGAATATACTGCCTATACATATAGTGTAATGTCACGTAGTAGTATATACCGCCTTAAATATAGTGTAATGTCACGTAGTAGAATATACCACCTATAAATATAGTGTAATGTCACGTAGTAGAATATACCGCCTATAAATATAATGTAATGTCACGTAGTAGAATATACCGCCTATAAATATAATGTAATGTCACGTAGTAGAATATACTGCCTATAAATATAGTGTAATGTCATGTAGTAGAATATACCGCCTATAGATCTAATGTATTGTCACGTAGTAGAATATACCGCCTATAGATGTAATGTCATGTAGTAGAATATACCGCCTATAGATGTAATGTCATGTAGTAGAATATACCGCCTATAAATATAGTGTAATGTCACGTAGTAGAATATACCGCCTATAGATCTAATGTATTGTCACGTAGTAGAATATACCGCCTATAAATATACTGTAATGTCATGTAGTAGAATATACCGCCTATAGATGTAATGTATTGTCACGTAGTAGAATATACCGCCTATAAATATAGTGTAATGTCACGTAGTAGAATATACCGCCTATAAATATAGTGTAATGTCACGTAGTAGAATATACCATCTATAAATATACTGTAATGTCACGTGGTAGAATATACCACCTATAAATATAGTGTAATGTCACGTAGTAGAATATACCGCCTATAAATATAGCGTAATGTCATGTAGTAGAATATACCGCCTATAAATATAGTGTAATGTCACGTAGTAGAATATACTGCCTATAAATATACTGTAATGTCACGTAGTAGAATATACCGCCTATAAATATAGTGTAATGTCACGTAGTAGAATATACCACCTATAAATATAGTGTAATGTCATGTAGTAGAATATACCGCCTATAAATATACTGTAATGTCACGTAGTAGAATATACCGCCTATAAATATAGTGTAATGTCACGTAGTAGAATATACCGCCTATAAATATAGTGTAATGTCATGTAGTAGAATATACCGCCTATAGATGTAATGTATTGTCACGTAGTAGAATATACCGCCTATAGATGTAATGTCATGTAGTAGAATATACCGCCTATAGATGTAATGTCATGTAGTAGAATATACCGCCTATAAATATAGTGTAATGTCACGTAGTAGAATATACCGCCTATAGAGCTAATGTATTGTCACGTAGTAGAATATACCGCCTATAAATATAGTGTAATGTCATGTAGTAGAATATACCGCCTATAGATGTAATGTATTGTCACGTAGTAGAATATACCGCCTATAAATATAGTGTAATGTCATGTAGTAGAATATACCGCCTATAGATGTAATGTATTGTCACGTAGTAGAATATACCGCCTATAAATATAGTGTAATGTCACGTAGTAGAATATACCGCCTATAAATATAGTGTAATGTCACGTAGTAGAATATACTGCCTATACATATAGTGTAATGTCACGTAGTAGAATATACCGCCTATAAATATAGTGTAATGTCACGTAGTAGAATATACCGCCTATAAATATAGTGTAATGTCACGTAGTAGAATATACCGCCTATAAATATAATGTAATGTCACGTAGTAGAATATACCGCCTATAAATATAATGTAATGTCACGTAGTAGAATATACTGCCTATAAATATAGTGTAATGTCATGTAGTAGAATATACCGCCTATAGATGTAATGTATTGTCACGTAGTAGAATATACCGCCTATAGATGTAATGTCATGTAGTAGAATATACCGCCTATAGATGTAATGTCATGTAGTAGAATATACCGCCTATAAATATAGTGTAATGTCACGTAGTAGAATATACCGCCTATAGATCTAATGTATTGTCACGTAGTAGAATATACCGCCTATAAATATAATGTATTGTCACGTAGTAGAATATACTGCCTATACATATAGTGTAATGTCACGTAGTAGTATATACCGCCTTAAATATAGTGTAATGTCACGTAGTAGAATATACCGTCTATAAATATAATGTAATGTCATGTAGTAGAATATACCGTCTATAAATATAATGTAATGTCATGTAGTAGAATATACCACCTATAGATGTAATGTAATGTCACGTAGTAGAATATACTGCCTATAAATATAGTGTAATGTCACATAGTAGAATATACCGCCTATAAATATAGTGTAATGTCACATAGTAGAATATACTGCCTATAAATATAGTGTAATGTCACGTAGTAGAATATACCGCCTATAAATATAGTGTAATGTCACGTAGTAGAATATACCGCCTTAAATATAGTGTAATGTCATGTAGTAGAATATACCGCCTATAAATATAATGTAATGTCACGTAGTAGAATATACCATCTATAGATGTAATGTAATGTCACGTAGTAGAATATACCGCCTATAAATATAGTGTAATGTCACATAGTAGAATATACCGCCTATAAATATAGTGTAATGTCACGTAGTAGTATATACCGCCTTAAATATAGTGTAATGTCATGTAGTAGAATATACCGCCTATAAATATAATGTAATGTCACGTAGTAGAATATACCGCCTATAGGTGTAATGTAATGTCACATAGTAGAATATACCGCCTATAAATATAGTGTAATGTCACATAGTAGAATATACTGCCTATAAATATAGTGTAATGTCACGTAGTAGAATATACCGCCTTAAATATAGTGTAATGTCATGTAGTAGAATATAACGCCTATAAATATAGTGTAATGTCACGTAGTAGAATATACCGCCTATAAATATAATGTAATGTCACGTAGTAGAATATACCGTCTATAGATGTAATGTAATGTCACGTAGTAGAATATACCGCCTATAAATATAGTGTAATGTCACATAGTAGAATATACCGCCTATAAATATAGTGTAATGTCACGTAGTAGTATATACCACCTATAAATATAGTGTAATGTCACGTAGTAGAATATACCGCCTATAAATATAATGTAATGTCACGTAGTAGAATATACCGCCTATAGATGTAATGTATTGTCACGTAGTAGAATATACCACCTATAAATATAGTGTAATGTCATGTAGTAGAATATACCGCCTATAGATGTAATGTATTGTCACGTAGTAGAATATACCACCTATAAATATAGTGTAATGTCACGTAGTAGAATATACCGTCTATAGATCTAATGTATTGTCACGTAGTAGAATATACCGCCTATAAATATAGTGTAATGTCATGTAGTAGAATATACCGCCTATAGATGTAATGTATTGTCACGTAGTAGAATATACCACCTATAAATATAGTGTAATGTCATGTAGTAGAATATACCACCTATAAATATAATGTAATGTCATGTAGTAGAATATACCGCCTATAGATGTAATGTATTGTCACGTAGTAGAATATACCGCCTATAAATATAGTGTAATGTCACGTAGTAGAATATACCGCCTATAAATATAATGTAATGTCACGTAGTAGAATATACCGCCTATAGATGTAATGTATTGTCACGTAGTAGAATATACCGCCTATAAATATAGTGTAATGTCACGTAGTAGAATATACCGCCTATAGATCTAATGTATTGTCACGTAGTAGAATATACCGCCTATAAATATACTGTAATGTCATGTAGTAGAATATACCGCCTATAAATATAGTGTAATGTCACGTAGTAGTATATACCACCTATAAATATAGTGTAATGTCACGTAGTAGAATATACCGCCTATAGATCTAATGTATTGTCACGTAGTAGAATATACCACCTATAAATATACTGTAATGTCATGTAGTAGAATATACCGCCTATAGATGTAATGTAATGTCACGTAGTAGAATATACCATCTATAAATATAGTGTAATGTCACGTAGTAGAATATACCACCTATAAATATACTGTAATGTCATGTAGTAGAATATACCGCCTATAGATGTAATGTAATGTCACGTAGTAGAATATACCATCTATAAATATAGTGTAATGTCACGTAGTAGAATATACCATCTATAAATATAGTGTAATGTCATGTAGTAGAATATACCGCCTATAAATATACTGTACACTGTGTTCCAAATTATTATGCAAAAAGTGTTTAGGAGTGATAAGGTAAGAATTTTTTTTTGTTTGTTAGTTAAACTCATTGATGGTGATGTGTGTCAGGGCTCTTTATATCACTGAAAGCAATTGCAGACACCTGTGGTAATTAGTTTGGCAGGTGTGTCCAATTAAAGGCAAGACTACTTAAGAAGGCTGTTCCACATTATTAAGCAGCCTACATTTTCAGACAAAATGGGAAAGAAAAAGGATGTGTCGGCTGCTGAGAAGCAACAAATTGTGGAGTGTTTAGGTCAAGGCATGACTACAATCAACATTGCCAAGACACTTCATCGTGATCATCGCACAATCAAGAAGTATGTAGCTGATTCACAGCGCACACGTGTGCGTGCTGATAAGGGAAAATTGAGGACTCTTCCCAACAGGCAATTACGTCAGGTTAAAAGAGCAGCTTCAAAAATGCCTTGTCATAGCAGCAGACAAGTTTTTGAAGCTGCTGGTGCCTCCAACATCCCCCGAACAACAAGATGCGGGTCCTTCAGAGGTTTGCAGCTGTGCGTAAGCCATCCTGCCGACCTCCTCTATCCACTGCACACAAGCAGAAACGGCTCCAGTGGGCCAAACAATACATGAAGACCGATGAGTGCCGTGCAACGCTCGATGGTCCAGATGGATGGAGTGGAGGATGGCTTGTTGATGGACACCCCATGCAAACACGGCTACGGCGCCAACAAGGAGGAGGTGGAGTAATGTTTTGGGCTGGAATCATGGGGAAAGAGATTGTCGGCCCCTTTAGGATCCCTGAAGGGGTAAAGATGAACTCCATAATGTATGTGGAGTTTCTCAAACAGCACTTCCTGCCATGGTTCAAGAAGAAGAACCATGCATTCCGCAGAAAGATCATTTTCATGCCTGATAATGCACCGTCTCATGCTGCAAATAACACATCTGCATCTCTGGCTGCTATGGGCATAAAAGGGGACAAACTTATGGTGTGGCCCCCATGCTCCCCTGACCTCAACCCCATTGAGAACCTCTGGAGCATCATCAAAAGGAGTGTCTATGATGGTGGGAGGCAGTTCACATCTAAGCAAAACAATTGAAGCAGAAACCATCCAAAAACTGACAAATTCAATGGACGAGAGAGTTCAGAAGCTTCTTTCGAACAAGGGGTCCTATGTGCAAATGTAACATCACCTCTAATAAAGTTTTGGCTTGAAAACTGTTTGATTTCAGTTTGTAATAACCTGCTAATGCTTATAATTTCACAATGACCATTTTTTTGTTCTTAATAAAAATGAAAAGGTTGCAAATTCTGCTGTGCATAATAATTTAGAACATGCATTTTGAGTGCATTTTGAGTGTTTATTTTTTTTTTTTAAATATACTGTTATCATAGGCAGTTTGTTCAAAAACCTTTTAATTATACTCGAATAGTTGATGACTGGAAAATCACAATGACTGCAATTCATATAGGTAATTTTGTAAAATATGAGAAAATATTATTTGCATATTAATTTGGAACACAGTGTAATGTCATGTAGTAGAATATACCGCCTATAAATATAGTGTAATGTCATGTAGTAGAATATACCGCCTATAAATATAGCGTAATGTCATGTAGTAGAATATACCGCCTATAAATATACTGTAATGTCATGTAGTAGAATATACCGCCTATAAATATAGTGTAATGTCATGTAGTAGAGTCTGAACACTGTCCTAGACTATGTAATTGATTTTCTGCCACACCCGTCTCCTTCACCTTGGTTTTCTTCTGCTCCACTAATAGTTAATTTTAGCCTTGCCTGTGTGATTGACACTCTATCCTCCTATCAAGTCTGGGGCGGGTTTTTCCTTCCTATTTATTCTTTGCTCACAGTCACATTAGCGCTGGCTATTGCTTTTGCGTACCTGCCTTTACTCCGTGCTGTTTTGTTACCTGTATTCCTATTTCTGATCTCTGGCTTTGTCTGTGACTTTTCTCTTGGATTTTGATTCTGTACTGCATTGCTCAATTGTTACCGACCCCTTGGCTAGCTGACCTCCCTTTGTTGTTGTTTGTCCTGTCTGCGTTCTGTGTTATCACGTATTATAAGCAGGGACTGTCGACTTGTTGCTGGCTGTCACCTAGGACAGATCGGGCAAGTAGGCAGGGACAGTGTGGGGGGGGGTCAGCTTTAGGGCTCAATGTCTTGTGCCCCTCCCCCCAGGGTTCTGCAGCAGCTACTGGGGAATTGCTCAACTGGCAATTCCCTTACAGAATAGCAAGCCCTAAAATTCCCTTCTGCCATTACTTCCCTCCGGATCAGCATGAATCCTATTCAGGGCCTTGCAGCCAAGATGGAGGGTTTGGCAGGCCTGTTAGCTGAGCTAACTAAACAGGTTCATACCCTGACTGATGCTGCTGCAGCATCCCCTGCTGTTTCTTGTCGCCTGTACTTTTGGATTAACCCTCATGCATCCCAGGCCCAAATGGTTGGAGTAGTTATATCCCTCCTACAGGGGGATCCACAAGCTTGGGCCCTTAAACTCCCTCCTGGGGCTGAGGAATGCTCTGATTTTGAAAAAAATTTTTTGTCTCTGGGGTCTATCTATGGTGAGCCAGACCACATTGGCCTTGTGGAATCGCAACTCCTCACCATGCAGCAAGGCAAACGCTCTCCGTATTGACCGGAGAATTCGTGAAAATGTTAAAGAGAGAGTAGGGTCTGTTTCCACCAAGTTTTCTGTCTTTTCCTCTCTATCTCCTGATAGACCCACTTTTTCTCCCATCACTCCTGGTGAGGAACCCATGCAACTGGGAGCTATGGACGCCAAGACTCGACGAGAGCATCGTCTCCGGAATAACCTCTGCCTGTACTGTGGTACTTCAGGGCATATCATACGAGACTGCTCCATCATACCCCGCACACCAGGGGAAAAGCTTCAGTGCCTGAGTGGTAGTCAGAAGAACCACTCAGGCAACCAGGTATTTGCTGAAAATAACAATAAGATGTTGTTATCTGTGTCTCTGTCCTCTGGGGACAGATCTGTTTCTGGCCAGGCCTTAGTTGACTCTGGGTCTGCGGCAAACTTTGTCAAACTTTCTTTTGTCTCAGCCTTAGGCATTGAGCTTTTGCCACTTGACACTCCTCTGTCTGTTACTGGAGCGGATTTTGCCCCACTGGCCAGGGGTAAGGTCCGATTCAAGACCCCCTTAATCACGTTGCATGTGGGCTCTGCACATTCGGAAGTCATGAGCTTCTTTGTTATGGAGCATCTGTCTTCTGATATTATTTTGGGACTTCCCTGGTTGAACCTCCATAACCCTATTTTTGATTGGGGTAAAAGGGAGTTAGTAAAATGGGGAGATCAGTGCTCATCCCACTGTATTGCTTTGCACACCTTAGATTGTGTCAGTGAGGAGTCGGTCTCGGCTACTAAGGGTTGGAAACACCAGGCGAATAAAACACGTTTGCCTGGTTCACCAGCACCTCTTGTTGTTCAGAGAGATCTTGAATTTAAGGCAGAGAAAAAACTGGGTCCTTCTAAAACTGGTTTGTCTGGTGAGGGTCCGGTGGCCCCTCATAAAAGGGGGGGGGTACTGTAACGTCTCTGCCTGTTTGGGTCTCTGCACCACCCTCCGCCCGCACACGGCGGCGCAGGAGGTGTGTTCAGTTTGATTCCTTGTCTGAACACTGTCCTAGTACCTCTTGTCTGTAATTGAATTTCAGCCACACCCATCTCCTGCACCTTGTTTCTCTCTGCTCCTCAAATAGTTAATATCAGCCCTGCCTGTGTGATTGACAGCCTATCGTCCTAGCAAGTCTGGGGCGGGTTTTTCCTTCCTATTTATTCTTTGCTCACAGTCACATTGGCGCTGGCTATTGCTTCTGCGTACCTGCCTTTACTCCATGCTGTTTTGTTACCTGTATTCCTATTCCTGACCTCTGGCTTTGTCTCCGACTATTCTCTTGGATTGTGATTTTGTACTGCATTGCTCGACTGTTACCGACCCCTTGGCTAGCTGACCTACCTTTGTTGTGTTCGTCCTGTCTGCGTTCTGTGTTATCACTTATTATAAGCAGGGACTGTCGACTTATTGCTGGCTGTCACCTAGGACAGATCGGGCAAGTAGGCAGGGACAGAGGGGGGGTTCAGCTTAGGATCCACTGTCTTGTCCCCTCCCCCAAGGGTTTTGCAGCAGCACTGGGGAATTGCTCAGCTGGCAATTCCCTTACAATACCGCCTATACATATAGTATACCGCCTATGATATACTTTCCTGGACGTCCTATGGCAGCACAATTACACAAGGGTTTTAGTGCACCTCATTACAGCGCTTTACTAATACCATGCTGAATGTTAACTATACGCTCAACGTAATATAGTAGTACGGGGTTAAATAACATAAAAAAATATGTTTCCTGGATGTCCTACGGCTGCACAATTACACAATTACACAAGGGTTTTAGCCCCCGAGGTACAACCAGAGAGACAGGTTAGTCAGCCATAGTAAAGAAACAATCAATGAATTAACAAGGACCTCACCATCTATAGGCTGGATAACTCATCCTCTCATGAGTGTGAATCTGTACCTAGGGTAGATCTTCTTGTCACTAAAAAGCATCCATCCATCTGGAGATACTATGCTGTTAAAAGATCCCATGGACCGAAAAGTAAATTCAACCTTGAAAAAAGCTTATGTCTCATCCGTAGGAGCCTGCGAAGCCGCTCTGTCAGCTATTCCAGCAGCCGGGTCACTACGTATATGGCCCAGACATCTCACCAGAGACTTAGAAGGAGGAGTCCATAGGTCAGAAATCCTCAGGTCTCTGACACAGATGAAGGATGCTTTAGAATTTCTCTGCGATGCTCAGAATTATCAAATGCAGCAAGAAGGGCGCTCTGGCTTAAGCTGTGGACTGGAGATACGCCTTCCAAAAATAATTTCTACAGTCTGCCTTTTTCCATTGACGACAAATTAAATGAAGATATTATTACCAAAGCATTTGTGATTGCAATCATTTTCTGGAAGAAATTGAGTATTATCTGACAGAATTGCAGGGGGTGCCAATACTTTTGGCCAGCACTGTACATGTTAAAAGAGGACTCCTTACCTGTTTGCAGAGAACCAACAGCTTCAAGAGAGTGGAAATTTTTTTCCTGCAACATTATGGCCCAAATAAGGGGCAAAAGGCAAGTAAAGCCACAGTGGCAAGATGTATCAGGGATGCAGTAGAAATGTGCTACCAACTGAGTGGTCTACAATGTCCTCTCAAAGTCACAGCTCATTCCACTCGGTCCATGTCCACATCATGGGAAGAAGTGGGACATACTACACTAGAACAAATTTACAGGGCCGCAGCCTGGTCCTCTTCATCCACATTTATCAAGCACTACAGACTTAATTCGCTAGCAGCAAAGACTAAAATTTTCATTTCCTGGAGTCCGTAGGCAGCACAAGCTACCCTCCCTATTACATTTCTAATGCTTCTTAAAAAATACAAGGAGTCCTGCCTATTTCCTTAGCTTTATAGGAGAGGTCATTGTTAATTGATTGTTTGTTTACTATGGCTGACTAACCTGTCTCTCTGGTTGTACCTCGGGGGGCCAAAACACTTGTATAATTATGTAATTATGTAATTGTGCTGCCTACGGACTCCAGGAAATGAAAATTTCAGTGAGTAAGTTTTAGTCTGTAATGTCACGTAATAGAATATACCGCCTATAAATATATATCGTATCGTCATGGACCACATCTCTAAGACAAGGCGTTTATTTCAGAAAATTGAAATACAGTTATTTGGACAGTCACACAATCTTCATGATTTCAGCTCCGCAGCCACCACATTGGATGTGACACACCTGAGATACAATTGGAATGAAGACTTTGAGGTTTAATACAAAGGGGTTGAGCAAAAATATCCTGCGAAACATTTAGGGATGCCAACCATTCTCTACAAAGTCTCCTCATTTCTGGGGCTCGAGTCATTGGACAAATTATCATTCCCATAAATAAAATGTTCATTTGTGATACTTTGTAGAGAATCCTCTTCAGACAATGACGGCCTGAAGTCTGGACCATGGACATCCCCAATGCTGGGTGTCCTCCTGTGTGAGGCTGGGCCAGGTCTTTACTGCAGTGTCTTCAGTTGTGACTTGTTTGTCTTAAGCAGTGAGTGGCGTGCTGGATTGGGCTGAGATCTGGTGATTGGCTCTAAAAAACTCCTGGGTTGTTTTTGATCATTGACCATCTGTCCTTGAAGTGCCATCCAATCTACCTTGTTGAATTTGGTTGAATCTGAGCAGAAGGTCTATCCATGGACACCTCAGGATTCATTCAACACATCATCAATAAACACTAGTGACCTAGAACCATGGGAACCCATGCCTGCCCCTGCCATCCCACGGCCTCCACCATGTGTTACAGAGGGTGTGCTGTCCTTTGGATCATGAGCCGTTCCAAGCCTTCTCCAGACTTTCTTCTTCTTCTTATTGTTTATATAGCAGCATTAATTCCATGGTGCTTTACATTTGAGGGTTTACATACGGTACACCAGATATACAAAACAGATAATACTAATAGTGATCACTGGCACAGTGGGATAGAGGGCCCTGCCCACAAGGGCTTACAGTCTATGAGGGAAGAGGGATAGAGACAGAAGGTGGGGGTAGAGGCTGTACAGATGGCGGTGTGGTGACAGTAGTGTTATTGGAGGCTGTACAGATGGTGGTGTGGTGACAGTAGTGTTATTGGGGGTTGTACAGATGGCGGTGTGGTGACAGTAGTGTTATTGGAGGCTGTACAGATGGTGGTGTGGTGACAGTAGTGTTATTGGAGGTTGTACAGATGGCGGTGTGGTGACAGTAGTGTTATTGGAGGCTGTACAGATGGTGGTGTGGTGACAGTAGTGTTATTGGAGGTTGTAGGCCTTCCTGAATAGGTGAGTCTTCAGGGCCTTCTTGAAGCTTGTGACTGTGGGGGAGTCTCTTCCCATCATTCTGGTACAGGTTAATCTAAGTTTCATCTGTCCTGAATGTTGTTCCAGACTTGGACTGGTTTCTTAAGATGGATTTTGGCAAAGTCTAATCTGTCCTTACTATTTTTGAGGCTGATGAATAGTTTGCACCTTGTGGTGACCCTTCGGTATTTGCTCTCATGAAGTCTTCTCTTTATGGTAGACTTAGATACTATGATACACCTACTTCCTGCAGAGTGGTCTTCACTTTCTGGTATGCTTAGATACTGTGATACACCTACAATGGGTAGGGAAAGTATTCAGACCCCTTTAAATTTTTCACTCTTTGTTTCATTGCAGCCATTTGCTAAAAGCAAAAAAGTTCCTTTTATTTCTCATTAATGTACACTCAGCTCCCCATCTTGTCAGAAAAAAAACTGAAATGTAGATATTTTTGCAAATTTATTAAAAAAGAAAACCTGCAATCTCCCATGGCCATAAGTATTCAGAGCCTTTGCTCAGTACTGAGTAGAAGCCGCTTCCTTCTGAGCTAGTACAGCCAGGAGTCTTCTTGGGAATGATGCAACAAGTTTCTCACATCTGGATTTGGGGATCCTCGGCCATTCTTCCTTGCAGATCCTCTCCAGTTCCGTCAGGTTGGATGGTGAACGTTGGTGGACAGCCATTTCTGTGTTTTTTCTGACAAGATGGGGAGCTGAGTGTACATTAATAAGAAATAAAATGAACTTTTTTGCTTTTAGCAAAAGGCTGCAATGAAACAAAGAGTGAAAAATTGAAAGGAGTCTGAATACTTTCCATACCTACTGTACTTCCTGCAGTGTTCTTCACTTTATGGTATGCTTAGATACTGTGATACACATACTTCCTGCTGTGTGGTTTTCACTTGGGTGGATATTGTGAAGGGGTTTTTCTACACCACGTTAAGGATTCTGCGACCATCCACTTCTTTGGATGTCCAGGCCTTTTCGAGTTTCTAAGCTCACAGTGTGCTTTTTTTTTTTTACCAGAATGTACCAAAATGTTGATTTGTACGCTCCTAACATTTCTACTATCTATATGATGGATTTCCTCTTTTTTTTCAGTCTAATGATGGTCTGAGTCACTTCCATTGAGAGCTCCTTTGACCGCATGTTGTGGGTTCACAGCAACAACTTCCAAATCTAAATGTCACACCTGGAATCATCTCCAGACCTTTTACCTGCTTAATTGATGATGGATTAATGGGGGAATTGCCAATGGAGTCCATTAAATAGCTTGTGAGATCATTGTCCAATTATTTTTGGTCCCTTGAAAAAGAGGCAGCGACATATTCCAGAGCTGTAATTCCTAAACCCTTCCTCCTATTAGGATGTGAAGACCCTCAGGTTACAGCTCTACAGACAGGTTAGAACCTGCACTTTAAGCCCATATGGATTATATAACTGGATCGTGTCATTGTCCAAATATTTCTTAACCTAACTGCATCTTATTGATGTGATATGACCAGTCTATATACGTTCCTAGCTGTCCATCGATGGTCACTTGGTATACATTCATTTAGTCTTTGTTTCCTATGTACAGTACAGACCAAAAGTTTGGACACACCTTCTCATTCCAAGAGTTTTCTGTATTTTCATGACTATAAAAATTGTAGATTCACACTGAAGGCATCAAAACTATGAATTACCACATGTGGAATTATATACTTAACAAAAAAGTGTGAAACAACTGAAAATATGTCTTATATTCTAGGTTCTTCAAAGTAGCCACCTTTTGCTTTGATTACTGCTTTGCACACTCTTGGCGTTCTCTTGATGAGCTTCATGAGGTAGTCACCTGAAATGGTCTTCCAACAATCTTGAAGGAGTTCCCAGAGATGCTTAGCACTTGTTGGCCCTTTTGCCTTCACTCTGCGGTCCAGCTCACCCCAAACCATCTGGATTGGGTTCAGGTCTGGTGACTGTGGAGGCCAGGTCATCTGGCGTAGCACCCCATCACTCTCCTTCTTGGTCAAATAGCCCTTACATAGTCTGGAGGTGTGTTTGGGGTCATTGTCCTGTTGGTCCAACTAAACGCAAACCGGATGGAATAGCATGCCGCTGCAAGATGCTGTGGTAACCATGCTGGTTCAGTATTCCTTCAATTTTGAATAAATCCCCAACAGTGTCACCAGGAAAGCACCCCCACACCATCACACCTCCTCCTCCATGCTTCACGGTGGGAACCAGTCATGTAGAGTCCATTCGTTCACCTTTTCTGCATCGCACAAAGACACGGTGGTTGGAACCAAAGATCTCAAATTTGGACTCATCAGACCAAAGCACAGATTTCCACAGGTCTAATGTCCATTCCTTGTGTTCTTCTTCTGCTTGTTGCCTGTCCTTAGCAGTGGTTTCCTAGCAGCTATTTTACCATGAAGGCCTGCTGCACACAGTCTCCTCTTAACAGTTGTTGGAGAGATGTGTCTGCTGCTAGAACTCTGTGTGGCATTGACCTGGTCTCTAATCTGAGCTGCTGTTAACCTGCGATTTCTGAGGCTGGTGACTCGGATGAACTTATCCTCCGCAGCAGAGGTGACTCTTGGTCTTCCTTTCCTGGGGCGGTCCTCATGTGAGCCAGTTTCTTTGTAGCGCTTGATGGTTTTGGCCACTGCACTTGGGGACACTTTCAAAGTTTTCCCAATTTTTCGGACCAACTGACCTTCATTTCTTAAAGTAATGATGGCCACTCGTTTTTCTTTACTTAGCTGCTTTTTTCTTGCCATAATACAAATTCTAACACTCCATTCAGTAGGACTATCAGCTGTGTATCCACCTGACTTCTGAACAACACAACTGATGGTCCCAACACCATTTATAAGGCAAGAAATCCCACTTATTAAACCTGATAGGGCACACCTGTGAAGTGAAAACCATTTCAGGTGACTACCTCTTGAAGCTCATCAAGAGAATGCCAAGAGTGTGCAAAGCAGTAATCAAAGCAAAAGGTGGCTACTTTGAAGAACCTAGAATAGAAGACATATTTTCAGTTGTTTCACACTTTTTTGTTAAGTATATAATTCCACATGTGTTAATTCATAGTTTTGATACCTTCACTGTGAATCTACAATTTTTATAGTCATGAAAATACAGAAAACTCTTGGAATGAGAAGGTGTGTCCAAACTTTTGGTCTGTACTGTATACTATAAAGATCTATGTTATGTCACATTCTCTTAGCCTCAGCTGAGACCATGAAGTGGTGCCCAGGAACTTTAAGTCATCGTGGAACAAGATGGGTGTATTTTAGTGCATAATATACAACGAGGCTCCCCATTGTCATTGTTACAAAACTCCTCCTCTGTAATTACAGCTCAGTATTATCTCCTCATTTATTAAACACTTTTTATTCTATTATATTCTGGAGTGATTATTGTCATTTGTTGACCATGATAAAATCAATCTCAACCCATTACAACCTAATGCACAAAGTGATGTCATAGTACAGGCAATATCTACAGTGATGTCACAGAACAGGCATCATCTAAATTTTCTTCAAAATAACACCAAAGCTGCTGCTACTCTACCGAAAAAGGAATCATTTTTCACAGTATAATGCTCTCCCTTATGTCACCCATATAGTATAACGCTTCATTGTGGCCCACACAGTATAATGCTCTCCCTTATGCCACCCATATGGTATAACACTTTTCTGTGGCCCACACAGTATAATGCTCTCCCTTATGCCACCCATATAGTATAACGCTTCATTGTGGCCCACACAGTATAATGCTCTCCCTTATGCCACCCATATGGTATAACACTTTTCTGTGGCCCACACAGTATAATGCTCCCCCTTATATTAAGTGGGTGAATCAAAAATGATCTGCACTTAAGCTTCTGTTGGCCGCATTGTCTTAACAACGCTTTCCTTACATCAGTTCACTTGTGACTGCGATGTGAGAAAAAAATGGCTTCCTCAGCCTCACTTCTGATCTGCACAAAAGTAGAGCAGCGTGCAGTGATTTTTTTTTTTTTTTTTGTGGTCTTAGGGTGTGTCCACTGCAAATCATTTTTGACCCAGCCTTGTATAATGCCCCTCTTACACTTATAATTTCAATCACCATATTATTGACGGAAGCACTTTCTATAGGAGACGCAAGAGGGGGTGTTCCGGGAACATGTGGCACACAAGTCTTCTTTGTCACGCCTGATGGGTGTTGCCAATCCCAGCAGTAGAACACCAAAATGTCTTCTCCTCCCTGTGACTTCTCTGATGTACAGGATCTTTTTTCGTCATATTTTTCTCAAATTCTGGACATGAATAAGGCTTCTCTCCTGTGTGGGTTCTCCAACGTTCCATCATCAGCCATGATTGATCTTCATGATTTATGAATATTTTGCACACGCAATTTTTGTACATCTACAACATATCATGTTATGTGTTCCTGTGACTACAATAAAACTTTATTGTACATAAAGCTAAACATGAATGTGGCTTCTCTCCTGTGTGACTTCTCTCATGATCATTACGCTTGGATTTAGAAATAAAACATTTTCCATGTCGTGTACGTGAAAATCCTTCTCCCGGGTGTGAATTTTCTCATGTTTAAAATGAGTTGCTCTATCTTTAAAACATTTCCCACATTCTGAACAAGTGTATGGCTTCTCTCCTGTGTGAATTCTCTGATGTACAACAACACTGTCTTTTTGATTAAAACATTTCCCACATTCTGAGCAAGTATACGGCTTCTCTCCTGTGTGAATTCTCTGATGTACAACAAGGTTGATTTTTTGCCTAAAACTTTTCCCACATTCTAAACATGAAAATGGCTTCTCTCCCGTGTGAATTCTCTGATGTCTAATGAGGCTTGATTTATCCGAAAAACATTTCCCACATTCTGAACATGAATATGGCTTCTCTCCCGTGTGAATTCTCCCATGTGTAACAAGATTTCCTTTATCTTTAAAGCATTTCCCACATTCTGAACATACATATGGCCTCTCTCCTGTGTGAATTCTTTTGTGGATTGAGAGGTGTATTTTTTGTGTAAACCGTTTTCCACAGTCGCTACATTGAAACCTTTTCTGGCTGGTACTTGTGGTCACAATCTGTGATTGGTCAGAAGGTTCCTCATGATTCGGGGGATTATATGATGGATCTGTACTGTGACGTCCTGGATGTACATTAGGGGTAATGAGGTTTTCTCCTGAGCAGCGCTCCATCCTATCTTCATCTTTATAATTTACTGATAACATGAAGATTCCCTCAGAGTTCTTACTGGGATTTTCTGTCGGGGTTAAAACATTTTTGTGAGAAATTTTGGTACAGAAATTTTTCATGCAGTTTATAACGTATCAGTGAACATTAGCCCAGAGATAGTCGGAGATATTACTTTTATGGTTTCCTGCCCTTCCTGTTTCTTCTATTCATATCCATGTCATAAGAATACAGTTTTCATACACTTCATGTTTTCTTATGTACAATAAACGACTACACCAGAAATAACATGTAAGAAACCTTCACTTTTCAGAGATTGACTATTTGATGTTCATCTTGTCTGTCCTTGTAGTCGCCCTGACCAGACTTGTATTTTCCTTCTCAGCTTCTTGTGACTGGGGACGATATTCAGTTCTAGATAATCCTCAACCCTTTCTGACACTCGGACCCCAAGGTATTGTCCCCGGGGAAGAACCTCAACAAATTATTCCTATTAATCTTTAGGATATCCAAGGAGAATAAGAGAGACTTCCCCCAATGTATTCACTATGACTAATGACAGGATGGAGAGGGAGACGCTCCTGCCCCAGTCTGAACAGTACCAGAAACTCCTCACATCTATCTCCAGTAGTCCAGTATTCACA
Source organism: Leptodactylus fallax (assembly GCA_947044405.1). NCBI lineage: Eukaryota > Metazoa > Chordata > Amphibia > Anura > Leptodactylidae > Leptodactylus > Leptodactylus fallax. Next base: position 532,606 of record CAMRHE010000395.1, read on the forward strand.
CAACGCTCCGGTATAACTTCTGCTTTATGGCTTATAGTTCTGTTCTTAGTTTAATAGCTGGAATTACTTTCTGCCCGGAGAGTTACTGGAAGGAGCTCTAAGGGGGAACCAACCTGTGAATTGACCTTCTCCATTCATTACTCCGTACCTGTGGTAACACCTCCTGGAATTTCCTCCTCCACTTCCCTCTTACACAGGTGATGGCCCCTCATCCTCTCTTCTTCAGCCTCCGCTTTAATATTAGTCACATCTTCTCCCTGATTTGTCATAGGTCACAATTCAGTACAATCCAGCAGAAATACAGGTGGGAAATCTAACAGAGCAACATAAGAAAGCAGCAAAATCTCTGAGGCCATGTATGAGTGCAGGAGCGGCGAGCTCCACCCCCTATATAGATGTGCCCCAGGACTCAGCAGCGCCATCTACCTGCTGACTGTCTGGTACATGTATGAGTGCAGGAGCGGCGAGCTCCACCCCCTATATAGATGTGCCCCAGGACTCAGCAGCGCCATCTACCTGCTGACTGTCTGGTACATGTATGAGTGCAGGAGCGGCGAGCTCCACCCCCTATATAGATGTGCCCCAGGACTCAGCAGCGCCATCTACCTGCTGACTGTCTGGTACATGTATGAGTGCAGGAGCGGCGAGCTCCACCCCCTATATAGATGTGCCCCAGGGCTCAGCAGCGCCATCTACCTGCTGACTGTCTGGTACATGTATGAGTGCAGGAGCGGCGAGCTCCACCCCCTATATAGATGTGCCCCAGGGCTCAGCAGCGCCATCTACCTGCTGACTGTCTGGTACATGTATGAGTGCAGGAGCGGCGAGCTCCACCCCCTATATAGATGTGCCCCAGGACTCAGCAGCGCCATCTACCTGCTGACTGTCTGGTACATGTATGAGTGCAGGAGCGGCGAGCTCCACCCCCTATATAGATGTGCCCCAGGACTCAGCAGCGCCATCTACCTGCTGACTGTCTGGTACATGTATGAGTGCAGGAGCGGCGAGCTCCACCCCCTATATAGATGTGCCCCAGGACTCAGCAGCGCCATCTACCTGCTGACTGTCTGGTACATGTATGAGTGCAGGAGCGGCGAGCTCCACCCCCTATATAGATGTGCCCCAGGACTCAGCAGCGCCATCTACCTGCTGACTGTCTGGTACATGAGGCCATGTATGAGTGCAGGAGCGGCGAGCTCCACCCCCTATATAGATGTGCCCCAGGACTCAGCAGCGCCATCTACCTGCTGACTGTCTGGTACATGTATGAGTGCAGGAGCGGCGAGCTCCACCCCCTATATAGATGTGCCCCAGGGCTCAGCAGCGCCATCTACCTGCTGACTGTCTGGTACATGTATGAGTGCAGGAGCGGCGAGCTCCACCCCCTATATAGATGTGCCCCAGGACTCAGCAGCGCCATCTACCTGCTGACTGTCTGGTACATGTATGAGTGCAGGAGCGGCGAGCTCCACCCCCTATATAGATGTGCCCCAGGACTCAGCAGCGCCATCTACCTGCTGACTGTCTGGTACATGAGGCCATGTATGAGTGCAGGAACGGCGAGCTCCACCCCCTATATAGATGTGCCCCAGGACTCAGCAGCGCCATCTACCTGCTGACTGTCTGGTACATGTATGAGTGCAGGAGCGGCGAGCTCCACCCCCTATATAGATGTGCCCCAGGACTCAGCAGCACCACCTACCTGCTGACTGTCTGGTACATGTATGAGTGCAGGAGCGGCGAGCTCCACCCCCTATATAGATGTGCCCCAGGGCTCAGCAGCGCCATCTACCTGCTGACTGTCTGGTACATGTATGAGTGCAGGAGCGGCGAGCTCCACCCCCTATATAGATGTGCCCCAGGGCTCAGCAGCGCCATCTACCTGCTGACTGTCTGGGACATGAGGCCATGTATGAGTGCAGGAGCGGCGAGCTCCACCCCCTATATAGATGTGCCCCAGGGCTCAGCAGCGCCATCTACCTGCTGACTGTCTGGTACATGTATGAGTGCAGGAGCGGCGAGCTCCACCCCCCTATATAGATGTGCCCCAGGGCTCAGCAGCGCCATCTACCTGCTGACTGTCTGGTACATGTATGAGTGCAGGAGCGGCGAGCTCCACCCCCTATATAGATGTGCCCCAGGACTCAGCAGCGCCATCTACCTGCTGACTGTCTGGGACATTCTCCTCCGGGCAGTCCTGGGAATACAGAGGACTCTCTGGGGGATTTTGGTCAATCGATCCATCTGTAGGAAACACACAGTGATGGAATAGATTGACATGTGATGATGAGATGATGGGAGTAGTAGTATCTAGATGATAAAGTCTCGCCTCCTTACACTGCTGATCAGACCAGTAATCCGTCTCCTCTTCTGAATCATCTATAATGTGAATATTAATATCCATCAGATCTTCATCCTAAACAGGGAAGAAAAAAATTAAAATACGGCTTTTGGTTCGGTCACTTTACGGTCAGATTTTGGGGAGACTTTAGCGCCATCTACCTGCTGACTGTCTGGGACATTCTCCTCCGGGCAGTCCTGGGAATACAGAGGACTCAGGGGACATCTCTCGGGGGGATTTCTCCTACTGGATCCATCTGTGGAGACACAAACACACAGTGACGGAATACATGAGCTGCTGTAGATCTGTCTATACATCAGACACTTCTAGGGGTAGTTATGGGGTGACCCTAAATAACAATGTTCCGCTCGTCAACAACTTTCTGATAAAAATTCTACTATGACAGGGTTTAAGTACCCGGTGGTGGTAGGGAGGATTCTAGCCATTTAAAAGACAATACATGACTCTATGGTAAGTGTGACGTCTTCCAAATAACCTCACAGTAATCCATTGATATTACATTAACAGATCTTACAATGTAAAACTAGGCTCTATCCAATGGGAATGATGCCTTTAAGGCATTACTTCCAAGCAGCATTACCATACCATATGATGCATATGTACATTAAATATATAGTACTATGTGCAGAATACCCTGACCTGAACTTTGGTTTCAAATTATTTCACGCTGTGAGATGGAGAACAGATGGACAACATGTACAGGGGGTGCACGTGAAAAAGGACCATCTATTAGACAGTGATCAGTGTAATATAGTGCTTTAACCCCTACACGCTCTCCCATATGGTCTAGGTTCACAAGTGTGAATGATTACTGTAATGTAAACACCAGGAAGATGACATCACTGATGGTGAAGATTTCCCTATTGACAATTTTGGTGGCCTTCTTGAAGGGCCTCAGGAGGCGATACTCTTCCCTAATGAGATTCCGCTGTCTTAGCTCAAAAATAACACCACAAAGTAGCTGTGGTCTGCTGCACACAGTAATCTCTATAGAGGAGGTGTCGCCAGGAAATGACCTGTTTAATTCTGATTTGTAAAGTGCTGTGTAATATGTTACTATATAAATAAAATAATACATGTATTCTGAAGGTCAGTACCATCACAGCGATACCAAATATATATATCGTTTTTGTTATTTTTTACTTCCTTTGCATTGCCATTTTCTGACACCAATGACTTTTTTATTTTTGCTTCTCCAGAGTGGTGTGAGGGCTCATTGTTTGTAGGATGAGCTGTAGTTTTTATCGATACCATTCTACGGTATGTGGAACGTTATAAACACTTTCATTACATTTAATTTTGGGAGGCAAGACCATTTCTGTTACAGTATTTGCCATGTTGAATAAATAGACCATGGCATCAGAAGAGTTAAACAACCAGAGCAAGTTCCAGAAGCTTCCGGTAGATGTCAGCAGAGAAGGTTCAGCTCCTGATTTGCTCTATATACCGCACCTGACATTATGACATACATACTGTACATGAGAAGGGATTAAGGCTTGCCACGAGTGTCTGTGTCCATATATGTATACAGTATACAGGTAGTCCTCGACTTACGACGTTGATCCGTTCTTACGCGGCGTCGTAAACCGAATTTCGACGTAAGTCGGATCATATGTTCATACAGTACTGTATCATAATAACAGTACTGTACTGTAAACACTTAGCCTATCCTAACACCTATCCTAACACAGTACCCTACATAATTATCAATAAATATAAAGCGTCGTAACCACGAAACGACGTAACTCGAGACCGTCGTAACCCGAGTACTACCTGTATAGTCACTACTTACCATGTGATGTTGGGGGCCGGTGATCCTCCATCATGACCTCCTTGTACCGATCCTTGTGTCCTTCTAAATACTCCCACTCCTCCATGGAGAAATAGACAGCGACATCCTGACACCTTATAGGAACCTGACAACACAATGATACAGTCATCACCCAGACCCCTCCAGTGCTGTTACTGGAGAATTTCCCAGCATTCCCAGCAGTGTCACCTCTCCAGTCAGCAGCTCAATCATCTTGTTGGTGAGTTCTAGAATCTTCTGCTCATGTATCAAGGAGAGAGGGGGAGGCTCTGTGATGGGGCCCCGGCTCCTGCTCCATCCTCCTCCTGGCTCTGTGATGGGGCCCCGGCTCCTGCTCCATCCTCCTCCTGGCTCTGTGATGGGGCCCCGGCTCCTGCTCCATCCTCCTCCTGGCTCTGTGATGGGGCCCCGGCTCCTGCTCCATCCTCCTCCTGGCTCTGTGATGGGGCCCCGGCTCCTGCTCCATCCTCCTCCTGGCTCTGTGATGGGGCCCCGGCTCCTGCTCCATCCTCCTCCTGGCTCTGTGATGGGGCCCCGGCTCCTGCTCCATCCTCCTCCTGGCTCTGTGATGGGGCCCCGGCTCCTGCTCCATCCTCCTGACTCCTGGACATGGCTGCTGGGGGCCACACAGTCCCCCGATGTCTTCACTAGTGAGTATTCCTGTGTATGGAGAGACAATGAGGGGTATAAATCCTTCCTGACTCCAAAGTAAGTCTGACTATAACCTGGAATATTATTACACTCCAGACATCCAGACTCCTTACTATGGCAGAGACTCCATAGTCTCACTGCTCTTACAGTAAAGAATCCCTTCTATGTTGTGTATAAACCTTCTTTCCTCTAGATGTAGTGGACGTCTCCTTGTTATAGGTACAGTCCATAGTCTCACTGCTCTTACAGTAAAGAATCCCTTCTATGTTGTGTATAAACCTTCTTTCCTCTAGATGTAGTGGACGCCTCCTTGTTATAGGTACAGTCCATAGTCTCACTGCTCTTACAGTAAAGAATCCCTTCTATGCTGTGTATAAACCTTCTTTCCTCTAGATGTAGTGGACGTCTCATTGTTATAGGTACAGTCCATAGTCTCACTGCTCTTACAGTAAAGAATCCCTTCTATGTTGTGTATAATCCTTCTTTCCTCTAGATGTAGTGGACGCCTCCTTGTTATAGGTACAGTCCATAGTGTCACTGCTCTTACAGTAAAGAATCCCTTCTATGTTGTGTATAATCCTTCTTTCCTCTAGATGTAGTGGACGCCTCCTTGTTATAGGTACAGTCCATAGTGTCACTGCTCTTACAGTAAAGAATCCCTTCTATGTTGTGTATAATCCTTGTTTCCTCTAGATGTAGTGGTCGCTCCTTGTTATAGGTACAGCCCATAGTCTCCCTGCTCTTACAGTAAAGAATCCCTTCTATGCTGTGTATAAACCTTCTTTCCTCTAGATGTAGTGGACGCCTCTTTGTTATAGGTACGGTCCATAGTCTCACTGCTCTTACAGTAAAGAATCCCTTCTATGTTGTGTATAATCCTTGTTTCCTCTAGAAGAAGTGGACGCCTCCTTGCTATAGGTACAGTCCATAGTCTCACTGCTCTTACAGTAAAGAATCCCTTCTATGTTGTGTATAATCCTTCTTTCCTCTAGATGTAGTGGTCGCTCCTTGTTATAGGTACAGTCCATAGTCTCACTGCTCTTACAGTAAAGAATCCCTTCTATGTAGTGTATAAACCTTCTTTCCTCTAGATGTAGTGGACGTCTCCTTGTTATAGGTACAGTCCATAGTCTCACTGCTCTTACAGTAAAGAATCCCTTCTATGTTGTGTATAAACCTTCTTTCCTCTAGATGTAGTGGACGTCTCCTTGTTGTAGGTACAGTCCATAGTCTCACTGCTCTTACAGTAAAGAATCCCTTCTATGTTGTGTATAAACCTTCTTTCCTCTAGATGTAGTGGACGCCTCCTTGTTATAGGTACAGTCCATAGTCTCACTGCTCTTACAGTAAAGAATCCCTTCTATGTTGTGTATAAACCTTCTTTCCTCTAGATGTAGTGGACGTCTCCTTGTTATAGGTACAGTCCATAGTCTCACTGCTCTTACAGTAAAGAATCCCTTCTATGTTGTGTATAAACCTTCTTTCCTCTAGATGTAGTGGACGCCTCCTTGTTATAGGTACAGTCCATAGTCTCCCTGCTCTTACAGTAAAGAATCCCTTCTATGTTGTGTATAAACCTTCTTTCCTCTAGATGTAGTGGACGTCTCCTTGTTATAGGTACAGTCCATAGTCTCACTGCTCTTACAGTAAAGAATCCCTTCTATGTTGTGTATAAACCTTCTTTCCTCTAGATGTAGTGGACGTCTCCTTGTTATAGGTACAGTCCATAGTCTCACTGCTCTTACAGTAAAGAATCCCTTCTATGTTGTGTATAAACCTTCTTTCCTCTAGATGTAGTGGACGCCTCCTTGTTATAGGTACAGTCCATAGTCTCCCTGCTCTTACAGTAAAGAATCCCTTCTATGTTGTGTATAAACCTTCTTTCCTCTAGATGTAGTGGACGTCTCCTTGTTATAGGTACAGTCCATAGTCTCACTGCTCTTACAGTAAAGAATCCCTTCTATGTTGTGTATAAACCTTCTTTCCTCTAGATGTAGTGGACGCCTCCTTGTTATAGGTACAGTCCATAGTCTCACTGCTCTTACAGTAAAGAATCCCTTCTATGTTGTGTATAAACCTTCTTTCCTCTAGATGTAGTGGTCGCTCCTTGTTATAGGTACAGTCCATAGTGTCACTGCTCTTACAGTAAAGAATCCCTTCTATGTTGTGTATAATCCTTCTTTCCCCTAGATGTAGTGGACGTCTCCTTGTTATAGGTACAGTCCATAGTGTCACTGCTCTTACAGTAAAGAATCCCTTCTATGTTGTGTATAAACCTTCTTTCCCCTAGATGTAGTGGACGTCTCCTTGTTATAGGTACAGTCCATAGTCTCACTGCTCTTACAGTAAAGAATCCCTTCTATGTTGTGTATAATCCTTCTTTCCTCTAGATGTAGTGGCGTCTCCTTGTTATAGGTACAGTCCATAGTCTCACTGCTCTTACAGTAAAGAATCCCTTCTATGTTGTGTATAATCCTTCTTTCCTCTAGATGTAGTGGACGTCTCCTTGTTATAGGTACAGTCCATAGTCTCCCTGCTCTTACAGTAAAGAATCCCTTCTATGTTGTGTATAAACCTTCTTTCCTCTAGATGTAGTGGACGTCTCCTTGTTATAGGTACAGTCCATAGTGTCACTGCTCTTACAGTAAAGAATCCCTTCTATGTTGTGTATAAACCTTCTTTCCCCTAGATGTAGTGGACGTCTCCTTGTTATAGGTACAGTCCATAGTCTCACTGCTCTTACAGTAAAGAATCCCTTCTATGTTGTGTATAATCCTTCTTTCCTCTAGATGTAGTGGCGTCTCCTTGTTATAGGTACAGTCCATAGTCTCACTGCTCTTACAGTAAAGAATCCCTTCTATGTTGTGTATAATCCTTCTTTCCTCTAGATGTAGTGGACGTCTCCTTGTTATAGGTACAGTCCATAGTCTCCCTGCTCTTACAGTAAAGAATCCCTTCTATGTTGTATATAGACCTTCTTTCCTCTAGATGTAGTGGACGTCTCCTTGTTATAGGTACAGTCCATAGTCTCACTGCTCTTACAGTAAAGAATCACTTCTATGCTGTGTATAGACCTTCTTTCCTCTAGATGTAGTGGACGCCTCCTTGTTATAGGTACAGTCCATAGTCTCACTGCTCTTACAGTAAAGAATCCCTTCTATGTTGTGTATAAACCTTCTTTCCTCTAGATGTAGTGGACGTCTCCTTGTTATAGGTACAGTCCATAGTCTCACTGCTCTTACAGTAAAGAATCCCTTCTATGTTGGTGGAGATGATAGAAATGTAGTACACTTACCTCTCCGCTCAGCAGGTAGATGATCTCCAAGGTGAAGTCTAATATTCTTCTGGTGATCTCATTCCTGTCCTTGTCCATCCTTGGTGGGTCATTCAGGAGAAGGAGCGTTCTGGAGGAGAAGAGGAGGAAACTGGATGAGCTGGAGGATCTAGTACTGAGGAGGGGCCCGAAATCATACAGGGGCCACATGATGTGTGACATACAGGAGCTCCTCAGAGCCCCCAGCACATGGATACAGGAGGATTCCCACAGACACCAGCACCAGTGATGGGGCCCATTGTATGTCACTGCAGGATGGAACTAAGACTCTGTTCACACCTGTACCACAGACACCAGCACCAGTGATGGGGCCCAGAACCCCCTGATGTCATCTTACCTTATAGCGGGAGTTTTCTCCTAAATCCCCAGGTGTGAACGTGTCCTGAGAGCAGCCAGCAAGGAGAATAGATGGATGAAGGACCTGTGATGATGTCACCATTATGTGACCAGTACATGAGGGGCGGAGCTCAGGAGAGGAGAAGTGCTGGATGAAGGACCTGTGATGATGTCATGAGGGGGTGGAGATTCTGTACTGAAGAGATGGATTCAGTGTGAGAGGGAGAGGGATATGCTGGGAGTTGTAGTTCTTTCCTTTTATATCTCCTCTCTTTTAATGTATCTGATATTCCATAATAATAGCTGGGACATGCTGGGAGTTGTAGTTCTCTCCAATAGCCTGGACATGCTGGGAGTTGTAGTTGTAACCCAAGTTCACTGCCTACAAGCCGCCTAGTTTGCTTACGGTGTCATCATCGGCCGACCCCCTGTTATATATGATGGGTTACAATGGTCATGTGACTGAGACATAAGGGTTATCTGTAGCCACTGCTGACATGTGCGGGTATATAGGTACCGGCTGGTCCATATTATTACATGTCACATATCAGAGCCTGGAACACAAGTCCTTACGTCTTCATTATTCTGTACTTTGCACTATAACCGCACGGCCTTTTCCTTTTCATCCTCGGCAGTAATATAAGGGGTTACGTCTCTCCCCCTTCCCCGATGTGTTTTTTCTCTTCAGCCACTACTAAGATGTGTCACTTTATTTTGCTGCAGCAGCTCCTGTGATGCACACCCTTAAGATGATCTCCAAAATCTAGTGGTTGCTAATGCTTAAGCAGTGGTCAGGGGATGTGGCCTCTACACAACTCACTTTTGCTCCTTACCATTCTAGCCCGAAGGCCTTTTCAGACCACAACTTCCACCCATCCTTGAGTCTCTAGCAGAAGATAAGGGATTTCTTTTCCAGAAATCAAGATTATTCCGAAGAAACTCTCCTAAGCTTAGATGAAATTTCAGAGGATCTGACCGACAAAGAAGATATTCCTCGAGAAAGGGTAATCAAGAGCCATGGCCAATGACTCCTCCAAGAACTCCCTGTGACGCCAGGCCCTCTCACCCTTGAGTAGGAGCAAGACTTCTACAATTCTCCAGTGTTTGGGCTCTAACTACTTCAGACGCCTGGGTCTGCTCCTGTGTCACCAGAGGTTAAGTCAATTCCTCCCAATAGATTCGTCACAAATTCCCCCAGTAATCCAGTTCTCCTCCACTTGTTGGGAGAATTCATGTTACAGGGAGCTCTAGACGTGATATCCTTAGCTCAGAGGGGCAAGGGCGTCTGTTCCATCATCTTTCTGGTTCCAAAAACGAACAACCCTTGGGCCTCAGTATACAAGAAGGACATAACTGAACTAGAGCGAGTGCAGAGAAGGCGACCAAAATTATTAGGGGAATGGGTGGACTGGATGTTTTGTCAAGTTTTATCAATACAGGATCTTGATACGGCTTTAGAGAAGGCCGGTCCGTCAAATAGGATATAACGTGATTATATTTAAAATAGTATAATGACAAATCAATCATGGTAAAATGATAATATATAAGTGATAGGATGAATGGGTTACAAGAAATAACGTGATATTGCTAGATACAAAGATTAAGATACAGAGATTACTTACAATCATCTTTAAGAGTTTATTAACATCATCTACCCAGAAAAACATCAACCGTGGAAGGAACCGGTGAAGACAGAGAACCCGTGGGAAACAATGCAGTGAGGAGCGTCCTCTACACACGGGTACACAGCTTCTGTCTTCATCAGCGCCCCCTCAACTTATGCCCATTATACAAAATGGCTGATACAACCGACTGTTACATAAGCTTGTAATGCGCAGGTGCTGTTTGTCTACCTCATCCTGTACCATGAAGTGGCCAAAGCCCCAGATACGGTAACCACAACAACCTCCAGACAAAGATAACAAGCTCCAGCATAACAGACTTATAGCAAGTAAACTAGGTGAGAAAGATCACATACATTTGTGAAATAAACAAAATAACTAAGATATCAAAAGGTAAGCAAGAATAACAGAGGTCACACAGCAATGGAAAATTCTGCCTAAGATACAAAATAGAGATGATACAAAATGGAGAATCGAATATACTTCTAATAGCTTCAGTCTTACTAGCACAGCACTGGAGGACAATGATAGCTTGATAAACTTGGGGTTAGTAGTATAATGTTGTACCGTGTTAGCCATTGAAAGTAGTGGAAGAGTGAAGAGATCAGGCGATACCTTTTAGAGGCTAACTGAGTATATTTATAAGTAAGCTTTCAGGAGTACTCGCTTCCTTCATCAGACATGGTGTGATACAAGAACTGAAAATTCACAGATTTTTATACACATGGTCTTCAAAGGATTTTAGAGTCCTTAAAAAAAACAAAATGCAATCTAAGTAGAGAAGTTATTTACAACAGGTCAAAAAACAATCTGGAAAGTTGTGGTGCGTGACGGAGGGATCAGTAATTCTTGCTGTTATCTGTTTGCTATCAGGAGGTGATTTGTGACCCTCACAGGTCATACATAGTGTGACATGAAACTGGCATGAATATTAAGTCCAAATTGCAGAGTTTGAAATTTTTGCATAAACTTGTGCTCCCATTCTTTCCTTTCCTCCTGCGTCTTAAACTGTCCCATTAAAACCACAACCCACAAATCTTCAATAGAGTGATCTTCTCCGGAGAAATGTGCGGCCACTGGGAGATCTGTTCTGCTGTTATTAATACTGGGGTTGTTCAGTTTAAAAAAAAGACATCTAGGGGGAGATCTAATAACAATGTACAAATACATGAAGGGACAGCACAAAGAACTTTCTAATGATCTTTGTACTCCTAGACCGGTGACAGTGACAAGGGGACATCCTCTACACCTAGACTGGTGACAGTGACAAGAGGACATCCTCTACACCTATGCCGATGACAGTGACAAGGGGACATCCTCTACACCTAGGCCAGTGACAAGGGGACATTCTCTTCACCTAGGCCAGAGACAATGACAAGGGAACGTCCTCAACACCTAGGCCGGTGACAGTGACAAGGGGACATCCTCTACACCTAGACTGGTGACAGTGACAAGGGGACGTCCTCTACACCTAGACTAGTGACAAGGAGACATCCTCTACACCTAGACCAGTGACAGTGACAAGAGGACATCCTCTACACCTAGACCAGTGACAAGGGACATCCTATACACCTATGCCGATGACAGTGACAAGAGGACATCCTCTATACCTAGACCAGTGACAAGGAGACATCCTCTATACCTAGACCGTGACAGTGACAAGGAGACATCCTCTACATCTAGAACAGTGACAAGAGGACATCCTCTACACCTAAACTGGTGACAGTGACAAGGGGACATCCTCTACATCTGGAGGAGAGAAAGTTTCACCAGCAATATAGAAGGGTATTCTTTACTGTAAGAGCAGCGAGGCTATGGAGGTCACTGCCCCAGGAAGTGGTGATGGTGGAGTCATTGAGTAAGTTCAAAGAGGGCCTGGATGTCTTTCTCAACAGAAATATATTACAGATTATGGGTTCTAAATTTTGTCAAAGGCAACATGATCCAGGGCTTTATGCTGATTGCCAGATTGGAGTCGGGAAGGAATTTTTTTCCCCTAACATGAGCAAATTGGCATAAGCCTCATGGGTTTTTTTGCCTTCCGTTGGATCAACACTGTAGGGTTATAGGTTGGATTTGTCTTTATCCAACCCCATCTACTATGTAAATAAAGGGAGCTCTAGAAGAGGTAACCTTAGCTGAGAGGGCAAGGGCGTCTATTCCATCATCTTTATGGTTCCAAAACTGAACAACCAGTGGCGCCTCATAATCGATCTCACTTACCTGAACTAGTTTCTTAAAAAGAAATTCAAAATGGACTCATCAGATCCGTCATAAATATGATTCAGCCAGTGGGTTTGATGGCCTAAATAGACCTAACGTTCCGATTCTGCCTTCCCACAGATGCGTACTCAGATTTGCAGACTCGCAGGGTCAGCACCTTCAGTTTACATGCCTTCCTTTCGGAATCTCCATGGCATTGTCTCATTTGGAAACGGTATATAGTCGACATTTTCTGCAAATGGGGATGCTCATTGGACTCCCTCCATATTTTCTTCGGGTACATCAATTCAATTTGGTCAGAGCTCACACTCACAATTCATCATCATTTAGACCAAATTTGCTTTCTGGACACCATGGTACAAAAGGATCCTGATGGCTCACTCTGGACTGATCTCTACACAAAACCAACAGATAGGAACACACTTTTACATTACCAAAGTTGCCATCCAGTATCCACCTAGCATTACCTTTGTCACAATTCGAGAGAGTGAAGAGAATCACAACAGGCCCGACACAAGTGACCCGAGTAAACGAAATGAAGACTAAATTTATTGATCGAGGTTATCCTCCAAAAATGTTAGACAAATGTATGCTAAATGATCAAACACCACATGACCAGGGTTCAAACAAGAATAGGATTCCACTAGTTCACACATACCATCCCTATGCCTACAAGATACGTAACATCATTAGAAGACACTGGCCATTATTACAAAAAGGATATCCAAATGTAACCTAATTCACCAACCCCTTCTTACCATGTTTTCAACACCCTAAAAACCTTAAAGACAAATTAATACGGGCTGACATTGGTTCTAATTTGAAAGTTTCCCAGCAAACCTTTCTACGTACCTCCAAACAAGGAACTTTTCCTTCTTTACACTGTCCACAGTGCAACAATGTGCTAAAAGGCGGGGTAGTACATCATCCACAAACAGGTAAAGCCATTGAACTAAAAGGTTTTTTCACATGTGATTCATCTTATGTGGTCTAATGGTTTAATGTCCATGAGGCCTATTATACATTGGAGAAACACAGTGTATAAAAGATAGGATTTCCAAACACAAATCGACTATACGTACGAAAAACCTTCTACTTCCCATTCCTTTACACTTCCATAACTTCAATCGAGTTTCCCGACCGCAATTCCAAGTACTGGAGCAAATTCCAGTGTTACGGAGGAGAGGGGACCGTATCCAGAGACTAAAGTTACGGAAAGCATATTGGATTCATCATCTACAGACTTTACATGCAATGGGTTTGAATAGAGAATATGAGCTCCAAAGTTTTATACGTTAGGTTATATTAATTTACCGACTATGTCTAATAAGCATTATCTGAAGATCTCTGCCTTTTCTTTATCTATTATATAAGTATACATTTTTATGTGTCTATATCTATTAACCATGTTTTTCCTTCCATCTATTTCAGAATCCCTAATAACTTGAAGATCAATGAGCGATACCCCAGCTTTTAGGTCCTACTATCATCCCCTTTCATAATCATGAGTACTCCCGATGCATTAAAACACTATGCCCTTAACCAAGATGGCGATTAGTATCTCCGTGAGCATATGACTAATAGATCCATCTAAATCTTGGAGTATTTTGGCCATTTATACTGCGCAAAACCTTCCCTGCTGTGAAAGATCCTCAGTGCGCCAACACCGCTTTGGCCCACACCTGAGACTTCTTTCATAAAAACCACACTCACCACCAGTGAGTGCCAGGTTCACAAGATAAATACAAGACAAGCTTTCTAAATTTTATATATTTATTAACCCCTAAATGGGTCGGTATTAACATCTAACACATGCAGTTCAGAACAGATATGCAGATATATACAAGCATTAACAGTTACTAGTTACAAGATACAGTGCAATAAAATAAAAGGGAATAAAAGTGAAATGATTACCACACATCTCCTTCATATGGTTCTGTAGTCCAACACTCACACATAGCATGTGGAGATCACCAGTGGAGGCAGCGGCATTTCAGCCTGCATTCTCATCACAGTATATCCCAGTAGTGGTCTGTCATAGTCTCCTCTCAGTGGAAGTCTGTCTGTAATCTCACTCACTGACCTCTTACCTCATCTTTTATACCCTTGATGACACCACCCAGAATGAGGTCACTGGCGACAGCAAGTCTGATTGATTAACGCACTCAAGTCAAGACTCTTTGTAAGGAGCTGAGACCAAGTGAAATTATACAATGTTATCAACCATGTCTGATCTACCAGCCCAGGCTGAACAATGCATGTTTATTTGATCACTCAGGCCTATGTAAGAATTCAATGGAGCTATTCTGGGATGGATACAAAGCCCTATTGTTACAAGGTTGCCCTACTGATAACATACAACTAGGATTAGGGCTGCACACATTATGAGTACATGGAACTAGAAGGGAGATACGATACCCAGAGATCAAAATACAGCTTTGAGTTATAGCCATATTTAAGTGGAATCATCACACCTGCGTTTCACTATCATAGTCTCGGGGCATGCGCAATAGATTATGAAGGTCTACTTGCCGTTTACTGCACGCAGACGCATTACATTACGGCATTTCGTTGCATGGTCCACGTAAATGTCACACAAGGTATCGCACATGCGCTATAGGCCTATACTTCCCGACCCTTTGCGATTATGTCACATAAACGAGCGCCGTAACTAACATGCTGCTTGGAGATACACGTGATTCACTTGTCTTATTTATACGTGACTATCTCTCTTTAAATCCAGGCAACAGATTTAATTTGGCGTTACTTACCTCAGTGATACTCTCACATATCCTCCTCTTAACGCTCTGCCCTCATCTCTGGCTTATTCTCCAAGGCAATCTGGTGAGTACAGGTTCTATTTGTATTAGCACAGACAGCAATATATTTACTACTTAGAGATCTGGGCTCGTTCATCCTCTTTTTTGCTTGTTCTTTGATATTTGTTAGTTAATATATCTGTCTGTAGATCACTGGATTAGGCTATATTGAGGTTGTATACCATTGCAATATATGTATAACTCGTCCTATATATCTCGTTATTTTTGGAACATTCTATGACACTACTCATATTGGACTTTATGATTACATCTGTGATTTCTGGGATTTTGGTTGAAACCGTTGCAATTATTATATATGCTATACTTTTTATGATACCTTTTACATTTATTTTGACTTTATTCTGATATTATTTCGCTGTTGTCAATATGTAGATATGCTGTCTAATTTGAGAAGATCATATAATAATGATCTTTAATCGATATATGTCACTCATTTGTATTACATTTGGTGTTTTTTGGTGTTAGGGTCTGGATTGCATTTTCTACAATATTCAATAAAAGGCCTTTTTTGCAAGAAAAATGAGTGCCTGATATAATACTCTTGAATACATTGGGGTGAAACCCTATCAGTAGCACCACCTTTACAGTAGGAGTGCCGTGGCGCTCTCCAAAATTATTTAAGCCTTAGACATTTGGTTTAGCTTAGGGTGACTTTGGCTGTGACTCCTGTTGCAAAACCAAAGATAACGGTGTAGCCCAGTGACTTCTAGATGTTCAGCAATGTTCGACTTAAAGTCGTGGTTACACTTACGTTGTGATTACATTTACTAACATTAGTGAAGAAGTCTCAGGGCGATCTAGTAATCAAGACTCTATATCAATGAAATGTGTAGTATCACCAGGCCTAGATCCAGAGTGGTCTGAGACCTTCAGACAGATTTTGGATGTCTAGGTATCTGGAAAGGGAAGATGGATGAACATTTGGAGATCAATAGAAATATCTGCATCATAAGAACAGAAACCAAGGAGCTAAATCTTACACCAAGAAAGTAAGTTCTTTTTATTTAGACAACAGTTCAAAATAGTCATCCTATAGTGAGGAGGATGCACACAACGTAATGCCCTAGTGTGGAGGAGGCACACAACGTAATGTCCTAAGTGTGGAGGCGGCCCAAACGTAATGCCCTAGTGTGGAGGAGGCACACAACGTAACGTCCTAGTGTGGAGGCGGCACACAACGTAACGCCCTAGTGTGGGGGAGGCACACAACGTAACGCCCTAGTGTGGAGGTGCACACAAAGTAACGCCCTAGTGTGGAGGAGGCACACAACGTAATGTCCTAGTGTGGGGGAGGCACACAACGTAATGTCCTAGTGTGGAGGCGGCACACAACGTAATGCCCTAGTGTGGAGGAGGCACACAACGTAATGTCCTAGTGTGGAGGAGGCACACAAAGTAATGTCCTAGTGTGGAGGTGCACACAAAGTAATGTCCTAGTGTGGAGGAGGCACACAACGTAATGCCCTAGTGTGGAGGAGGCACACAACGTAATGTCCTAGTGTGGAGGAGGCACACAAAGTAATGTCCTAGTGTGGAGGTGCACACAAAGTAATGTCCTAGTGTGGAGGAGGCACACAACGTAATGCCCTAGTGTGGAGGAGGCACACAACGTAATGCCCTAGTGTGGAGGAGGCACACAACGTAATGCCCTAGTGTGGAGGAGGCACACAAAGTAATGTCCTAGTGTGGGGGAGGCACACAAAGTAATGACCTAGTGTGGAGGTGCACACAAAGTAATGTCCTAGTGTGGAGGAGGCACACAAATTAATGCCCTAGTGTGGAGGTGTACACAAAGTAATGCCCTAGTGAGGAGGATGCACACAACGTAATGCCCTAGTGTGGAGGAGGCACACAACGTAATGTCCTAGTGTGGAGGAGGCACACAAAGTAATGTCCTAGTGTGGAGGTGCACACAAAGTAATGTCCTAGTGTGGAGGAGGCACACAACGTAATGCCCTAGTGTGGAGGAGGCACACAACGTAATGCCCTAGTGTGGAGGAGGCACACAACGTAATGCCCTAGTGTGGAGGATGCACACAACGTAATGTCCTAGTGTGGAGGAGGCACACAAAGTAATGTCCTAGTGTGGAGGTGCACACAAAGTAATGTCCTAGTGTGGAGGATGCACACAACGTAATGCCCTAGTGTGGAGGAGGCACACAACGTAATGTCCTAGTGTGGAGGAGGCACACAAAGTAATGTCCTAGTGTGGAGGTGCACACAAAGTAATGTCCTAGTGTGGAGGAGGCACACAACGTAATGCCCTAGTGTGGAGGAGGCACACAACGTAATGCCCTAGTGTGGAGGAGGCACACAACGTAATGCCCTAGTGTGGAGGATGCACACAACGTAATGTCCTAGTGTGGAGGAGGCACACAAAGTAATGTCCTAGTGTGGAGGTGCACACAAAGTAATGTCCTAGTGTGGAGGAGGCACACAACGTAATGCCCTAGTGTGGAGGAGGCACACAAAGTAATGTCCTAGTGTGGGGGAGGCACACAAAGTAATGACCTAGTGTGGAGGTGCACACAAAGTAATGTCCTAGTGTGGAGGAGGCACACAAAGTAATGCCCTAGTGTGGAGGTGTACACAAAGTAATGTCCTAGTGTGGAGGAGGCACACAACGTAACGTCCTAGTGTGGAGGAGGCACACAACGTAACGCCCTAGTGTGGAGGAGGCACACAACGTAATGCCCTAGTGTGGAGGAGGCACACAACGTAACATCCTAGTGTGGAGGAGGCACACAACGTAATGTCCTAGGGTGGAGGAGGCACTCAACTTAATGTTGACCAAAACAATATTTGTGATTTTTTTTGTTAGACAAGTTATTGTGAATTCAGTTTATTATTTTACTTCTATATTATCCCCTTTATCTTTCTATACAGTATAAATAAAGATCAGATATTGATAGGGCCACATATGATATAGAATATACAGGTTACACACGGCGTCCTTCCTTATCACGGTCACTCTGGATTCTCCTGCAGTGTGGGGGAATGTATGAGTCCAGTAAGAAGCTGCGAGGGTCATGGGGACAATTCA
The DNA here is from genome assembly GCA_947044405.1 of Leptodactylus fallax. Classification (NCBI taxonomy): domain Eukaryota; kingdom Metazoa; phylum Chordata; class Amphibia; order Anura; family Leptodactylidae; genus Leptodactylus; species Leptodactylus fallax. The sequence continues at coordinate 550,827 of CAMRHE010000395.1, forward strand.
GCTTCATGGCTTTGGTAGTAAACAAGGATCTTCTCTTTTTCCTTAATTTACAAGACTTTACCTCCATGGATCCCGCTCACATTGACCTCAGGGATACAATTTGGGTGTTTGCCAGATCAGGGCCAATTTCACCCAAAACAGTCTGTCTTATTCTCTGGTTTATATCTGTGAAGAACCTGATGGGTAACCCAATCTACATTTTTCTATGTAAAGTTTTTGATTAATTTAATCTCCTTGATTTTCCACCGTAGAATATTAAAATAGCTCCTTCCTTGTGTGAATTCTCTGATGATCACTAAGATTGGATTTAGAAGTAAAACATTTCCCACATTCCGAACATGAATATGGTTTCTCTCCTGTGTGAATTCTCTGATGTCTAAAAAGACTTGATTTATCTATAAAACATTTCCCACATTCTGTACATGAGTACGGCTTCTCTCCTGTGTGAATTTTCTCATGTTTTGCAAGATTTGACCTACTGATAAAACATTTCATACAGTCTGAACATGAATATGGCCTCTCTCCTGTGTGAATTCTTTTATGTTTAATAAGATTTGATTTATTGTTGAAACATTTTCCACATTCTGAACATGCAAATGGTTTTTCTTCGGTGTGAATTCTCTCATGTGTAAGGAGATTTGACTTCTCTTTAAAACATTTCCCACATTCTAAACATGAATACGGTTTCTCTCCGTTGTGTATTTTTTCATGTGTAATAAGATTTGATTTTTTAATAAAACATTTCCCACACTGTGAACATGAATATGGCTTCTCTCTTGTGTGTATTTTCTCATGTTTACCAAGATTTGATCTACCTATAAAACTTTTACCACACACTGAACATGAATACGGCTTCTCTCCTGTGTGAATTCTTTGATGATGCTTAAGGTTGTCTTTAGTAATATAACATTTCCCACATTCTGAACATGAAAATGGCTTCTCTCCTGTGTGACTTCTGTCATGTTTAACAAGACTGGATTTATCAGCAAAACATTTCCCACAAACTGAACATGAATATGGCTTCTGTCCTGTGTGAGTTCCTTCATGTTTAATAAGAGATGATTTATTAATAAAACATTTTCCACACACTGAGCATGGATACGGCTTCTCTCCTGTGTGGATTCTCTGATGATCCTTAAGGTTGTTTTCCGAAATAAAACATTTCCCACATTCTGAACATGAAAATGGCTTTTCTTCTCTGTGAATTTTCTCATGTTTAATGAGACTTGACTTAACAGCAAAACATTTTCCACATTGTGAACACGAATACGGCTTCTCTCCTGTGTGGATCATCTCATGGGTAACAAGATTTGATCGAGCTGTAAAACATTTTCCACACAGTGAACAAGAATATGGTTTCTCTCCGGTGTGAACTCTCTGATGGTCCTTGAGTTTTGCTTTCGTAATAAAACATTTCTCACATTCGGAACATGAATATGGCTTCTCACCTGTGTGAATTCTCTGATGGTTAATAAGACATGTTTTATTTGTAAAACATTTCCCACATTCTGAACATGAATATGGCTTCTCTCCTGTGTGACTTCTCTCGTGTGTTACAAGTTTTGATTTTCCTGTAAAACATTTCCCACATCTTGAACATGAGTACGGCTTCTCTCCTGTGTGACTTCTCTCATGATGATCAAGGCCTGATTTCTGTGTAAAACATTTGCCACATTCTGAACATGAATATGGCTTCTCTCCGGTGTGAATTCTTTTGTGTGTAAGAAGCCCTGAGCTGTTATTAAACTCTCTTCCACATTCACCACACTGAAACCTTTTCCCCTCTTTCTTGCCGATACTTGTGATCATAAGCTGTGATTGGTCAGAAGGTTCCTCATGATTCAGGGGATTATATGAAGGATCTGTACCGTGATGTCCTGGATGTACATTAGAGGTAATGAGATTTTCTCCTGAGGAGTGCTCCATCATATCTTCATCTTCTACTTTTACCAATAACATGAAGTCTGTCTCAGAGTTCTCACTGGAATTTTCTGTTAGGATTAAAAACAGATTTAGTGATTTTTTTCCAAACCAGAAAAGTAGAGAAATTTATAACATTCTCAGGGGGCGTTACAAGATTTTAGCAACGGATACTAGCTGAACTGTCACAAATCTGTTAAAATTTCCATCGATTTCAATGGGATTTTATCTTCTGTCCGTTAGACACCCAATCTGTCACATGTCCGTTTTTTTTCGCGGGCAAAAAATCCTACATGCAGGACTTTTGTGTCCGTTAAAAAAAACGGTTTCATGACTGACGTCAAGCGTCCGTTATTTTTTAACAATAAAGTCTGTGGGTAACGGACAGGTGTCTGTTACTGTCCGTTATTACTGTCCGTTTTTTTTTCTGCGCATGCTCAGAAAGCAGAAACAAAAAAAAAAAAAAAAAGCAAAAAAACGGACACTAACTGATGCTAATGTGTCTGTTTTAAATGGATCAGTTAAAAAAATGGACACCTTAACCTCAGTTAGTGTCCGTTAATGTCTGCTATGATAGGTGTCCTTTTTTTTTTTTTTTTTTTTTTAACAGACACCATCATAACGGATATCCAATGGTAGTGTGAACCCTGCCTTATTGGGCTGGAAACGCACATGCATTTTTTGGTGAAATTTGAGCTGAAACCAGAAGTGGATCCAATAGGAATGAGAAGAATAAAACCTTACTTTATATTTCTCATTCCTTTTTTAATCCAATCCCAGTCTTGGCTCAAAAAACAGCATCAAGTACTGTACCAAAAACTGCATGTGTGATTCCAGCCGTGTAACATTTTGTATACGATATCAGTGACAATGTCCAGGATTCTGCTCTTCCCTTAGTGACCACTCCTATTACATAAAATGAGACTTGATAAAAATACGAATCTAAAAAACACAAGTTTTTTCTGGAATCCACCCTATGCTCTAATGTTATGCTTACATGTTACACCCCTCAGTGCAAAAAAAAAAAAAAAAAGAAGGGGCTGTTTTTCAAGAAGGATGATCATGCGGAGAAAGGCAGAGGCAGATAAGGATTAAGAGAAATGAATCCTACTGTTAGATTAGGACCCAGTTTCCTTCTATTCATATAGTTAGAGTAAACCTTCTCATATGTATATTTTCTTTTCATAGGACAACCAGTCCCACCAGATAAATTGAGTAAGACGAGGATTTCTTTAGAGTGACTTTGCTCTTATCTTCATAAATGGTTGTCTATCATATATTCCTGTATCGCTCGAGTAGCTTCTCATGTTATGCGCTCCTCATTTTGGCGCATGCGCTGTGGATGACAGATGCTGTATGAATCAGGGTGATGCCCTGTATGGAGGAGGGAATGAAATATGCCTCCCCTTTCCTAATGGGTAGTTACATAAATATATTTGGTTACTCAGATCCAAATTTACCCTTAAGGAAGACACATAGGTGGCGACATGGACCCTACCCCTTAGACTACACTACTTCTGCAGGCATATTGGGAATATTTTGATGTTGTTAATATAGGTCTCATCATGGATTACGTTGGTATTACATTGTTGCTGTTTGCTTAATAAACACTTTAAAGAGGATCGCCATGAACATAACTTTACTTAAATTTGAAGAAATTTAGTAAAAATTTTGCAGAATGTAAAGATTTTCTGTAACTATCTTACTGGTGACAGCCGGTGACCATGAATGTAGGAACTTTTTTTTTTTTTAAGGTCTGGGACTTGTCAGATACCCAGTCATGATTTCCTTGTATTCATCTGCAGATATGTATATGTACTGCACCGCATCATTTTCTCGGGGGGCTTGGTTTACAGTACTGTGCCCCTAGTAACTATTATGGTCATTTTTAATCCATTGTAGTAAGTGTTGTAGTGACCTTTTTCAGTGGATGTGGATAGTGCCACCAGTCCGTGCGGAGTAGGGTCCCAACCCTTAACTTGTCATAGATCTATGTTGTAGTGACCTTGTCACCACTTACTAAAGTATTCCTATATTTTTGCATGTTGTTGTGAGCTCTTTTATACCGCCTATGGTTTTTTTGCTACATTACTTCTTTAGTGTGGTTGTCTTTATAGCTCCTTATTGATATGGCAAGGTTTAAAATTTTCTCTGGTTATGCCACTGATCTTTTATCCACACTACGCAATTGAGTCCGATCGCACTTGTGCCATAAGAAACTAAAAAATTTATTTCAGATTTCTAGCTGCAACTATTGACCAGAACAACAAACTTAGCAGGTCATTTATACCACATAGTAAATGCTGTAAAAACAAAAACCCAAAAATGGCAGAATTGGTTTTCCCACTCCACCCCACAAACAACTTTTTCACAATATATTATATGAAAAAATGCATGGTGCCACTACAAAATACAACTTATCCCACAAAAATGATGTCCTCATAGGGCTATGCTGACAGACAAATAAAACAGTTTTGGCTCTTTGAAATGTCCTAGTGAAATGTCCTTTGAAAACACAAAAATATGTCCTAGTCTAATCTCTATGAGATGTGGAGGAGGCATACAACGTAATGTCCTAGTCTCTAGGAGATGTGGAGGAGCACACAGTGTAATGTCCTAGTCTCTAGATGTGGAGGAGGCACACAAAGAAATCTCCTAGTCTAATCTCTATGAGATGTGGAGGAGGCACACAATGTAATGTCCTAGTCTCTAGATGTGGAGGAGGCACACAACGAAATGTCCTAGTCGATATGAGATGTGGAGGGGGCACACAGTGTAATGTCCTAGTCTCTAGGGGATGTGGAGGAGGAATACAACGTAATGTCCTAATCTCTATGAGATGTGGAGGAGGCACACAACATAGTGTCATAGTCTAGTCACTAGGAGGCGGCACACAAAATGTCCTAGTCTAGTCTCTGTGAGATGTGGAAGAGGCACACAGTGTTATGTCCCAGTATCTAGGAGGTGTGGAGGAGGCGCTCAATGTAATGCCAAAGTCTGGTGTCTAGGGGATATAGGGGGAGGAGGCACACAACATAATGTCATAGTCTAGTTTCTAGGAGATGTGGAAGAGGCGCTCAATGTAATGTCCTACTCTAGATTCTAACAACCCCAGAATTTCTTCACGACACTTTCAAGTAACTGTCACTACTACTGATGTCTACCATTGTGTTGAGGATGCAAAAAAATAGACAACCTTTGCAATCGAGAAAAACAACTAAAGATAAAATATTGGCCTGAAAAACCCTAATAGTGACTTTAGAGCATAGTGGTGGAAAGGTTTTGGTTTAGGACTTCTTTACTACATCGGGGCCTGCGTAGCTTATCAGAGAATTCACTATGAAGTCTTCATTGTAGCATTGGCTGTGAGAAAGAACTGAATCTCAGCTCCAAGTAACCTGATCATAAACATACCAGGAAACCCAAGGAAAGACTGGAGAACATGAAGGGTTCTCGAATGGCCACATTAAACTCTGGTTCTATCCTATCAAGGGAAGTAAAACTTTCTACAAATGTTCTCCATGGAAGAGCTGAAACAAAATTTCCTATATAAAAGACTAGTAGACAGTAAAGTCTCATTCATGTATGCAAAATAATGATAAAATAAACAAGTGTGAATGTGGCCATATATTATCACTATTGATTTACAGCACTATTAATTCCATGGCAATGAACATGTGAAAAGGGGTCACATACATAATTAAAAAAAAAGTACAACAAACATGAACTGGTACCGGGGAGAGATGAACCTGTCTGTAAGAACTGGCACTACAATAAGGTCTGCTCGGGGTTGTTTGAGTACCAGGTATTCAAGCCAGAGAAAGACAAAATATCTGATTTTTCTTAATAAATAATTGCAAATTGTTTATATTTTCTCCCAATCCATCCCCTTTATCTTTCTATACTGTATGAAGATCAGATATTACGTCCACATATGTTATAGAATATACAGTTTATACGCTGCGTCCTTCCTTATCACGGTCACTCTGGATTCTCCTGCAGTGTGGGGGAATGTATGAATCCAGTAAGAAGCAGCGAGGGTCATGGGGACAAGTCAGCTTCACGGCTTTGGTAGTAAACAAGGATCTTCTCTTCTTCTTCGCTATATCCACAAGATGTTTCCTCCATGGATCCCAGTCACATTGACCTCAGGGAAATAGAATTTTCGAGTTTGGCAGATCCAAGATAATTCCACTCAAGGGCCCATGCACATGTTGAAATATGGACCAGAAAATCCGGTCTGTATGTCCGCCAAATTTACCAGTCTGAACCTAGTCAGTAGTAACCTATTATGCTGGGCGTCCCTGCCTCTGTGCAGCTCGACTGTCTATACTATACAGAGTAGACAGTAAAGCTGCGTAGAGGAAGGGACTCATAGCATAGATTACCCTTATGCAAGAGTCCGTCTCCTAACTGGGTTCGGGGCAGGAAATCCAGCTGATGTACAGACCAGATTTCCCTATAGGCACGAAGCCCAAAAATTAACTCTCTTATTGGATGTTTAATGTCTGTGAATTAATTATAATTTCCCACTCTCCAGACATGAATATGGTTTATTCTATAGAAATTATTTGATAGAGTTCAAAATACATCTTCTGCGTGACTTTTCTGATGATCACCAAGTTTGGCTTTAGAAATAAAACATTTCTGGAACTCGGAACATGAATACGGCTTCTCTCCTATGTGAATTCTCCAATGTCTAACAAGAACTGATTTATTAGCAAAACATTTCCCACACGCCAAGCATGAATATGGCTTCTCTCCTGTGTGGGTTCTCTCATGTTTAATAAGTTTAGATTTTTCTGTAAAACATTTCTTACATTCTGAACATGAATATGGCTTCTCTCCTGTGTGAATTCTCTTATGTTGATTAAGATGTGATTTCTGTGTAAAACACTTCCCACATTCTGGACATGAATATGGTTTCTCTCCCGTGTGAATTCTTCTGTGTGTATAAAGATGTGAGCTTTGTGTAAACTGTTTTCCACATTCTGAACATGAATACGGCTTCTCTCCTGTGTGAATTCTCTGGTGATGCTTGAGGTTGTCTTTAGTAGTAAACCATTTCCCACATTCTGAACATGAATATGGCTTCTCTTCTGTATGACTTCCCTCGTGTTTAATCAGAGATTCTATATCTTTGAAACATTTCCCACATTTTGAACATGAATATGGTTTCTCTTCTATATGAATTCTCTGATGATGCCTAAGGCTGTCTTTAGTAATATAACATTTTCCACAATCTTGACATGAATATGGCTCCTCTCCTGTGTGAATTCTTCTGTGCGCATAAAGATTTGAGCTGCGTGTAAATTCTTTTCTGCATTCACCGCATTGATACCTTTTCCCCCAATTTTGGCTGGTACTTGTGGTCACAATCTGTGATTGGTCAAAAAGTTCCTCATGATTCGGGGGATTATATGATGGATCTATACTGTGACCTCCTGGTTGTACATTTGGGGTAATGAGTTTCTCTTCTGAGGAGCGCTCCATATCTTCATCTTCCATTTTTATCAATAACAAGAAGTTTTCCTCAAAGTTCTTACAGGGATTTTCTGTTAAGATTAAAAATGGATTTTGTGATTTTTTTTTTTTTTCAAACCCCAAATTAGAGAACTTTTTAGCATTCCTATTAGGCTGCAAACACACATGCAGTTTTTGTAATGACTTTATAACACCCAAGATTCTGCTCTACCCTCAGTGGCAACTTCTATTACATACACCGAGACTGGATAAAATACTAAATTCTGAACAGCACAACCTAGTCTGTGCTTTGCCATCACGCAAGACCCATCGATGCCAATTTTTTCAGCTTAATACAACTTAACCCATTAGTGATCAATAAATGTTGGGCCCCTAGTGAACAAATATTCCAGAAAGGTAACAGATAAGGACAGTAGAGGGCAGCTGCGGAGACAAAGAGAAACTGTATCTGGTTCTAGTGACTGACTACCTCCATCCTATGCTGGATTCACAACTACACTGCTCAGTATTGTTGTACAATGTCCTCCATGCTGCTGCCCGTGTGTGAGCAAGAGATAGAGAGACAAGGAGGGATCACCTAATATCACATTGTAAGGCCTGTTACTATAAAATAAATGGATTGCTGGGAGGTCGTTTAGAAGACGTTACACATGCTACAAGTCTTGTGGTTATCGGACTTCCTGGTCGGAATTTTCCCTCATCCCCAGAAGGCTACTTAAGAATTGGAAGCTCACAGACAGTAAGGGAACAGCTCTAGTTTTGGGATCGTAACCAAATTCTACCACAACAGTAAAAACTTTATATCTGTAGGAATCTCACAAGCGGCATCAAGTGAATATTCACAGAGAGTTCTCCTAACTATCCGAGGGACAAACCAAGAAGACAATCTTATATATAGAGGTGTCAGAGCATGGAGAGTAAAATGGGAGATCAGATTATACCAAAACCAATCCAAAAGTTGAACAACACTCCAAAAAAATAAATAAATAATAATAATTACATATTCACCCAGTGCCCAAAGCAACATTTCACATTCTCAATGAAGACATCTTATTTTGGAGCGATGCTCAACTTTTGGATTTCTCTTGAGAAGCGGTCGTGACCTGTGACGTTTGCATTCACCGCTTTTACTGTGCAGCTCCTTTTGTTGAAGCTTTTCCTCTGACAAGTTATATTTATATGTTCAGAAGGTCGAAGAAACTTAGGTTAGGTTCACACGATGAAATATGGGGAGGAATTTAAGGCGCATCTCTGTTTCCTCTCCAAATTCTTGCTCTGTGCATCCCGCAGATCTGCTTTGGCTTTCCGCCATGGCTTTGCTCCCAGACATGCCAGAATTTACAACGGTGTCTGATCTCTGGAGGCCCCTGCACCATTATAGGAACTAAACTAAAAAGCACATCAGTCCCCACAAAAAAAAATAAATAAATAAATAAGACACCCTGGGCAACCCTATAAACAGAATTATAAAAAAGTTACGGTTGTCAGAATATGGAGACCCCAAGAAATTTTTTGTGGATTTTTTTTAAGGGGTTAAAACATAAAACGATATAAATTTGGAATTTTACCGACGGGTCTTTTTGGCTGCACAGTGAACGCAGTAAAAACAAAGCCTGTAAAAAAAGTTGCACAAACGCAGTTTTTCACCAATTACACCCCGTTGTGAATTTTTTCCAGCTTCCAAGTACATTGTACATAATATTAAATGTAACCATTATGAAGTATAATTTGTCCCGCAAATATTAAGACCTCATATGTCTCTGTGAACAGAAAAATCTAAAATTTATGGGGTTTGGAAAGCGGGGAGTCAAAAACGAAAAATGTCTGTGGTGGGAAGGGATTAATGCAAAGTGGGGGCTCCCTCTGTCCCCCAACTGTATCATAGAGGGGCCGATATCCGAGTACTGTGGGTCTGTCATGGCAGACAGAGACCCCCGGGACTGCAATCGTAGTACACTTATTTCACCCTATATATCACACATGCTTAAGGGACTAAAAAAGGGTTAAAAAAAAGTTAAAAAAAAAAATCTGAAAAAACAAAAGTTCAAAGCACCCCCCCATAAAACCCCCATCCTATTAAAAAAAAAAAAAAAAAAATCTAAACATAATTCATACCATAAATCCAAAAATGTCTGAACTAATAAAATCTGGCATTATTTATCCAGCCCGGTGAACACCTTAGAAGAAAAAACCTGCAACATCCACATTACTGTTTTTATTTTTTCGCCCCATCCCGAAAACTGCATCAAAGTGATCAAAAAGTTGTAGGTTCCCCACTACAGTTCACCCCAACTAAACAAGTTACAACGACTGAAGCCAAGAATGAAGTTATTGTTACTGCACTGTGAACGCCCTAAAAACATCACCCAAAAAAACAACGAGAAAGTTTTGCGTTTTTTTATGCTTTTTTTTTTTTTTTTGCATGGAACATTAAAACAAATACAACTTATCCCAACAAAAAACAAGCTCTTATATGACTAAAAATAAAAGTATATGAAAATATGAAAAAGTTGTTATGGTTGTCAGAATATGGCGACTCCAAGAACTTTTATTTTATCAAAGTTTGGATTTTTTTTTTTAAGGGTTAAAAGTTAACAAAAACTATAGAAATTTGGTTTTGCCTTAATTGTAACGATCCGCAGAATACATAGAATACAGGGGACGGGTCATGTTGTCTCCTCAGTGAACGGCATAAAAACAAAACCCATGAGAACGTCGCACAAATGCAGTTTTTTTCCAATTCTACCTCAATCTAAATTTTTTTCCAGCCCCGCAAAACATCCTATGGACTATTACACGGTGCCATTACAAAGTACAATTTGTCCTGCAAAAATAAAGCCCTCATGCGGCTCTGTGAACTCAAAAATAAAAAAAATTATGTTTTTTGGAAGGTGGGGACTAAAAATCGAAAGTTGAAGATTGGTGCAGAATGGTGGGAGAAATCAGCGATTATCTCACCCAGGATTGTGGGAGAGATTCGTCACAACAACAACAAAAAAAAATCACAGAGAGGGCGATCACCTTGACAAGATGAAATATTAAAATAGACCTAACCCCTCCAAAGACCTGCCGTAGTCCAATGTGTACATGCGGGATGACTTATGTCAGGACATTATATGACTTGTTCTGCATTTTGTAGCAGTTCTCCCTGAGCTGGTGGCTGGAGACTAGCTGCTATGATGGCTCCCATACACTGCACACAGGAAGTAGAGGAGATTCTGCTCTGTAAATCACTCAGAAGCATCAGCAGGATCATACAGGACATTATAAACACTTAGGGTGAGACACAAAACTTACTATTAGCTGCAGCAGACTCTACCTGTGCCTGCGTGTTTCATCTCCCACTACCCCCTCCCCTCTTCGTAGACTCCTATGTCAAGCTATGACAATTCTATGAGTACAGTCAAGAGAAATTTCAGAGTGAAAATCAGTTTAGCAGGTAAAAGGAGCCTGATTAATGGAGAAAGAGGCATTTTTCTCTGATAAGACGATTACAAAGCTTCTTTCAATTGTTTGCATTATTTATACAAAGTTTGCAGTCACTGACCATTTAACCACTTCATGACCAGATACATTTTTGAGGTTTTTTTCAATAATTATGGTTTTGAAGGCTTTAACTTTTTCTTTGATTAGGTTATTCAACTAATGCTTGCATCTCTTTTTCGAGGATACATGGGGATTTATTTTTATGTAATTTTTATTTTTGATTTTTTTTTTTTGTTTTCAATATCTGGAAGGAAATGGGTAGGTTTTTCAAATTTTTTTCATTACTATATATATTTAAAAAAAAAAAAGTTTCTGATACATTCGCCCCAGTTACAAGAGAAATGCAGACTCCTAGTATACACTGTAGATCAAATATGGGTCCTCTAGGACCCTGCAACTCCTGCATCTCCCAGGCCCTGGAAGATCACATGACTGTCGGGCCAGGAGGAAACCCCATCATGGTGGCTTGTATGACTGTGCACACTGGCTATGTAACACCCTGCCACCATCAGTTAACCTTATAACTTAGGATCCCTCCCTTAATGATCAGGCAGAGCACAGGAAGATTCATTGCTTTGCCCAATCACAAAGAGAACTGTGCAGCCATTCAGCAGCTGCAGAGTCCTCTCTTTCTCTTCAATCTCTATTATCAGAGCAAGGAAGATACAGGAATCTGAACTATCACCGTACCTGTGGTAACACCTCCTGGAATTTCCTCCTCCACTTCCCTCTTACACAGGTGATGGCCCCTCATCCTCTCTTCTTCAGCCTCCGCTTTAATATTAGTCACATCTTCTCCCTGATTTGTCATAGGTCACAATTCAGTACAATCCAGCAGTAATACAGGTGGGAAATCTAACAGAGCAACATAAGAAAGCAGCAAAATCTCTGAGGCCATGTATGAGTGCAGGAGCGGCGAGCTCCACCCCCTATATAGATGTGCCCCAGGACTCAGCAGCGCCATCTACCTGCTGACTGTCTGGTACATGTATGAGTGCAGGAGCGGCGAGCTCCACCCCCTATATAGATGTGCCCTAGGACTCAGCAGCGCCATCTACCTGCTGACTGTCTGGTACATGTATGAGTGCAGGAGCGGCGAGCTCCACCCCCTATATAGATGTGCCCCAGGACTCAGCAGCGCCATCTACCTGCTGACTGTCTGGTACATGTATGAGTGCAGGAGCGGCGAGCTCCACCCCTATATAGATGTGCCCCAGGACTCAGCAGCGCCATCTACCTGCTGACTGTCTGGTACATGTATGAGTGCAGGAGTGGCGCGCTCCACCCCCTATATAGATGTGCCCCAGGACTCAGCAGCACCATCTACCTGCTGACTGTCTGGTACATGTATGAGTGCAGGAGCGGCGAGCTCCACCCCCCTATATAGATGTGCCCCAGGACTCAGCAGCGCCATCTACCTGCTGACTGTCTGGTACATGTATGAGTGCAGGAGCGGCGAGCTCCACCCCCTATATAGATGTGCCCCAGGGCTCAGCAGCGCCATCTACCTGCTGACTGTCTGGTACATGAGGCCATGTATGAGTGCAGGAGCGGCGAGCTCCACCCCCTATATAGATGTGCCCCAGAGCTCAGCAGCGCCATCTACCTGCTGACTGTCTGGTACATGTATGAGTGCAGGAGCGGCGAGCTCCACCCCCTATATAGATGTGCCCCAGGACTCAGCAGCGCCATCTACCTGCTGACTGTCTGGTACATGTATGAGTGCAGGAGCGGCGAGCTCCACCCCCTATATAGATGTGCCCCAGGACTCAGCAGCGCCATCTACCTGCTGACTGTCTGGTACATGAGGCCATGTATGAGTGCAGGAGCGGTGAGCTCCACCCCCTATATAGATGTGCCCCAGGGCTCAGCAGCGCCATCTACCTGCTGACTGTCTGGTACATGTATGAGTGCAGGAGCGGCGAGCTCCACCCCCTATATAGATGTGCCCCAGGACTCAGCAGCGCCATCTACCTGCTGACTGTCTGGGACATTCTCCTCCAGGCAGTCCTGGGAATACAGAGGACTCAGGGGACATCTCTCGGGGGGATTTCTCCTACTGGATCCATCTGTGGAGACACAAACACACAGTGATGTGACCAGAAGAGAAGACGGACTCCCAATAGGAGTCTCGGAGGTCACTTTAACCCCTTCTGGCCATGATGCTATTTCAGGTGCTGTTATAAATCCGCAGGCTGACACATGGTAGATTCACACCAGCTCTTGTGCATATTAATGTGGATTGTTGCAGATTTTTGCACTTTTTGTATTTTGACACGTTGTTGATTTTAAAATTCTGATCTGCAAGTCAGAATCTGGGTAGAAAAGAATCCACAAGGTGCAGCTTATAATTATAAAGACCTCACTGACTACAATGGTAATGTAATACACCATGCATGTACACGGCAGACCTCACTGACTACAATGGTAATGTAATACACCATGCATGTACACGGCAGACCTCACTGACTACAATGGTAATGTAATACACCATGCATGTACACGGCAGACCTCACTGACTACAATGGTAATGTAATACACCATGCATGTACACGGCAGACCTTACTGACTACAATGGTAATATAATACACCATGACTGTACACGGCAGACCTCAATGACTACAATGGTAATGTAATACACCATGCATGTACACGGCAGACCTCACTGACTACAATGGTAATGTAATACACCATGCATGTACACGGCAGACCTCACTGACTACAATGGTAATGTAATACACCATGCATGTACACGGCAGACCTCAGGAGCTTCCCCTGTATCATACGGGACATCCAGCTGACAAGTCCAATCCAGACTATTCTGTTTAACTCCTTACATGCTGCGGCCAATAAGAACTGCAGCACCAAAGCGGATTTACAAGGGAGGAGGGGTCCCATCTGTAGGGCCCCTGAGCTCCCTCAATGTGATTGTGGGCTGCCACTATAGGGTCCATCATTCCATATGAGGCTACCTACAACTGTTCTATTTACAGGTGTAATATCCTGCAGGTATAACAATGTATATACAATCACTGACATAATAGATGTGTCAGATTGCTGTATACCTCCCTCAGCATATATAACGATTACAGGTAAGGTCTGATCCGACACTGGGTCTGGCCACAAGAGAGCTCCCCCACTGAGGCCATGTACACTACCCAAAAGTTTCTCAGAGACTACTTTTGGGTAGTGTACCTCTTGGTGAGATTGTTGACTATGTTTTGCATCTGAGAGAAGCAGGAGGGGGGTTATGATGAATTTCTGCCATTTAGGCTGTTCTGACCTCACTTTTAAGATGGTGTTTTGGGGCAGAGGTTATGTTAGTGCACACACATGGTGAACAGCACGGCCCAGGTCACCAGTAGTGAGGATTGTTTGATCCACTGATAACCTTCTCCTTTAGATGATCACTTCTTCAGTATCATGTGATGATGATCTATGGAAGATTCACCAGGACAATGACCAATTCTGGTGGAAATATATATATATATATATCTGTGTATAGTCTCTCCTTACCATGTGATGTCCGGGGGGGCCGGTGATCCTCCATCATGACCTCCTTGTACCGATCCTTGTGTCCTTCTAAATACTCCCACTCCTCCATGGAGAAATAGACAGCGACATCCTGACACCTTATAGGAACCTGACAACACAATGATACAGTCATCACCCAGACCCCTCCAGTGCTGTTACTGGAGAATTTCCCAGCATTCCCAGCAGTGTCACCTCTCCAGTCAGCAGCTCAATCATCTTGTTGGTGAGTTCTAGAATCTTCTGCTCATGTATCAGGGAGAGAGGGGGAGGCTCTGTGATGGGGCCCCGGCTCCTGCTCCATCCTCCTCCTTGCTCTGTGATGGGGCCCCGGCTCCTGCTCCATCCTCCTCCTGGCTCTGTGATGGGGCCCCGGCTCCTGCTCCATCCTCCTCCTGGCTCTGTGATGGGGCCCCGGCTCCTGCTCCATCCTCCTCCTGGCTCTGTGATGGGGCCCCCCCCCCCCGGCCGGGGCCCCTGCCCTCCATCCTCCTCCTGGCTCTGTGATGGGGCCCCGGCTCCGCCCCCGGGGGGGGCCCGGCTCCTGCTCCATCCTCCTCCTGGCTCTGTGATGGGGCCCCGGCTCCTGCTCCATCCTCCTGACTCCTGGAGATGGCTGCTGGGGACCACACAGTCCCCCGATGTCTTATTCACCAGTGAGTATTCCTGTGTATGGAGAGACAATGAGATCTATAAATCCTTCCTGACTCCAAATCTGACAATCAGAATAAATTCCCTGGATTATTGGCCGATCTCCAGTAATCTACTGACTATAACCTGGAGTATTATTACACTCCAGACATCCAGTCCATAGTCTCACTGCTCTTACAGTAAAGAATCCCTTCTATGTTGTGTATAAACCTTCTTTCCTCTAGATGTAGTGGACGCCTCCTTGTTATAGGTACAGCCCATAGTCTCACTGCTCTTACAGTAAAGAATCCCTTCTATGTTGTGTATAATCCTTCTTTCCTCTAGATGTAGTGTTTGCTCCTTGTTATAGGTACAGTCCATAGTCTCACTGCTCTTACAGTAAAGAATCCCTTCTATGTTGTGTATAAACCTTCTTTCCTCTAGATGTAGTGGACGCCTCCTTGTCATAGGTACAGTCCATAGTCTCACTGCTCTTACAGTAAAGAATCCCTTCTATGTTGTGTATAATCCTTCTTTCCTCTAGATGTAGTGGTCGCCTCCTTGTTATAGGTACAGTCCATAGTCTCACTTCTCTTACAGTAAAGAATCCCTTCTATGTTGTGTATAATCCTTCTTTCCTCTAGATGTAGTGGTCGCTCCTTGTTATAGGTACAGTCCATAGTCTCACTGCTCTTACAGTAAAGAATCCCTTCTATGTTGTGTATAAACCTTCTTTCCTCTAGATGTAGTGGACGTCTCCTTGTTATAGGTACAGTCCATAGTCTCACTGCTCTTACAGTAAAGAATCCCTTCTATGTTGTGTATAAACCTTCTTTCCTCTAGATGTAGTGGACGCCTCCTTGTTATAGGTACAGTCCATAGTCTCACTGCTCTTACAGTAAAGAGTCCCTTCAATGTTGTGTATAAACCTTCTTTCCTCTAGATGTAGTGGCGTCTCCTTGTTATAGGTACAGTCCATAGTCTCACTGCTCTTACAGTAAAGAATCCCTTCTATGTTGTGTATAATCCTTCTTTCCTCTAGATGTAGTGGACGCCTCCTTGTTATAGGTACAGTCCATAGTCTCACTGCTCTTACAGTAAAGAATCCCTTCTATGTTGTGTATAATCCTTCTTTCCTCTAGATGTAGTGTTTGCTCCTTGTTATAGGTACAGTCCATAGTCTCACTGCTCTTACAGTAAAGAATCCCTTCTATGTTGTGTATAAACCTTCTTTCCTCTAGATGTAGTGGACGTCTCCTTGTTATAGGTACAGTCCATAGTCTCACTGCTCTTACAGTAAAGAATCCCTTCTATGTTGTGTATAAACCTTCTTTCCTCTAGATGTAGTGGACGCCTCCTTGTCATAGGTACAGTCCATAGTCTCACTGCTCTTACAGTAAAGAATCCCTTCTATGTTGTGTATAATCCTTCTTTCCTCTAGATGTAGTGGTCGCCTCCTTGTTATAGGTACAGTCCATAGTCTCACTTCTCTTACAGTAAAGAATCCCTTCTATGTTGTGTATAATCCTTCTTTCCTCTAGATGTAGTGGTCGCTCCTTGTTATAGGTACAGTCCATAGTCTCACTGCTCTTACAGTAAAGAATCCCTTCTATGTCGTGTATAAACCTTCTTTCCTCTAGATGTAGTGGACGTCTCCTTGTTATAGGTACAGTCCATAGTCTCACTGCTCTTACAGTAAAGAATCCCTTCTATGTTGTGTATAAACCTTCTTTCCTCTAGATGTAGTGGACGCCTCCTTGTTATAGGTACAGTCCATAGTCTCACTGCTCTTACAGTAAAGAGTCCCTTCAATGTTGTGTATAAACCTTCTTTCCTCTAGATGTAGTGGCGTCTCCTTGTTATAGGTACAGTCCATAGTCTCACTGCTCTTACAGTAAAGAATCCCTTCTATGTTGTGTATAATCCTTCTTTCCTCTAGATGTAGTGGACGCCTCCTTGTTATAGGTACAGTCCATAGTCTCACTGCTCTTACAGTAAAGAATCCCTTCTATGTTGTGTATAAACCTTCTTTCCTCTAGATGTAGTGGTTGCTCCTTGTTATAGGTACAGCCCATAGTCTCACTGCTCTTACATTAAAGAATCCCTTCTATGTTGTGTATAAACCTTCTTTCTTCTAGATGTAGTGGACGTCTCCTTGTTATAGGTACAGTCCATAGTCTCACTGCTCTTACAGTAAAGAATCCCTTCTATGTTGTGTATAATCCTTCTTTCCTCTAGATGTAGTGGACACCTCCTTGTTATAGGTACAGTCCATAGTCTCACTGCTCTTACAGTAAAGAATCCCTTCTATGTTGTGTATAAACCTTCTTTCCTCTAGATGTAGTGGACGTCTCCTTGTTATAGGTACAGTCCATAGTCTCACTGCTCTTACAGTAAAGAATCCCTTCTATGTTGTGTATAATCCTTCTTTCCACTAGATGTAGTGGACGCCTCCTTGTTATAGGTACAGTCCATAGTCTCACTGCTCTTACAGTAAAGAATCCCTTCTATGTTGTGTATAAACCTTCTTTCCTCTAGATGTAGTGGTTGCTCCTTGTTATAGGTACAGCCCATAGTCTCACTGCTCTTACATTAAAGAATCCCTTCTATGTTGTGTATAAACCTTCTTTCTTCTAGATGTAGTGGACGTCTCCTTGTTATAGGTACAGTCCATAGTCTCACTGCTCTTACAGTAAAGAATCCCTTCTATGTTGTGTATAATCCTTCTTTCCTCTAGATGTAGTGGACACCTCCTTGTTATAGGTACAGTCCATAGTCTCACTGCTCTTACAGTAAAGAATCCCTTCTATGTTGTGTATAAACCTTCTTTCCTCTAGATGTAGTGGACGTCTCCTTGTTATAGGTACAGTCCATAGTCTCACTGCTCTTACAGTAAAGAATCCCTTCTATGTTGTGTATAATCCTTCTTTCCTCTAGATGTAGTGGACGCCTCCTTGTTATAGGTACAGTCCATAGTCTCACTGCTCTTACAGTAAAGAATCCCTTCTATGTTGTGTATAAACCTTCTTTCCTCTAGATGTAGTGGACGTCTCCTTGTTATAGGTACAGTCCATAGTCTCACTGCTCTTACAGTAAAGAATCCCTTCTATGTTGTGTATAATCCTTCTTTTCTCTAGATGTAGTGGACGTCTCCTTGTTATAGGTACAGTCCATAGTCTCACTGCTCTTACAGTAAAGAATCCCTTCTATGTTGTGTATAAACCTTCTTTCCTCTAGATGTAGTGGACGCCTCCTTGTTATAGGTACAGTCCATAGTCTCACTGCTCTTACAGTAAAGAATCCCTTCTATGTTGTGTATAATCCTTCTTTCCTCTAGATGTAGTGGACGTCTCCTTGTTATAGGTACAGTCCATAGTGTCACTGCTCTTACAGTAAAGAATCCCTTCTATGTTGTGTATAAACCTTCTTTCCCCTAGATATAGTGGACGTCTCCTTGTTATAGGTACAGTCCATAGTGTCACTGCTCTTACAGTAAAGAATCCCTTCTATGCTGTGTATAATCCTTCTTTCCTCTAGATGTAGTGGACGCCTCCTTGTTATAGGTACAGTCCATAGTCTCACTGCTCTTACAGTAAAGAATCCCTTCTATGTTGTGTATAAACCTTCTTTCCTCTAGATGTAGTGGACGCCTCCTTGTTATAGGTACAGTCCATAGTGTCACTGCTCTTACAGTAAAGAATCCCTTCTATGTTGTGTATAAACCTTCTTTCCTCTAGATGTAGTGGACGTCTCCTTGTTATAGGTACAGTCCATAGTCTCACTGCTCTTACAGTAAAGAATCCCTTCTATGTTGTGTATAATCCTTCTTTCCTCTAGATGTAGTGGCCGCCTCCTTGTTATAGGTACAGTCCATAGTCTCCCTGCTGTTACAGTAAAGAATCCCTTCTATGTTGTGTATAAACCTTCTTTCCTCTAGATGTAGTGGACGCCTCCTTGTTATAGGTACAGTCCATAGTGTCACTGCTCTTACAGTAAAGAATCCCTTCTATGTTGTGTATAAACCTTCTTTCCTCTAGATGTAGTGGACGCCTCCTTGTTATAGGTACAGTCCATAGTCTCACTGCTCTTACAGTAAAGAATCCCTTCTATGTTGTGTATAAACCTTCTTTCCTCTAGATGTAGTGGACGCTCCTTGTTATAGGTACAGTCCATAGTCTCACTGCTCTTACAGTAAAGAATCCCTTCTATGTTGTGTATAATCCTTCTTTCCTCTAGATGTAGTGGTCGCTCCTTGTTATAGGTACAGTCCATAGTCTCACTGCTCTTACAGTAAAGAATCCCTTCTATGTTGTGTATAAACCTTCTTTCCTCTAGATGTAGTGGACGCCTCCTTGTTATAGGTACAGTCCATAGTCTCACTGCTCTTACAGTAAAGAATCCCTTCTATGTTGTGTATAAACCTTCTTTCCTCTAGATGTAGTGGACGCTCCTTGTTATAGGTACAGTCCATAGTCTCACTGCTCTTACAGTAAAGAATCCCTTCTATGTTGTGTATAATCCTTCTTTCCTCTAGATGTAGTGGTCGCTCCTTGTTATAGGTACAGTCCATAGTCTCACTGCTCTTACAGTAAAGAATCCCTTCTATGTTGTGTATAAACCTTCTTTCCTCTAGATGTAGTGGACGCCTCCTTGTTATAGGTACAGTCCATAGTCTCACTGCTCTTACAGTAAAGAATCCCTTCTATGTTGTGTATAATCCTTCTTTCCCCTAGATGTAGTGGACGCCTCCTTGTTATAGGTACAGTCCATAGTCTCACTGCTCTTACAGTAAAGAATCCCTTCTATGTTGTGTATAAACCTTCTTTCCTCTAGATGTAGTGGACGCCTCCTTGTTATAGGTACAGGCCATAGTCTCACTGCTCTTACAGTAAAGAATCCCTTCTATGTTGGTGGAGATGATAGAAATGTAGTACTTACCTCTCCGCTCAGCAGGTAGATGATCTCCAAGGTGAAGTCTAATATTCTTCTGGTGATCTCATTCCTGTCCTTGTCCATCCTTGGTGGGTCATTCAGGAGAAGGAGCGTTCTGGAGGAGAAGAGGAGGAAACTGGATGAGCTGGAGGATCTAGTACTGAGGAGGGGCCCGAAATCATACAGGGGCCACATGATGTGTGACATACAGGAGCTCCTCAGAGCCCCCAGCACATGGATACAGGAGGATTCCCACAGACACCAGCACCAGTGATGGGGCCCATTGTATGTCACTGCAGGATGGAACTAAGACTCTGTTCACACCTGTACCACAGACACCAGCACCAGTGATGGGGCCCAGAACCCCCTGATGTCATCTTACCTTATAGCGGGAGTTTTCTCCTAAATCCCCAGGTGTGAACGTGTCCTGAGAGCAGCCAGCGAGCCCCTGCTGTATATACAGTATATATATATATATATCTATAGACTGTGATAATGGCTGATAACAGAGAAAACAACACAACAGCAGTGACTTCCGACCAGGACCTGCTCTGTATCTGCTACACTGCAAGAGCTGAAGGACCTGTGATGATGTCACAGTGGGCGGCGTTTCTTGTATATGGGGGGGGGGGGGGGGGGTGTGGTGGTGTTAGGGGGGGGGGGGTTTTTTGTATAGGGGGGGGGGGGGGGGAAAGGGGTGGTGTGCCCGGGGGGGGGGGTTTTTTTTTTAAGGGGGGGGGGGGGGGGTGTGGGGGGTTGTTTCGGTGGGGGGTTTTTTTTTTTTTATATAAGAGGGGGAGGAATGTCTTCCCCCCTCTCTTTTTTTTTTTTTTTTTTTTTTTTTTTTTTTAAAAAAAAAAAAAAAAAAAAAATAATATTCGCTTCTCGGCCTTTGGCTCAGATCTTGAGTAGTTTCTGTTCTTATCACTGGTTAGTATTTGCCTCCACCAGTCGGAGTGGCGCCCCCACTGTAGGGGGGTAACAGAACGCCGGTGATGGAGGGCAGACAACCACACGTTGGGGCGCAGACCATCAGATGAAAGCCATTGGGTTCATGAGCTTGAAGGCTGGAGGTTGTTGTAGTTCTCCAGGGGCCGGTGACTCCGGGGTGCTCCCCCTTAGTTCCCTTTCACAGTTTGGTGCCCTTAGTCTTTATGCTCGGCCTTTTATGGGGAAGTTTTATATTTCCGTCGGGCTGACAGGGCCGTATCCCAATTATTTATTGCTTTTTGTGGTCACCGTTTTGTTTGTCACTGGATTGTAGGGATGTGAATGCCCTTTTGGGGCCCTCCCGAAGTCTAGGAGAGGAGTTGTGTGGCCCTTAGGTTCCTCTGGGTAAGTTGTTGGCTCCTGGTAGTACACTGGGGTGAGAGCTCATGTGGTGGCCATTGGTGTCCTGACCCTACTGGTGCCTTTTGGCTTGGGGGGTTGAGGTTTTGTTCGGGGGCCAACTTCTTTTCAGAGACACATCCTTGTGCACTTTCTTAGTGTGGCACGTCTCCACATTTTTGGCACATGGGTGAAAGACGGCAGAGAGGAGATCGGGGGGACACAAGAGGTCAGAGGTTTGTTTAGTACAATGGTCCGGCCATCTATTAATAAATAAGGTCATATAACTGAAGCCGTCACCGCCGGTACCTGGGAATATACAGATACAGTGGCTTGCAAAAGTCTTCACACCCCTTGAACTTTTTCACATTTTGTCACAACCACAAACTTAAATATATTTTCTTGAGATTTTCAGTGATGACCAACACAAAGTATCAGATAATTGTGAAGTGGAAGGAAAAAGATACAAAGTTATCAAAATTTTAATCAAATAAAAATCTGAAAAGTGTGAGGTGCAAAAGTCTTCAGCCCCCTGTACTCTGATACCCCTAAGTAAAATCCAGTGCACACAATTGCCTTCAGAAGTCACTTAATGAGTTAATAGAGTCCGGCTGAGTGTAATGTAGTCTCAGTATAAATACACCTGTTCTGTGAAGGCCTCAGTGGTTTGTTAGAGAACACTAGTGAACAAACTGCATAATGAAAACCAAGGAACTCACCAGACAGGTCATAGATAAAATTGTAAAGAAGTTTAAAGCAGGGTTAGGTTATAAAA
This sequence comes from Leptodactylus fallax, assembly GCA_947044405.1. NCBI lineage: Eukaryota > Metazoa > Chordata > Amphibia > Anura > Leptodactylidae > Leptodactylus > Leptodactylus fallax. The sequence goes on from CAMRHE010000395.1 coordinate 572,914, forward strand.
TCATATCCCAAGCAGGGGCGTAAATATTGGGGTAGCGGCGGTAGCAGCTACCACAGGGCCCGGAACATTATGGGACCCGGAGCCCTGTGGCAGCCGCTACCGCGAACTCCACAAACACTGCTATTGTTATACTTGGGGGTCTTTTGAGACCCCCAAGAATAACGATCGGGGGCACAGGGGAGGTGAGGGAACATAAAAACCACTGTAACTCACCTCTCCTACACTCCGCAGACTTCGGGCCTGTTTGGTGACGTCCCAGACGTCAGCCGACGTCATTATGCATCGCGACGCTGGCCATACTCACGTGAGATCTAGTCCAACATTGAAGATGGCCGAAGTAGCGCACGGGAGTGCAGCAGAGCCAGGGAGAGGTAAGTAGCATTGTTTTTTATGTTTGTATCCTCAATAATAATACTGTGTGCAGGGGTCACTATGGGGCATAACACAGTTCGAAGGGGCCGCTATGGGACATAATACCGTGTGCAGGGGCCGCTATGGGGCATAATACTGTGTGCAGGGGCCACTATGGGTCATAATACTGTGTGCAGGGGCCAATATGGGGCATAATACTGTGGGAGAGGTAAGTAGCATTGTTTTTTATGTTTGTATCCTCCCCTGGGTCTCCGATCATTATACTCTGGGGTCTGAAAAGACATAATACTGTGTGCAGGGGCCACTATGGGGCATACTACTGTGTGCAGGGACCGCTATGGGGCATACTACTGCGTGCAGGGGCCACTATGGGGCATAATACTGTGTGGAGGGGCCACTATGGCGCATAATAGTGTGTGGAGGAATGTGGTTTATGCGAGGGGGGTTGGGGGAGGCGGTTTGTGCGGTGGGGTTGGGGGTGGCGGTTCGGGGGGGGGCCCATGTCAAATGTTCACCTTGGGGCCCAGCCATTCCTAGTTACGCCACTGATCCCAAGCTTTGAGTATCCCAAGGAGCGCTGATCAATCCATCATACAAAAATGGAAAAAGTATTCTACAACTGCAAACTTACCAAGACATGGCCGTCCATCTAAACTAACAGATCACTGAGCAAGGAGAGCGCTGGTCGGAGAAGCAGCCAAGAGGCCCATGTGGAGGAGCTGCAGAAATCCTCAGGTACAGGGAGAATCTGTCCACAGGACAACTAGAAGTCACTGCCTGGATGGACGCTGGAAGGTCTGAAGGGGACGATATTGGGGGAGAATCTGGGCCACAATGTCCGGATATAACCTGACTAATAAGTGGGTGGAGTAACCTGGCATCAGGACGTCTGATAGGACAGCACGAGGTCACATGGTGGTGTCACAGATGGTTTGATAAGGAGATTTCTTATAATTGATTTAACACTCTGATTTGGAGGGATTGACCCCCAAAGATTACTTTACACAAACACAGAAGGTTAAAGCCATTGGTTTAGCTATCCTGGACTTTAAATCTGATTTTTTTGGCGTCTTAAGTGCAGCATCTATGGCTGAGCAGATATGGTGGTATGCAGGATCTATCGGCAGATATGGCGGTATGCGGCATCTATCGCTGGACAGATATGGCGGTATGCAGCATGTTTGGCTCGGCAGATATGGCGGTATGCGGAATCTATCGTTGGCAGATATGGCGGTATGCGGCATCTAACAGTGGCAGATATGGCGGTATGCGGCAACTATCACTGGGCACATATGGCAGTATATGGCATCTATCTCTGGGCAGATATGGCGGTATGCGGCATCTATGGCTGGGCAGATATTACAGTATGCGGCAACTATCACTGAGCACATATGGCGGTATGCGGCATCTATCGCTGGACAGATATGGCGGTATGCGGGATCTATGGCTGGGCAGATATGGCGGTATGCGGCATCTATCACTGGGCAGATATGGCGGTATGCGGCATCTATCACTGGGCAGATATGGCGGTATGCGGCATGTATCGCTGGGCAGATATGGCGGTATGCGGGATCTATGGCTGGGCAGATATGGCGGTATGCGGCATCTATGGCTGGGCAGATATGGCGGTATGCGGCAACTATCACTGGGCACATATGGTGATATGCGGCATCTATGGCTGGGCAGATATGATGGTATGCGGGATCTATCACTGGGCAGATATGGCGGTATGCGGGATTTATCATTGGCAGATATGGCGGTATGCGGCATCTATCGCTGGGCAGATATGGCGGTATGCAGGATCTATCATTGGCAGATATGGCGGTATGCGGCATCTAACGCTGGCAGATATGGCGGTATGCGGCAACTATCACTGGGCACATATGGCGGTATGTGGCATCTATGGCTGGGCAGATATGGCGGTATGCGGCATCTATCGTTGGACAGATATGGCGGTATGTGGCTTCTATCGCTGGACAGATATGGCGGTATGCGGGATCTATGGCTGGAGAGATATGGCGGTATGCGGCAACTATCATTGGGCACATATGGCGTTATGTGGAAACTATCGCTGGGCACATATGGCAGTATGCGGCATTTATCACTGGGCACATATGGCGATATGCGGCATCTATCGCTGGGCAGATATGGCGGTATGCGGGATCTATGGCTGGGCAGATATGGCTGTATGCAGGACCTATGGCTGGGCAGATATGGCGGCATGCGGCATCTATGGCTGGGCAGATATGGCGGTATGCGGCAACTATCACTGGGCACATATGGCGGTATGCGGCATCTATCGCTGGACAGATATGGCGGTATGCGGCTTCTATCGCTGTACAGATATGGAGGTATGCGGGATCTATGGCTGGGCAGATATGGCGGTATGCGGCAACTATCACTGGGCACATATGGCGATATGCGGCATCTATCGCTGGGCAGATATGGCGGTATGCGGCATCTATTGCTGGACAGATATGGCGGTATGCGGCATCTATGGCAGGGCAGATATGGCGGTATGCGTGATCTATCACTGGGCAGATATGGTGGTATGCGGCATCTATCGCTGGACAGATATGGCGGTATGCGGCATCTATCGCTGGGCAGATATGGCGGTATGCGGCATCTATCACTGGGCAGATATGGCGGTATGCGGCATGTTTGGCTCTGCAGATATGGCGGTATGCGGCATCTATCGCTGGACAGATATGGCGGTATGCGGCATGTTTGGCTCGGCAGATATGGTGGTATGCGGAATCTATCGCTGGGCAGATATGAGGCATCTATCGTTGGCAGATATGGCGGTATGCGGCATCTAACAGTGGCAGATATGGCGGTATGCAGCATCTATGGCTGGGCAGATATGGCGGTATGCGGATTCTATGTCTGGGCAGATATGGCGGTATGCAGCATCTATGGCTGGGCAGATATGGCGGTAAGCGGCGTCTATCACTGGGCACACATGGCGGTTTGTGGCATCTATGGCTGGGCAGATATGGCGGTATGCGGCATCTAACGCTGGCAGATATGGCAGTATATGGCATCTATCTCTGGGCAGATATGGCGGTATGTGGCATCTATGGCTGGGCAGATATGACGGTATGCGGCAACTATCACTGGGCACATATGGCGGTATGCGGCATCTATCGCTGGACAGATATGGCAGTTTGCAGCTTCTATCGCTGCACATATATGGCGGTATGCGGGATCTATGGCTGGGCAGATATGGCGGTATGCGGCAACTATCACTGGGCACATATGGCGTTATGCGGCATCTATCACTGGGCAGATATGGCGGTATGCGGCAACTATCGTCGGACAGATATGGCGGTATGCGGCATCTATCGCTGGGCAGATATGGCGGTATGCGGCAACTATCACTGGGCACATATGGCGGTATGTGGAAACTATCGCTGGGCACATATGGCGGTATGCGGCATCTATCGCTGGGCAGATATGGCGGTATGTGGGATCTATGGCTGGGCAGATATGACGGTATGCGGCATCTGTGGCTGTACAGATATGGCGGTATGCGGGATCTATGGCTGGGCAGATATGGCGGTATGCGGGATCTATGGCTGGGCAGATATGGCGTTATGCGGCATCTATTGCTCGACAGATATGGCGGTATGCAGCATCTATGGCTGGGCAGATATGGTGGTATGCGGCATCTATGGCTGGGCAGATATGGCGGTATGCGGCATCTATCGCTGGGCAGATATGGCGGTATGTGGCATCTATTGCTGGGCAGATATGGCGGTATGCGGGATCTATGGCTGGGCAGATATGGCGGTATGTGGGATCTATGGCTGGGCAGATATGGCGGTATGCGGCATCTATTGCTCGACAGATATGGCGGTATGCAGCATCTATGGCTGGGCAGATATGGTGGTATGCAGCAACTATCACTGGGACGATATGGTGGTATGCGGGATCTATCATTGGCAGATATGGCGGTATGCGGCATCTATGGCTGGGCAGATATGGCGGTATGCGGCATCTATGGCTGGGCAGATATGGCGGTATGCGGCATCTATCAGTGGGCACATATGGCGGTATGCGGCATCTATCGCTGGGCAGATATGGCTGTATGTGGCAACTATCACTGGGTACATATGGCGGTATGCGGCATGTATTGCTGGACAGATATGGCGGTATGCGGCATCTATGGCAGGGCAGATATGGCGGTATGTGGCATCTATCGCTGGACAGATATGGCGGTATGCGGCATCTGTCGCTGGGCAGATATGGCGGTATGCGCCATGTTTGGCTCGGCAGATATGGCGGTATGCGGCATCTATCGCTGGACAGATATGGCGGTATGAGGCGTGTTTGGCTCGGCAGATATGGCGGTATGCGGAATCTATCGCTGGGCAGATATGGCGGTATGAGGCATCTATCGTTTGCAGATATGGCGGTATGCGGCATCTAACAGTGGCAGATATGGCGGTATGTGGAATCTATCACTGGGCACATATGGCGGTATGTGGAAACTATTGCTGGGCACATATGGCAGTATACGGCATTTATCACTGGGCACATATGGCGGTATGCGGCATCTATCGCTGGGCAGATATGGCAGTATGCGGGATCTATGGCTGGATAGATATGGCGGTATGCGGCATCTATGGCTGGGCAGATATGGAGGTATGCGGCAACTATCACTGGGCACATATGGTGATATGCGGCATCTATGGCTGGGCAGATATGATGGTATGCGGGATCTATCACTGGGCACATATGGCAGTATGCGGCATCTATCGCTGGACAGATATGGCGGTATGCGGCTTCTATCGCTGGACAGATATGGAGCTATGCGGGATCTATGGCTGGGCAGATATGGCGGTATGCGGCAACTATCACTGGGCACATATAGCGGTATGCGGCATCTATCGCTGGGCAGATATGGCGATATGCGGCAACTATCACTGTGCACATATGGCGGTATGCGGCATCTATTGCTGGACATATATGGCGGTATGCGGCATCTATCGCTGGGCAGATATGGTGGTATGCGGCATCTATCGCTGGGCAGATATGGCGGTATGTGGCGTCTATCGCTGGGCAGATATGGCGGTATGCGGGATCTATGGCTGGGCAGATATGGCGGTATGCGGCATCTATCGCTGGGCAGATATGGCGGTATGCGGCATCTATCGCTGGGCAGATATGGCGGTATGCGGCATCTATCGCTGGGCAGATATGGCGGTATGCGGCATCTATCGCTGGGCAGATATGGCGGTATGTGGGATCTATGGCTGGGCAGATATGACGGTATGCGGCATCTGTGGCTGTACAGATATGGCGGTATGCGGGATCTATGGCTGGGCAGATATGGCGGTATGCGGGATCTATGGCTGGGCAGATATGGCGTTATGCGGCATCTATTGCTCGACAGATATGGCGGTATGCAGCATCTATGGCTGGGCAGATATGGTGGTATGCGGCATCTATGGCTGGGCAGATATGGCGGTATGCGGGATCTATGGCTGGGCAGATATGGCAGTATGTGGGATCTATGGCTGGGCAGATATGGCGGTATGCGGCATCTATTGCTCGACAGATATGGCGGTATGCAGCATCTATGGCTGGGCAGATATGGTGGTATGCAGCAACTATCACTGGGACGATATGGTGGTATGCGGGATCTATCATTGGCAGATATGGCGGTATGCGGCATCTATGGCTGGGCAGATATGGCGGTATGCGGCATCTATGGCTGGGCAGATATGGCGGTATGCGGCATCTATCAGTGGGCACATATGGCGGTATGCGGCATCTATTGCTCGACAGATATGGCGGTATGCAGCATCTATGGCTGGGCAGATATGGTGGTATGCAGCAACTATCACTGGGACGATATGGTGGTATGCGGGATCTATCATTGGCAGATATGGCGGTATGCGGCATCTATGGCTGGGCAGATATGGCGGTATGCGGCATCTATGGCTGGGCAGATATGGCGGTATGCGGCAACTATCAGTGGGCACATATGGTGGTATGTGGCATCTATGGCTGGGCAGATATGGCGGTATGCAGCATCTATCGCTGGACAGATATGGCGGTATGTGGCTTCTATCGCTGGACAGATATGGAAGTATGCAGGATCTATGGCTGGGCACATATGGCGGTATGCGGCAACTATCACTGGGCACATATGGCGGTATGCGGCATCTATCGCTGGACAGATATGGCGGTATGCGGCTTCTATCGCTGTACAGATATGGAGGTATGCGGGATCTATGGCTGGGCAGATATGGCGGTATGCGGCAACTATCACTGGGCACATATGGCGATATGCGGCATCTATCGCTGGGCAGATATGGCGGTATGCGGCATCTATTGCTGGACAGATATGGCGGTATGCGGCATCTATGGCAGGGCAGATATGGCGGTATGAGGCGTGTTTGGCTCGGCAGATATGGTGGTATGCGGCATCTATCGCTGGACAGATATGGCGGTATGAGGCATCTATCGTTTGCAGATATGGCGGTATGCGGCATCTAACAGTGGCAGATATGGCGGTATGTGGAATCTATCACTGGGCACATATGGCGGTATGTGGAAACTATTGCTGGGCACATATGGCAGTATACGGCATTTATCACTGGGCACATATGGCGGTATGCGGCATCTATCGCTGGGCAGATATGGCAGTATGCGGGATCTATGGCTGGATAGATATGGCGGTATGCGGCATCTATGGCTGGGCAGATATGGAGGTATGCGGCAACTATCACTGGGCACATATGGTGATATGCGGCATCTATGGCTGGGCAGATATGATGGTATGCGGGATCTATCACTGGGCACATATGGCAGTATGCGGCATCTATCGCTGGACAGATATGGCGGTATGCGGCTTCTATCGCTGGACAGATATGGCGGTATGCGGGATCTATGGCTGGGCAGATATGGCGGTATGCGGCAACTATCACTGGGCACATATAGCGGTATGCGGCATCTATCGCTGGGCAGATATGGCGATATGCGGCAACTATCACTGTGCACATATGGCGGTATGCGGCATCTATTGCTGGACATATATGGCGGTATGCGGCATCTATCGCTGGGCAGATATGGTGGTATGCGGCATCTATCGCTGGGCAGATATGGCGGTATGTGGCGTCTATCGCTGGGCAGATATGGCGGTATGCGGGATCTATGGCTGGGCAGATATGGCGGTATGCGGCATCTATCGCTGGGCAGATATGGCGGTATGCGGCATCTATCGCTGGGCAGATATGGCGGTATGCGGCATCTATCACTGGGCAGATATGGTGGTATGCAGCATCTATCGCTGGACAGATATGGCGGTATGCGGCGTCTATCGCTGGACAGATATGGCGGTATGCGGCATCTATCGCTTGGCAGATATGGCGGTATGTGGCATCTATCGCTGGGCAGATATGGCGGTATGTGGCGTCTATCGCTGGGCAGATATGGCGGTATGCGGCATCTAACGCTGGCAGATATGGCGGTATGCGGCAACTATCACTGGGCACATATGGCGGTATGTGGCATCTATGGCTGGGCAGATATGGCGGTATGCGGCATCTATCGTTGGACAGATATGGCGGTATGTGGCTTCTATCGCTGGACAGATATGGCGGTATGCGGGATCTATGGCTGGAGAGATATGGCGGTATGCGGCAACTATCATTGGGCACATATGGCGTTATGTGGAAACTATCGCTGGGCACATATGGCAGTATGCGGCATTTATCACTGGGCACATATGGCGATATGCGGCATCTATCGCTGGGCAGATATGGCGGTATGCGGGATCTATGGCTGGGCAGATATGGCTGTATGCAGGACCTATGGCTGGGCAGATATGGCGGCATGCGGCATCTATGGCTGGGCAGATATGGCGGTATGCGGCAACTATCACTGGGCACATATGGCGGTATGCGGCATCTATCGCTGGACAGATATGGCGGTATGCGGCTTCTATCGCTGTACAGATATGGAGGTATGCGGGATCTATGGCTGGGCAGATATGGCGGTATGCGGCAACTATCACTGGGCACATATGGCGATATGCGGCATCTATCGCTGGGCAGATATGGCGGTATGCGGCATCTATTGCTGGACAGATATGGCGGTATGCGGCATCTATGGCAGGGCAGATATGGCGGTATGCGTGATCTATCACTGGGCAGATATGGTGGTATGCGGCATCTATCGCTGGACAGATATGGCGGTATGCGGCATCTATCGCTGGGCAGATATGGCGGTATGCGGCATCTATCACTGGGCAGATATGGCGGTATGCGGCATGTTTGGCTCTGCAGATATGGCGGTATGCGGCATCTATCGCTGGACAGATATGGCGGTATGCGGCATGTTTGGCTCGGCAGATATGGTGGTATGCGGAATCTATCGCTGGGCAGATATGAGGCATCTATCGTTGGCAGATATGGCGGTATGCGGCATCTAACAGTGGCAGATATGGCGGTATGCAGCATCTATGGCTGGGCAGATATGGCGGTATGCGGATTCTATGTCTGGGCAGATATGGCGGTATGCAGCATCTATGGCTGGGCAGATATGGCGGTAAGCGGCGTCTATCACTGGGCACACATGGCGGTTTGTGGCATCTATGGCTGGGCAGATATGGCGGTATGCGGCATCTAACGCTGGCAGATATGGCAGTATATGGCATCTATCTCTGGGCAGATATGGCGGTATGTGGCATCTATGGCTGGGCAGATATGACGGTATGCGGCAACTATCACTGGGCACATATGGCGGTATGCGGCATCTATCGCTGGACAGATATGGCAGTTTGCAGCTTCTATCGCTGCACATATATGGCGGTATGCGGGATCTATGGCTGGGCAGATATGGCGGTATGCGGCAACTATCACTGGGCACATATGGCGGTATGCGGCATCTATCACTGGGCAGATATGGCGGTATGCGGCAACTATCGTCGGACAGATATGGCGGTATGCGGCATCTATCGCTGGGCAGATATGGCGGTATGCGGCAACTATCACTGGGCACATATGGCGGTATGTGGAAACTATCGCTGGGCACATATGGCGGTATGCGGCATCTATCGCTGGGCAGATATGGCGGTATGTGGGATCTATGGCTGGGCAGATATGACGGTATGCGGCATCTGTGGCTGTACAGATATGGCGGTATGCGGGATCTATGGCTGGGCAGATATGGCGGTATGCGGGATCTATGGCTGGGCAGATATGGCGTTATGCGGCATCTATTGCTCGACAGATATGGCGGTATGCAGCATCTATGGCTGGGCAGATATGGTGGTATGCGGCATCTATGGCTGGGCAGATATGGCGGTATGCGGCATCTATCGCTGGGCAGATATGGCGGTATGTGGCATCTATTGCTGGGCAGATATGGCGGTATGCGGGATCTATGGCTGGGCAGATATGGCGGTATGTGGGATCTATGGCTGGGCAGATATGGCGGTATGCGGCATCTATTGCTCGACAGATATGGCGGTATGCAGCATCTATGGCTGGGCAGATATGGTGGTATGCAGCAACTATCACTGGGACGATATGGTGGTATGCGGGATCTATCATTGGCAGATATGGCGGTATGCGGCATCTATGGCTGGGCAGATATGGCGGTATGCGGCATCTATGGCTGGGCAGATATGGCGGTATGCGGCATCTATCAGTGGGCACATATGGCGGTATGCGGCATCTATTGCTCGACAGATATGGCGGTATGCAGCATCTATGGCTGGGCAGATATGGTGGTATGCAGCAACTATCACTGGGACGATATGGTGGTATGCGGGATCTATCATTGGCAGATATGGCGGTATGCGGCATCTATGGCTGGGCAGATATGGCGGTATGCGGCATCTATGGCTGGGCAGATATGGCGGTATGCGGCAACTATCAGTGGGCACATATGGTGGTATGTGGCATCTATGGCTGGGCAGATATGGCGGTATGCAGCATCTATCGCTGGACAGATATGGCGGTATGTGGCTTCTATCGCTGGACAGATATGGAAGTATGCAGGATCTATGGCTGGGCACATATGGCGGTATGCGGCAACTATCACTGGGCACATATGGCGGTATGCGGCATCTATCGCTGGGCAGATATGGCAGTATGCGGGATCTATGGCTGGATAGATATGGCGGTATGCGGCATCTATGGCTGGGCAGATATGGCGGTATGTGGCAACTACCACTGGGCACATATGGCGGTATGCGGCATCTATCGCTGGACAGATATGGCGGTATGCGGCTTCTATCGCTGGACAGATATGGAGGTATGCGGGCTCTATGGCTGGGCAGATATGGCGGTATGCGGCAATTATCACTGGGCACATATGGCAGTATGCGGCATCTATCGCTGGACAGATATGGCGGTATGCGGCTTCTATCGCTGGACAGATATGGAGGTATGCGGGCTCTATGGCTGGGCAGATATGGTGGTATGCAGCAACTATCACTGGGCACATATTGCGGTATGCGGCATCTATCGCTGGGCAGATATGGCTGTATGTGGCAACTATCACTGGGCACATATGGCGGTATGCGGCATGTATTGCTGGACAGATATGGCGGTATGCAGCATCTATGGCAGGGCAGATATGGCGGTATGTGGCATCTATCGCTGGACAGATATGGCGGTATGCGGCATCTGTCGCTGGGCAGATATGGCGGTATGCGGCATGTTTGGCTCGGCAGATATGGCGGTATGCGGCATCTATCGCTGGACAGATTTGGCGGTATGAGGCGTGTTTGGCTCGGCAGATATGGCGGTATGCGGAATCTATCGCTGGGCAGATATGGCGGTATGCGGCATCTAACAGTGGCAGATATGGCGGTATGTGGAATCTATCACTGGGCACATATGGCGGTATGTGGAAACTATTGCTGGGCACATATGGCAGTATACGGCATTTATCACTGGGCACATATGGCGGTATGCGGCATCTATCGCTGGGCAGATATGGCAGTATGCGGGATCTATGGCTGGATAGATATGGCGGTATGCGGCATCTATGGCTGGGCAGATATGGAGGTATGCGGCAACTATCACTGGGCACATATGGTGATATGCGGCATCTATGGCTGGGCAGATATGATGGTATGCGGGATCTATCACTGGGCACATATGGCAGTATGCGGCATCTATCGCTGGACAGATATGGCGGTATGCGGCTTCTATCGCTGGACAGATATGGAGCTATGCGGGATCTATGGCTGGGCAGATATGGCGGTATGCGGCAACTATCACTGGGCACATATAGCGGTATGCGGCATCTATCGCTGGGCAGATATGGCGATATGCGGCAACTATCACTGTGCACATATGGCGGTATGCGGCATCTATTGCTGGACATATATGGCGGTATGCGGCATCTATCGCTGGGCAGATATGGTGGTATGCGGCATCTATCGCTGGGCAGATATGGCGGTATGTGGCGTCTATCGCTGGGCAGATATGGCGGTATGCGGGATCTATGGCTGGGCAGATATGGCGGTATGCGGCATCTATCGCTGGGCAGATATGGCGGTATGCGGCATCTATCGCTGGGCAGATATGGCGGTATGCGGCATCTATCACTGGGCAGATATGGTGGTATGCAGCATCTATCGCTGGACAGATATGGCGGTATGCGGCGTCTATCGCTGGACAGATATGGCGGTATGCGGCATCTATCGCTTGGCAGATATGGCGGTATGTGGCATCTATCGCTGGGCAGATATGGCGGTATGTGGCGTCTATCGCTGGGCAGATATGGCGGTATGCGGGATTTAGGGCTGGGCAGATATGGCGGTATGCGGCTTATAACGCTGGCAGATATGGTGGTATGCGGCATCTATCACTGGGCAGATAGGGTGGTATGCGGATTCTATCGCTGGGCAGATATAACGGTATGTGGTATCTATCTTTGGGCAGATATGGTAGTATGCGGATTCTATCGCTGGGTACATATGGCGGTATGCGGCATCTATCGCTGGACAGATATGGCAGTATGCAGCATCTCTCACTGGACAGATATAGCAGTATGCGGCATCTATCGCTGGGCAGATATGGCGGTATGCGGCAACTATCACTGGGCACATATGGCGGTATGCGGCATCTATTGCTGGACAGATATGGCGGTATGCGGATTCTATCACTGGGCAGATATGGCGGTATGCGGCATCTATGGCTGGGCAGATATGGCGGTATGCGGCATCTATCGCTGGGCAGATATGGCGGTATGTGGCATCTATTGCTGGGCAGATATGGCGGTATGCGGCATCTATCGCTGGGCAGATATGGTGGTATGTGGCATCTATCGTTGGGCAGACATGGCGGTATGCGGATTCTATCGCTGGGCACATATGGAGATCAGTCCGTAGGAGGCAAATTAATGCGCCCCATGACCAGAGCGAGTGAACCAGTGAAACTACACGAGAGACCGGCGAGGCCTCCATATTGTTATACTCAGGACGCCTTTATTTAGCTGATTAACCCTTTGTTGCTCCTTTCTAGTTCTGACAACCGGCCTATAGTGGGAGGAGAAGATACAGAGACTGGAATAATGAAGGGCGGCGACACGTTGTGGTTCCTCCACGTTACTACAGCTAACAGAGCATATACAGTCATGGCCAAAAGTTTTGAGAATGATACAAATATTAATTTTTACAAAGTCTACTGCTTCAGTTTTTCTAATGGCAATTTGCATATACTCCAGAATGTTATAAAGAGTGATCAGCTTTACAGCAATTACTTGCAAAGTCAATATTTGCCTAGAAAATGAACTTTATCCCCCAAAACACATTTCAACATCATTGCAGCCCTGCCTTAAAAGGACCACCTAACATCGTTTCAGTGATTGCTCCATTAACACAGGTGTGGGTGTTGATGAGGACAGGGCTGGAGATCAATCTGTCATGATTAAGTAAGAATGACACCACTGGACACTTTAAAAGGAGGCTGGTGCTTGCCATCATTGTTTCTCTTCTGTTAACCATGGTTATCTCTAAAGTAACACGTGCAGTCATCATTGCACTGCACAAAAATGGCCTAACTGGGAAGAGTATTGCAGCTAGAAAGATTGCACCTCAGTCAACAATCTATCGCATCATCAAGAACTTCAAGGAGAGAGGTTCCATTGGTGCCAAAAAGGCTCCAGGGCGCCCAAGAAAGACCAGCAAGCGGCAGGACCGTCTCTTAAAAGTGTTTCAGCTGCGGGATCGGACTACCAGCAGTGCAGAGCTTGCTGAGGAATGGCAGCAGGCAGGTGTGAGTGCATCTGCACGCACTGTGAGGTGGAGACTCTTGGAGCAAGGCCTGGTCTCAAGGAGGGCAGCAAAGAAGCCACTTCTCTCCAGAAAAAACATCAGGGACAGACTGATATTCTGCAAAAGGTACAGGGAGTGGACTGCTGAGGACTGGGGTAAAGTCATTTTCTCTGATGAATCCCCTTTTCGATTGTTTGGAACATCTGGAAAACAGCTTATTCGGAGAAGAAGAGGTGAGCGCTACCACCAGTCTTGTCTCATACCAACTGTAAAGCATCCCTGAAACCATTCATGTGTGGGGTTGCTTCTCAGCCAAGGGAATCGGCTCTCTCACAGTCTTGCCATGAATAAAGAATGGTACCAGAATGTCCTCCAAGAGCAACTTCTCCCAACCGTCCAAGAGCAGTTTGGCGCTCAACAATGCCTTTTCCAGCATGATGGAGCACCTTGCCATAAAGCAAAGGTGATAACTAAATGGCTCAGGGAACAAAACATAGAGATTTTGGGTCCATGGCCTGGAAACTCCCCAGATCTTAATCCCATTGAGAACTTGTGGTCAATCATCAAGAGACGGGTGGACAAACAAAAACCAACAAATTCAGACAAAATGAAAGCATTGATTCTGCAAGAATGGACTGCTATCAGTCAGGATTTGGTCCAGAAGTTGATTGAGAGCATGCCAGGGAGAATTGCAGAGGTCCTGAAGAAGAAGGGTCAACACTGCAAATATTGACTGGCTGCATTAACTCATTCTAACTGTCAATATAAGCTTCTGTTACTCATAATATGAATGCAATTCTATTTCTGTATGTGATAAAAACATCTGACAAACACACATAAAAACCAGAGGGCAGCAGATCATGTGAAAATAGAATATTTGTGTCATTCTCAAAACTTTTGGCCATGACTGTACAGTATATACATGGACTCTGAGGAGCTCTAGTGCTGAGACTTTATTTTTTGTCCATCTGGGCCCCCGTAGTTGTAGTGTATGACGTCAGTTTGTAGTTTTCTGTCAGTGCTGTGTCGGTGTCTGATTAATATTGAGATATTACGGTCACATACAGTAACGTTATATACATATACGGTATATACCTCCCAACCGCCCCGGACTTGGATGGACAGTCCCAGATTTCAGGTGCTGTCCTGCTGTCCGGGTTGCTGGGAGGTTTTATATCCTCTGGACACAGATGAGTACAATGAGCGGAGCCGTCCTCTCCCTGTCTCACCATTCAGCCCTGTCTCTGCTCCCGGTGTCCTGGACCAGTAAGAGTGATGTCACTTACCTGAAGAACCCCCGGATCTGAGACAGAGGAGAAGAAGATAACAGGAGGGGAGGATTAGGGTTTTTTTTTGTTTATTTCATCCATTATACTGTGGGGCAGCTGGAGGGGGACATTATACTGTGGGGACAGCTGGTGGGGGGCATTATACTGTGGGGACAGCTGGAGGGGGACATTATACTGTGGGCAGCTAGAGGGGGACATTATACTGTGGGGACAGCTGGAGGGGGACATTAATATTGTGGGACAGCTGGTGGGGGGCATTATACTGTGGGGACAGCTGGTAGGGTGCATTATACTGTGGGGCAGCTGGTGGGGGGCATTATACTGTGGTGAAGCTGGAGGGGGACATTATACTGTGGGGACAGCTGGTGGGGGGCATTATACTGTGGGGCAGCTGGAGGGGGACATTATACTGTGGGGACAGCTGGTGGGGGGCATTATACTGTGGGGCAGCTGGAGGGGGACATTATACTGTGGGGCAGCTGGTGGGGGGCATTATACTGTGGGGACAGCTGGTGGGGGGAAATTATACTGTGAGGCAGCTGGAGGGGGACATTATACTGTGGGGCAGCTGGAGGGGGCATTATACTGTGGGGCAGCTGGAGGGGGAAATTATACTGTGGGGCAGCTGGAGGGGGGAAATTATACTGTGAGGACAGCTGGAGGGGGACATTATACTGTGGGGACAGCTGGAGGGTGACATTATACTGTGAGGCAGCTGGAGGGGGACATTATACTGTGGGCAGCTGGAGGGGGGCATTGTACTGTGGGGAAGCTGGAGGGGGAAATTATACTGTGGGGACAGCTGGAGGGGGGCATTATACTGTGGGGGTATTTGGAGGGGGACATTATACTGTGGGGACAGCTGGAGGGGGACATTATAATGTGGGGCAGCTGGAGGGGGGCATTATACTGTGGGGGCAGTTGGAGGGGGATATTATACTGTGGGGACAGCGAGGGGGACATTAGACTGTGGGGACAGCTGGAGGGGGGACATTATACTGTGGGGGTAGTTGGAGGGGGACATTATACTGTGGGGCAGCTGGAAGGGGACATTATACTGTGGGGGCAGCTGGCGGGGGAATTATACTGTGGGGGCAGCTGGCGGGGGCATTATACTGTGAGGCAGCTGGAGAGGAACATTATACTGTGGGAACAGCTGGAGGGGGATATTATACTGTGGGGACAGCGAGGGGGACATTACACTGTGGGGACAGCTGATGGGGGGCATTGTACTGTGGGGTCAGTGAGGGGGGACATTATACTGTGGGGCAGCTGGAGGGGGACATTATACTGTGGGGCAGCTGGAGGGGGACATTATACTGTGGGCAGCTGGAGAGGGACATTGTACTATGGGGGCAGCTGGTGGGGGGCATTATACTGTGGGGACAGCTGGAGGGGGGCATTATACTGTAGGGACAGCTGGAGGGGGACATTATACTGTGGGGCAGCTGGAGGGAGACATTATACTGTGGGGACAGCTGGAGGGGGACATTATACTGTGGGGGCAGCTGTTAGGGGGCATTATACTGTGAATACAGCGAGGGGGACATTGTACTGTGGGGACAGCTGGTGGGGGGCATTATACTGTGGGGACAGCTGGTAGGGGGCATTATACTGTTGGGGACAGCTGGAGGGGGCATTATACAGTGGGGCAGCTGGAGGGGCACATTATACTGTGGGGCAGCTGGAGGGGGACATTATACTGTGGGGGAAGCTGGAGGGGGGAAATTATACTGTGGGGCAGCTGGAGGGGGGCATTATACTGTGGGGCAGCTGGAGGGGGAAATTATACTGTGAGGACAGCTGGAGGGGGACATTATACTGCGAGGACAGCTGGAGGGGGACATTATACTGTGGGGAAGCTGGAGGGGGGCATTATACTGTGGGGTAGCTGGAGGGGGACATTATACTGTGAGACAGCTGGAGGGGGACATTATACTGTGAGGCAGCTGGAGGGGGACATTATACTGTGAGGCAGCTGGAGGGAGGCATTATACTGTGGGGCATCTGGAGGGGAAAATTATACTGTGGGGACAGCTGGAGGGGGGGCATTAGACTGTGGGGACAGCTGGAGGGGGGCATTATACTGTGGGGGTAGTTGGAGGGGGACATTATACTGTGGGGGCAGCTGGAAGGGGACATTATACTGTGGGGGCAGCTGGAGGGGGACATTATACTGTTGGGCAGCTGGAGGGGGGCATTATACTGTGGGGACAGCTGGAGGGGGACATTATACTGTGGGGGTAGTTGGAGGTGGACATTATACTGTGGGGCAGCTGGAAGGGGACATTATACTGTGGGGGCAGCTGGCGGGGGCATTATACTGTGGGGGCAGCTGGCAGGGGCATTATACTGTGAGGCAGCTGGAGGGGGACATTATACTGTGGGAACAGCTGGAGGGGGATATTATACTGTGGGGACAGCGAGGGGGACATTATACTGTGGGGACAGCTGGTGGGGGGCATTGTACTGTGGGGTCAGTGAGGGGGACATTATACTGTGGGGCAGCTGGAGGGGGACATTGTACTATGGGGGCAGCTGGTGGGAGGCATTATACTGTGGGGACAGCTGGAGGGGGGCATTATACTGTAGGGACAGCTGGAGGGGGACATTATACTGTGGGGGCAGCTGGAGGGAGACATTATACTGTGGGTACAGCTGGAGGGGGGCATTATACTGTGGGGCAGCTGGAGGGGGAAATTATACTGTGAGGACAGCTGGAGGAGGACATTATACTGTGAGGACAGCTGGAGGGGGACATTATACTGTGGGGGTAGCTGGAGGGGGACATTATACTGTGGGACAGCTGGAGGGGGACATTATACTGTGAGGCAGCTGGAGGGGGACATTATACTGTGGGGCAGGTGGAGGGGGGCATTATACTGTGGGGCATCTGGAGGGGGGAAATTATACTGTGGGAACAGATGGAGGGGGGCATTAGACTGTGGGGGTAGTTGGAGGGGACATTATACTGTGGGGGCAGCTGGAAGGGGACATTATACTGTGGGGACAGCTGGAGGGGGACATTATACTGTGGGGCAGCTGGAGGGGGGGCATTATACTGTGGGGACAGCTGGAGGGGGGCATTATACTGTGGGGGAAGCTGGAGGGGGACATTATACTGTGGGGGCAGCTGGAGGGGGACATTATACTGCAGGGACAGCTGGAGGGGGACATTATACTTTGGGGGCAGCTGGAGGGGAACATTATACTTTGGGGGCAGCTGGAGGGGGACATTATACTTTGGGGGCAGCTGGTGGAGGACATTACACTGTGGGACAGCTGGAGGAGGACACTAATGTGGGGACAGCTGGAGGTGGACATTATACTGTGGGACAGCTGGAGAGGGACATTATACTGTGGGGAAGCTGGAGGGGGGTATTATACTGTGGGGCAGCTGGAGCGGGAAAGTATACTGTGAAGACAGCTGGAGGGGGACATTATACTGTGAGGACAGCTGGAGGTGGACATTATACTGTGGGGGCAGCTGGAGGGGGGACATTGTACTGTGGGGACAGCTGGAGGGGGGACATTGTACTGTGGGGACAGCTGGAGGGGGACATTATACTGCGGAGACAGCTAGAGGGGACATTATACTGTGGGGGCAGCTGGCGGGGGCATTATACTGTGGGGGCAGCTGGAGGGGACATTATACTGTGTGGACAGCAAGAGGGGACATTATACTGCGGAGACAGCTAGAGGGGACATTATACTGTGGGGGCAGCTGGAGGGGGACATTATACTGCAGGGACAGCTGGAGGGGGACACTAATGTGGGGACAGCTGGGGCAACCGAAGTGGACATTATACTGTGAGCGTAGGTGGATGGCAGACATTATACTGTGTGGGGGAGAGAAAAGGATGGGAATGGGAGGAATCAAAGTGGAAGTGAGTGGGGCCAAATTTGTCACGGCACACATATCGCACCGCACGTTCTGTCCCTCTATGTTTGTATCTATAATAAAGTCTAATAATTCTGGTTTTCTTTCATTTATTATATAGATATTATTTGATGTGACCTTTAACCCCTTGAGGTGTTGCCATCAATGTGTGTTATTTCACAGCTGTCACTTACCTGTCACTTACCTGTCACTTACCTGTTTTTGTACATCTGGACCTGACAGAGAGCTGGGTATGAGATGTAGACATTAGCTGAAGGAACTGTAGACACGCGTGGACCGGGGCTCGGGAATTCTGGTCCTTCAACTTGCAGAAAGGACAAGAGAAAATGTCACAATATCCGATGTTTTTAGTTTGATCAATATTGGATGTTTTCCTACAAAAATCCTTACTTTTGATTTAGAAAACATCGAACATTAAACAGTTGTTAGAAGAGGACGAGGCACTTATAGGCACTGCAGCCTGTGTGAGTGAGGTCGGATACTATAGCCACTGCTCAGTCTCTTTTTATTGAATGGGGCTGACCTGTAATACCAAGAGCAGTCCCTGTTATATGGATGGCGCCACACTCCTCCTGTAACTGGCAATAATGTATCAGCCTAACCCTAATGTATAAGACTAAGGGGGCGTTCACACTACCGCTGGTGACCGTCAGTAGAGTCCGCTGCTATTGTCCGTTACAAGATTTTAGCAACAGACACTACCTGAACGTCAGAAATCTGTTCAAATTTCCATTCATTTCAATGGGATTTTATCTGGTGTCCGTTATACACCCGATCTGTCAAATGTCCATTTTTTTCACGGACAAAAAATCCTACATGCAGGGCTTTTGTGTCCGTTAAAAAAAACAGTTCCACGACAGACATCAAGTGTCCGTTATTTTTTAATATTAAAGTCTATGGGTAACGGACAGTAATGGATGGATGTACATTATACTGTCCGTTATACTGTCTGTTATACTGTCCGTTATTACTGTCCGTTATACTGTCCGTTATTACTGTCCGTTATTGCTGTCCGTTATACTGTCCATTATTGCTGTCCCTTATACTGTCTGTTATTGCTGTCCGTTATACTGTCCGTTATACTGTCTGTTATTACTGTCCGTTATTGCTGTCCGTTATTGCTGTCCGTTATACTGTCTGTTATTGCTGTCCGTTATTGCTGTCCGTTATTACTGTCTGTTATTACTGTCCGTTATTGCTGTCCGTTATACTGTCTGTTATTACTGTCCGTTATTGCTGTCCGTTATTACTGTCTGTTATTGCTGTCTGTTATTACTGTCCGTTATTGCTGTCTGTTATACTGTCTGTTATTACTGTCTGTTATTGCTGTCCGTTATTACTGTCCGTTATTGCTGTCTGTTATTACTGTCCGTTATTGCTGTCCGTTATTACTGTCCGTTATTGCTGTCCGTTATTGCTGTCCGTTATTACTGTCTGTTATTGCTGTCCGTTATTGCTGTCCGTTATTGCTGTCCGTTATTACTGTCTGTTATTACTGTCCGTTATACTGTCTGTTATTGCTGGCCGTTATTGCTGTCCGTTATACTGTCTGTTATTACTGTCCGTTATACTGTCTGTTATTACTGTCCGTTATACTGTCCGTTATACTGTCTGTTATTACTGTCCGTTATACTGTCTGTTATTACTGTCCGTTATTGCTGTCCGTTATTACTGTCTGTTATTGCTGTCTGTTATTACTGTCCGTTATTGCTGTCCGTTATTGCTGTCCGTTATTACTGTCTGTTATTACTGTCCGTTATACTGTCTGTTATTACTGTCCGTTATTACTGTCTGTTATTACTGTCCGTTATTACTGTCCGTTATTGCTGTCCGTTATTGCTGTCCATTATTGCTGTCCGTTATTACTGTCTGTTATTACTGTCCGTTATTGCTGTCCCTTATACTGTCTGTTATTGCTGTCCGTTATTACTGTCTGTTATTACTGTCCGTTATACTGTCTGTTATTACTGTCCGTTATTGCTGTCCCTTATACTGTCTGTTATTGCTGTCCGTTATTACTGTCTGTTATTACTGTCCCTTATACTGTCTGTTATTACTGTCCATTATACTGTCCGTTATACTGTCTGTTATTACTGTCCGTTATACTGTCTGTTAATACTGTTCGTTATTGCTGTCCCTTATACTGTCTGTTATTGCTGTCTGTTATTACTGTCCGTTATTACTGTCCGTTATTGCTGTCCGTTATTGCTGTCCATTATTGCTGTCCGTTATTACTGTCTGTTATTACTGTCCGTTATTGCTGTCCCTTATACTGTCTGTTATTGCTGTCCGTTATTACTGTCTGTTATTACTGTCCGTTATACTGTCTGTTATTACTGTCCGTTATTGCTGTCCCTTATACTGTCTGTTATTGCTGTCCGTTATTACTGTCTGTTATTACTGTCCCTTATACTGTCTGTTATTACTGTCCGTTATACTGTCCGTTATACTGTCTGTTATTACTGTCCGTTATACTGTCTGTTAATACTGTTCGTTATTGCTGTCCCTTATACTGTCTGTTATTGCTGTCTGTTATTGCTGTCCGTTATACTGTCCGTTATACTGTCTGTTATTACTGTCCGTTATTGCTGTCCGTTATTGCTGTCCATTATACTGTCTGTTATTGCTGTCCGTTATTGCTGTCCCTTATACTGTCTGTTATTGCTGTACGTTATTGCTGTCCGTTATTGCTGTCCGTTATTACTGTCTGTTATTACTGTCCGTTATTGCTGTCCCTTATACTGTCTGTTATTACTGTCTGTTAATACTGTCCGTTATTGCTGTCCGTTATTGCTGTCCGTTATTGCTGTCCGTTATTACTGTCTGTTATTACTGTCCGTTATTGCTGTCCGTTATTGCTGTCCGTTATTGCTGTCCGTTATTACTGTCTGTTATTACTGTCCGTTATTGCTGTCCGTTATTGCTGTCCCTTATACTGTCTGTTATTGCTGTCCGTTATTGCTGTCCGTTATTGCTGTCCGTTATTACTGTCTGTTATTACTGTCCGTTATTGCTGTCCCTTATACTGTCTGTTATTGCTGTCAGTTATTACTGTCCGTTATTACTGTCCGTTATTGCTGTCCGTTATTACTGTCTGTTATTACTGTCCGTTATACTGTCTGTTATTGCTGGCCGTTATTGCTGTCCGTTATACTGTCTGTTATTACTGTCCGTTATACTGTCCATTATACTGTCTGTTATTACTGTCCGTTATACTGTCTGTTATTACTGTCCGTTATTACTGTCTGTTATTACTGTCCGTTATTACTGTCCGTTATTGCTGTCCGTTATTGCTGTCCGTTATTGCTGTCCGTTATTACTGTCTGTTATTACTGTCCGTTATTGCTGTCCCTTATACTGTCTGTTATTGCTGTCCGTTATTACTGTCCGTTATTACTGTCCGTTATTGCTGTCCGTTATTACTGTCTGTTATTACTGTCCGTTATTGCTGTCCCTTATACTGTCTGTTATTGCTGTCCGTTATTACTGTCCGTTATTACTGTCCGTTATTGCTGTCCGTTATTACTGTCTGTTATTACTGTCCGTTATACTGTCTGTTATTGCTGGCCGTTATTGCTGTCCGTTATACTGTCTGTTATTACTGTCCGTTATACTGTCCGTTATACTGTCTGTTATTACTGTCCGTTATACTGTCTGTTATTGCTGTCCCTTATACTGTCCGTTATTGCTGTCCGTTATTACTGTCTGTTATTGCTGTCCGTTATTGCTGTCCGTTATTGCTGTCCGTTATTACTGTCTGTTATTACTGTCCGTTATACTGTCTGTTATTACTGTCCGTTATACTGTCTGTTATTACTGTCCGTTATTACTGTCTGTTATTACTGTCCGTTATTACTGTCCGTTATTGCTGTCCGTTATTGCTGTCCGTTATTGCTGTCCGTTATTACTGTCTGTTATTACTGTCCGTTATTGCTGTCCCTTATACTGTCTGTTATTGCTGTCCGTTATTGCTGTCCGTTATTACTGTCTGATATTACTGTCCGTTATGCTGTCTGTTATTGCTGGCCGTTATTGCTGTCCGTTATTACTGTCTGTTATTACTGTCCGTTATACTGTCTGTTATTACTGTCCGTTATTGCTGTCCGTTATTACTGTCTGTTATTGCTGTCCGTTATTGCTGTCCGTTATTGCTGTCCGTTATTACTGTCTGTTATTACTGTCCGTTATTACTGTCCGTTATTGCTGTCCGTTATTGCTGTCCGTTATTGCTGTCCGTTATTACTGTCTGTTATTACTGTCCGTTATACTGTCTGTTATTACTGTCCGTTATACTGTCCGTTATTACTGTCCGTTATTGCTGTCCGTTATTGCTGTCCGTTATTACTGTCCGTTATTACTGTCTGTTATTACTGTCCGTTATACTGTCTGTTATTGCTGCCCGTTATTGCTGTCCGTTATACTGTCTGTTATTACTGTCCGTTATACTGTCTGTTATTACTGTCCGTTATTGCTGTCCGTTATTGCTGTCCGTTATACTGTCTGTTATTGCTGTCCGTTATTACTGTCCGTTATTGCTCTCCGTTATTGCTGTCCGTTATACTGTCTGTTATTACTGTCCGTTATTGCTGTCCGTTATTGCTGTCCGTTATACTGTCTGTTATTGCTGTCCGTTATTACTGTCCGTTATTGCTGTCCGTTATTGCTGTCCGTTATACTGTCTGTTATTGCTGTCCGTTATTGCTGTCCGTTATACTGTCTGTTATTGCTGTCCGTTATTACTGTCCGTTATTGCTGTCCGTTATTACTGTCCGTTATACTGTCTGTTATTACTGTCCGTTATTGCTGTCCGTTATTTCTGTCCGTTATACTGTCTGTTATTGCTGTCTGTTATTACTGTCCGTTATTGCTGTCCGTTATTGCTGTCCGTTATTGCTGTCCGTTATACTGTCTGTTATTACTGTCAGTTATTGCTGTCCGTTATTGCTGTCCGTTATTACTGTCCGTTATTACTGTCTGTTATTACTGTCCGTTATACTGTATGTTATTGCTGTCCGTTATACTGTCTGTTATTACTGTCCGTTATACTGTCTGTTATTACTGTCCGTTATACTGTCTGTTATTACTGTCCGTTATTGCTGTCCGTTATTACTGTCTGTTATTGCTGTCCGTTATTGCTGTCCGTTATTGCTGTCCGTTATTACTGTCTGTTATTACTGTCCGTTATACTGTCTGTTATTGCTGTCCGTTATACTGTCTGTTATTACTGTCCGTTATTACTGTCTGTTATTACTGTCCGTTATTACTGTCCGTTATTGCTGTCCGTTATTGCTGTCCGTTATTGCTGTCCGTTATTACTGTCTGTTATTACTGTCCGTTATTGCTGTCCGTTATTGCTGTCCGTTATTACTGTCAGATATTACTGTCCGTTATGCTGTCTGTTATTGCTGGCCGTTATTGCTGTCCGTTATACTGTCTGTTATTACTGTCCGTTATACTGTCCGTTATACTGTCTGTTATTACTGTCCGTTATACTGTCTGTTATTACTGTCCGTTATTGCTGTCCGTTATTACTGTCTGTTATTGCTGTCCGTTATTGCTGTCCGTTATTGCTGTCCGTTATTACTGTCTGTTATTACTGTCCGTTATACTGTCTGTTGTTACTGTCCGTTATACTGTCTGTTATTACTGTCCGTTATTACTGTCTGTTATTACTGTCCGTTATTACTGTCCGTTATTGCTGTCCGTTATTGCTGTCCGTTATTGCTGTCCGTTATTACTGTCTGTTATTACTGTCCGTTATACTGTCTGTTATTGCTGGCCGTTATTGCTGTCCGTTATACTGTCTGTTATTACTGTCCGTTATACTGTCCGTTATACTGTCTGTTATTACTGTCCGTTATACTGTCTGTTATTACTGTCCGTTATACTGTCTGTTATTACTGTCCGTTATTACTGTCTGTTATTACTGTCCGTTATTACTGTCCGTTATTGCTGTCCGTTATTGCTGTCCGTTATTGCTGTCCGTTATTACTGTCTGTTATTACTGTCCGTTATTGCTGTCCCTTATACTGTCTGTTATTGCTGTCCGTTATTGCTGTCCGTTATTACTGTCTGATATTACTGTCCGTTATACTGTCTGTTATTGCTGGCCGTTATTGCTGTCCGTTATACTGTCTGTTATTACTGTCCGTTATACTGTCCGTTATACTGTCTGTTATTACTGTCCGTTATACTGTCTGTTATTACTGTCCGTTATTGCTGTCCGTTATTGCTGTCCGTTATTACTGTCTGTTATTACTGTCCGTTATTACTGTCTGTTATTACTGTCCGTTATTACTGTCCGTTATTGCTGTCCGTTATTGCTGTCCGTTATTGCTGTCCGTTATTACTGTCTGTTATTACTGTCCGTTATACTGTCTGTTATTACTGTCCGTTATACTGTCCGTTATTACTGTCCGTTATTGCTGTCCGTTATTGCTGTCCGTTATTACTGTCCGTTATTACTGTCTGTTATTACTGTCCGTTATACTGTCTGTTATTGCTGCCCGTTATTGCTGTCCGTTATACTGTCTGTTATTACTGTCCGTTATACTGTCTGTTATTACTGTCCGTTATTGCTGTCCGTTATTGCTGTCCGTTATACTGTCTGTTATTGCTGTCCGTTATTACTGTCCGTTATTGCTGTCCGTTATTGCTGTCCGTTATACTGTCTGTTATTACTGTCCGTTATTGCTGTCCGTTATTGCTGTCCGTTATACTGTCTGTTATTGCTGTCCGTTATTACTGTCCGTTATTGCTGTCCGTTATTGCTGTCCGTTATACTGTCTGTTATTGCTGTCCGTTATTGCTGTCCGTTATACTGTCTGTTATTGCTGTCCGTTATTACTGTCCGTTATTGCTGTCCGTTATTACTGTCCGTTATACTGTCTGTTATTACTGTCCGTTATTGCTGTCCGTTATTTCTGTCCGTTATACTGTCTGTTATTGCTGTCTGTAATTACTGTCCGTTATTGCTGTCCGTTATTGCTGTCCGTTATTGCTGTCCGTTATACTGTCTGTTATTACTGTCAGTTATTGCTGTCCGTTATTGCTGTCCGTTATTACTGTCCGTTATTACTGTCTGTTATTAGTGTCCGTTATACTGTCTGTTATTACTGTCTGTTATACTGTCTGTTATTACTGTCCGTTATACTGTCTGTTATTACTGTCCGTTATTGCTGTCCGTTATTGCTGTCCGTTATACTGTCTGTTATTACTGTCCGTTATTACTGTCTGTTATTACTGTCCGTTATACTGTCCGTTATTACTGTCCGTTATTGCTGTCCGTTATTGCTGTCCGTTATTACTGTCGCTTATTACTGTCTGTTATTACTGTCCGTTATACTGTCTGTTATTGCTGTCCGTTATTGCTGTCTGTTATACTGTCTGTTATTACTGTCCGTTATACTGTCCGTTATACTGTCCGTTATTACTGTCCGTTATTGCTGTCCGTTATTGCTGTCCGTTATACTGTCTGTTATTACTGTCAGTTATTGCTGTCCGTTATTGCTGTCCGTTATTACTGTCCGTTATTACTGTCTGTTATTACTGTCCGTTATACTGTCTGTTATTGCTGTCGGTTATTGCTGTCCGTTATACTGTCTGTTATTACTGTCCGTTATACTGTCTGTTATTGCTGTCTGTTATACTGTCTGTTATTACTGTCCGTTATACTGTCTGTTATTACTGTCCGTTATTGCTGTCCGTTATTACTGTCCGTTATACTGTCCGTTATACTGTCCGTTATTACTGTCCGTTATTGCTGTCCGTTATACTGTCTGTTATTACTGTCCGTTATACTGTCTGTTATTACTGTCCGTTATTGCTGTCCGTTATTGCTGTCCGTTATACTGTCTGTTATTACTGTCCGTTATTGCTGTCCGTTATTGCTGTCCGTTATACTGTCTGTTATTGCTGTCCGTTATTACTGTCCGTTATTACTGTCTGTTATTACTGTCCGTTATACTGTCCGTTATTGCTGTCCGTTATTACTGTCCGTTATTGCTGTCCGTTATTGCTGTCCGTTATACTGTCTGTTATTGCTGTCCGTTATTGCTGTCCGTTATTACTGTCTGTTATTGCTGTCCGTTATTGCTGTCCGTTATTACTGTCTGTTAATACTGTCCGTTATTGCTGTCCCTTATACTGTCCGTTATTACTGTCCATTATTACTGTCTGTTATTGCTGTCCGTTATTACTGTCTGTTATTACTGTCCGTTATACTGTCTGTTATTGCTGTCCGTTATTGCTGTCCGTTATACTGTCCATTATACTGTCTGTTATACTGTCCGTTATTGCTGTCCGTTATACTGTCTGTTATTGCTGTCCGTTATTGCTGTCCGTTATTGCTGTCCGTTATTACTGTCCGTTATTAATGTCTGTTATTACTGTCCGTTATACTGTCTGTTATTACTGTCCGTTATACTGTCTGTTATTACTGTCCGTTATTACTGTCTGTTATTACTGTCCGTTATACTGTCTGTTATTGCTGTCCGTTATTGCTGTCCGTTATTACTGTCTGTTAATACTGTCCGTTTATTGCTGTCCCTTATACTGTCCGTTTTTGCTGTCTGGTATTACTGTCCGTTATTGCTGTCCCTTATACTGTCCGTTATTACTGTCTGTTATTACTGTCCGTTATACTGTCTGTTAATACTGTCCGTTATTGCTGTCCGTTATTGCTGTCCGTTATTACTGTCTGTTATTGCTGTCCATTATTGCTGTCCGTTATTACTGTCTGTTAATACTGTCCGTTATTGCTGTCCCTTATACTGTCCGTTATTACTGTCCATTATTACTGTCTGTTATTGCTGTCCGTTATTGCTGTCCGTTATACTGTCCATTACACTGTCTGTTATACTGTCCGTTATTGCTGTCCGTTATACTGTCTGTTATTGCTGTCCGTTATTGCTGTCCGTTATTGCTGTCCGTTATTACTGTCCGTTATTACTGTCTGTTATTACTGTCCGTTATACTGTCTGTTATTACTGTCCGTTATTGCTGTCCGTTATACTGTCTGTTATTACTGTCCGTTATACTGTCTGTTATTACTGTCCGTTATTACTGTCTGTTATTACTGTCCGTTATACTGTCTGTTATTGCTGTCCGTTATTGCTGTCTGTTATACTGTCTGTTATTACTGTCCGTTATACTGTCTGTTATTACTGTCCGTTATTGCTGTCCGTTATTGCTGTCCGTTATACTGTCTGTTATTACTGTCCGTTATTGCTGTCCGTTATTGCTGTCCGTTATACTGTCTGTTATTGCTGTCCGTTATTACTGTCTGTTATTACTGTCTGTTATTACTGTCCGTTATACTGTCCGTTATTGCTGTCCGTTATTACTGTCCGTTATTGCTGTCCGTTATTGCTGTCCGTTATACTGTCTGTTATTGCTGTCCGTTATTGCTGTCCGTTATTACTGTCTGTTATTGCTGTCCGTTATTGTTGTCCGTTATTACTGTCTGTTATTACTGTCCGTTATTACTGTCCCTTATACTGTCTGTTATTGCTGTCCGTTATTGCTGTCCGTTATTGCTGTCCGTTATTACTGTCTGTTATTACTGTCCGTTATTGCTGTCCCTTATACTGTCTGTTATTACTGTCTGTTAATACTGTCCGTTATTGCTGTCCGTTATTGCTGTCCGTTATTGCTGTCCGTTATTACTGTCTGTTATTACTGTCCGTTATTGCTGTCCGTTATTGCTGTCCGTTATTGCTGTCCGTTATTGCTGTCTGTTATTACTGTCCGTTATTGCTGTCCGTTATTGCTGTCCGTTATTACTGTCTGTTATTACTGTCCGTTATTGCTGTCCCTTATACTGTCTGTTATTGCTGTCCGTTATTACTGTCCGTTATTACTGTCCGTTATTGCTGTCCGTTATTACTGTCTGTTATTACTGTCCGTTATACTGTCTGTTATTGCTGGCCGTTATTGCTGTCCGTTATACTGTCTGTTATTACTGTCCGTTATACTGTCCGTTATACTGTCTGTTATTACTGTCTGTTATACTGTCTGTTATTACTGTCCATTATTGCTGTCCGTTATTACTGTCTGTTATTGCTGTCCGTTATTGCTGTCCGTTATTGCTGTCCGTTATTACTGTCTGTTATTACTGTCCGTTATACTGTCTGTTATTACTGTCCGTTATACTGTCTGTTATTACTGTCCGTTATACTGTCTGTTATTACTGTCCGTTATTACTGTCCGTTATTGCTGTCCGTTATTGCTGTCCGTTATTGCTGTCCGTTATTACTGTCTGTTATTACTGTCCGTTATACTGTCTGTTATTACTGTCCGTTATACTGTCTGTTATTACTGTCCGTTATTACTGTCCGTTATTGCTGTCCGTTATTGCTGTCCGTTATTGCTGTCCGTTATTACTGTCTGTTATTACTGTCCGTTATACTGTCTGTTATTACTGTCCGTTATACTGTCCGTTATTACTGTCCGTTATTGCTGTCCGTTATTGCTGTCCGTTATTACTGTCTGATATTACTGTCCGTTATACTGTCTGTTATTACTGTCCGTTATTGCTGTCCGTTATACTGTCTGTTATTACTGTCCGTTATACTGTCCGTTATACTGTCTGTTATTACTGTCCGTTATACTGTCTGTTATTACTGTCCGTTATTACTGTGTGTTATTACTGTCCGTTATTACTGTCCGTTATTGCTGTCCGTTATTACTGTCTGTTATTGCTGTCCGTTATACTGTCTGTTATTACTGTCCGTTATTGCTGTCCGTTATTGCTGTCCGTTATACTGTCTGTTATTGCTGTCCGTTATTACTGTCCGTTATTGCTGTCCGTTATTGCTGTCCGTTATACTGTCTGTTATTACTGTCCGTTATACTGTCCGTTATTACTGTCCGTTATTGCTGTCCGTTATTACTGTCCGTTATACTGTCTGTTATTACTGTCCGTTATTGCTGTCCGTTATACTGTCTGTTATTGCTGTCTGTTATTACTGTCCGTTATTGCTGTCCGTTATTGCTGTCCGTTATTGCTGTCCGTTATACTGTCTGTTATTACTGTCAGTTATTGCTGTCCGTTATTGCTGTCCGTTATTACTGTCCGTTATTACTGTCTGTTATTACTGTTCGTTATACTGTCTGTTATTGCTGTCCGTTATTACTGTCCGTTATTACTGTCTGTTATTACTGTCCGTTATACTGTCTGTTATTACTGTCCGTTATTGCTGTCCGTTATTGCTGTCCGTTATACTGTCTGTTATTACTGTCCGTTATACTGTCTGTTATTGCTGTCCGTTATTGCTGTCTGTTATACTGTCTGTTATTACTGTCCGTTATACTGTCTGTTATTACTGTCCGTTATACTGTCTGTTATTGCTGTCCGTTATTGCTGTCTGTTATACTGTCTGTTATTACTGTCCGTTATTGCTGTCCGTTATTGCTGTCCGTTATACTGTCTGTTATTACTGTCCGTTATTGCTGTCCGTTATTGCTGTCCGTTATACTGTCTGTTATTGCTGTCCGTTATTACTGTCCGTTATTACTGTCTGTTATTACTGTCCGTTATACTGTCCGTTATTTCTGTCCGTTATTGCTGTCCGTTATTGCTGTCCGTTATACTGTCTGTTATTGCTGTCCGTTATTGCTGTCCGTTATTACTGTCTGTTATTGCTGTCCGTTATTGCTGTCCGTTATTACTGTCTGTTAATACTGTCCGTTATTGCTGTCCCTTATACTGTCCGTTATTGCTGTCCGTTATTACTGTCTGTTATTACTGTCCGTTATACTGTCTGTTAATACTGTCCGTTATTGCTGTCCGTTATTACTGTCTGTTATTGCTGTCCGTTATTACTGTCTGTTATTGCTGTCCGATATTGCTGTCCGTTATTACTGTCTGTTAATACTGTCCGTTATTGCTGTCCCTTATACTGTCCGTTATTACTGTCCATTATTACTGTCTGTTATTGCTGTCCGTTATTGCTGTCCGTTATACTGTCTGTTATTACTGTCCGTTATTGCTGTCCGTTATTACTGTCTGTTATTGCTGTCCGATATTGCTGTCCGTTATTACTGTCTGTTAATACTGTCCGTTATTGCTGTCCCTTATACTGTCCGTTATTACTGTCCATTATTACTGTCTGTTATTGCTGTCCGTTATTGCTGTCCGTTATTGCTGTCCGTTATTACTGTCTGTTATTACTGTCCGTTATACTGTCTGTTATTGCTGTCCGTTATTGCTGTCCGTTATACTGTCTGTTATTGCTGTCCGTTATACTGTCCATTATACTGTCTGTTATACTGTCCGTTATTGCTGTCCGTTATACTGTCTGTTATTGCTGTCCGTTATTGCTGTCTGTTATTACTGTCCGTTATACTGTCTGTTATTGCTGTCCGTTATTGCTGTCCTTTATTGCTGTCCGTTATACTGTCTGTTATTGCTGTCCATTATTACTGTCCGTTATTGCTGTCCGTTATTGCTGTCCGTTATACTGTTTGTTATTACTGTCCGTTATTGCTGTCCGTTATTACTGTCCGTTATTACTGTCTGTTATTACTGTCCGTTATACTGTCTGTTATTGCTGTCCGTTATTGCTGTCCGTTATACTGTCTGTTATTACTGTCCGTTATACTGTCTGTTATTACTGTCCGTTATTGCTGTCCGTTATTGCTGTCCGTTATACTGTCTGTTATTACTGTCCGTTATTACTGTCCGTTATTGCTGTCTGTTATTACTGTCCGTTATACTGTCTGTTATTGCTGTCCGTTATTGCTGTCCGTTATACTGTCTGTTATTACTGTCCGTTATACTGTCTGTTATTACTGTCCGTTATTGCTGTCCGTTATTGCTGTCCGTTATACTGTCTGTTATTGCTGTCCGTTATTACTGTCCGTTATTACTGTCTGTTATTACTGTCCGTTATACTGTCCGTTATTACTGTCCGTTATTGCTGTCCGTTATTGCTGTCCGTTATTGCTGTCCGTTATACTGTCTGTTATTGCTGTCCGTTATTGCTGTCCGTTATTACTGTCTGTTATTGCTGTCCGTTATTGCTGTCCGTTATTACTGTCTGTTAATACTGTCCGTTATTGCTGTCCCTTATACTGTCCGTTATTACTGTCTGTTATTACTGTCCGTTATACTGTCTGTTAATACTGTCCGTTATTGCTGTCCGTTATTGCTGTCCGTTATTACTGTCTGTTATTGCTGTCCGTTATTGCTGTCCGTTATTACTGTCTGTTAATACTGTCCGTTATTGCTGTCCCTTATACTGTCCGTTATTACTGTCCATTATTACTGTCTGTTATTGCTGTCCGTTATTACTGTCTGTTATTACTGTCCATTATACTGTCTGTTATTGCTGTCCGTTATTGCTGTCCGTTATACTGTCCATTATACTGTCTGTTATACTGTCCGTTATTGCTGTCCATTATACTGTCTGTTATTGCTGTCGGTTATTGCTGTCCGTTATACTGTCCGTTATTACTGTCCGTTATTGCTGTCCGTTATTACTGTTCGTTATTACTGTCCGTTATTGCTGTCCGTTATACTGTCTGTTATTACTGTCCGTTATACTGTCTGTTATTACTGTCCGTTATTGCTGTCCGTTATTGCTGTCCGTTATACTGTCTGTTATTACTGTCCGTTATTGCTGTCCGTTATTGCTGTCCGTTATACTGTCTGTTATTGCTGTCTGTTATTACTGTCCGTTATACTGTCTGTTATTACTGTCCGTTATTGCTGTCCGTTATTACTGTCCGTTATACTGTCTGTTATTGCTGTCTGTTATTACTGTCCGTTATTGCTGTCCGTTATACTGTCTGTTATTGCTGTCTGTTATTACTGTCCGTTATTGCTGTCCGTTATTGCTGTCCGTTATTACTGTCCGTTATACTGTCCGTTATACTGTCTGTTATTGCTGTCTGTTATTACTGTCCGTTATTACTGTCCGTTATTGCTGTCCGTTATACTGTCTGTTATTACTGTCCGTTATACTGTCTGTTATTACTGTCCGTTATTGCTGTCCGTTATACTGTCTGTTATTACTGTCCGTTATACTGTCTGTTATTGCTGTCCGTTATACTGTCTGTTATTGCTGTCCGTTATTACTGTCCGTTATTGCTGTCCGTTATTACTGTCCGTTATTACTGTCCGTTATTGCTGTCCGTTATACTGTCCGTTATTACTGTCCGTTATTGCTGTCCGTTATTGCTGTCCGTTATACTGTCTGTTATTGCTGTCTGTTATTACTGTCCGTTATTACTGTCCGTTATTGCTGTCTGTTATTGCTGTCCGTTATTACTGTCCGTTATTGCTGTCCGTTATTGCTGTCCGTTAAACAAACTGACACTGACTGATGCTAGAGTGTCCATTAAATGGATCAGTTAAAAAAAAACGACACATTAACTTCAGTCAGTGTCCGTTAATGTCTGTTATGATAGGTGTCTGTTTTTTATAATGGACATCCAACAGTAGTGTGAACCCTGCCTAACCCTAACCTTAATATATAAGCCTTACACTAGGTTCACACCTGCGTTCAGGTTTCCGTTCAGGTCCGCTTGCAGCGCTTTTCTCCCCACATTTTTTAAATGGGTTCGGGGACGAAATCCCCTAACGGAGTACAAATGCTGGAGTGAACTATAGGCAGGGTTCACACTACCGTTGGATGTCCGTTATGATGGTGTCTGTTAAAAAAACAAAAACGGACACCTATCATAACAGACAATAACGGACACTGACTGAAGTTAAGGTGTCCATTTTTTTTAACTGATCCATTTAATGGATCCATTAGTGTCCGGTTTTTACTGTCTGTTTTTTGGGGGTTTTTTTTGCAGAAAAAAAACGGACAGTAATAACGGACAGTATAATGGACACCCGTCCGTTACTGTCCGTTACCCATAGACTTAAATGTTAAAAAATAAGGGTCGCTTGACATCCGTCATGAAACCGTTTTTTTTAAAAGACACAAAAGTCCTGCATGTAGGATTTTTTGTCCGCGAAAAAGAACATGTGACGGATTGGGTGTGTAATGGACACGAGATAAAATCCCATTGAAATGAATGGAAATTTTAACGGATTTGGAAAATATGGAAAAGACCAAAAATGCCTCCGGTCCTGAACTGGTTAATTGCCAGGAAAATGTAAATAAAAATTAAGTGGATTGTGTCACAAAGTTCTACGGAAATTTTTTCAATAGTTTTCCCTCTGTATTAGGGTTATCTTTAGGTTGGTGGTCAGAGGCGGGGCTACAGCCTGACATGGGGGTGTGGTATTATTTTTTTTATTGTAATTTCTTCTTTTATGTCTTTTTGCTTTTTTATTTTCTATATGTTGGGTCCCCCTTATGGTCACAATAGACCTTATAGGCATTTTAACATTACTTGTTTTTTTTTGGCTCTAGGACCCAGCAGCTCATACAGTTTTCGCCCCCAGCAGATGACATGACCTTGGGGTGGAAGGGGAACCACATCATGGCGGTCCCACGGCTTTATCGCAGAGTTAGATGCTGATCGCCCGGACTTACTGAACGCCATCCATCGATCAGACTCCCACATTCTCCTGACCATGGATATTCATATATTCGTACATTGGTCACAAAATCGGAGTTAAATGTACAGAAGACTTTTTTGGACATCTCAAAGACCCAAAAGGAGTTCCTAATTCAATGTGTCCTGAAGAACTACAAGATCAGACGGTGCCAGCTATCACCAATTCTGAGGCACCGCTATGGCTACGTAGGTGGCGCCGTCATGTGCAGTTCTGAGGTAACCTTCATCCAAAATGACTGGTTCTTGAATGGTCATAGTTCTGTATGAGAGGTCCATGGACAGCGGGACGTGCAGCCGGATTGTCATACATCAGAGGACCACTAGGTGTCAGTGTTCACACATCTACTGGCTTCAGGGGACACAGAGCAGATACTGTAGTAGATCCCCAGGCAGTATAGATGAGACATCTGGGCCATAAGGATGAGACTGTGGGTCTGTATACAGGAGACATCCGGCCATAAGGATGAGACTGTGAGTCTGTATAGAGGAGACATCTGGGCCATAAGGATGAGACTGTGAGTCTGTATAGATGAGACATCCGGGCCATAAGGATGAGACTGTGAGTCTGTATAGAGGAGACATCCGGGCCATAAGGATGAGACTGTGAGTCTGTATAGAGGAGACATCCGGGCCATAAGGATGAGACTGTGAGTCTGTATAGATGAGATATCTGGGCCATAAAGATGAGACTGTGAGTCTGTATAGAAGAGATATCCGGGCCATAAGGATGAGACTGTGAGTCTGTATAGAGGAGATATCCGGGCCATAAGGATGAGACTGTAAGTCTCTATAGAGGAGATATCCGGGTCATAAGGATGAGACTGTGAGTCTGTATAGAAAAATATCCTGGCCATAAGGATGAGACTGTGAGTCTGTATAGAAGAGACATCCGGGCCATAAGGATGAGACTGTGAGTCTGTATAGAGGAGATATCCGGGCCATAAGGATGAGACTGTGAGTCTGTATAGAGGAGATATCCGGGCCATAAGGATGAGACTGTGAGTCTGTATAGAGAAATATCCGGGCCATAAGGATGAGACTGTGAGTCTGTATAGAGAAATATCCAGGCTATAAGGATGAGACTGTGAGTCTGTATAGAGAAATATCCAGGCCATAAGGATGAGACTGTGAGTCTGTATAGAGGAGATATCCGGGCCATAAGGATGAGACTGTGCGTCTGTATAGAGGAGACATCCGGGCCATAAGGATGAGACTGTGAGTCTGTATAGAGGAGACATCCGGGCCATAAGGATGAGACTGTGAGTCTGTATAGAGGAGCCATCAGGGCCATAAGGATGAGACTGTGAGTCTGTATTGATGAGACATCCAGGCCATAAGGATGAGACTGTGAGTCTGTATAGAGGAGCCATCAGGGCCATAAGGATGAGACTGTGAGTCTGTATTGATGAGACATCCAGGCCATAAGGATGAGACTGTGAGTCTGTATAGAGGAGACATCCGGCCATAAGGATGAGACTGTGAGTCTGTATAGAGGAGATATCCGGGCCATAAGGATGAGACTGTGGGTCTGTATACAGGAGACATCCGGCCATAAGGATGAGACTGTGAGTCTGTATAGAAGAGATATCTGGGCTATAAGGATGAGACTGTGAGTCTGTATAGAGGAGATATCAGGGCCATAAGGATGAGACTGTGAGTCTGTATTGATGAGACATCCAGGCCATAAGGATGAGACTGTGAGTCTGTATAGAGGAGACATCCGGCCATAAGGATGAGACTGTGAGTCTGTATAGAGGAGATATCCGGGCCATAAGGATGAGACTGTGAGTCTGTATAGAGGAGACATCCGGGTCATAAAGATGAGACTGTGAGTCTGTATTGATGAGACATCCAGGCCATAAGGATGAGACTGTGAGTCTGTATAGAGGAGCCATCAGCGCCATAAGGATGAGACTGTGAGTCTGTATTGATGAGACATCCAGGCCATAAGGATGAGACTGTGAGTCTGTATAGAGGAGACATCCGGCCATAAGGATGAGACTGTGAGTCTGTATAGAGGAGATATCCGGGCCATAAGGATGAGACTGTGGGTCTGTATACAGGAGACATCCGGCCATAAGGATGAGACTGTGAGTCTGTATAGAAGAGATATCTGGGCTATAAGGATGAGACTGTGAGTCTGTATAGAGGAGATATCAGGGCCATAAGGATGAGACTGTGAGTCTGTATTGATGAGACATCCAGGCCATAAGGATGAGACTGTGAGTCTGTATAGAGGAGACATCCGGCCATAAGGATGAGACTGTGAGTCTGTATAGAGGAGATATCCGGGCCATAAGGATGAGACTGTGAGTCTGTATAGAGGAGACATCCGGGTCATAAGGATGAGACTGTGAGTCTGTATACAGGAGACATCCGGACATAAGGATGAGACTGTGAGTCTGTATAGAGGAGACATCCGGCCATAAGGATGAGACTGTGAGTCTGTATAGAGGAGACATCCGGCCATAAGGATGAGACTGTGAGTCTGTATAGAGGAGACATCCGGCCATACGGATGAGACTGTAAGTCTGTATAGAGGAGACATCCGGGCCATAAGGATGAGACTGTGGGTCTGTATACAGGAGACATCCGGCCATAAGGATGAGACTGTGAGTCTGTATAGAAGAGATATCTGGGCCATAAGGATGAGACTGTGAGTCTGTATAGAGGAGACATCCGGCCATAAGGATGAGACTGTGAGTCTGTATTGATGAGACATCCAGGCCATAAGGATGAGACTGTGAGTCTGTATTGATGAGACATCCAGGCCATAAGGATGAGACTGTGAGTCTGTATAGAGGAGACATCAGGCCATAAGGATGAGACTGTGAGTCTGTATAGAGGAGATATCCGGGCCATAAGGATGAGACTGTGAGTCTGTATAGAGGAGACATCCGGGCCATAAGGATGAGACTGTGGGTCTGTATAGAGGAGATATCTGGGCCATATGGATGAGACTGTAAGTCTGTATAGAGGAGACATCCGGGCCATAAGGATGAGACTGTGGGTCTGTATACAGGAGACATCCGGCCATAAGGATGAGACTGTGAGTCTGTATAGAGGAGACATCCGGGCCATAAGGATGAGACTGTGAGTCTGTATAGAGGAGACATCCGGGCCATAAGGATGAGACTGTGAGTCTGTATAGAGGAGATATCTGGGCCATACGGATGAGACTGTGAATCTGTATAGATGAGACATCCGGGCCATAAGGATGAGACTGTGAGTCTGTATAGATGAGATATCTGGGCCATAAAGATGAGACTGTGAGTCTGTATAGAAGAGATATCCGGGCCATAAGGATGAGACTGTGAGTCTGTATAGAGGAGATATCCGGGCCATAAGGATGAGACTGTAAGTCTCTATAGAGGAGATATCCGGGTCATAAGGATGAGACTGTGAGTCTGTATAGAAAAATATCCGCGCCATAAGGATGAGACTGTGAGTCTGTATAGAGGAGACATCCGGGCCATAAGGATGAGACTGTGAGTCTGTATAGAGGAGACAACCGGCCATAAGGATGAGACTGTGAGTCTGTATAGAGGAGATATCCGGGCCATAAGGATGAGACTGTGAGTCTGTATAGAGAAATATCCGGGCCATAAGGATGAGACTGTGAGTCTGTATAGAGAAATATCCAGGCCATAAGGATGAGACTGTGAGTCTGTATAGAGAAATATCCAGGCCATAAGGATGAGACTGTGAGTCTGTATAGAGGAGATATCCGGGCCATAAGGATGAGACTGTGAGTCTGTATAGAGGAGACATCCGGGCCATAAGGATGAGACTGTGAGTCTGTATAGAGGAGACATCCGGGCCATAAGGATGAGACTGTGAGTCTGTATAGAGGAGCCATCAGGGCCATAAGGATGAGACTGTGAGTCTGTATTGATGAGACATCCAGGCCATAAGGATGAGACTGTGAGTCTGTATAGAGGAGACATCCGGCCATAAGGATGAGACTGTGAGTCTGTATAGAGGAGATATCCGGGCCATAAGGATGAGACTGTGGGTATGTATACAGGAGACATCCGGCCATAAGGATGAGACTGTGAGTCTGTATAGAAGAGATATCTGGGCTATAAGGATGACACTGTGAGTCTGTATAGAGGAGATATCAGGGCC
Organism: Leptodactylus fallax; assembly: GCA_947044405.1. Lineage (NCBI taxonomy): Eukaryota > Metazoa > Chordata > Amphibia > Anura > Leptodactylidae > Leptodactylus > Leptodactylus fallax. The sequence continues at coordinate 611,369 of CAMRHE010000395.1, forward strand.
ATAAGGATGAGACTGTGAGTCTGTATTGATGAGACATCCAGGCCATAAGGATGAGACTGTGAGTCTCTATAGAGGAGACATCCGGCCATAAGGATGAGACTGTGAGTCTGTATACAGGAGACATCCGGACATAAGGATGAGACTGTGAGTCTGTATAGAGGAGACATCCGGCCATAAGGATGAGACTGTGAGTCTGTATAGAGGAGACATCCGGCTATAAGGATGAGACTGTGAGTCTGTATAGAGGAGATATCTGGGCCATACGGATGAGTCTGTAAGTCTGTATAGAGGAGACATCCGGGCCATAAGGATGAGACTGTGGGTCTGTATACAGGAGACATCCGGCCATAAGGATGAGACTGTGAGTCTGTATAGAAGAGATATCTGGGCCATAAGGATGAGACTGTGAGTCTGTATAGAGGAGACATCCGGCCATAAGGATGAGACTGTGAGTCTGTATTGATGAGACATCCAGGCCATAAGGATGAGACTGTGAGTCTGTATTGATGAGACATCCAGGCCATAAGGATGAGACTGTGAGTCTGTATAGAGGAGACATCAGGCCATAAGGATGAGACTGTGAGTCTGTATAGAGGAGATATCCGGGCCATAAGGATGAGACTGTGATTCTGTATAGAGGAGACATCCGGGCCATAAGGATGAGACTGTGGGTCTGTATAGAGGAGATATCTGGGCCATACGGATGAGACTGTAAGTCTGTATAGAGGAGACATCCGGGCCATAAGGATGAGACTGTGGGTCTGTATACAGGAGACATCCGGCCATAAGGATGAGACTGTGAGTCTGTATAGAGGAGATATCCGGGCCATAAGGATGAGACTGTGAGTCTGTATAGAGGAGACATCCGGGCCATAAGGATGAGACTGTGGGTCTGTATAGAGGAGATATCTGGGCCATACGGATGAGACTGTAAGTCTGTATAGAGGAGACATCCGGGCCATAAGGATGAGACTGTGGGTCTGTATACAGGAGACATCCGGCCATAAGGATGAGACTGTGAGTCTGTATAGAGGAGACATCCGGGCCATAAGGATGAGACTGTGAGTCTGTATAGAGGAGATATCCGGGCCATAAGGATGAGACTGTGAGTCTGTATAGAGGAGACATCCGGGCCATAAGGATGAGACTGTGAGTCTGTATAGAGGAGCCATCAGGGCCATAAGGATGAGACTGTGAGTCTGTATTGATGAGACATCCAGGCCATAAGGATGAGACTGTGAGTCTGTATAGAGGAGACATCCGGGTCATAAGGATGAGACTGTGAGTCTGTATAGAAGAGATATCCGGGCCATAAGGATGAGACTGTGAGTCTGTATAGAGGAGACATCCGGGCCATAAGGATGAGACTGTGAGTCTGTATAGAGGAGACAACCGGCCATAAGGATGAGACTGTGAGTCTGTATAGAGGAGACATCCGGCCATAAGGATGAGACTGTGAGTCTGTATAGAGGAGATATCCGGGCCATAAGGATGAGACGGAGTCTGTATAGATGAGACATCCGGGCCATAAGGATGAGACTGTGAGTGTGTATAGAGGAGATATCCGGGCCATAAGGATGAGACTGTGAGTCTGTATAGAGGAGACATCCGGCCATAAGGATGAGACTGTGAGTCTGTATAGAGGAGATATCCGGGCCATAAGGATGAGACTGTGAGTCTGTATAGAGGAGACATCCGGGCCATAAGGATGAGACTGTGAGTCTGTATAGAGGAGACATCCGGGCCATAAGGATGAGACTGTGAGTCTGTATAGAGGAGACATCCGGCCATAAGGATGAGACTGTGAGTCTGTATAGAGGAGATATCCGGGCCATAAGGATGAGACTGTGAGTCTGTATAGAGGAGACATCCGGGCCATAAGGATGAGACTGTGGGTCTGTATACAGGAGACATCCGGCCATAAGGATGAGACTGTGAGTCTGTACAGAGGAGACATCTGGGCCATAAGGATGAGACTGTGAGTCTGTATAGAGGAGACATCCAGGCCATAAGGATGAGACTGTGAGTCTGTACAGAGGAGACATCTGGGCCATAAGGATGAGACTGTGAGTCTGTATAGAGGAGACATATGGGCCATAAGGATGAGACTGTGAGTCTGTATAGAGGAGACATCAAGGCCATAAGGATGAGACTGTGAGTCTGTATAGAGGAGATATCTGGGCCATAAGGATGAGACTGAGTCTGTATAGAGGAGACATCTGGGCCATAAAGATGAGACTGTGAGTCTGTATAGAGGAGACATCCGGGCCATAAGGATGAGACTGTGAGTCTGTACAGAGGAGACATCTGGGCCATAAGGATGAGACTGTGAGTCTGTATAGAGGAGACATCCGGGCCATAAGGATGAGACTGTGAGTCTGTATACAGGAGACATCCGGCCATAAGGATGAGACTGTGAGTCTGTACAGAGGAGACATCTGGGCCATAAGGATGAGACTGTGAGTCTGTATAGAGGAGACATCCAGGCCATAAGGATGAGACTGTGAGTCTGTACAGAGGAGACATCTGGGCCATAAGGATGAGACTGTGAGTCTGTATAGAGGAGACATCTGGGCCATAAGGATGAGACTGTGAGTCTGTATAGAGGAGACATCAAGGCCATAAGGATGAGACTGTGAGTCTGTATAGAGGAGATATCTGGGCCATAAGGATGAGACTGAGTCTGTATAGAGGAGACATCTGGGCCATAAGGATGAGACTGTGAGTCTGTATAGAGGAGACATCCGGGCCATAAGGATGAGACTGTGGGTCTGTATACAGGAGACATCCGGCCATAAGGATGAGACTGTGAGTCTGTATAGAGGAGACATCCGGCCATAAGGATGAGACTGTGAGTCTGTATAGAAGAGATATCTGGGCCATAAGGATGAGACTGTGAGTCTGTATAGAGGAGATATCCGGGCTATAAGGATGAGACTGTGAGTCTGTATTGATGAGACATCCAGGCCATAAGGATGAGACTGTGAGTCTGTATAGAGGAGACATCCGGCCATAAGGATGAGACTGTGAGTCTGTATAGAGGAGATATCCGGGCCATAAGGATGAGACGGAGTCTGTATAGATGAGACATCCGGGCCATAAGGATGAGACTGTGAGTGTGTATAGAGGAGATATCCGGGCCATAAGGATGAGACTGTGAGTCTGTATAGAGGAGACATCCGGCCATAAGGATGAGACTGTGAGTCTGTATAGAGGAGACATCCGGGCCATAAGGATGAGACTGTGAGTCTGTATAGAGGAGATATCCGGGCCATAAGGATGAGACTGTGAGTCTGTATAGAGGAGACATCCGGGCCATAAGGATGAGACTGTGAGTCTGTATAGAGGAGCCATCAGGGCCATAAGGATGAGACTGTGAGTCTGTATTGATGAGACATCCAGGCCATAAGGATGAGACTGTGAGTCTGTATAGAGGAGACATCCGGGTCATAAGGATGAGACTGTGAGTCTGTATAGAAGAGATATCCGGGCCATAAGGATGAGACTGTGAGTCTGTATAGAGGAGACATCCGGGCCATAAGGATGAGACTGTGAGTCTGTATAGAGGAGACAACCGGCCATAAGGATGAGACTGTGAGTCTGTATAGAGGAGACATCCGGCCATAAGGATGAGACTGTGAGTCTGTATAGAGGAGATATCCGGGCCATAAGGATGAGACGGAGTCTGTATAGATGAGACATCCGGGCCATAAGGATGAGACTGTGAGTGTGTATAGAGGAGATATCCGGGCCATAAGGATGAGACTGTGAGTCTGTATAGAGGAGACATCCGGCCATAAGGATGAGACTGTGAGTCTGTATAGAGGAGATATCCGGGCCATAAGGATGAGACTGTGAGTCTGTATAGAGGAGACATCCGGGCCATAAGGATGAGACTGTGAGTCTGTATAGAGGAGACATCCGGGCCATAAGGATGAGACTGTGAGTCTGTATAGAGGAGACATCCGGCCATAAGGATGAGACTGTGAGTCTGTATAGAGGAGATATCCGGGCCATAAGGATGAGACTGTGAGTCTGTATAGAGGAGACATCCGGGCCATAAGGATGAGACTGTGGGTCTGTATACAGGAGACATCCGGCCATAAGGATGAGACTGTGAGTCTGTACAGAGGAGACATCTGGGCCATAAGGATGAGACTGTGAGTCTGTATAGAGGAGACATCCAGGCCATAAGGATGAGACTGTGAGTCTGTACAGAGGAGACATCTGGGCCATAAGGATGAGACTGTGAGTCTGTATAGAGGAGACATATGGGCCATAAGGATGAGACTGTGAGTCTGTATAGAGGAGACATCAAGGCCATAAGGATGAGACTGTGAGTCTGTATAGAGGAGATATCTGGGCCATAAGGATGAGACTGAGTCTGTATAGAGGAGACATCTGGGCCATAAAGATGAGACTGTGAGTCTGTATAGAGGAGACATCCGGGCCATAAGGATGAGACTGTGAGTCTGTACAGAGGAGACATCTGGGCCATAAGGATGAGACTGTGAGTCTGTATAGAGGAGACATCCGGGCCATAAGGATGAGACTGTGAGTCTGTATACAGGAGACATCCGGCCATAAGGATGAGACTGTGAGTCTGTACAGAGGAGACATCTGGGCCATAAGGATGAGACTGTGAGTCTGTATAGAGGAGACATCCAGGCCATAAGGATGAGACTGTGAGTCTGTACAGAGGAGACATCTGGGCCATAAGGATGAGACTGTGAGTCTGTATAGAGGAGACATCTGGGCCATAAGGATGAGACTGTGAGTCTGTATAGAGGAGACATCAAGGCCATAAGGATGAGACTGTGAGTCTGTATAGAGGAGATATCTGGGCCATAAGGATGAGACTGAGTCTGTATAGAGGAGACATCTGGGCCATAAGGATGAGACTGTGAGTCTGTATAGAGGAGACATCCGGGCCATAAGGATGAGACTGTGGGTCTGTATACAGGAGACATCCGGCCATAAGGATGAGACTGTGAGTCTGTATAGAGGAGACATCCGGCCATAAGGATGAGACTGTGAGTCTGTATAGAAGAGATATCTGGGCCATAAGGATGAGACTGTGAGTCTGTATAGAGGAGATATCCGGGCTATAAGGATGAGACTGTGAGTCTGTATAGATGAGACATCCAGGCCATAAGGATGAGACTGTGAGTCTGTATAGAGGAGACATCCGGCCATAAGGATGAGACTGTGAGTCTGTATAGAGGAGATATCCGGGCCATAAGGATGAGACGGAGTCTGTATAGATGAGACATCCGGGCCATAAGGATGAGACTGTGAGTGTGTATAGAGGAGATATCCGGGCCATAAGGATGAGACTGTGAGTCTGTATAGAGGAGACATCCGGCCATAAGGATGAGACTGTGAGTCTTTATAGAGGAGATATCCGGGCCATAAGGATGAGACTGTGAGTCTGTATAGAGGAGACATCCGGGCCATAAGGATGAGACTGTGAGTCTGTATAGAGGAGACATCCGGGCCATAAGGATGAGACTGTGAGTCTGTATAGAGGAGACATCAAGGCCATAAGGATGAGACTGTGAGTCTGTATAGAGGAGATATCTGGGCCATAAGGATGAGACTGAGTCTGTATAGAGGAGACATCTGGGCCATAAGGATGAGACTGTGAGTCTGAATAGAGGAGACATCCGGGCCATAAGGATGAGACTGTGGGTCTGTATACAGGAGACATCCGGCCATAAGGATGAGACTGTGAGTCTGTATAGAGGAGACATCCGGCCATAAGGATGAGACTGTGAGTCTGTATAGAAGAGATATCTGGGCCATAAGGATGAGACTGTGAGTCTGTATAGAGGAGATATCCGGGCTATAAGGATGAGACTGTGAGTCTGTATTGATGAGACATCCAGGCCATAAGGATGAGACTGTGAGTCTGTATAGAGGAGACATCCGGCCATAAGGATGAGACTGTGAGTCTGTATAGAGGAGATATCCGGGCCATAAGGATGAGACGGAGTCTGTATAGATGAGACATCCGGGCCATAAGGATGAGACTGTGAGTGTGTATAGAGGAGATATCCGGGCCATAAGGATGAGACTGTGAGTCTGTATAGAGGAGACATCCGGCCATAAGGATGAGACTGTGAGTCTTTATAGAGGAGATATCCGGGCCATAAGGATGAGACTGTGAGTCTGTATAGAGGAGACATCCAGGCCATAAGGATGAGACTGTGAGTCTGTATAGAGGAGACATCCGGGCCATAAGGATGAGACTGTGAGTCTGTATAGAGGAGACATCCGGCATAAGGATGAGACTGTGAGTCTGTATAGAGGAGATTTCCGGGCCATAAGGATGAGACTGTGAGTCTGTATAGAGGAGACATCCGGGCCATAAGGATGAGACTGTGGGTCTGTATACAGGAGACATCCGGCCATAAGGATGAGACTGTGAGTCTGTACAGAGGAGACATCTGGGCCATAAGGATGAGACTGTGAGTCTGTATAGAGGAGACATCCAGGCCATAAGGATGAGACTGTGAGTCTGTACAGAGGAGACATCTGGGCCATAAGGATGAGACTGTGAGTCTGTATAGAGGAGACATCTGGGCCATAAGGATGAGACTGTGAGTCTGTATAGAGGAGACATCAAGGCCATAAGGATGAGACTGTGAGTCTGTATAGAGGAGATATCTGGGCCATAAGGATGAGACTGAGTCTGTATAGAGGAGACATCTGGGCCATAATGATGAGACTGTGAGTCTGTATAGAGGAGACATCCGGGCCATAAGGATGAGACTGTGAGTCTGTACAGAGGAGACATCTGGGCCATAAGGATGAGACTGTGAGTCTGTATAGAGGAGACATCCGGGCCATAAGGATGAGACTGTGAGTCTGTATACAGGAGACATCCGGACATAAGGATGAGACTGTGAGTCTGTATAGAGGAGACATCCGGCCATAAGGATGAGACTGTGAGTCTGTATAGAGGAGACATCCGGCCATAAGGATGAGACTGTGAGTCTGTATAGAGGAGATATCTGGGCCATACGGATGAGTCTGTAAGTCTGTATAGAGGAGACATCCGGGCCATAAGGATGAGACTGTGGGTCTGTATACAGGAGACATCCGGCCATAAGGATGAGACTGTGAGTCTGTATAGAAGAGATATCTGGGCCATAAGGATGAGACTGTGAGTCTGTATAGAGGAGACATCGGCCATAAGGATGAGACTGTGAGTCTGTATTGATGAGACATCCAGGCCATAAGGATGAGACTGTGAGTCTGTATTGATGAGACATCCAGGCCATAAGGATGAGACTGTGAGTCTGTATAGAGGAGACATCAGGCCATAAGGATGAGACTGTGAGTCTGTATAGAGGAGATATCCGGGCCATAAGGATGAGACTGTGATTCTGTATAGAGGAGACATCCGGGCCATAAGGATGAGACTGTGGGTCTGTATAGAGGAGATATCTGGGCCATACGGATGAGACTGTAAGTCTGTATAGAGGAGACATCCGGGCCATAAGGATGAGACTGTGGGTCTGTATACAGGAGACATCCGGCCATAAGGATGAGACTGTGAGTCTGTATAGAGGAGATATCCGGGCCATAAGGATGAGACTGTGAGTCTGTATAGAGGAGACATCCGGGCCATAAGGATGAGACTGTGGGTCTGTATAGAGGAGATATCTGGGCCATACGGATGAGACTGTAAGTCTGTATAGAGGAGACATCCGGGCCATAAGGATGAGACTGTGGGTCTGTATACAGGAGACATCCGGCCATAAGGATGAGACTGTGAGTCTGTATAGAGGAGACATCCGGGCCATAAGGATGAGACTGTGAGTCTGTATAGAGGAGATATCCGGGCCATAAGGATGAGACTGTGAGTCTGTATAGAGGAGACATCCGGGCCATAAGGATGAGACTGTGAGTCTGTATAGAGGAGCCATCAGGGCCATAAGGATGAGACTGTGAGTCTGTATAGATGAGACATCCAGGCCATAAGGATGAGACTGTGAGTCTGTATAGAGGAGACATCCGGGTCATAAGGATGAGACTGTGAGTCTGTATAGAGGAGACATCCGGGCCATAAGGATGAGACTGTGAGTCTGTATAGAGGAGACAACCGGCCATAAGGATGACTGTGAGTCTGTATAGAGGAGACATCCGGTCATAAGGATGAGACTGTGAGTCTGTATAGAGGAGATATCCGGGCCATAAGGATGAGACGGAGTCTGTATAGATGAGACATCCGGGCCATAAGGATGAGACTGTGAGTGTGTATAGAGGAGATATCCGGGCCATAAGGATGAGACTGTGAGTCTGTATAGAGGAGACATCCGGCCATAAGGATGAGACTGTGAGTCTGTATAGAGGAGATATCCGGGCCATAAGGATGAGACTGTGAGTCTCTATAGAGGAGACATCCGGGCCATAAGGATGAGACTGTGAGTCTGTATAGAGGAGACATCCGGGCCATAAGGATGAGACTGTGAGTCTGTATAGAGGAGACATCCGGCCATAAGGATGAGACTGTGAGTCTGTATAGAGGAGATATCCGAGCCATAAGGATGAGACTGTGAGTCTGTATAGAGGAGACATCCGGGCCATAAGGATGAGACTGTGGGTCTGTATACAGGAGACATCCGGCCATAAGGATGAGACTGTGAGTCTGTACAGAGGAGACATCTGGGCCATAAGGATGAGACTGTGAGTCTGTATAGAGGAGACATCCAGGCCATAAGGATGAGACTGTGAGTCTGTACAGAGGAGACATCTGGGCCATAAGGATGAGACTGTGAGTCTGTATAGAGGAGACATCTGGGCCATAAGGATGAGACTGTGAGTCTGTATAGAGGAGACATCAAGGCCATAAGGATGAGACTGTGAGTCTGTATAGAGGAGATATCTGGGCCATAAGGATGAGACTGAGTCTGTATAGAGGAGACATCTGGGCCATAAAGATGAGACTGTGAGTCTGTATAGATGAGACATCCGGGCCATAAGGATGAGACTGTGAGTCTGTACAGAGGAGACATCTGGGCCATAAGGATGAGACTGTGAGTCTGTATAGAGGAGACATCCGGGCCATAAGGATGAGACTGTGAGTCTGTATACAGGAGACATCCGGCCATAAGGATGAGACTGTGAGTCTGTACAGAGGAGACATCTGGGCCATAAGGATGAGACTGTGAGTCTGTATAGAGGAGACATCCAGGCCATAAGGATGAGACTGTGAGTCTGTACAGAGGAGACATCTGGGCAATAAGGATGAGACTGTGAGTCTGTATAGAGGAGACATCTGGGCCATAAGGATGAGACTGTGAGTCTGTATAGAGGAGACATCAAGGCCATAAGGATGAGACTGTGAGTCTGTATAGAGGAGATATCTGGGCCATAAGGATGAGACTGAGTCTGTATAGAGGAGACATCTGGGCCATAAGGATGAGACTGTGAGTCTGTATAGAGGAGACATCCGGGCCATAAGGATGAGACTGTGGGTCTGTATACAGGAGACATCCGGCCATAAGGATGAGACTGTGAGTCTGTATAGAGGAGACATCCGGCCATAAGGATGAGACTGTGAGTCTGTATAGAAGAGATATCTGGGCCATAAGGATGAGACTGTGAGTCTGTATAGAGGAGATATCCGGGCTATAAGGATGAGACTGTGAGTCTGTATTGATGAGACATCCAGGCCATAAGGATGAGACTGTGAGTCTGTATAGAGGAGACATCCGGCCATAAGGATGAGACTGTGAGTCTGTATAGAGGAGATATCCGGGCCATAAGGATGAGACTGTGAGTCTGTATAGAGGAGATATCCGGGCCATAAGGATGAGACTGTGAGTCTGTATAGAGGAGACATCCGGGCCATAAGGATGAGACTGTGAGTCTGTATAGAGGAGACATCCGGGCCATAAGGATGAGACTGTGAGTCTGTATAGAGGAGACATCCGGCCATAAGGATGAGACTGTGAGTCTGTATAGAGGAGATATCCGGGCCATAAGGATGAGACTGTGAGTCTGTATAGAGGAGACATCCGGGCCATAAGGATGAGACTGTGGGTCTGTATACAGGAGACATCCGGCCATAAGGATGAGACTGTGAGTCTGTACAGAGGAGACATCTGGGCCATAAGGATGAGACTGTGAGTCTGTATAGAGGAGACATCCAGGCCATAAGGATGAGACTGTGAGTCTGTACAGAGGAGACATCTGGGCCATAAGGATGAGACTGTGAGTCTGTATAGAGGAGACATCTGGGCCATAAGGATGAGACTGTGAGTCTGTATAGAGGAGACATCAAGGCCATAAGGATGAGACTGTGAGTCTGTATAGAGGAGATATCTGGGCCATAAGGATGAGACTGTGAGTCTGTATAGAGGAGACATCTGGGCCATAAGGATGAGACTGTGAGTCTGTATAGAGGAGACATCCGGGCCATAAGGATGAGACTGTGAGTCTGTACAGAGGAGACATCTGGGCCATAAGGATGAGACTGTGAGTCTGTATAGAGGAGACATCCGGGCCATAAGGATGAGACTGTGAGTCTGTATACAGGAGACATCCGGCCATAAGGATGAGACTGTGAGTCTGTACAGAGGAGACATCTGGGCCATAAGGATGAGACTGTGAGTCTGTATAGAGGAGACATCCAGGCCATAAGGATGAGACTGTGAGTCTGTACAGAGGAGACATCTGGGCCATAAGGATGAGATTGTGAGTCTGTATAGAGGAGACATCTGGGCCATAAGGATGAGACTGTGAGTCTGTATAGAGGAGACATCAAGGCCATAAGGATGAGACTGTGAGTCTGTATAGAGGAGATATCTGGGCCATAAGGATGAGACTGAGTCTGTATAGAGGAGACATCTGGGCCATAAGGATGAGACTGTGAGTCTGTATAGAGGAGACATCCGGGCCATAAGGATGAGACTGTGGGTCTGTATACAGGAGACATCCGGCCATAAGGATGAGACTGTGAGTCTGTATAGAGGAGACATCTGGCCATAAGGATGAGACTGTGAGTCTGTATAGAAGAGATATCTGGGCCATAAGGATGAGACTGTGAGTCTGTATAGAGGAGATATCCGGGCTATAAGGATGAGACTGTGAGTCTGTATTGATGAGACATCCAGGCCATAAGGATGAGACTGTGAGTCTGTATAGAGGAGACATCCGGCCATAAGGATGAGACTGTGAGTCTGTATAGAGGAGACATCCGGGCCATAAGGATGAGACTGTGAGTCTGTATAGAGGAGATATCTGGGCCATACGGATGAGACTGTGAGTCTGTATAGATGAGACATCCGGGCCATAAGGATGAGACTGTGAGTCTGTATAGATGAGATATCTGGGCCATAAAGATGAGACTGTGAGTCTGTATAGAAGAGATATCCGGGCCATAAGGATGAGACTGTGAGTCTGTATAGAGGAGATATCCGGGCCATAAGGATGAGACTGTAAGTCTCTATAGAGGAGATATCCGGGTCATAAGGATGAGACTGTGAGTCTGTATAGAAAAATATCCGCGCCATAAGGATGAGACTGTGAGTCTGTATAGAGGAGACATCCGGGCCATAAGGATGAGACTGTGAGTCTGTATAGAGGAGACAACCGGCCATAAGGATGAGACTGTGAGTCTGTATAGAGGAGATATCCGGGCCATAAGGATGAGACTGTGAGTCTGTATAGAGAAATATCCGGGCCATAAGGATGAGACTGTGAGTCTGTATAGAGAAATATCCAGGCCATAAGGATGAGACTGTGAGTCTGTATAGAGAAATATCCAGGCCATAAGGATGAGACTGTGAGTCTGTATAGAGGAGATATCCGGGCTATAAGGATGAGACTGTGAGTCTGTATTGATGAGACATCCAGGCCATAAGGATGAGACTGTGAGTCTGTATAGAGGAGACATCCGGCCATAAGGATGAGACTGTGAGTCTGTATAGAGGAGATATCCGGGCCATAAGGATGAGACTGTGAGTCTGTATAGAGGAGATATCCGGGCCATAAGGATGAGACTGTGAGTCTGTATAGAGGAGACATCCGGGCCATAAGGATGAGACTGTGAGTCTGTATAGAGGAGACATCCGGGCCATAAGGATGAGACTGTGAGTCTGTATAGAGGAGACATCCGGCCATAAGGATGAGACTGTGAGTCTGTATAGAGGAGATTTCCGGGCCATAAGGATGAGACTGTGAGTCTGTATAGAGGAGACATCCGGGCCATAAGGATGAGACTGTGGGTCTGTATACAGGAGACATCCGGCCATAAGGATGAGACTGTGAGTCTGTACAGAGGAGACATCTGGGCCATAAGGATGAGACTGTGAGTCTGTATAGAGGAGACATCCAGGCCATAAGGATGAGACTGTGAGTCTGTACAGAGGAGACATCTGGGCCATAAGGATGAGACTGTGAGTCTGTATAGAGGAGACATCTGGGCCATAAGGATGAGACTGTGAGTCTGTATAGAGGAGACATCAAGGCCATAAGGATGAGACTGTGAGTCTGTATAGAGGAGATATCTGGGCCATAAGGATGAGACTGAGTCTGTATAGAGGAGACATCTGGGCCATAAAGATGAGACTGTGAGTCTGTATAGAGGAGACATCCGGGCCATAAGGATGAGACTGTGAGTCTGTACAGAGGAGACATCTGGGCCATAAGGATGAGACTGTGAGTCTGTATAGAGGAGACATCCGGGCCATAAGGATGAGACTGTGAGTCTGTATACAGGAGACATCCGGCCATAAGGATGAGACTGTGAGTCTGTACAGAGGAGACATCTGGGCCATAAGGATGAGACTGTGAGTCTGTATAGAGGAGACATCCAGGCCATAAGGATGAGACTGTGAGTCTGTACAGAGGAGACATCTGGGCCATAAGGATGAGATTGTGAGTCTGTATAGAGGAGACATCTGGGCCATAAGGATGAGACTGTGAGTCTGTATAGAGGAGACATCAAGGCCATAAGGATGAGACTGTGAGTCTGTATAGAGGAGATATCTGGGCCATAAGGATGAGACTGAGTCTGTATAGAGGAGACATCTGGGCCATAAGGATGAGACTGTGAGTCTGTATAGAGGAGACATCCGGGCCATAAGGATGAGACTGTGGGTCTGTATACAGGAGACATCCGGCCATAAGGATGAGACTGTGAGTCTGTATAGAGGAGACATCTGGCCATAAGGATGAGACTGTGAGTCTGTATAGAAGAGATATCTGGGCCATAAGGATGAGACTGTGAGTCTGTATAGAGGAGATATCCGGGCTATAAGGATGAGACTGTGAGTCTGTATTGAGGAGACATCCAGGCCATAAGGATGAGACTGTGAGTCTGTATAGAGGAGACATCCGGCCATAAGGATGAGACTGTGAGTCTGTATAGAGGAGACATCCGGCCATAAGGATGAGACTGTGAGTCTGTATAGAGGAGATATCTGGGCCATACGGATGAGACTGTGAATCTGTATAGATGAGACATCCGGGCCATAAGGATGAGACTGTGAGTCTGTATAGATGAGATATCGGCCATAAAGATGAGACTGTGAGTCTGTATAGAAGAGATATCCGGGCCATAAGGATGAGACTGTGAGTCTGTATAGAGGAGATATCCGGGCCATAAGGATGAGACTGTAAGTCTCTATAGAGGAGATATCCGGGTCATAAGGATGAGACTGTGAGTCTGTATAGAAAAATATCCGCGCCATAAGGATGAGACTGTGAGTCTGTATAGAGGAGACATCCGGGCCATAAGGATGAGACTGTGAGTCTGTATAGAGGAGACAACCGGCCATAAGGATGAGACTGTGAGTCTGTATAGAGGAGATATCCGGGCCATAAGGATGAGACTGTGAGTCTGTATAGAGAGATATCCGGGCCATAAGGATGAGACTGTGAGTCTGTATAGAGAAATATCCAGGCCATAAGGATGAGACTGTGAGTCTGTATAGAGAGATATCCAGGCCATAAGGATGAGACTGTGAGTCTGTATAGAGGAGATATCCGGGCCATAAGGATGAGACTGTGAGTCTGTATAGAGGAGACATCCGGCCATAAGGATGAGACTGTGAGTCTGTATAGAAGAGATATCTGGGCTATAAGGATGACACTGTGAGTCTGTATAGAGGAGATATCAGGGCCATAAGGATGAGACTGTGAGTCTGTATTGATGAGACATCCAGGCCATAAGGATGAGACTGTGAGTCTCTATAGAGGAGACATCCGGCCATAAGGATGAGACTGTGAGTCTGTATACAGGAGACATCCGGACATAAGGATGAGACTGTGAGTCTGTATAGAGGAGACATCCGGCCATAAGGATGAGACTGTGAGTCTGTATAGAGGAGACATCCGGCCATAAGGATGAGACTGTGAGTCTGTATAGAGGAGATATCTGGGCCATACGGATGAGTCTGTAAGTCTGTATAGAGGAGACATCCGGGCCATAAGGATGAGACTGTGGGTCTGTATACAGGAGACATCCGGCCATAAGGATGAGACTGTGAGTCTGTATAGAAGAGATATCTGGGCCATAAGGATGAGACTGTGAGTCTGTATAGAGGAGACATCCGGCCATAAGGATGAGACTGTGAGTCTGTATTGATGAGACATCCAGGCCATAAGGATGAGACTGTGAGTCTGTATTGATGAGACATCCAGGCCATAAGGATGAGACTGTGAGTCTGTATAGAGGAGACATCAGGCCATAAGGATGAGACTGTGAGTCTGTATAGAGGAGATATCCGGGCCATAAGGATGAGACTGTGATTCTGTATAGAGGAGACATCCGGGCCATAAGGATGAGACTGTGGGTCTGTATAGAGGAGATATCTGGGCCATACGGATGAGACTGTAAGTCTGTATAGAGGAGACATCCGGGCCATAAGGATGAGACTGTGGGTCTGTATACAGGAGACATCCGGCCATAAGGATGAGACTGTGAGTCTGTATAGAGGAGATATCCGGGCCATAAGGATGAGACTGTGAGTCTGTATAGAGGAGACATCCGGGCCATAAGGATGAGACTGTGGGTCTGTATAGAGGAGATATCTGGGCCATACGGATGAGACTGTAAGTCTGTATAGAGGAGACATCCGGGCCATAAGGATGAGACTGTGGGTCTGTATACAGGAGACATCCGGCCATAAGGATGAGACTGTGAGTCTGTATAGAGGAGACATCCGGGCCATAAGGATGAGACTGTGAGTCTGTATAGAGGAGATATCCGGGCCATAAGGATGAGACTGTGAGTCTGTATAGAGGAGACATCCGGGCCATAAGGATGAGACTGTGAGTCTGTATAGAGGAGCCATCAGGGCCATAAGGATGAGACTGTGAGTCTGTATTGATGAGACATCCAGGCCATAAGGATGAGACTGTGAGTCTGTATAGAGGAGACATCCGGGTCATAAGGATGAGACTGTGAGTCTGTATAGAAGAGATATCCGGGCCATAAGGATGAGACTGTGAGTCTGTATAGAGGAGACATCCGGGCCATAAGGATGAGACTGTGAGTCTGTATAGAGGAGACAACCGGCCATAAGGATGAGACTGTGAGTCTGTATAGAGGAGACATCCGGCCATAAGGATGAGACTGTGAGTCTGTATAGAGGAGATATCCGGGCCATAAGGATGAGACGGAGTCTGTATAGATGAGACATCCGGGCCATAAGGATGAGACTGTGAGTGTGTATAGAGGAGATATCCGGGCCATAAGGATGAGACTGTGAGTCTGTATAGAGGAGACATCCGGCCATAAGGATGAGACTGTGAGTCTGTATAGAGGAGATATCCGGGCCATAAGGATGAGACTGTGAGTCTGTATAGAGGAGACATCCGGGCCATAAGGATGAGACTGTGAGTCTGTATAGAGGAGACATCCGGGCCATAAGGATGAGACTGTGAGTCTGTATAGAGGAGACATCCGGCCATAAGGATGAGACTGTGAGTCTGTATAGAGGAGATATCCGGGCCATAAGGATGAGACTGTGAGTCTGTATAGAGGAGACATCCGGGCCATAAGGATGAGACTGTGGGTCTGTATACAGGAGACATCCGGCCATAAGGATGAGACTGTGAGTCTGTACAGAGGAGACATCTGGGCCATAAGGATGAGACTGTGAGTCTGTATAGAGGAGACATCCAGGCCATAAGGATGAGACTGTGAGTCTGTACAGAGGAGACATCTGGGCCATAAGGATGAGACTGTGAGTCTGTATAGAGGAGACATCTGGGCCATAAGGATGAGACTGTGAGTCTGTATAGAGGAGACATCAAGGCCATAAGGATGAGACTGTGAGTCTGTATAGAGGAGATATCTGGGCCATAAGGATGAGACTGAGTCTGTATAGAGGAGACATCTGGGCCATAAAGATGAGACTGTGAGTCTGTATAGAGGAGACATCCGGGCCATAAGGATGAGACTGTGAGTCTGTACAGAGGAGACATCTGGGCCATAAGGATGAGACTGTGAGTCTGTATAGAGGAGACATCCGGGCCATAAGGATGAGACTGTGAGTCTGTATACAGGAGACATCCGGCCATAAGGATGAGACTGTGAGTCTGTACAGAGGAGACATCTGGGCCATAAGGATGAGACTGTGAGTCTGTATAGAGGAGACATCCAGGTCATAAGGATGAGACTGTGAGTCTGTACAGAGGAGACATCTGGGCCATAAGGATGAGACTGTGAGTCTGTATAGAGGAGACATCTGGGCCATAAGGATGAGACTGTGAGTCTGTATAGAGGAGACATCAAGGCCATAAGGATGAGACTGTGAGTCTGTATAGAGGAGATATCTGGGCCATAAGGATGAGACTGAGTCTGTATAGAGGAGACATCTGGGCCATAAGGATGAGACTGTGAGTCTGTATAGAGGAGACATCCGGGCCATAAGGATGAGACTGTGGGTCTGTATACAGGAGACATCCGGCCATAAGGATGAGACTGTGAGTCTGTATAGAGGAGACATCCGGCCATAAGGATGAGACTGTGAGTCTGTATAGAAGAGATATCTGGGCCATAAGGATGAGACTGTGAGTCTGTATAGAGGAGATATCCGGGCCATAAGGATGAGACTGTGAGTCTGTATTGATGAGACATCCAGGCCATAAGGATGAGACTGTGAGTCTGTATAGAGGAGACATCCGGCCATAAGGATGAGACTGTGAGTCTGTATAGAGGAGATATCCGGGCCATAAGGATGAGACGGAGTCTGTATAGAGGAGACATCCGGGCCATAAGGATGAGACTGTGAGTGTGTATAGAGGAGATATCCGGGCCATAAGGATGAGACTGTGAGTCTGTATAGAGGAGACATCCGGCCATAAGGATGAGACTGTGAGTCTGTATAGAGGAGATATCCGGGCCATAAGGATGAGACTGTGAGTCTGTATAGAGGAGACATCCGGGCCATAAGGATGAGACTGTGAGTCTGAAGAGGAGACACCGGGCCAAAGGAGGTGAGACTGTGAGTCTGTATAGAGGAGATATCCGGGCCATAAGGATGAGACTGTGAGTCTGTATAGAGGAGACATCCGGGCCATAAGGATGAGACTGTGGGTCTGTATACAGGAGACATCCGGCCATAAGGATGAGACTGTGAGTCTGTACAGAGGAGACATCTGGGCCATAAGGATGAGACTGTGAGTCTGTATAGAGGAGACATCCAGGCCATAAGGATGAGACTGTGAGTCTGTACAGAGGAGACATCTGGGCCATAAGGATGAGACTGTGAGTCTGTATAGAGGAGACATCTGGGCCATAAGGATGAGACTGTGAGTCTGTATAGAGGAGACATCAAGGCCATAAGGATGAGACTGTGAGTCTGTATAGAGGAGATATCTGGGCCATAAGGATGAGACTGAGTCTGTATAGAGGAGACATCTGGGCCATAAGGATGAGACTGTGAGTCTGTATAGAGGAGACATCCGGGCCATAAGGATGAGACTGTGAGTCTGTACAGAGGAGACATCTGGGCCATAAGGATGAGACTGTGAGTCTGTATAGAGGAGACATCCGGGCCATAAGGATGAGACTGTGAGTCTGTATACAGGAGACATCCGGCCATAAGGATGAGACTGTGAGTCTGTATAGAGGAGACATCCGGCCATAAGGATGAGACTGTGAGTCTGTATAGAGGAGACATCCGGCCATAAGGATGAGACTGTGAGTCTGTATAGAGGAGATATCTGGGCCATACGGATGAGTCTGTAAGTCTGTATAGAGGAGACATCCGGGCCATAAGGATGAGACTGTGGGTCTGTATACAGGAGACATCCGGCCATAAGGATGAGACTGTGAGTCTGTATAGAAGAGATATCTGGGCCATAAGGATGAGACTGTGAGTCTGTATAGAGGAGACATCCGGCCATAAGGATGAGACTGTGAGTCTGTATTGATGAGACATCCAGGCCATAAGGATGAGACTGTGAGTCTGTATTGATGAGACATCCAGGCCATAAGGATGGGACTGTGAGTCTGTATAGAGGAGACATCAGGCCATAAGGATGAGACTGTGAGTCTGTATAGAGGAGATATCCGGGCCATAAGGATGAGACTGTGATTCTGTATAGAGGAGACATCCGGGCCATAAGGATGAGACTGTGGGTCTGTATAGAGGAGATATCTGGGCCATACGGATGAGACTGTAAGTCTGTATAGAGGAGACATCCGGGCCATAAGGATGAGACTGTGGGTCTGTATACAGGAGACATCCGGCCATAAGGATGAGACTGTGAGTCTGTATAGAGGAGATATCCGGGCCATAAGGATGAGACTGTGAGTCTGTATAGAGGAGACATCCGGGCCATAAGGATGAGACTGTGGGTCTGTATAGAGGAGATATCTGGGCCATACGGATGAGACTGTAAGTCTGTATAGAGGAGACATCCGGGCCATAAGGATGAGACTGTGGGTCTGTATACAGGAGACATCCGGCCATAAGGATGAGACTGTGAGTCTGTATAGAGGAGACATCCGGGCCATAAGGATGAGACTGTGAGTCTGTATAGAGGAGATATCCGGGCCATAAGGATGAGACTGTGAGTCTGTATAGAGGAGACATCCGGGCCATAAGGATGAGACTGTGAGTCTGTATAGAGGAGCCATCAGGGCCATAAGGATGAGACTGTGAGTCTGTATTGATGAGACATCCAGGCCATAAGGATGAGACTGTGAGTCTGTATAGAGGAGACATCCGGGTCATAAGGATGAGACTGTGAGTCTGTATAGAAGAGATATCCGGGCCATAAGGATGAGACTGTGAGTCTGTATAGAGGAGACATCCGGGCCATAAGGATGAGACTGTGAGTCTGTATAGAGGAGACACCGGCCATAAGGATGACTGTGAGTCTGTATAGAGGAGACATCCGGCCATAAGGATGAGACTGTGAGTCTGTATAGAGGAGATATCCGGGCCATAAGGATGAGACTGGAGTCTGTATAGATGAGACATCCGGGCCATAAGGATGAGACTGTGAGTGTGTATAGAGGAGATATCCGGGCCATAAGGATGAGACTGTGAGTCTGTATAGAGGAGACATCCGGCCATAAGGATGAGACTGTGAGTCTGTATAGAGGAGATATCCGGGCCATAAGGATGAGACTGTGAGTCTGTATAGAGGAGACATCCGGGCCATAAGGATGAGACTGTGAGTCTGTATAGAGGAGACATCCGGGCCATAAGGATGAGACTGTGAGTCTGTATAGAGGAGACATCCGGCCATAAGGATGAGACTGTGAGTCTGTATAGAGGAGATATCCGGGCCATAAGGATGAGACTGTGAGTCTGTATAGAGGAGACATCCGGGCCATAAGGATGAGACTGTGGGTCTGTATACAGGAGACATCCGGCCATAAGGATGAGACTGTGAGTCTGTACAGAGGAGACATCTGGGCCATAAGGATGAGACTGTGAGTCTGTATAGAGGAGACATCCAGGCCATAAGGATGAGACTGTGAGTCTGTACAGAGGAGACATCTGGGCCATAAGGATGAGACTGTGAGTCTGTATAGAGGAGACATCTGGGCCATAAGGATGAGACTGTGAGTCTGTATAGAGGAGACATCAAGGCCATAAGGATGAGACTGTGAGTCTGTATAGAGGAGATATCTGGGCCATAAGGATGAGACTGAGTCTGTATAGAGGAGACATCTGGGCCATAAGGATGAGACTGTGAGTCTGTATAGAGGAGACATCCGGGCCATAAGGATGAGACTGTGAGTCTGTACAGAGGAGACATCTGGGCCATAAGGATGAGACTGTGAGTCTGTATAGAGGAGACATCCGGGCCATAAGGATGAGACTGTGAGTCTGTATACAGGAGACATCCGGCCATAAGGATGAGACTGTGAGTCTGTACAGAGGAGACATCTGGGCCATAAGGATGAGACTGTGAGTCTGTATAGAGGAGACATCCAGGCCATAAGGATGAGACTGTGAGTCTGTACAGAGGAGACATCTGGGCCATAAGGATGAGACTGTGAGTCTGTATAGAGGAGACATCTGGGCCATAAGGATGAGACTGTGAGTCTGTATAGAGGAGACATCAAGGCCATAAGGATGAGACTGTGAGTCTGTATAGAGGAGATATCTGGGCCATAAGGATGAGACTGAGTCTGTATAGAGGAGACATCTGGGCCATAAGGATGAGACTGTGAGTCTGTATAGAGGAGACATCCGGGCCATAAGGATGAGACTGTGGGTCTGTATACAGGAGACATCCGGCCATAAGGATGAGACTGTGAGTCTGTATAGAGGAGACATCCGGCCATAAGGATGAGACTGTGAGTCTGTATAGAAGAGATATCTAGGCCATAAGGATGAGACTGTGAGTCTGTATAGAGGAGACATCCGGGCCATACGGATGAGACTGTGAGTCTGTATAGAGGAGATATCCGGGCCATAAGGATGAGACTGTGAGTCTGTATAGAGGAGACATCTGGGCCATAAGGATGAGACTGTGAGTCTGTATAGAGGAGACATCCGGGCCATAAGGATGAGACTGTGAGTCTGTATAGAGGAGCCATCAGGGCCATAAGGATGAGACTGTGATTCTGTATTGATGAGACATCCAGGCCATAAGGATGAGACTGTGAGTCTGTATAGAGGAGACATCCGGCCATAAGGATGAGACTGTGAGTCTGTATAGAGGAGATATCCGGGCCATAAGGATGAGACTGTGGGTATGTATACAGGAGACATCCGGCCATAAGGATGAGACTGTGAGTCTGTATAGAAGAGATATCTGGGCTATAAGGATGACACTGTGAGTCTGTATAGAGGAGATATCAGGGCCATAAGGATGAGACTGTGAGTCTGTATTGATGAGACATCCAGGCCATAAGGATGAGACTGTGAGTCTCTATAGAGGAGACATCCGGCCATAAGGATGAGACTGTGAGTCTGTATACAGGAGACATCCGGACATAAGGATGAGACTGTGAGTCTGTATAGAGGAGACATCCGGGCCATAAGGATGAGACTGTGGGTCTGTATAGAGGAGATATCTGGGCCATACGGATGAGACTGTAAGTCTGTATAGAGGAGACATCCGGGCCATAAGGATGAGACTGTGGGTCTGTATACAGGAGACATCCGGCCATAAGGATGAGACTGTGAGTCTGTATAGAGGAGACATCCGGGCCATACGGATGAGACTGTGAGTCTGTATAGAGGAGATATCCGGGCCATAAGGATGAGACTGTGAGTCTGTATAGAGGAGACATCCGGGCCATAAGGATGAGACTGTGAGTCTGTATAGAGGAGACATCCGGGCCATAAGGATGAGACTGTGAGTCTGTATAGAGGAGCCATCAGGGCCATAAGGATGAGACTGTGATTCTGTATTGATGAGACATCCAGGCCATAAGGATGAGACTGTGAGTCTGTATAGAGGAGACATCCGGCCATAAGGATGAGACTGTGAGTCTGTATAGAGGAGATATCCGGGCCATAAGGATGAGACTGTGGGTATGTATACAGGAGACATCCGGCCATAAGGATGACACTGTGAGTCTGTATAGAAGAGATATCTGGGCTATAAGGATGACACTGTGAGTCTGTATAGAGGAGATATCAGGGCCATAAGGATGAGACTGTGAGTCTGTATTGATGAGACATCCAGGCCATAAGGATGAGACTGTGAGTCTCTATAGAGGAGACATCCGGCCATAAGGATGAGACTGTGAGTCTGTATACAGGAGACATCCGGACATAAGGATGAGACTGTGAGTCTGTATAGAGGAGACATCCGGCCATAAGGATGAGACTGTGAGTCTGTATAGAGGAGACATCCGGCCATAAGGATGAGACTGTGAGTCTGTATAGAGGAGATATCTGGGCCATACGGATGAGTCTGTAAGTCTGTATAGAGGAGACATCCGGGCCATAAGGATGAGACTGTGGGTCTGTATACAGGAGACATCCGGCCATAAGGATGAGACTGTGAGTCTGTATAGAAGAGATATCTGGGCCATAAGGATGAGACTGTGAGTCTGTATAGAGGAGACATCCGGCCATAAGGATGAGACTGTGAGTCTGTATTGATGAGACATCCAGGCCATAAGGATGAGACTGTGAGTCTGTATAGAGGAGACATCAGGCCATAAGGATGAGACTGTGAGTCTGTATAGAGGAGATATCCGGGCCATAAGGATGAGACTGTGGGTCTGTATAGAGGAGATATCTGGGCCATACGGATGAGACTGTAAGTCTGTATAGAGGAGACATCGGGCCATAAGGATGAGACTGTGGGTCTGTATACAGGAGACATCCGGCCATAAGGATGAGACTGTGAGTCTGTATAGAGGAGACATCCGGGCCATAAGGATGAGACTGTGAGTCTGTATAGAGGAGACATCCGGGCCATAAGGATGAGACTGTGGGTCTGTATAGAGGAGATATCTGGGCCATACGGATGAGACTGTAAGTCTGTATAGAGGAGACATCCGGGCCATAAGGATGAGACTGTGGGTCTGTATACAGGAGACATCCGGCCATAAGGATGAGACTGTGAGTCTGTATAGAGGAGACATCCGGGCCATAAGGATGAGACTGTGAGTCTGTATAGAGGAGATATCCGGGCCATAAGGATGAGACTGTGAGTCTGTATAGAGGAGACATCCGGGCCATAAGGATGAGACTGTGGGTCTGTATAGAGGAGATATCTGGGCCATACGGATGAGACTGTAAGTCTGTATAGAGGAGACATCCGGGCCATAAGGATGAGACTGTGGGTCTGTATACAGGAGACATCCGGCCATAAGGATGAGACTGTGAGTCTGTATAGAGGAGATATCCGGGCCATAAGGATGAGACTGTGAGTCTGTATAGAGGAGACATCCGGGCCATAAGGATGAGACTGTGGGACTGTATAGAGGAGATATCTGGGCCATACGGATGAGACTGTAAGTCTGTATAGACGAGACATCGGGCCATAAGGATGAGACTGTGGGTCTGTATACAGGAGACATCCGGCCATAAGGATGAGACTGTGAGTCTGTATGAGGGCCCAGCCATAAGGATGAGACTGTGAGTCTGTATAGAGGAGATATCCGGGCCATAAGGATGAGACTGTGAGTCTGTATAGAGGAGACATCCGGGCCATAAGGATGAGACTGTGAGTCTGTATAGAGGAGCCATCAGGGCCATAAGGATGAGACTGTGAGTCTGTATTGATGAGACATCCAGGCCATAAGGATGAGACTGTGAGTCTGTATAGAGGAGACATCCGGGCCATAAGGATGAGACTGTGAGTCTGTATAGAAGAGATATCCGGGCCATAAGGATGAGACTGTGAGTCTGTATAGAGGAGACATCCGGGCCATAAGGATGAGACTGTGAGTCTGTATAGAGGAGCACCGGCCATAAGGATGAGACTGTGAGTCTGTATAGAGGAGACATCCGGCCATAAGGATGAGACTGTGAGTCTGTATAGAGGAGATATCCGGGCCAGGATGAGCGCGCCATAAGGATGAGACTGTGAGTCTGTATAGAGGAGATATCCGGGCCATAAGGATGAGACTGTGAGTCTGTATAGAGGAGAGATCGGCATAAGGATGAGACTGTGAGTCTGTATAGAGGAGACATCCGGGCCATAAGGATGAGACTGTGAGTCTGTATAGAGGAGACATCCGGGCCATAAGGATGAGACTGTGAGTCTGTATAGAGGAGACATCCGGCCATAAGGATGAGACTGTGAGTCTGTATAGAGGAGATATCCGGGCCATAAGGATGAGACTGTGAGTCTGTATAGAGGAGACATCCGGGCCATAAGGATGAGACTGTGGGTCTGTATACAGGAGACATCCGGCCATAAGGATGAGACTGTGAGTCTGTACAGAGGAGACATCTGGGCCATAAGGATGAGACTGTGAGTCTGTATAGAGGAGACATCCAGGCCATAAGGATGAGACTGTGAGTCTGTACAGAGGAGACATCTGGGCCATAAGGATGAGACTGTGAGTCTGTATAGAGGAGACATCTGGGCCATAAGGATGAGACTGTGAGTCTGTATAGAGGAGACATCAGGCCATAAGGATGAGACTGTGAGTCTGTATAGAGGAGATATCTGGGCCATAAGGATGAGATTGAGTCTGTATAGAGGAGACATCTGGGCCATAAGGATGAGACTGTGAGTCTGTATAGAGGAGACATCCGGGCCATAAGGATGAGACTGTGAGTCTGTACAGAGGAGACATCTGGGCCCTAAGGATGAGACTGTGAGTCTGTATAGAGGAGACATCCGGGCCATAAGGATGAGACTGTGAGTCTGTATACAGGAGACATCCGGCCATAAGGATGAGACTGTGAGTCTGTACAGAGGAGACATCTGGGCCATAAGGATGAGACTGTGAGTCTGTATAGAGGAGACATCCAGGCCATAAGGATGAGACTGTGAGTCTGTACAGAGGAGACATCGGGCCATAAGGATGAGACTGTGAGTCTGTATAGAGGAGACATCTGGGCCATAAGGATGAGACTGTGAGTCTGTATAGAGGAGACATCAAGGCCATAAGGATGAGACTGTGAGTCTGTATAGAGGAGATATCTGGGCCATAAGGATGAGACTGTGAGTCTGTATAGAGGAGACATCTGGGCCATAAGGATGAGACTGTGAGTCTGTATAGAGGAGACATCCGGGCCATAAGGATGAGACTGTGGGTCTGTATACAGGAGACATCCGGCCATAAGGATGAGACTGTGAGTCTGTATAGAGGAGACATCCGGCCATAAGGATGAGACTGTGAGTCTGTATAGAAGAGATATCTGGGCCATAAGGATGAGACTGTGAGTCTGTATAGAGGAGATATCCGGGCCATAAGGATGAGACTGTGAGTCTGTATAGATGAGACATCCAGGCCATAAGGATGAGACTGTGAGTCTGTATAGAGGAGACATCCGGCCATAAGGATGAGACTGTGAGTCTGTATAGAGGAGATATCCGGGCCATAAGGATGAGACTGTGAGTCTGTATAGAGGAGACATCTGGGCCATAAGGATGAGACTGTGGGTCTGTATACAGGAGACATCCGGCCATAAGGATGAGACTGTGAGTCTGTATAGAGGAGACATCCGGCCATAAGGATGAGACTGTGAGTCTGTATAGAGGAGACATCCGGCCATAAGGATGAGACTGTGAGTCTGTATAGAGGAGATATCTGGGCCATACGGATGAGACTGTAAGTCTGTATAGATGAGACATCCAGGCCATAAGGATGAGACTGTGAGTCTGTATAGAGGAGACATCCGGGCCATAAGGATGAGACTGTGAGTCTGTATAGATGAGACATCAGGGCCATAAGATGAGACTGTGAGTCTGTATAGAGGAGATATCTGGGCCATAAGGATGAGACTGTGAGTCTGTATAGAGGAGACATCCAGGCCATAAGGATGAGACTGTGAGTCTGTATAGAGGAGACATCCGGGCCATAAGGATGAGACTGTGAGTCTGTAAGAAGAGAATCTGGGCCAAAAGGAGGAGACTGTGGGTCTGTATAGAGGAGATATCTGGGCCATACGGATGAGACTGTGAGTCTGTATAGAGGAGACATCCGGGCCATAAGGATGAGACTGTGGGTCTGTAACAGGAGACATCCGGCCATAAGGATGAGAATGTGAGTCTGTATAGAGGAGACATCCGGGCCATAAGGATGAGACTGTGAGTCTGTATAGAGGAGATATCCGGGCCATAAGGATGAGACTGTGAGTCTGTATAGAGGAGACATCCGGGCCATAAGGATGAGACTGTGAGTCTGTATAGAGGAGCCATCAGGGCCATAAGGATGAGACTGTGAGTCTGTATAGATGAGACATCCAGGCCATAAGGATGAGACTGTGAGTCTGTATAGAGGAGACATCCGGGCCATAAGGATGAGACTGTGAGTCTGTATAGAGGAGATATCCGGGCCATAAGGATGAGACTGTGAGTCTGTATAGAGAGACAAGCCATAAGGATGAGACCAAAGACACGGCCATAAGGATGAGACTGTGAGTCTGTATAGAGGAGATATCCGGGCCATAAGGATGAGACTGGAGTCTGTATAGATGAGACACCGGGCCATAAGGAGAGACTGGAGGTGTATAGAGGAGATATCCGGGCCATAAGGATGAGACTGTGAGTCTGTATAGAGGAGACATCCGGCCATAAGGATGAGACTGTGAGTCTGTATAGAGGAGATATCCGGGCCATAAGGATGAGACTGTGAGTCTGTATAGAGGAGACATCCGGGCCATAAGGATGAGACTGTGAGTCTGTATAGAGGAGACATCTGGGCCATAAGGATGAGACTGTGAGTCTGTATAGAGGAGACATCCGGGCCATAAGGATGAGACTGTGAGTCTGTATAGAGGAGACATCCCATAAGGATGAGACTGTGAGCTGAAGAGGAAGGACAAAGGATGAGACTGTGGGTCTGTATACAGGAGACATCCGGCCATAAGGATGAGACTGTGAGTCTGTACAGAGGAGATATCTGGGCCATAAGGATGAGACTGTGAGTCTGTATAGAGGAGACATCCAGGCCATAAGGATGAGACTGTGAGTCTGTACAGAGGAGACATCTGGGCCATAAGGATGAGACTGTGAGTCTGTATAGAGGAGACATCTGGGCCATAAGGATGAGACTGTGAGTCTGTATAGAGGAGACATCAAGGCCATAAGGATGAGACTGTGAGTCTGTATAGAGGAGATATCTGGGCCATAAGGATGAGACTGAGTCTGTATAGAGGAGA
This sequence comes from Leptodactylus fallax, assembly GCA_947044405.1. Classification (NCBI taxonomy): domain Eukaryota; kingdom Metazoa; phylum Chordata; class Amphibia; order Anura; family Leptodactylidae; genus Leptodactylus; species Leptodactylus fallax. Next base: position 638,602 of record CAMRHE010000395.1, read on the forward strand.
CATCTGGGCCATAAGGATGAGACTGTGAGTCTGTATAGAGGAGACATCCGGGCCATAAGGATGAGACTGTGAGTCTGTACAGAGGAGACATCTGGGCCATAAGGATGAGACTGTGAGTCTGTATAGAGGAGACATCCGGGCCATAAGGATGAGACTGTGAGTCTGTATACAGGAGACATCCGGCCATAAGGATGAGACTGTGAATCTGTACAGAGGACACATCTGGGCCATAAGGATGAGACTGTGAGTCTGTATAGAGGAGACATCCAGGCCATAAGGATGAGACTGTGAGTCTGTACAGAGGAGACATCTGGGCCATAAGGATGAGACTGTGAGTCTGTATAGAGGAGACATCTGGGCCATAAGGATGAGACTGTGAGTCTGTATAGAGGAGACATCAAGGCCATAAGGATGAGACTGTGAGTCTGTATAGAGGAGATATCTGGGCCATAAGGATGAGACTGAGTCTGTATAGAGGAGACATCTGGGCCATAAGGATGAGACTGTGAGTCTGTATAGAGGAGACATCCGGGCCATAAGGATGAGACTGTGGGTCTGTATACAGGAGACATCCGGCCATAAGGATGAGACTGTGAGTCTGTATAGAGGAGACATCCGGCCATAAGGATGAGACTGTGAGTCTGTATAGAAGAGATATCTGGGCCATAAGGATGAGACTGTGAGTCTGTATAGAGGAGATATCCGGGCTATAAGGATGAGACTGTGAGTCTGTATTAATGAGACATCCAGGCCATAAGGATGAGACTGTGAGTCTGTATAGAGGAGACATCCGGCCATAAGGATGAGACTGTGAGTCTGTATAGAGAAGATATCCGGGCCATAAGGATGAGACTGTGAGTCTGTATAGAGGAGACATCCGGGCCATAAGGATGAGACGGTGGGTCTGTATACAGGAGACATCCGGCCATAAGGATGAGACTGTGAGTCTGTATAGAGGAGACATCCGGCCATAAGGATGAGACTGTGAGTCTGTATAGAGGAGACATCCGGCCATAAGGATGAGACTGTGAGTCTGTATAGAGGAGATATCTGGGCCATACGGATGAGACTGTAAGTCTGTATTGATGAGACATCCAGGCCATAAGGATGAGACTGTGAGTCTGTATAGAGGAGACATCCGGGCCATAAGGATGAGACTGTGAGTCTGTATTGATGAGACATCCGGGCCATAAAGATGAGACTGTGAGTCTGTATAGAGGAGATATCTGGGCCATACGGATGAGACTGTAAGTCTGTATAGAGGAGACATCCGGCCATAAGGATGAGACTGTGAGTCTGTATGGAGGAGACATCCGGGCCATAAGGATGAGACTGTGGGTCTGTATACAGGAGACATCCGGCCATAAGGATGAGACTGTGAGTCTGTATAGAAGAGATATCTGGGCCATAAGGATGAGACTGTGAGTCTGTATAGAGGAGACATCCGGGCCATAAGGATGAGACTGTGAGTCTGTATTGATGAGACATCCAGGCCATAAGGATGAGACTGTGAGTCTGTATTGATGAGACATCCAGGCCATAAGGATGAGACTGTGAGTCTGTATAGAGGAGACATCAGGCCATAAGGATGAGACTGTGAGTCTGTATAGAGGAGATATCCGGGCCATAAGGATAAGACTGTGAGTCTGTATAGAGGAGACATCCGGGCCATAAGGATGAGACTGTGGGTCTGTATAGAGGAGATATCTGGGCCATATGGTTGAGACTGTAAGTCTGTATAGAGGAGACATCCGGGCCATAAGGATGAGACTGTGGGTCTGTATACAGGAGACATCCGGCCATAAGGATGAGACTGTGAGTCTGTATAGAGGAGACATCCGGGCCATAAGGATGAGACTGTGAGTCTGTATAGAGGAGACATCCGGGCCATAAGGATGAGACTGTGGGTCTGTATAGAGGAGATATCTGGGCCATACGGATGAGACTGTGAGTCTGTATAGATGAGACATCCGGGCCATAAGGATGAGACTGTGAGTCTGTATAGATGAGATATCTGGGCCATAAAGATGAGACTGTGAGTCTGTATAGAAGAGATATCCGGGCCATAAGGATGAGACTGTGAGTCTGTATAGAGGAGATATCCGGGCCATAAGGATGAGACTGTAAGTCTCTATAGAGGAGATATCCGGGTCATAAGGATGAGACTGTGAGTCTGTATAGAAAAATATCCGGGCCATAAGGATGAGACTGTGAGTCTGTATAGAGGAGACATCCGGGCCATAAGGATGAGACTGTGAGTCTGTATAGAGGAGACAACCGGCCATAAGGATGAGACTGTGAGTCTGTATAGAGGAGATATCCGGGCCATAAGGATGAGACTGTGAGTCTGTATAGAGAAATATCCGGGCCATAAGGATGAGACTGTGAGTCTGTATAGAGAAATATCCAGGCCATAAGGATGAGACTGTGAGTCTGTATAGAGAAATATCCAGGCCATAAGGATGAGACTGTGAGTCTGTATAGAGGAGATATCCGGGCCATAAGGATGAGACTGTGAGTCTGTATAGAGGAGACATCCGGGCCATAAGGATGAGACTGTGAGTCTGTATAGAGGAGCCATCAGGGCCATAAGGATGAGACTGTGAGTCTGTATTGATGAGACATCCAGGCCATAAGGATGAGACTGTGAGTCTGTATAGAGGAGACATCCGGCCATAAGGATGAGACTGTGAGTCTGTATAGAGGAGATATCCGGGCCATAAGGATGAGACTGTGGGTATGTATACAGGAGACATCCGGCCATAAGGATGAGACTGTGAGTCTGTATAGAAGAGATATCTGGGCTATAAGGATGACACTGTGAGTCTGTATAGAGGAGATATCAGGGCCATAAGGATGAGACTGTGAGTCTGTATTGATGAGACATCCAGGCCATAAGGATGAGACTGTGAGTCTCTATAGAGGAGACATCCGGCCATAAGGATGAGACTGTGAGTCTGTATACAGGAGACATCCGGACATAAGGATGAGACTGTGAGTCTGTATAGAGGAGACATCCGGCCATAAGGATGAGACTGTGAGTCTGTATAGAGGAGACATCCGGCCATAAGGATGAGACTGTGAGTCTGTATAGAGGAGATATCTGGGCCAACGGATGAGTCTGTAAACTGTATAGAGGGACATGCCATAAGGATGAGACTGTGAGTCTGTATAGAGGAGACATCAAGGCCATAAGGATGAGACTGTGAGTCTGTATAGAGGAGATATCTGGGCCAAAGTGAGACCTGTATAGAGGAGACATCTGGGCCATAAGGATGAGACTGTGAGTCTGTATAGAGGAGACATCCGGGCCATAAGGATGAGACTGTGAGTCTGTACAGAGGAGACATCTGGGCCATAAGGATGAGACTGTGAGTCTGTATAGAGGAGACATCCGGGCCATAAGGATGAGACTGTGAGTCTGTATACAGGAGACATCCGGCCATAAGGATGAGACTGTGAGTCTGTACAGAGGACACATCTGGCCATAAGGATGAGACTGTGAGTCTGTATAGAGGAGACATCCAGGCCATAAGGATGAGACTGTGAGTCTGTATAGAGGAGACATCTGGGCCATAAGGATGAGACTGTGAGTCTGTATAGAGGAGACATCAAGGCCATAAGGATGAGACTGTGAGTCTGTATAGAGGAGAATCTGGGCCATAAGGATGAGACTGAGTCTGTATAGAGGAGACATCTGGGCCATAAGGATGAGACTGTGAGTCTGTATAGAGGAGACATCCGGGCCATAAGGATGAGACTGTGGGTCTGTATACAGGAGACATCCGGCCATAAGGATGAGACTGTGAGTCTGTATAGAGGAGACATCCGGCCATAAGGATGAGACTGTGAGTCTGTATAGAAGAGATATCTGGGCCATAAGGATGAGACTGTGAGTCTGTATAGAGGAGATATCCGGGCTATAAGGATGAGACTGTGAGTCTGTATTAATGAGACATCCAGGCCATAAGGATGAGACTGTGAGTCTGTATAGAGGAGACATCCGGCCATAAGGATGAGACTGTGAGTCTGTATAGAGGAGATATCCGGGCCATAAGGATGAGACTGTGAGTCTGTATAGAGGAGACATCCGGGCCATAAGGATGAGACGGTGGGTCTGTATACAGGAGACATCCGGCCATAAGGATGAGACTGTGAGTCTGTATAGAGGAGACATCCGGCCATAAGGATGAGACTGTGAGTCTGTATAGAGGAGACATCCGGCCATAAGGATGAGACTGTGAGTCTGTATAGAGGAGATATCTGGGCCATACGGATGAGACTGTAAGTCTGTATTGATGAGACATCCAGGCCATAAGGATGAGACTGTGAGTCTGTATAGAGGAGACATCCGGACCATAAGGATGAGACTGTGAGTCTGTATTGATGAGACATCCGGGCCATAAAGATGAGACTGTGAGTCTGTATAGAGGAGATATCTGGGCCATACGGATGAGACTGTAAGTCTGTATAGAGGAGACATCCGGCCATAAGGATGAGACTGTGAGTCTGTATGTAGGAGACATCCGGGCCATAAGGATGAGACTGTGGGTCTGTATACAGGAGACATCCGGCCATAAGGATGAGACTGTGAGTCTGTATAGAAGAGATATCTGGGCCATAAGGATGAGACTGTGAGTCTGTATAGAGGAGACATCCGGGCCATAAGGATGAGACTGTGAGTCTGTATTGATGAGACATCCAGGCCATAAGGATGAGACTGTGAGTCTGTATTGATGAGACATCCAGGCCATAAGGATGAGACTGTGAGTCTGTATAGAGGAGACATCAGGCCATAAGGATGAGACTGTGAGTCTGTATAGAGGAGATATCCGGCCAAAAAACTGTGAGTCTGTATAGAGGAGACATCCGGGCCATAAGGATGAGACTGTGGGTCTGTATAGAGGAGATATCTGGGCCATATGGATGAGACTGTAAGTCTGTATAGAGGAGACATCCGGGCCATAAGGATGAGACTGTGGGTCTGTATACAGGAGACATCCGGCCATAAGGATGAGACTGTGAGTCTGTATAGAGGAGACATCTGGGCCATAAGGATGAGACTGTGAGTCTGTATAGAGGAGACATCCGGGCCATAAGGATGAGACTGTGGGTCTGTATAGAGGAGATATCTGGGCCATACGGATGAGACTGTGAGTCTGTATAGATGAGACATCCGGGCCATAAGGATGAGACTGTGAGTCTGTATAGATGAGATATCTGGGCCATAAAGTGAGCTGTGAGTCTGTATAGAAGAGAATCCGGGCCATAAGGATGAGACTGTGAGTCTGTATAGAGGAGATATCCGGGCCATAAGGATGAGACTGTAAGTCTCTATAGAGGAGATATCCGGGTCATAAGGATGAGACTGTGAGTCTGTATAGAAAAATATCCGCGCCATAAGGATGAGACTGTGAGTCTGTATAGAGGAGACATCCGGGCCATAAGGATGAGACTGTGAGTCTGTATAGAGGAGACAACCGGCCATAAGGATGAGACTGTGAGTCTGTATAGAGGAGATATCCGGGCCATAAGGATGAGACTGTGAGTCTGTATAGAGAAATATCCGGGCCATAAGGATGAGACTGTGAGTCTGTATAGAGAAATATCCAGGCCATAAGGATGAGACTGTGAGTCTGTATAGAGAAATATCCAGGCCATAAGGATGAGACTGTGAGTCTGTATAGAGGAGATATCCGGGCCATAAGGATGAGACTGTGAGTCTGTATAGAGGAGACATCCGGGCCATAAGGATGAGACTGTGAGTCTGTATAGAGGAGCCATCAGGGCCATAAGGATGAGACTGTGAGTCTGTATTGATGAGACATCCAGGCCATAAGGATGAGACTGTGAGTCTGTATAGAGGAGACATCCGGCCATAAGGATGAGACTGTGAGTCTGTATAGAGGAGATATCCGGGCCATAAGGATGAGACTGTGGGTATGTATACAGGAGACATCCGGCCATAAGGATGAGACTGTGAGTCTGTATAGAAGAGATATCTGGGCTATAAGGATGACACTGTGAGTCTGTATAGAGGAGATATCAGGGCCATAAGGATGAGACTGTGAGTCTGTATTGATGAGACATCCAGGCCATAAGGATGAGACTGTGAGTCTCTATAGAGGAGACATCCGGCCATAAGGATGAGACTGTGAGTCTGTATACAGGAGACATCCGGACATAAGGATGAGACTGTGAGTCTGTATAGAGGAGACATCCGGCCATAAGGATGAGACTGTGAGTCTGTATAGAGGAGACATCCGGCCATAAGGATGAGACTGTGAGTCTGTATAGAGGAGATATCTGGGCCATACGGATGAGTCTGTAAATCTGTATAGAGGAGACATCCGGGCCATAAGGATGAGACTGTGGGTCTGTATACAGGAGACATCCGGCCATAAGGATGAGACTGTGAGTCTGTATAGAAGAGATATCTGGGCCATAAGGATGAGACTGTGAGTCTGTATAGAGGAGACATCCGGCCATAAGGATGAGACTGTGAGTCTGTATTGATGAGACATCCAGGCCATAAGGATGAGACTGTGAGTCTGTATTGATGAGACATCCAGGCCATAAGGATGAGACTGTGGGTCTGTATAGAGGAGATATCTGGGCCATACGGATGAGACTGTGAGTCTGTATAGAGGAGACATCCGGGCCATAAGGATGAGACTGTGGGTCTGTATACAGGAGACATTCGGGCCATAAGGATGAGACTGTGAGTCTGTATAGAGGAGATATCCGGGCCATAAGGATGAGACTGTGAGTCTGTATAGAGGAGACATCCGGGCCATAAGGATGAGACTGTGGGTCTGTATAGAGGAGATATCTGGGCCATACGGATGAGACTGTAAGTCTGTATAGAGGAGACATCCGGGCCATAAGGATGAGACTGTGGGTCTGTATACAGGAGACATCCGGCCATAAGGATGAGACTGTGAGTCTGTATAGAGGAGACATCCGGGCCATAAGGATGAGACTGTGAGTCTGTATAGAGGAGATATCCGGGCCATAAGGATGAGACTGTGAGTCTGTATAGAGGAGACATCCGGGCCATAAGGATGAGACTGTGAGTCTGTATAGAGGAGACATCCGGGCCATAAGGATGAGACTGTGAGTCTGTATAGAGGAGACATCCGGGCCATAAGGATGAGACTGTGAGTCTGTATAGAGGAGACATCCAGGCCATAAGGATGAGACTGTGAGTCTGTATAGAGGAGACATCCGGGCCATAAGGATGAGACTGTGAGTCTGTATAGAGGAGACATCCGGGCCATAAGGATGAGACTGTGAGTCTGTATAGAGGAGACATCGCCATAGGAGACACGAAAGGCCATAAGGATGAGACTGTGAGTCTGTATAGAGGAGACATCTGGGCCATAAGGATGAGACTGTGAGTCTGTATAGAGGAGATATCTGGGCCATAAGGATGAGACTGTGAGTCTGTACAGAGGAGACATCTGGGCCATAAGGATGAGACTGTGAGTCTGTATAGAGGAGACATCTGGGCCATAAGGATGAGACTGTGAGTCTGTATAGAGGAGATATCAGGGCCATAAGGATGAGACTGTGAGTCTGTATAGAGGAGAATCGGGCCAAAGGATGAGACTGTGAGTCTGTATAGAGGAGACATCTGGGCCATAAGGATGAGACTGTGAGTCTGTATAGAGGAGACATCCGGCCATAAGGATGAGACTGTGAGTCTGTATAGAGGAGACATCCGGGCCATAAGGATGAGACTGTGAGTCTGTATAGAGGAGACATCCGGGCCATAAGGATGAGACTGTGAGTCTGTATAGAGGAGATATCTGGGCCATAAGGATGAGACTGTGAGTCTGTATAGAGGAGATATGGGCCAAAGGAGAGACGACCTGGGCCATAAGGATGAGACTGTGAGTCTGTATAGAGGAGACATCCGGGCCATAAGGATGAGACTGTGGGTCTGTATAGAGGAGACATCCGGCCATAAGGATGAGACTGTGAGTCTGTATAGAGGGAGGCGGAGAGACTGTGAGTCTGTATAGAAGAGATATCTGGGCCATAAGGATGAGATGTGAGCGTAGAGGAGAATCCGGGCTATAGGATGAGACTGTGAGTCTGAGGAGATATCTGGGCCATAAGGATGAGACTGTGAGTCTGTATAGAGGAGACATCCGGGCCATAAGGATGAGACTGTGAGTCTGTATAGAGGAGACATCCGGGCCATAAGGATGAGACTGTGAGTCTGTATAGAGGAGACATCCGGCCATAAGGATGAGACTGTGAGTCTGTATAGAGGAGAATCGGCTGGTGAGACTGTGAGTCTGTATAGAGGAGATATCTGGGCCATACGGATGAGACTGTGAGTCTGTATTGATGAGACATCCAGGCCATAAGGATGAGACTGTGAGTCTGTATAGAGGAGACATCCGGGCCATAAGGATGAGACTGTGAGTCTGTATAGAAGAGATATCCGGGCCATAAGGATGAGACTGTGAGTCTGTATAGAGGAGATATCTGGGCCATACGGATGAGACTGTAAGTCTGTATAGGGAGACATCCCCTAAGGATGAGACTGTGAGTCTGTATGGAGGAGACATCCGGGCCATAAGGATGAGACTGTGGGTCTGTATACAGGAGATATCTGGGCCATAAGGATGAGACTGTGAGTCTGTATAGAGGAGATATCTGGGCCATAAGGATGAGACTGTGAGTCTGTACAGAGGAGACATCCGGGCCATAAGGATGAGACTGTGAGTCTGTATTGATGAGACATCCGGGCCATAAGGATGAGACTGTGAGTCTGTATAGATGAGATATCCAGGCCATAAGGATGAGACTGTGATTCTGTATAGAGGAGACATTAGGCCATAAGGATGAGACTGTGAGTCTGTATAGAGGAGATATCCGGGCCATAAGGATGAGACTGTGAGTCTGTATAGAGGAGACATCCGGGCCATAAGGATGAGACTGTGGGTCTGTATAGAGGAGATATCTGGGCCATATGGATGAGACTGTAAGTCTGTATAGAGGAGACATCCGGGCCAAAGGATGAGCTCTGTATACAGGAGACATCCGGCCATAAGGATGAGACTGTGAGTCTGTATAGAGGAGACATCCGGGCCATAAGGATGAGACTGTGAGTCTGTATAGAGGAGACATCCGGGCCATAAGGATGAGACTGTGGGTCTGTATAGAGGAGATATCTGGGCCATACGGATGAGACTGTGAGTCTGTATAGATGAGACATCCGGGCCATAAGGATGAGACTGTGAGTCTGTATAGATGAGATACGGGCCATAAGGATGAGACTGTGAGCGAGAGAGATATCCGGGCCATAAGGATGAGACTGTGAGTCTGTATAGAGGAGATATCCGGGCCATAAGGATGAGACTGTGAGTCTGTATAGAGGAGATATCCAGGTCATAAGGATGAGACTGTGAGTCTGTATAGAGAGATATCCGGGCCATAAGGATGAGACTGTGAGTCTGTATAGAGGAGACATCCGGGCCATAAGGATGAGACTGTGAGTCTGTATAGAGGAGACAACCGGCCATAAGGATGAGACTGTGAGTCTGTATAGAGGAGATATCCGGGCCATAAGGATGAGACTGTGAGTCTGTATAGAGAAATATCCGGGCCATAAGGATGAGACTGTGAGTCTGTATAGAGAAATATCCAGGCCATAAGGATGAGACTGTGAGTCTGTATAGAGAAATATCCAGGCCATAAGGATGAGACTGTGAGTCTGTATAGAGGAGATATCCGGGCCATAAGGATGAGACTGTGAGTCTGTATAGAGGAGACATCCGGGCCATAAGGATGAGACTGTGAGTCTGTATAGAGGAGCCATCAGGGCCATAAGGATGAGACTGTGAGTCTGTATTGATGAGACATCCAGGCCATAAGGATGAGACTGTGAGTCTGTATAGAGGAGACATCCGGCCATAAGGATGAGACTGTGAGTCTGTATAGAGGAGATATCCGGGCCATAAGGATGAGACTGTGGGTATGTATACAGGAGACATCCGGCCATAAGGATGAGACTGTGAGTCTGTATAGAAGAGATATCTGGGCTATAAGGATGACACTGTGAGTCTGTATAGAGGAGATATCAGGGCCATAAGGATGAGACTGTGAGTCTGTATTGATGAGACATCCAGGCCATAAGGATGAGACTGTGAGTCTCTATAGAGGAGACATCCGGCCATAAGGCGGATGAGACTGTGAGTCTGTATAGAGGAGACATCCGGCCATAAGGATGAGACTGTGAGTCTGTATAGAGGAGACATCCGGCCATAAGGATGAGACTGTGAGTCTGTATAGAGGAGACATCGGGCCATAAGGATGAGACTGTGAGTCTGTATAGAGGAGACATCCGGGCCATAAGGATGAGACTGTGAGTCTGTATAGAGGAGAGATCCCATAGGGGCTGGGCCATAAGGATGAGACTGTGAGTCTGTATAGAGGAGACATCCGGCCATAAGGATGAGACTGTGAGTCTGATAGATGAGACATCCAGGCCATAAGGATGAGACTGTGAGTCTGTATTGATGAGACATCCAGGCCATAAGGATGAGACTGTGAGTCTGTATAGAGGAGACATCAGGCCATAAGGATGAGACTGTGAGTCTGTATAGAGGAGATATCCGGGCCATAAGGATGAGACTGTGAGTCTGTATAGAGGAGACATCCGGGCCATAAGGATGAGACTGTGGGTCTGTATAGAGGAGATATCTGGGCCATACGGATGAGACTGTAAGTCTGTATAGAGGAGACATCCGGGCCATAAGGATGAGACTGTGGGTCTGTATACAGGAGACATCCGGCCATAAGGATGAGACTGTGAGTCTGTATAGAGGAGACATCCGGCCATAAGGATGAGACTGTGAGTCTGTATAGAGGAGACATCCGGGCCATAAGGATGAGACTGTGAGTCTGTATAGAGGAGACATCCGGGCCATAAGGATGAGACTGTGAGTCTGTATAGAGGAGACATCTGGGCCATAAGGATGAGACTGTGAGTCTGTATAGAGGAGACATCGGGCCATAAGGATGAGACTGTGAGTCTGTATAGAGGAGACATCCGGGCCATAAGGATGAGACTGTGAGTCTGTATAGAGGAGATATCTGGGCCAAGGATGAGATGTGTCTTGAGGATCCGCCATAAGGATGAGACTGTGAGTCTGTATAGAGGAGACATCCGGGCCATAAGGATGAGACTGTGGGTCTGTATAGAGGAGACATCCGGCCATAAGGATGAGACTGTGAGTCTGTATAGAGGAGACATCCGGGCCATAAGGATGAGACTGTGAGTCTGTATAGAGGAGATATCTGGGCCATAAGGATGAGACTGTGAGTCTGTATAGAGGAGACATCCGGGCCATAAGGATGAGACTGTGAGTCTGTATAGAGGAGACATCCGGGCCATAAGGATGAGACTGTGAGTCTGTATAGAGGAGACATCCGGGCCATAAGGATGAGACTGTGAGTCTGTATAGAGGAGCACGCCATAAGGATGAGACTGTGAGTCTGTATAGAGGAGACATCCAGGCCATAAGGATGAGACTGTGAGTCTGTATAGAGGAGACATCCGGCCATAAGGGCGATGAGACTGTGAGTCTGTATAGAGGAGATATCTGGGCCATAAGGATGAGACTGTGAGTCTGTATAGAGGAGACATCCGGGCCATAAGGATGAGACTGTGAGTCTGTATAGAGGAGACATCCGGGCCATAAGGATGAGACTGTGAGTCTGTATAGAGGAGACATCCGGGCCATAAGGATGAGACTGTGAGTCTGTATAGAGGAGATATCCGGGCCATAAGGATGAGACTGTGAGTCTGTATAGAGGAGACATCCGGGCCATAAGGATGAGATGAGAGACGGGTGGCTGTGAGCTGTAAGAGGAGACATCCGGCCATAAGGATGAGACTGTGAGTCTGTATAGAGGAGACATCCGGCCATAAGGATGAGACTGTGGCTGATAGCAGGAAGAGAGGAGACATCCGGCCATAAGATGAGACTGTGAGTCTGTATAGAGGAGACATCCGGGCCATAAGGATGAGACTGTGAGTCTGTATAGAGGAGACATCCGGGCCATAAGGATGAGACTGTGAGTCTGTATAGAGGAGACATCCGGGCCATAAGGATGAGACTGTGAGTCTGTATAGAGGAGACATCCGGGCCATAAGGATGAGACTGTGAGTCTGTATAGAGGAGACATCCGGGCCATAAGGATGAGACTGTGAGTCTGTATAGAGGAGACATCCGGGCCATAAGGATGAGACTGTGAGTCTGTATAGAGGAGACATCCGGGCCATAAGGATGAGACTGTGAGTCTGTATAGAGGAGACATCCCCCATAAGGATGAGACTGTGAGTCTGTATAGAGGAGATCAGGGCCATAAGGATGAGACTGTGAGTCTGTATTGATGGAGACATCCAGGCCATAAGGATGAGACTGTGAGTCTGTATAAGCTGTATAGAGGAGACATCCGGGCCATAAGGATGAGACTGTGAGTCTGTATAGAGGAGATATCCGGGCCATAAGGATGAGACTGTGGGTCTGTATAGAGGAGACATCCGGCCATAAGGATGAGACTGTGAGTCTGTATAGAAGAGATATCTGGGCCATAAGGATGAGACTGTGAGTCTGTATAGAGGAGATATCAGGGCCATAAGGATGAGACTGTGAGTCTGTATTGATGAGACATCCAGGCCATAAGGATGAGACTGTGAGTCTGTATAGAGGAGACATCCGGCCATAAGGATGAGACTGTGAGTCTGTATAGAGGAGACATCCGGGCCATAAGGATGAGACTGTGAGTCTGTATAGAGGAGACATCCGGGCCATAAGGATGAGACTGTGAGTCTGTATAGAGGAGAATCGGGCCATAAGGATGAGACTGTGAGTCTGTATAGAGGAGATATCTGGGCCATACGGATGAGTCTGTGAGTCTGTATAGAGGAGACATCCGGGCCATAAGGATGAGACTGTGGGTCTGTATACAGGAGACATCCGGCCATAAGGATGAGACTGTGAGTCTGTATAGAGGAGATATCTGGGCCATAAGGATGAGACTGTGAGTCTGTATAGAGGAGACATCCGGGCCATAAGGATGAGACTGTGAGTCTGTATTGATGAGACATCCAGGCCATAAGGATGAGACTGTGAGTCTGTATTGATGAGACATCCAGGCCATAAGGATGAGACTGTGAGTCTGTATAGAGGAGACATCAGGCCATAAGGATGAGACTGTGAGTCTGTATAAGGAGACATCGGGCCATAAGGATGAGACTGTGAGTCTGTATAGAGGAGATATCCGGGCCATAAGGATGAGACTGTGGGTCTGTATAGAGGAGATATCTGGGCCATACGGATGAGACTGTAAGTCTGTATAGAGGAGACATCCGGGCCATAAGGATGAGACTGTGGGTCTGTATACAGGAGACATCCGGCCATAAGGATGAGACTGTGAGTCTGTATAGAGGAGACATCCGGGCCATAAGGATGAGACTGTGAGTCTGTATAGAGGAGACATCCGGGCCATAAGGATGAGACTGTGGGTCTGTATAGAGGAGATATCTGGGCCATACGGATGAGACTGTAAGTCTGTATAGAGGAGACATCCGGGCCATAAGGATGAGACTGTGGGTCTGTATAAGGAGACATCCGGCCATAAGGATGAGACTGTGGGTCTGTATAGAGGAGATATCTGGGCCATAAGGATGAGACTGTAAGTCTGTATAGAGGAGACATCCGGGCCATAAGGATGAGACTGTGGGTCTGTATAGAGGAGAATCCGGCAGGATGAGACGGAGTCTGTAGGAGGGGAGAGGGGATCCGGGCCATAAGGATGAGACTGTGAGTCTGTATAGAGGAGATATCCGGGCCATAAGGATGAGACTGTGAGTCTGTATAGAGGAGATATCCGGGCCATAAGGATGAGACTGTGAGTCTGTATAGAGGAGACATCCGGGCCATAAGGATGAGACTGTGAGTCTGTATAGAGGAGACATCGGGCCATAAGGATGAGACTGTGAGTCTGTATAGAGGAGACATCCGGGCCATAAGGATGAGACTGTGAGTCTGTATAGAGGAGACATCCGGCCATAAGGATGAGACTGTGAGTCTGTATAGAGGAGATATCCGGGCCATAAGGATGAGACTGTGAGTCTGTATAGAGGAGACATCCGGGCCATAAGGATGAGACTGTGAGTCTGTATAGAGGAGATATCCGGGCCATAAGGATGAGACTGTGAGTCTGTATAGAGGGACACGGGCGGGCGGGGAGACATCAGGCCATAAGGATGAGACTGTGAGTCTGTATAGAGGAGACATCCGGGCCATAAGGATGAGACTGTGAGTCTGTATAGAGGAGATATCCGGGCCATAAGGATGAGACTGTGAGTCTGTATAGAGGAGACATCCGGGCCATAAGGATGAGACTGTGAGTCTGTATAGAGGAGACATCCGGGCCATAAGGATGAGACTGTGAGTCTGTATAGAGGAGACATCCGGGCCATAAGGATGAGACTGTGAGTCTGTATAGAGGAGATATCCGGGCCATAAGGATGAGACTGTGAGTCTGTATAGAGGAGACATCCCGGGCCATAAGGATGAGACTGTGAGTCTGTATAGAGGAGATATCTGGGCCATAAGGATGAGACTGTGAGTCTGTATAGAGGAGACATCCAGGCCATAAGGATGAGACTGTGAGTCTGTACAGAGGAGACATCCGGGCCATAAGGATGAGACTGTGAGTCTGTATAGAGGAGACATCTGGGCCATAAGGATGAGACTGTGAGTCTGTATAGAGGAGACATCGGGCCATAAGGATGAGACTGTGAGTCTGTATAGAGGAGAATCGGGCCATAAGGATGAGACTGTGAGTCTGTATAGAGGAGATATCTGGGCCATAAGGATGAGACTGTGAGTCTGTATAGAGGAGACATCCGGGCCATAAGGATGAGACTGTGAGTCTGTATAGAGGAGATATCTGGGCCATAAGGATGAGACTGTGAGTCTGTACAGAGGAGACATCTGGGCCATAAGGATGAGACTGTGAGTCTGTATAGAGGAGACATCCAGGCCATAAGGATGAGACTGTGAGTCTGTACAGAGGAGACATCTGGGCCATAAGGATGAGACTGTGAGTCTGTATAGAGGAGACATCTAGGCCATAAGGATGAGACTGTGAGTCTGTACAGAGGAGACATCTAGGCCATAAGGATGAGACTGTGAGTCTGTATAGAGGAGATATCTGGGCCATAAGGATGAGACTGTGAGTCTGTATAGAGGAGACATCTGGGCCATAAGGATGAGACTGTGAGTCTGTATAGAGGAGATATCTGGGCCATAAGGATGAGACTGTGAGTCTGTACAGAGGAGACATCTGGGCCATAAGGATGAGACTGTGAGTCTGTATAGAGGAGACATCCGGGCCATAAGGATGAGACTGTGAGTCTGTATACAGGAGACATCCGGCCATAAGGATGAGACTGTGAGTCTGTATAGAGGAGCAATAAGGATGAGACTGTGAGTCTGTATAGAGGAGACATGCAGGAGAGACGGAGCGTATAGGGGCGGCCATAAGGATGAGACTGTGAGTCTGTATAGAGGAGACATCTGGGCCATAAGGATGAGACTGTGAGTCTGTATAGAGGAGACATCCAGGCCATAAGGATGAGACTGTGAGTCTGTACAGAGGAGACATCTGGGCCATAAGGATGAGACTGTGAGTCTGTATAGAGGAGACATCTGGGCCATAAGGATGAGACTGTGAGTCTGTATAGAGGAGACATCCGGGCCATAAGGATGAGACTGTGAGTCTGTATAGAGGAGATATCTGGGCCATAAGGATGAGACTGAGCTGTATAGAGGAAACCAGGATGAGACTGTGAGTCTGTATAGAGGAGACATCTGGGCCATAAGGATGAGACTGTGAGTCTGTATAGAGGAGACATCCGGGCCATAAGGATGAGACTGTGGGTCTGTATAGAGGAGACATCCGGGCCATAAGGATGAGACTGTGAGTCTGTATAGAGGAGACATCCGGCCATAAGGATGAGACTGTGAGTCTGTATAGAGGAGATATCTGGGCCATAAGGATGAGACTGTGAGTCTGTATAGAGGAGACATCCGGGCCATAAGGATGAGACTGTGAGTCTGTATAGAGGAGAATCCGGGCCATAAGGATGAGACTGTGAGTCTGTATTGATGAGACATCCAGGCCATAAGGATGAGACTGTGAGTCTGTATAGAGGAGACATCCGGCCATAAGGATGAGACTGTGAGTCTGTATAGAGGAGATATCCGGGCCATAAGGATGAGACTGTGAGTCTGTATAGAGGAGACATCTGGGCCATAAGGATGAGACTGTGGGTCTGTATACAGGAGACATCCGGCCATAAGGATGAGACTGTGAGTCTGTATAGAGGAGACATCCGGGCCATAAGGATGAGACTGTGAGTCTGTATAGAGGAGACATCAGGCCATAAGGATGAGACTGTGAGTCTGTATAGAGGAGATATCTGGGCCATACGGATGAGACTGTAAGTCTGTATAGATGAGACATCCAGGCCATAAGGATGAGACTGTGAGTCTGTATAGAGGAGACATCCGGCCATAAGGATGAGACTGTGAGTCTGTATAAGAGACATCGGCCATAAGGATGAGACTGTGAGTCTGTATTAGATGAGACATCCGGGCCATAAGGATGAGACTGTGAGTCTGTATAGAGGAGATATCTGGGCCATACGGATGAGACTGTAAGTCTGTATAGAGGAGATATCCGGCCATAAGGATGAGACTGTGAGTCTGTATAGAGGAGACATCCGGGCCATAAGGATGAGACTGTGGGTCTGTATACAGGAGACATCGGGCCATAAGGATGAGACTGTGAGTCTGTATAGAAGAGATATCTGGGCCATAAGGATGAGACTGTGGGTCTGTATAGAGGAGATATCTGGGCCATACGGATGAGACTGTAAGCGATAGAGGAGACCGGGAAAGGAGAGACGTGAGTCTGTATAGAGGAGACATCGGGCCATAAGGATGAGACTGTGAGTCTGTATAGAGGAGATATCTGGGCCATAAGGATGAGACTGTGAGTCTGTATAGAGGAGACATCCGAGCCATAAGAGAGAAGGATGAGACTGTGAGTCTGTACAGATGAGACATCCAGGCCATAAGGATGAGACTGTGAGTCTGTATTGATGAGACATCCGGGCCATAAGGATGAGACTGTGAGTCTGTATAGCCGGAGACATCTGGCCATAAGGATGAGACTGTGAGTCTGTATAGAGGAGACATCCGGGTCATAAGGATGAGACTGTGAGTCTGTATAGAAGAGATATCTGGGCCATAAGGATGAGACTGTGAGTCTGTATAGAGGAGATATCTGGGCCATACGGATGAGACTGTAAGTCTGTATAGAGGAGACATCCGGCCATAAGGATGAGACTGTGAGTCTGTATAGAGGAGACATCCGGGCCATAAGGATGAGACTGTGGGTCTGTATACAGGAGACATCCGGCCATAAGGATGAGACTGTGAGTCTGTATAGAAGAGATATCTGGGCCATAAGGATGAGACTGTGGGTCTGTATAGAGGAGATATCTGGGCCATACGGATGAGACTGTAAGTCTGTATAGAGGAGACATCCGGGCCATAAGGATGAGACTGTGAGTCTGTATAGAAGAGATATCTGGGCCATAAGGATGAGACTGTGAGTCTGTATAGAGGAGACATCCAGCCATAAAGATGAGACTGTGAGTCTGTACTGATGAGACATCCAGGCCATAAGGATGAGACTGTGAGTCTGTATTGATGAGACATCCGGGCCATAAGGATGAGACTGTGAGTCTGTATAGCGGAGACATCTGGCCATAAGGATGAGACTGTGAGTCTGTATAGAGGAGACATTCGGCCATAAGGATGAGACTGTGAATCTGTATAGAGGAGACATCCGGGTCATAAGGATGAGACTGTGAGTCTGTATAGAAGAGATATCCGGGCCATAAGGATGAGACTGTGAGTCTGTATAGAGGAGACATCCGGGCCATAAGGATGAGACTGTGAGTCTGTATAGAGGAGACAACCGGCCATAAGGATGAGACTGTGAGTCTGTATAGAGGAGACATCCGGCCATAAGGATGAGACTGTGAGTCTGTATAGAGGAGATATCCAGGCCTTAAGGATGAGACGGAGTCTGTATAGAGGAGACATCCGGGCCATAAGGATGAGACTGTGAGTCTGTATAGAGGAGATATCCGGGCCATAAGGATGAGACTGTGAGTCTGTATAGAGGAGATATCTGGGCCATAAGGATGAGACTGTGAGTCTGTATAGAGGAGACATCCGGGCCATAAGGATGAGACTGTGAGTCTGTATAGAGGAGACATCCGGGCCATAAGGATGAGACTGTGAGTCTGTATAGAGGAGACATCCGCCATAAGGATGAGACTGTGAGTCTGTATAGAGGAGACAACCAGGCCATAAGGATGAGACTGTTAGTCTGTACAGAGGAGACATCTGGGCCATAAGGATGAGACTGTGAGTCTGTATAGAGGAGATATCCGGGCCATAAGGATGAGACTGTGAGTCTGTATAGAGGAGACATCTGGGCCATAAGGATGAGACCGCCTGTCTATGTATACACCTTATTATTCTCCTTATATATAATGTACAGTGCTGGCCAAAAGTATTGGCACCCCTGCAATTCTGTCAGATAATACTCAATTTCTTCCAGAAAATGATTGCAATCACAAATGCTTTGGTAATAAGATCTTCATTTATTTTGCTTGTAATGAAAAAACACAAAAGAGAATGAAAAAAAAGTCAAATCATTGATCATTTTACACAACACTCCAAAAATGGGCCGGACAAAAGTATTGGCACCCTCAGCCTAATACTTGGTAGCACAACCTTTAGACAAAATAACTGCGAACAACCACTTCTGGTAACCATCAATGAGTTTCTTCCAATGCTCTGCTGGAATTTCTCCAGGTCCCTGAGATGTGAAGGGCGCCTTCTCCAAACTGCCATTGTGAGATCTCTCCTTGGGTGTTCTATGGGATTCAGGTCTGGACTCATTGCTGCCACTTTACAAGTCTCCAGGGCTTTCTCTCAAACCATTTTCTAGGGCTTTTTGAAGTGTGTTTTGGGTCATTGTCCTGCTGGAAGACTCATGACCTCTGAGGGAGACCCAGCTTTCTCACACTGGGCCCTACATTATGCTGCAGACTTCATAATGCCATGCACACGGTCAAGCAGTCCAGTGCCAGAGGCAGCAAAGCAACCCCAAAACATCAGGGAACCTCCGCCATGTTTGACTGTAGGGACTGTGTTCTTTTCTTTGAAGGCCTCTTTTTTTTCCTGTAAACTCTATGTTGATGCCTTTTCCCAAAAAGCTCTACTTTTTTCTCATCTGACCAGAGAACATTCTTCCAAAAAGTTTTTGGCTTTCTCAGGTAAGTTTTGGCTTTTTTATGTCTCTGGGTCAGAAGTGGGGTCTTCCTGGGTATCCTACCATAGAGTCCCTTTTCATTCAGACGCCGACGGATAGTACGGGTTGACACTGTTGTACCCTCGGACTGCAGGGCAGCTAGAACTTGTTTGGATGTAAGTCGAGGTTCTTTAGCCACCATCCGCACAATCTTTCGTTGAAATCTCTCGTCAATTTTTCTTTTCCTTCCACATCTAGGGAGGTTAGCCACAGTGCCATGGGCTTTACACTTCTTGATGACACTGCGCACGGTAGACACAGGAACATTCAGGTCTTTGGAGATGGATTTGTAGCCTTGAGATTGCTCATGCTTCCTCACAATTTTGCTTCTCAAGTCCTCAGACAGTTCTTTGGTCTTCTTTCTTTTCTCCATGCTCAATGTGGTACACACAAGGACACAGGACAGAGGTTGAGTCAACTTTAATCCATTTCAACTGGCTGCAAGTGTGATTTAGTTATTGCCACCACCTGTTATGTGCCACAGGGAAGTAACAGGTGCTGTGAATTACACAAATTAGAGAAGCATCACATGATTTTTCAAAGGGTGCCAATACTTTTGTCCACCCCCTTTTTTATGTTTGGTGTGGAATTATATCCAATTTGGCTTTTTGACAATTCTTTTTGTGGTTTTCCATTGAAGACAAATTAAATGACGATATTATTACCAAAGCATTTGTGATTGCAATCATTTTCTGGAAGAAATTGAGTATTATCTGACAGAATTGCAGGGGTGCCAATACTTTTGGCCAGCACTGTATATACCTCACACCTTATATATATTATATCCACCTCACCCCATATATATTATATACACCTCATTATCCCCCTATATATAATGTATATACCTCTCTATACCCCTCACACGGCTCCCATACAACATACAGTATCAGTATCATGTACAGTACATCTCTCATATTTGCTGCTCGTCTGTACAGATATCATGTATAAAACATAAACCCCGCCAGTGAACATTTCATGTCCCCACCAGGGGGCAGCAGTGCCCCATCTAATTCCCATATAACAGTACAGAGACTATGAGATAATTCACACTGAGGTACAGGACTAAGCACCAACATGTCACACACATCATGTCTACGTCCAGGGCTGCAGACCAGACTGTTATATCTGTAGATGAGTATCGGGATCCACCACTTCTCAAGCACTGAGCACACTGGAGTCTTTGTGGAGATTCCTTCTCTTATATTACACATGGTGGGCAGTAATATCCCGCACCCTGACATCTGCCCCTGCCCTATAACACTCATTATAGGAGGTTGTCCTCTGAACATCCCAGGATCTCCGGATGCACCGCCAGGGTCACCTATTCTCAGGCACAGGATTAGCTCAACACATGGGCAGTGATGTCATAAAGTATCTACAACATGGATGTCACCTACAGCCTTATATATCTTGTGTGAGAAGATGGACAGATGGCAGAAACGGAGTGAAGGGGCTGAAAGAATGTCTGAAGGATCTAAATAGAAGAGTGGACGAGCCTCAGCTCATAGACCAACCTGGACCACAGACAGGAATCCAAGTACAACGTGGTAAGAAGCGAAGTAACCAGAGAGCTGATGATGTAACCAGAGAACTGATGATGTAACCAGAGAGCTGATGATGTAACCAGAGAGCTGATGATGTCACTAGACAGCTGATGATGTAACCAGACTTCTGATGACGTAACCAGACTTCTGATGACATAACCAAACATCCGATGACATAACCAGACTTCTGATGGTGTAACCAGAGAACTGATGATGTAACCAGAGAGCTGATGATGTAACCAGAGAACTGATGATGTAACCAGAGAGCTGATGATGTAACCAGAGAACTGATGATGTAACCAGAGAGCTGATGATGTAACCAGAGAATTGATGATGTAACCAGAGAGCTGATGATGTCACTAGACAGCTGATGATGTAACCAGACTTCTGATGGTGTAACCAGAGAACTGATGATGTAACCAGAGAGCTGATTGTGTAACAAGACAGCTGATGATGTATCCAAACATCCGATGACGTACCCAGACTTCTAATGGTGTAACCAGACAACCAATGATGTAACCAGACACCCGATGACATCAGAACAGAGCACGATCTCAGGCTGACATGTAAAATGCAGAGTATACCCCATCCCTGACACACCGGACAGAGGGTATAGATAGAGGCTTCTGGGCCCAGGTGTAAAAGCACCAGCTCCCTACCTTCCCCATGTAACATCTCTTCCTGCCAGCCATACACACCCCTCAGCTGCCACACCAAGTTACCTGTTTGCCCCTATAGCCAGTGAGTGGGGTAATTTGGGATCTGGGTGCAGTAAAAGAGTTACTGTGTGTATGCCTGGTGGTCTATAGCCGTAAATGTGTTATTGTCAGTGTAGTGCCCCTCTGTCACCCTTGGCCCACTCTCTCCACAATGTAGCCGTAGATTGTGTAGTGAACTATGTAGTCGGGCGATGTGCCAGCCAGAAGACACACTCTGACACAGTTGTCGCAATGGAAGAATTGTTTACTTGAGCAAGTTCAGACGCACATCAGCTAAAGAGCAGCAGAAATCAGTCCTGTGGTCTGTCAGTGGAAGAGTCTCTGAATGTCCATTTACCACGAACTGCACGTAGTCACTTAGTGATACTCACAGACATGGCTGTCCAATACTTCCTGCGACTAGTGATTCTGCAAAACGACATTGAGAATGTGGGGCTCAGTTATGTCCTTGTGGATCAGCTAGTAGATGGAAACCCATGGCAGGCATTCCGTCCGAGGTAGAGGGAGACCCACGGCAGGCACACAGTCCAATGTAGGAACACCCATGGAAGCTGGCATGCTGGCCAAGGTAGAGAGAGACCCATGGAAGATGCCATGGCCAAGGTAGAGAGACCTATGGAAGGCATGGTGGCTGAGGTAGAGAAAGACCTATGGAAGAATTTGGCAAAGTTAGACCTCTGAAAGGTGCGCTGGCCGAGGTAGACGGGTCCAAGGAAGGTGCATTGGCTGAGGTAGAGAGACCCATGGATAGCATACTGGCCGATCAGTCTGTTGATGACACATATAGGCTGCACATCAGAGGACGGCTGGGATATGACAATACATAACACCACCGGACCAAAACTGCAGGAAGTGGTGCACAGAAACCCCTATGTATAGAGTATCCATGCCACTGCATAGACCCAGTGTAAGGTCCTAGACAACGCAGGGTCGCACTGCGCAGTGTGTCACTAAATGCCATCCGCTGTACAATACCCAGCCAGTACAAAGGTTCTGTGCTCTCGAAATTATCTAAGGAGAGACGAGACCTCGTCACCAAATACAAAGACAGCTTAAGAGTAGCCGTTCTATGGAGGTATCCATGGTGAGTAATAAACAATCAGACAAAGTGTGATAAATCACCACATTTTAATGCAGAAATGGACAGATACAGATGACACCATTATAATAAAGTGGCATGGGGGACAATCAGAGAACTTACCATCAAAGTTGCCCAGCTAGATATGGCTACCAGGTTAAAGTGGTACGTAGGCTCTAAGGTTGGTGCTACCACCTTACATCAGGATCTTTGGTGGTTTAGGACAGAGATAGAGCACAGTGGAAGGGTTAATGCTACATACCTAGGGTCTCGCGTTGACTGTAACACTTGGTATTGATCAGACAGATGAGGGCATAGAGAGGATTATGCAGCTGTAACTGAATGGCTGCACAGTTCTCTCTATGATCGG
Source organism: Leptodactylus fallax (assembly GCA_947044405.1). NCBI lineage: Eukaryota > Metazoa > Chordata > Amphibia > Anura > Leptodactylidae > Leptodactylus > Leptodactylus fallax. The sequence continues at coordinate 661,804 of CAMRHE010000395.1, forward strand.
GCAGTGCAATTCAGGAGCAGACAGTGGTAAGTTTGATAAGGTGGTATTTGGGCCCCCCAGGTTTAATGGCCCAGACCAATGTGCCCCCTATACTGGTTTTGAGAGCTTCAACAGGAACTATGAAACTTGGAAGAATATGCAAAGACCTGCGTTGTAGTACCTGGAGACCTTGGCCCTGCCTGAGGACATGATGGTGGATCCCACCTGTGGGCAGCCCTGTAACAGGCAGCCGGGCTGTATCAGCACCAATGAGGGTTCCGCTGACACGTGAAGAGTCTGTCGGACCCTGCCGTGTGTAAGTGAATCCTCTCCGGTGGGTTCTTTCTTCTGGAGGATTACTTTTCCCTATTCTGGGCACGTCGCCCGCCATCTCAACTTCACGCTGATTCTCAGAGCTGGAATTCCAGGAAAACACATGGAAAAGCTGAAAATTCTGATGTTGTGTAATGGTGGATGAGGACCGCGGCCAGTCACCGGAATCTCCCCACATCCAGCTCAGAGACCAGAGCGTCACCAGGAACTGATAACGTAACGCTGGACTGTACATCGGGGAAAATGAGTCATGGTCTGTGGGAAAAAGATTTTGTGAGATGGTGTGAACGCGGGCCAAGTAGTCTCCTACGTGTGATATAGAAAGGACTCAATGATTATCTACACAAGATAAGACATGAAAGACGTCTTATATATAGCTGATAAGTGGTCCTGGCTTATGAGGGTATATGGCACCCCATCCTCCTGGATACCATCAGTATGGTGACAGTATATAGAAGAGACTTATAGTGATCCTCATCCTTCTGTATACAATCAGTATATAGAGGAGACGTATACTCATCCTCATCCTCCTGTATACGATCAGTCCGGTGACAGTATATAGAGGAGACGTATAGTGATCCTCATCCTCCCGTATACAATCAGTCTGGTGACAGTATATACAGGAGACGTACAGTGATCCTCATCCTTCTGTCTCAGCCGTCTAGTGTTGATCATTCTCAGGTCATGTTGGGGCCCCTGTGCTGTCCTGTGTCAGTTCTAGGCCCCGGGGCCCCTTCTCCTCCTATATAAATAGCTCTGGTTTTCGCTGAATGTTTGGGTTGGGATCTTAACATTTTAACAATGACGCCTTTAAGACTTTCTCGCTGGCCCCTTGTCGGCGGCCGCTGACGTCTCAGGTTACCTAAACCACCAGAAGGGAGAGTCTGCGGGTGTCAGGAAGCAGAGGCCGGCCGGCATGACTGGGGCGTATTGTGCAGGGAAACCACAGTGTAGGCCGGAGATTAGGAAGTGAACGCGCCGGCGTCATGGCCATTATTTTTATTTTGCGTCATTTTCTACTTGTTTCGGTTTTTGTTTTTTTTAAAAATATTTTTGTGTCCTATAAAAAAGTTTATGGGAAAAACTCCAGAAAATCCAGAACAGGCTGCGCGCAAATAAAAACGCTGCCAGAACGCTGCGGGGCAGATTTATTACAATAGTCTAAAAGCAAAACTGTCTTAGTTACCAATAGCAACCAACCACAGCACATAGCAACTGATCACAGCACATAGCAACCAACCACAGGAGCAGAATGCATAATGAAAGCTGTGCTGTGATTGGTTGCTGTGTGCTGTGATTGGTTGCTATGTGCGGTAATCGGTCGCTATGAGCTGTGAACGGTCGCTATATGCTGTGATTGGTTGCTATGAGCTGTGATTGGTTGCTATGAGCTGTGATCAGTCGCTATGTGCGGTGATTGGTTGCTATGGGAAGCTAATGCAGCTCCATCATGAGGTGCTGTCACGAGAGCACAGGGTGGAGATGACAACCACAGAGGAAAACGTCCCACCATTATCTCCTCCATCCCCCGAGACTCCTGACATGACCGAATGACAAATATCAAGCACATCTGTAAGATCAGGGTTGCAGTCTGGGCTGCTCGTCCTCCGGAGCTGACCTTCATTAACTTCCCCATATACAGCACAGAGCAGAAGTGCATAGCTCCCAACCTTCCCGCATCTGGCGGGACAGTCCCGATATCACACTGCTGTCCCGCGGTCCCGCATAGCTTACAGTTTGTCCCGCTATGCCCCTGAAGTGTTTCGCTATTAACAAACTTTATTAGGGTCGGGTAAAGGCTAAATGGTAGATGCTACATCCTAGTGGCTAAAGGACCTTTGATGACGTCATGACCATGTGATCAGACTCTTGTGTGGACGGAGCTATTCAGGATACTGCTGGACAGTGTGATGTTACACAGAGGAAGCTGCTGGGAACAGAGAGTGATCTAAGATAAGGAGAGAAGAGACAGCATGTGTGAGCAAGAGGGGGGAACTGGAGGCAGATGTAGGGGGCAATTAAACTGGTGGCAGATAAAGGGAGACATTAAATTGGTGGTAGATGGAGGGGGCAATTAAACTGGTGGCATATGAACGGGCAGTTAAACTGAAGGCAGGTGAAGGGGGGCATTAAGCTGGTGACAGATGAAGGGGGACATTAAATTGGTGGCAGATAAAAGGGGACATTAAACTAGGGCAGATGAAGGGGGCATTAAGCTGGTGACAGATGAAGGGGGAACATTAAATTGGTGGCAGATGAAGGGGGGACATTAAGATGGTGGAAGATAAAGGGGGACATTAAACTGGGGGAAGATGGAGGGTAACATTAAACTGGGGGCAACTGAAGGAGGACATTAAACCGTGGGGGGTAGCTGGAGGGGGACATGTCTGCCTCCAGCTGCCTCATAGGTTAATGTCCCCCTCCAACTACCCCCACTGTCTAATGTCACCCTCCAGCTGCCCCATAATTTAATGTCCCCCCTCCAACTACCCCCACTGTTTAATGTCACCCTCCAGTTGCCCCATAGTTTAATGTCACCCTCCAACTACACCCACTGTTTAATGTCACCCTCCAGCTGTCCTATAGTTTAATGTCACCCTCCAGCTGCCCCAGTTTAATGTCCCCCCCTCTAGTTTCCGCCAGTTTAAACTGGGGCACGAGGAGAGGGACTTAATACTGTGGGGCAATTGGAGGGGACCATTATAATGTGGGGGAATATAATGTTAAGGTGACTGTAGGAGCATTATACTGTGTGGGGGCACATGGCATATACCCCCTGTATTATACCCTGAGGTCTCTATATACCATATACCCCCGTATTATACCCTGAGGTCTCCATATACCATATACCCCCTGTATTATACCCTGAGGTCTCCATATACTATATACCCCCTGTATTATACCCTGAGGTCTCTATATACTATATACCTCCTGTCTTATAGCCCACAGTCTCTATGTAGTGTATATCCCCTGTATTATACTCTGCAGTCTCTATATACAGTATGCCCCCTGTATTATACCCCGTGGTCTCTATATACTGTATACCCCCTGTATTATACCCCGCACTCTCTATATAGCGTATGCCCGCTGTATTAATCCTCTCTTTGCCTCGCAGACTGCGGTTACTTTATCACTTTCTCCATAAAAGGGAATAAATAAGTCAAGGAAAACCAAGTTCCCTGGAAATCGGAGCAGCTGTCAGAATAATAAAGTCCAGGTGCTGCAGAGGCCCCAGTGTGACCAGCGCTGTCTGGGGTGTGTCTGTAGCTGGGGAGCTCGTATGGGGGAAAACGGGGGATTGGGCTGAAATCATCTGGACATGGAGCCGTGAAGCAAATGATGGAGGGAATGATCTCTACTGTAATGTCTATTCATATACACCCGCCATGTAATGCAATCATATACACCCGCCATGTAATGCAATCATATACATCCGCCATGTAATGCAATCATATACACCCACCATGTAATGCAATCATATACACCCACCATGTAATGCAATCATATACACCCACCATGTAATGCAATCATATACACCCGCCATGTTATGTAATCATATGCACCCGCTATAGTCATGTAATCATATACACCCGAAATGTAATGTAATCTTATACACCCGCTATATAGTCATGTAATGTAATCATATACACCCGCTATGTAATGTAATCATCTATACCCGCTATATAGTCATGTAATGTAATCATATACACCCGCTACATTCATGTAATCATATACACCCACAATGTAATGTAATCATATACACCCGCTATATAGTCATGTAATCATATACACCCACAATGTAATGTAATCATATACACCCACAATGTAATATAATCATACACACGCTATATAGTCATGTAATCATATACACCCACCATATAGACATATTATGTAATCATATACACCCGCCATATAGACATATAATGTAATCATATACACCCGCCATATAGTCATGTAATCATATACACCTGCCATATAGACATATAACGTAATCATATACACCCGCCATGTAATACAATCATATACACCCGCCATGTAATGCAGTCATATACACCCGCCATGTTATGTAATCATATACACCCGCTATAGTCATGTAATCATATACACCCGCCATGTAATGTAATCATATACACCCGCCATGTAATGCAATCATATACACCCGCTATAGTCATGTAATCATATACACCCGCCATGTAATGCAATCATATACACCCGCTATGTAGTCATGTAATCATATACACCCGCTATGTAATGTAATCATATACACCCGCTATATAATGTAATCATATACACCCGCTATATAATGTAATCATATACACCCGCCATGTAATGCAATCATATACACCCGCCATGTAATGCAATCATATACACCCACCATGTTATGTAATCATATACACCCGCTATAGTCATGTAATCATATACACCCATCATGTAATGTAATCATATACACCCGCTATATAGTCATGTAATCATATACATCCACAATGTAATGTAATCATATACACCCACCATGTAATGTAATAATATACACCCGCTATATAGTCATGTAATGTAATCATATACACCCTCTATAGTCATGTAATCGTATACACCCACAATGTAATGTAATCATATACACCCGCTATGTAATGTAATCATATACACGCTATATAGTCATGTAATCATATACACCCACCATATAGACATATAATGTAATCATATACACCCGCCATATAGACATATAATTTAATCATATACACCCACCATATAGTCATGTAATCATATACACCTGCCATATAGACATATAATGTAATCATATACACCCGCCATATAGACATATAATGTAATCATATACACCCACCATGTAATATAATCATATACACCTGCCATATACAGTCATGGCCAAAAGTTTTGAGAATGACACAAATATTCTATTTTCACATGATCTGCTGCCCTCTGGTTTTTATGTGTGTTTGTCAGATGTTTTTATCACATACAGAAATAGAATTGCATTCATATTATGAGTAACAGAAGCTTATATTGACAGTTAGAATGAGTTAATGCAGCAAGTCAATATTTGCAGTGTTGACCCTTCTTCTTCAGGACCTCTGCAATTCTCCCTGGCATGCTCTCAATCAACTTCTGGACCAAATCCTGACTGATAGCCGTCCATTCTTGCAGAATCAATGCTTTCATTTTGTCTGAATTTGTTGGTTTTTGTTTGTCCACCCGTCTCTTGATGATTGACCACAAGTTCTCAATGGGATTAAGATCTGGGGAGTTTCCAGGCCATGGACCCAAAATCTCTATGTTTTGTTCCCTGAGCCATTTAGTTATCACCTTTGCTTTATGGCAAGGTGCTCCATCATGCTGGAAAAGGCATTGTTGAGCGCCAAACTGCTCTTGGACGGTTGGGAGAAGTTGCTCTTGGAGGACATTCTGGTACCATTCTTTATTCATGGCAAGACTGTGAGAGAGCCGATTCCCTTGGCTGAGAAGCAACCCCACACATGAATGGTTTCAGGATGCTTTACAGTTGGCATGAGACAAGACTGGTGGTAGCGCTCACCTCTTCTTCTCCGAATAAGCTGTTTTCCAGATGTTCCAAACAATCGAAAAGGGGATTCATCAGAGAAAATGACTTTACCCCAGTCCTCAGCAGTCCACTCCCGGTACCTTTTGCAGAATATCAGTCTGTCCCTGATGTTTTTTCTGGAGAGAAGTGGCTTCTTTGCTGCCCTCCTTGAGACCAGGCCTTGCTCCAAGAGTCTCCGCCTCACAGTGCGTGCAGATGCACTCACACCTGCCTGCTGCCATTCCTCAGCAAGCTCTGCACTGCTGGTAGCCCGATCCCGCAGCTGAAACACTTTTAAGAGACGGTCCTGCCGCTTGCTGGTCTTTCTTGGGCGCCCTGGAGCCTTTTTGGCACCAATGGAACCTCTCTCCTTGAAGTTCTTGATGATGCGATAGATTGTTGACTGAGGTGCAATCTTTCTAGCTGCAATACTCTTCCCAGTTAGGCCATTTTTGTGCAGTGCAATGATGACTGCACGTGTTTCTTTAGAGATAACCATGGTTAACAGAGGAGAAACAATGATGGCAAGCACCAGCCTCCTTTTAAAGTGTCCAGTGGTGTCATTCTTACTTAATCATGACAGATTGATCTCCAGCCCTGTCCTCATCAACACCCATACCTGTGTTAATGGAGCAATCACTGAAACGATGTTAGGTGGTCCTTTTAAGGCAGGGCTGCAATGATGTTGAAATGTGTTTTGGGGGATAAAGTTAATTTTCTAGGCAAATATTGACTTTGCAAGTAATTGCTGTTAAGCTGATCACTCTTTATAACATTCTGGAGTATATGCAAATTGCCATTAGAAAAAATGAAGCAGTAGACTTTGTAAAAATTAATATTTGTATCATTCTCAAAACTTTTGGCCATGACTGTAGACATGTAATTTAATTATATACACCCGCCATGTTTGTAATCATATAGACCCACCATCTAGACCTGTAATATAATAATATACACCCTCCATGTAATGTAATCATATACACCCGCCATATAATGTAATCATATACACCCACCATGTAATGTAATCATACACCATAAATATAGACATGTAATGTAATCATATACATCCGCCTTATAGTCATGCAATAATATACACACACCATGTAATGTAATCATATACATCAGCTATATAGACATATCAAGTAACCATATAGACATATAATCTAATCATATACACCACACCAGCCATATAATGTAATCATATAAACCAGCATATAGACATACAATGTAATCATACTCACCTGCAATGTAACGTAATCATATACAGCCGCCATATAGACATATATTGTAATAGTATACTGTACACCCGCCATATAGAGATGTAAGGTAAATATATACACCTGCTATGTATATAATCATATACATCCACACAGAGTAATGTAGAAGACGGAGGACAGGTCTAGAAGGAGGAGCACAGAGTAATGTAGAAAGAGAAGGACAGATCTAGGAGGAGGAGCACAGAGTAATGTAGAAGGAGGAGGACAGGTCTAGGAGGAGGATCACAGGATAATGTAGAAGGAGGAAGATAGGTCTAGGAGGAGGAGCACAGAGTAATGAAGGAGGAGGACAGGTCTAGGAGGAGGAGCACAGGATAATGTAGAAGGAGGTGGACAGGTCTAGGAGGAGGAGCACAGGATAATGTAGAAGGAGGAGAACAGGTCTAGGAGGAGGAGCACAGAGTAATGTAGAAGGAGGAGGACAGGTCTAGGAGGAGGAGCACAGAGTAATGTAGAAGGAAGAGGACAGGTCTAGGAGGAGGAGCACAGGATAATGTAAAAGGAGGAGGACAGGTCTAGGATGAGGAGGAGCACGGAGTAATGTAGAAGGAGGAGGACAGGTCTAGGAGGAGGAGCACAGAGTAATGTAGAAGGAGGAGGACAGGTCTAGGAGGAGGAGCACAGAGTAATGTAGAAGGAAGAGGACAGGTCTAGGAGGAGGAGCACAGAGTAATGTAAAAGGAGGAGGACAGGTCTAGGAGGAGCACGGAGTAATGTAGAAGGAGGAGGACAGGTCTAGGAGGAGGAGCACAGAGTAATGTAGAAGGAGGAGGACAGGTCTAGGAGGAGCACGGAGTAATGTAGAAGGAGGAGGACAGGTCTAGGAGGAGGAGCACAGAGTAATGTAGAAGGAGGAGGACAGGTCTAGGAGCAGGAGCACGGAGTAATGTAGAAGGAGGAGGACAGGTCTAGGAGGAGGAGCACAGGATAATGTAGAAGGAGGAGGACAGGTCTAGGAGGAGGAGCACGGAGTAATGTAGAAGGAGGAGGACAGGTCTAGGAGTAAGAGCACAGGATAATGTAGAAGGAGGAGGACAGGTCTAGGAGGAGGAGCACAGAGTAATGTAGAAAGAGGAGGACAGGTCTAGGAGGAGGAGCATCACAGGTGGAGACCCCAATACGTCGGAGCACCACAGCAGCAGACACAACAATGGAAGGTGATTACCATAACAGATGTGGACAGGAAACAGGACAGACTGACAGAGGATTGCAGCTTGTTGGCAGAATCCATAATCCAAGACTAATGGGCGCGGCAGAGCTAATACAGAGACCATCAGCGGCAGCCAATAGAACAGCAAAAAGTTACACAGCATGGGAGTCCAGCACGGCAGGGGTTAATGACTGTGTGGCTGCGGCAGGGTGCAGTCGTGTAATGCACCCGAGTATAGCTGTGGCAAAACAGGTAATGTAGCAGAGCTGACTTTGTAACGAAGACTTAAATCTCGGGGTCTAAAACCAATCTATAAAACCAAACAACATACAGGGTGGTGGCGCCACTTAGTGAGGATTATACTGAATGGAATGGCTAGGGCCACACTTGTCACAACACGATGTTGCAGTGATGTTGCACAATGCGATTTTCCCGCGATATTCCTGAGACATGGAGGTATCTGAGGTTGCTTGTTGGATGCAAAATTTCAGCAAAGAATATGAAGACGGACATTCTTGTTTTGTGTGAATGTTGCATCACAGTTGCGGTATGCCGCAGGCACAGATGTCGCTGTGCAGCCCCAGTCTTATATATGAGGAGCCGTCTACCTGCTCAGATCTATATCCTGAGTGTATTGTCATCAGTATATACAGTCGTGGACAAAATTGTTGGTCCCCCTCGTTTAATGAAAGAAAAACCTACAATGGTCACAGAAATAACTTGAATCTGACAAAACTGGAATCTGCCAAACTACATGTTGACAAGCCACAAAGCTTCTGGGAGAATGTCCTATGGACAGATGAGACAAAAATAGAAATTTTTGGCAAGGCACATCAGCTCTATGTTCACAGACGAAAAAATGAAGCCTATCTTGAGAAGAACACTGTCCCTACTGTGACACATGGAGGAGGCTCTGTTATGTTCTGGGGCCGCTTTGCTGCATCTGGCACAGGGTGTCTTGAATCTGTGCAGGGTACAATGAAATCTCAAGACTATCAAGGGATTCTAGAGAGAAATGTGCTGCCCAGTGTCAGAAAGCTTGGTCTCAGTCACAGGTCATGGGTCTTGCAACAGGATAATGACCCAAAACACACAGCTAAAAACCCCCAAGAATGGCTAAGAGGAAAACATTGGACTATTCTGAAGTGGCCTTCTATGAGCCCTGACCTAAATCCTATTGGAAGGAGCTGAAACATGTCGTCTGGAAAAGGCACCCTTCACACCCGAGACAACTGGAGCAGTTTGCTCATGAGGAGTGGCCAAAATACCTGCTGAGAGGTGCAGAAGTCTCATTGACAGTTACAGGAATCGTTTGATTGCAGGGATTGCCTCAAAAGGTTGTGCAACAAAATATTAAGTTAAGGGAACCATCATTTCTGTCCAGGCCTGTTTCATGAGTTTTCTTTTTAAAAAAAATCAGTTGAAGCCTGGTTGGAAAGCAATGTCTGACTTTCATTTGCTCATTTTCATAGAATTTTTATATATTATTACTTTTGTCAGATTCAAGTTATTTCTGTGACCATTGTGGGGTTTTCTTTCACTAAATGAGGGAGGGGACCAACAATTTTGTCCACGTGTGTAGGTATATAGATATTGGAGACTGAGCCCTAGGGCACCCCACCCAGTCTCCAACTTTAACCCCCACTTTAATATTGTAATCCCCATGACTTGTCTCTCAGGACGGTGGAGGACACATCAGAGTCACCTCATCCGCTTCAGCCACTTCAATAACCTTTGGACATCTGAAGTTGACACCAACCTAGAGCTGTGCTAAGGACCGCAACCAAAAACTCCTAATAAAACCGCCTGTCTTCACAATGTTGCCCTCTACTTTGTGTTACTGTCTTAAAGGGAAGCATTATGTAAGAAGAGGGGGCACAAATTTTGTCTGTTATTGCATAAGAGAAACTCTGTTTGGACTGTCCACAGCCCAGGGTTTGGGGAGGTCCACGCCTTGACCAGCACATAGGTGGTGACCAATGATGTAATTATCTCAGATATGCCCCAGGCTGAGAAGAGCATAGTGACACCATGTGAGTCCGGCCACTGTCTCTGCGCCCAGATCTATGTAACATGTGCGTATCAGATAAGGTGTGACAGCAGTGTCGGACTGGCCCGCCAGAGTACCAGAGAATCCTTTGGTAGACCTAGGCCCTAATACAATAATGGTCCAGCAGAAGACACCCAAATTTGAAGGGTACTTTGGAATATTTTCCTAGGGTTTGTTGGAGGGTGGGCCCCTAGTAGGTAGTAGGTAGGCTCCATAATTGCCAACTTTTGATGTGGAAATACAATATGGCGGTCACACTTATTTTTTGTGTTGGGACTGGCACATAAGATGCCCATATCATGTAGAATATGACTCAGAGCCTGGCATTTGCAGAAGCATGTCACCTGTTTTGGGAGATTTGCCCACTCCTCTTGGACGTCACCCCTTTTTTGTGGAAAGCTTCTGAATACTCTGGGAGATTAACCTACTTCTCTGGGACATCACCCTTTTTGAGTGAGACTCCGAGATGTCCCAGGAGAGTTGGCATGTGTGATGGGCCCAAGGAATCTCAGTTTGACACTTCATAACGGCCTGAGATCTGCTGATTCTGGTGACAGTATCTGAGCTCGGAGAGGACTGTGAAGTCTCCTGTGACTACGTGTCAGGCCATGAAGCATTGCAGGACATCCCTGGACAGATGACAGATCTCCTCACTGACTGAGGTCAATGCAGAGCAATGAACTCCGGGTCCAAACTCAATAATGAAGGATTATGATGGGAAATCGGCCTCTTTACTCATTGCACTAAATGTCTCCGGTCCACGTCCTTTCACTTTTCAGATTTTAAGTAGGAAATATTGAGACATAGCTGTAATCTCTGCGTGACCTGACGGAGGCGGTGGCCGAGGCCACAAAATCTTCACCAGTAAATATGTTGTGTTTCCCATGAAGATCAGTCATATGATGGAGGAGGTGTGGGAATGAGGCAGATGTGGTGTAGGCCTCAGTGATGGTCAGGACAGTGCGCCTCATTGTGGAGACAGGAATAGATTGGAGGAAGCTGCGGCCTCATCCCAGTTTCCTCCACTAGATCTTCTGGCCCCATTTCCAGGATCCTCTCCATGTTTATCTGTAGATATAACTTGGTTCAGGTGTTCGGGCCCTAACAGGAAACATACGCCGTGACTGATACAGCAGAGCCGTGAGATGATTCATGACTTCCCTCCGTCTATAGCTCATGATAAATAATGGGCCTGACAAGTGTCCGCTCCCTGACGGCTGAGGACAAGCTCTACACAGGACCTATAACTCCTGTCCACCGCAGTAACTTTATATTGTTTCATGGGGCGCTGGCCATCCTGTGAGAAGTGAGGGGCAGGAAACACATGGACCGCAGTCATCTCGTGGCCTCCATCATCATAGAAGCTGTCACTATTGGGCCACCCATGAATATTACCGTCCTGGGAGGCCGCCAGGCAGCTGCTATTTGGGGCACCAGACATGTTTAATTTGCAGCTGGTGCAGCAGGAAGGCGATGACCTGACAAATCCCAGGAATAACCAGGGATGTTTGGTCTGTTAATGGGGAATCCGGGCCATTATGTCCAGCTTCACATGGAGAATAGGGGTGGGTGATCTGACCATCCCTCCTGGGGGTGCTGTTAGGGCCACTGCCTTGGATTTACAGACAGTGATCACCACCCCCCCCATCTGAGGGCTATAATCGGCCACTAGTGCTCCCTGTTATCTGAGAAAGAATCATGGGACCACAGAGGAGGAGATATGTCTTCTAGGTGCTGTTATAGGGAACTTGGGGGAATTTGTGGCCAGTGTCGGTGGTTTCTATAGGGTGTTGTGAGTTTCTGTAGACAATAATGACTGGCTGCGTTAGTTAAAGAGGACCTTTCACCACCTCCACCAACTCCAACTCTGTGCTGTCAGGTGTGCTGTCAGAAAGGAGGAGGTGTGCTGTGAATAAGGAGGAGGTGTGCTGTCAGAGAGGAGGAGGTGTGCTGTCAGAGAGGAGGTGTGCTGTGAGTAAGGAGGAGGTTTGCTGTGAATAAGGAGGAGGTGTGTTGTCAGAGAGGAGGAGGTGTGCTGTGAATAAGGAGGAGGTGTGCTGTCAGAGAGGAGGTGTGCTGTGAGTAAGGAGGAGGTGTGCTGTCAGAGAGGAGGAGGTGTGCTGTCAGAGAGGAGGTATGCTGTGAGTAAGGAGGAGGTGTTCTGTCAGAGAGGAGGAGTTGTGCTGTGAGTAAGGAGGAGGTGTGCTGTCAGAGAGGAGGTATGCTGTAAGTGAGGAGGAGGTGTGCTGTCAGAAAGGAGAAGGTGTGCTGTCAGAGAGGAGGAGGTGTGCTGTGAGTAAGGAGGAGGTCCGCTGTGAGTAAGGAGGAGGTGCGATGTGATTCAGGAGGAGGTGTGCTGTCAGTAAGGAGGAGGTGTGATGTGATTCAGGAGGAGGTGTGCTGTGAGTAAGGAGGAGGTGCGCTGTGAGTAAGGAGGAGGTACGATGTGATTCAGGAGGAGGTGTGCTGTCAGTAAGGAGGAGGTGCGCTGTGAGTAAGAAGGTGGTGCAATGTGATTCAGAGGAGGTCCGCTGTGAGTAAGGAGGAGGTGTGCTGTGAGTAAGGAGGAGGCGTGATGTGATTCAGGAGGAGGTCTGCTGTGAGTAAGGAGGAGGTGCACTGTGAGTAAGGAGGAGGTGTGCTGTGAGTAAGAAGGTGGTGCGATGTGATTCAGGAGGAGGTCCACTGTGAGTAAGGAGGAGGTGCGCTGTGAGTAAGGAGGAGGTGTGATGTGATTCAGGAGGAGGTGCGCTGTGAGTAAGGAGGAGGTGCGTTGTGAGTAAGGAGGAGGTGCGCTGTGAGTAAGAATGTGGTGCAATGTGATTCAGGAGGAGGTCCGCTGTGAGTAAGAAGAAGGTGCGCTGTGAGTAAGAAGGAGTGCGATGTGATTCAGGAGGAGGTGCGCTGTGAGTAAGGAGGAGGTGTGATGTGATTCAGGAGGAGGTCCGCTGTGAGTAAGGAGGAGGTGCGCTGTGAGTAAGAAGGTGGTGCAATGTGATTCAGGAGGAGGTCCGCTGTGAGTAAGGAGGAGGTGCGCTGTGAGTAAGAAGGAGTGCGATGTGATTCAGGAGGAGGTGCGCTGTGAGTAAGGAGGAGGTGTGACGTGATTCAGGAGGAGGTGCGCTGTGAGTAAGGAGGAGGTGTGACGTGATTCAGGAGGAGGTGCGCTGTGAGTAAGGAGGAGTGGTGCAGTCAGAGAGGGAGAGTTGCACTGCCATTGATGGGGAGGTAGGAGTTCTGCTGCCAGTCAGGAGGAGATGTGGTGTCAGGGAGGGTGTGGGGGTTGGTGGGATTATTACCACTCATTGAAAACATTATTTGCTATTCTGAATAATACATACGAGATACAAACCAATAGCAACCTGGACAAAAATCACTGTAATTGGGGCAAGACAGTATACAGTATGAGATTCCCTCCGAAAAGTTTGATGGAAATGTTCATCAGATATTTGAGAACATCATCATCATCATCAGTGGTGTAGAGAATGGTCCCACATGGCCAGACCTTTAGACTGTGACTGATAATTCTGCACAGCACCTTTGAGGGTAAGTCCATTGACCAACAACAATGATTCCAAACCTTTCTTTCTCCAGACAGGAATGTTGTCAGGATAGAGCAGGACACTGGTAATAAATTAAAGTCTTCACCTATGGTGTCCTCTTTCCCTGGCCTGAGCTTCCTAGACCTTGCTCCACTGTCCTATCCTCCTTACTTACTGTCCATTTCTGAATCCCACACTTGGAGAACATCTCCAACTCCCATGATTTTCTCATTGTTTTCAGGATCTAGTTCTGTTTACTGGACTTGGATTATTACCTGATATCACCAAACTGTCCCATCAGTACTCCAGCTAGGGTGACACCTACCCTCTGCCATGATGTCCTGTAGATTAGAAGCTCTTCTGCTCCTCAGGGCTTTGTCCTCTGTACTGTAAGCGTTGCACAATATGTCAATGCTACATAGATGAAGACTAATAATAGGACTGTCCTCAGTAGCTTCATGATGAGCTTCTTCTAGGCCATGTGGGCAGCAGCCAAGTCATCCCCCACATTCTGGGAGAAGCCCTAATGAACTTCAAAGTTTCAAGTCATGAGACAATTTTCTCCAGCCTATAATCTGGATGAAGACGAGGCGCGTCCTATATCTGTCCAGAATCGGATTTGTTGTCTTAATCTCTTTCCCATCCCTTGCACCGACCACAAGATTCATGGAGCCAAATCTGACAAGAAGCGTCCACCACGCAGACACCAGGCGGAACAATCTCATCACCCTCAATGTAACATTAGAAGATCTGAAGAATATTCCAGACCACGTCCACCATAGCAGGGGCTGCAGAGCAACGGAAGTCATGAAATACACAAAGCGGCCAAAACTGGTGCACATTATAGACAAGGGATGGGAACTAAGTCTGAGGAGACGTAAGGGGGGGGTCAGGTAGAGGTAGGGTCATCAGTCACTGGCAAGAAGTCGAAAAACTCTGAAGAGTAAAATCCTGAGATCCAGCCAGAACATAGACTAATGACTAAAGCAGAAGCTCCGGCACATGACATTACTCTGCAGGCGCCTCCTTCCTCTACAGTACAAGGCCTCATTATACTGCGCCAAGCACAAACCTCAAAAAGACTGACCCAAAAACATACAGGCAAAACTCCTACAGGAGCCGGAAAGATTGAGCAGCCGCATCATACATTATAAGATATGACACAACTAGTGAGGTAGGACTTCAATGTGGAGGCCACAGAAGGATACATCGAGAAGGAGGACATGAGTGTGGAGGCCATGGATGGTTACACTCCAGAAGGAGGACACGAGTGTGGAGGCCACTGAAGGTTACACTCCAGAAGGAGGACACGAGTGTGGAGGCCACAGAAGGTTACACTCCAGAAGGAGGACACGAGTGTGGAGGCCATGGATGGTTACACTCCAGAAGGAGGACACAAGTGTGAAGGGCACAGAAGGTTACACTCCAGAAGGAGGACACGAGTGTGGAGGCCATGGAAGGTTACACTCCAGAAGGAGGACACGAGTGTGGAGGCCATAGATGGTTACACTCCAGAAGGAGGACTTGAGTGTGGAGGCCTCGGAAGGTTACACTCCAGAAGGAGGACACGAGTGTGGAGGCTACAGAAGGTTACACTCCAGAAGGAGGACACGAGTGTGGAGGCCACGGAAGGTTACACTCCAGAAGGAGGACACGAGTGTGGAGGCCACTGAAGGTTACATTCCAGAAGGAGGACACGAGTGTGGAGCCCACGGAAGGTTACACTCCAGAAGGAGGACACGAGTGTGGAGGCCACTGAAGGTTACACTCCAGAAGGAGGACACGAGTGTGGAGCCCACGGAAGGTTACACTCCAGAAGGAGGACACGAGTGTGGAGGCCACTGAAGGTTACACTCCAGAAGGAGGACACGAGTGTGGAGGCCGAGCCTGGGCATGCAATTGTTTCTGGGAGGATTTTATAGGGTTACCTTGGAGGAATGTTTAGAAAGGGCAGTATATACAGCCACCTATGCCTAGAAATAGCCGTCTACTTCCCCATCACCCAATTTCTTATTAGATATGAGTGCTGGGCAGGTTGAGATACATGTAGGTGTCTGGCGATGAGCGGAGTAGCAGAGTTGAGTATTGTAGGACCTGGTGGGTTGGAATTAGTCTCAGAGGAGGAGAGATGGAAGAGTGGAGTTTAGGATGAATTGTGAGGCTGTCGGGTTATCTTCGAGTACTCAGAGATGAGTGCAGGGGATCCGTTGCTCTCTGTTTCTTTGAAGGACACAAAAACGTAATATACCATACTTTAGTGTCCGTTCAAAAACACGGACAGCAACGGATCAGTTTTTTTTTTCAATATTAATGTCAATGGAAACGGATCACCATCTGTTTGCATCCGTTTTTGCGTTCCTTTTTTCAATCCGTTTTTTGCATCCGTGAAACGGATGTAAAAAAACGTGATGTGAATGGCCCCTTAGAGGGATCAGTCCTACAATGAGGAGGAGTTATAGGGATCAGTACCTCCAATGTGGGGAAGGTTAGATGGGTTGGTACATTCAGTAGGGGTGTTAGAGGGGTCAGTTCCTTGGGGAGGAGGGGGTTAGAGGGATCAGTACCTCCAGTAGGGGGTTAGAGGGGTCAATACCTCCGGGGGGGTTATAGTGGATCAGTATCTCTGGGGGATAGAGGGGTCAGTACCTCCAGTGGGGGTGTTAGAGGGGTCAGTACCTCTGGGGTGGTGTTAGTGGGGTCAGTACCTCCAGTGGGGGTGTTAGAGGGGTCAGTACCTCCAGTGGGGGCATTAGAGGGGTCAGTACCTCCATTGGGGGCATTAGAGGGGTGAGTACCTCCAGTGGGGGCGTTAGAGGGGTCAGTACCTCCAGTGGGGGCATTAGAGGGGTCAGTACATCCAGTGGGGGCATTAGAGGGGTCAGTACCTCCAGTGGGGACATTAGAGGGGTCAGTACCTCCAGTGGGGGCATTAGAGGGGTCAGTACATCCAGTGGGGGCATTAGAGGGGTTAGTACCTCCAGTGGGGACGTTAGAGAGTTCAGTACCTCCAATGTGGGGAGGGTTAGAGGAGTCAGTACCTCCAGTGGGGGCGTTACAGGGGTCAGTACCTCTGGGAGGGGTGTTAGAGGGGTCAGTACCTCCAATGTGAGGAGGGTTAGAGGAGTCAGTACCTCCAGTGGGGGCATTAGAGGGGTCAGTACCTCCATTGGGGGCATTAGAGGGGTGAGTACCTCCAGTGGGGGCGTTAGAGGGGTCAGTACCTCCAGTGGGGGCATTAGAGGGGTCAGTACATCCAGTGGGGGCATTAGAGGGGTCAGTACCTCCAGTGGGGGCATTAGAGGGGTCAGTACCTCCAGTGGGGGCATTAGAGGGGTCAGTACATCCAGTGGGGGCATTAGAGGGGTTAGTACCTCCAGTGGGGACGTTAGAGAGTTCAGTACCTCCAATGTGGGGAGGGTTAGAGGAGTCAGTACCTCCAGTGGGGGCGTTACAGGGGTCAGTAACTCTGGGAGGGGTGTTAGAGGGGTCAGTACCTCCAATGTGAGGAGGGTTAGAGGAGTCAGTACCTCCAGTGGGGGCGTTAGAGGGGTCAGTACCTCCAGTGGGGGCGTTAGAGGGTTCAGTACCTCCAGTGTGGGTTGGGGGGTTACAGGGATTGGTACTTCCAGAGGGAGCAAATCATAAGCGAGAAAGGATGAAATGTTGTCATATTAAAGGTGTTTTCTGGGATTTTTGGGGTTTTCTGGTCCCTGCATTGATCAGGTGTTGGGGACTACAGAATTAACCCCTTCACTCCTGTTACCTTGGTAGAAGTTTCCAGGCACTGCCCAGGACATTGGGAGCAGAGTCTATTCTTAGGGCAGAGTGACGTAACGGTATCAGAGGGTCCTGGCTGAGGGTTGTACTCCGCACACTACTCCCCCCATCTGTACAGTGACCCTTGTGCTCCCCTTACATCAGATCTTGGACGTCGGCCCCTTCTGGCGTCTCCTAATCTGCAGATGGTTCCAACATTTACTATTTATGGTCATTTCAGTCCATGTCAGGTCCAGTGGATAAGACGCCGGTCACATGAGGAGGACAGAAGATCCCTGAGAGGCACCAAATATCCCAGCACTGCATGATGGCCTTTACTCTCTGTTATCAGCCACTTCTTATGTATCTCAGTTATAAGTCATATGGCAAAGAACTTTACTCTAACTCGAAGCTCCAACTGTCCTGTACCCCGAATGTCAGCCTGTCATTATCCTGTACCCCGAATGTCAGCCTGTCATTATCCTGTACCCCGAGTGTCAGCCTGTCATTATCCTGTACCCCAAGTGTCAGCCTGTCATTATCCTGTACCCCGAGTGTCAGCCTGTCATTATCCTGTACCCCAAGTGTCAGCCTGTCATTATCCTGTACCCCGAGTGTCAGCCTTTCATCCTGTACCCCCAGTGTCAGCCTGTTATTATTCTGTACCCCAAGTGTCAGCCTGTCATTATCCTGTACCCCCAGTGTCAGCCTGTCATTATCCTGTATCCCGAGTGTCAGCCTGTCATTATCCTGTACCCCAAGTGTCAGCCTGTCATTATCCTGTACCCCGAGTGTCAGCCTGTCATTATCCTGTACCCCGAGTGTCAGCCTGTCATTATCCTGTACCCCCAGTGTCAGCCTGTCATTATCCTATACCCCCAGTGTCAGCCTGTCATTATCCTGTATCCCGAGTGTCAGCCTGTCATTATCCTGTACCCCGAGTGTCAGCCTGTCATTATCCTGTACCCCGAGTGTCAGCCTGTCATTATCCTGTACCCCGAGTGTCATCCTGTCATTATCCTGTACCCCGAGTGTCAGCCTTTCATCCTGTACCCCCAGTGTCAGCCTGTCATTATCCTGTACCCCCAGTGTCAGCCTGTCATTATCCTGTACCCCCAGTGTCAGCCTTTCATCCTGTACCCCCAGTGTCAGCCTGTCATTATCCTGTACCCCAAGTGTCAGCCTGTCATTATCCTGTACCCCGAGTGTCAGCCTGTCATTATCCTGTACCCCGAGTGTCAGCCTGTCATTATCTTGTACCCCGAGTGTCATCCTGTCATTATCCTGTACCCCGAGTGTCAGCCTTTCATCCTGTACCCCCAGTGTCAGCCTGTTATTATCCTGTACCCCCAGTGTCAGCCTGTCATTATCCTGTACCCCGAGTGTCAGCCTTTCATCCTGTACCCCCGTGTCAGCCTGTCATTATCCTGTACCCCAAGTGTCAGCCTGTCATTATCCTGTACCCCGAGTGTCAGCCTGTCATTATCCTGTACCCCGAGTGTCAGCCTGTCATTATCCTGTACCCCGAGTGTTAGCCTGTCATTATCCTGTACCCCGAGTGTCAGCCTGTCATTATCCTGTACCCCGAGTGTCAGCCTGTCATTATCCTGTACCCCCAATGTCAGCCTGTCATTATCCTGTACCCCAAGTGTCAGCCTGTCATTTTCCTGTACCCCAAGTGTCAGCCTATAATTATTCTGTACCCCAAGTGTCAGCCTGTCTTTATCCTGTACCCCGAGTGTCAGCCTGTCATTATCCTGTACCCCGAGTGTCAGCCTGTTATTACCCCGCCCCGAGTGTCAGCCTGTCATTATCCTGTACCCCAAGTGTCAGCCTGTCATTATCCTGTACCCCGAGTGTCAGCCTGTCATTATCCTGTACCCCGAGTATCAGCCTGTCATTATCCTGTACCCCAAGTGTCAGCCTGTCATTATCCTGTACCCCCAGTGTCAGCCTTTCATCCTGTACCCCCAGTGTCAGCCTGTCATTATCCTGTACCCCAAGTGTCAGCCTGTCATTATCCTGTACCCCGAGTGTCAGCCTGTCATTATCCTGTACCCCGAGTGTCAGCCTGTCATTATCTTGTACCCCGAGTGTCATCCTGTCATTATCCTGTACCCCGAGTGTCAGCCTTTCATCCTGTACCCCCAGTGTCAGCCTGTTATTATCCTGTACCCCCAGTGTCAGCCTGTCATTATCCTGTACCCCGAGTGTCAGCCTTTCATCCTGTACCCCCGTGTCAGCCTGTCATTATCCTGTACCCCAAGTGTCAGCCTGTCATTATCCTGTACCCCGAGTGTCAGCCTGTCATTATCCTGTACCCCGAGTGTCAGCCTGTCATTATCCTGTACCCCGAGTGTTAGCCTGTCATTATCCTGTACCCCGAGTGTCAGCCTGTCATTATCCTGCACCCCGAGTGTCAGCCTGTCATTATCCTGTACCCCCAATGTCAGCCTGTCATTATCCTGTACCCCAAGTGTCAGCCTGTCATTTTCCTGTACCCCAAGTGTCAGCCTATAATTATTCTGTACCCCAAGTGTCAGCCTGTCTTTATCCTGTACCCCGAGTGTCAGCCTGTCATTATCCTGTACCCCGAGTGTCAGCCTGTTATTATCCTGTACCCCGAGTGTCAGCCTGTCATTATCCTGTACCCCAAGTGTCAGCCTGCCATTATCCTGTACCCCGAGTGTCAGCCTGTCATTATCTGTACCCCGAGTGTCAGTCTGTCATTATCCTGTACCCCCAGTGTCAGCCTGTCATTATCCTGTACCCCGAGTGTCAGCCTGTCATTATCCTGTACCCCGAGTATCAGCCTGTCATTATCCTGTACCCCAAGTGTCAGCCTGTCATTATCCTGTACCCCGAGTGTCAGCCTGTCATTTCCCTGTACCCCAAGTGTCAGCCTGTCATTATCCTGTACCCTGAGTGTCAGCCTGTCATTATCCTGTACCCCCAGTGTCAGCCTGTCATTATCCTGTACCCCGAGTGTCAGCCTGTCATTATCCTGTACCCCAAGTGTCAGCCTGTCATTGTCCTGTACCCCAAGTGTCAGCCTGTCATTATCCTGTACCCCGAGTGTCAGCCTGTCATTATCCCGTACCCGAGTGTCAGCCTGTCATTATCCTGTACCCAGAGTGTCAGCCTGTCATTATCCTGTACCCGAGTGTCAGCCTGTCATTATCCTGTACCCAGAGTGTCAGCCTGTCATTATCCTGTACCCCGAGTGTCAGCCTGTCATTATCCTGTACCCCGAGTGTCAGCCTGTCATTACCCTGTACCCCGAGTGTCAGCCTGTCATTATCCTGTACCCTGAGTGTCAGCCTGTCATTATCCTGTACCCCAAGTGTCAGCCTGTCATTATCCTGTACCCCAAGTGTCAGCCTGTCATTATCCTGTACCCCCAGTGTCAGCCTGTCATTATCCTGTACCCCAAGTGTCAGCGTGTCATTATCCTGTACCCCCCGTGTCAGCCTGTCATTATCCTGTAACCCAGTATCAGCCTGTCATTATCCTGTACCCCAAGTGTCAGCCTGTCATTATCCTGTACCCCGAGTGTCAGCCTGTCATTATCCTGTACCCCGAGTGTCAGCCTGTCATTATCCTGTACCCCCAGTGTCAGCCTGTCATTATCCT
Source organism: Leptodactylus fallax (assembly GCA_947044405.1). Classification (NCBI taxonomy): domain Eukaryota; kingdom Metazoa; phylum Chordata; class Amphibia; order Anura; family Leptodactylidae; genus Leptodactylus; species Leptodactylus fallax. The sequence goes on from CAMRHE010000395.1 coordinate 683,078, forward strand.
GTACCCCAAGTGTCATCCTGTCATTATCCTGTACCCCAAGTGTCAGCCTGTCATTATCCTGTACCCCGAGTGTCAGCCTTTCATCCTGTACCCCCGTGTCAGCCTGTCATTATCCTGTACCCCGAGTGTCAGCCTTTCATCCTGTACCCCCGTGTCAGCCTGTCATTATCTTGTACCCCGAGTGTCATCCTGTCATTATCCTGTACCCCGAGTGTCAGCCTTTCATCCTGTACCCCCAGTGTCAGCCTGTTATTATCCTGTACCCCCAGTGTCAGCCTGTCATTATCCTGTGCCCCAAGTGTCAGCCTGTCATTATCCTGTACCCCGAGTGTCAGCCTGTCATTATCCTGTACCCCGAGTGTCAGCCTGTCATTATCCTGTACCCCGAGTGTTAGCCTGTCATTATCCTGTACCCCGAGTGTCAGCCTGTCATTATCCTGTACCCCGAGTGTCAGCCTGTCATTATCCTGTACCCCCAATGTCAGCCTGTCATTATCCTGTACCCCAAGTGTCAGCCTGTCATTATCCTGTACCCCGAGTGTCAGCCTATAATTATTCTGTACCCCAAGTGTCAGCCTGTCTTTATTCTGTACCCCGAGTGTCAGCCTGTCATTATCCTGTACCCCGAGTGTCAGCCTGTTATTATCCTGTACCCCGAGTGTCAGCCTGTCATTATCCTGTACCCCAAGTGTCAGCTTGTCATTATCCTGTACCCCGAGTGTCAGCCTGTCATTATCTGTACCCCGAGTGTCAGTCTGTCATTATCCTGTACCCCCAGTGTCAGCCTGTCATTATCCTGTACCCCGAGTGTCAGCCTGTCATTATCCCGTACCCCCAGTGTCAGCCTGTCATTATCCTGTACCCCAAGTGTCAGCCTGTCATTATCCTGTACCCCGAGTGTCAGCCTGTCATTATCCTGTACCCCAAGTGTCAGCCTGTCATTATCCTGTACCCCAAGTGTCAGCCTGTCATTATCCTGTACCCCAAGTGTCAGCCTGTCATTATCCTGTACCCCCAGTGTCAGCCTGTCATTATCCTGTACCCCAAGTGTCAGCCTGTCATTATCCCGTACCCGAGTGTCAGCCTGTCATTATCCTGTACCCAGAGTGTCAGCCTGTCATTATCCTGTACCCGAGTGTCAGCCTGTCATTATCCTGTACCCCGAGTGTCAGCCTGTCATTATCCTGTACCCCGAGTGTCAGCCTGTCATTATCCCGTACCCCCAGTGTCAGCCTGTCATTATCCCGTACCCCCAGTGTCAGCCTGTCATTATCCTGTACCCCGAGTGTCAGCCTGTCATTATCCTGTACCCCGAGTGTCAGCCTGTCATTATCCCGTACCCCCAGTGTCAGCCTGTCATTATCCTGTACCCCGAGTGTCAGCCTGTCATTATCCCGTACCCCCAGTGTCAGCCTGTCATTATCCTGTACCCCGAGTGTCAGCCTGTCATTATCCTGTATCCCATTTCTCAATCTCAGTCCTTGCAGTAGAGCCGCTACTCTGGAAATACAGGGCACGTGTCAGCCATTGATACTGGTCATCACTGTCGGGGACAATTTCTGCTTCTTGGGGCCCATTGTTGTGGGGCCACCTGACTTAGGATAACCTGGGCACATCAGCATGTCTCTTCTACTGACTCTTCTGGCCTAGTCTGGCTCTGGGGTCGCTGAGCTATTCTCTTCACACCTTCTAGAACAAGCGGAGGACGTGCCGATCCCATGTCACATGAAGTGACGTCTTCCTGTCCTAGTTCATGCTAGAATATAATGGTGAGAATATACTTAGGGATCTTAGTCCAAGTAGTCAGCGACAAGGAGGAGACGGGGACAGGAATGGGAGGTGTTTGTGGAGTCTCTTTGCTTTCTGGGGTCTTCCTATTAGATTTCAGGGCGTTGTTTGTTTAATAATAATAATAATAATAATAATAATAGTCCTTTAATAGTCCCACAATGGGGAAATTCAGTAATTCAGTTTATAAAGGATTCTTTCATTTTCGGGTTCATTCTTCGTGTTGGAGAAATTTTTTGTGTCGGGCCACTCTTCTAGGGTTGTGGTAACTTTTTGTCTGGACATGATTCTTTTCTGGTCTGGACCTTCTGCTGTGTTTTGTAACCGGATTAGTTTTGTGTTGGGGCGATCATTGTATTGAGTTTATTCTCTTTGGCTGAGAGGTTTTTTTTTAGGGTCACTTTTTAGGGGTTGCGGATAATTCTCTGTGCCGTGGTCATTCTAATAAGGTCGTGGTCACTCTTATAGTGCCGGTATCACCCTATGATGGACAGGGTTTTTCTTTGTGTAGAGTTTTTCATTTAGGGTCAGGGTCTCTCTTTTAGGGTTGTTCTTGTTGGGTTATCACATTCCTTTAGGGCTGGGGGTTATTCTTTTAGGGTCAGCTCATTTTAGGTCAGGTAACGTTTATAGAGTAATATCATTCTGTTAAGGTTGAGGGTCACTCTTTTAGGGTTGGGTCATTCTAGGTCAGGTTATTTTTTTAAGGTTGTATTACCCCTTTATGGTTGGGGTTCTTCTTTTAGGGTCACTATTTTAGGGCCGAATCATTAGAGGTCAGGTTATCTGTTTAGGGTTGTCTCCTTCCTTTATGGTCAGGGTCCCTCTTTCAGAGTCGATCAGTCGGTGTAGCGTCTTTTCTGCTGTCTTTCGCCTTCCTTCTGGATAAACAGTCGTCTTTCCTCCTCCCTCTCTTGGTAGCCGAGTAAAGCCGCCACATTTCCTGTTTTCCTTCATCTCCTGGCTGCTACTGCTCCCGCGTCGCTCCCCAATTTTCAGAATTAATCTTTTCTTCTCTGTTTCCAGCAATAAGTTAAACAAAACCAAATGTTTCCCCTCCTGGTGGAATGAATCGAGTGACGGGAATTCTGCAAATAAATCTCGTATAGAAAGTGAAGATTTGCGGCCGGCTGCCGGGAATTCCTGAAATCTGGAATATAAGAGGGTGATTGGCCAAGAGATCATTCAGAAGGCTTCTTAGGACACATTCAGGAGATCCTGGAGACCAGAAAAGGGACATAGTATACAAAAAACATATCACAGAAAAAGGCCAGACTTACCCAATACCAGATGATACATGGCCATACCATATCTTGTATTGGGGGTCTGCACAGCCATGTATCATATGGTATTGGGTAAAGCGGCCTTTTTCTTTGATATGTTTTTGGAGACCAGAATCCATCCATTCATGAGAAGTTCTGTCCACACCCTATATTCAGCCCTGGGAGAGAGGGTGGTCAGAATACTCCAAGTAATGGAATAGCCCCATCGAGCCACACAGTTACTTAGAGTCCCGGGACGTGTGTAAGAGTCTTTCATGCCTGGGCTCCTTTGGATTATTTTTATTTCTTTTGCTGCTCCATTTTGTTTTCCATTTTATGTGACTAAATTATGGTATCATCTGTACCAGGGTCCGGTGTATAGTATGGTATCATCTGTACCAGGGTCCGGTGTATAGTACGGTATCATCTGTACCAGGGTCCGGTGTATAATATGGTATCATCTGTACCAGGGTCCGGAGTATAATATGCTATCATCTGTACCAGGGTCCAGTGTATGATATGGTATCATCTGTACCAGGGTCCGGTGTATAGTACGGTATCATCTGTACCAGGGTCCGGTGTATAGTACGGTATCATCTGTACCAGGGTCCGGTGTATAGTATGGTATCATCTGTACCGGGGTCCGGTGTATAATATGGTACCATCTGTACCGGGGTCCAGTGTATAGTAGGGTATCATCTGTACCAGGGTCCGGTGTATAGTACGGTATCATCTGTACCAGGGTCCGGTGTATAGTACGGTATCATCTGTACCAGGGTCCGGTGTATAGTACGGTATCATCTGTACCAGGGTCCGGTGTATAGTATGGTATCATCTGTACCGGGGTCCGGTGTATAATATGGTACCATCTGTACCGGGGTCCAGTGTATAGTACGGTATCATCTGTACCAGGGTCCGGTGTATAGTACGGTATCATCTGTACCAGGGTCCGGTGTATAGTATGGTATCATCTGTACCAGGGTCCGGTGTATAGTACGATATCATCTGTACCGGGGTCCACGGTATAGTATAGTATCATCTGTACCGGGGTCCGGTGTATAGTACGGTATCATCTGTACTGGGGTCTGGGGTATAGTATAGTATAGTACCATCTGTACCGGGGTCCGGTGTATAGTATGGTATCATCTGTACCAGGGTCCGGTGTATAGTACGGTATCATCTGTACCGGGGTCCGGTGTATAGTACCGTATCATCTGTACCGAGGTCCGGTGTATAGTACGGTATCATCTGTACCGGGGTCCGGTGTATAGTACGGTATCATCTGTACCAGGGTCCGGTGTATAGTATAGTATCATCTGTACCGGGGTCCAGTGTATAGTACGGTATCATCTATACCGAGGTCCGGTGTATAGTACAGTATCATCTGTACCAGGGTCCGGTGTAAAGTATGGTATCATCTGTACCGGGGTCCGGTGTATAGTATGGTATCATCTGTACCAGAGTCCAGTGTATAGTACGGTATCATCTGTACCAGGGTCCGGTGTATAGTATAGTACCATCTGTACCGGGGTCCGGTGTATAATATGGTACCATCTGTTCTGGGGTCCAGTGTATAGTAGGGTATCATCTGTACCAGGGTCCGGTGTATAGTACGGTATCATCTGTACCAGGGTCCGGTGTATAGTACGGTATCATCTGTACCAGGGTCCGGTGTATAGTACGGTATCATCTGTACCAGGGTCCGGTGTATAGTATGGTATCATCTGTACCGGGGTCCGGTGTATAATATGGTACCATCTGTACCGGGGTCCAGTGTATAGTACGGTATCATCTGTACCAGGGTCCGGTGTATAGTACGGTATCATCTGTACCAGGGTCCGGTGTATAGTATGGTATCATCTGTACCAGGGTCCGGTGTATAGTACGATATCATCTGTACCGGGGTCCACGGTATAGTATAGTATCATCTGTACCGGGGTCCGGTGTATAGTACGGTATCATCTGTACTGGGGTCTGGGGTATAGTATAGTATAGTACCATCTGTACCGGGGTCCGGTGTATAGTATGGTATCATCTGTACCAGGGTCCGGTGTATAGTACGGTATCATCTGTACCGGGGTCCGGTGTATAGTACCGTATCATCTGTACCGAGGTCCGGTGTATAGTACGGTATCATCTGTACCGGGGTCCGGTGTATAGTACGGTATCATCTGTACCAGGGTCCGGTGTATAGTATAGTATCATCTGTACCGGGGTCCAGTGTATAGTACGGTATCATCTATACCGAGGTCCGGTGTATAGTACAGTATCATCTGTACCAGGGTCCGGTGTAAAGTATGGTATCATCTGTACCGGGGTCCGGTGTATAGTATGGTATCATCTGTACCAGAGTCCGGTGTATAGTACGGTATCATCTGTACCAGGGTCCGGTGTATAGTATAGTACCATCTGTACCGGGGTCCGGTGTATAGTACGGTATCATCTGTACTGGGGTCCGGTGTATAGTATAGTACCATCTGTACCAGGGTCCGGTGTATAGTACGGTATCATCTGTACCAGGGTCCAGTGTATAGTACGGTATCATCTGTACCGGGGTCCGGTGTATGGTATAGTACCGTCTGTACCAGGGTCTGGTGTATAGTACGGTATCATCTGTACCGGGGTCCGGTGTATAGTATAGTATCATCTGTTCCAGGGTCCGGTGTATAGTACGGTATCATCTGTACTGGGGTCCGGTGTATAGTATGGTATCATCTGTACTGGGGTCCGGTGTATAGTATGGTATCATCTGTACCAGGGTCCGGTGTATAGTACGGTATCATCTGTACCAGGGTCCGGTGTATAGTACGGTATCATCTGTACCAGGGTCCAGATACAGCAATGAGTAATACAGCTATGAATGCAGGAAGTTGAAAAACAAAAACTCGTCTGCCGACTCCAGTGCGACGCCCACATTTCCCTCCATGGAGTGTATGACATACTTTGTGGCAGTTTTTGTTTTTGGTAGAAATGACAGGAAAAGGTATTTGTCATTTTTACAAAAAAAACAAAAACTCAAAAAACATAATTGGTGTCACTTTTGGTTAATATTAGACTAGGGGGATAAAAAATGTTGAGGCATAAGTAGGGCCAAAGTAGCTCCCAAGGGCCCCTGTAAACCTGGATCCAGCTCTGCCTATGCTGACGTTACGCCCTGCCCTGTTAAAGCTGTTACTCACCTCTGCCACTTTGGCATGATGCCATTTGATCCTGGTGTCCTATCCATGTCTGCCTTTGTTCAGACTTACTCCGGTGTTGTTTTGCCTCCATAGTACATGACCACACCTGGTTCCGGAAGCAAATCAATGATGGATAAGGGCACTTACAATGCAACATGGAGCTTCTCCTGGCTTGGATGAAGCTGATGTCATCATGATTCAGGCAAGAGCCATCACTCATCTTGGGTGCAATTTGTCCTCCTTGGGGTCTAGTGGTGTAGAGTACAGTCCTCTGGGATACACAAGAGCCTGCTATATCCAACACTAAATTAATGCTGAAGTTCTGCAACTTTTTATCTCTTCAAAGGTTTCTTCCCAGCAAGTGTGCAAGAAACCACCAGGCATATTGTACCTTGTAAAGTCACCGTAGGAACCAAGCAAGTTCTGAGTCTGCGTGAAAGACCACAAAACTGTCAGTGACATTCCTGTGGGGCGTCCCCCTCCTACACATCTATAGTTTGGTACAAGTGCAGACTATTTGCTGACCCTCTTTATTTTTCGTTCTCTGAGCTGGATTCATAGTGCTGGTCCTCGGTGACACCGGTGACACTCAATAGTGAGGAGACATGAATGGTGACGTACCCGCCTCCAGCGGCCATTTCCTGTGCCGCTCCCTCAGGGCCTATTGCTCCATGTGCATCATAAAATGGGTGATTTCCCTTTCTGGTATCTGTCTCCTGGTATCAGACACCCCATAAATCTCTTCATGGCTGCTTTGTGAGGGAACTCGTAAATAGTAGGCAGCACATCCTGCTGGGAAACTGGCTGTCCCCTTAGTGATGACTTAGCATACTGTCTGCTCTGCTTTACATCACTGGATCAGTCCCCTATATGATACATTGTGAGTCATGAACAGACTCTCGTAACACGTTAACCCAGTAATTTATCCTCTACCCATATGTATGGTTTGAGGAATGAAGTGTGACGTCCAATATGGTGGAACATGAGGAACATATAGCAGGAAGCCGTCAATAGTGATGTGTATAGACGCTCTTCAGACCACAAACATTCCCAGAGGGATCCCACACGCTTCCCAGAAGTCAGGCCTGGGACTCCCATGATGAGCTCCAGATGACACAAGTGAGAGGTTCACAAACTTATCTGCAAGAAACCTCGGCGCTCGGGTCTGACCATAAAAACAACCCTAGAAACAATAACCCTCAGAGCTGAGACCAAGATGCATCGAATATGGACCTAACCCAACCATAACCCTAAGTCGACTAACCCAAATACTACTAAAAATAACCCCTAACCATAACAACCACAATATAACCCTAATATTAACCCTAAATCTACTAAAAATAACCCTCTGAGCTCATCCTAATATAACATAACATCACATCACATAAAACATAACATAACCCTAATATTCATCCAAACTCTACAAACAATGACCCTCCCAGCTGAGACGTAGAGGCGTCTAACCTGGACCTAACCCAACCATAAGCCTAAATCTACTAATCCTACTGAAAATAACCCCTAACCATAACAACTATGATAATACCCTAATATTAACCCTAACCCTACTGACTGTCACTGCATTAACCCTTCATCTTCACAGCTGTCACAATATAAGAAGTTGACTGTACAAGGTCTCAGACAAGGACAAGTAGAACCATAAAGAGATTTCCTCCGCAGGGCAGCGATCATTTCTGTCTGATCATTTTATACAACCTTGGTTTGAAAACCAAACCCAGATGACCGTTCACAATGATCGACGGCTTTTATGTCTGCCAAAAATGTGAAAATGTTGAAAAATTTCAGGTGATTGTTTCAAATTTTCATAATCCGCAGGGAGTCCATCAATCTGCTCTACTCTACAGCCCTGTGCATGGATAGTATGACTCTCATCAGCCCTGACACCAGGAGCTGACGCTCTAATCAGCCCATCTCACATACAATGTATGTATCACTACTATGTATGTATCATTATTTTTAGTCTAAGGCCATATTCATCAGGTCCAACTGTGGCAAAAAGCAGCTGAGATCAGCAGGCTTGGCCATGGGTTTTACTCCTGTGGTCGGGTCATTTTTATTGTTTCCACTGAATCCACAGCAAGAAATTGACCTGCAGCAGGGTGTGCTGGGACTTGTTTAAATACTAAGATCTATACTGGTACTGTATATCGCATCTGCTTGGTGGAGCTCCTGGTATATTCCTGGTGGTATCCCTGGTATCTCTCTGGTAGAGCTCCTGGCATCTCTCTGGTGGTACCCCTGGTATCTCTCTGGTGGTACCCCTGGTATCTCACTGGTAGAGTTACTGACATCTCCCTGGTAGTACCCCTGGCATTTTTCTGGTGGAACTCCTGGCATCGCCCTGGTGATACCTTTGGTATCTCTCTGGTTGTACCCCTGGTATCTCTCTGGTGGAGATCCTGGCATCTCTCTGGTGGTACCCCTGGTATCTCTCTGGTGGTACCCCTGGTATCTCTCTGGTGGAGCTCCTGGCATCTCTCTGGTTGTACCCCTGGTATCTCTCTGGTAGAGCTCCCAGCATCTCCCTGGTGGTACCCATCGTATCTCTCTGGTGGAGCTCCTGGCATCTCTCTGGTGGTACCCCTGGTATCTCTCTGGTGGTACCCCTGGTATCTCTTTGGTGGAGCTCCTGGCATCTCTTTGGTGGTACCCCTGGTATCTCTCTGGTGGAGCTCCTGGCATCTCTCTGGTGGCACCCCTGGTATCTCTGGTGGTACCCCTGGTATCTCTCTGGTGGAGCTCCTGGCATCTCTCTGGTGGCACCCCTGGTATCTCTCTGGTGGTATCCCTGGTATCTCTCTGGTGGAGCTCCTGGCATCTCTCTGGTGGCACCCCTGGTATCTCTCTGGTGGTACCCCTGGTATCTCTCTGGTGGAGCTCCTGGCATCTCTCTGGTAGTACCCCTGGTATCTCTCTGGTGGTATCCCTGGTATCTCTCTGGTAGAGCTCCTGGCATCTCCCTGGTGATACCCATCGTATCTCTCTGGTGGTACCCCTGGTATCTCTCTGGTGGAGCTCCTGGCATCTCTCTGGTGGTATCCCTGGTATCTCTCTGGTGGTACCCCTGGTATCTCTTTGGTGGAGCTCCTGGCATCTCTTTGGTGGTACCCCTGGTATCTCTCTGGTGGAGCTCCTGGCATCTCTCTGGTGGCACCTCTGGTATCTCTGGTGGTACCCCTGGTATCTCTCTGGTGGAGCTCCTGGCATCTCTCTGGTGGCACCCCTGGTATCTCTGGTGGTATCCCTGGTATCTCTCTGGTGGAGCTCCTGGCATCTCTCTGTTGGTACCCCTGGTATCTCTCTGGTAGAGTTCCTGGCATCTCTCTGGTGGTACCCCTGGTATCTCTCTGGTAGAGTTTCGGGCATCTCTCTGGTGGTACCCTGGTACCTTTCTGGTGGAGCTCCTGGCATCTCTCTGGTGGTTCCCCTGGTATCTCTCTGGTAGAGCTCCCAGCATCTCCCTGGTGGTACCTATCGTATCTCTCTGGTAAAGCTCCTGGCATGCCCCTGGTGGTATCCCTTGTATCTCTCTGGTGGTACCCCTGGTAACTCTCTGGTGGAGCTCCTGCCATCTCTCTGGTGGTACCCCTGGTATATCTCTGGTGAAGCTCCTGGCATCTTTCTGGTAGTAGCCCTGGCATCTCTCTGGTAGTAGCCCTGGTATCTCTCTGGTAGAGCTCCTGGTATGCCCTGGTGGTATCCCTTGTATCTCTCTGGTGGTACCCCTGGTAACTCTCTGGTGGAGCTCCTGGCATCTCTATGTAAGTAACCATCGTACCTCTCTGGTGGAACTCCTCATATCTCTCTCTCTGGTGGGGTTACCAATTAAACACCAGGGCAGCTGTTTCCAGTGAATGGATATGGTGCTGTACACCTACTGAAGCAGCCTGATGGTATTCGATACATTGCTCCTGTCTATGTCTTCCTGAGATAAGCAGTGCAAATACCATCTGTGTGCCCTGCTAAATGTGACAAAAAATCAACCAAGAAAGTAAAGAGAATCTGATTCCTCCATATAAAGATGTCATGGCCAGTGGTTCCTTATAACTACGGTCAGCATTACTCGTATTCTTCTTCATGGTTTCTGGGGCTGAGTGGAGGGAGCAGGGGGACTTGAAAGGAGAAGAGCAGTAGACATAGGCTAGGGATGACTTAGGGCAGCTGGAAAATTGGTTCTTCATCATTATCTCAGGTCTTACAATGACAAGCCAAGAGCTGCAAGGTTTAGTCTTCTCTGTCTCAGTCTGTACTGTACGTCTTCTATTGACATGGATGAGATGTACTGTCTTATTATTAGATGGGGCTCTGATTACAAGGGGGGCTCGATGACTTACACATCATAAACAGAATCCTAATGTAAAGGTCAAATAGTATAGAAACACATGAAGAGATGAGCTTTATAATCGTCAATGGATTCTGGTGGCATGAGCCTCTCCAATGGATTGTGGGGTGTCACCCTCGTGTATAAACCAGTTGGATCCTCAGTTTCAGGCCACACTACTGGTCTCTCTGTTTTCCTTGCTGAAGCCTGAGGCTGACTTGCAGGATATTACAGATGGGGGATGTAATTACTAGGTGTTTCCACAAGGAACTTTTATGGTGGTGACCTTTGGTGGGATGTCTGGAGGGGTCGTGTCAGGCTATCCTACCACCTATAATCTACACTCATAAGAAGTGAATTATCCAGTAGATTAGATCCATAACATGAATGGCGGTGAGCCAGCGCAGCAGATGTGGCGACACATGTCCTAAATTACATTCTTAACTCTACTGTTTGTAGCTTGGCCAAAATATGTGCCGACTCAGGAGTGCGAATAGTGTCTGAACCACAAGACAAGATGATGGGGCAACTGGTGGCCCGAGATCATCCAGGCAAGAGCTGCAGAAATCTTTTTCCTGCTAAATCCCCTCACCACATATGGTTACTGAAGGGTCAATGAGTTGTCTCCGATTGTAGCAGTTGGAGATGTCAACTATACATGTATAAAAGCAGAAACTATAGAGAGGTAGCATCCACCCATTTTCCCAAGGGCTAAAAGCCCATCTGTCACTTTGTTATAGGTAGCACATGGTCGGTGGGAGATACGTTACAGATTTTGCATTGGGCCAATGGAGCTTCACGTTACTGGAGTGGACAGAAGTGCAGTAGGTCACAGGTCACCATCTGTACTTCTAGAATACATACATGGTGTTCCTGGGGATGGGGTCCAATGGTCTGTCTGCTCAGATGTAAGGGGCTGATGTGAGGACTGTAGGGACTATCCACCTTCTGTCCAAATATGAAGATGAAGAGAAATCTGCTCCACCATCTTGAGACCCAGGATGTCCACTGCTGAAAAAATTGGTCACAAAGCAAAACTGCAGAACTGAGGGGCAGAGTTTGGGTATGTAGGAACAGGGTCATTGTAAAACTTGGAAATGCTGCAGATTGAGGAAAATGGGGGATGTGAAGGAACGTTTCATACTGTACAATGGCTGCTATGTCTCGGGGTCCTGTATGTGGACTGCTCTGCACACATCTTGTGTGACACCTCGGTACATGATCCCAGGGTCTTGTGCTGTGTAGGATACTGATCCTGTGCTGGAGGAATGTGTCTGATTGTTTATGATCTGCGGCTCCTGGCTCTGGAGACCTCTCAGTAAATAGCCCAAAGCCTGCTCTGACCTGAGCACTTCCAGCCTGAGCTCCATAACTCTGGCCTTTCATCCTGGCCCGGGAACAGATGTTGCTGTGATTTATCGGTGACCTCTGTAATTTTGCTGAGTCTGGGGGATGGGACCCTGAGCAGAAATATTCCTTCTGTACACACAAGCTCAGGCGGATCTGCTCTATCTCCAGAGCCCTGGTATTTGTAGATCCTCAGGCCTCGGCCTCCCTCTGGGGATCACACATTCTGTGTTTACGTTACTTACAGTATATGTGATGGGATCTGGAGAGCTCTCCACTCCATGCTGGTATATAGAGATGTCCCAGTATACCAGGATCAGTCACTGACATCAACTAGCCCACAAATAGTGCCCTGATGGCATCATGGACAGCCTCTCCTCAAGCCATCAATGGCCCTGTCCTCCATATGTGGCCAAATCTTACTGCCATAATGGTGGGCATCATGGTGGCCATAGTGTTAGAGATCCAGCCATTCTACTAAATTTTGATGTCTTGCATTGGCTTATTTGTGGAAGTCTATATCTGACTTGAACTTTGGAGCGCAATGGCCAGTTGGCATGCAGGCGGTCCGAGAGCAAGACACAGCCCGAGCAGAGACTTGAGAGATGGAGGCTGGAAAGAATCAGTGGAGCGGCCCAGGTTCGGAGGAGGTTGACTTGTCAGCTTTGTACCGGCAGCGTCAATAAAGTAGAGGTTGTCGGAGTAAGACCACAATGAGAGCTCACTGATCTCAGGAGTCACCGATATATGGGGGCCTTCCTCCTAGACCTAACCATTAACACTGAAACAAAATTTGTAGACCAAAAGTGGTATCTAAAATGTAAAAAGGTAAATCTGAGCAAATAGAATAAAATCATTATATGCTCTGGGCTGCAACCAGATTCACCAAAGACCAAGAGTGGAACATATTTATCCTTATTCTTCTTTCTTCTCAAGTTGTTCTTTGTTTTCAATCTCCAGCTACTTAAGACATCCAGTGATGGTATAACCAGTCACCCAGCAGGATGACATGGACAGGACATTGCACAATCACGGTGTGTAATATGTACTGTAGGCCGTGGTCCTGTTCATTGCAGCTTGTGTCAGGCAGGGCCCTTCAGCCCCCTGGCATAGGTCCTATGTACTAGTGGGTTCTCCATTGTGTGTTACTTGTAGAAGCAGGGTGTCTGTTCTGGACACCTCCAACTCTCGACTATGACTCCTAATCTTCATCACTTTATTTACTCCTAATTATATCTGCAGCATATACAGGGCTTTGTGTGCTACTGTGGCCTGTTCAGTGTATATGGACTTTGCGTCCTACTGTGGCGTGTTCAGTGTATACAGACTTTGCGTCCTACTGCGGCCTGTTCAGTGTATACAGACGTTGTGTCCTACTGCGGCCTGTTCAGTGTATACGGACGTTGTGTCCTACTGTGGCCTGTTCAGTGTATACAGACGTTGTGTCCTACTGCGGCCTGTTCAGTGTATACAGGGGTTGTGTCCTACTGCGGCCTGTTCAGTGTATACAGACTTTGTGTCCTACTGTGGCCTGTTCAGTGTATATGGACATTGTGTCCTACTGTGGCCTGTTCAGTGTATACGGACATTGTGCCCTACTGCGGCCTGTTCAGTGTATACGGACGTTGTGTCCTACTGTGGCCTGTTCAGTGTATACAGACGTTGTGCCCTACTGCGGCCTGTTCAGTGTATACAGGGGTTGTGTCCTACTGCGGCCTGTTCAGTGTATACAGACATTGTGTCCTACTGCTGCCTGTTCAGTGTATACGGACGTTGTGTCCTACTGTGGCCTGTTCAGTGTATACAGACATTGTGCCCTACTGCGGCCTGTTCAGTGTATACAGACATTGTGCCCTACTGCGGCCTGTTCAGTTTATACGGACATTGTGCCCTACTGCGGCCTGTTCAGTGTATACAGACTTTGTGTCCTACTGCGGCCTGTTCAGTGTATACAGACGTTGTGTCCTACTGTGGCCTGTTCAGTGTATACAGGGTGTTGTGTCCTACTGAGGCCTGTTCAGCGTATACAGACTTTGTGTCCTACTGTGGCCTGTTCAGTGTATACGGACGTTGTGTCCTACTGCGGCCTGTTCAGTGTATACAGGGTGTTGTGTCCTACTGCTGCCTGTTCAGTGTATACGGACGTTGTGTCCTACTGTGGCCTGTTCAGTGTATACAGACGTTGTGTCCTACTGTGGCCTGTTCAGTGTATATGGACATTGTGCCCTACTGCGGCCTGTTCAGTGTATACAGACTTTGTGTCCTACTGCGGCCTGTTCAGTGTATACAGACTTTGTGTCCTACTGCGGCCTGTTCAGTGTATACAGGGTGTTGTGTCCTACTGCGGCCTGTTCAGTGTATACAGGGTGTTGTGTCCTACTGCGGCCTGTTCAGTGTATACAGGGTGTTGTGTCCTACTGCTGCCTGTTCAGTGTATACGGACGTTGTGTCCTACTGTGGCCTGTTCAGTGTATACAGACGTTGTGTCCTACTGTGGCCTGTTCAGTGTATATGGACTTTGTGTCCTACTGCGGCCTGTTCAGTGTATACAGACTTTGTGTCCTACTGCGGCCTGTTCAGTGTATACAGACTTTGTGTCCTACTGCGGCCTGTTCAGTGTATATGGACGTTGTGTCCTACTGCGGCCTGTTCAGTGTATATGGACATTGTGCCCTACTGCGGCCTGTTCAGTGTATATGGACGTTGTGTCCTACTGCGGCCTGTTCAGTGTATACAGGGGTTGTGTCCTACTGTGGCCTGTTCAGTGTATACAGACTTTGTGTCCTACTGCGGCCTGTTCAGTGTATATGGACATTGTGCCCTACTGTGGCCTGTTCAGTGTATACAGGGTGTTGTGTCCTACTGCGGCCTGTTCAGTGTATACAGACTTTGTGTCCTACTGCGGCCTGTTCAGTGTATACAGGGTGTTGTGTCCTACTGCGGCCTGTTCAGTGTATACAGGGGTTGTGTCCTACTGCGGCCTGTTCAGTGTATACAGACGTTGTGTCCTACTGTGGCCTGTTCAGTGTATACAGGGGTTGTGTCCTACTGCTGCCTGTTCAGTGTATACAGACGTTGTGTCCTACTGCGGCCTGTTCAGTGTATACGGACATTGTGTCCTACTGTGGCCTGTTCAGTGTATACAGACGTTGTGTCCTACTGTGGCCTGTTCAGTGTATACGGACGTTGTGTCCTACTGCGGCCTGTTCAGTGTATACAGGGTGTTGTGTCCTACTGAGGCCTGTTCAGTGTATACAGGGGTTGTGTCCTACTGCTGCCTGTTCAGTGTATACGGACGTTGTGTCCTACTGCGGCCTGTTCAGTGTATACAGACTTTGTGTCCTACTGCGGCCTGTTTAGTGTATACAGGGGTTGTGTCCTACTGCGGCCTGTTCAGTGTATACAGGGGTTGTGTCCTACTGTGGCCTGTTCAGTGTATACGGACGTTGTGTCCTACTGCGGCCTGTTCAGTGTATACAGGGTGTTGTGTCCTACTGAGGCCTGTTCAGTGTATACAGGGGTTGTGTCCTACTGCGGCCTGTTCAGTGTATATGGACGTTGTGTCCTACTGTGGCCTGTTCAGTGTATACAGGGTGTTGTGTCCTACTGCGGCCTGTTCAGTGTATACAGACTTTGCGTCCTACTGCGGCCTGTTCAGTGTATATGGACATTGTGCCCTACTGTGGCCTGTTCAGTGTATACAGGGTGTTGTGTCCTACTGCGGCCTGTTCAGTGTATACAGACTTTGTGTCCTACTGCGGCCTGTTCAATGTATACAGACTTTGTGTCCTACTGCGGCCTGTTCAGTGTATATGGACGTTGTGTCCTACTGCGGCCTGTTCAGTGTATACAGGGTGTTGTGTCCTACTGCGGTCTGTTCAGTGTATACAGACTTTGTGTCCTACTGCGGCCTGTTCAGTGTATATGGACATTGTGCCCTACTGTGGCCTGTTCAGTGTATACAGACTTTGTGTCCTACTGCGGCCTGTTCAGTGTATATGGACGTTGTGTCCTACTGCGGCCTGTTCAGTGTATACAGGGTGTTGTGTCCTACTGCGGCCTGTTCAGTGTATATAGACGTTGTGTCCTACTGCGGCCTGTTCAGTGTATACGGACGTTGTGTCCTACTGCGGTCTGTTCAGTGTATACAGGGTGTTGTGTCCTACTGCGGCCTGTTCAGTGTATATGGACATTGTGTCCTACTGCGGCCTGTTCTGAATTTGGGATGGTGGCCTCCACCATAGACACATCCTTATCCATATTTTGGATCTCCAGATGAAGTGATGAATTTGTCCCTGTATTTGGTGGCTTCCTCAGCACTGGTCACTGACCTGACATCTTACATGTAGATTGTAAGCTCTGAGGGTCAGGGACGGCTGAAGGACTGCTGTTACCCCGCACTATACACCCCAGGAGCTCCTCCTCAGTAATGGTCCTTGTGATAACTTTCGGTGATGGCAGAAGGAGCTTGAGGTGAAATGTTTGTGACCTGAGCCAGGAGAATGATTTATTGGAGATCCCCCACTCCCGTGTCCATAGATGGGAAGACGTCTAGTAAATGCTCCGCACGTTCACAGCACCTTATAATAATATTTAGTCTGTGACCAGATCATTCATTATAACCAGCTTCTGCCCAGCAGTAACCCTGGCAGCAGACAGGAGTCACACGATGATCCAGACCTTCCTACTGCTCTTCCTGTCAAGTCAACTGTAGGTTAAGATGACAACAGTGACTGGGCCTCAGGCCTTGTACAGGACAGTCATGGTCCGCTCCAGAAATCAGCCAACCGGTTCGTATTGAGACAAGTTCATTACAAATTCTTTATAAAACTGAGGTTTGTCACCCACAAATCACTATTATACGTCGAGGTCTCATCTGACCCAAGAAAATAATAAGCAGGTATTCCGGGAGGTGCGGAAACATACTAAACACTGATCCCTACATTCCCTCACCTCTCCATGGCTCCCTCGTGGTGTCCGCCGCTCCATCGTAGTTGTCTTCAGTCATCTTCCGGCCTACTGGGTGACGTTGTGGTTCTCAGGGGGCTGCTGAGGCCTGTGATTGGGCCTCAGTGGTCATGTGGTGTGTACCAAAGTCAGGACTTGTGATGTCACCCACAAGACCTGACGACAACCAAAGACAACTGTGACAGAATAACTTGGTGTGCACTACAATTAGTGTCCCCTGAAACACCCCCTGATATAGATGGCCCCCTCTAGTATTATTATAGGACCTCCCGTCTCCTGGTAACTTGGTGTGCACTGCAATAATTGTCTCCCCAGAAACACCCCCTGAGAGGATGGTGCCCTCTACTGTTGTAATATTGGACCTTCTGTCTCCTAATAACCTGGTGTGCAGTACAATATTTGCCCCCCCCCCCCGAGAAACACTACCCTGAGGTACAGTAGATGGTCCCCTCTAGTGTCATATTATAAGACCACATGTCTCGTAGTAACCTGGTGTGTACTACAATAAATGCCCCCCCAGAAACACTAACCTGAGGTAGATGGTGCCCTCTAGTGACATATTATAATACCTCTTGTCTCCTAGTAACCTGGTGTGCACTACAATAAATGCCCCTGCAGAAGCACTGCCCAGAGCTATATGGTCCCCCTCCAGTGTCAAATTAAAAGGATCCTTTATCCATAGGATAGAGGATAAATACCTGATTGATGGGGGTCTGACCACTGAGGCCCCACCAATCCCAAAAACAGGAGTCCTACCCCCTGCTGTGCAAGCTGAATGTGGACGTGACTGATGGTGAACGGCTCTCCCATTCACTTCAATGGGAGCAGTGGAGACAGTCGAAGTAAGGCACTTGATAGTGTCCTGTAGGGCCAACTGCATCACAGTTAGAAATGGTGCCCCCTGCAGGTCATTCTGGTCATCTAGAAGTTGACACCCATGTAGTGTTCTCTCATCCATGGAGGTCACAGGGTGCCACAAATCGGGACATCAAGACTCCAGTGGATACAGATATGGTGTAATATCTGCTGGAGACGGGGTCACGACTGTGACTGTACCGGAGCAGGGCCCGAACACGGTCTGGTGTAATATAATCAACCCTGTCATGGGAAATGGTCCAATCAGACATCTAAATGTCTCTGGACGATCGTGCTGCCTCCGGTTGTGATCACGTAGTAGGATTTAGGGCTCAGTGCGATCTATGTAGATTGTGGTGAGCCGGGTGATGTTGTCAGCACACAAAGGCTTAACGCCTGAACTTCTGTTAACAGTATCTAAAATAAGGCGAGCGGTCAATGGCCTGATATTAGGATGAATGGTGCGGGTTAAGCACCTACTACAGAGCTCTGATCATATGGATTGTGTCAGAGATCTGGCCCGAGTGGTGGAGGAGATGTGACCTGAGCGGTGGAGGAGATGTGACCCGAGTGATGGAGGAGATGTGACCTGAGCGGTGGAGGAGATGTGACCCGAGAGGTGGAGGAGATGTTACCCGAGCGGTGGAGGAGATGTGACCCGAGTGATGGGAGATGTGACTCAAGCGGTGGAGGAGATATTACCCGAGCGGTGGAGAAGATGTGACCTGAGTGATGGAGGAGATGTGACACGAGTGGTGGAGGAGATGTGACACAAGCGGTGGAGGAGATGTGACCCGAGTGATGGGAGATGTGACTCAAGCGGTGGAGGAGATGTTACCCGAGCGGTGGAGGAGATGTGACCCAAGTGATGGAGGAGATGTGACATGAGCGGTGGAGGAGATGTTACCCGAGCAGTGGAGGAGATGTGACCTGAGTGATGGAGGAGATGTGACCTGAGTGGTGGAGGAGATATGACATGAGTGGTGGAGGAGATGTGACCTGAGTGGTGGAGGAGATGTGACCCGAGTGATGGAGGAGATGTGACTCGAGCGGTGGAGGAGATGTGACCCGAGCGGTGGAGGAGATGTGACCCGAGTGATGGAGGAGATGTGACATGAGCGGTGGAGGAGATGTTACCCGAGCAGTGGAGGAGATGTGACCTGAGTGATGGAGGAGATGTGACCTGAGTGGTGGAGGAGATGTGACCTGAGTGATGGAGGAGATATGACATGAGTGGTGGAGGAGATGTGACCTGAGTGGTGGAGGAGATGTTACCCTAGCGGTGGAGGAGATGTTACCCGAGCGGTGGAGGAGATGTGACCTGAGTGATGGAGGAGATATGACATGAGTGGTGGAGGAGATGTGACCTGAGTGGTGGAGGAGATATGACATGAGTGATGGAGGAGATATGACCTGAGTGATGGAGGAGATGTGACCTGAGTGATGGAGGAGATGTGACCTGAGTGATGGAGGAGATGTGACCTGAGTGGTGGAGGAGATGTGACCTGAGTGGTGGAGGAGATGTGACATGAGTGGTGGAGGAGATATGACCTGAGTGGTGGAGGAGATGTGACCTGAGTGATGGAGGAGATGTGACCTGAGTGATGGAGGAGATGTGACCTGAGTGGTGGAGGAGATGTGACCTGAGTGATGGAGGAGATATGACATGAGTGGTGGAGGAGATGTGACCTGAGTGGTGGAGGAGATGTGACCTGAGTGGTGGAGGAGATATGACCTGAGTGATGGAGGAGATGTGACCTGAGTGATGGAGGAGATGTGACCTGAGTGATGGAGGAGATGTGACCTGAGTGGTGGAGGAGATGTGACCTGAGTGGTGGAGGAGATGTGACATGAGTGGTGGAGGAGATGTGACCTGAGTGATGGAGGAGATATGACCTGAGTGGTGGAGGAGATGTGACCTGAGTGATGGAGGAGACGTGACATGAGCAATGGAGGAGATGTTACCCAAGTGATGGAGGAGATGTGACCCAAGTGATGGAGGAGATGTGACCCGAGCGGTGGAGATGTGACCGCCACCCTGTGACTCATAATGTGACATATCCGACAGCCGGGGTAGCATTAGGTCTGTCCTCTCTATATATATTCTTTCACACAGTCCTCTCTCTCACTTTCTATATATAAATATACTGCCCCCTGCAGGTCACCTGGAGTCTTCCGCTTGACACCTGGCTGTGGTTTCCTCTGTACTTTGGCAGATGTTGTGGTACACACAGCGGGCTGATAGGGTAACTGTGTTGGCCTCCAGGCTGTGGCGATGAAAGACGGGCTTCCATTATCATGGCGGGTGCGCTGCCAGTCACCGCCATACCATATCTCCTGCTGTCCAGGTATTCTGGTTGACATCCTGGTGACCGTGTCCTGCTTTCAATGAGACTCTCCTAGCTCACCTGGTCTCTCTAGATGTTCTCCCCCACAGCTGTCCTCCTGGTGAGTGTTCTCCTCCTGATCCTATGAGCCATCTCCTTGCCATCCCCATCTCTGAGCCATCTCCTGCCCTGGGTATCTGGGGTAACACCTGACATCAGTGAGGCACACCACGGGGTAACACCAGACCACCTCTTCTGTGGTGCAACTCATGGGCACAGCTTAGTTCTGCTTCTGAGGGATTATGGCGTTATACGTCTTCTGGATATTACCAGAACACTGACTGTGACCGGCTATTATATAATGTGACCAATAGACCTCACTGCTCCAGGTTGTGGCCCTCTAACTTACCAGCACTGCAATAACAGGAACAATCGGGGCAGGACTTAACCCTTCCATGTGCAACAGACTAACTGTTCATGGTGAGCACCCACCCCACCCTACATAATATATATATAACCCTTCACACAGGCCTCTTTACTGTATGGAGGGGGTATATAGCTATATGCACAGCACCTCTTTATCACACAGCCCTTGGATGGGTCACCTATTATTCATTCCCTCCCTGGTCACCACTGCCCCCCTGATATAATTTGGTATAATATTATATATACAGTATTTATATATACAGTATATTTATATATATATCTATGTCTCTGACCTGCGCTTTCCTATATCCTCTCCAGATGTGCAGCACATTCACTGTGTATACATTACACAGGTGACCTATGACACAGTTCACATATGTGCACAACTACAAGGGGAGGCAAAACTGCTGAGAGTGTTCCCCATATGTGTATCATACCATGACATGTGTTCTGTATCTACCCTCCAAGTGTTCTGTATCCACCCTCCACGTATCCTGTATCTACCCTCCAAGTGTCCTGTATCTACTCTCTGTGTGTCCTGTATCTACCCTCCATGCGGCCCGTATCTACCCTCCAAGTGTCCCGTATCTACCCTCCATGCGGCCCGTATCTAACCTCCGTGTGTCCCGTATCTACCCTCCATGCGGCCCGTATCTACCCTCCGTGTGTCCTGTATCTATGCTCCATATGCGCTATGTCTTTTTTTCAGTAGGCTGAACATATGCCTCATGTATTCTCAGCTGGGGTCTCACAATGTCACGGGTCTTCAGCAGTATAAGGCCTCCTTTGTTCTGAGAAGTTCTCGTCATCTCAGGCGTAGAGGAACGTTAACTTTTTCCAGGCGCACATCCATTACTTATCTCCAGGTATCCTGAGAATTTTGGGAGTATACTGTATAGGACCTGGGAAAAGGCAATGAACACGAGACATGTAGACGGATGGAGCGTTAACTCCTAGGACAAGTGTGAGGGCAAGGGAATGTAGTGTCCTACAGGACCGGTGTGAGGAGGTGACAATGTAGTGTCCTACAGGACCGGTGTACGGAGGTGACAATGTAGTGTCCTACAGGACCGGTGTGAGGAGGTGACAATGTAGTGTCCTACAGGACCAGAGTGAGGAGGTGACAATGTAGTGTCCTACAGGACCGGTGTACGGAGGTGACAATGTAGTGTCCTACAGGACCGGTGTGAGGAGGTGACAATGTAGTGTCCTACAGGACCGGTGTACGGAGGTGACAATGTAGTGTCCTACAGGACCGGTGTACGGAGGTGACAATGTAGTGTCCTACAGGACCGGTGTGAGGAGGTGACAATGTAGTGTCCTACAGGACCGGTGTACGGAGGTGACAATGTAGTGTCCTACAGGACCGGTGTACGGAGGTGACAATGTAGTGTCCTACAGGTCCGGAGTGAGGAGGTGACAATGTAGTGTCCTACAGGACCGGTGTACGGAGGTGACAATGTAGTGTCCTACAGGACCGGTGTGAGGAGGTGACAATGTAGTGTCCTACAGGACCGGAGTGAGGAGGTGACAATGTAGTGTCCTACAGGACCGGTGTACGGAGGTGACAATGTAGTGTCCTACAGGACCGGTGTACGGAGGTGACAATGTAGTGTCCTACAGGTCCGGAGTGAGGAGGTGACAATGTAGTGTCCTACAGGACCGGAGTGAGGAGGTGACAATGTAGTGTCCTACAGGACCAGAGTGAGGAGGCGACAATGTAGTGTCCTACAGGACCAGTGTGAGGAGGTGACAATGTAGTGTCCTACAGGACCAGAGTGAGGAGGTGACAATGTAGTGTCCTACAGGACCGGTGTGAGGAGGTGACAATGTAGTGTCCTACAGGACCAGTGTGAGGTGGTGAGAATGTAGTGTCCTACAGGACTGGTGTAAGGAGGTGATAATGTAGTGTTCTACAGGACCGGAGTGAGGAGGTGACAATGTAGTGTCCTACAGGACTGGAGTGAGGAGGTGACAATGTAGTGTCCTACAGGACCAGAGTGAGGAGGTGACAATGTAGTGTCCTACAGGACCGGTGTGAGGAGGTGACACTGTAGTGTCCTACAGGACCGGTGTGAGGAGGTGACAATGTAGTGTCCTACAGGACCGGTGTGAGGAGGTGACAATGTAGTGTCCTACAGGACCAGAGTGAGGAGGTGACAATGTAGTGTCCTACAGGACCAGTGTGAGGAGGTGACAATGTAGTGTCCTACAGGACCAGAGTGAGGAGGTGACAATGTAGTGTCCTACAGGACCGGTGTGAGGAGGTGACACTGTAGTGTCCTACAGGACCGGTGTGAGGAGGTGACAATGTAGTGTCCTACAGGACCAGAGTGAGGAGGTGACAATGTAGTGTCCTACAGGACCAGTGTGAGGAGGTGACAATGTAGTGTCCTACAGGACCAGAGTGAGGAGGTGACAATGTAGTGTCCTACAGGACCAGAGTGAGGAGGTGACAATGTAGTGTCCTACAGGACCGGAGTGAGGAGGCGACAATGTAGTGTCCTACAGGACCAGAGTGAGGAGGTGACAATGTAGTGTCCTACAGGACCAGTGTGAGGTGGTGAGAATGTAGTGTCCTACAGGACTGGTGTAAGGAGGTGATAATGTAGTGTTCTACAGGACCGGAGTGAGGAGGTGACAATGTAGTGTCCTACAGGACTGGAGTGAGGAGGTGACAATGTAGTGTCCTACAGGACTGGTGTAAGGAGGTGATAATGTAGTGTTCTACAGGACCGGAGTGAGGAGGTGACAATGTAGTGTCCTACAGGACCAGAGTGAGGAGGTGACAATGTAGTGTCCTACAGGACCGGTGTGAGGAGGTGACACTGTAGTGTCCTACAGGACCGGTGTGAGGAGGTGACAATGTAGTGCCCTACAGGACCGGAGTGAGGAGGTGACACTGTAGTGTCCTACAGGACCGGTGTGAGGAGGTGACAATGTAGTGTCCTACAGGACCAGTGTGAGGAGGTGACAATGTAGTGCCCTACAGGACTGGTGTGAGGAGGTGACAATGTAGTGTCCTACAGGACCAGAGTGAGGAGGTGAGAATGTAGTGTTCTACAGGACCAGTGTGAGGAGGTGACAATGTAGTGTCCTACAGGACCAGAGTGAGGAGGTGAGAATGTAGTGTCCTACAGGACCAGAGTGAGGAGGTGAGAATGTAGTGTCCTACAGGACCAGTGTGAGAAGGTGACAATGTAGTGTCCTACAGGACCAGAGTGAGGAGGCGACAATGTAGTGTCCTACAGAATCAGAGTGAGAAGGCGACAATGTAGTGTCCTACAGGACCAGTGTGAGGAGGTGACAATATAGTGTCTTACAGGACCGGGGTGAAAAGGTGACAATGTAGTGTCCTACAGGACCAGAGTGAGGAGGCGACAATGTAGTGTCCGACAGAATCAGAGTGAGGAGGTGACAATGTAGTATCATAAAGGACCAGAGTGAGGAGGCGACAATGTAGTGTCCTACAGAATCAGAGTGAGGAGGTGACAATATAGTGTCTTACAGGACCGGGGTGAGAAGGTGACAATGTAGTGTCCTACAGGACCAGAGTGAGGAGGTGAGAATGTAGTATCCTACAGGACCGGTGTGAGGAGGTGACAATGTAGTGTCCTACAGGACCAGTGTGAGGAGGTGAGAATGTAGTATCCTACAGGACCGGAGTGAGGAGGTGAGAATGTAGTATCCTACAGAATCAGAGTGAGGAGGCGACAATGTAGTGTCCTACAGGACCAGTGTGAGGAGGTGACAATGTAGTGTCCTACAGGACCAGAGTGAGGAGGCGACAATGTAGTGTCCTACAGAATCAGAGTGAGGAGGTGACAATGTAGTATCATAAAGGACCAGAGTGAGGAGGCGACAATGTAGTGTCCTACAGAATCAGAGTGAGGAGGTGACAATGTAGTATCATACAGGACCAGAGTGAGGAGGCGACAATGTAGTGTCCTACAGAATCAGAGTGAGGAGGTGACAATATAGTGTCTTATAGGACCGGGGTGAGAAGGTGACAATGTAGTGTCCTACAGGACCAGAGTGAGGAGGCGACAATGTAGTGTCCTACAGAATCAGAGTGAGGAGGTGACAATGTAGTATCATACAGGACCAGAGTGAGGAGGCGATAATGTAGTGTCCTACAGAATCAGAGTGAGGAGGTGACAATATAGTGTCTTACAGGACCGGGGTGAGAAGGTGACAATGTAGTGTCCTACAGGACCAGAGTGAGGAGGTGAGAATGTAGTATCCTACAGGACCGGTGTGAGGAGGTGACAATGTAGTGTCCTACAGGACCAGTGTGAGGAGGTGAGAATGTAGTATCCTACAGGACCGGTGTGAGGAGGGAACAATGTAGGGTCCTACAGGACCAGTGTGAGGAGGCGACAATGTAGGGTCCTACAGGACCAGTGTGAGGAGGTGACACTGTAGTGTCCTACAGGACCAGAGTGAGGAAGTGAGAATGTAGTGTCCTACAGGACCAGAGTGAGGAGGCGACAATGTAGTGTCCTACAGGACCAGTGTGAGGAGGTGACAATGTAGTACCCTACAGTACCCTACAGGACCAGTGTGAGGAGGTGAGAATGTAGTGTCCTACAGGACCGATGTGAGGAGGGAACAATGTAGGGTCCTACAGGACCAGTGTGAGGAGGCGACAATGTAGGGTCCTACAGGACCAGTGTGAGGAGGTGACACTGTAGTGTCCTACAGGACCAGAGTGAGGAAGTGAGAATGTAGTATCCTACAGGACCAGAGTGAGGAGGCGACAATGTAGTGTCCTACAGGACCAGTGTGAGGAGGCGACAATGTAGTATCCTACAGGACCAGTGTGAGGAGGTGATAATGTAGTGTCCTACAGGACCGATGTGAACAGGTGACAATGTAGTGTCCTACAGGACCAGTCAGAGGAGGTGACAATACAGTGTCTTACAGGACCAGAGTGATAGCCTAGCTGATAGCCTAGCAATCCCTTTACCAGTTTACATCAGTATAGCCCAGTCAGTTGTAGAGACCAGTTAGAGCCGAGGTTCCTCCCAGTTAGAGGCAGTCATACCAGTTACTCTGAGACAGGCTGCCTCACACTATTAGGCCTTAAGAATCCTGCAGACACTAATACTCAGAGACATACCCTATATTTACCCAGTAGTGGCTGAAAGTAAGGAGTAAGTTTACGGGAAGGAGACTTGGAGATGGGGTTGCCATAATACTGATTTTATTATGGTGACCTCTCATATTATGGTCTCGCTTTTCCCTGGCCTCCAGTGGCCTCTCGTTAGTGGTCATGCTATCCAATGGTGTCACATCTGTGGTCTCTGTCACCAGTGGCCTCCTTCAGCAGTGGTCTCATTATTGGCCTCCAGTAGCCTCTTTCATTCATAGTCTCTCTCATCTTAAGCCTCCCTCATTGGTGGTCTCGATCATTGCTTGCCCCCAGTAGCCTCTCCCATTGGTGGTCTCGCTCATCACTGACCCCCAGTAATCTCCCTCCGCAGTAGTCTCTTACATTCGTAGACATTATTGTGGTGCCCCCATTGTATGGCAGTCATTCTGGCCCTTCTTATTCCTGGTTTTGTGGCAGAAGATGATTCAAACAATCTGCCCTGAGGGTCGTTCAGTCTGAGGCCTTATCAGGTGTGTAGGGGCCCCGGTCTGCAGCAGGTTACAGTACACTGGAGGTCCACGGGCCCCGGTCTGCAGCAGGTTACAGTACACTGGAGGTCCAGGGGCCCTGGTCTGCAGCAGGTTACATTACAGAAGGAGGGCAGAGGCTCCAGCACTGAAGCTGTTAATCCCAGTAGATGGAAACTATGAAGAACTCGCAGGGTCTGAAGCCTTTTCCCTCATTTCTGTTTACCCAGTATCCTAATATTAGCCCGGTCCCTGGGGGCCGGGGGTGTGAGGGGCTCCTTATAAGGGATGGGTGAGGTCATGTCTGTGGACTGCCGCCTATTAACCATATCCTTGCTATGGGCCACCACAGTCTGACACAATACACACAAGGGCTCAGATGAAACGTCACATGAAAATCACTCAACAGGGTCCAAACATGGAGGCAAGAGGGGAACATAGAACATAGGTAGTATGTAATAATCAGTATATAATGTATCAGGACATAATATAGAGAAACGGCAGATAGAGGGGGGTATAATAATATGTAATAATCAGTATATAATGTATCAGGACATAATATAGAGAAACAGGAGATAGAGGGGGGTATAATAATATGTAATACTCAGTATATAATATATCAGGACATAATATAGAGAAAAGGCAGATAGAGAGGGGTATAATAATATATAATAATCAGTATATAATATATCAGGACATAATATAGAGAAACGCCAGATAGAGAGGGGTATAATAATATGTAATAATCAGTATATAATATATCAGGACATAATATAGAGAAAAGCCAGATAGAGAGGGGTATAATAATATGTAATAATCAGTATATAATATATCTGGACATAATATAGAGGAAATAACAGATAAAAGGGGTATAATAATATGTAATAATCAGTATATAATATATCAGGACATAATATAGAGGAAATAACAGATAAAGGGGGTATAATAATATGTAATAATCAGGATATAATATATCAGGACATAATATAGAGAAACGGCAGATAGAGAGGGGTATAATATTATGTAATAATCAGTATATAATATATCAAGACATAATATAGAGAAACTGCAGATAGAGGGGGGGTATAATAGTATATAATAATCAGTATATAATATATCTGGACATCATATAGAGAAACAGTAGATACAGGGGGTATAATAATATGCAATTATCAGTATATAATATATCAGGACATAATATAGAGGAAATAACAGATAAAAGAGGTATAATAATATGTAATAATCAGTATATAATATATCTGGACATAATATAGAGAAACAGGAGATATAGGAGGGTATAATAATATGTAATAATAAACACCATATTATGTAAGAGGAATATCCAGCACAGTACCTATAACAAGGAGGCGTCCACTACATCTAGAGGAAAGAAGGATTATACACAACATAGAAGGGATTCTTTACTGTAAGAGCAGTGACACTATGGACTGTACCTATAACAAGGAGGCGTCCACTACATCTAGAGGAAAGAAGGTTTATACACAACATAGAAGGGATTCTTTACTGTAAGAGCAGTGAGACTATGGACTGTACCTATAACAAGGAGGCATCCACTACATCTAGAGGAAAGAAGGTTTATACACTACATAGAAGGGATTCTTTACTGTAAGAGCACTGAGACTATGGACTGTACCTATAACAAGGAGGCGTCCACTACATCTAGAGGAAAGAAGGATTATACACAACATAGAAGGGATTCTTTACTGTAAGAGCAGTGAGACTATGGACTGTACCTATAACAAGGAGGCGTCCACTACATCTAGAGGAAAGAAGGTTTATACACTACATAGAAGGGATTCTTTACTGTAAGAGCAGTGAGACTATGGACTGTACCTATAACAAGGAGCGACCACTACATCTAGCGGAAAGAAGGATTATACACAACATAGAAGGGATTCTTTACTGTAAGAGCAGTGAGACTATGGACTGTACCTATAACAAGGAGGCATCCACTACATCTAGAGGAAAGAAGGATTATACACAACATAGAAGGGATTCTTTACTGCAAGAGCAGTGACACTATGGACTGTACCTATAACAAGGAGGCGTCCACTACATCTAGAGGAAAGAAGGATTATACACAACATAGAAGGGATTCTTTACTGTAAGAGCAGTGAGACTATGGACTGTACCTATAACAAGGAGGCGTCCACTACATCTAGAGGAAAGAAGGTTTATACACAACATAGAAGGGATTCTTTACTGTAAGAGCAGTGAGACTATGGACTGTACCTATAACAAGGAGGCGTCCACTACATCTAGAGGAAAGAAGGTTTATACACAACATAGAAGGGATTCTTTACTGTAAGAGCAGTGAGACTATGGACTGTACCTATAACAAGGAGACGTCCACTACATCTAGAGGAAAGAAGGTTTATACACAACATAGAAGGGATTCTTTACTGTAAGAGCAGTGAGACTATGGACTGGATGCCTGGAGTGTAATAATATTCCAGGTTATAGTCAGTAGATTACTGGAGATCGGGCGATGATCCAGGGATTTTTTTTTCATATCTTGAGTTTACAAAGAGCTTGTCAGGATCTAGAACTGACCTCTTCTCCTCTGTCAGACACAGTTTTGCTCAGGAAATCCAGATGAGGCCAATGTGACAGCGAAAGGTAGACCTCTGAGAGAGGTAAGATCTACTATTTTGGAAAATCTGTCTTCCATGACCCAGATGATACAATCCATGTAGGCAGGGAGGGTCAGACAATGGAGGGAGAAGATCTGCAGCTGCCATGGATGAAGAATTAACCTCCAGGATGAACCAGGACCAGGGCTCGGACAGGACAATAAGTCCTACTATGAGTACGGTGTAGACTTTCTTAGCTGCTATAAAAAGTTTGGGCTGCTAGTGCACTCGACCTGTCTAATGGATGTCCTCAGAAGAACATTTGCCATGTGTCTACACCTGTCAGCTATTGGTCAGAAGATGCACAAATGATGGACAGTCTGGCGCAGGTGGCCAAAGCTAAGAGACAAGGAGAGGGACATGGACAACTGGTGTCCTACTACAGTAGTCAGAACCTTCAATACTTCCCATGACACATGACAAAATCCACTCATCACAGTCAGAGGACCTATACTGAGATACATAGAATACCTGTTACTAGACACGGGTGACAACATCCCATATAATAATATATTATCAGCAGCACCTTCACTGGAGGTCCTCATCTCCTTCTGACTCCATAAGGAATGAGATAAGAATCCCAGAGCAGATAGTAGAGGAGGAACGAATACTGTGTGAAGACGGAGGAGAAGTCCATGTGTCAGCCATGAGATGGAGAAGACGTCACCTAGACCTTGAACAATGAATGTTTTATAGTCAGGATCTTCTCAGGATCCTCCACCCTGTCACATGGGAAACGGGAGAAGAATCACATTCAGGTCATGGCACAAGATGTCCACCTGCAAGCCATACAACAGGAGATCACAGGTCCTGACCTCAGACTGAGCACTGTCAGACAGCAGGAGATCACAGGTCCTGACCTCAGACTGAGCACTGTCAGACAGCAGGAGATCACAGGTCCTGACCTCAGACTGAGCACTGTCAGAAAGCAGGAGATCACAGGTCCTGACCTCAGTATACACAGCACTAACAGACAGCAGGAGATCACAGGTCCTGACCTCAGACTGAGCACTGTCAGACAGCAGAAGATCACAGGTCCTAACCTCATTATACACTGTGCTGAGCACTGACAGACAGCAGGAGATCACCGGTCATGAGCCCAGTATACACAGCACTGTCAGACAGCAGGAGATCACAGGTCCTGACCTCAGACTGAGCACTGTCAGACAGCAGGAGATCACCGGTCATGAGCTCAGTATACACAGCACTGAACACTGGGAAACAGCAGGAGATCACCGGTCCTGACCTCAGTATACACAGTGCTGAACACTGACAAACAGCAGGAGATCACAGGTCCTGACCTTAGTATACACAGCAGTGAACACTGACAGGCAGCAGGAGATCACTGTCCTGACTTCAGTATACAGAATACTGAACATGACAGTCAGCAGGAGATTACAGGTCCTGACCTCAGTATACACAGTACTGAGCACTGACAGGCAGCAGGATATCACAGGTCCTCACCTCAATATATGCAGTATTGAGCACTGATAGGCAGCAGAAGATCACAGGTCCTGACCTCAGTATACAGAATACTGAGCACTGACAGGCAGCAGGAGATCACCGATCCTGATCTCAGTATACACAGCACTGAGCACTGACAGATAGCAGGAGATCACAGGTCCTGACCTCAGACTGAGCACTGACAGGCAGCAGATCACAGGTCCTGACCTCATTATACACAGTACTGAACACTGATGTAAGAGACAGCCAATGTTGTCCTAAACTTTATTTGTCTGTATAAACTGTTAATGTTGAATGTATTTCTGTGATTCTGTTCCTTTAAGACAGCAGCCATTGTAATTGTGACATGATGCTGGAGTGAGACCCCCCCTTCCTCCCCTTTTATGTCAGCCTGCCTGTTCTGCAGACAGAGTGTGAGCAGAGAAGCAGGAAGTGACGAGACAGAGAGCAGCAGCCATCTTGGCAAGTGTTGTATTGAACTGGTGTGGAGATTTTTCTGTACAGCTAAGCTGTATCTTGGTCCAGAGACAAACAGAGTGTAAAGAGACAACAGGACTAGTGAGTCCACGTGAAAGGAACTGTGCTCAGTGGCTGATCAGTGAGACTGACATTGTGACTGTGTATTTGGATACCACAGATAGAGACTCGCAGTGCTGTTGATGTACTGGACAGCACCTGCTAAATCCCGGTTTACATCCCAGCTCAGTGTATGGATTCGGCAGGACTGTCAGTGTGCTGAGTGGAATCTGCTGTTGGATTACATTGCATTCAGTTGGTTTCCCTGTCTGTTAAAGAGGACTTCATTTCTCCCAAGATCCTGATAACCGTGAGGAGAGGACGCTTCACTATAAAAGAAAGGACCGACTTTGGGCCCCACCGCGCGCTTCTACGGACTGTAAGCGGTCCACCTGGACCACTGGGGAAAAGGGGGTGCACCCAAATGAGAAGTCAGGGTCAGTTAGGGATAGTTTTGAGTATATTGTTCATTCAGTGTCCATACTGCAGAAGTGGACAGAGTAAAAGTAGAAACCATTGCAGAATTTGCCTTGAAATTGTTCATGCTATATTGTATATTTTGCTTGTCTTTAGCCCTGTCATTTTACCTTTAACTAGCCTTTATTAACTTATAGTAAATATATATTTTTTTTCTTGAACTACCGCGTGTGCGTTCATTTCTGGTTGCGGAGTCCAAACCACCTGCCTTGCTCTCGGTTCACAAATTGGCGTAGTCGGCAGGATCCGCTTACCAGAATGGACGGTGACGCACCCGTTCGGGAGAATGGTGCTGGAGGAAGAATGCCAGCAGGGGCTATAATGAGTCAGTTAGCTAAATTTGATGGCAATAATATGTCAGTGAGTATGTGGGTGGAACAGATACGAATGATACAGCGAATGTACCAGACCGCACCAGAAGTACTAGTAGAGCTAGCAATATTGACATTACAAGGGGATGCTAAGACCACGGTGATACTGAGGCCATTTGAACAAAGGCAGACATTTGAGCAAGTAGTCCAGATTCTAGAAACCATCTATGGAGAAACTGCATTGCTGGGGTCTCTGCAGGCTCGGTTCTTCCAGAGGGTACAACAGGAGAATGAAAGCCTTCCCCAATATGCAAATGCCCTACAAGAACTGCTCCGAGATATTCAAAGGAAGGAAAGAGGGGGCTCGCCAGCCTTCTGTAACCCTGATCGGACTCTCCGTGACCAGTTTGTCCTGGGGATACGTGACGGCAGTTTAACTGTGACTATGCAGGATTTTATACGACGAGAGACTGATGCTAAATTCCATGATGTACAGGTAGAGGCCATCTCCCGTGCCAATAGTATGGTCCCGAGGCCGCAGACCGCAGTTGGAGTTACTTTGTCACAGGGGGCTAGTTCTGGCTCAGAGACAGTAGAAAAAGGGACGGTTAAAGAAATTCTCACAGTAATGCAGAAACTGCAAGAACAAATGGAACACTTGCACACTCGTTGTGATGAGCAGTCTATGGAAATTGCAGACTTCCAGAAGACTGGAGATGAAAGGGTGAGCCATCCACACCCAGCAAGTCAGAATCACCCACCACCCCGCTGGAGGGGTGAGGATAGGACCTACCGAAGGGGTCCAAATCATTTAGTGCAGTGCTCAGGAGAAATCGAAGGGGCTTACCGAAGGGGCCCAAACAGATGGCCAGAACGACGGGGGATACGCTGCTGGGAGTGTGGACGGATGGGCCACGTTGCTGCTAGATGTCCAGAGCAGCGACAAACTTATGAGAGACCGCCGTTAAACTGAAGTCCCCTGCTGCTGTAGGGCGTGTAGTAGGGGAGACTGACAAGAAGACTATGTGGGGAGAATGCCCTGATGATGACCTGATCGCTGCAAGTCCTGTCATACAGGTGGAAATGGAGGGTATTCCGGTTACCGGGATGATTGACACGGGTTCCCAAGTAACGACCTTGAGTAGAGACTGTTATGAACGGTACTTCCGGCAACATGTGAAATATGATCCCCATACATTCGTACGAGTGGTCGCAGCTAACCAGTTACCAGTTCCGGTCGTGGGAGTGGCCTGGATGAATGTCCGGGTATGTGGCCAAGATCTAGGTAGGAAAGGCATTGTGGTGGTACAGGAGTCACATGAAGTAAAGGTCCCTGTCATTTTGGGGATGAATGTGTTAAAAGAATTAGATCAGATCCTCTTTGAAAAGAAAGGTCACGGTTATTGGAAAGAAACCACCACCCATCGGCCTACTCAAACAGCTTTCCAGCGGCTGATCCGGACATGTGGCTTACAGAAAAGTTCAGATGCACATCGTCCTCTGGCTCGAATTTCAGTTCCTTTGCATACAAAAGTTACACTGCCACCCAGTCGGGAGACAATAGTGTCCATGCCCGTAGGCACCTGTCGGAAACTAGAGGGCATAGCTGTGTTGGTAGAACCACTGCAGGCAGCCGAAGGAGGTGTTGATCCGCTAGTGGCCCGTTCCTTGGCAATAGTTCGCAATGGAAGAGTACCACTTTGATGTGTAAACACTCAGGACCAGAGTGTGGACCTGACCCCAGGGAGGCTGCTGGCTAACATCTATGTGACTCCGGAGGAAGTAAGGAAAGTAACTCCAATGCAGCTGAAGCCGACTGAAAGGGATGAGTGGACCGTAACTGTGTCCATGGGAGAAGATGAGGAACCCACCTCTGAATGGAATGGCTGTGCAATTCGAGAACAGATGAAGATGGATGTAAGTTCATGTTCTCTGGAATGGGTGCAGAAGGTAGATGAGCTGTTGTGGGAGAACCGAGCCACCTTTGCACGGTATGCTGAAGATTTTGGATGTACCACAGGGATCTACCATGAGATTCCCACAGGAGACACCCCTCCAATTAGAGAGCGCTACCGACAAATTCCTCCACAGTTGTATCAGGAAGTGAAAGAACTGTTAGCTAAGATGCTACAGGGTGGGATCATCCAAGAAAGCCAGAGTCCCTGGGCGGCTCCTGTGGTGTTAGTAAGAAAAAAAGATGGGTCCATCCGATTTTGCGTAGACTATCGGAAGTTAAACGCTTGCACCGTACGAGATTCCTACCCCTTGCCACGGATTGAGGAGTCCCTCTCAGCGCTAGGGAGAGCCCGGTACTTCTCCTCACTAGATCTGGCTAGTGGGTATTGGCAGGTGCCGATGGCCACAAAAGACAAGGAGAAGACGGCATTCATCTTGCCCATGGGA
The DNA here is from genome assembly GCA_947044405.1 of Leptodactylus fallax. Classification (NCBI taxonomy): domain Eukaryota; kingdom Metazoa; phylum Chordata; class Amphibia; order Anura; family Leptodactylidae; genus Leptodactylus; species Leptodactylus fallax. Next base: position 717,016 of record CAMRHE010000395.1, read on the forward strand.
CTATACGAATTTAACCGGATGCCCTTCGGGTTGACAAATGCACCCGGAACGTTTCAGCGGTTGATGGAGAAATGTCTCGGTGACTTCAACTTTGAGTTCACTCTCATCTACTTGGATGACATTATAGTGTATTCTGCGACCTTTGAAGACCATCTCCACCAGTTGGGGCAAGTATTTCGAAGATTGCGGGAACATGGGCTCAAATTGAAACCCAGTAAATGTCGGTTGTTCCAATCTGAAATTGATTACTTGGGTCACCGCGTATCAGGAGAAGGGGTGAGACCATCAAGAGACAAGATAGCGGCTGTTCAAGATTGGCCGATACCGACTACCCTGCGAGAAGTGAGGGCGTTCCTTGGAGTAGCCGGTTACTATCGACGGTTTATTAAGGATTTCGCCAAGGTAGCAGCACCACTTAATGCTCTCCTACGAGGCACATCCGGTGGTCCAAAGAACCGGTCCGTGAAGTGGGGACCTGAACAGGAACAAGCCTTCCAGGCATTGAAGGATGCACTGACAACAGCCCCAATCTTGGCATATGCTGATTACCACTTGCCGTTCCAGCTATATACAGATGCAAGCCTGTATGGTCTTGGAGCAGTGCTTTCCCAGCTTCAGGATGGCCAGGAGAGGGTCATAGCGTACGGCAGCCGGTCTTTGAGAGATTCTGAAAGAAACCCCGAGAATTATAGTTCATTTAAATTGGAGCTGTTGGCACTGGTATGGGCCATGACCGAGAAATTCTCTGAATATTTGACCGGTGCTGAAGTTTTAGTACTGACTGACAACAACCCACTAGCTCACCTGGAAAATGCCAAGCTCGGGGCGTTAGAGCAGAGGTGGATAGCCCGAATGTCTACATTCAATTACCGCATTAAGTATCGGTCCAAGACAGAGAACCAGAATGCTGACGGACTTTCTAGGGTAACTGCCCAGACCCCCACAGAAGACGTGGATCATGAGTTGGAGCATGTGGAGGTGCCCGATTTCAGCAGATTTTCACAGGCCTTGACCGCCACTAATCAGTTTGAGATGGAGGGGACTGAAATGGCTCCTTACTTTGGTCCCTCACGACAGGAATGGGAACAGATACAACAGACCCATGAGGGGCTGGCGCAGATGATCAAGTGTGTTGAGAAAGGCCAGAAGCCCTGTAGAGAGGAAAGAGAACGACTGACACGTGAGATATTATCTGTTTTGAGTCAGTGGGAAAAGTTGGAGATGAAAAATGGAGTGCTATGCCGAAAGATCTATTTACCTTCTGAGATCGACATTCGATACCAAATTGTGGTGCCTAGTGAACTGGCTCGCTCCTTGGCAGTTGAGGCTCATAATAAGAATGGACATTTTGGTCATGAGAAGACCTTTCGTTGGTTACAGCGACTGATTTACTGCCCTGGTCTTCGTCAAATGGTCGAAGAAGTATGCCGCAGCTGTCGAACTTGTGAGATCCATAAGGCAATAGAACAGAGAGCTCCCCTGCAAACCATCGTGACCCAGGAACCTTTAGAAATCGTCATGATAGACTATCTAATGGTGGGCCCATCCAATAGCGGACACCAGTATTGCCTCGTAATGGTGGATCACTTCACCAAATTTGCGGTGGTAACCGCCACCAAGGACCAGACAGCTGAGTCAGCAGCTCGTGCTCTGTGCCAAGATTTCATTCGAGTATATGGGTGCCCCCAACGCATCCACTCCGACCAGGGCGCCTGCTTTGAGGGACACGTAATGAAAGAAGTTCAACGTATCTACGGGATAACGAAGTCGCACACGACTCCATACCACCCTCAGGGAAATGGGGCCTGTGAAAGATTCAACAGAACTCTGCTACAGATGCTGCGGACTCTGGAGGAAGACAAGAAGTTACAGTGGCCTCAGTTCTTGTCTGAAATGGTGTGGGCCTATAACAATCAGGTCCATTCTACAACGGGGTACTCTCCTTATACACTTCTCTTTGGGCGGTCTGGGCGAAGTATAGGAGAATTACAGTTGAATGATGTGGATGGGTTCCCTCCGAGGGATCCAACCTCTTGGGTGCGGGCGCATCGGCAGAGACTTGAGACGATCCATCGATTGGTGCGGCAGCGCCTGCAAGAACATCCCCATCCTGATAAGACCCCAGTGCAAGAAGAACCATTGCAACCAGGCGACCTGGTGCTAGTTCGTGTCAAGAAACCCCAAGGGAAATTGGAAAGCAGATGGGAGGCTTTGCCGTATCGTGTTGTTGGCCGCAAGTATGCGAATGGGCCAGTGTACCAGGTCCAGAAAGAAGGAACTGATTGTGTTCGAGTACTTCACCGAAATATGTTGCGCCTGTGTCATTCTGAAGGGACAAATCACGATGGGCCTGCCAATGTGAATGAGCTCCCACAGTCAGAGAATGGAGGTGCGGAATGGGCCTCCGACGAGGAGGATGATTGTTGGCCGATCCCTGCTCCTGGGGATGTTCCACCTGTGACTACTGTATCTGCGGCCTGTGCCCCCTCTGGTGCGGAATCCGCTGGTCCTTCTCAGCCCATAGCTGCAGCACCCCATAATATACCACCGGTCCTCAGACGGACCACTAGGCCAAATGCTGGTATTCCCCCTGTTCGGTATGCGCAGGATGAGTTTGTTTGTCCTGCCATACATCGGTATACTACCACTCTGTGCATAAAAGTACAACCCTCTGGATATACAGTCATAGGCAGGGACTGCCAATCTTAAAGTGGGGGGGAATATGTAAGAGACAGCCAATGTTGTCCTAAACTTTATTTGTCTGTATAAACTGTTAATGTTGAATGTATTTCTGTGATTCTGTTCCTTTAAGACAGCAGCCATTGTAATTGTGACATGATGCTGGAGTGAGACCCCCCCTTCCCCCCCTTTTATGTCAGCCTGCCTGTTCTGCAGACAGAGTGTGAGCAGAGAAGCAGGAAGTGACGAGACAGAGAGCAGCAGCCATCTTGGCAAGTGTTGTATTGAACTGGTGTGGAGATTTTTCTGTACAGCTAAGCTGTATCTTGGTCCAGAGACAAACAGAGTGTAAAGAGACAACAGGACTAGTGAGTCCACGTGAAAGGAACTGTGCTCAGTGGCTGATCAGTGAGACTGACATTGTGACTGTGTATTTGGATACCACAGATAGAGACTCGCAGTGCTGTTGATGTACTGGACAGTAACTGCTAAATCCCGGCTTACATCCCAGCTCAGTGTATGGATTCGGCAGGACTGTCAGTGTGCTGAGTGGAATCTGCTGTTGGATTACATTGCATTCATTGGTTTCCCTGTCTGTTAAAGAGGACTTCATTTCTCCCAAGATCCTGATAACCGTGAGGAGAGGACGCTTCACTATAAAAGAAAGGACCGACTTTGGGCCCCACCGCGCGCTTCTACGGACTGTAAGCGGTCCACCTGGACCACTGGGGAAAAGGGGGTGCACCCAAATGTGAAGTCAGGGTCAGTTAGGGATAGTTTTGAGTATATTGTTCATTCAGTGTCCATACTGCAGAAGTGGACAGAGTAAAAGTAGAAACCATTGCAGAATTTGCCTTGAAATTGTTCATGCTATATTGTATATTTTGCTTGTCTTTAGCCCTGTCATTTTACCTTTAACTAGCCTTTATTAACTTATAGTAAATATATATTTTTTTCTTGAAATACCGCGTGTGCATTCATTTCTGGTTGCGGAGTCCAAACCACCTGCCTTGCTCTCGGTTCACACTGACAGGCAGCAGGAGATCACAGGTCCTGACCTCAGACTGAGCCCTGACAGACAGCAGGAGATCACAGGTCCTGACCTCAGTATACACAGTACTGAACACTGGCAGACAACAGGAGATCACAGGTCCTGACCTCAGTATACACAGTACTGAGCACTGACAGACAGCAAGAGATCACAGGTCCTGACCTCAGTATACACAGTACTGAACACTGGAAGACAACAGGAGATCACAGGTCCTGACCTCAGACTGAGCACTGACAGACAGCAGGAGACCACAGGTCCTGACCTCAGTATACACAGTACTGAACACTGACAGACAACAGGAGATCACAGGTCCTGACCTCAGTATAAACAGTACTGAGCACTGACACGCAGCAGGAGACCACAGGTCCTGACCTCAGACTGAGCACTGACAGGCAGCAGCAGATCACAGGTTCTGACCTCTGTTTCCTATCACTGAGCCAGTTGTGATGCCAAATCCATACATTTTCCCCCAGTCCCATCATTCTCATTTGAAAAGTCTAGATACACCACATTTACCATATTACCCATGTCCATTCCAGATACACCACATCCACCACATTACCCATGTCCATTGTAGATACATCACATCCACCGCATTACTCATGTGCAGACATACATCACATCCACCACATTACCCATGTCCAGTCCAGATATACTACATCTACCGCATTACCCATGTCCAGTCCAGATATACTACATCTACCGCATTACCCATGTCCAGATATACTACATCTACCACATTATCCATGTCCAGATATACTACATCTACCACATTACCCATGTCCAGTCCAGATATACTACATCTACCGCATTACCCATGTCCAGATATACTACATCTACCGCATTACCCATGTCCAGATATACTTCATCTACCGCATTACCCATGTCCAGTCCAGATATACTACATCTACCGCATCACCCATGTCCAGATATACTACATCTACCGCATTACCCATGTCCAGTCCAGATATACTACATCTACTGCATTACCCATGTCCAGTCCAGATATACTACATCTACCGCAATACCCATGTCCAGTTCAGATATACCACGCCCAACGCATTACCCATGTTCAGCCAAGATACATCACGTCCACTGCATTACCCATGTCTAGTCTAGAACTGACCTCTCCATAGAAGCTGATCAGATTAGTTTTACAGGGCCGATTCCTCATAAACCCATGCTGATTGGGCATTATAAGATTATTTACAGTGAGATACTCCAGGATAGCATCTCTTAGAAAACCTTGAAATATTTTATCTATATTCCTTAATCCTTAAATATTAGATATAAGCCTTAAATATTAGATATAAGGGTCTGTCTATCACCGTGCATAATTCTCTCAGAACTCGGGGATGTATGTCATCTGTATCCAGCAATTTCTCTATTTTAATGTTTTGAACGCTGCACTGCACTTCCTCCTGGGTTACACAGGTGACATCATGTTGCTGGCCATTAGACTTTCTTGTGTAAATACAGTAGAGAAGAAGGCATTTAATAGATCTGCCTTTTCCTCATCCTCCTCCACCATTACTCCCAGATTACATTACCAGTTTTTATTTTCTTATTATTTATGTAATTAAAGAATAATTTTGGACTATTTTTACTTTCCTTGGCGATTATTCTCTTGGCATCGATCTTTGCCTCCTTTATTTGTCTTTTGTACAATTTATTTTTCTCCTTATAGTTTTTAATGCTGTGTCACTACTTTCTTGTTTTAGTACCTTAAATGCTTCCTTTTTATCCCTCATTGCACACCTTACCATTTTAGATAGCCATATTGGTTTTCTATGATTTCTGGCCCGCTTATTCCCATAAGGTATAAGGTTTTCACTGGTCCTATTTATGCTGTGGCAGAAATGGCGTGGCAAAAAACGCTGTGTTTTCTACAGTCCCTGCAAAGTGGCGAATCCCATCCACACATTGCAAAAAATGTATATAGTTTTATTTACACTTTAACCCCTTAAAAAAAATCTAAAATTTTGTGAAAAAAAATAAAAAATTTTTTGTTGAGTGGCCATATTTTGATGGACTGCCAACCCCGAATCTTGTTCCGAGCACCAGCGATCCTCCCCAAAGCTCAGCTCCTAATAGTATGGGGGATGTCGGGAAGGGGTTAAAGTGCACATAAAAACGTTATGTCGTGGTCACTATTACGTAGATGACCTCCGACATCCACTTTTGACAATTTGTCACGTTGGTTTGTCAAAATTAAATGTGTGTGTTTATATGTAATGTGCATCAAGCTGTGCTATGTGTGTAGAGATCACAGCGGGGGGGGGGGGGTGTATATGGGAGGAGGGGTAAATTTAGGAGGGGTAGAGGCCTGAGGGGCTCAGCAACCAGCTGCTCCTGTCAAAAGGTAAAATTCTGAGTATGTGAAATATGTGATTCTGTCGCCTCCTCACACATAGATCCATCTACTCACTAAATCCTGCAGCGGACACTTACTGACTATATATCTTATTATTATCCCCTCCAGACTGCTTTGTCCTCCTTGTGTCCCCAAGGCTTGTGGGTTGGAGAACCTGGCCTGATGCGAGGGGTGCTAGGGTAGGGAGCAGGGATTTGTGTTTTTTTGTTGATCAGATTTTGATATTATGGTGTTTCCAGCTGAGATGCCACCACCATTATCGATGAGGGGCTATACAACATGTGAGACGTAAGGACATGAGGTCTTCTCCTCCGCCATCATCTCCTCTGGTCTGTCCTCCAGTATCTAGATGTGTAATATCAAAACCCAGAGGTGTCCATGAAGATCCCATCATGTGTGAAGAAGTAAGGAAGGAAGTTCACGACATCCTAGCACAAAAACATCCTTCCCGTGGGTCCTATCTGATCCCTCACGTCATAATCCTCCTCACATCAGTCAGCAGTGAGGAGGTCCCTGGCTCCGACATCCCATCACACTCCTCTCACCAGGCATTTTCCACTTGTTGACCCCTCGCCTGCTAATCCTTCTTAATTGTTCTAGAAATTCATCTAAATGTCCTGAGAAGAAGCAGCGGCCTCGGCTACGGAGAGTCCTGGATGAGATCCATTACATGGCGCGTATAACCCACTCATTACACTGCTAAATATAGAACCAGAAGTATGCTCCTCACCCTGCCAAATCCTGCCTCGTCATAGCCTGCAGCGGTCATAGCAGAGTCCAATGTCTACAATACTACTACACGAGAGTAAAAGACGTACAGAACCATCACTGTGTGGGAAGAGCAGATCAGCTACAGAACCTGATATAGATGTCACTATGTGAGGAGAGCAGACCTTCTACAGAACCTGATATAGATGTTACTATGTGAGGAGAGCGGACCTTCTACAGAACCTGATATAGATGTCACTATGTGAGGAGAGCGGACCTTCTACAGAACCTGATATAGATGTCACTATGTGAGGAGAGCGGACCTTCTACAGAACCTGATATAGATACCACTACAGTGTCCTGCAAAAGTATTCATACCCCTTTTTCACATTTTGTCACCTTACAACCATAAACTTAAATGTATTTTCTTGAGATTTTCAGTGATAACCAACACAAAATAACAGATAATTGTCAAAAATTTTGTCAAATTAAAATCTGAAAAGTGTGAGGGGCAAAAGTCTTCAGCCCCCTGTACTCTGATACCCCTAAATAAAATCCAGTGCACACAATTGCCTTCAGAAGTCACTTAATGAGTTAATAGAGTCCGGCTGTGTGTAATGTAGTCTCAGTATAAATACACCTGTTCTGTGAAGGCCTCAGTGGTTCGTTAGAGAACACTAGTGAACAAACAGCATCAGGAAGACCAAGGAACTCACCAGACAGGTCAGAGATAAAGTTGTGGAGAAGTGTAAAGCAGGGTTAGGTTATAAAAACATATCCCAAGCTTTGAGCATCCCAAGGAGCGCTGCTCAATCCATCATCTAAAAATGGAAAAAGTATTCTACAACTGCAAACCTACCAAGACATGGCCGTCCACCTAAACTAACAGATCACTGAGCAAGGAGAGCCCTGGTCAGAGAAGCAGCCAAGAGGCCCATGGTCACTGTGGAGGAGCTGCAGAAATCCTCAGGTACAGGGAGAATCTGTCCTCAGGACAACTAGAAGTCACTGTATGGAAATCTATATGGAAGAGCGGCAAGAAGGAAACCATTGTTGTAAGAAAGACATAAGAAGTGGCGTCTGCAGTTTATGGCCACAAGTCATATAGGGGACACAGCAAACATGTGGAAGAAGGTGCTCTGCTCAGAGGAGGCCAAAGGGGAACTTTATGGCCTAAATACAAAGCGCTGTGTGTGGCAGAAAAGTAACCCTGCTCATCCTCCTGAACACAACGTCATCTCCACTGTGACACATAGGGGGCAGCATCATGCTGGGGGGACAGGGAAGCTGCTCAGAGGTGATGGGAAGATGGATGGAGCTAAATACAGGGCAATCCTGGAAGAAAACCTGAGACTGGAGGCTGCAAAAGACTTGAGACTGGCAAGGAGATTCCAGCAAGACAATGACCCTAAACCTCCAGCCCGAGCTCCAGTGAATGGTTTAGATGACAGAATATTCCGGTGTTAGAATGGCCCAGTCACAGTCCAGACCTGAATCCCATTGAGCATCTGTGGCAAGACATGAGAATTACTGATCACAGACGCTCCATCCAATCTGGCTGCAAAGAAGAAGAAGATGCAGAAATCTCATCTCTAGATGTGCAAAGCTGGTAGAGACAGAGCCCAAAAGACTTGTAGCTGGAATTGTGGCCAAAGGCGACTCTACAAAGTATTGCTATAGGGGGGCTGAAGACTTTTGTCAGATTTTTATTGGATTACAGTTTTGATAACTTTGTATCATTTTCCTTCCACTTCACAATTATCTGCTACTTTGTGTTGTTATCACTGAAAATCTCAAGAAAATACATTTAAGTTTGTGGTTGTGACAAAATGTGGAAAAGTTCAAGGGGTATGAAGACCTTTTGAAGGCACTGTATGTGAGGAGAGTGGACCATCTACAGTCCTCTGTAGGAAGGGAGGTAAGAGAAAGTCGACCAGTGAAAGTTTTCTTGGCCAGACTACTCTTATACACGTACAGTGAAGAATCTCTTGGTCAGACTCTTCTTCTACCCTCTCAGAACCATCAGGACATCACAACTCCAGCTATACTACACATGATGCCATGTAGTGCAGAGAGTGTGCAGTGCACCATCACTATGTCAGTGTTACACACATATCAGGTCTATTCAGACCCTTGGTCGGTGGGTGAGGGGTTGTATTAATCCCAGTGATTGATGTGCTGGTCACCCTTGGTCTTTCTTCTTGTCTTTTGATCTCCGGCTCCAGGTCAGTGATGTGAGGAGCTTTCACTTCCTTCCCAGAACTCTCTTTTTTTTTTTTTTTTATTTAACCCTTTCAGTATTTCCACATGCTTTTATTGCTATCATTGTTCATGAAATAAAGCTTGAGGTTTTTATGACAGCATGTGAAACCTTCCATGGTCCCTTATCCAACCCGATTTACTACACCTTCTCCTTATGTGAGTCCTTTACTTTCTCCCAGTCTCCTCCTTTACTTTCTGCCGGTTTCCTCCTTAGGGACGGGAACATCTCTCCTTGAGGAGAGCACCAGTGAAGGTGTGTAGAGTTTTGAATTGCCTTTTGCCCTCTACTAAGCATCTACATATCACAAGGCATTATGGGAAAGGGAGCTGGGAAGCTCATGCACCCTCTGTATGCAGATGAGTGAAATTGGCTTGGCTAAAATCCCATTTGTTGTCTCAAAACTCAGTGAGTCAAAAGCAAATTGAGGATCTATTACATCCAACAGAGGGCGCATGAGCTTCCCAGCTCCCTTTCCCATAATGCCTTGTGGTTTCCTCCTTGTCTCTAAATTTCCTCCCTTACATTTTCTCAGTCTTCTCCTTTAGCTCCTCCTTGTTTCTTCCTTTCCTTCATGTTACATCTCTGTCTTCCGATACCTTCCTTTACTTCCTCCCAGTCTCCTCATTCACTTTCTTCTGATTTCGTCACTTACCTTCTCCCAAGTACCTCCTTTAGTTTCTATTGGACTCCTATTTTACTTTTTTTTTTACCCCCTTCTGGTCTCCACCTTTACCTGCCCCTGGTCTCCTTTTTTTCCAGCTCCTGGTCTCCTCTCTTACCTTCTCCTGGTCTCCTCTTTTACCCTCTACTAGTCTCCTCTTTTTCACTCTCCTGGTCTCCTCTTTTTTACCCTCCTGGTCTCCCCTCTTACCCTCTCCTGGTCTTCTCTTTTACCTTCTACTAGTCCGCTCTCTTACCCCCTTCTGGTCTCCTTTTTTTGCCCCTTCCTGGTCTCCTCTTTTACCCTCTCCTGGCCTCTTCCCTTACCCTCTCCTACTCTATCTTCCTGTGTCTCCTCTTTTACCCCTTCCTGGTCTCCTCCCTTTCCCTCTTCTTTTACACCCTCATGGTCTTCTCTTTTACTCCCTCCTGGTCTCCTTACCCTCTGATAACATCCTGCTCTCCCTTCTCCCATATCCTCTTTTACCTTTCATCTCCTCCTTTCTCAAGATTTCTTCCATATTACTCAGCACATGTAGGTATCCCCTCCCCTGCTTTTCTAGAAGTGTTTCCAGTTGTCAGTCTCCATTTTGCGGTTCAGTAGTCATGTCTCCTATACATAACACAGATCTTAGATCCTGAGTTTTTCTTCAGCCTGTGCTGACCCTTGTGCTGGTCTTCTGTGCTCATAGATCATGTTGTACTTTAGTCCCTTCCGCACCTCCCTCGGTGCTTCTGTAAGCCTCCAGTCTTCTCTGTCCAGACCTCATCCTTGAGTTCGCTGTGTCCGGGTCCTGCTTCTCACTGCCATGCTCATGCTTGTGTAGTCCGTGCCAAGGTCCTGGGCCCCTCTATTGCTCTCCTGGACCTTCTGTTGCTCCTTCCTACTTGCTTGCTTAGTCTTGGCTCCTACAGGTCCCGTGTGTACCAGTGCACCGTCTTGCCAGCCAAAGCCAAGGATTTACAGGATCCCATGAACTTGTTTGCTTTGGCAGCAGCTTTCTGACACCAAATGTTATGTTCCTCCTTACTGTCCACACCTGTTCAGTGGTGGATTATAATATGTATGTTTTGGGGTATTACCTGTGACCTGAGGCGGGGGGCCACAAAAACACTTTATGTACATTGTGGTTTTATTGGGTTCTTTGCTGTGGCCCAAACAACAACAAAACTGCTTTGTTCAATAATTCTCAGAACCTGTACAGTAGAAGGACCGGCAGACATAAGGTCACATGACCACGTGTACATAGGTCCTGTAGTCAGAGGAGAGCAGCAGGGAAGAGGAGCGTGTAAGTGTATGGGGTCTGGTTTGGTGTCCTGAATTTATGATTGGTCTGTATTCAAAGTTGTGAGACTAGCCCAGGAGATATAAGCTCTTGTGACAAATAACATGGAGAGTGCACACACAGTGATATAAAACAGTAGAGATGTGTAACCAGTTTGTTACAAATTTTCCAAAATTTCTAGGGGTTCACCACCCACAAATCATTATTATACTCTCTTCGGAGAGTAATAAGTAGAGACCAAAGGGAGGTGTGAAAACATAATATGCTTCTTCCCTCATCTCTCGACCCCCTCGCAGCATCCGGTGCTCATTCCCCGGTGCTTTTGGTTGTCTTTGGTCCTCTTTTGGCCTCTTCTGTGTTGTCATGAGACCCAGGGTCACCACTGAGGCCTGTGATTGGACCCGTGACATCACAGAAGAGGCTGGAAAGGCCAGAAGAGTACGTAAGACACCAGAGAACGAGCACCGGCTGCCACAATGGAGCTCAGGAGAGGTGACAGAAGTTGAGTATGACCATTATTTTTCCGCTCCTCCCTTGGGCCTCCACTTATTATACTATGCTTGACAAGACCTGTGCAAAAAGAGTGTGTGCTCCAAAGTGAGGTGTGTGCACATGTGCCATCATTGGTATGCCATACCCAATGGCTTCAGACGTTACAGGGTCACCAAGTCTAGAGTACTTCTACACCTTGACTTTTCAAACTACCTGACCTAATGGCTTTGTACATGAGGCCCCGGGTCACCTACAGGTAGGTATGGGGCCAACCTGTATACACCCACTGTCTAAGCTTCCCGATGCATTAGTGATTCCGTCCCTTACCGATAGTCAAGACCACTGATCAGAGCAGACACTACACTTGGTCTTAGTCAAAGTGCTGAGAATTGTGGTGTCCATCAGTATTATACACCCGTGTCCCCTCAATGGGCAGTGTCAGGGGGTCAGATCTCAGGGTCCGGACTCTGATATTGGGATTTCCTTCTCTTTATTCCATCCCTGCTGGGATTTGGCTTTGTATTTTCCTCAGTCTCTATATTTCCGCCTCCTTTAGATAAAAGCTTCTCTCTATATTATAATCCTTGCATTGTTCCCGCCATAGGGTAATCTCTCACAAACCGTCTAATCTCCACCATCAAAGCTGGTACCAGTCACTTGTGACCTCAGTCAATATCCTTCATGTCAGGCGCAGAAGCCTTGCACCCACACATGAGGGTCTTATCTTATCACAGCCCTCAGCCCATTGTTTTGATTTTGGGAATATTTGCAGTTGTGTTCATTGAGGTGCCATCAGATGAGGTATGAGGAGATCCGGTCTCACCTGCTGGGCTTCTTCTGTAGGATCTGCACATGTTCATCCCCACGAGACTTCTTTCTTCAGCTGGACACACACATTGGATAACCGTTGGGTGGAGAACTCATTCAGCCAAAAACCACTCCTCGAGACCTCCCCATACTCATGCACACTGGGTTTGGCCAGGCATTCATGTGTTTTTAATAAAGAGAGGGAAGTAAGTCACAATCAAACCCCTCTGCCCCCTCCAGACTCATGTCCCCCCAGACTTATATGTCCCCTCCAGACTCCTCTGTCCTCTCCAAGCTCCTCTGTCTCCTTCCAGACCCTCTGTCCCCTACAGATACTTTATGTCCTCTCCAGGGTCCTCGGTCTCCTTCCAGACCCCTCTGTCCCCCCTCCAGAATCTTCTGTCCTGTTCATACAGTACCTCTCCAGACCCTTCTGTCCCTACCCCAGACTCTTTTCCGCAGATTATCTCCTACAGAGACACAAGATCAAGAATGGTTATACCCGCCATATAGTTATCCTGATATCTGTCATTGGGGAGAAGCTAAAGACCACCATCCATAGTAGGTAGTCCTGTGGTCGATCCTGCATTGGCCCTTACTGATGACGAGGTCTTCATCCTCCAAATACTAGTCTATGATTTGTTTTGCGTCTGTCTAGAGTCCCCTTTGTTGGTCAATGTTACATCTACTTGGCTTGGTTCTTGCTCCATTCCCAGTGTGCAGGGTTTCTGGATCTTGTGCTACTCTTCTTCAAGGTCATTTGTCTGTTATCATTATCCATATGCTCCATTACCTACTATCACCACCATCATCATTGACAGTCATCCTCATCATCCATATGGTTTGATCCATATTGTTCTTCTTTTAGGCTTCATGCAGACGACCAATTTTCTCAATCTGATTGACTTCCCTTCCGTGTATCCGTTCCGATTCTTATACAGCATGTCCTATTCAGATCCATTGCAATCTGGAGCACTGAGGGCATCTCCAGTGCTCCAAACTGCTACCCCCGCTGCGCTGTGATTGGCCTTCTTTATTCCCTCCCTTCCTTCCTTCTCACATTTTCGCCGTGTATTGCATAATTATGCAGCAATTGTGTCACGGTACAGCCGGAATCTCGTTCCGTTTCATCAGTGAGAAGCCCCATGGTTTCTGGGTGCACTGTGACACAATTGTGCATCTTCACAGCAGTTCTGCGCATGCGCCAATTGTTGAATATGCAGAGTTGAATGCGAGAATACAGGGCCAGGCAAGAGTTCAGCTCCTCAGCCCTATCACTTAAGTAAAGGAAGGGGAAGAGGAGGCCAATTACAGTGGAGGGGGGCATAGCAGTTTGGAGCCCCAGAGCCGCCCTCGGTGCGCCGGATTGCTAATTTGCATATTTAGCAATCAAAGAATATCTTGGCAACAGAGGCCTGAAAATTTTAGGGAGAAAAACCATTGCATTCAGGTAATCTTCATCTATATTACTGAGCTTTTAGGCGCTTCCTCTTGGTGACTCCATTTAACCCTTCTCTAGTTCCCCGATATCTTGTCTGGACCCTGTGGCCACTGCTGTATAGGGGGATGACATAATACTCTCTTCCCTAGAAGCCAGGCCATTCCAAATACACGGCAACATCTGGCCAGCTTGTGATGCAGCAGACGGGACTGAGGGCTACAATTCACTCAATTCTATAACCTGCCCCACCTGCGTGTCACCTGGAGTATGGAGACCGTGGATGACCGATGTGTAGTCAGAGGTGTACCTAGACAGCAGAGGGGCCCTCTACAAGACCGGTATTTGGGCCCCTTACACCTTATTAGTAAACTACTTGTAAGGTTGCTTTGGGTCCCCATACCTATAGGGGCGCTGCACAAAACATGTGTCTACCCCCAAGACTGGCATACTCAGACTTATACTAGAGTGCTATATGGTATATACAGAAAGAGATAGAGAGAGAGAAAGACGGGATACAGAGATATACCTGTGAGAGAGACGGAGAGAGACAGAGATAGACGAGGACTGAGAGAGACGGAGAAAGGGAAGGAGAGAAGGAAAGAGAGACAGAGATATACCAGGACTGAGAGAGACGGAGAAAGGGAAGGAGAGAAGGTAAGAGAGACAGAGAGAGACAGAGATATACCAGGACTGAGAGAGACGGAGAAAGGGAAGGAGAGAAGGAAAGAGAGACAGAGATAGACATATATGAGGACTGAGAGAGATGGAGAGAGGGAAGGAGACAAGGAGAGACAGAGAGAGACAGAGATATACCAGGACTGAGAGAGACGGAGAGAGGGAAGCAGAGAAGGTAAGAGAGACAGAGAGAGACAGAGATATACCAGGACTGAGAGAGACGGAGGGAGGGAAGCAGAGAAGGTAAGAGAGACAGAGAGAGACAGAGATATACCAGGACTGAGAGAGACGGAGAAAGGGAAGGAGAGAAGGAAAGAGAGACAGAGATAGAGATATATGAGGACTGAGAGAGATGGAGAGAGGGAAGGAGACAAGGAGAGACAGAGAGAGACAGAGATATACCAGGACTGAGAGAGATGGAGAGAGGGAAGGAGAGAAAGAAAGAGAGAGAGACAGAGATATACCAGGACTGAGAGAGACGGAGAGAGGGAAGGAGAGAAAGAAAGAGAGAGAGACAGACAGAGATATACATAGAGAGACAGAGATATACGAGGACTGAAAGAGATGGAGAGAAGGAATTAGAAAAGGAAAGAGAGAGAGACAGAGATATACCAGGACTGAGAGAGACGAGAGAGAGGGAAGGAGAGAAGGTAAGAGAGACAGAGATATACCAGGACTGAGAGAGATGGAGAAAGGGAAGGAGAGAAGGAAAAAGAGACAGAGATATGAGGACTGAGAGAGATGGAGAGAGGGAAGGAGACAAGGAGAGACAGAGAGAGACAGAGATATACCAGGACTGAGAGAGACGGAAAGAGGGAATGAGAGAAGGAAAGAGAGAGAGACAGAGATATACCAGGACTGAGAGAGACGGAGAGAGGGAAGGAGAGAAAGAAAGAGAGACAGACAGACAGAGATAAACATAGAGAGACAGAGATATACGAGAACTGAGAGAGACGGAGAGAGGAAAGGAGAGAAGTAAAGAGAGACAGAGTGAGACAGAGATACACGAGGACTGAGAGAGACAGAGAGAGGATAGGAGAGAAGGAAAAAGAGACAGCGAGAGAGACAGAGATATACCAGGACTGAGAGAGACAGAGATAGAGATGGAGAGTGAGCGAGAGACAGAAAACAAAAGAGAGGCAGAGATATTCCAGTACTAAAAAAGGGACAGAGAGCTCTGATGGCTTTCTACATCCATTACAGAAACCCAGAAGACATCTCCCTCCCCACGTCTGCTCCGGCCAGCACTCTCCTGAGCCCCCAGAGCTCACACTCCTCACTGTCAGGATAGAAGGTGATCTGTAGGGTTAATATTCAGATTTAGGGGAGGCAGGAAGTTTTGGGAGGGGGTTGGGAATGAAGATTTTCTTTCAGTTGTCCCTCCTCCCCCTCAGTCTCCTGCTCCAAGCTTTCTTCTCCCTCTCCAGGAGGATGCTGGCAGTGCTGTGCTGTCCAAGGAGACTTAAGGAGGCTTGAGAGTGTGCGGGGGCAGCAAGAAAAGTGACGGTCCCAGAAGAGGCACCCAATACATGAGAGCAGCCTGGCTACAAGGGACCACATGTGAACACAATCCGAGAGACCAAGTGTGATCTGGACTCAGGAAACCAAGTATGATTTGCATCTGGTAGACCAAGTGTGATCTTCATCCAGGATACCAAGTGTGATCTTCATTCAGGAGACCAAGTGTGATTTACATCCAGGAGACCAAGAGTCATCTGGTTCCTGGAGATTGTGTGATCGATGAGGATTTATGCAGCTGAGGAAGAGGTTTGACGTGGAGTATTTTGTGGTGATGTCGTAAGATCACTTGGATTGTAGTCTGGGATGTACACAAGACTTCACGCTTTGTCACGTAAGGGAACATGTTCTTGGTTATGTTGAGGAACACCGCAGCTTGCTTAACTTCTGAAGGTACTACCACCACTATCTGGATGCTTCTCCAAACATCTGCCTGACACATGACAACATCCCCCATCAGGCGGGTAGACATCCCTGTGGAATTCATCATTGATAGTTCAGACACTTTGGATTGTTCAGCGTCCCATGATAATCTTGGCCATCAGCTTTGGATTGACGTGTGCAGGATCAGTTATCTATTATCTAGCGTGACACAATCTGAGCCCGGTTCGGGTTTCGTCCACTGATATCTTCTGGCTTGTGATGTCCTCAGATTCTTCTCATCTTGGCCATTGTAATTAATGTCCGTACAATTAATCAAAGTCATAATGATGGAAAAGTCTAAAGTCTTGTGTGTTGTAGCCTACCTACTGTACATTAGTGGAGCTCATGCCACTAACTACCCTCCTCGATATAACCTATACACAGGGGGTGCTGCCCCCCAGGGACAAGTCATGACAGCACAGGGGGTGACACAGCCCCAGAATGGACTGCGGGCTGCCAGTCGGCACAGGTAGGTGACAATATTTGCTGTAATAGGATGTAGATTCCTGCGTATACATTGGGGTAACTGATCTGTAGATACAGGTCGGTAGGTGATGATGAGTGCCACATGATGGACAGAGAGGGCCAAACACATTGGGGTAACTCATCTGTAGATACTGGCTGGTAGGTAATGATGACTGCCACATGATGGACAGAGAGGGCCAAACACATTGGGCTAACTGATCTATAGATACTGGCCGGTAGGTGATGAGCGCCCACGTAATGGGCAGGGAGGGGCCGCACACATTAGGGTAACTGATCTGTAGGTACTGGCTAGTAGGTGATGAGCATCCACGTGATGGGTAGAGAGGGGCCGCACACATTGGGGTAACTGATCTGTAGATACTGGCCGGTGGGTGATGACTGCCACATGATGGGCAGAGAGGGGCCACACACATTGGGGTAACTGATCTGTAGATACTAGTCAGTAGGTGATGAGCACCCATATGATGGGCAGAGAGGGGCCACACACATTGGGGTAACTGATCTGTAGATACTGGCCGGTAGGTGATGAACGCCCACGTGATGGGCAGGGAGGGGCCGCACACATTAGGGTAACTGATCTGTAGGTACTGGCCGGTAGGTGATGAGCTCCCACTTGATGGGCAGGGAGGGGCTGCACACATTGGGGTAACTGATCTGTAGGTACTGGCTAGTAGGTGATGAGCATCCACGTGATGGGCAGAGAGGGGCCGCACACATTGGGGTAACTGATCTGTAGATACTGGCCGGTAGGTGATGAGAGCCCACGTGATGGGCAGGGAGGGGCCGCACACATTGGGGTAACTGATCTGTAGATACTGGCCGGTAGGTGATGAGCTCTCACTTGATGGGCAGGGAGGGGCTGCACACATTGGGGTAACTGATCTGTAGGTACTGGCTAGTAGGTGATGAGCATCCACGTGATGGGTAGAGAGGGGCCACATACATTGGGGTAACTTATCTGTAGATACTGGCCGGTGGGTGATGACTGCCACATGATGGACAGAGAGGGGCCACACACATTGGGGTAACTGATCTGTAGATACTAGTCAGTAGGTGATGAGCACCCATATGATGGGCAGAGAGGGGCTGCATACATTGGGGTAACTGATCTGTAGATACTGGCCAGTAGGTGATGAACGCCCACGTGATGGGCAGGGAGGGGCCGCACACATTGGGGTAACTGATCTGTAGGTACTGGCTAGTAGGTGATGAGCATCCACGTGATGGGTAGAGAGGGGCCGCACACATTGGGGTAACTGATCTGTAGATACTGGCCGTTAGGTGATGAGCGCCCATGTGATGGGTAGAGAGGGGCCGCACACATTGGGGTAACTGATCTGTAGATACTGGCCGTTAGGTGATGAGCGCCCATGTGATGGGTAGAGAGGGGCCGCACACATTGGGGTAACTGATCTGTAGATACTGGCCGGTGGGTGATGAGCTCCCACGTGATGGGCAGGGAGGAGCTGCACACATTGGGGTAACTGATATGTAGGTACTGGCCAGTAGGTGATGAGTGTCCACGTGATGGGCAGGGAGGAGTCACACACATTGGGGTAACTGATGTGTAGATACTGGCCGGTAGGTGATGAGTATCCACGTGATGGGTAGAGAGGGGCCACATACATTGGGGTAACTGATGTGTAGGTACTAGCTAGTAGGTGAAGAGCGTCCACGTGATGGGTAGAGAGGGGCCACATACATTGGGGTAACTGATCTGTAGATACTGGCCGGTAGGTGATGAGCGCCCACGTGATGGGTAGAGAGGGGCCGCACACATTGGGGTAACTGATCTGTAAGTACTGGCTAGTAGGTGATGAGCATCCACGTGATGGGTAGAGAGGTGCCACATACATTGGGGTAGGTAACTGATCTGTAGATACTGGCCGGTAGGTGATGAGCGCCCACGTGATGGGTAGAGAGGGGCCGCACACATTTGGTTAACTGATCTGTAGATACTGGCCGGTAGGTGATGAGCATCCACGTGATGGGTAGAGAGGGGCCGCACACATTGGGGTAACTGATGTGTAGGTACTAGCTAGTAGGTGATGAGCGTCCACATGATGGGTAGAGAGGGGCCGCACACATTGGGGTAACTGATCTGTAGATACTGGCCGGTAGGTGATGAGCGCCCACGTGATGGGTAGAGAGGGGCCGCACACATTGGGGTAACTGATCTGTAGGTACTGGCTAGTAGGTGATGAGCATCCACGTGATGGGTAGAGAGGGGCCGCACACATTGGGGTAACTGATCTGTAGATACTGGCCGTTAGGTGATGAGCGCCCACGTGATGGGTAGAGAGGGGCCGCACACATTGGGGTAACTGATGTGTAGGTACTAGCTAGTAGGTGATGAGCGTCCACATGATGGGTAGAGAGGGGCCGCACACATTGGGGTAACTGATCTGTAGATACTGGCCGGTAGGTGATGAGCGCCCACGTGATGGGTAGAGAGGGGCCGCACACATTGGGGTAACTGATCTGTAGGTACTGGCTAGTAGGTGATGAGCATCCACGTGATGGGTAGAGAGGGGCCGCACACATTGGGGTAACTGATCTGTAGGTACTGGCTAGTAGGTGATGAGCATCCACGTGATGGGTAGAGAGGTGCCACATACATTGGGGTAGGTAACTGATCTGTAGATACTGGCCGGTAGGTGATGAGCGCCCACGTGATGGGTAGAGAGGGACCGCACACATTGGGGTAACTGATGTGTAGGTACTAGCTAGTAGGTGATGAGCATCCACGTGATGGGTAGAGAGGGGCCGCACACATTGGGGTAACTGATCTGTAGATACTGGCCGGTAGGTGATGAGCGCCCACATGATGGGTAGAGAGGGGCCGCACACATTGGGGTAACTGATCTGTAGATACTGGCCGTTAGGTGATGAGCGCCCACGTGATGGGTAGAGAGGGGCCGCACACATTGGGGTAACTGATCTGTAGATACTGGCTAGTAGGTGATGAGCATCCATGTGATGGGTAGAGAGGGGCCACATACATTGGGGTAACTTATCTGTAGATATTGGCCGGTGGGTGATGACTGCCACATGGTGGGCAGGGGAGGGGTCACACACATTGGGGTAACTGATGTGTAGGTACTGGCTAGTAGGTGATGAGCGCCCACGTGATGGTCAGGGAGGGGCTGCACACATTGGGGTAACTGATCTGTAGATACTGGCCGTTAGGTGATGAGCGCCCTCATGATGGACAGAGAGGGGTTGCACACATTGGGGTAACTGATCTATAGATGCTGACCAGTAGGTGATGAGTGCCGGATGATGGGCAGGGAGTGGCCACACATATTGGGGTAACTGATCTGTAGGTGATGAGTGACCACCCTTAGTATGAAGATCACCACATCCACTATATAACAGGGTCAGGCCATGACTACTCCCTGAGGATGAAGACCTTGTTCCTGTGGTGGAAGTGATGAGCAGCAGATCCTGTCTGTTGGTAGAAGACCACCCGTGGCTTTTACCTCACCATGACCTTCCTGGTGGCACAGATTAACACTCACTAGAGGTCATGCACAGGATTGTCCATGTGACCTTCTCATCAGGAGATCTTCTTGAGATGTTACATTGGAAGGCGGCCAGGTCCATCATCTTGTGTAGGGGCAGCCATCCTCAGTTTGCTGGGATATATGATATAGATGTAAACAAATGGGTCAAGGGTCTCCAGTATATCAGGGCCTCCAGCAGTGTCTTGTCTAACAGAACTGATACATGAGCTCCCTGGTGGGGTCATAAAACTACAATAGCTCACAGCCTGAGGCATCTGCTCTGCAGGGACTGCTGGGAACATGGAGGATTTATGGCCAGTAATGTCCATGTGCTAAGAGGATACTGTGTATAATACTGTGGTCCTAGAGCGAGGGCTGAGCTGGAGGCCTCCAACCCACAGGTCAGCAGTGGCAGATTGTACCAGCACCATATAGAGACATACTGTATGTCACCTCTCATACACCTCTCATACCCCTGATATAATCTGATATCACCTCTCATACCCCTGATATAATCTGATATCACCTCTCATACCCCTGATATAATCTGATATCACCTCTCATATACCTGATATAATCTGATATCACCTCTCATACACCTGATATAATCTGATATCACCTCTCATACCCCTGATATAATCTGATATCTCCTCTCATGCACCTGATATAATCTGATATCACCTCTCATACCCCTGATATAATCTGATATCACCTCTCATATACCTGATATAATCTGATATCACCTTTCATATACCTGATATAATCTGATATCACCTCTCATACCCCTGATATAATCTGATATCACATCTCATACCCCTGATATAATCTGATATCACCTCTCATATACCTGATATAATCTGATATCACCTCTCATATACCTGATATAATCTGATATCACCTCTCATACCCCTGATATAATCTGATATCACCTCTCATACCCCTGATATAATCTGATATCACCTCTCATATACCTGATATAATCTGATATCTCCTCTCATACCCATGATATAATCTGATATCACCTCTCATACCCCTGATATAATCTGATATCACCTCTCATATACCTGATATAATCTGATATCTCCTCTCATACCCATGATATAATCTGATATCACCTCTCATACCCATGATATAATCTGATATCACCTCTCATATACCTGATATAATCTGATATCACCTCTCATATACCTGATATAATCTGATATCTCCTCTCATACACCTGATATAATCTGATATCACCTCTCATACCCCTGATATAATCTGATATCACATCTCATACCCCTGATATAATCTGATATCTCCTCTCATACCCATGATATAATCTGATATCACCTCTTATACAACTAATATAATCTGATATCACCTCTCATACACCTGATATAATCTGATATCACCTCTCATATACCTGATATAATCTGATATCACCTCTCATACACCTGATATAATCTGATATCACCTCTCATATACCTAATATAATGTGATATCACCTCTCATACACCTGATATAATCTGATATCACCTCTCATACCCATGATATAATCTGATATCACCTCTCATACACCTGATATAATCTGATACCACCTCTCATACACCTGATATAATCTGATATCACCTCTCATACACCTGATATAATCTGATATCACCTCTCATATACCTAATTTAATGTGATATCACCTCTCATACACCTGATATAATCTGATATCACCTCTCATACCCATGATATAATCTGATATCACCTCTCATACACCTGATATAATCTGATACCACCTCTCATACACCTGATATAATCTGATACCACCTCTCATACCCCTGATATAATCTGATATCACCTCTTATACACCTAATATAATCTGATATCACCTCTCATACACCTGATATAATCTGATATCACCTCTCATACCCATGATATAATCTGATATCACCTCTCATACACCTGATATAATCTGATATCACCTCTCATACACCTGATATAATCTGATATCACCTCTCATACCCCTGATATAATCTGATATCACCTCTCATACCCCTGATATAATCTGATATCACCTCTCATATACCTGATATAATCTGATATCTCCTCTCATACCCATGATATAATCTGATATCACCTCTCATATACCTGATATAATCTGATATCACCTCTCATATACCTGATATAATCTGATATCTCCTCTCATACACCTGATATAATCTGATATCACCTCTCATACCCTTGATATAATCTGATATCACATCTCATACCCCTGATATAATCTGATATCTCCTCTCATACCCATGATATAATCTGATATCACCTCTTATACACCTAATATAATCTGATATCACCTCTCATACACCTGATATAATCTGATATCACCTCTCATATACCTGATATAATCTGATATCACCTCTCATACACCTGATATAATCTGATATCACCTCTCATATACCTAATATAATCTGATATCACCTCTCATACACCTGATATAATCTGATATCACCTCTCATACCCATGATATAATCTGATATCACCTCTCATATACCTGATATAATCTGATATCACCTCTCATACCCCTGATATAATCTGATATCACATCTCATACCCCTGATATAATCTGATATCACCTCTCATATACCTGATATAATCTGATATCTCCTCTCATACCCATGATATAATCTGATATCACCTCTCATACACCTGATATAATCTCCTGATATCACCTTTCATACCCTTGATATAATCTGATATCACCTCTGATACACCTGATATAATCTGATATCACCTCTCATACACCTGATATAATCTGATATCACCTCTCATATACCTGATATAATCTGATATCACCTCTCATACACCTGATATAATCTCCTGATATCACCTCTCATATACCTGATATAATCTGATATCACCTCTCATACACCTGATATAATCTCCTGATATCACCTCTCATATACCTAATATAATCTGATATCACCTCTCATATACCTGATATAATCTGATGTCACCTCTCATACACCTGAAATAATCTACTAATATCACCTCTCATACACCTGATATAATCTGATATCACCTCTCATATACCTGATATAATCTGATATCACCTCTCATACCCCTGATATAATCTGATATCACCTCTCATATACCTGATATAATCTGATATCTCCTCTCATATACCTGATATAATCTGATATCACCTCTCATATACCTGATATAATCTGATATCACCTCTCATATACCTGATATAATCTGATATCACCTCTCATACACCTGATATAATCTGATATCACCTCTCATACACCTGATATAATCTGATATCACCTCTCATATACCTGATATAATCTGATATCTCCTCTCATATATCTGATATAATCTGATATCACCTCTCATATACCTAATATAATCTGATATCACCTCTCATACACCTGATATAATCTGATATCACCTCTCATATACCTGATATAATCTGATATCACCTCTCATATACCTGATATAATCTAATATCACCTCTCATATACCTGATATAATCTGATATCACCTCTCATACACCTGATATAATCTGATATCTCCTCTCATACACCTGATATAATCTGATATCACCTCTCATACACCTGATATAATCTCCTGATATCACCTTTCATACACCTGATATAATCTAATATCACCTCTCATATACCTGATATAATCTGATATCACCTCTCATATACCTGACATAATCTCCTGATATCACCTCTCATATACCTGATATAATCTGATATCACCTCTCATATACCTGACATAATCTGATATCTCCTCTCATACCCCTGATATAATCTGATATCACCTCTGATACACCTGATATAATCTGATATCACCTCTCATACACCTGATATAATCTGATATCACCTCTCATATACCTAATATAATCTGATATCACCACTCATATACCTGATATAATCTGATGTCACCTCTCATACACCTGAAATAATCTACTAATATCACTTCTCATACACCTGATATAATCTGATATCACCTCTCATATACCTGATATAATCTGATATCACCTCTCATATACCTGATATAATCTGATATCTCCTCTCATATACCTGATATAATCTGATATCACCTCTCATATACCTGATATAATCTGATATCTCCTCTCATACCCATGATATAATCTGATATCACCTCTCATACACCTGATATAATCTGATATCTCCTCTCATACACCTGATATAATCTGATATCACCTCTCATATATGTGATATAATCTGATATCACCTCTCATATACCTGATATAATCTGATATCACCTCTCATATACCTGATATAATCTGATATCACATCTCATACCCCTGATATAATCTGATATCACCTCTCATACCCCTGATATAATCTGATATCTCCTCTCATATACCTGATATAATCTGATATCACCTCTCATACACCTGATATAATCTGATATCTCCTCTCATACACCTGATATAATCTGATATCTCCTTTCATACACCTGATATAATCTGATATCACCTCTCATACCCCTGATATAATCTGATATCACCTCTCATACACCTGATATAATCTGATATCACCTCTCATACACCTGATATAATCTGATATCACCTCTCATACCCCTGATATAATCTGATATCACCTCTCATACCCCTGATATAATCTGATATCTCCTCTCATACACTTGATATAATCTGATATCACCTCTCATATACCTGATATAATCTGATATCACCTCTCATATACCTGATATAATCTGATATCACCTCTCATATACCTGATATAATCTGATATCACCTCTCATACACCTGATATAATCTGATATCACCTCTCATACACCTGATATAATCTGATATCTCCTTTCATACACCTGATATAATCTGATATCACCTCTCATACACCTGATATAATCTGATATCACCTCTCATACACCTGATATAATCTGATATCACCTCTCATACACCTGATATAATCTGATATCACCTCTCATACACCTGATATAATCTGATATCACCTCTCATACACCTGATATAATCTGATATCTCCTTTCATACACCTGATATAATCTGATATCACCTCTCATATACCTGATATAATCTGATATCACCTCTCATACACCTGATATAATCTGATATCACCTCTCATATACCTGATATAATCTGATATCTCCTCTCATACACCTGATATAATCTCCTGATATCACCTCTCATACACCTGATATAATCTGATATCTCCTCTCATACACCTGATATAATCTGATATCACCTCTCATATACCTGATATAATCTGATATCACCTCTCATACACCTGATATAATCTGATATCTCCTCTCATATACCTGATATAATTTCCTGATATCACTCGGTATAATCCCGCTATGACCTGTGATATAATCGCTGATACATTTCCTGTTGTGGCTCTGATATTTCCTGGCAGGATTCCCGGTAGTTCCCGGTGTTATCGATTGGATTTCTCTGGGACTTCCCTTTTGGTGTCAGTGCAGACTATGAACATCTGTAATCCATGTGGTTGTAGCCGGGGCTGGATCTGTTTGCTCGTGTACTACTGATCCCAGCAGACCTATCCGCCTGGTCACCTCTGTACACACTCCTGTTACTTCTAGGATTAGTGAGGTCACCTGTAAGATTCCTCCTCCCAAACCCTGCCCGTATAATAGTCACACCCGGCCTGAGCAATGAGCTAGATCCAGTCTGTAGTCCTGTATCATGTCCTTATATCTGGTCCTGTGTATAGTATATACCTCTGCTGCCTTTCCTGTGTATAGTATATACCTCTGCTGCCTGTCCTGGATATAGTATATACCTCTGCTGTCTGTCCTGTGTATAGTATATACCTCTGCTGTCTGTCCTGTGTATAGTATATACCTCTGCTGTCTGTCCTGTGTATAGTATATACCTCTGCTGTCTGTCCTGTGTATAGTATATACCTCTGCTGTCTGTCCTGTGTATAGTATATACCTCTGCTGTCTGTCCTGTGTATAGTATATACCTCTGCTGTCTGTCCTGTGTATAGTATATACCTCTGCTGTCTGTCCTGTGTATAGTATATACCTCTGCTGTCTCTCCTGTGTATAGTATATACCTCTGCTGTCTGTCCTGTGTATAGTATATACCTCTGCTGTCTGTCCTATGTATAGTATATACCTCTGCTGCCTGTCCTGTGTATAGTATATACCTCTGCTGTCTGTCCTGTGTATAGTATATACCTCTGCTGTCTGTCCTATGTATAGTATATACCTCTGCTGCCTGTCCTATGTATAGTATATACCTCTGCTGCCTGTCCTGTGTATAGTATATACCCTGTGTGGGTGTCAGAGAGGTTTGTCTACACTGATACAGTGTAACGATATCTCTGCAGTAAAGATTACTCCGCTGGCCCCTCCCCTCACTGCTGTATATGATACCGTATACTCACAGTTATCTATATACAGTCCCCTTCTATATCCTCCAGGAGGTGTTATCTATATACTGAACCCTTCTATATCCTACAGGAGGTGTTATCTATATACCGGCCCCTTCTATATCCTGCAGGAGGTGTTATCTATATACTGAACCCTTCTATATCCTGCAGGAGGTGTTATCTATATACCGGCCCCTTCTATATCCTGCAGGAGGTGTTATCTATATACCGGCCCCTTCTGTATCCTGCAGGAGGTGTTATCTATACACCGGCCCCTTCTATATCCTGCAGGAGGTGTTATCTATATACCGGCCCCTTCTATATCCTGCAGGAGGTGTTATCTATATACCGTCCTCTTCTATATCCTGCATGAGGTGTTATATATATACCGGCCCCTTCTATATCCTCCAGGAGGTGTTATCTATATACCGGCCCCTTCTGTATCCTCCAGGAGGTGTTATCTATATACCGGCCCCTTCTATATCCTGCAGGAGGTGTTATCTATATACCGGCCCCTTCTGTATCCTGCAGGAGGTGTTATCTATATACCGGCCCCTTCTGTATCCTGCAAGAGGTGTTATCTATATACCGGCCCCTTCTGTATCCTGCAGGAGGTGTTATCTATATACCGGCCCCTTCTATATCCTGCAGGAGGTGTTATCTATATACCATCCTCTTCTATATCCTGCAGGAGGTGTTATCTATATACCGGCCCCTTCTATATCCTCCAGGAGGTGTTATCTATATACCGGCCCCTTCTATATCCTCCAGGAGGTGTTATCTATATACCGGCCCCTTCTATATCCTCCAGGAGGTGTTATCTATATACCGGCCCTTTCTATATCCTCTAGGAGGTGTTATCTATATACCGGCCCCTTCTATATCCTCCAGGAGGTGTTATCTATATACCGGCCCATTCTATATCCTCCAGGAGGTGTTATCTATATACCGGCCCCTTCTGTATCCTGCAGGAGGTGTTATCTATATACCGGCACCTTCTATATCCTCCAGGAGGTGTTATCTATATACCGGCCCCTTCTATATCCTCTAGGAGGTGTTATCTATATACCGGCCCCTTCTATATCCTCCAGGAGGTGTTATCTATATACCGGCCCCTTCTATATCCTCCAGGAGGTGTTATCTATATACCGGCCCCTTCTATATCCTGCAGGAGGTGTTATCTATATACCGGCCCCTTCTATATCCTGCAGGAGGTGTTATCTATATACCGGCCCCTTCTATATCCAGCAGGAGGTGTTATCTATATACCGTCCTCTTCTATATCCTGCATGAGGTGTTATCTATATACCGGCCCCTTCTGTATCCTGCAGGAGGTGTTATCTATATACCGGCCCCTTCTATATCCTGCAGAAGGTGTTATCTATATACCATCCTCTTCTATATCCTGCAGGAGGTGTTATCTATATACCGGCCCCTTCTATATCCTCCAGGAGGTGTTATCTATATACCGGCCCCTTCTATATCCTCCAGGAGGTGTTATCTATATACCGGCCCCTTCTATATCCTCCAGGAGGTGTTATCTATATACCGGCCCCTTCTATATCCTCTAGGAGGTGTTATCTATATACCGGCCCCTTCTATATCCTCCAGGAGGTGTTATCTATATACCGGCCCATTCTATATACTCCAGGAGGTGTTATCTATATACCGGCCCCTTCTGTATCCTGCAGGAGGTGTTATCTATATACCGGCACCTTCTATATCCTCCAGGAGGTGTTATCTATATACCGGCCCCTTCTATATCCTCTAGGAGGTGTTATCTATATATCGGCCCCTTCTATATCCTCCAGGAGGTGTTATCTATATACCGGCCCCTTCTATATCCTCCAGGAGGTGTTATCTATATACCGGCCCCTTCTATATCCTGCAGGAGGTGTTATCTATATACCGGCCCCTTCTGTATCCTGCAGGAGGTGTTATCTATATACCGGCCCCTTCTATATCCTCCAGGAGGTGTTATCTATATACCGGCCCATTCTATATCCTCCAGGAGGTGTTATCTATATACCGGCCCCTTCTGTATCCTCCAGGAGGTGTTATCTATATACCGGCCCCTTCTATATCCTCCAGGAGGTGTTATCTATATACCGGCCCATTCTATATCCTCCAGGAGGTGTTATCTATATACCGGCCCCTTCTGTATCCTCCAGGAGGTGTTATCTATATACCGGCCCCTTCTGTATCCTGCAGGAGGTGTTATCTTCCTTGTTGTTGCAGTACACGTGTTCCTCTCCAGGGGGCGCTCTCACTGTATTATTCTGTATATTCCCAGTCATTATGTTGTCCACGTAGCTTGCGGTTTATGGGTCCTGGAGATGTTTGCTGTGTGAGCGGCGCCATATCCCCACCTGCTGGTCAGATGATATAGTGCGTGCTCACTGGTGGCATAGAGGACACATTATTACCCTAATGTAATAATGCAGGACACCGCACTGACCCCTACAGACAGGACACCGCACTGATCCCTACAGACAGGACACCGCACTGACCTCTACAGGCAGGAGACCGCACTGACCCCTACAGACAGGACACCGCACTGACATCTACAGGCAGGACACCGCACTGACCCCTACAGGCAGGACACCGCACTGACCCCTACAGGCAGGACACCACACCGCACTGACCCCTACAGGCAGGACACCGCACTGACCCCTACAGGCAGGAGACCGCACTGACCCCTACAGACAGGACACCGCACTGACCCCTACAGGCAGGACACCGCACTGACCCCTACAGGCAGGACACCGCACTGACCCCTACAGGCAGGACACCGCACTGACCCCTACAGGCAGGACACCCCACTGACCCCTACAGGCAGGACACCGCACTGACCCCTACAGACAGGACACCGCACTGACCTCTACAGGCAGGAGACCGCACTGACCCCTACAGACAGGACACCGCACTGACCCCTACAGACAGGACACCGCACTGACCCCTACAGACAGGACACCGCACTGACATCTACAGGCAAGAGACCGCACTGACCCCTACAGACAGGACACCGCACTGACCCCTACAGACAGGACACCGCACTGACCCCTACAGACAGGACACCGCACTGACATCTACAGGCAGGAGACCGCACTGACCCCTACAGGCAGGAGACCGCACTGACCCCTACAGGCAGGACACCGCACTGTCCCCTACAGGCAGGACACCGCACTGACATCTACAGGCAGGACACCGCACTGACCCCTACAGGCAGGACACCCCACTGACCCCTACAGACAGGACACCGCACTGACCCCTACAGGCAGGACACCGCACTGACCCCTACAGGCAGGACACCGCACTGACCCCTACAGGCAGGACACCGCACTGACCCCTACAGACAGGACACCGCACTGACCTCTACAGGCAGGAGACCGCACTGACCCCTACAGACAGGACACCGCACTGACCCCTACAGACAGGACACCGCACTGACCCCTACAGACAGGACACCGCACTGACATCTACAGGCAGGAGACCGCACTGACCCCTACAGGCAGGACACCGCACTGACCCCTACAGGCAGGACACCGCACTGACCCCTACAGGCAGGACACCGCACTGACCCCTACAGACAGGACACCGCACTGACCCCTACAGGCAGGAGACCGCACTGACCCCTACAGGCAGGACACCGCACTGTCCCCTACAGGCAGGACACCGCACTGACATCTACAGGCAGGACACCGCACTGACCCCTACAGGC
Organism: Leptodactylus fallax; assembly: GCA_947044405.1. Lineage (NCBI taxonomy): Eukaryota > Metazoa > Chordata > Amphibia > Anura > Leptodactylidae > Leptodactylus > Leptodactylus fallax. The sequence continues at coordinate 747,492 of CAMRHE010000395.1, forward strand.
AGGACACCGCACTGACCCCTACAGGCAGGACACCGCACTGACCCCTACAGACAGGACACCGCACTGACCCCTACAGGCAGGACACCGCACTGACCTCTACAGGCAGGACACCGCACTGACATCTACAGGCCGGACACCGCACTGACCCCTACAGGCAGGACACCGCACTGACCCCTACAGGCAGGACACCACACCGCACTGACCCCTACAGGCAGGACACCGCACTGACCTCTACAGGCAGGAGACCGCACTGACCCCTACAGACAGGACACCGCACTGATCCCTACAGACAGGACACCGCACTGACCTCTACAGGCAGGAGACCGCACTGACCCCTACAGACAGGACACCGCACTGACATCTACAGGCAGGACACCGCACTGACCCCTACAGGCAGGACACCGCACTGACCCCTACAGGCAGGACACCACACCGCACTGACCCCTACAGGCAGGACACCGCACTGACCCCTACAGGCAGGAGACCGCACTGACCCCTACAGACAGGACACCGCACTGACCCCTACAGGCAGGACACCGCACTGACCCCTACAGGCAGGACACCGCACTGACCCCTACAGGCAGGACACCGCACTGACCCCTACAGGCAGGACACCGCACTGACCCCTACAGACAGGACACCGCACTGACCTCTACAGGCAGGAGACCGCACTGACCCCTACAGACAGGACACCGCACTGACCCCTACAGACAGGACACCGCACTGACCCCTACAGACAGGACACCGCACTGACATCTACAGGCAAGAGACCGCACTGACCCCTACAGACAGGACACCGCACTGACCCCTACAGACAGGACACCGCACTGACCCCTACAGACAGGACACCGCACTGACATCTACAGGCAGGAGACCGCACTGACCCCTACAGGCAGGAGACCGCACTGACCCCTACAGGCAGGACACCGCACTGTCCCCTACAGGCAGGACACCGCACTGACATCTACAGGCAGGACACCGCACTGACCCCTACAGGCAGGACACCCCACTGACCCCTACAGACAGGACACCGCACTGACCCCTACAGGCAGGACACCGCACTGACCCCTACAGGCAGGACACCGCACTGACCCCTACAGGCAGGACACCGCACTGACCCCTACAGACAGGACACCGCACTGACCTCTACAGGCAGGAGACCGCACTGACCCCTACAGACAGGACACCGCACTGACCCCTACAGACAGGACACCGCACTGACCCCTACAGACAGGACACCGCACTGACATCTACAGGCAGGAGACCGCACTGACCCCTACAGGCAGGACACCGCACTGACCCCTACAGGCAGGACACCGCACTGACCCCTACAGGCAGGACACCGCACTGACCCCTACAGACAGGACACCGCACTGACCCCTACAGGCAGGAGACCGCACTGACCCCTACAGGCAGGACACCGCACTGTCCCCTACAGGCAGGACACCGCACCGACATCTACAGGCAGGACACCGCACTGACCCCTACAGGCAGGACACCGCACTGACCCCTACAGGCAGGACACCGCACTGACCCCTACAGACAGGACACCGCACTGACCCCTACAGGCAGGACACCGCACTGACCTCTACAGGCAGGACACCGCACTGACATCTACAGGCCGGACACCGCACTGACCCCTACAGGCAGGACACCGCACTGACCCCTACAGGCAGGACACCACACCGCACTGACCCCTACAGGCAGGACACCGCACTGACCTCTACAGGCAGGACACCGCACTGACATCTACAGGCCGGACACCGCACTGACATCTACAGGCCGGACACCGCACTGACCCCTACAGGCAGGACACCGCACTGACCCCTACAGGCAGGACACCGCACTGACCCCTACAGGCAGGACACCGCACTGACCCCTACAGGCAGGACACCGCACTGACCCCTACAGACAGGACACCGCACTGACCCCTACAGACAGGACACCGCACTGACCTCTACAGGCAGGAGACCGCACTGACCCCTACAGACAGGACACCGCACTGACCCCTACAGACAGGACACCGCACTGACCCCTACAGACAGGACACCGCACTGACCCCTACAGACAGGACACCGCACTGACCCCTACAGACAGGACACCGCACTGACCCCTACAGACAGGACACCGCACTGACATCTACAGGCAAGAGACCGCACTGACCCCTACAGGCAGGAGACCGCACTGACCCCTACAGACAGGACACCGCACTGACCCCTACAGGCAGGACACCGCACTGACCCCTACAGACAGGACACCGCACTGACCCCTACAGGCAGGACACCGCACTGACCCCTACAGGCAGGACACCGCACTGACCCCTACAGGCAGGACACCGCACTGACCCCTACAGGCAGGACACCGCACTGACCCCTACAGGCAGGACACCGCACTGATCTCTACAGACAGGACACCGCACTGACCCCTACAGGCAGGACACCGCACTGACCCCTACAGGCAGGACACCGCACTGACCCCTACAGGCAGGACACCGCACTGACCCCTACAGACAGGACACCGCACTGACCCCTACAGGCAGGACACCGCACTGACCCCTACAGGCAGGACACCGCACTGACATCTACAGGCAGGACACCGCACTGACCCCTACAGGCAGGACACCGCACTGACCCCTACAGACAGGACACCGCACTGACCCCTACAGGCAGGACACCGCACTGACCCCTACAGGCAGGACACCGCACTGACCCCTACAGGCAGGACACCGCACTGACCCCTACAGGCAGGACACCGCACTGTCCCCTACAGACAGGACACCCCACTGACCCCTACAGGCAGGACACCACAATGACCCCTACAGGCAGGACACTGCACTGTCCCCTACAGACAGGACACCGCACTGACCCCTACAGGCAGGACACCCCACTGACCCCTACAGACAGGACAACGCACTGACCCCTACAGGCCGGACACCGCACTGACATCTACAGGCAGGAGACCGCACTGACCCCTACAGGCAGGACACCGCACTGACCCCTACAGGCAGGACACCGCACTGACCCCTACAGGCAGGACACCGCACTGTCCCCTACAGGCAGGACACCGCACTGACCCCTACAGGCAGGACACCCCACTGACCCCTACAGACAGGACAACGCACTGACCCCTAGAGGCAGGACACCGCACTGACCCCTACAGGCAGGACACCGCACTGACATCTACAGGCCGGACACCGCACTGACCCCTACAGGCAGGACACCGCACTGACCCCTACAGGCAGGACACCGCACTGACCCCTACAGACAGGACACCGCACTGACCCCTACAGGCAGGACACCGCACTGACCCCTACAGGCAGGACACCGCACTGACCCCTACAGGCAGGACACCGCACTGTCCCCTACAGGCAGGACACCGCACTGACCCCTACAGGCAGGACACCGCACTGACCCCTACAGGCAGGAGACCGCACTGACCCCTACAGGCAGGACACCGCACTGTCCCCTACAGGCAGGACACCGCACTGACATCTACAGGCAGGACACCGCACTGACCCCTACAGACAGGACACCCCACTGACCCCTACAGGCAGGACACCCCACTGACCCCTACAGGCAGGACACCGCACTGACCCCTACAGGCAGGACACTGCACTGTCCCCTACAGACAGGACACCACAATGACCCCTACAGGCAGGACACCGCACTGACCCCTACAGGCAGGACACCGCACTGACCCCTACAGGCAGGACACCCCACTGACCCCTACAGGCAGGACACCCCACTGACCCCTACAGGCAGGACACTGCACTGTCCCCTACAGACAGGACACCACAATGACCCCTACAGGCAGGACACCGCACTGACCTCTACAGACAGGACACCGCACTGACCCCTACAGGCAGGACACCGCACTGACCCCTACAGGCAGGACACTGCACTGTCCCCTACAGACAGGACACCACAATGACCCCTACAGGCAGGACACCGCACTGACCCCTACAGGCAGGACACCGCACTGACCCCTACAGGCAGGACACCCCACTGACCCCTACAGGCAGGACACCCCACTGACCCCTACAGGCAGGACACTGCACTGTCCCCTACAGACAGGACACCACAATGACCCCTACAGGCAGGACACCGCACTGACCTCTACAGACAGGACACCGCACTGACCCCTACAGGCAGGACACCGCACTGACCCCTACAGGCAGGACACCGCACTGACCCCTACAGGCAGGACACCGCACTGACCCCTACAGGCAGGACACCGCACTGACCCCTACAGACAGGACACCGCACTGACCCCTACAGGCAGGACACCGCACTGACCCCTACAGGCAGGACACCGCACTGACATCTACAGGCAGGACACCGCACTGACCCCTACAGGCAGGACACCGCACTGACCCCTACAGGCAGGACACCGCACTGACCCCTACAGGCAGGACACCGCACTGACCCCTACAGGCAGGACACCGCACTGACCCCTACAGGCAGGACACCGCACTGACCCCTACAGGCAGGACACCGCACTGACCCCTACAGGCAGGACACCGCACTGTCCCCTACAGACAGGACACCCCACTGACCCCTACAGGCAGGACACTGCACTGTCCCCTACAGACAGGACACCGCACTGACCCCTACAGGCAGGACACCCCACTGACCCCTACAGACAGGACAACGCACTGACCCCTAGAGGCAGGACACCGCACTGACCCCTACAGACAGGACACCGCACTGACCCCTAGAGGCAGGATACCGCACTGACCCCTACAGGCAGGACACCGCACTGACCCCTACAGGCAGGACACCGCACTGACCCCTACAGACAGGACACCGCACTGACCCCTACAGGCAGGACACCGCACTGACCCCTACAGGCAGGACACCGCACTGACCCCTACAGGCAGGACACCGCACTGTCCCCTACAGGCAGGACACCGCACTGACCCCTACAGGCAGGACACCGCACTGACCCCTACAGGCAGGAGACCGCACTGACCCCTACAGGCAGGACACCGCACTGTCCCCTACAGGCAGGACACCGCACTGACATCTACAGGCAGGACACCGCACTGACCCCTACAGACAGGACACCCCACTGACCCCTACAGGCAGGACACCCCACTGACCCCTACAGGCAGGACACCGCACTGACCCCTACAGGCAGGACACTGCACTGTCCCCTACAGACAGGACACCACAATGACCCCTACAGGCAGGACACCCCACTGACCCCTACAGGCAGGATACCGCTCTGTCCCCAACAGGCAGGACACCGCACTGTCCCCTACAGGCAGGACACCGCACTGACCCCTACAGGCAGGACACCGCACTGTCCCCTACAGGCAGGACACCGCACTGACCCCTACAGGCAGGACACCGCACTGACCATTCCAGGCAGTGCACAGGTTGGGGGGATGTTCGGTCTGACCGCTCAGCATGCAGGAGATAGCCGCCATACCAGGCAGTGCACAGGTTTGGGGGGGTTCGGTATGACCGCTCAGTGTGCTGGAGATAGCCGCCATTCCAGGCAGTGCACTGTAGTTCATCTCTTCATTCGCCTCTTTTTTTTTTTTTTCCAGGAACTGGTGCGCTTATGTCGTGACACGGACGGTCACCTGTATGGTGGAAGATGGGGTGGAGGCCTATGTGAAGCCGGAGTATCAGCCCTGTGTTTGGGGTCAGGTCCAGTGTCCTCGCACCGTCCAGTGAGTACAGGGGTCCAGCCAGATTGCAGGGAATTTCTTTGAGGTTCCAGTTCTTTCGGCCTCCTCCAGGTCACTCGGGGGTTTTGGCTGTAGACCCCAGTGCAGGCCTGAGGGGACAGAGCATGACTTCTAACTCTGTGCTATGTGGATGCCTATGATGTGCCCCCACCTCGGGTCCAGATTTAAAGTGAACCTCCAATGATATAGAACGTCTTATAAATGAATAGAAGAATCTTTGTATTTATCTTATTAAGGATTTATGTTTCCTACTCCACTTATGCTCACATTAGATTCCCTCTCTGTATTCAGCCTCACGCACACAACTCTATGGAGAAGGGAGGGGGAAAAGGAGCTGCTGGTTAATTGATTTATTGCCTCATCCTTTGCACTGGTAGCCTCTTATCTACAAGCCTAGCAGTGTAGCAGTAGACTACATAGAATAATATGTAAACTAAGAAGAAACATTACAAAGTTCCTTACATTCACCTGTACAATTAATTTATGAAAAGTGGTTTATCTGGAGGTACGCTTTAACCAGAGGGCACCTATAAAGTTCTCTGGCCACTGTTCTCCTCCTCCTTCTGCTCTGGTGCCCATTCCCCTCTTTCTCCTCCTGGTCAGATACTTTTTCTCCTCCTGTTCTGGTGCATCTTCCCCTTCTCCTGCTCTGGTTGCTCTCCTCCTCAGGCTTCTCCTCCTGCTCTGGTCCCTGTTCTTTTCCTTCTCCTACTCTGGTTGCTCTCTACTCCCTCATACTCCTTTAGTTTTTATGATTGTCCTCCTCCTCCTCTGGTGCTTGATCTTCTCCTTCTTGTCCTGCTCTGGTCCTTGTTCTCCTTCTCCTTCTGCACTTGTGCTTGATCTCCTCCTCCTTCTCCTCTGGTGCGTCTTCTCCTTCTCCTCCTGCTCTGGAGTTTCTTATCCTTATTCTCTTCCTGCTCTGGTGTTTGTACTTCTTCTCCTCCGGTTCTGGTGCTTGTTCTCCTTCTCTGGTGCTTGATATTCTCCTTCTCGTCCTGCTCTGGTCCTTCATCTCCTTCTCCTCCTAGTCTGCATGTTCTTCTTCCCCTCCTGTTCTGATGCTTGTTCTCCTTCTCCTCCTCCTCTGATGCTTGATCTTCTTCTCCTCCTTCTCTGGTCCTTGATCTTCTTCTCCTCCTGCTCTGGTCCTTGTTCTCCTTCTCCTCCTCCTCCTCCTCTGATGCTTGATCTTCTCCTTCTCCTCTGATGCTTGTTCTTCTCCTCCTCCTGCTCTGGTGCTTGTTCTCCTTCTCCTCCTCCTATGATGCTTGATCTTCTTCTCCTCCTGTTCTGGTCCTTGTTCTCCTTCTCCTCCTGCTCTGGTCCTTGTTCTCCTTCTCCTCCTCCTCCTCCTCTGATGCTTGATCTTCTCCTCCTCCTCTGATGCTTGTTCTCCTTCTCCTCCTCCTCTGATGCTTGATCTTCTTCTCCTCCTGCTCTGGTCCTTGTTCTCCTCCTCCTCCTCCTCCTCTGATGCTTGGTCTTCTCCTTCTCCTCCTCTGATGCTTGATCTTCTCCTTCTCCTCCTCTGATGCTTGTTCTTCTTCTCCTCCTGCTCCGGTGCTTGTTCTTCTTCTCCTCTTGCTCCGGTGCTTGTTCTTCTTCTCCTCTTGCTCCGGTGCTTGTTCTTCTTCTCCTCTTGCTCCGGTGCTTGTTCTTCTTCTCCTCCTCTTTCTCCGGTGCTTGTTCTTCTTCTCCTCCTCTTGCTCCGGTGCTTGTTCTTCTTCTCCTCCTCTTGCTCCGGTGCTTGTTCTTCTTCTCCTCCTCTTGCTCAGGTGCTTGTTCTTCTTCTCCTCCTCTTGCTCCGGTGCTTGTTCTTCTTCTCCTCCTCTTGCTCCGGTGCTTGTTCTTCTTCTCCTCCTCTTGCTCCGGTGCTTGTTCTTCTTCTCCTCCTCTTGCTCCGGTGCTTGTTCTTCTTCTCCTCCTCTTGCTCCGGTGCTTGTTCTTCTTCACCTCCTCTTGCTCCAATGCTTGTTCTTCTTCTCCTCCTCTTGCTCCGGTGCTTGTTCTTCTTCTCCTCCTCTTGCTCCGGTGCTTGTTCTTCTCCTCCTCTTCCTCCTCTGATGCTTGTTCTTCTTCTACTCCTGCTCCGGTGCTTGTTCTTCTTCTCCTCCTGCTCTTGTGTCTGTCCTTCTCCCCTCTGGCAATGCAGGAGAAAAGCCCACTCTTCTAGGAGTTGAAGGTCTCATCTTTTCTTGCCATTTTCCTGGACTTTTTGGAGAGTCGTCATCTCTGTAGTTACAATATGAGGACATCCATAGTAGTTGGTCCTCCACTTCTATGGTAACTTACCAGTATATAATAACATTACCTGAGCTCCCGTGTTTCACCTGTATCTACTCTAGTAAGATAATGGAGTTTTGGCACAGGGTATTAGGGGGTCTGTATCCTACATAGGAGGACTCCCCACTCAACAATGCTACAGAAAGAAGCTGATGTCTTCCACCATCCATCTTGTCTTCCATCCTTTCCCAGGTACCGCAGCTACATGAGACCCCGATACAAAATAGCCTACAAGACCGTGACGGACATGGAATGGAAATGTTGTCATGGATACTCAGGAGATGACTGCACAGAGGGACCTGCAAATGGAGCTCACATCACAACAACCACTAGACCCAGGCCAAGGCCTGTAAGACCCGGCTTTTCTGGATCAAGTGGAGGAAGCCATCTTAGTGGATCTGGAGGTGAGGATGAGTCTGCTGTGGCAACCCTGTATGTGGTTGTAATGCTAATAATAGTGGTGACAAAACGGAGACCTAGAATACTGTACAGTCAGATGTGTCCACTGCCAACCACTGAAAGCTGCGTGCGGATGGGTTACTGTGGGAAAAGTTTTTCATAATTCTCCAATGACTCTGAAAGAATTATCCTTCTACCCAATGTGCTTCCCTGAACGTCCTTCTGTGCCCCCTAATTCCTCCTTCTATGCTCCTCCGACTCCCCCTTCTGTGCTCCTCTGACTCCCCCATCTGTGCTCTTCTGACTCCTCCTTCTGTGCTCCTCCAATTCCTCCTTCTGTGCTCCTCTGACTCCCCCTTCTGTGTTCCTCCAATTCCTCCTTCTGTGCTCTTCTGACTCCCCTTCTGTGCTCCTCTGACTCCCCCTTCTATGCTCCTCCAATTCCTCCTTCTGTGCTCTTCTGACTCCCCCTTCTGTGCTCCTCTGACTTCCCCTTCTGTGCTCCTCTGACTCCCCCTTCTGTGCTCCTCTGACTCCCCCTTCTGTACTCCTCCGACTCCCCCTTCTGTGCTCCTCAGACTCCCCTTCTTGTGCTCCTCTGACTCCCCCTTCTGTGCTCCTCTGACTTCCCCTTCTGTGCTCCTCCGACTCCCCCTTCTGTGCTCCTCTGACTCCCCCTTCTGTACTCCTCCGACTCCCCCTTCTGTGCTCCTCCGACTCCCCTTCTTGTGCTCCTCTGACTCCCCCTTCTGTGCTCCTCTGACTCCCCCTTCTGTGCTCCTCTGACTCCCCCTACTGTGCTCCTCTGACTCCCCCTTCTGTGCTCCTCTGACTCCCCCTTCTGTGCTCCTCTGACTCCCCCTTCTTTGCTCCTCCGATTCCTCCTTCTGTGCTCCTCTGACTCCTTCTTCTGTGCTCCTCCGACTTCCCATTCTGTGCTCCTCCGTCTCCCCCTCTGTGCTCCTCCGACTCCTTCTTCTGTGCTCCTCTCACTCCCCTTTTTGTGCACCTCTGACTCCCCCTTCTGTGCTCCTCCGACTCCCCTTCTTGTGCTCCTCTGACTCCCCCTTCTGTGCTCCTCTGACTCCTCCTTCAGTGCTCCTCTGACTCCCCTTTCAGTGCTCCTCTGACTCCTCTTTCTGTGCTCCTCTGACTCCCCCTTCAGTGCTCCTCTGACTCCCCCTTCTGTGCTCCTCTGACTCCCCCTTCTGTACTCCTCCGACTCCCCCTTCTGTGCTCCTCCGACTCCCCTTCTTGTGCTCCTCTGACTCCCCCTTCTGTGCTCCTCTGACTCCCCCTTCTGTGCTCCTCTGACTCCCCCTTCTGTGCTCCTCTGACTCCCCTTTCAGTGCACCTCTGACTCCCCCTTCTGTGCTCCTCAGACTCCCCTTCTTGTGCTCCTCTGACTCCCCCTTCTGTGCTCCTCTGACTTCCCCTTCTGTGCTCCTCCGACTCCCCCTTCTGTGCTCCTCTGACTCCCCCTTCTGTGCTCCTCTGACTCCCCTTCTTGTGCTCCTCTGACTCCCCCTTCTGTGCTCCTCTGACTCCTCCTTCAGTGCTCCTCTGACTCCCCTTTCAGTGCTCCTCTGACTCCCCCTTCAGTGCTCCTCTGACTCCCCCTTCAGTGCTCCTCTGACTCCCCCTTCTGTGCTCCTCTTACTCCTCCTTCTATGCTCCTCTGACTCCCCCTTCTGTGCTCCTCTGACTCCTCCTTCTGTGCTCCTCTGACTCCTCCTTCTGTGCTCCTCTGACTCCCCCTTCTGTGCTCCTCTGACTCCCCCTTCTGTGCTCCTCTTACTCCTCCTTCTATGCTCCTCTGACTCCCCCTTCTGTGCTCCTCTGACTCCTCCTTCTGTGCTCCTCTGACTCCTCCTTCTGTGCTCCTCTGACTCCCCCTTCTGTGCTCCTCTGACTCCTCCTTCTATGCTCCTCTGACTCCCCCTTCTGTGCTCCTCTGACTCCTCCTTCTGTGCTCCTCTGACTCCTCTTTCATTTCTCTACTGATCCCCCCGTTCTCTTCTCACCATATTCTTTTCTGTTTCACATGCACACTCAGATAAGGGGTGGGAGGAATAGTTGTTCCCCAAATGAGCACTATATCGTCTCCTTATGTTGGTAATTGTTGGTACTTCTGAGATCGTTGTGACACCCGAGGACCATGCTTGTTCTCCTCTGACTTCATTTTCCATGTGACATTCAACTATCTGGTCATTCAAGACACACATTGCCCCATGACTGCAGACAGACCAGGTCCTGTGATTTTACCCTCAGCTGTCTTCTACTGTGTCCCGGACTCTCCTCCCAGTGCTCCCTGGATTCTCTCCTCCTATACCTTGGACTCTCTCTTGCCACTGTGCCCTGGACTCTCTCTCCCCATGTCCCCTGGTCTATCTCCTCCTGTGCCCTGGACTTTCTCTTCCCGTGTTCCCTGGTGTATCTCCTCCTGTGCCCTGGACTCTCTCTCCCCATGTCTCCTGGTCTATCTCCTCCTGTGCCCTGGACTTTCTCCACATGTACCCTGGATTCTCTCCTCTCGTGTCCTGGACTCCCCACTCGTCAAGGTCCTGACTTGTCTACGCGTTTCCATCTTTGGTTTCCTTCTGGATCTGCATTTTCTCACCTTCTCTCTCACTCTTTGCAGTTTCTCTCTGGGTTCTGTCTTCTCTTCAAGCTTTCAATCCTCCTAATATGAGGTCACCAGAAAGGTCTCCTAATATGAGGTATTATTGGGTGTTCTTCTATCCTTGTAAAGATGCCTGTGCTACATGTGGCAGCCCACATTGTAATACTCTCTGCATTACTCTTTCTGGCAGGTCAGGGAGACTCTGAGAAAGTGAAGCAGCTGGAGGACAAAGTGCAACGTCTGACCAAGGAGCTGCAGAACTTGCAGTCTACAATGCAAGGGATGAATGAGAAGTTCCAGTCTGACATTCGTCTGACTGTGGAAACTGTGTTGAATGGGAAGCAGCCAGCAGATTCTGCCTCTAGCCAGTCCGATATGTCAGACAAACTCAATGACATTCAAACTCTACTGACAAACCTGGACAAGAAGGTGAAGGATCATGATCAAGAGCTCGGAAACCTCAATCACAACAAGCCCTCCGGCAATGCTGATTCCATTACAGGCCTGAGAGGAGACATCTTACAAGAAGTGGAAAGAAGGATGCAGCAGTCATGTTCAGCCTGCCTCTCAGGAGTAGATGGCATCCGTAATGAAAACAATGATGACAGAGACCGTCTACGGGGGCTGGAGAAACTGATCAACTCTGTGGACCAAAGAAACCGAGAAGCCGTGCAGAACATCCAGTCACGGGTAGCAGAGCTGACAAGTTGGTTGCCAAAAGATTGCTGCTCAGAAGTCACTGATCTGCGCAGAAGAGTTGGTGAGGCTGAAAGGAGAGCAGACACCTTGTCCGGATCTGTGGTTGCCCTGACCGTGCGTCTAGACAAGGAACTAGGGGAAGGTAACAACAATGAGATCAACCCCATGGGCACTAACCTGAACAGCCGCCTGTCAGACATCGAGGGGCGAATGAACACCACCAGAAGGACCTTGGAGGAACATTATTATCACTACAGAGACGAGATGAAGAACTATTTCCAGGATGAGATCGATAAACTGAAAGATGATTTAAGGAATCGCATTCAAGGCAACGACTACAAAATCAACATCTTGCTCACAGAGCTGGGCAACAGTTCTGGATTCCGAGACCTGATGGAGCAGAAAATTCTGGATTTCTCTCATGATATTGATGCCCTGAAAGATCGGGTCGGAAAGAATGAAGATCGCATTAAAAAAGTTGGTGAAGATGTCCAGATCCTGAGCAGACAGGTGACCAGCTCTGTCCACCATTGCAGGGACCAATGCAGCAAGCAAAGTTCAGACATGACTCAAGCCGTCTCTGATCTAGGGAACAAGGTGAAGCAGAACTCGGACCAGATCCAGATTTTCCATTCTGATATCACAGAGCTGAAAGAATCTGGCAGCAAAGTGCAAGGAACACTCAGTGACCTAGACGATGAGCTGAGTAATGTCAAGACCTTTGTGGATTCCAGCGGAGACTCCTTTACAAAGTTATTTAATGACCTAAAGGATGCCCAGGACAGATTTACATCCACCATCTTGGATGATCTGGACAGATTTGATCTAAACATTGCTCAGTATCAGAATGACACTAACGGGAAGATGCTAGACATGGAGAATGATATCGCGACCCTCAAGAAGATGATACAGTTTGACTACAAGAGCTGTGGACAAGTGTGCTCCAACCTGCAAGAAGAAGTGGGCAAGTTGAAGGAACAGGTGGAGGAGTGCACAGCCACCTGTCAGGCTATTCACAAGAAAGCTGAGGAGGGCCTCAGCGGCTCCAACAAACCTCTGGATGGCTTCACTGTCTTTGGAGGAAGCTCAAGTGGAGAACTGAAGCATTTACAGGGAGAACTTTCCAACATCATCGTAACCTTTACATCCTTGAACGACAGTGTTAAAGATCTACAAGAAAGTGTGGAGAAACACGAGACGGACATCCATGACCTTGGGACAACCAAGCACAAACTCATCTCTGAGATTAATAAACTTCAGGAGGAGGTGACCGAGCACATTAAGGACAACACTGAGAGGTTCCATGTCTTCCAGAAAGAGATCAACAGTTTTGGTAGCATGGTGATAGAGGAGAGCCAGGAGTGCAGGCGATCCTCAGGAGGCCTGGAGGACAGAGTCTCGAAGCTGGAGAACGTCTGCATCAAGCTTGATACAGTGTCAGGCAGCTTGCATAACATAAAGGAATCCCTCAACAAGCATGTGTCGGGCCTGTGGAACTGTGTGCATGAGGTGAACAACACCCTGAGGACTCATACCGCCTGGTTTGATAAACTTCACAATAAGCAGCTCAACAGCATCAATGGCAGGTTGAACACTCTGAACAACTCTGTGCTGATCCTGTCCTCCGAGCTCCAGAACTTCACTATCCAGGACTTTATGGGTAAGACACCAGAAGTTATTTAGAAAAGACTTGTGGGAGGAGGGCATCATGTTCATGTCTTTCTCGAGACCAGTATGTCAAATTTGGTCACAACCCCAATGGTCCATTCTGTTAAAAAGTTTGATCGTGTTGCAATCGTAGAGGGTTGTGGATGAGTTTTGGCAGGTTTTCACCAGGCCTCCGATCTCTGCGGTCTATTCATTACCTACTAGTTCCATTGTAGGTTTGCATTTGGTGATTTGATGATGCCCCTATAGAGCTTACCCTTGATATAGTACATTTAGGTTGAGGAACAGAGTATCACGTAGGGGATCTAAGGAATTACCCCCAAGCAGATGTAACTGAGAATCCGTCAATTTAGAGATGGTCTCCATGAAATCTACCTTCATTGTGTGGAGTATATTACACAGGACACTATTATAGATGGAAGTCTCCTGTAGTACCCTCATGTCAGGATCCAAAATAAAGACTAACCAGATTTCTTTATATTAGGACCCCCAGGTCTACCAGGACCTCCAGGACCACTTGGGAAAACAGGGCCACAAGGTCCACCAGGGCCACAAGGACCACCTGGGAAAGATGGAGCTCCTGGAAAGGAAGGACCTGTTGGACCACCAGGTGAGACTTCAGAATTCCAGTTTTAGGGAACATGTCATGGGGTCTGCATGGACGTGGTGTTATATAGGATGAATATTGTGACAGGGTCATGGGACCGGCCATGGGTTAGGGTTACGTGTTAGGGTCATGTGGTATGGACAGACTACAACCACATCTCCCTCATTGCAAACACATGGGTATAAAACATTATATGGACTGTATGACAGACATATATGCCGCCATCCATCACCTGGAGCCTCAAGAATATTACACAGGGAAGGTAGTGGAGTCTATAAGCTGCTGCTGGGGGTTGTCTTCTGACCATAGACGTGTTTGTGGCCATGACTAGATCTGTCTGACATTTGTTCTTTGGCTAATAAATGTTTTTTTGATTTTTTTGTCTTATAGGACTTCAAGGAGAACAAGGTGAGACTAATAAACTAAGGAATATACAGAATGTACAGCAAGAGAAAGGTCTAGAAAGTCGGTAACCATCATATTATTACATATGTGACCAGAAAAGCAGCAGATATCACCCCTAGATTATTACATACATGGACAGGAGAACAGCAGATATCACCCCTATCTATCCACTTTCTAGAATATCTACATTTGTGATTTCAGGTCCCATTGGTTTGCCACTTGATGTTCTTCACATCTCCTTCTCGGCTGCGCTCACTTACCCATTAACAGAGCCTGGAACTATTGCATTCGACAAACTGCTAGTAAATGATGGGAACGCCTACGACGCACCAACAGGTGAGCAATAGCTTCCTCCTCTGGACACAGGTATCTAGAGGCGGTACTTCGGGAGATGGGTGTCGCTACAAACAGGTATCTTTGTAGACTGGTATCTCTGGAGACATGGGTCAGGTCTGGTGACTTTTATTAATCTAAATGGATTTTAAAAAATGATGAAAAATTTACCTAATTTTCCATCATTTTGTATCTTACATCCATTGATCAATGATACAGTAACTAAAATAAATATGACTGATCCTGCAATAAGACCCTCAATACTGATGGATCCTGTATAAAACACTCCAAACTGAGGGTTACTGTAATAAACCCTCCCCCCAAGTGGCGACCCCTGATACTGACGGATCCTGTAATAAAACCTCTGATACTGACGGATCCTGTAATAAAAACCCCTGATACTGACGGATCCTATAATAAAACCCCTGATACTGACGGATCCTGTAATAAAAACCCCTGATACTGACGGATCCTGTAATAAAACCCCTGATACTGACGGATCCTGTAATAAAACCCCTGATACTGGCGGATCCTGTAATAAAACCCCTGATACTGACGGATCCTGTAATAAAAACCCTGATTCTGACAGGTTTTGTAATAAAGCCTCTGATACTGACGAATCCTGTAATAAAATCTCTAATACTGACAAATCCTGTAATAAAACCCCTGATACTGACGGATCCTGTAATAAAACCCCTGATACTGACGGATCCTGTAATAAAACCCCCTGATACTGACGGATCCTGTAATAAAACCCCTGACACTGCCGGATCCTGTAATAAAACCCCTGATACTGACGGATCCTGTAATAAAACCCCTGACACTGCCGGATCCTGTAATAAAACCCCTGACACTGCCGGATCCTGTAATAAAACCTCTGACACTGCCGGATCCCGCAATAAAACCTCTGATACTGACGGATCCCGCAATAAAACCCCTGATACTGACAGACCCTGTAATAAAACCTCTGATGCTGACGGATCCTGTAATAAAACCTCTGATGCTGACGGATCCTGTAATAAAACCTCTGATGCTGACGGATCCTGTAATAAAACCTCTGATGCTGACGGATCCTGTAATAAAACCTCTGATGCTGACGGATCCTGTAATAAAACCTCTGATGCTGACGGATCCTGTAATAAAATCCCTGATACTGACGGATCCTGTAATAAAACCCCTGATACTGCCGGATCCTGTAATAAAACCCCTGATACTGCCGGATCCTGTAATAAAACCCCTGATACTGACGGATCCTGTAATAAAACCCCTGATACTGACAGATCCTGTAATAAAACTCCTGATACTGATGGATCCTGTAATAAAACCCCTGATACTGACGGATCCTGTACTACGACCTCCAATGCTGACAGACCCCTGGAGGATCGTCGCAGACATGAGTACCTTCTTATTAATCATCCAGTGGATCTTCTGACTCATGGACTTCTTAGGACTGTAATATTAACCATCTAAGATCCTTCCAGTGACAATTCCCTTTTTCTCTCGCCAGGTATATTCACTGCCCCCGTGGCCGGCCGATACTACTTCAGCGCCATTTTAACTGGCTACAAAGACGACAAGATTGAAGCCGTCCTCTCCAAATCCAACACTGGTATTGCACGTGTGGACTCGGCAGGCTACCAGCCTGAGGGCCTTGAGAAGAAGCCTCTAGTGGAGGACAAGACACCCCCCGGTGCCCTGGCAGTTTTCAACATTATCTTGCAGCTGAATGCTGGGGACACCATCTGTATCGACCTGGTAACCGGGCGTCTGGCCTATTCTGATGAACCCCTGACAATCTTTAATGGCATTCTCCTATATGAGGGGGAAGCAGACCTGGAATAGACCACATTGGTTCCGTCCTTCTGAGGAGCTAGAGGAGGGACAAAGTGTTTTCATCATTAGTATAAAGGACTTTCAGCTGTGACAACTGTAGGGGCTCGAGAAGAATATGGGGGGAACCTTACCCTCAGAAATGAGCCCTGGAGAGCACTGCAGAACATCACCGAGCCTGTGATATCAGTATTAACACCACAATGTACCTCACTCATTCAGTAACCCCCATGATAAAACCACTTACAGATGTTACCCCATCACCACGACTCTCACAGCTGAAGACCAGAGGCTGGTCGTCCATATATATATATATATATGTGTGTGTGTGTGTGTGTGTGTGTGTGTGTGTGTGAACCTCTATGTATGGTCCTGCCATGGTGTAGCTTCTATGTAGCTTCCTGCCACGGTAACACCTGGTGAGGAAGTGAAGACCCAACCCAACAAAGGTCTAAAGGTGTTTTAGATTGGCGGATTACAGTCTTGTACAGTCAATGTTCTTGTGTGTGACCATACGTAAGGAGTATTTTCATGTTAAAGGGGTTCTCTAATGATAGACGCCTATAAGTTACTGTAACCCTTCCATCAGGAGTCTCCTGATGTCTTCGTAAATGTCCACTAGGATCACCACTGGTTAATGAAAAGTGAAGGTGGATGTGTGGCCACCAGACGTAGAATACTTGGTAAGGACATCAGGCGGGATCTTCACTCCATCGTCTGTCAAAAGAAAACTCATTTACATAAACATACAATGATGGAGAGCAGAGAATATTTACAGCAAACCCATTGTCTCATCCTTCAGAGAGGACATGAGACTCTAGGTGATCCCCACCTTTATTCAATAGATGGGACGTACCATGCACCAGTTATGAGTCACACAGCCAAGGCCCGGACACTGCAGCTTTCCACTATGTATAGTTATAAGATTTACATATATGTGAAGGAGTCAGGTGTTATGGATGAAGCATGAAGGCCACATGTACAGTATTATCCAGATCTCACGCCCACTCTCAGACCATGCACCCCACACCCTGGAACCCGCAGAAAAAGTCTATTTATATATTTATAGAGAAGATAAAGTTATACGATGGCTGCCTGTCCATTCTACTGGGCTTCTGGGGTCTTATCTTGTCTCGTTAGGTGTTATCGCTCCACTGCAGTCATCACCCATTTCAGGACATCATAGCCATCAAGAAGGATAAGAGTTAGGAAAGCAATAAGATAACAAATCCCAACCTATTAGATATTTTCCCCAATTTGCTACGAGATTGTTCTGGAACAGCTGAATGAAGAAATGGAGGCCGAGTGATGAGATGGAGGCCCAGTGATGAGAGAGAAGATGAGTGATGAGCGAGAAGACGAGTGATGAGAGAGAAGATGAGTGATGAGAGAGAAGACGAGTGATGAGAGAGAAGACGAGTGATGAGAGAGAAGACGAGTGATGAGAGAGAAGACGAGTGATGAGCGAGAAGATGAGTGATGAGAGAGAAGACGAGTGATGAGATGGAGGCTGAGTGATGGGACGGAAGACGAGTGAT
Organism: Leptodactylus fallax; assembly: GCA_947044405.1. Classification (NCBI taxonomy): domain Eukaryota; kingdom Metazoa; phylum Chordata; class Amphibia; order Anura; family Leptodactylidae; genus Leptodactylus; species Leptodactylus fallax. The sequence goes on from CAMRHE010000395.1 coordinate 765,578, forward strand.
GAGAGAGAAGATGAGTGATGGGACGGAAGACGAGTAATGAGATGGAGGTCGAGTGATGAGAGAGAAGATGAGTGATGAGAGAGAAGACGAGTGATTAGATGGAAACCGAGTGATGAGAGAGAAGATGAGTGATAAGAGAGAAGCGAGTGATGAGAGATGAGTGATGAGAGAAGATGAGTGATGAGACAGAAGCCGAGAGATGAGGTAAATGTGAGCGATGAGATAAATGTGAGTGATGAGACAAACACGAAGTGACGGGATATAGATAGAGTGGAGTGGAGGTCCATCCTGTTCTCGGCTTCCGTCCACCCAGCAGATATTTTTCGATTGAATACAGAGTCATTACTTGAATCTCCAGAACCCTCACCTACCATGTGTCATTTATAACACCAAGGTCTTCTTATGTGGTGGATGGGCCTTTGGGACCTCTCCGGGTGTAGGTGCAACTGTTACCTCCGCACCCTTTATAGAGCTACAGCGTTGGCTGCTACCTCTGCGCCCCTTACAGCTAAATCCCAACGGAAGAAACTAAAAGGTCAGATAGTTCTGGATCTAGCAGAGAGGGTGATATCATCAGCTCATGATGTCTCATGTAATCTCTGATGTCATTGAGAATAATGTCCTCCAGTACGCCCCAGTACAAAAGTCCAGATCCAGGCAGATAGTACAAGGAGCTGCTTTACATGTCCGTGTGATATAGTCATCTGAGCATCTGCTGATTGTGGGAGAATTATCTGCTGAGACGTCTGCTGTGTATAGGACTCATAACAAATGTGCCCTGAACTACAGAGTAATGGCATCTGGGAAGAGGGGACATGCTCTACAAGGGAAGGGGGCACACAGTCTGCAAGAGAAGGGAGGATAGCCCTATGAGGGAAGTGATGCATGTTCTACAAGAGAAGAGAGGATATGCTCTATGAGGAAAGGAGGGCATGCTCTATAGATGATAAGGGAGGACTTAATCTAATGGAGGGCATACTCTACAAGGGAAGGGGACATGTTCTACAAGAGAATGGAGGACATGCTCTGCAAGGAAAGGAGGGCATTCTCTGCAGAGGATAAGGGAGGACTTAATCTAATGGAGGGCATGTTCTGCAAGAGAACGGAGGACATGCTCTGCAGGGAAAGGGGGAATGTTCTACAAGAGAAAGCAGGACATGATCTACAAGATAAGGGAGGACATGCTCTACGAGGTAAGGAGAGCATGCTCTACAGAGGATAAGGGAGGACATAATCTAAAGGAGGGCATGCTCTACAAGTGAATGAGGCATTTTCTTCAAGGGAAGAAATGCTATACAGGGATTGGACATACATTTCCTGTGTTTTTGGTTCTTGCCTTTGTTGTACAGTATCTTCTGATGTGCCATCACCACTGTCTCTGACACATAAGTAAGAGGTCACGGTTCTGCTGACAATAAAACTTCTGTGGTCGTTTCTGATATACACGAAACACAAAGAAGGACGGGTCCAACTGACCGCAGCGCAACCTCGTCCAAAAAGAAATCCTTGTTTTATTACCATATTATGTTTACTGATACCCCCCAGAATCTGGTACCGAGAAGCTGCTGAGCCAGGATCTACTGTGACCTGAGAACAAGTCTCTTATAAGCTGGATGTCGTGATGTTGAGCCGTACTCTTATTATTGTTATCTTTTATTGCATAGATTTGGATTTTCAATAAAGTTTATTGTTATAAAAATACAATATGGAAGAAAATGGTCGGGTCATCTCCTTGGCTGGTCTATCATGCACGGCATCTCCACATCTCAGGTAGACCACTACCACTCTGCTTTCTTAGGAGATTTATAGCAGGTTAGGAAGGGATTAATTTCTCTTGGATTCGGGGGTGGGATTTATCAGGTGGAGCTCCCCAGCCATTGAGCTGAGTTAGTCTTCAGTCTGCTCCATTCTCTGGACTGAAGGTCAGTTTTCTACTTCTGAGCACTTACCCTAATGTAAAAGGTCCCAGTGGAAGTGTCATTTCCATAGGTCCTCGTTCACCTGATGGAGGCCATAAGAGAGTCCTTTCAGCCTCTGGCTGGTATCAGTCAATATGTGTCATTTTTCTATATGTTTTTTTATTCAAAGTGGATCCCTATGGGTGACAGATGCTTGTTTGTTTGTTTGTTTGTTTGTTTGTTTGTTTGAGTTGGAAGGGACCTCAAGGGCCATCGAGTCCAACCCCCTGCAAAAAGCAGGAATTCCTAAAACATCCCAGCTATATACCTATCCAGTTTCCGCTTGAAGATTTCAATTGATGAAGAACTCACCACCTCCCGTGGCAGTCTATTCCACTCTCTCACTACCCTTACTGTTAGAAAGTTTTTCCTAATGTCTAATCTGAATCTCCTTCCCCTTAGTTTCATCCCATTACTTCTCGTGCTTCCTTCTGCTAATGAGAATAGGGTAGATCCCTCTGCACTGTGACAACCTTTCAGATATTTAAATACCGCTATTAAGTCTCCCCTTAGCCTTCTCTTCTGCAAACTAAGCAGTCCCAATTCTTTTAGCCTCTCCTCGTAGGACATGGTTTGTAGACCTTCCACCATTTTGGTTGCTCTTCTCTGGACCTGCTCCAATGAATCGATGTCTTTCTTAAACTGGGGCGCCCAGAACTGTACACAGTATTCCAGGTGGGGTCTGACCAGGGCAGAGTACAGCGGAATAATTACCTCTCTTGATCTAGCTACAATGCTCGTCTTGATACATCCTAGAATTTGGTTAGCCTTTTTAGCCACCGCACCGCACTGTTGACTCATGTTGAGTTTGCGATCTATTATTATGCCCAGATCCTTTTCCCCTGTACTCTCACTTAGTACTATTCCTCCCATACTATATATGCTTCTTGCATTTCTGTTACCCAGATGTAGAACTTTGCATTTGTCCCTGTTGAATACCATTTTGTTCACCTCAGCCCATTGTTCCAGTGTGTCTAAGTCCTTTTGAATACACTCTCTCTCCTCTCTAGTGTTGACCATTCCTCCTATCTTTGTATCATCTGCAAATTTTATTAGTTCCCCATTAGCCCCATCATCCAGATCATTTATAAAAATATTAAAAAGTACTGGGCCCAGGACAGAGCCCTGCGGCACCCCGCTTTTTACTTTCTTCCAGTTTGATGTATAGCCATTTAGAATTACTCGTTGTGCCCGATCATTAAGCCAATTGTGAACCCACCTCACTGATATTTTATCAAAGCCATACTTGATCATTTTTTCAATAAGAATGTTATGTGATACTTTATCAAAGGCCTTACTAAAGTCAAGATATACTATGTCCACTGCATTCCCCTGGTCCAACCATTCAGTGACTTTATTATAGAAGGAAATAAGATTAGTCTGGCAAGATTTATTAGGCATAAAGCCGTGCTGGCTTTGATTAATTAAAGCCTTCCCATCCAGGTACCTAATTAAATGTTCTTTAACGATTTGTTCAAAGATTTTTCCTACTATCGAGGTCAGACTTACCGGCCTATAATTTCCTGGGTCGTCCCTATTCCCCTTTTTGTAGATGGGGACCACATTTGCCCTTTTCCAATCTAGAGGGACCACTCCTGTCTCCCATGACTTATTAAAGATTATTGCAAGGGGTTCTGTTATTTCCTCTGCTAATTCTTTTAAAACTCTAGGGTGTAAATCATCCGGTCCTGGGGACTTGGTTTCCTTAATCTTAGCTAAATGTTCTCTTACCAAACCTTCACTTATAATCAGCTTGGAGTCCTCATTCCCCTCATCACTATCACCATTAATGTTGATATTTCCATCCATTTCTTGGGAGAAGACGGATACAAAATATGAATTTAGTAACTCCACTTGCTGATCCACCATGTTAACTTTTTCACCCTTTTCGTTCTTTAGGACTCCAATGGTTTCCTTCACTTTTCTTTTGCTCTTAACATATCCCCAAAAACCTTTTACATTACGCTTAACTTCTTTTGCAAGCTTCAATTCGTATTCAGCCTTGGCTTTTTTAATGCTTATCTTGCAGAGTCTGCAAACTGCTGTATACTCTCCCTTAGATATAGCTCCCATCTTCCACTTGTTGTAAGTTTCCTTTTTCTTTCTTAGTAGGTTATGTAATTTTTTGGTCATCCATCCTGGAGTTTGTAGGTGATTCCCATTTTTCTTGCTTCTAGGTATTGTTAGTTCCTGTGCATTAATGATTTCCCTACGGAAAATTTCCCACCCCTCATGTGCATTTTTGTGCTTAAGTAATTTTCACCATGGAATTCTACTAACCCTTACCTTTAGGCCCCTAAAATCTGCCCTACTAAAATTGAGTCTTCTAGTCTTTGTCTTCTCAGGTCTTCTTACAACCCCAAACTCGAGTATAGCATGGTCGCTGAATCCCAATGTCCCTGCTACCCTTAATTCCTTAACCATGTCCTCCTTATTAGTTAAAACTAGGTCCAGAATGGATGTTCCTCTTGTGTTTTCTTCTACTAACTGGGCAATGAAATTGTCTTCTAGAGAGGATAAAAATTTGATAGAGCTTTTACTCGTAGCTGTGTGAGTTTCCCAATGAATATCTGGGTAATTAAAGTGTCCCATGATAACAATTTCAAATTTCTTCGAAAGCGTGGTCATTTGCTGTGAAAAAATCTCATCCCTGTCTTCTGTCTGTCCTGGTGGTCTATAATAAACACCTATTATGATGTCCTTATCATTGTTTTTCCCCTGAATTGTTACCCAAATATTTTCCAATAAGTTATCATTTTGTAAAACTGTGATTTCCGTGGAAATGTGATCTTTTTTAACATACAATGCAACTCCTCCCCCTCTTTTATTAGTTCTATTTTTTTTGAATAAGTTGTATCCTTCCATCTGTATATTCCAATCATGCTTATCGTTCCACCAAGTTTCTGTAATACCAATGACATCATATTTTTCCTTCTGTATTATCAGTTCTAATTCTCCCTGTTTATTTCCCAAGCTTTGCGCATTTGTGTAAAAACATTTCAGATTGCGCTCTGGTACTTCCTTTTTCTTAATTTCCTTCTGAGTATCCTGTCTTAGGTCCTCATTACCACATCTAATAACCTTGTTTAGTATATCCTTTAGCTGCATGTTCATGTCTTTCTTTTTACTTCCCATCCCCTTCTCTTCTAGTTTAAAGCCCTCCTGATAAGTGTGGCAAGTCTTCTGGCAAATATGTGTTTCCCAGGCTTTGTGAGATGTATCCCATCTCTAGCAAGGAGTCCATCATAGAGGTAATTCACTCCATGGTCCAGAAATCCAAAACCTTGCTCTCTACACCACTGCCGAAGCCACTTGTTTACCTCTAGTATTTTATTCCATCTCCTGATACCATAACCATCAACTGGGAGAATTGATGAAAATACTACCTGCGCATCCAGATCCTTCACTTTCTTTCCTAGATTTTGAAAGTCTTTACGAATAGTTGGTAAATCATTTTTTGCCGTGTCGTTTGTACCCACATGTATCAGCAAAAATGGGTAGTTATCCTTGGAGCTGAAGAGGCATGGAATCCTATCGGCCACGTCCCTAACTTTTGCTCCTGGGAGGCAGCATACTTCTCGTGCCGTTATATCTGGCCTGCAGACTGCTGCCTCTATGCCTCTTAGCAGTGAGTCGCCCATAACCACTACTCTTCTTTTTTTTCCTCGCTACGCTATTTCTTGTTGCTCCCTCTTGTCTCTATATAGGACCTGCCAGAAGCCTCTATTGGATGTCTATACCGTGAGGGTGTACAGTATGTCCAGCAGTAAACCCAATGGAAGGCTCAAACACAATGGAGGGAATTTATTTAGACTGGTGTTCTCCAAAATTGTAAATTTGTCAGACTGAAGCATCGTCACCCCACACTGCCCACTTTCATATAAAGTGGCAAGTGGGACACAGAAAGAGGGAAATGGCGCATCTTTGGCATAAATAAGGCACATGCACTAGAGATGCACTACAACTATTCTTATCTATGCCACTTTACTGGTGTAGAGCGAATAGTACATTCCCCAATGTATATAGAGCCTACCATTTCACTATACTGTCCTGTACAGGTTACATTAGCAGGTATAGGTTAAGGTTCCGTACACACGGCCGAGTGTCATATCGATATGGGGTGGAGTTTGCAGCAGAATGTACCCGAATGTCACAGTGACATCCGAGATTGTGTGGTGCACTCACTTTATGGGACTTCCGATCCATGCTGTTCCGATGATATCGATGATTATAGAGCCGGTCCTATCAGAATGGATCGAAAGCCCCCATAGAGGTCCACCACACAAACTCGGATGTTACTCCGAGTGTCATCCAAGTGCATTCCACCGCAAACTTGGTCGTATGCATGGGGCCTTACAGATGCTAAATAGTGGAAAATCCTGACACGACAACTCAACCACAAATACATCCTCCAAATAATGGCCACTGTAGCCCTAGAATCCAATAACTGCATCGTCCACCAGGACTCTACCGACCCTCACTATGGCCTTCTTTAAGAATTTAACCATTTCATCAACCAAAAAAAGACATCCATCCAGGACAGGCTCTTCAGCTGAGTTATGTGGATACAAATAAGGCTAGGTTCACATTTGGCATCACCTGAGCTATTTCTTCCAGCAAAATCCTGGACACCATAGCGAAGACCAGATGATCACCATTATAGTCAATCGAGTCTATCAGATGCTGTTGGTGTCCATCATGTTATGGATCTGCACCTGGTTTAATTTTTATTTTTCTGATCTATTTCTGTTGTAGAAAAAAAAGTGGAAAGCCCAAAGGAGATGTGAACTGAGCCTAAGAGATCTATCAGTAGCGAAAGACCTTACAATTCCACCAATCCCTCATCCCCTCCATATACAGACACCAAGGGGATGATGAATGACCATGCAGCTCCGCCTTTCTGGATGTTCTCCAGATTGCACCTGCTCCTACTCCAGCAGTACTTGCACCTGCACCAACGGTTTCTCCAGTTTTTCAGGAAAACATTGAGGACCTCAACATTTGTGGGGGCTTTATGAGCCAGATTTCTATCCACATTGAACTCATTACTGTACAATTTCCTGATGATGGGCAAAAATTGCATATATTATTTCTGTGCTCTTCGGAGAAGTCCTGGCCCGGGTGTCACCTCTTTGGGAATGCAATGACAATACTATCTCCTCGATACAATGTTCCTTGGTGACCTTCTGTAGGGTGCTGGAGAAGCCTGGGCACACATCCACAACCTCCTCCGTAATGTTCCACTTGAAGCAGGAATCTTCCTGTGTTGGACAATATGCCATCACATACTGCACCCTGGCTTCTGACTTATCCTGGAGCAGCGAAGCTTTGGTGCTTCTTCTGGGGCTGATCGGCGGGTCATATCAGGTGAGACAACACTTCTTCACTAGGCAGTATCATTACTCCAGCTGCTTCGGTGGACACGCTTTTTTCTGTAACATGGAAGGGGATGAGTGATAGACTACCTGTAACATAGGGTGTAACCAAACCCCCGACTGCCGGCGCTGATCTTACTGACATGGACAGTGTATCAACTGCTGGAGTCCAAGGTGGGTGAAGCACTGGGATGGCAAAACCCTAGAGAATCAAGATACCTGTGCGAGTAAGGAGACGAACTGAGGAGAAACTGGAGCCCGAACTGGAGTCAGAGAGTAGGGGAGTTTACAACAGTGAACTGGAACCCAGTGAGCAGATGGTGGGGTTCAGTTAGAGGAAGCTGGTCTGACAGTTTTGTTCTTTATCTCAGATGTAGAAGTGGGAGACTCCATCAGCCTCATGGTCGAAAACCAGCATTGACCAGTGGCTACTTTATCACTATGTTTTAGTTCCAAACACTACTTATCGTTACCTTGTCAATCAACGGTACATTTCAAGCCTTCAACACGTGATGAACACTACAAAAACTTGGCCATGCCCGTCAGGTGTTGTCTTACTCTGTCTCCGTTACCATTCATATGTGAACAAAAAATCTGGAATACCTTTAAGTCATCTAGAGACTAAACCCAAAACAAGCCTATTGGTCTCAGATCTTCATGTTGTTTCACTTTACATTCATGTGTAGACCACCTCACAAGAATGTAAGGGTCAGTCTCTTGTAATATGTCCACCTCTTGTCCAGAGCATCATAGACCAACAATGTATTTTAGCCTACGTGAGTCACTTTTTGCCATGTTCCTAGTCATCTGAGCTTTTTTTTTAACCTTCTTTACACTATTGTGTTTTACGCTGGGTGCATTCCTTTATGTCGTGCGGTCACCCAGGCAGGTTATGACCAAGTATCTCCTCACAACATACAGTTGGGAAAAAAAAGTATTTAGTCAGCCACCAATTGTGCAAGTTCTCCCACTTAAAAAGATGAGGCCGGCCTGTAATTGTCATCATAGGTAGACCTCAACTATGAGAGACAAAATGAGAAAACTAATCCAGAAAATCACATTGTCTGATTTTTAAAGAATTTATTTGCAAATTATGGTGGAAAATAAGTATTTGGTCAATAACAAAAGTTCATCTCAATCCTTTGTTCTATATCCTTTGTTGGCAATGACAGAGGTCAAACGTTTCCTGTAAGTCTTCACAAGGTTGGCACACACTGTTGCTGGTATGTTGGCCCATTCCTCCATGCAGATCTCCTCTAGAGCAGGGATGTTTTGGGGCTGTCGCTGGGCAACACGGACTTTCATCTCCCTCCAAAGGTTTTCTATGGGGCTGAGATCTGGAGACTGGCTAGGCCACTCCAGGACCTTGAAATGCTTCTTACGAAGCCGCTCCTTCATTGCCCTGGCGGTGTGCTTGGGATCATTGTCATACTGAAAGACCCAGCCACGTTTCATCTTCAATGCCCTTGCTGATGGAAGGAGGTTTGCACTCAAAATCTCACCATATATGGCCCCATTCATTCTTTCATGTACACGGATCAGTCGTCCTGGTCCCTTTGCAGAGAAACAGCCCCAAAGCATGATGTTACCCCCCCCAGGCTTCACAGTAGGTATGGTGTTCTTTGGATACAACTCAGCATTCACTCTCCTCCAAACACCACAAGTTGTGTTTCTACCAAACAGTTCTACTTTGGTTTCATCTGACCATATGACATTCTCCCAGTACTCTTCTGGAACATCCAAATGCTCTCTAGCAAACTTCAGACGGGCCCGGATATGTACTGGCTTAAGCAGGGGGACACGTCTGGCACTGCAGGATCTGAGTCCCTGGCGGCGTAGTGTGTTACTGACGGTAGCCTTTGTTACGTTAGTCCCAGCTTTCTGCAGGTCACTCACTAGGTCCCCCTGTGTGGTTCTGGGATTTTTGCTCACCGTTTTTGTGATCATTTTGACCCCACGGGGTGAGATCTTGCTTGGAGCCCCTGATGGAGGGAGATTATCAGTGGTCTTGTATGTCTTCCATTTTCTAATTATTGCTCCCACAGGTGATTTCTTCACACCAAGCTGCTTGCCTATTGCAGATTCTTCCCAGCCTGGTGCAGGGCTACCATTTTGTTTCTGGTCCTTCCACAGCTCTTTGGTCTTCACCATAGTGGAGTTTGGAGTGTGACTGTTTGAGGTTGTGGACAGGTGTCTTTTATACTGATAACAATGTCAGACAGGAGCCATTACTACAGGTAATGAGTGGAGGACAGAGGAGCCTCTTAAAGAAGAAGTTACAGGTCTGTGAGAGACAGAAATCTTGCTTGTTTGTAGGTGACCAAATACTTATTTTCCACCATAATTTGCAAATAAATTCTTTAAAAATCAGACAATGTGATTTTCTGGATTAGTTTTCTCATTTTGTCTCTCATAGTTGAGGTCTACCTATGATGACAATTACAGGCCGGCCTCATCTTTATAAGTGGGAGAACTTGCACAATTGGTGGCTGACTAAATACTTTTTTTCCCCACTGTACATACAGAGAAATCATGTTATATGCTTTGCATTGTCCTGCTCCACCGATTCCAAAGTCTTTCCTTCAGCCACCCTCTTGTATTCGGTAGCAATTACTTATTCCCACACAGCCCTGGACCAATTTCCATGGACGTCATCTCCAATTTGCCAGTTGCCCGGGGAAATTCTATAACTCGGATGGTGGTAGGCAGGTTTTTGGAGATGACTAATTTTGTTCCTTTGCTGGAATTAGCATCTGCTTCATGGCTGGTCGAGAGATTTTCTGCACTTGTAAAGTGATGGATTCCACCCCATTTCCACAATTGTGCCTTAAGCGGAGAGGGACTTGTGGCATGAGAGTGGAGGTCCCCACACTGGATGGGCTTGCCCCATTTGTTTCATGCATTTGTTATCTGCGTTGTAGTACTGTAGTGTTGGTGGTGATGACCTTTATATTTGCACTGTGGTGCTGTATTGTGCTCTGTGCTGTGCTTCTGTCACTTTGAATGCCACTGCTGGGCCTTTGCACCATTTCCTGTTCTGGCGTATCCTGCAGGGCGATAGTGTCGTCATTCTCTGACAGGTGGACAGTGTTGTGGCTATAGGTTTTGGGAGTCCATAAGTCAGTTCAGTGTAGACTGGTAACCTGTTCTGGTCAGCGATGCAGAACCCAATTCGAAAGCTAAGGAAGTGACATGTGGTGATAAGCAGAGATGAGCGAATCGAAGCTGATGAAGTGGAATTCGATCCGAATTTCAGGAAATCTTCGATTCACATCGAATACGGATTTCCTCATGCTTTGTGGTATCGAATCGCATTTTAAACTAAGGACATGCCGGAATAGCCTTTAGAAAGGTTATTCTACTCCTACCTTTGCCCTGCGATGTCCGCTCGTGTAGGACTAGAAAAAAGATGGCTGCCGGACATGTGCAGAGCCGCTCGTGTAGGAATAGAAAAAAGATGACCGCCGGGCATGCGCCGTGGCCCGGCAGCCATCTTTTTTTTTATTTCTACACGAGCGGCTCTGCACATGTCCGGCAGCCATCTTTTTTCTAGTCCTACACGAGCGGACATCGCAGGGGGCGTGATGCAACAGCAAAGGTAGGAGTAGAATAACCTTTCTAAAGGTTATTCCAACGCGTCCTTAGTTTAAAATGCTTATCCCCATATCCCCAGGCTCTCTGTAGCCAGGAAAATAGCTATTTTTTTTTTTAGAATGATTCGCAGCGAATAATTCAGATCGAATCGTGTTGGGAAATTTGGTGAATCTGCCGAATCGAAGTTTTGAGACATTCGCTCATCTCTAGTGATAAGTCTTGGGTATCCAAATCGTGTGAGCTTGACGTGCGTTCCCTGTGCAAACAGGAATGTGTCCGATCCTCTGCGGCCTTTGTGATTCTGTCACTGTCATTGTGGCCCACCATCTGCCATTGTTTTGTCTCGCTGTGAAGCCATTTAGTAAATACAGGTACCTCAAGTAAAGTTCCCGGTGATCCCAAATCCTGAGAGTGTCTGAGTGGTTATTCGGGCACATCTCAATTATAAGCACATGGGGTAAATAGGGCATGGGCTGCCCTGATCTACTCCATTGGGTTCGATGACATGACACGGACCACAGTACCCGTTGTCTTGTTACACATACACATGGACTTCCTTGCTATATAGCTGCTACTCGAGGAGTTTACAGACCAGGTTCTAGAGGTCCTTATATAAAATGCTGAAGATTTCTCTGGATTTCTCCTCAAACTTTATCCTTCAGACTAAAGTGCATATGGAATGGACTGGTCAGTTAGGGGAACAATTATAGTACAACCACGATACATCAAGATAACTGTCCCAAACTCCTGCCATGGTCAAAATGTGTCTCCGCAGCTTCAGTCCAATCTCACACTCCAACATGGTCTTCCTCCTCTTGCAGTCAATGCACTTAGCAAATCTTTAAGCTCCACCTGATAATAGGTAAATCTGAAACCACAAATTGGGCTAAAAAGTCTAGTCTAATCTTATGTAGAGTGTTCCCAAAAAAAACTTCCATAGCTCGCCAATAGGTCCTTTTGATTTTGGACCACCGGACACTGACTCAGGTGAGGGTCATCAGATCCTTGACAAGTTTGTTCAGGGCAACGTCTATTACTAAACTATATGGCACTGTTAATGTTCACTGACTGACATGGCAACCAGATCAATCCTGGAGGCCTATTTACAGCAAAGTCCTTCTGTTCGATGCCCGAGTATCAGAGCCCATCCGTGGAAATGTCTCCAGCCTGTAATAATATTCTTCAGTCTGATGAAGGTCATTTATCTCTGGTCACAAACTAGTGACTATTTGGAGGTCCATGATCTGGTCCCAGTGGTGGAGGATGAATGTCCTTATGGGGGTCCCTGGTAAAGAACAGAAGGGTCACTTAGACTCCGCACCTCACATCAGTCAATATCAGACCGGTGGGTGCAATGCAAGGAATTTCTTTCAAAACACATCGGTCTAACACGCTGCTCTTCTCTCTCTTTGTTTTTCTCTCTGTTGATCCCTCTCTTCACTCTCTTCTTTCTTTCTTTTGTCTCTTTTCCCTATTTAGTTTGACTTTCTGTCTGTTATGTCATTCTCTGACTCCCTCTGTCTCTATCTATCTGTCCCTCTCTCTCTGTCTCCCTCTGTCTCTCTGTCTTTGTCCCTCTCCCTCTGTCTTTGTCTCTGTCCCTCTCTCTCTCTCTCTGTCCCTCTGTCTCTATCTGTCTCTGTCCCTCTCTCTCTCTCTCTCTGTCACTCTCTCTCGCCATCTGTCTCTGTCCTTCTCGCCTTCTCTGTCATTCTCTTCCTCTGTCCCTCTCTCTCTGTCTCTATCTCTGTCTGTCTCTGTCCCTCTCTCCTTCTCTGTCATTCTCTCTCCTCTCTCTCTCTCTCTGTCCCTCTCTCTCCCTCTGTCTAGATCTGTCTGTTTCTGTCCCTCTGTCTCTGTCCCTCTGTCTCTGTCCCTCTCTGTCCCTCGGTATCTCTCTCTGTCCCTCTGTCTCTCTCTGTCTGTATTTGTCCCTCTCTCTCTGTCTTTCTCTGTCTCTCTCCATCTGTCTCTGTCCCTCTCTCTCTGTCTCTCTCCATCTGTCTCTGTCCCTCTCTCTCTGTCCCTCTCTCTCTGTCTCTCTCTCTCCCTCTGTATCTCTGTCTGTCTCTGTCACTGTCCCTCTCTCTTCCTCTGTCCCTCTGTCCCTCCCTCCTTCTCTGTCATTCTCTTCCTCTCTCTCTCCCTCTGCCTATATCTGTCTTTTCTGTTCCTCTCTCTCCCTCTGTCTCTCTGTCCCTCTCTCTCTGTCTTTCTCTGTCTCTCTCTCTCTGTCTCTCTCCGTCTGTCTCTGTCCCTCTCTCTCTGTCTCTCTCTCCCTCTGTATCTCTGTCTGTCTCTGTCACTGTCCCCTCTCTCTTCCTCTGTCTCTCTGTCTGTCTCTGACCCTCTCTCCATCTCTGTCATTCTCTTCCTCTCTCTCTCCCTCTGCCTATATCTGTCTGTCTCTGTTCCTCTCTCTCCCCCTCTGTCTCTCTGTCCCTCTCTCTCTGTCTCTCTCCGTCTGTCTCTGTCCCTCTCTCTCTGTCTCTCTCCGTCTGTCTCTGTCCCTCTCTCTCTGTCTCTCTCTCTCCCTCTGTATCTCTGTCTGTCTCTGTCCCTCTCTCTTCCTCTGTCTCTCTGTCTGTCTCTGTCCCTCCCTCTCTGTCATTCTCTCTCTCTCTCTCTCTCCCTCTGCCTATATCTGTCTGTCTCTGTTCCTCTCTCTCCCTCTGTTTCTCTCTCTCTGTCTTTCTCTGTCTCTCTCTGTCTGTCTCTGTCCCTCTCTCTCTGTCTCTCTCCGTCTGTCTCTGTCCCTCTCTCTCTGTCTCTCTCCGTCTGTCTCTGTCCCTCTCTCTCTGTCTCTCTCTCTCCCTCTGTATCTCTGTCTGTCTCTGTCACTGTCCCTCTCTCTTCCTCTGTCTCTCTGTCTGTCTCTGTCCCTCCCTCCTTCTCTGTCATTCTCTTCCTCTCTCTCTCCCTCTGCCTATATCTGTCTGTCTCTGTTCCTCTCTCTCTCTCTGTCCCTCTGTCTCTCTCTGTCTCTATCTCTGTCCCTCCCTCCTTCTCTTCCTCTCTATCTCTGTCTCTGTCCCTCTCTCTCTGTCTGTCTCTGTCCCTCTCTCCTTCTCTGTCATTCTCTTCCTCTCTCTCTGTCCCTCTCTCTGTCTCTCTCTCTCCCTCTGTCTGTCTCTGTCCCTCTGTCTGTCTCTATCACTGTCCCTTTCTCCTTCTCTGTCATTCTCTTCCTCTCTCTCTGTCTCTCTCTCTGTCCCTCTCTCTCTCTCTGTCTCTCTCTCTGTCCCTCTCTCTCTCTCTGTCCCTCTCTCTCCCTCTGTCTGTCTCTGTCCCTCTGTCTGTCTCTGTCACTGTCCCTCTCTCCTTCTCTGTCATTCTCTTCCTCTCTCCCTCTGTATCTCTGTCCCTCTCTCTCCCTCTGTCTATATCTGTCTGTCTCTGTCCCTCTCTCTCTGTCTCTACCTCTGTCTTTCTCTTTCTCCCTCTGTATCTCTGTCTGTCTCTGTCACTGTCCCTCTTTCTTCCTCTGTCTCTCTCTGTCCCTCTCTCCTTCTCTGTCTATATCAGTCTGTCTCTGTCCCTCTCTCTCCCTCTGTCTATATCTGTCTGCCTCTCTCCCTCTGTCTGTCTCTGTCTCTGTCAGGCGTATTATTGTCCGGAGTGCCCTGAAGGCCCCAACTGAAAATGGCACCTCACCTTGCCTACATAAAAGGTGCATGACCTGCAAGCACATCCACACCGCTGACAGTGTACCTGTCCCACAGTCACAACAGGTGCACAGAATTAGGGGGACATTTTCCTGCAGGTCTTCCAATGTGGTGTATCTCATAATGTGTGTGCAATGTCCCACCACAGGCCTCTATGTGGGGGAAACAGGGCAGAGACTTAGTCAGAGCATGAACTCACACAGATCCACCATTAATAACAGCAGAACCGATCTCCCAGTGGCCGCACATTTCTCCGGAGAAAACCACTCTATTGAAGATTTGCGGGTTGTGGTTTTAATGGGACATTTTAAGACGCAGAGGGAGAGGAAAGAATGGGAATATAAATTAATGCAAAAATATCAAACTCTGCAATTTGGACTTAATATTCATGCCAGCTTCATGTCACACTATGTATGAACTGTGAGGGTCACAAATCACCTCCTGATAGCAAACAGATAACAGCAAGAATTACTGATCCCTCCGTCACACACAACTTTCCAGATTGTTTTTTGACCTGTTGTAAATAACTTCTCTACTTAGATTGCATTTTGTTTTTTGTTTTTTAAGGACTCTAAAATCCTTTGAAGATCATGTGTATAGAGTATAAATAATCTGTGAATTTTCAGTTTCTTGTATAACACCATGTCTGATGAAGGGAGCGAGTACTCCTGAAAGCTCACTATCAAATATACTCAGTTAGCCTCTAAAAGGTATCGCCTGATTTCTTCACTCTTCCACTTCTGTCTCTGTCTCTCTGTCTGTCTCTGTCACTGTCCCTCTCTCCTTCTCTGTCGTTCTCTTCCTCTCTCTCTGTCTGTCTCTGTCCCTCTCTCTCCCTCTGTCTCTCTCTCTCTCTGTCTGTCTCTGTCACTGTCCCTTCCTCCTTCTCTGTAGTTCCCTTCCTCTGTGTCTGTAGTACCGGGGCCTGCAGCCAGGGGGCAGGGCGGTTGTTATAGTGATGGTCATGTGACATAAACAGGAAGTGTAGAGAAGAAGACGTCAATGTAAGTGACAGAGAGACTGCAGGGCTGGAGAGAGGAGGAGACCACAGAGACAGCAGAAGCCTGCAGGAGACAGACGGCGAGCAAGGAGAAAGAGACTACATGGTCAAAAGATGGAGACAACATAACACAGGGAGAGAGAGAGAGAAATGCACCAAAGGATCCAGAAAGAGAGAGATACCAGTACTGAGAGAGAGAGTACAGGATCGAGAGAGAGAG
The DNA here is from genome assembly GCA_947044405.1 of Leptodactylus fallax. NCBI lineage: Eukaryota > Metazoa > Chordata > Amphibia > Anura > Leptodactylidae > Leptodactylus > Leptodactylus fallax. The sequence continues at coordinate 781,390 of CAMRHE010000395.1, forward strand.
AGAACACAGACACGGACAGTTATAATAGAATCCGGGAAGAGAGCACAGAATGAAGAAAGAGCGCACAGGATTCAGAGAGAGAGAGAGCGCACAGGATCCAGAGAGAGCGCACAGGATCCAGAGAGAGCGCACAGGATCCAGAGAGAGAGAGAGCGCACAGGATCCAGAGAGAGCGCACAGGATCCAGAGAGAGAGAGCGCACAGGATCCAGAGAGAGCGCACAGGATCCAGAGAGAGCGCACAGGATCCAGAGAGAGAGAGAGCGCACAGGATCCAGAGAGAGCACACAGGATCCAGAGAGACAGAGAGCGCACAGGATCTATAGTGAGAGAGCGCACAGGATCTATAGTGAGAGAGCGCACAGGATCCAGAGAGAGCGCACAGGATCTATAGTGAGAGAGCGCACAGGATCCAGAGAGAGCGCACAGGATCCAGAGAGAGAGAGCACACAGGATCCAGAGAGAGAGCGCACAGGATCCAGAGAGAGCACACAGGATCCAGAGAGAGAGAGTACACAGGATCCAGAGAGAGAGAGAGCACACAGGATCCAGAGAGAGCGCACAGGATCCAGAGAGAGAGAGAGAGCGCACAGGATCCAGACAGAGCACACAGGATCTATAGTGAGAGAGAGCACAGGATCCAGAGAGAGCGCACAGGATCCAGAGAGAGCGCACAGGATCCAGAGAGAGAGAGAGCGCACAGGATCCAGAGAGAGCGCACAGGATCCAGAGAGAGCGCACAGGATCCAGAGAGAGAGAGCGCGCACAGGATCCAGAGAGAGCGCACAGGATCCAGAGAGAGAGAGAGCGCACAGGATCCAGAGAGAGCGCACAGGATCCAGAGAGACAGAGAGCGCACAGGATCTATAGTGAGAGAGCGCACAGGATCCAGAGAGAGCGCACAGGATCTATAGTGAGAGAGCGCACAGGATCCAGAGAGAGCGCACAGGATCTATAGTGAGAGAGCGCACAGGATCCAGAGAGAGCGCACAGGATCCAGAGAGAGAGAGCACACAGGATCCAGAGAGAGAGCGCACAGGATCCAGAGAGAGCACACAGGATCCAGAGAGAGAGAGTACACAGGATCCAGAGAGAGAGAGAGCACACAGGATCCAGAGAGAGCGCACAGGATCCAGAGAGAGAGAGAGAGCGCACAGGATCCAGACAGAGCACACAGGATCTATAGTGAGAGAGCGCACAGGATCCAGAGAGAGCGCACAGGATCCAGAGAGAGCGCACAGGATCCAGAGAGAGAGAGAGCGCACAGAATCCAGAGAGAGCGCACAGGATCCAGAGAGAGCGCACAGGATCCAGAGAGAGAGAGAGCGCACAGGATCCAGAGAGAGCGCACAGGATCCAGAGAGAGAGAGAGCGCACAGGATCCAGAGAGAGCGCACAGGATCCAGAGAGAGAGAGAGCGCACAGGATCCAGAGAGAGCGCACAGGAGACAGAGAGCGCACAGGATCTATAGTGAGAGAGCGCACAGGATCCAGAGAGAGCGCACAGGATCTATAGTGAGAGAGCGCACAGGATCCAGAGAGAGCGCACAGGATCCAGAGAGAGAGAGCACACAGGATCCAGAGAGAGAGCGCACAGGATCCAGAGAGAGCACACAGGATCCAGAGAGAGAGAGAGCACACAGGATCCAGAGAGAGCGCACAGGATCCAGAGAGAGAGAGAGCGCACAGGATCCAGACAGAGCACACAGGATCTATAGTGAGAGAGCGCACAGGATCCAGAGAGAGCACACAGGATCCAGAGAGAGAGCACAGGATCCAGAGAGAGAGAGCGCGCACAGGATCTATAGTGAGAGAGAGCACAGGATCCAGAGAGAGCGCACAGGATCTATAGTGAGAGAGCACACAGGATCTATAGTGAGAGAGCGCACAGGATCCAGAGAGAGCGCACAGGATCTATAGTGAGAGAGCGCACAGGATCCAGAGAGAGCGCACAGGATCCAGAGAGAGAGAGCACACAGGATCCAGAGAGAGAGCGCACAGGATCCAGAGAGAGCACACAGGATCCAGAGAGAGAGAGAGCACACAGGATCCAGAGAGAGCGCACAGGATCCAGAGAGAGAGAGAGCGCACAGGATCCAGACAGAGCACACAGGATCTATAGTGAGAGAGCGCACAGGATCCAGAGAGAGCACACAGGATCCAGAGAGAGAGCACAGGATCCAGAGAGAGAGAGCGCGCACAGGATCTATAGTGAGAGAGAGCACAGGATCCAGAGAGAGCGCACAGGATCTATAGTGAGAGAGCACACAGGATCTATAGTGAGAGAGAGCACACAGGATCCAGAGAGAGAGCACAGGATCCAGAGAGAGAGAGAGAGCACAGGATCCAAAGAGAGCACAGGATCCAGAGAGAGAGAGAGCGCACAGGATCTATAGTGAGAGAGAGCACAGGATCCAGAGAGAGCGCACAGGATCTATAGTGAGAGAGCACACAGGATCTATAGTGAGAGAGAGCACAGGATCCAGGGAGAGTGCACAGAATCCAGAGAGAGAGAGCACACAGGATCTATAGTGAGAGAGAGCACAGGATCCAGGGAGAGAGAGAGCACAGGATCCAGAGAGAGCGAAAGAGAGCACAGGATCCAGAGAGAGCGAAAGAGAGCACAGGATTCAGAGAGAGAGAGAGAGCACAGGATCCAGAGAGAGAGAGAGCACAGGATCCAGAGAGAGCACAAGATCCAGAGAGAGAGAACAGGATCCAGAGAGAGCGAAAGAGAGCACAGGATCCAGAGAGAGCGAAAGATAGCACAGGCTCCAGAGAGAGAGCAGGATCCAGAGAGAGCGAAAGAGAGCACAGGATCCAGAGAGAGCGAAAGAGAGCACAGGATCCAGAGAGAGCGAAAGAGAGCACAGGATTCAGAGAGAGAGAGAGAGAGCATAGGATCCAGAGAGAGAGAGAGAGCACAGGATCCAGAGAGAGCACAAGATCCAGAGAGAGAGAACAGGATCCAGAGAGAGCGAAAGAGAGCACAGGATCCAGAGAGAGCGAAAGATAGCACAGGCTCCAGAGAGAGAGCAGGATCCAGAGAGAGCGAAAGAGAGCACAGGATCCAGAGAGAGCGAAAGAGAGCACAGGATCCAGAGAGAGAGAGAGCACAGGATCCAGAGAGAGAACACAGGATCCAGAGAGAGAGCACATGATCCAGAGAGAAAAAAACTCTATTCAGAGAGAGAGAGAGAGAGAGAGAAAAAAAATTATAGAATCTGGAGAGAGAGTGCACAGGAACTATAGTGAGAGAGAGAGCATTGGATCCAGAGAGCACAGGAATCAGCAAGTAGGAGCACAGACGTGGAAGAAAGTTATAACAGAATCCTGAGAGACAGCACAGGATCCAGAGAGATGCTGAGATAACAGGAATCAGAGAGAAAGAGAGAGCACGGTATTGAGAGAGATAGAGAGAGCACAGTATCTGGAGAGATACTGCAGTAACAGGATTCAGAGCATGGGATCCAGAGATAGAGCACAGGATCAAGAGAGAGAGAGCACAGGTTACAGAGAGAGCACAGGATCAAGAGAGAGAGAGAGCACAGGTTACAGAGAGAGAGAACAGGATCCAAATAGAGAGAGTATTCTATCTAGAGAAAGAAAGCATAGGATACAAAGAAAGAGAGAGAGAGAAAATAGGATCAGGAGAGAGAGAGCGCACAGGATCCAAAGAAAGAGAGAGGGCACGGGATCCAGACAGAGAGAGAAAGAATACAGAGCATGAGTGAGAGCTGTCAGAATCCATTGAGACTGCACTAAGATCAGAGACAGTCATGACCCTGCTGAAATACATTCTGCTGACACAGCACAGATCAAAGGTCACATCGTTGTTTTTTTTCTTACAGAACCTGTTCAGGTGTCTCATACGTCCAGGTGTCTCGTACACCAGGGTGTCTCATACGTCTAGGTGTCTCGTACACCAGGGTTTCTCATACATTCAGCTGTCTCATCTCACGTATCTGAATGGGGGAGAAGAGGATCCTGTGTATAGGACTGGTCTGTCTAGATATCATCAATGTGGTGGATCGCTATCCAGAAGAGGACACGGACACCAGGTAAGAGACAGCTCACCGCTGGCAGGATACAGAGACAGATAGGTCACCACATACTACATGTATAAACATGTGAGACACATGATCACATACAGTGAAAGCTCTTTGAGACAACCACCCAATATGGCATTAAAAGTGGTCCTCTAAAGGAGTGGTCTTCTCGAAGAAGCTCACAGATGATGTGGTCTGGTTGAGGGGTGGTCTTCTGGAGAGGTTTCACTGTATTACATGTGTATACAGGTGAGGGTCATATGTTCACATGTCACTTGTCTGGATTGGTCATTTCAAGTGTTGGTACTCCATGGTTTGGACACTGTGCCATGTCCGTGGTGTGGGCTCTTAGTCATACGTCCACCAGTCTTCCCTCGTATTCTGTAGCTCTCAGTTTTATCCTCCAGATCACATAACATGTATACCTTGGTAGGGGGTTGACCTCAGTGGGCATTCCTAGTCACCATCCTGCTTCATGTTCGGTTCCATCGTGCATATCCCATCTTGGCTTCTTATGTACAAACACCCTGACTACAACCTGGTCACTGACAGAGTCTTTATGGATGTGCCCCCGTGTGCTGTATACCCTCATGTCAAGTCTCTATTGCAGGTGTTTGTCGCAGCGGTGGCAGCGGGGTGGTAATGCCTCCAACTCATGCACTGTGCTGTCTCTGCTGGGGGCCCCCTGTGCATTCATGGGCTCCTTGGCTCCTGGCTACATCGCAGAGTAAGTACCAGCGGTCTTGCATAGTTGAGGGGTGGGCAGAGCCCCATGTCAAGCCATACTTAGGGTCAGTGAGACAACTTCCCCTGCTCACACTCCACCCTGCACATGAAATGCACCAGACAGAAGGGCAGTATAGCTGGCCATACACTTTAGATACCTGACCATTTTGCCATGACCATCTAATGAGCATGGTGGTGTCCCCATTTTTCCCCCAATAGCAGTTGTCGGATTGATAAGGATCAGAAAGTTGGAATTTAACTGCCTGATCCTTTTGTTGTCAGAGGCATAAGCTTACAGAAGGTTTTGGAGGAGAAAGAGTTGTCTGGCACCACCTTGGACAATAGATGGTCCGCCATGTTGAGCAGTGTCTTTGGGTGGGGTCATTAGAAGGTCTCTGATGTTGAAGTCGATGTAGTCTGAAGAAGTGATGGACTTCACTGTTCACTTTGCCGAACAATAACTTATAGGGTTAACAGGAGATCAGGCAAACTTTGAGAATTCACTTTGCCATTGTATTGGTGAATTTGGCCGATTCTATTCATACACAAGACACCAATTATTAGAAGGTGTTTGTGATCATTTTGTTTTTACTTGTGAAAACTAGGAGGAATTTCTGGTGGTTTTAGTCCTCTGATTATTGGTTATTGAAGGGTCTCCAGTAAGACACTGCCATCTTTTCGGAAGGTTTCAGATTGGCTTTTCCACAGTCACCGATAACTCACGACGCTCCTCAACAGTCACCGGGACTCCTGTGGTTGGGATCTATAGGGGTCGCATCAATATGCCTCTAAATTAATTGGGTTACAACTCGAGAGATGGCCTCAAAAAATGGCCCGGGAGCCATAGCGAGATAGTGTAGTTTAAATCAGTGAAAGCCAGATACCCCAACACCATGAACCCAACTGACCCAAGATATTGGATTCAGAAGGATGAAAATAAATTTCTAATTCCAAATTCTCTATATTGTCAACCTAGTGTTGGACTGGCCCACCAGAAGCTCCTCCAGTAGGCCCGGATTCTAAGACAATAGTGACAAAGGAGTTTTAGTATAAAGATAAAAGAAGGGAACTCACCGTAGTACAGTGTTAGTACTATGGTCTATACCCGGAGGGTTTTTGGAGAGTGGGCCCTCAGAATCACTTTATCTGGTGGACTCAAGGAACCTCAGTCTGACACTGTGTCCACCCTACGTCTCATACTCTTTAATCGCCTTATGTCACCTCATCTTCAGAGGAATCCTCCTGGTGTCTGTCTATTCCCCTTCGTAGAACACCTGCATCCTGTAGCTCAGAAATGAGAACTGGAAATGTTCAAGTTTGATTTCCATTTGGGAAACCCACAAAAAAAATTCTTTCATTTTGTGTTTTATGGTCAGAGTACAAAAAAAGGTCACCAGGGTCTTCATGGTTTGGAGGCCACATCATTGCACAAATAAAAAAGAAGGCAACTGGTGTAAGAATACTGGATAATGGAGCAGTCCCATGGTGCGAGCCGTCCTTTCCTAAACTACAGGTTCTCCTTCTAATTCGGTCAGGGTCTGCCATCTCTCCTTCCTCCTCATGGACCTTAAGCAGACCATCATCACCATTGCTTTTCACAGGAGACCTTCTACGACACGGGCACAAATATGATGGAGAAGATATTTCTGCCCCTGTAGGTCTAGGAGAACACAAAGGGGGGAGAAGTGAGACAAGTCTACAAGACCATTGATGGTGGTCTCCTTACCTCAACCTCTTGACTTGCTTGTGATTGTGGTCATCACTGGCTTTCACCAGCACTAGATTCTACCACATCCATGCTGTTCCTATCTTTAGTCACTGCTCTTGGGATCAACTGGGCAGAGATGGAAATATCCAGCAATGGCCCTACATTTTTTGTATTGTGGTTGTATCATGCATCAGTAGCAATGTTACCAAAATGGCAGAGACTGGGGATCCTCCATCTTGGCTGAGCCAGTGCCATAAATATGTGCAAATCCTCAGAAACTACCACATGGACCCGATGGGACTGTGCCCCCAGCAGTCTGGCAAGATGGGTGACATACAACTGGATGACATAAGTGCGCTAGCAACAGCACCAACAGGAGAAGCAGAAGAACCACCACTGGCAACATTACGATGGTGAGGAGCAGCTCCCAGGGACCTGGAGACCTTTGTGTCTAGACGTACAGTAGGAGGATGCAGCCTGCACATGGCCATGGACACGTCATCCAGTGAGGCCAGGAACCAATGCTATACCCAGACACCTGCACACATATATTCTATGACATTTTTAGATATTCCTTGTGTCATTCAAGAGTTTTCCCATGCCCCATCACATGCTTTTTTCCACACTTTTTCCTGGCTCCCACCTTAGGAATGGGGATGTTAAAGTCTCACCCCCAGGACTAACACCTAGGACTTCCTCAGTTGAGCTAACTTTATGTAAATGCCACCTTTTTTTCAAATTTGAGACATTTGGCAAGCCCGCCTGCATCAGTAGTTTTACAGCCTCTCCCGTGTTTCTCGTGGGCCTTACACCTTCATCTGTGGTTCTGCAGCCTCTCCTTGGCATTTTATATCTGTATTTTTGGCGCTACAGCCTCTCTTGTAGGCCTTACACCTGCATTTGTTGCTCTACAGGTTCTCCTGGACCTCTTGTACATCTTACACCTGCACTTGTATCTCTGCAGCCTCTCTAGGGTCTTTGTGCCCCACACCTGCATCGATGGTTCTGAAGACTCTCCTGAGCCACTACTGGGCCTTACAGCTACATCTGTGGTTCTGAAGCTTCTCTTAGACCTCTTTTAGGCCTTACACCTACCTTTCTTTGACCTTTGTCCCTTTCACAGGCATCTGTGGCTCCGCAGACTCTCCTGGGCCCCTGACTAGGCCATACATTTGCATGTGCAGCTCTACAGCCTTTCCTGGTCCTTTTACCTTATCCCGCATTGACACAACCGAGTTTTTAGTGGCCTGAACATTGTGCAGGGAGCAGTACAGTTATCTATGATGATTCTCAGCCACATACTGTACCATACTATAATCCTTACAGGACAGTATGTGGCCAGTATTGGTGGTTCTGCAGCTTTTCCTGTACCACTTTTGGTACTTACACATGCATCGGTGTTTCTGCAGCCTCTCCTGTACCACTCCTGGGCCTTACACCATTATTGGTGGCTCTGCAGCTTCTCCTGTACCACTTCTGGTACTTACACCTGCATCGGTGTTTCTGCAGCCTCTCCTGTGCCTCTTGTGGGCCTTACACCAGTATTGGTGGTTCTGTAGCCTCTCCTTTACCACTCCTGGGCCTTACACCTGCCTTCTTCCACTTCCTCTTCACAATTTGGAGATCTATCTAGTTCTTGTTACTGCTAGATATGATCTGGCTGCACCTAAGTAAGTGGCGCTTGGTGAAGACATTGTGAGGCATATAGTCCCCAGAGCTACTGCCTATAGACATTGGACTCTACAATCAAGATGGTGGAAAGAAGCTGGACTATTGTCTATGAAGTCACTGTGATAAGATGAGGCTGCTGGGATTGTCCAAGTGTTTCCACTTAAGCCCTGCCTTATATTCTTAGCAGGAGTGGGAATTGAAATTGGGCTCTTTATTAATATTCCTGTAGATTTGGTATTTTTTTGGGATTGTCCTCTTGTAGAAGATGAATCTTCTCCCCAGTGACAGTTCTCCTGCAGACTACAGCAGGTTTTCCTTCTATTTCGCTTCAGTTTTGGTTCCCCCTCCTCTCACAAGCCTTTAGATTTAGAGAAGCTTCCCCAGACCATGATGCTTCCTCTACCTGGCTTTACAAAGTTGATGGCTTATACCTGCCCCTGTGCCCATGTTCTTTAATGATTTCAGAACCTCCATTGTGCTTCCTGATAGTTTTTAGTCAAGGTGCCATTTGAGGTTTTCCAGCAGAGAGTTTCTATTTGGTGCACTACCCTGTGCCTGGTTCTATCCACTGTGCCTTATTTTCCTCCCTGTGCCTGGTGCTCTCCCCTGTGTCGTTTCTGGTTCTATTCACTGTGCCACGTTTTCTTCGCTGTGCCCTGTTTTTCCCCCCTGTGCCTTGTGCTCTCCGCTGAGCCTTGTGCTCTCCGCGATGCCTGGTGCTCCCCCCTCCCATCCATGGTGCTCTCCGCTGTGCCTGGCACTCTCTGCTCTGCCTGGTGCTCCCCCCTCCCATCCATGGTGCTCTCCACTGTGCCTGGTACTCTCCTCAGTGCCTGGTGCTGCTCCCTCCCATCCATGGTGCTCTCCACTGTGCCTGGTGCTCTCCGCAGTGCCTGGTGCTGCTCCCTCCCATCCATGGTGCTCTCCACTATGCCTGGTGCTCTCTGCTCTGCCTGGTGCTCCCCCCTCCCACCCATGGTACTCTCCGCAGTGCCTGGTGCTGCTCCCCTCCCATTCATGGTGCTCTCCACTGTGCCTGGTGCTCTCCGCAGTGCCTGGTGCTGCTCCCTCCCATTCATGGTGCTCTCCACTGTGCCTGGTGTTCTCCGCAGTGCCTGGTGCTGCTCCCTCCCATTCATGGTGCTCTCCACTGTGCCTGGTGCTCTCCGCAGTGCCTGGTGCTGCTCCCTCCCATTCATGGTGCTCTCCACTGTGCCTGGTGTTCTCCGCAGTGCCTGGTGCTGCTCCCCTCCCATCCATGGTGCTCTCCGCAATGCCTGTTGAAGCCTCCAGGTAACAGTTGTCGTAGCTCTATTCTCTGTAACCCCTCCAGAATTGTCATATGCTCCTACATCTGTGAATGGCAGGTGTGTTAGCATTATGATTTACAGCCTGTGCTCCATTCAGTACGGTGTTCTCTGTGCCTGATGATCTTCCCTGTGCTCAGTACCATCTGCTGTGCCTGGTGCTCACTGTTGTGCCCAGTGCCCTATGCCTGGTGCTTTCTGCTATACCCAATGCCCAGAGCTGTCCCCTATGCTGGGTGCTCACTGTTATACCCAGTGCTGTTCCCTATGCCTGGTGCTTTCTGCTATACCCAGTGCCCGGAGCTGTCCCCTATGTTGGGTGCTCACTGTTGTACCCAGTGCTGTCCGCTATGCCTGGTGCTTTCTGCTATACCCAGTGCCCGGAGCTGTCCCCTGTGCTGGGTGCTCACTGTTGTACCCAGTATTGTCCCCTATGCCTGGTGCTTTCTGCTATACCCAGTGCTCGGAGCTGTCCCCTGTGCTGGGTGCTCACTGTTGTGCCCAGTGCTGTCCCCTATGCCTGATGTTCTCCCCTGTCACAAACCATAAGGTAATAATAACAGCACCAATTCTGAATGGTTCTCTCTCATTGGATTTGGTACATAACACACTTTTCCATACGCCCTCTGCTGGTGCATGATATGGGTGAGAGGCTGCACCCATCAGGAGATAGCAGTGTGGAGGATGGGCAGGTGCAATGGATGAATCCAGGGGAGGAGTCAAAGTAGGGGCCATTTAATAAAGAGTTGGGGTTAGAGGGTGTGGTCAGAGTGAGTGGGTTAGGGTACGGTCACCCTGGGTCTTTCTTACATGAAGTGTTGTCTTTATACCTGATGACTCTATCACTTTTCTATCTTGTGACATCCACCATGAATCTGACCCTCCCCCATCACATTGCATGTCTAATGACGAGCGAATCACATGGAGTCCTCATCAGTCTCACGTCACTGGATAGTAGAAAATCCATCCAAATATTAATGACAGTTTCTGCTGTCCACCATAACAAGGCCACAGGTAGCAGTCTCCCCTGTCCTCCATAACAAGGCCACAGGTAGCAGTCTCGGCTGTCCACCATAACAAGGCCACAGGTAGCAGTCTCGGCTGTCCACCATAACAAGGCCACAGGTAACAGTCTCGGCTGTCCACCATAACAAGGCAACAGGTAGCAGTCTCGGCTGTCCACCATAACAAGGCCACAGGTAGCAGTCTCACCTGTCCACCATAACAAGGCCACAGGTAGCAGTCTCGGCTGTCCACCATAACAAGCTGTCAGGTAGCAGTCTTGTCTGTCCACCATAAGAATGCCACAGATCACAGTCTCAGCTGTCCACCATAACAAGGCCACAGGTAGCAGTCTCAGCTGTCCACCATAACAAGGCCACAGGTAGCAGTCTCGGCTGTCCACAATAACAAGGCCACAGGTAACAGTCTCGGCTGTCCACCATAACAAGGCCACAGATAGCAGTCTCGGCTGTCCACCATAACAAGGCCACAGGTAGCAGTCTCAGCTGTCCACCATAACAAGGCCACAGGTAGCAGTCTCGGCTGTCCACAATAACAAGGCCACAGGTAACAGTCTCGGCTGTCCACCATAACAAGGCCACAGATAGCAGTCTCGGCTGTCCATCTCCTTGTCAGTGAGGCTTAGTGAGACATTGGGCCAAGGATATAAAATCCACTGCAGGAACACACGTCCAGTAGAATTAGTATTGCTCCGGTAAAACACAGATACGATTTCCGGAGAACACTCAGGAGTTACACGGTGTCCAGCTGAGTGAGACTGATGACTGAACTCCCATCATCCTCTGCTCTTCTCTGCTGTCTCCTCCCCATTCTCAGTCTCCATCTCTCACTCCCCATCCTCCTCTCCTCGTGTCCTCAATTTCACCTTTACTCAACTTTATTGAGTCTAGTCTGGAACTTCTCATTTCTTCTCTAACTTCTCCAATCAATCCTGTCTAGTCTAGAACTTCTCCAATCCTGTCTACTGTCTAGTCTGGAACGTCTCCCCTCCTGTCCTGTACAGACCTGCCCCCCTCCTGTCTAGTGCAGTACTTCTCCACTCCTGTCCAGTCTAGAATATTTCCCCTCTTTTCCTGGTCTAGCATAAGTTCTTCTCTCTCCTCTGTCTTCGATCTCTTTAACACTCCAGTTTAGCATTTTTTAATCTTTGGTTTCTACTCTTCCACTCATACTATACAGTACCAATGATCTAGAACATCTGATCTGTCTCCTCATTGTACTATCCCAAACCCTATGATCTACTTCACTATTCTACTATGTATGATCTAGAACATGTACAATTTCGCCATCCTTTTCAACACCCATGCTCTACTGGACATCATCTACACTTTCATGTTATTTCTCAGTACCCTATGATCTAGAACATTCACACTTTCATTGTACTTTACAGAAACTATGATCTAGAACATTTACACCTTCATTATACTATCCAATAAAGTATGCTCTAGGACTCTTGTGATCTAGACTAATGTTCTGTGTAATCTTAGCGTGTCTCTTCTCTCTAATTGGTCATTAATTGCCCCCGCTCTGTACCCCTGTCCCTCCCCTCACAGTTTTACGTTGGACAGTCTGACAAGTTACGGCATAGATGTAGGACATTTTGTCTCTCATCCTGGTTCTACCTTCCCGGCTTCCATAGTCATCAGCAACATTAGCAATGGGAGTCGAACCATCCTTCACATGAACAGGTTTGTGTCAGAGTGGACGGTGGGTACGTATGGACATGAGGTCCAGCATGTTTTGCTATATGTTGTGATGTCATGCTGGGAGTGGGGCATTCATTCTGTTGCTATACTGGACAATGACCCCCTCCATATCTATGCAACGGAGTAACAATGCAGAGCCTGCCAGTGACAGCTCCGCCGTGCTGATGTTCCATTGAGTGGGGGCTCCATTATGTGGTCATATAATACTGCGGTACATGTCAGACTCTCCTCCATATCCAGATTTCAGGAAACCCAAGCATTCTCTGCACAGTACTACTTCTCTGCCTTCCTTACATTACATTCTTGTCACAGTACCGCTTCTCTGTCCTCCGCACAGTGCTACTTCTCTGTCCTCCTCACAGTACCGCTTCTCTGTCCTCCGCACAGTACCACTTCTCTGTCCCCAGCACAGTAACATTTCTCTGTCCTCAGCACAGTACCGCTTCTCTGTCTTCAGTACATTACCACTTCTTTGTCCTCCGCACAGTACCACTTCTCTGTCCTTCGCACAGTACCACTTCTCTGTCCTCCGCAGAGTAACACTTCTCTGTCCTTCGCACAGTACCACTTCTCTGTCCTCCGCACAGTACCACTTCTCTGTCCCCAGCACAGTAACATTTCTCTGTCCTCAGCACAGTACCGCTTCTCTGTCTTCAGTACATTACCACTTCTTTGTCCTCCGCACAGTACCATTTCTCTGTCCTTCGCACAGTACCACTTCTCTGTCCTCCGCAGAGTAACACTTCTCTGTCCTTCGCACAGTACCACTTCTCTGTCCTCCGCACAGTACCACTTCTCTGTCCTCTGCACAGTACCACTTCTCTGTCCTTCGCACAGTACCACTTCTCTGTCCTTCGCACAATACCGCTTCTCTGTTCTCCGCACAGTACCACTTCTCTGTTCTCCGCACAGTACCACTTCTCTGTTCTCCGCACAGTACCACTTCTCTGTCCTTCGCACAGTACCACTTCTCTGTCCTCCGCACAGTACCACTTCCTGCCTAACCCTTTCTTCCCCCTGCTGCTCTGTAGCTTCATCATGTCAGATTTCTCCAGGAGGAATATTGAGGCATCGAGTGTGAGCTGGCAGAACTGGGGCGACACTCCCTGCGCTTGCTGCCTGGTAAACATCAACAATGGCTCTCGGACCGTCACATTGTATGACACGTAAGGAACAGGGGTAATATACTGAACCCCCTCCCCTCCCCAAATTATGGGGACCATGAAATCTCTGTTACAAAATTCCTGATTCTTAAAGTTAATTTATGGCTGTAATTGTCAGCAGATCCTTCCTCATTAGTATATACTATATACTGCTGACCCCCGTAATCACCATCACTATATAGTGCTGACCCCCTAATCACCATCACCATATACTGCTGGCCCCCTAATCACCATCACTATGTACTGCTGGCCCCCCTAATCACCATCACTATATACTACTGCCCCCCAATCACCATCACTATGTACTGTTGTTCCCCCTAATCATCATAACTATATACTGCTGACCCCCTAATCACCATTACTATATACTGCTGGCCCCCCTAATCACCATCACTATATACTACTGCCCCCCTAATCACATCACTATGTACTGTCAGTCCCCCTAATCATCATCACTATATACTGCTGACCCCCAAATCACCATCACTATGTACTGTTGTTCCCCCTAATCATCATAACTATATACTGCTGACCCCCTAATCACCATTACTATATACTGCTGACCCCCTAATCACCATCACTATATACTGCTGACCCCCTAATCACCATCACTATGTACTGCTGACCCCCCTAATCACCATCACTATATACTACCGGCCACCTAATCACCATCACTATGTACTGCTGGTCCCCCTAATCACCATCACTAGATACTGCTGACCCCCTAATCACCATCACATACACTATATACTGCTGGCCCCCTAATCACCATCACATATACTATATACTACTGACCCCCTAATCACCATCACATATACTATATACTACTGACTCCTAATCACCATCACTATATACTGCTGTCACTATATATTTTATAAGGTTCACTTTCATAAATAATATAAAATGAAGTTAAGAGATGACATCAGTGAGAGAGAAGGTAGCTAGTGGCATTCTAGAGACACCGGGTACAAACAGTGACATTCTAGAGACACCGGGTGCAAATAGCAGCATTCTGAAGACACCAAGTACAAACAGTGAAATTCTGGAGACAACGGGTACAAATAGAGGCCTTCCTGAGACACTGTGTGCAAATAGCAGTATTCTAGAGCGGAATTCTGGAGACTCAAACAAACAATGGAATTCCGGAGACACCTGGTACAAACAGCGGCATTCTGGAGAAACCAGCTACAAACAACAGAATTCTGGAGACACCGACTACAAATAGCAGTGCTCTGGAGACAACGGGTACAAACAGCAGAATTCTAGAGACACTGACTACAAATAGCACCATTCTGGAGACACCGGGTGCAAATAGCAGTATTATGGAGACACCGGATGCAAATAGCGGCATTCTGGAGACACCGAGTACAAACAGCAGTATTCTGGAGACACCGGGTACAAATAGTGGCTTTGTGGAGACACCGGGTACAAATAGCGGCATTCTGGAGACTACGGGCACAATTACCAGCATTCTGGGGACATTACGTAGAGACAGTGGCGTTCTGGTGAGAATGAGTAGAGAATGTGGTGGTTGTTGGTGAGATCCTTTGTTTTGGGCACATATAGAGCAGGCTGCTACAACGTCTTTGACATTCTGAGGCAACGATCTAGTAATGGTGAGAAATACAATGTTTTTGGGTGCTCCACAATGGACATACCTTTGGAAACATGTTAAGTGTGTTTTCTTGATCTCTGGAGAACAAAGATTTTCCTTGAAGGAATGTTCATCAACAAGACCGTGAGTCTGCTGGAAAGATTCAGCTGGATTTGATTATGAGCTGCAGCACAACAGCTTCATTCTACAGGATTAAAGGATCGAGACAAGACGTCTGCATTTACAATTTTGTCTGCCTGCTGTAGTTAAACAACCAGGCCCAACACTCCTTACAGAAAGTTGATCAATGTGCAGCCAAAATTTTCAACAGACTTCCTCCTGCAGATGTCTTCACTCCTCGAGAGCTAGTTTTATGTGTCGGCAATACTGTAATCTCTTTCCCTGGAGAAAAAACACAGAAGAGGAAAATCTCTTTGCTTTCTTTACAAGAGTGAACAGCTCCAATGCCTACAG
This sequence comes from Leptodactylus fallax, assembly GCA_947044405.1. Taxonomy (NCBI): domain Eukaryota; kingdom Metazoa; phylum Chordata; class Amphibia; order Anura; family Leptodactylidae; genus Leptodactylus; species Leptodactylus fallax. The sequence continues at coordinate 796,810 of CAMRHE010000395.1, forward strand.
GTGATGAGTCAACCTCAACAAAGAAGGACTTGGTGGGATTTGGTCAATGGAGGACTTGACTGAGGTGAAGAACTATAACTCTTGAAAGGTCGATAAAGCCTCTGGAGTCAAGTTCTTAGGGTTAGCCATTATTTGATGAAAACTGTGAGGAGCGCCTTTAGATGATGGTGAGGAATAAATTGCCTTAAGACCCTTTATGAAGGACCTGTACAGGTGGCCACTTTTAGATTGCAAGTGTTTGAATCCATTTCTAGGCCTTGGTCAGAACAGGAAATAGTAGATTCTCTTTGGAAGGTAGACCATCCCAGAATGTGATCACTAGTAGATTCTCCTGGAATGTGATTACTAGTAGATTCTCTTGGCAAGGTAGACCTTCTCAGAATGTGACCACTATTAGACTCTTTTGTCAACTTAGACCTTCCCAAAATGTGACCACTATTAGATTCTCTTGGCAACTTAGACCTTCCCAAAATGTGACCACTATTAGATTCTCTTGGCAAGTTAGACCTTTACAAAATATGACCATTGGTTTATTCTCTTGGCAAGTTAGACCTTCCCAAAATGTGACCACTGGTTGATTCTCTTGGCAAGTTAGACCTTCCTCGGAAAGTGACCACTGGTAGATTATCTTGGCAAGTTAGACCTTCCCGGATTTCGACCACTAATAGATTCGATTGGCAAGGCAGACCTTACAGAAATGTGACCACTAGTAGATTCGAATGGCAAGGTAGACCTTACAGGAGTGTGACCACTAGTAGATTCTCTTAGCAAAGTAGGCCTTCCTGGAATGTGACTACTAGAGTCTCATTATTCCAAGTTAACTCTGAAGGCAGGGTGCAGCATTCACAATAGTGGTCCATGACAAATCTAAAATGATGAAGAAGCAGCAGAAGAGGCCCAACATGTTGGAAGGTGGATAGGAATAGTTGGAGATTTATTTCCACCAGGTCATTCTGTGTCTATTGTTGTCTTCTCTTTTTCTTTGCACCAGCTATTGTTAACATGGACAGTTCTGGAGTAGTGACCTGGAAATTTCCATTACTCTGAATGCAGAGTGATGACCAAACTCATGAAGAAAACAATTAAAAAAATATCTGCATTATCACTATATGATTAGACTGTGTCATCTAGAATTGTCTACCATGAAGAAGTCGCCACATGTAGCCTCATTTCCCAACAACTTCACCATGGGAAATATGTCTTATAACATAGCCCATAGTCTTCTGGAAGCTTCCAGGCTAGAAGTCAATGAAAAAGTGAACCAGTGGATGTTGCCTGACAGAAAATGGAACTTAGGGAGAAGTGGAGAGATCTCTGAACCTCAGGTCACATCTGGAGCCAGGATCCTTGAGTCTAAGACAACATGAGACCATACAACAGGAAGCACAGGAGGATTGTGAAGGTTCATGGCTGCTTCTCAGTGATGTGGACAATTGAGACATTGTTCTGATCAATAAACTATGGGTAGTAACCATCATCAGATATCATGGACGGTGACAAAGCACAACAAGTAGATCAGAACTTCTCAGGCTCTTTCAAAACCCAAAGTAGATCTGGATGGACTGGGCCACCAAGGAACAGGTGGCATCTAAAGAACAAGAATAATTTGTCAGTAACCCGCATGCCTCAGTCCTCATATTATTTCTTCTCAATGTATGGTTACTTGTCCTTGTATTATTACACATCCTTGTATGATTACATCTTGTATTACTTCACACATTGTGCTCAGTGTTTGTTGACTTATATGTTGTATTATTTCCTCGGCAGAAATCTTCCTGATGTAACAGCAGATGACTTCAAGAAAGTAGATCTCACACAATATAAGTGGATTCACTGGGAGGTAAGAGACAAAGAAAGATGAAGAAGGTCCCTGTATAAGCCATCCACATATATAAATGGTGCTGGGACATCATGATGTATAGTGTAGAGATGGCTGGTCATCAGGGTGTACAATAGAGTTAGAGACATGAGAGGTTCTGCACATATCACTGAGCTGTTAGTGTCCTCGTATCACTACTTGGAGTGACTGACTTTGCGATGGCTACCCAGATCACACCAGCAGGGGGCAGTAGGTTGCTCCTTAACATAGGCAGGATAAAAGAGCTCACCACGAGGCCTCCATACTCCAACTTGACCACCATCAGATCCCAAAGATACCCCGGATTCATCGCTACAGACGTTACGGTTTCATTCCACAGCAGTCCAGGATTCTCGTTCACGACACCACTGCAAGCAGAGTTGGCGTTGACTGGCTGTCAATGGTTGGACTTGCTATTGCCTGGAAATGGTACGGACAGAGAAAGGGGTGTGTAATGATGGCACCAACTGTGTCTGGATGTTGGACAAGGAAACTGTGGAAGCTGCTCGTGCTTGTCGGTGGGTCAAATCATCCTCTCTACTGGTGGTCTGTCTGGAGCCTATTGAACATGTGTGCATGCTGTCATAACCACTGCTAACAACAACTCGTAACAGCTAGGTCCGAATGGCCTAGATGGCGGGCAATTTTTCAAAAAAACACATGCTGCTTCTCTCAGTCCAATGATACCCCTCACAAAGTCAACTGGACAAAATGTCTGTAAGTGTCTGTCTGTGTTGTAGAGCCATGTCTAGCAGTCAGCAATATCTCACAAAAAGGTACACTACCCAAAAGTAGCCTCTGAGAACATTTATAGGGCAGCGAAGGAAGTCGTTTTATGCCCTCTTGTGGCAAGACCCAGTGTCTAATCAGACCTAACTTGTAATTATATACATATCTGTCTGAGACAGAACTGCAGGACCAGATTTACAGCAGTCCCACATTGCTATCTGTTATTGTCAATAAGTGGATTTGGTAACGTAGATATTACCTGGACTGTGGTTGTGGCTTATTAGATATGATTGTGTGAGGTTACACTGGTGGCTGCGATGTGTTATCTATGATCTTTTAAGGGAAGAAATGCAGATGAACAGATAAAGATGATCCAAAGAGTAGAAGATTATAATAAGAGCTGCCCTGAAGACCAGCGGATCACTATCTCTGTAGAGATCGAAAAGGAGCGCGAAGAGTTGTACCAATTATTCCAGTACGGTGAAGTGGTAAGTAAGAGGATCCGATATCATCATCAATGACAAGTCCATCTAAGGAGGAAGGTTACTGGCTATAGAGAGGAAGAATTGGTAAGGAGGGAGGTTACTGTCCATAGAAATAGGAGAACTGGTAAGGAGGGAGGTTACTGACCATAGAGAAGAAGAGCTGGTAAGGAGGGAGGTTACTGTCTATAGAAATAGGAGAACTGGTAAGGAGGGAGGTTACTGTGCACAGTGAAGGGAGAACTGGTAAGGAGGGAGGTTACTGTCTATAGAAATAGGAGAACTGGTAAGGAGGAAGGTTACTGACCATAGAGAAGAAGAGCTGGTAAGGAGGGGAGGTTACTGTCTATAGAAATAGGAGAACTGGTAAGGAGGGAGGTTACTGTGCACAGTGAAGGGAGAACTGGTAAGGAGGGAGGTTACTGTCTATAGAAATAGGAGAACTGGTAAGGAGGGAGGTTACTGACCATAGAGAAGAAGAGCTGGTAAGGAGGGAGGTTACTGTCTATAGAAATAGGAGAACTGGTAAGGAGGGAGGTTACTGTGCACAGTGAAGGGAGAACTGGTAAGGAGGGAGGTTACTGTCTATAGAAATAGGAGAACTGGTAAGGAGGAAGGTTACTGTCCATAGAGAAGAAAAGCTGGTAAGGAGGAAGGTTACTCTGCATAGTGAAGAACTGGTAAGGAGGTTACTGTCCATAAAGACAGGAAAACTGGTAAGTAGGGAGATTACTGTCCATAGAAATAGGAGAACTGGTAAGGAGGAAGGTTACTGTCCATAAAGACAGGAAAACTGGTAAGGAGGGAGATTACTGTCCATAGAAATAGGAGAACTGGTAAGGAGGGAGGTTACTGTGCATAGAGAAGAGCTGGTAAGGAGGGAGGTTACTGTCTATAGAAATAGGAGAACTGGTAAGGAGGGAGGTTACTGTCCATAGAGAAGAAGACCTGCTAAGGAGGAAGGTTACTCTGCATAGTGAAGAACTGGTAAGGAGGTTACTTTCCATAAAGACAGGAAAACTGGTAAGTAGGGAGATTACTGTCCATAGAAATAGGAGAACTGGTGAGGGAGGTTACTGTCCAAGAGGCTAATAGTATAGCATCATTCAGAAAGTCTGTCATGTGATGGTGATGTTCCCCACACCATCATACAGAGGAAGAAGACCCCTACACTATCATATACAGGAAGGAGGTTTATAAGTCGTCCTAGATAATGTTGCCCAGTAAATGGCTTTGTGTTCTTTATATCTGATTATTTCTATTTTCTGCTTCTCAGGTCTTTGTAAGTAAAGATGTTGCCAGACATTTTGGGTTTACCTCCTCAGCTGAGGCCATTACTGGACTGTATCCACTTGTAAAGAAAGGGTGAGCACCTTTAATAATCTGAGAGACTTCTACATGTATGTAATATAAAGAGCACACAAGTCTAATGTGAACAGAAATGTAGAATTTGACTTGCTCTAATGGTTTTGTTGGTATCCACCAAGTGTAGATGGGGCTTTTACACCTTAGATCATCCTCATGTGTTGCCTCGTGTGTTGCCTCACCTTTCTATGGGTGTACTGTATTATTTATGTAAAATTCACTGTCCTGTAATGTGGCAGAGACCTCTAGTTGCTTGCCTCCCTGGGAAACCACGACTGGACATGAGAAGCTTTCCCATTTAAGGTGCATGGGCCTTAACTGCGCTGATTTTCAGGATATCATCTTGATTTTGTCTTTTTAGGGCTTATTTGGTATGTGCCTGGGCTGAACACGGAGCTGACGCTCTGGGACCAGATGGACGTGTCCTCCATTCTCCTTCCTTTCCCCCAGAGAAAATTGTGGATACGCTTGGTGCTGGAGACACCTTCAACGCTTCCGTAATCTATGCACTGTCTAAAGGTAAGTCTCTATCACCATGTCTTCCTAGCCACCCATGTTGTACGTATATTCACCAGTCACTGGTAAATTACTGCGAAAATGGACCAAGTTGGCTATTGGCAGTGTCAATAATTGGTGTGGCATACTGAGGAGAGGTTGGCCAGCCGCCTGATCTAATACTATGGGTGTGACCATTGAGCATTGTGCACTACATAATAGTGATATTTGCACAGTATAGGAGTTGCATCTGTTTGCCTTAAAAATATAGGTGACTCCAGTGTCTTTGTACTTTGTCCTTTTTCCTATGTGGGTTGTGGAGGACGTCATCACCAACCTGTAGGACAGAGGTCCTTCACATTCATGTTTTTTGTATCTACAATGAATGAATGCCAATGTGTTTATGAAGATTACTGGGTTCTTCTTCTTATTAGGTCAGACTATGGAGGAGGCCATTACATTTGGTTGCCGAATAGCAGGGAAGAAGTGTGGGGTACAAGGCTATGATGGCATCATCTCCTGAGATCTACATTCACATCCACCTAAAGAAGATGACTGGACCAAACCTGGAGCATGAGAACATTCACAGCTCTGAGCTTCAGCCAAATAATCATGTACGGAACTGATTTATGTATAATAAATTCTCATCGTAGGATGGTGGCATCCTTATGGAGTCCTCTGTCGTGGTTGTACACGTCATCTTCTCCATGTTCACCAAGAACTTCCAGGACTTATATTAAGATGCCTTCTAACAACTTCCCTGTCTGTTCATGACTTGCTGTCGGGTGGTCACATCATGTTACTATCCAGAATTTGGCCTGGGCCTGTCACCCCTACCACATTGAAAACTTAGAGAAGCGAGCTAGTTAATATCCCCATCAATATACATGGTGGCTATTGGCTACTCAAGTCCACTGAAGTCGCATGAGCACCTTATATATATGAGTGTCTCCGTAGTGTGTTGGCCAACTCTACCAACACTCAACTCCAACCAAGTCATGTAGATATTGATGACTAGATTTTTGTTATAAGCCAACAAAACCAAGAATGGCCAAACCGATCCAGCCTGTCCCAAACTGATCCAGCCTGTTCCTAACCGATCCAACCTGTCTCAAACCGATCCAGCCTGTCCCTAATCGATCCAACCTGTCCCAAACCGATCCAACCTGTCCCAAACCGATCCAGCCTGTCCCAAACCGATCCAGCCTGTCCCAAACCGATCCAGCCTTTCCCAAACCGATCCAGCCTGCCTCAAACCGATCCAGCCTGCCCCAGCTATGAACCACCAGGCATCTGTTGCGTTTCAAGAATGTCTCATTTGTGTCAATGTCCCTACCTAGGAAACATAGGAAGAAAAAAGGGAAGTAACAGTCTTCTGGTGAGACTGAAGATTATCAAACGTCATCAAAAATTGAATAAAATAATGATGAAAAATCTGTATTTTTTGGCAAATCTAAAAATATAAGCATTTAACGTCAACCCATGTTTATCCCAAAGTGATCACAAACACCTTTTACTGCCACCTGACATTCACATCGGTCTGTTCAGTGGGAGATTAACCGTGTCACTGCTCTTACAGTAGAAACTCCATTCATTATACATATTCCATGGGGGAGAGTAGTGGGCATGCTCCGTGACCTTTACAGAGGTCAGTGTGCAGGGAGGCGGAGGAGGTGGACAGTAATCTTCACCTATTGACTTCTATATGAGAGTGTTGTGGGCATGCTCTGTGACCTGTTTAAAGGTCAGTGTGCAGGGAGGGGGAGGAGGTGAGAGGTAACCATTACCTGTTGATTTCTATAGGTGAGCGTTGTGGGCATGCTCAACATAAAAAATAATAAAAAACAGAATTTTCTGAGTTCAGATTCCTTTATGATCTATAAGATGAGGTTTTCCTTCTACTCCTGTAGTACGTAGGTCACCTCTGAGGTTCTGATTCCAGAGTAAACATCTCCTCTAATCCATCCCATGATCTTATTTGCTTTGGCAGCTGCTTCCTGGCACAGGCTGCTTCACTGTGCACCAATATCCTGAGCCTTTGTCTCCCAAGTAATGTGTAATCGTGTGCATATTGGAAGAAGGTCATTTAAAGACACCCTCCAGGGGTACACTGACCCCCCAGTGAGGGGTGAACCTTGTGAAATTTGTTTTGCAAATAACCATGAGGTTCATCCACAAGTTTTGGTTCTAGAACCAGAAGTGCTAAGATTCTACAGTCTCTTCCACCCTCGGGGTATAATAATTGAACGTCCGGGGGAGGTCCACAAAAAAATCGCCACTGCTACCGAACTTCCCTCACCTCTCTGGTGCTTCACACAAGCATCATGATGTTGATACGCCTTATTGGGCCTCAGGGGTGTTCTGCTGCTAGTGACATCACCAAGGTGACCAGAAGAGACCAGAAGAAAGGAGACTGGACACCGACTGCCTGATATCAGCTTTCTATAAGTGCTTACATACTCTGCCATTACTTACAGAGCCCTTAGTGAACGCTTACTTACTGAGCCATTAATGAGCACATACTGAGTTACTTACAAAGCCCTTACTGAGCACATACTTACTAAGCTTGCGCTTAAAGGGGTTGTCCGGGATAAAATGATAATTTATCCCTAAGGTAAACCCCCTGCTCCCGCCTAACTGGAGGGCTGGCTAGCACTCCAGCTCTATTGCGCAGGTGCCAGCAGATATCAAGAGGAGAAGGAGCCGGCCGCACAGAAAGAAGTGATCTTCCGTGCCCAGAAGATCCAGACAGAAAGACAGGTAAGTATGATGGGCTGGGAAGGGGGGTGTTGTAGTATTGGTGACATTCCATGCCCAGAAGATCCGGACAGGTAAGTATGATGGGGTGGGGAGGGGGTGTTGTAGTATTGGTGACATTCCATGCCCAGAAGATCCGGACAGGAAGACAGGTAAGTATGATGGGGTGGGGAGGTGGGCTGAGTTTGTTAGTTAGGAAGGGATTGTAGTGGTTAGCTAGGGAAATAGAGAGGGGGTGTGAGGGAGTGAAAGAGGGAGGTAGTGTGAGCCAGCTCTGAGTGAAGCGCAATGCATCATGGTAGTTGTAGGATAAAGAAACAGGAAGCTACTCATGTAAACAAATGCAGAGGATGCCAGGAGTTCATACAGAAACCCAGAAATCACTCAAAACACTGCTAAAGGTATTTGGATGCCCTTATTAACCCATTAATAGCACTAAATATTTTTTGCCCAGAAAACCCCTTTAAAGATCTAAACTCTTACTTACTGAGCCCCTTTTTCACATTTACACTCTCCTCACCTATAGTAAATACTGAAATAATAATTGCGTTTATTTTATCTTTACGTTGTGATGAGATTCGCCGCTTCTCTGATTAGTCGCCATTTGGCAGATTGGGATGACTTCTAATGGCTGCAACCTTAGGGGCTCGGTTCATACAGACCAGTGTATGGTGTACATGTACTACACCTTCTGAAGTGTTCCTTATTCTCCACACCCTTTATCCTCTGTTCCTGCTTCAGATTCTCTGTCCCACCTTAAACCGTTATTCCTTATGTCCATCTTCCAGATCCTCTATCCTTCCTCTGGACTCTCTGTTTCTCCTCAAAACTCTATTCCTTCTGTCCCTCCTCCAGATCCTCTGTCGTATCTTTCAGATTCTCTGTCTCCTCCTCCTCAGACCCTCTATCCTTCCTACAGACCATTCACCCCCCCCCCCAGATCCTTTGTCCCTCCCCTAAACCGTCTATCCCTCCTCCAGAACTTCTATTCCTCCCCCAGACACACCTCAAACCTCTATTTCTTATGTACATCCTCCAGTTCCTCTATCCCTCCTCCAGACCATCTCCCCCTCTACCAGACTCTCTAAACCCTCTTTCAGACCCTCTATCCCTCGTTCAGACACTCCATCCCTTCTCCAGACACTCCATCCCTCCTCAGGCCCTCTGTCCTGTCTTCCAGACTTTTTATCCCACCACCAGACCCACTGTCCATTCATCCAGATTGTGTCCCTTAATGCAGACCCTCTATCCATACTGTAGACCCTATATCAATCCTACAGACCCTTTTGTGCCTCCTCTACACCATTAATCCCTCCTCCAAACCCTCTGTCCCTACTCTAGACCCACTTTCCCTTCTCCAGATTATTTGACACTCCTCCAGGGCCTTTATCCTACCTCCAGACTGTCCACCAAACCTTCGTCTCTCCTCAAGATCCTCTTTCCTTTCTCCAGAACTTTTATTCCTCCACAAAACCCTCAACCAACCGTTTGTCCCTCCTCTAGACCCTCAGTATAATCTCAGACCTCTATTGTTGACCCTCCTCCAGACCTTCAGTATAATCTCAGACCTCTATTGTTGACCCTCCTCCAGACCCTCAGTATAATCTCAGACCTCTATTGTTGACCCTCCTCCAGACCCTTTGTTCTTTGTTCAGACTGTCTGTCCTTTCTCCATAACCTTCTGTCCCCCATTGTCCCCTGGCAGCAGTCTATCTCCACATGAGCAGAGGATCAGCCATCACCCACTATGCCCAAATCTTTTTACCCCACTAGAGAGAGACGAGACACCCCCATATACAGTATAACTCTGAAGATATGTGTCCCGAGACTGACCACAACCCAGAGGACGTGATGTGACACTACTGAGACTATAGAGAGCAAAAAGTGTACAGAAAGTGGTATTTATATTTATCCCCACAATGATGGGTTAAAGGCCGATGGCGGGATCTTTACATCTTGTATCAGACAATAAATTAAGGTAATGGCGAAGTTCCTCCTGGAAGATCAATCAGCCACGACAGTCACATGATGTCTCCAGCACCATAAGGCATCTCCTTGTGGACATGGGGCCAAGAGGCAACGTGCAAATGCAATCATCATGTAAGGGCATTTCCCCCTAAAATACCAGAATCCCCAAGAAATATTAACCCCCAAATCATCATCTTCTGCCATGCACTTACAACTTTTATTCTGCCATTTCTTGGTCACATCAGTTACTGGGTGACTTCACTTCCATCTCCACAGGGGCATCCGCCTGGATGTGCTGAGATAAGGTTGGGTTAGTGGTGGAAGATGTAATGATAATTGTCACCCCATACCCTGATATGTGACGAAAAAACAGCTGAAGGAAGCTGAGAACCTGCAAGAAGGGGAGACTGCAGGATTTACTAGGTGTCTCTGGACTTTAGGGAGGACACTCTTTGATTTCAAGTATTTGATCATGTGAGGAACACAACATTTACATCTCATCGTCTGGTTTATCGTCCTCCTCTTCTCCTGGCATCTCCACTGCTTCTACATCATTGGTGACCTCCTCCACCACGTCCTCATTGTGGACCTCATCAGGTTCTTCCTGACTGCTCAAGGTCTCCGCAGGTGGAATGGCCGGCTCATCGATGTGGTCTGAGGGTACATTGTTGTCCTCTGCTTGTTGATAGTGCAGCTGGTTATTAGAGAGGTCATTGTCTACAGGAACGGGAAGTTCTTCAGCTGGGACCCCCATAGGAGGTGGAATTACAATGTGAGCAGGAGCCATTGACTCCTTGTCTTTATAGCTGACAGAATTCACTAGTTCTTGGGCACAGAGGAGTCCATCCAGGTTAATATCTTGTGTCTCCAGGACGTCATCGACCATTAAAATAACCTAAGGAAACAATGCGAATTTGTGTTACTCAGTCCAACGAGAACTGGTGGTCTTGGTTTATGGAGATGACTATATACGAAGGCACCTTGTACTGGCTAAGGTTTGTTGGAATTGTTATAATAGACTCTAGTAGTGATGGACCTCGGAGAATGCTGGGATGACTCTGTAGGTGTCACCTATATAATCCTGTTATATAACATACCAGAAGAAGGGAGGTCCATGGATAGACTCTACGTCCTCCCACTACCACCTCTCCATTTATCCCTAAATCTAGGAACTTTTGGGCTGAATTTATATGTCACTTGATGTGACCTTGCTTATTTACACCCATTTTATTTATCCTGCTAGGGAAGTTTAGGACCCCCATCAGACAGAGGAGAACACCAACAAACAGCACCTACTTGTCGGTCCTAGCAGCTTCATACATTACAAGGCCATGACCATTGATTTTCTCCTGAATTTCCAGCAGCAGGACATCCAGTGGTCACCTAATACTTTAGAGACCCTCCTAACAGGGTGGAGCTTCCCTTTTAGCAACATATACACCAATTCTATGATGGGAAGAAAATACAATTATGGGACATTTACTGCGTCTTCAGTCGGTTTCTCCTGCAGATCCTTTGTCAGGATGCCGTAAAGCAGCTGCATGAGCTCCAGACCATCTAGAAGTCCACTCTTGTCATAGTCATGGAGCACAAAGAGGCGTAAGATGGCTGAAAGCAGAAGAAAAATGAAATGCACGATTATTTCTAATACACAAAGGTCAAGGACAGTCCCATTTATAAGACACCCACATGCCTACTCTAGCTTCTAATGACAGAATGTCCTCCTGACCCACCTTATCCACATGGCCTAGGGTTCTCATTGGGTAAAGGAGAGTGGGCAGCTTCATGTCTATCTCCCGTGAGAACTAAGGATTGGGCATGTTGAAATTCAACAAGCTTGATCCTTGTTCTACAAACATCATCTGTCTGGGAAGACTTGGCACTCTCCAATACTTATAAGATAGCCAGCCCTGCTGAAATCTACAGCTGACATTTATCTAATGTGTATAGCCAGCTAATATCTACAGACAATTGGTACCATAAAGCAGAGGATGAGGAGAATTTAGGAGACCAGTGTTATCAGACACCCTACAGATGAGTTCCATATGATCAGGTGCCCCGTTGTTGTGGAGTAGGGAGGATATCTCTGGTTGTCGCGCTCACCTGTCTCTCGGGTCATGTTTGTGTCATTTTCTCCCAGTGGATCTTTGTCCCGTAGATATCCGTGTAGAACACTGTGAAGAGAGCACACAGGATCATATATGACACCACACCAGATATATCCTGACCTCAGGAACCTGCAGGCACACCAAGAACCAGTCACAAATCACTTCCTGTAGATTAATAAAGCAGGATCCAGACCAGCAGATCCCCTCCATATGTGTGAACTGAAGACAACTGTATGGACTCCCTCCACCTCACCTGATCCTGAGGAGCAGCCAATGGTTCCTACAGGGTTTCTTCCTAGACAGGAGCCACTACTGAGGACGTTAAGACCTGCTGAGACATCTACTTGGGAGACTATGAAGGAAGCCAACAACATAGGCCATGCCCCCTTCCCATGATGCCATGCCCCCTTCTGTTAATCCATGCCCTTTTGGTACAAGTCTTAAAAGTGTCTAAAAATGGTTATAAATATGGTGCACCACATGTTAGATGTTTTTTTTTAGAGCAAATTATGCCAAATTCTGCTTGATCTCCCCAATGACTCTCACCTGAGATGTTCTTCTCCCGGGGTGAATGGGTTTGTTATGTTGACGTCGTCTGATTGTCCGGACCTGTGAGGAAACATCTGAGATTACTACATGGAGTAATGGATGAATAGATGGGGATATTATCATACGTAGATGTCAGTAGAGGTCCATTGGGATTATCTGACTCCTGGTGCAAGAGTGAAGAGTGCAAGAATATCTTGGAGGAGGATAGAAGTATCTTGCAGGAGGAGAACAGGAGAATCTTGTAGGAGGAGGGCAGGTGCATCTTTGAGGAGTAGGGCAGAGGGATAGATATCTTGTAGGAGGAAGAAATGCGTATCTTCGAGGATTAGGGCAGGGGCATCTTGGTTAAGAAGGGTAAAGGGCATGAGTATGTTAGATTAGGAGTACTGGAGTATCTTGGAGGAGAACAGGAATATTTTAGAGGCGGAAGACAGGAGTACCGTGGCTGAAGACGGTAGGAGTATGTTGGAGGAGGAGGACAGGAGTAACTTGGAGGAGGAGGACAGGAATATGTTCTTGGAGGAGAAGGGCAGGAATATCTTGGATAGGAGAACAGGATTACCTTTGAGGGGAAGGGCAGGAATATCCTGGTGGAAGAAGACAAGATTATCTTGGAGGAAGAGGTCATAGGTATTGTGAAGGAGGAGGACAGGAATCTTGTGGTGCTTTTTATGTCTACAGATGTGGAGTGAGGAGACCTCAGTATGGACACTGATGGCTGACATGATGGCTCTTCAGGTCCACACTTCACGCACACTCCACACTTCGCTCTTTAATGTGACAGAATATTCCCAGGATCTGCCCTCATGGGATGGGATTCTAAGACTCCCGCCAATCCTGAGACGCAGGAACTGAAGTTGGCGCCATTTGCCTTTGTGGGGCCACACTGCAGTTCTCTGCCCAGCAGGTTGATGGGACAACATGGAGAAGGGGCCACAGGCTATGCCATAAGGTCATAGTCATTATAGTATGTGGTAGTTTGACCCCATATTGTCTGAGGTTAATGGGGACCCATGGCAGCAAGATGGTGATAAGAAATGGCAACCTGTATGTCCTGTCCTGCTTACCTGCTGTCTGTCCTGGGAGCTGCCAGTCCATGGCCGAAGAGCAGCGGCAGCAGCCGGAGCAGGAGCCAACCCCTCATGGTGGAATCTCTGCAGAGCAAGAGAAATATTAGTGTCCTGAGGACGTGTCCACCACTGACCACCCTGAGCATCGGCCTCCGGATGATAGAAAATGTCTAGAAAGAGGAAAAATCACCATAAAATCTTTTCCCAGCAGGACTCCAACTCCAATCACATCAAGTTGTTTCTTGCAGAGTAAACAGGAGTAAAACTCCCATCATTCATACGTAGGAATGTTCCAGGACGTGCAAGAGGTGACCCGGCTCTGGTCCGGGAGAAGGCGCCAACGACTGTTTACTGAGCTTCTTGGCCCCAGATAAGAGAAGTGTAAAGTCTTCTCCTGCACCTTCAAGGGTTAATGATCAACCCCCCCCCCCACCCGTGCCAAATAACAGAGATCACCTGCCATAGGGGACATAGCAATAACCAAACCTCACAGCTATAGCACTGAATAGAGGAGCAGAGCTGTAATACCAGACACAACCATGGACAGAGGGGACAGTGTGACTGGAGAATACAGAGATGTGCTCAGGAGCAGAGGGGAAGAGCTGTAATACCAGACCCAACCATGGACAGCGGGGGCAGTGTGACTGGAGAATACAGAGATGTGCTCAGGAGCAGGGGGAAGAGCTGTAATACCAGACTCAACCATGGACAGTGGGGGCGCTGTGACTGGAGAATACAGAGATGTGTTCAGGAGCAGAGGTAAAGAGCTGTAATACCAGACCCAACCATGGACAGCGGGGGCAGTGTGACTGGAGAATACAGAGATGTGCTCAGGAGCAGAGGGGAAGAGCTGTAATACCAGACACAACCATGGACAGCGGGGGCAGTGTGACTGGAGAATACAGAGATGTGCTCAGGAGCAGAGGGGAAGAGCTGTAATATCAGACTCAACCATGGACAGCGGGGGCAGTGTGACTGGAGAATACAGAGATGTGCTCAGGAGGAGAGGGGAAGAGCTGTAATACCAGACACAACCATGGACAGCGGGGGCGCTGTGACTGGAGAATACAGAGATGTGCTCAGGAGCAGAGGGAAAGAGCTGTAATACCAGACACAACCATGGACATCGGGGGCGCTGTGACTGGAGAATACAGAGATGTGCTCAGGAGCAGAGGGAAAGAGCTGTAATACCAGACACAACCATGGACATCGGGGGCGCTGTGACTGGAGAATACAGAGATGTGCTCAGGAGTCTTCCCGCTACACCTAAACTACTCCACCAGGACTGCCGAGCAGAGATGACTGTGTGACATGACTCCAGCAAGACAGATAGAAAACTTAGTGGTCGGGGCATGATGGGGGTTGTAGTACTCTATGTATACAGTATAACAGAATTGTATTATGATTATATCCAGTAGTTGGGGCATGTTGGGGGTTGTAGTACTCTATGTAAACAGTACAATAGAACTGTATTATGATTATATCCAGTGGTTAGTCATGTTGGGGGTTGTAGTACTCTTTGTATACAGCATAACAGAATTGTATTATGATGATGTGCAGTGGTCAAGTCATGTTGGATGTCAGTGGATGGTGTGGTCTGCTGGTCATGTGACAGCTGGTATATTACAGATGATATACGTTATATTATATATTTCCATATCTGCAGCATTAGAAGAATAGAATAATTGTATTCGTGGCACTTACCTTCTCTGTGCAAAACCTCTGTCATCTGCTCAGTGCAGCCTCAGCTCCTCCCTGCAAGCTACACTGCCCTGCCTCACTGCATCATCTGTAACCCCTGCACTGCCAGACCAGCACTGAGCCCTCGCTGCATCATCCATAACCCCTGCACTGCCAGACAATACTGTGCCTTCACTGAATCATCTGTAACCCCTGCACTGCCAGACCAGCACCGAGCCCTCGCTGCATCATCCATAACCCCTGCACTGCCAGCACAATACTGTGCCTTCACTGAATCATCTGTAACCCCTGCACTGCCAGACCAGCAATGCACCCTACCTGCATAATCTGTAACACCTGCACTGCCAGACCAGCAGTGCATCCTCCCTGCATCATCTGTAACCTCTTCACTGCCAGGACAATACTGCACCTTCACTGAATCATCTGTAACCCCTGCACAGCCAGAGCAGCAGTGCGTCCTTGCTGCATCATCTGTAACCCCTGCACTGCCAGACCAGCACTGTGCACTCGCTGCAACATCTGTAACCCCTGTCAGACCAACAATGCACCCTCCCTTCATAATCTGTAACCCCTGCACTGCCAGACCAGCAGTGCACCCTCACTGCATCATCTGTAACCCCTGCACTGCCAGACCAGCACTGTGCACTCGCTGCAACATCTGTAACCACTGCACTGCCAGACCAGCACTGCATCATCTACAACCTCTGCACTGCCAGACCAGCACTGCATCATCTACAACCTCTGCACTGACAGCCAACCATGATGCAACCTCCTACTTGATCCTTCACTGTGTGGAGACCCAGCTATCCCTATAGAGCTGCAGGATTTTCACTGGAAAATTCAAGTTCTTTGGTGTCAGCAATGGACTATGTGGACTGTGACAACCGTCATCATCTCAATGAACAAACGCAAGGAGGTGTCAGGAGTAATGGCAGCAAAAGGAACAGCTCTTGTTTATTACAGCCTCGACCCCCAGCCCCCTCCCCAAACCCATCCAGCTATCTAATACACATTGCCCACATTTTCTAAGGTGGATGCACCTCGAAAGTGGCCAAAATTGTGCCTAAACTTGGCGCATTTTTGGCACACTGTGGCACATCTTAGCCTCTGCGCCCTGCTCGCCACTTTTTTAGACAGGCAGACTAAGGAGACTATTCTACAGATTCACAGCTCTTACAGTAAAGAAACAGCTCCTGAGGTGACTATTCTACAGATTCACAGCTCTTACAGTAAAGAATCAGCTCCTGAGGTGACTATTCCACAGATTCGCAGCTCTTACAGTAAAGAAGCAGCTCCTGAGATGACTATTCCACAGATTCGCAGCTCTTATAGTAAAGAACCAGCTCCTGAGGTGACTATTCTACAGATTCACAGCTCTTACAGTAAAGAATCAGCTCCTGAGGTGACTATTCTACAGATTCACAGCTCTTACAGTAAAGAGCCAGCTCCTGAGGTGATTATTCCACAGATTCACAGCTCTTACAGTAAAGAGCCAGCTCCTGAGGTGATTATTCCACAGATTTACAGCTCTTACAGTAAAGAACCAGCTCCTGAGGTGACTATTCTACAGATTCACAGCTCTTACAGTAAAGAACCAGCTCCTGAGGTGACTATTCCACAGATTCACAACTCTTACAGTAAAGAAACAGCTCCTGAGGTGACTATTCTACAGATTCACAGCTCTTACAGTAAAGAACCAGCTCCTGAGGTGATTAATCTACAGATTCACAGCTCTTACAGTAAAGAACCAGCTCCTGAGGTGACTATTCTACAGATTCACAACTCTTACAGTAAAGAATCAGCTCCTGAGATGACTATTCAACAGATTCACAGCTCTTACAGTAAAGAACCAGCTCCTGAGGTGACTATTCCACAGATTCACAGCTCTTACAGTAAAGAACCAGCTCCTGATGTGACTAATCTACAGATTTACATCTCTTACAGTAAAGAACCAGCTCCTGAGGTGACTATTCCACAGATTCACAACTCTTACAGTAAAGAACCAGCTCCTGAGGTGACTATTCCACAGATTCACAGTTCTTACAGTAAAGAAACAGCTCCTGAGGTGACTATTCTACAGATTTACTGCTCTTACAGTAAAGAACCAGCTCCTGAGGTGACTATTCCACAGATTCACAGCTCTTACAGTAAAGAATCAGCTCCTGAGAAGACTATTCTACAGATTCACAACTCTTACAGTAAAGAATCAGCTCCTGAGGTGACTGTTCCACAAATCCACAGCTCTTACAGTAAAGAATCAGCTCCTGAGGAGACTATTCTACAGATTTACAGCTCTTACAGTAAAGAAACAGTTCCTGAGGTGACTATTCTACAGATTCACAGCACTTACAGTAAAGAAACAGCTCCTGAGGTAACTATTCTACAGATTCACAGTTCTTACAGTAAAGAACCAGCTCCTGAGGTGACTATTCTACAGATTTACATCTCTTACAGTAAAGAACCAGCTCCTGAGGTGACTAATCTACAGATTCACAGCTCTTACAGTAAAAAACCAGCTCCTGAGGTGACTATTCTACAGATTCACAGCTCTTACAGTAAAGAACCGGGTCCTAGGGTGACTATTCTACAGATTCACAGCTCTTACAGTAAATAAACAGCTCCTGAGGTGTCTATTCTACAGATTCACAGCTCTTACAATAAAGAACCATCTCCTGAGGTGACTATTCCCCACAGTCACAGCTCTTACAGTAAAGAATCAGCTCCTGAGGTGACTATTCTACAGATTCACAGCTCTTACAGTAAAGAACCAGCTCCTGAGGTGACTATTCTACAGATTCACAGCTCTTACAGTAAAGAATCAGCTCCTGAGGAGACTATTCTACAGATTCACAGCTCTTACAGTAAAGAACCAGCTCCTGAGGTGACTAATCTACAGATTCACAGCTCTTACAGTAAAGAACCAGCTCCTGAGGTGACTATTCTACAGATTTACAGCTCTTACAATAAAGAACCATCTCCTGAGGTGACTAGTCTACAGATTCACAGCTCTTACAGTAAACAACCAGCTCCTGGGTGACTATTCTACAGATTCACAGCTCTTACAGTAAAGAATCAGCTCCTGAGGTGACTGTTCCACAAATCCACAGCTCTTACAGTAAAGAATCAGCTCTTGAGGAGACTATTCTACAGATTTACAGCTTTTACAGTAAAGAAACAGCTCCTGAGGTGACTATTCTACAGATTCACAGCTCTTACAGTAAAGAACCAGCTCCTGAGGTGACTAGTCTACAGATTCACAGCTCTTACAGTAAAGAACCAGCTCCTGAGACTATTCTACAGATTCACAGCTCTTACAGTAAAGAAATAGCTCCTGAGGTGACTATTCTACAGATTCACAGCTCTTACAGTAAAGAACCGGGTCCTAAGGTGACTATTCTACAGATTCACAGCTCTTACAGTAAAGAAACGGGTCCTAAGTTGACTATTCTACAGATTCACAGCTCTTACAGTAAAGAACCATCTCCTGAGGTGACTATTCTACAGATTCACAGCTCTTACAGTAAAGAATCAGCTCCTGAGGTGACTATTCTATAGATTCACAGTTCTTACAGTAAAGAATCATCTCCTGAGGTGACTATTCCCCACAGTCACAGCTCTTACAGTAAAGAACCAGCTCCTGAGGTGACTATTCTACAGATTCACTGCTCTTACAGTAAAGAATCAGCTTCTGAGGTGACTATTCTACAGATTTACAGCTCTTACAGTAAAGAAACAGCTCCTGAGGTGACTATTCCACAGATTTACATCTCTTACAGTAAAGAACCAGCTCCTGAGGTGACTATTCCACAGATTCACAGCTCTTATAGTAAAGAACCAACTCCTGAGGTGACTATTCTACAGGTTCACAGCTCTTTCAGTAAAGAACCAGCTCCTGAGGTGACTATTCCACAGATTCACAGCTCTTACAGTAAAGAACCAGCTCCTGAGGTGACTATTCTACAGATTCACAGCTCTTACAGTAAAGAAACAGCTCCTGAGGTGACTATTCCCCACAGTCACAGATCTTAAAGTAAAGAATCAGCTCCTGAGGTGACTATTCCACAGATTCGCAGCTCTTACAGTAAAGAAGCAGCTCCTGAGATGACTATTCCACAGATTCGCAGCTCTTATAGTAAAGAACCAGCTCCTGAGGTAACTATTCTACAGATTTACAGCTCTTACAGTAAAGAATCAGCTCCTGAGGTGACTGTTCCACAAATCCACAGCTCTTACAGTAAAGAACCAGCTCCTGAGGAGACTATTCTACAGATTTACAGCTCTTACAGTAAAGAAACAGTTCCTGAGGTGACTATTCAACAGATTCACAGCTCTTACAGTAAAGAACCAGCTCCTGAGGTGACTAATCTACAGATTCACAGCTCTTACAGTAAAGAACCAGCTCCTGAGGTGACTATTCTACAGATTTACAGCTCTTACAATAAAGAACCAGCTCCTGAGGTGACTAGTCTACAGATTCACAGCTCTTACAGTAAACAACCAGCTCCTGAGGTGACTATTCTACAGATTCACAGCTCTTACAGTAAAGAATCAGCTCCTGAGGTGACTGTTCCACAAATCCACAGCTCTTACAGTAAAGAATCAGCTCCTGAGGAGACTATTCTACAGATTTACAGCTCTTACAGTAAAGAACCAGCTCCTGAGGTGACTATTCTACAGATTCACAGCTCTTACAGTAAAGAACCAGCTCCTGAGGTGACTAGTCTACAGATTCACAGCTCTTACAGTAAAGAACCAGCTCCTGAGGAGACTATTCTACAGATTCACAGCTCTTACAGTAAAGAAATAGCTCCTGAGGTGACTATTCTACAGATTCACAGCTCTTACAGTAAAGAACCGGGTCCTAAGGTGACTATTCTACAGATTCACAGCTCTTACAGTAAAGAAACGGGTCCTAAGTTGACTATTCTACAGATTCACAGCTCTTACAGTAAAGAACCATCTCCTGAGGTGACTATTCTACAGATTCACTGCTCTTACAGTAAAGAATCAGCTTCTGAGGTGACTATTCTACAGATTTACAGCTCTTACAGTAAAGAAACAGCTCCTGAGGTGACTATTCCACAGATTTACATCTCTTACAGTAAAGAACCAGCTCCTGAGGTGACTATTCCACAGATTCACAGCTCTTATAGTAAAGAACCAACTCCTGAGGTGACTATTCTACAGGTTCACAGCTCTTTCAGTAAAGAACCAGCTCCTGAGGTGACTATTCCACAGATTCACAGCTCTTACAGTAAAGAACCAGCTCCTGAGGTGACTATTCTACAGATTCACAGCTCTTACAGTAAAGAAACAGCTCCTGAGGTGACTATTCCCCACAGTCACAGATCTTAAAGTAAAGAATCAGCTCCTGAGGTGACTATTCCACAGATTCGCAGCTCTTACAGTAAAGAAGCAGCTCCTGAGATGACTATTCCACAGATTCGCAGCTCTTATAGTAAAGAACCAGCTCCTGAGGTAACTATTCTACAGATTTACAGCTCTTACAGTAAAGAATCAGCTCCTGAGGTGACTGTTCCACAAATCCACAGCTCTTACAGTAAAGAACCAGCTCCTGAGGAGACTATTCTACAGATTTACAGCTCTTACAGTAAAGAAACAGTTCCTGAGGTGACTATTCAACAGATTCACAGCTCTTACAGTAAAGAACCAGCTCCTGAGGTGACTAATCTACAGATTCACAGCTCTTACAGTAAAGAACCAGCTCCTGAGGTGACTATTCTACAGATTTACAGCTCTTACAATAAAGAACCAGCTCCTGAGGTGACTAGTCTACAGATTCACAGCTCTTACAGTAAACAACCAGCTCCTGAGGTGACTATTCTACAGATTCACAGCTCTTACAGTAAAGAATCAGCTCCTGAGGTGACTGTTCCACAAATCCACAGCTCTTACAGTAAAGAATCAGCTCCTGAGGAGACTATTCTACAGATTTACAGCTCTTACAGTAAAGAACCAGCTCCTGAGGTGACTATTCTACAGATTCACAGCTCTTACAGTAAAGAACCAGCTCCTGAGGTGACTAGTCTACAGATTCACAGCTCTTACAGTAAAGAACCAGCTCCTGAGGAGACTATTCTACAGATTCACAGCTCTTACAGTAAAGAAATAGCTCCTGAGGTGACTATTCTACAGATTCACAGCTCTTACAGTAAAGAACCGGGTCCTAAGGTGACTATTCTACAGATTCACAGCTCTTACAGTAAAGAAACGGGTCCTAAGTTGACTATTCTACAGATTCACAGCTCTTACAGTAAAGAACCATCTCCTGAGGTGACTATTCTACAGATTCACAGCTCTTACAGTAAAGAATCAGCTCCTGAGATGACTATTCTATAGATTCACAGTTCTTACAGTAAAGAATCATCTCCTGAGGTGACTATTCCCCACAGTCACAGCTCTTACAGTAAAGAACCAGCTCCTGAGGTGACTATTCTACAGATTCACGGCTCTTACAGTAAAGAAACAGCTCCTGAGGTGACTATTCCACAGATTTACATCTCTTACAGTAAAGAACCAGCTCCTGAGGTGACTATTCCACAGATTCACAGCTCTTATAGTAAAGAACCAACTCCTGAGGTGACTATTCTACAGGTTCACAGCTCTTACAGTAAAGAATCAGCTCCTGAGGTGACTGTTCCACAAATCCACAGCTCTTACAGTAAAGAATCAGCTCCTGAGGAGACTATTCTACAGATTTACAGCTCTTACAGTAAAGAAACAGCTCCTGAGGTGACTATTCTACAGATTCACAGCTCTTACAGTAAAGAACCAGCTCCTGAGGTGACTAGTCTACAGATTCACAGCTCTTACAGTAAAGAATCAGCTCCTGAGGTGACTATTCCACAGATTTACTTATTTATTACATGTATTATTATATGGATAGATCTAGTAGTAGTATTATAGTATTATACTGTTACTATAATATATTTATTACATGTATTATTATATAGATACATCTAGTAGTAGTATTATAGTATTATACTGTTACTATCATATATTTATTACATGTATTATTATATGGATAGATTTAATAGTATTATAGTATTCTACTGTTACTGTCATATATTTATTACATGTATTATTATATGGATAGATGTAGTAGTAGTATTATAGTATTCTACTGTTACTGTCGTATATTTATTACATGTATTATTATATAGATAGATGTAGTAGTATTATAGTATTATACTGTTACTTTCGTATATTTATTACATGTATTATTATATAGATATATCTAGTAGTATTATAGTATTATACTGATACTGTCATATATTTATTACATGTATTATTATATGGATAGATTTAGTAGTATTATAGTATTATACTGTTACTGTTGTATATTTATTACATGTATTATTATATGGATAGATTTGGTAGTATTATAGTATTCTACTGTTACTGTCAAATATTTATTACATGTATTATTATATGGATAGATTTGGTAGTATTATAGTATTCTACTGTTACTGTCATATATTTATTACATGTATTATTAGATAGATAGATGTAGTAGTAGTATTATAGTATTATACTGTTACTGTCATATATTTATTACATGTATTATTATATAGATATATCTAGTAGTATTATAGTATTATACTGATACTGTCATATATTTATTACATGTATTATTATATGGATAGATTTAGTAGTATTATAGTATTATACTGTTACTGTTGTATATTTATTACATGTATTATTATATGGATAGATTTAGTAGTATTATAGTATTCTACTGTTACTGTCATATATTTATTACATGTATTATTATATAGATAGATGTAGTAGTAGTATTATAGTATTCTACTGTTACTGTCGTATATTTATTACATGTATTATTATATAGATAGATGTAGTAGTATTATAGTATTATACTGTTACTTTCGTATATTTATTACATGTATTATTATATAGATATATCTAGTAGTATTATAGTATTATACTGATACTGTCATATATTTATTACATGTATTATTATATGGATAGATTTAGTAGTATTATACTGTTACTGTTGTATATTTATTACATGTATTATTATATGGATAGATTTGGTAGTATTATAGTATTCTACTGTTACTGTCGTATATTTATTACATGTATTATTATATGGATAGATGTAGTAGTAGTATTATAGTATTCTACTGTTACTGTCATATATTTATTACATGTATTATTAGATAGATAGATGTAGTAGTAGTATTATAGTATTATATTGTTACTGTCGTATATTTATTACATGTATTATTATATAGATATATCTAGTAGTATTATAGTATTATACTGATACTGTCATATATTTATTACATGTATTATTATATGGATAGATTTAGTAGTATTATAGTATTATACTGTTACTGTTGTATATTTATTACATGTATTATTATATGGATAGATTTAGTAGTATTATAGTATTATACTGTTACTGTCATATATTTATTACATGTATTATTATATGGATAGATTTAGTAGTATTATAGTATTATACTGTTACTGTCATATATTTATTACATGTATTATTATATGGATAGATTTAGTAGTATTATAGTATTATACTGTTACTGTCATATATTTATTACATGTATTATTATATGGATAGATTTAGTAGTATTATACTGTTATTGTATATTTATTACATATATTATTATATAGATAGATGTAGTAGTAGTATTATAGTATTATACTGTTACTGTCATATATTTATTACATATATTATTATATAGATAGATGTAGTAGTAGTATTATAGTATTATACTGTTACTGTTGTATATTTATTACATGTATTATTATATGGATAGATTTAGTAGTATTATACTGTTACTATCGTATATTTATTACATGTATTATTATATGGATAGATTTAGTAGTATTATACTGTTACTATCGTATATTTATTACATGTATTATTATATGGATAGATTTAGTAGTATTATAGTATTATACTGTTACTATCGTATATTTATTACATGTATTATTATATGGATAGATTTAGTAGTATTATAGTATTATACTGTTACTGTCGTATATTTATTACATGTATTATTATATGGATAGATTTAGTAGTATTATACTGTTACTATCGTATATTTATTACATGTATTATTATATGGATAGATTTAGTTGCATTATACTGTTACTGTCGTATATTTATTACATGTATTATTATATGGCTACTTCTATTCTTCTTCCTGTTAGTAATTAATGTATTATTGTAGTATTTACTGGCTGGGGTCAGTATCATGTATACTCCTGATACAGGCGGTGGTGTACGGGTGGAGGATGTCTATAGATTTAGCTTCTTTCTTTCCGATCACCTTCCCTGTCTGGACACTGAGGGGTTACACAAGACTTCCCATTACAAAGATGGCTGCAGAGGCCTCAGTGTGGGAGGGGCCTGTGTCCGCTGCTCCTGTGACTGCTGTCACATTCAGAGACAAGAAGTTCAAGCGCTTGTGTCATACTCCAGGGTAATAGTGGAAGTGAGTGTGTGGTGAGATACAGGGTGTGATACAGTGTGTGATACAGTGCTTGGTACTTTATGTCACTTGTAGCCCTGGTGTATCTTGTTATTTATTACATTGTTGTATGTTCCGTTCAATGACTGTTGTCTTGTGCTGTTAGTTATGGTGTTTGTTCCGCTGTCTCTGGTCCTTTGTACACTACTCCGTGTAATACAGCCTGTGTTGTGTTGTTCCAGGTGCAGCAGACGACATGCAGGCAGGATCTCGCCATCAGTCCTCACAATTTGGTTGGACGCCCCTGTTCGTGGGTGTTGGGGTCAGCTGGCTCCTCTACTACTGGACACAGATATGTCGGGTCAGTCTCATAGTTACTCAGGTGTCAATGACTGGAAACAGCGACCGATTCCTCTCTGCTCTGATAACTTCCTGATTCTGTCACCTTCTTCCCTGCCCTGTCACTAAGGACAAAGTCTCTGAACTCTTCACTCCTGTTCTCTGATAACACCCTGAATCAGTCCCCCCTCCTGACCTCAGCTCTAATAATACTCTGAATCAGTCCCCCCTCCCTCCTGACCTCAACCCTGATAATACCCTGAATCATTCCCCTCTCTCTCCTGACCTCAGCTCTGATAATACCCTGAATCAGTCCCCTCTCTCTCCTGACCTCAGCTCTGATAATACCCTGAATCAGTCCCCTCTCTCTCCTGACCTCAGCTCTGATAACACCCTGAATCAGTCCCCCCTC
This sequence comes from Leptodactylus fallax, assembly GCA_947044405.1. Taxonomy (NCBI): domain Eukaryota; kingdom Metazoa; phylum Chordata; class Amphibia; order Anura; family Leptodactylidae; genus Leptodactylus; species Leptodactylus fallax. The sequence goes on from CAMRHE010000395.1 coordinate 822,119, forward strand.
CTGACCTCAGCTCTAATAATACTCTGAATCAGTCCCCTCTCTCTCCTGACCTCAGCTCTGATAATACCCTGAATCAGTCCCCTCTCTCTCCTGACCTCAGCTCTGATAATACCCTGAATCAGTCCCCTCTCTCTCCTGACCTCAGCTCTGATAATACCCTGAATCAGTCCCCTCTCTCTCCTGACCTCAGCTCTGATAATACCCTGAATCAGTCCCCCCTCCCTCCTGACCTCGACTCTGATAACACCCTGAATCAGTCCCCCCTCCTGACCTCACCTCTAATAATACTCTGAATCAGTCCCCTCTCTCTCCTGACCTCAGCTCTGATAATACCCTGAATCAGTCCCCTCTCTCTCCTGACCTCAGCTCTGATAATACCCTGAATCAGTCCCCTCTCTCCTGACCTCAGCTCTGATAATACCCTGAATCAGTCCCCTCTCTCTCCTGACCTCAGCTCTGATAATACCCTGAATCAGTCCCCCCTCCCTTCTGACCTCGACTCTGATAACACCCTGAATCAGTCCCCCCTCCCTCCTGACCTTGACTCTGATAACACCCTGAATCAGTCCCCCTTCCCTCCTGACCTAGACTCTGATAACACCCTGAATCATTCCCCCCTCCCTCCTGACCTTGACAATACCCTGAATCATTCCACCCTTCCTCCTGACCTCGACTCTGATAATACACTGAATCAGTCCCCCCTCCCTCCTGACCTCGACTCTGATAGTACACTGAATCTTTCCCCCCTCCCTCCTGACCTCGACTCTGATAGTACACTGAATCATTCCCCCCTCCCTCCTGACCTCGACTCTGATAGTACACTAAATCAGTTCCCCCTCCCTCCTGACCTCGACTCTGATAACACCCTGAATCAGTCCCCCCTCCCTCCTGACCTCGACTCTGAAAACACCCTGAATAAGTCCCCCCTCCCTCCTGACCTCGACTCTAATAATACCCTGAATCAGTCCCCCCTCCCTCCTGACCTCTGCTCTAGTTCTCGCTCTCACTAAGGTTTATTCAGTGTTTACTAGGAGTATATAGGGGAGAAGTCAGACAGCTGGGACTACCCTCCAAGAAAACTCACCTAATCTCCGCACAACAAAAACAATGCAGCACAAACCTGTATTACTTCATGTGGCCTGTACCTCATATATACAATCATAATTTAGGGTTCAATCATCATTGTCACAGACATCTCCATCCACAGCAGACTCCTGTACCCCCAGGCTTCTCCTTCCCTCCTTCAGGCTCCTTCATCCCCTCTCCAGGCTTCCGTTTCTGCCAGACTTCTGCATTCCCCCACAGACTCCTCTGTCCCCTCTAGACTTCTCCATCCTCCTCCATATACCTCTGTTGTCTTCTGTCCTCCACCACTAGGTTCCTCTCTTCCCCTCCAGGCTCCTCTGCCCCATCCTGGCTTCTCCATCCTCCTCCGGTCTCCTCTGTCCTCCTCCATTAGGTTCCTCTATTCCCCTCCAGGCTCCTCTGTCCTCCTCCCCTAGGTTCTTCTATTCCCCTCCAGGCTCCTCTGTCCTCCTCCCCTAGGTTCTTCTATTCCCCTCCAGGCTCCTCTGTCCTCCTCCCCTAGGTTCTTCTATTCCCCTCCAGGCTCCTCTATCCTCCTCCCCTAGGTTCTTCTATTCCCCTCCAGGCTCCTCTGTCCTCCTCCCCTAGGTTCTTCTATTCCCCTCCAGTCTCCTCTGTCCTCCTCCCCTAGGTTCTTCTATTCCCCTCCAGGCTCCTCTGTCCTCCTCCCCTAGGTTCTTCTTTTCCCCTCAAGGCTCCTCTGCCCCATCCAGGCTTCTCCATCCTCCTCCAGGCTCCTCTGTCCTCCTCCCCTAGGTTCTTCTATTCCCCTCCAGGCTCCTCTGCCCCATCCAGGCTTCTCCATCCTCCTTCAGGCTCCTCTGTCCTCCTCCCCTAGGTTCTTCTATTCCCCTCCAGGCTCTTCTGTCCTCCTCCCCTAGGTTCTTCTATTCCCCTCCAGGCTCCTCTGTCCTCCTCCCCTAGGTTCTTCTTTTCCCCTCAAGGCTCCTCTGCCCCATCCAGGCTTCTCCATCCTCCTCCAGGCTCCTCTGTCCTCCTCCCCTAGGTTCTTCTATTCCCCTCCAGGCTCCTCTGTCCTCCTCCCCTAGGTTCTTCTATTCCCCTCCAGGCTCCTCTGTCCTCCTCCCCTAGGTTCTTCTTTTCCCCTCAAGGCTCCTCTGCCCCATCCAGGCTTCTCCATCCTCCTCCAGGCTCCTCTGTCCTCCTCCCCTAGGTTCTTCTATTCCCCTCCAGGCTCCTCTGCCCCATCCAGGCTTCTCCATCCTCCTCTGGTCTCCTCTGTCCTCCTCCACTAGGTGCCTCTATTCCCCTCCAGGCTCTTCTGTCCCATCCAGGCTTCTCCATACTGCTCCAGACTTCTGCATCCCCTCTCCAGGTTCCTCTGTTCCCCTCCAGACTGCTCTGTACTCTTCCATCCAGACCATTGTTACTATCCAGACTTTTCTGTGCCTCTGCAGGTCCTTCCTGACTCCTCCATTCTCCTTCAGACCCCTCTGTCCCATTTCAGATTCCTGTCCCCTTCCAGACTCCTCCATTTTGTCTTGTCCCCTCGGTCCACCTTTTGACCTCTCTGTAGACATCCTATACATAAAGCTTTCTCTTATATGGTCTATCAGTTGTTTGTAACTTCTCGGTTCCTGGATCTGGGCTACATTAGTGGATTTCTGTAACTTTTTTGTGTAGAGACCTCGCCTCGTGTCCTCGGGGCCTCTGCGCTGGTTCCTGGAGTCTCACTGCCCAGTAGTGTTGGAAAAGTTCTGCCCAACCTTCTGGTGTTCTGGAGGGAGATTACAAACCATTTTCAGAGTCATTTTGGCCTCCAGACCTCAAGTCTCATACAAAAAGTAAGTGACCCCTAGAGCATTCCTTATAACCTCATGTAACAGGTTTGAGATCTGATCAGTAAGATGAAGGAAGGGTTAGTATGAGGTGTTTACTCTGCGCCATCTCCTTCATGTCATGTCTGTATTACTGGTGTCACATTGTGGTTTCTTCATGCAGTGAGGTTATTAGCACTGAAGATGGCGGTCAGATATCTCTAGACTGGATGGACAATGATGAGAGTCCCCGATTCCCGGATTCTGCCTCTCGCCCCACTGTTATCCTACTGCCGGGCCTTACAGGAAATAGTCATCAATCCTATATACTGCACCTGGTGAGACAGGCCAAGAGGGATGGCTACAGGTAAGAACCATGAGATGTAGATAGTCTCTATAGTATGGGGCGTCCAGATATCCATACACGAGCTGCAGCTACAAAACCATTCAGATGTACAGAACAGATCTGCAGCCATGTGAATACACAATTAGGATTATATATGCTATGTCTGCGGGTCCTATTTAGTGCATATTGGTCAATATATGATGGTGTCTCTGCTCTTGGCAGGTGTGTTGTGTTTAATAACCGTGGCTTTGGAGGAGAGAAATTGCTGGTAAGTACTGGTCTTCTATGGCCACGCGGTCACATATGGGTAGGGTGGTCAGGGGCTGACGTCCTCTGTCTCTCCACAGACTCACCGCACTTTCTGTGCTGCCAACACAGATGACCTGGCCAGGGTGGTCAGCCATGTCCATAATCGCCATCCAGCTGCACCTCTAGTGGCAGTAGGGGTGTCAATTGGGGGGTAAGTATTTTTGTCACATAACGTCTGGGAACTTTTGAAATCTCGTGATTCACAGATACTAACCGCGCTGCTCCTTACCGTCATCACCGATACTAACGTCGCCCCTCACCGTCATCACCGATACTAACGTCGCCCCTCACCGCCATCACCGATACGAACGTCGCCCCTCACCGCCATCACCGATACGAACGTCGCCCTCACCGTCATCACCGATACTAACGTCGCTCCTCACCGTCATCACCGATACAAACGTCGCTCTTCACCGTCATCACTGATACTAACATCGCTCCTCACCATCATCAATAACTCCGCTCCTCACCGATGCTAACCATCACCAGTACTAACCTGGCTCCTTCTCATACCTCCTAATGATTTTCTCTTACTTTGTAGGATGTTGCTGATAAATTATTTGGCTGCCACTGGTCACAGATCTAAGCTGTGTGCGGCACTCGTCTACTCTTCACCATGGAATGTCTTTGTGTCCACCGCATCCCTGGAGCAGCCGCTAAATTACCGGTTATTCAATCACTCGCTGACCACTACACTCCGCGACACAGTACATAAGTAAGAACCACCTGAGTAGCAGCTTCTCCATCATGTCCTTCTACTATCAGTCTGCTCCTCTTCTCATTCCCACATCTCTGTGCCTCTTGTTTTGTAGGTTTCGTGAAATCATTGGTAAAGTTCTAGATGTGGACCATATCTTACAGGTGAGAAGCTTCAGATGTATCGGGAGGTCCGGGACATATCTGGATGATTACATGCCCAATTTTATCACCAACTGGATGTAAAGTCTTCAGTGAGAATTAGGCAATCCTTATATCTAGACATTTCTGACTACTAATATACAGTAGTTGGGCCGGTCTTGGTGAAGAGGATCTCAGGACAGAATAGTCAGGGCTGGATAAATGAGGTTCAGGTGGGAGGAAAATGCAAAAATTGACAATCTGACAAGCTATGAATCCTGAGGTGGCGAGAAGATCCGATAACCCACCACACTGTGTGTCTTCATCAGTCTTTTGACATTTTTGATCTTTTGTTCCAGTCTCGTTCCATCCGGGAGTTTGATGAGCGTTACACGTCTATCGTGTTTGGTTACGACACGTGCGATGACTATTACCACCATGCCAGCCCTCACAACAAGCTACAGAAGATCAAGACACCCTTGTTGTGCCTCAACGCCGCAGATGATCCTTTCTCTCCAGGTGAAGGTGAGCCATAAAGTGGACTGAGATGTCCGCACAAATACTACACACAGTAGGATCACTTCCATCATCCTTAGATCTAATTCCCCTACGTCATACGTAGTTTAAGGTCAGTCCTTAGATGGTAATTCGAGATAGGAAGACACCACCGAATGAACACTCATCGACTCTGATCCACATACCCGAGGAATGTGGTCAGTCACCTATATATCAGTTATTTCAGAGTCAGCCATAACCATCTGGTCTAATGGTGGGCTACAATGTGAAGAATGGAAGGATCTGTTGCTCGTGATCACTCCAGAACAGTGCAGAGAAATCCTGCCATTGATGGGGAGGTCCTTCATATCATGGGTAACACTTCTTGCCAACACTTGTATCACACAGAGAGTCCTTCATATCATTGTGAGGGACAATTTACATGGCTGTTCGGTCAGAGCACTAGAATCTGTGTGATGGGTTCATTTCCTGGACAGGCCACGGCTCGGCTGACCTGGACTCAGCCTTATTGTGATTTATGATGCTGAGACCTCCAGTACAATCATGGCCCATACTTACACCACCATGTTAGTATGGGATAACAGACCCGTCGCCATTCTAAGGCTAACATCATCATAGATTTCAACCAAGCCGCATTTGGTTAGGGAAATGCAGCCATCACATGGACCATGTTTCTTGGACTGCCCATGCCATTGGAAACTGGCCTCATATCTGCATCTGATCCTGGCTATCTAGTGGGGGTTTGCTATAGCCAGATGTATACACGTAATATATACAAATATATAATATACTAATGTCTCCTATCACAGCACTTCCCCTGGATGAAGTCTCCGCCCATCCGAACGTGGCTCTGTTGGTCACAGCCCATGGTGGACACATTGGCTTCTTAGAAGGTCTCTTTCCCATTCACCAGGGGTACATGAATCGTGTTTTTTCACATTTTGTGGGCGCCGCACTACAGCACAGTGATGAGCTCGAGAACGTAACAAAGAACGAACTAAAAAACTAAACAACTCAGCAACGATGAAAAGATTATTCTGAAAGGCACTGACCACTACAGACCCTACAATGGAAGGACCAAGGTTCTCCAGCCACAGGAGGTGCCTTGTGTATACTCTAGTTGTTGGCTTTATAAAGCTGCTGGGTCAATGGAAGAGGCCACACGTTGTTATTACAAGGTTTTATCTACAGTCTGCATCTCCGCTTTCTTGGTAACAACTCACAATGAAAACTATGCCTTGGCCATGGGTCTACCATCCCTTCGTACCCTGATCCAACCACAGTCTTCTCTTCTGATTCAGAACATGGACTAAAAACTAGAGGCCTTGCGTAATAAATCTACCCGGGTGTCCGGGTCTACCTCATTAAAGTCGGTCTGCGGTGGTGTAATGGCAGGCCAAGAAATCTGGTCGATGTTCCTCCACGTGCAGGAGGCCTACCAGTTTCCATGAACAGCGCCAAAACACTTGGAATTAAAGGCGTTGTCCAGAAATAGAAAAAGATGGCCGTCTTCCAAAACTGCACCACACCTGTCATCCATAGGTGATGTATGGTATTGCCACTCGGCTCTGTTGAAGTAAATGAGGCAGAATTGCAATACCACAACCAACCTGTAGGCAGGTGTGATGCTGTATCTGGAAGAAGACAGACATCTTTTTCTATTCCTAGACTACCCCTTTTATCTCCAGACTGTTTATATCCTTAAATAGAAGGTATCGCCATAAAAAAGAGAGAACATTTCGGGACTTTTTAGTCTTTTCCACATCAGTAAATATTATAATTATAAAGCCACTTATTTCCCACTAAAGGGAGCATCTGTACACAGTACACAAATGATTTCCTGTTGGTAAAGGACCTTTGATTATATGATCACAGGTCCTTAGGCAATCGCAGGGAAACCTAACACAGCTCTGCGCTGCTACACGTGAAGCTTATAAATAACAAAAATTACTGTGCCGTTTTGGACTGCCACAAGTATATTAGCTGCTCCTTATAAGCTTCACAAGTAGTAGTGCTGAGGTATATTTGTAACTGTCATGAAATAATGGGACAACCAGTCGCACCAACCATGTGATAAAGTCGAAAATATGGCATCATTTGCAGCACTGGTCCGTACACCACGGCTTCTCCAAACCGGCTGATCAGAAGGGGTGTCGGGCGTCACAGGCCTGAGCTCACTTGCACCTTAGCCAGTGCCTGGCACCATGATGTCACCACCAGTCTGACATCTCCAACAAGGTACCTACAATAACCACCTTATCACATCTGTGTGCGGAGCCCTCTCTATCACTGTACATTCAGGTCACATCGGTCACTTCTATCAGTCCAGGTCTCGGCTGACCAGGACACTCAGAGATTACAAATAAGACGAAATACAAGAAAGAAGTCGCCGTCTCCAGAGGTTTATTCATAGGCCGGGAGCCGCTCTGGACGGAGAAGTCACTGCGTAAATGCAAATGTCGGGTCACTGGGTTGTGGTGGATCTTTGGTCACGTTGAGATGGTTGTTTCTTCCTGCGCCTCGGGGAATGGGGAGAATGCAGATTGTGGATAATATTAATGAAAATTAATAATAAACTTCATAAAATTAGATAAAATCTCTATCTATAGTCCACAGATGGTCCGGATTGCTATACAGATCACCACACTCCAGTCTATGGGGGCACGGCTAGAAGTCGGTAAGGGCACCACCAGTTCAGTGACCATCGTTACATCTGTGTTGTAGCTTTCAGGCGAGGCGCCTTCATAGATCTGGCCCATGGTGTGACCAAAGAACAGGAGACCCCCAAGAATACGCAGCACTGACAAAGCATTGGGTATAAAATCCTCCTTTATTGGTGGACGTCGGCTCAGTATTTAGCAGCGTAAGTGGTTGCCACACTTGCAGAGTCTTCTCCGTTATGACAGGGATGGAGGTGATGCAGGGCCTGTGCGGCTTCTACAAGTCACAGTAGACAATCTTGCTCTCTGTATAGTCCATAGACAGGGCAACCACCACCATGGACTGGATCACTTACAGGGCTGGCTCCATTATCGTACGGATGTTGGTCAGCTGGGTCTGTGTGGTATCTGTAAGTCACAGTAGACAATTGCATCCTCTGTAAGGTCCATAGACAGGGCAACCACCACCATGGACTGGATCACTTACAGGGCTGGCTCCATTATCGTACGGATGTTGGTCAGCTTGGTCTGTGTGTTATCTACAACAGTAGACAATCGCATCCTTTGTACGGTCCATAGACAGGCCAACCACCACCATGGACCAGAGCTCATGAGTCTACAGGAGAACATATCCACCGAGGTGATATCGCTACCGACAGGTCCACCACCAGCCAGATAAAAGGTCGGCTCTTCACAGTCGACCATCACGTTTCATCATCAGTTCAATGTCTACAAATCTCCAGTGAGCAGAAGACGTGGAATGTGGTGGAGGGCGACGAGCAAAACGTGAAATGATCTTATCCAAGTCACACGCAGATAAGTGTGCGACCAGCGAGGAGTCACCACATCATGGAGACCTCCCTGCCCTCAACACACCCGGGCTCCATGTCTTGTCCTGTCACAGGATCTCTACCGAAGCCTCTAGAAGAAGTCTGGAAATGTGTATTGGAGCAGAAGGATGGCTCCGATCACCAGCAGCGCGCACAGAAGGAACAGCAACCATACAGGGTAGGTTCCTTAAAGGGAAAACACAGGAGAGGTCAGAAGAGACATCACAGACTACACATCCATAGACTTTCAAGAGCTCCCCTTCTGTTTACAAAGCTTCATCACAATTATATAAGGCTATATTCACATCTGCACTGGTGTCCGTTTGGCCCAGAGACCACCAGACTCTTCATTTTGTCCTAAGTTTCAGACAATGTCAGGAAAAACACAATAGTGACCCAACGGACCTCATTCTAGACAATGGGGTCCCTCAGGACATCTGTTCCTGTCCCTCATTACATGAACCATTTTTACTGTCCCTTCTTCTCGTTCCATGATGGAGTAGAGGTACAGACTAAACATTGGTGTGAACGCTCCCCTAAACAGAAACCTCCTCCTGTCCTGCCCACTCAGCTGAGGGATTGCTACAATATATCCTCTTTGTACTAAACCAGGATAGGGGAGTAGTGGCGATACACTGTAACAAGTCCACATCTGTGCGAACACGACAAGGTTAGAAATCTTTTCAGTCTCTAGATGTATAGAAAGAGGTTTCCATTCACTCACAGCAAGCAGAGATCTTGAAAACGGCGATGAAGTTTCGAGGACTCGAGGAGCCTATAACATATCTATCCCGGAGCCAAATCTACGAGCCACATACATACACCCTGCGCAATGACCTGGTATCAGCGCTACTGAGTCCCATATCCTGGATCATTGTTATTATAGCCCAGTGACTTCTTACAGCCCTCTAGATCCCTCAAGACTCTTCACACAGCTGGTAAGAGGACACCTACGTCTGTTGGGAAGCACGTGTAGTTTACAGCGGCTGTCCACCGCCACGCTCAGCATGGCTGCCTCATTGTCACCGCGTAGAGCCAGTCCTTGCTTCGTATCCGGAAAGAAAGCCACGTCTGTGACCACAATGCCGTGAGCTTCCTGCACGTAGTACAACTTCTGTAGAGAGAAAAATCAGAGAAGGGATGAGGAGGAGGAGGAGGAGCAGCAGGCGGAAGAGGAGGAGAAGGAGGAGGAGCAGCAGACGGAAGAGGAGGAGAAGGAGGAGGAGCAGCAGACGGAAGAGGAGGAGAAGGAGAAGGAGGAGGAGGAGAAGGAAGAGGAGGAGGAGCAGCAGGCGGAAGAGGAGGAGCAGCAGCACACGGAAGAGGAGGAGCAGCAGCACACGGAAGAGGAGGAGGAGGAGCAGACGGAAGAGGAGGAGGAGGAGCAGACGGAAGAGGAGGAGGAGGAGCAGACGGAAGAGGAGCAGCAGCAGGCGGAAGAGGAGGAGGAGCAGCAGGCGGAAGAGGAGCAGCAGCACACGGAAGAGGAGGAGGAGGAGGAGCACACGGAAGAGGAGGAGGAGGAGCAGACAGAAGAGGAGGAGGAGCAGCAGGCGGAAGAGGAGGAGGAGGAGGAGCAGCAGGCGGAAGAGGAGGAGGAGGAGCAGCACGCGGAAGAGGAGGAGGAGGAGGAGCAGACGGAAGAGGAGGAGGAGGAGCACACGGAAGAGGAGGAGGAGGAGCAGCAGAAGGAAGAGGAGGAGGAGGAGCAGCAGCAGAAGGAAGAGGAGGAGGAGCAGCAGAAGGAAGAGGAGGAGGAGCAGCAGAAGGAAGAGGAGGAGCAGCAGCAGAAGGAAGAGGAGGAGGAGCAGCAGGCGGAAGAGGAGGAGCAGCACACGGAAGAGAAGGAGGAGGAGGAGCAGCACACGGAAGAGGAGGAGGAGCAGCAGCAGAAGGAAGAAGAGGAGCAGCAGCAGAAGGAAGAGGAGGAGCAGCAGCAGAAGGAAGAGGAGGAGGAGGAGCAGCAGCAGAAGGAAGAGGAGGAGGAGGAGGAGCAGCAGCAGAAGGAAGAGGAGGAGGAGGAGGAGCAGCAGCAGAAGGAAGAGGAGGAGGAGGTGGAGCAGCAGCAGAAGGAAGAGGAGGTGGAGCAGCAGCAGAAGGAAGAGGAGGAGGAGGAGGAGCAGCAGCAGAAGGAAGAGGAGGAGGAGGAGGAGGAGCAGCAGCAGAAGGAAGAGGAGGAGGAGCAGCAGCAGAAGGAAGAGGAGGAGGAGGAGGAGCAGCAGCAGAAGGAAGAGGAGGAGGAGCAGCAGCAGAAGGAAGAGGAGGAGGAGGAGGAGCAGCAGCAGAAGGAAGAGGAGGAGGAGGAGGAGCAGCAGCAGAAGGAAGAGGAGGAGGAGGAGGAGGAGGAGGAGCAGCAGCAGAAGGAAGAGGAGGAGGAGGAGGAGCAGCAGCAGAAGGAAGAGGAGGAGGAGGAGGAGCAGCAGCAGAAGGAAGAGGAGGAGGAGCAGCAGAAGGAAGAGGAGGAGGAGCAGCAGAAGGAAGAGGAGGAGGAGGAGGAGCAGCAGAAGGAGGAGGAGGAGGAGCAGCAGAAGGAGGAGGAGGAGGAGCAGCAGAAGGAAGAGGACGACAGGAAGGAGAAAGGAGCAGGAGAAGAAGGAGCGAAAGGAAGAGAAAGAAGAAGAAGGGTAAGCAGGAGAAAGGAGGAGGATGAGCAGGAGAAGCAATTGAAAGAGGATGAAACAAGAAGAAGTGAGGAGGAGGAAGATAATCCACATATGCCTGGAAGAGAAGACAACCTCTCACCTCCACCACTTCATAAGTTCCTCTCCACTGATTTTGGCACAGTTGTAATTTTCTCTCTAAACCCCGTTACTGAGCAATCATTTCTGTTAGCTTCAGCACAATTACGTTCTGTACTGTCAGGTGGGCGGTTCTGAACTACAACAGAAACACAAAGACCGCCCACCTGTCAGTCAGCATTACTGTGCTGAAACTAACAATGATTACTCAGTTATGGCGGGGGCTAGAGATAAAATCCAAGTGTGCAGGAATCTGTGGAGCGGCACCTATTAAAGGATGTGGAGCTGGTGAAGGGTTCTCCTTAAATAATCCCACCAAATAAGTTATAAGCGCTCCCACCCTGGCCTGTACTGCAGCTGCCCCTCGGCTCCTTCCAACAGCTGAACACTCAGATACATTTTATACTCCAATCACATCTAAAGCAGCAGCTGTAATTAAATTGTTACATCAGATTTTATAACCAAGTCAAAATTCTGTAGCTTCATGTGCAATAATGCCCCTAGTGTAGGAACTCTGCATAACAGGAACCTCAAACCTGACCCCCAGGGCCCCCCACCGTCCCACTACAACATGGCGGCACAAACCTGGAGAGAAAACGAAATGTAGATGGCTACAGATCCAGTGACGGAGCCAAGACCCAGGAACGTGCCGCAGTCACTGCAATGACAAAATGGGGAATAGTGAGGAATATCACACCCACGAACAGAAGGGTCATAAAGGGGAGGGACCATCAGTAACAGGAGCATGGAGCTGTCAGGGCGCTGACAACATGCGGGGTCCTCACCTTACTGCCAGGCAGGAGATGACCTCATTACCACACGGCTCGGTGAGGAGTGGCAGGAAGCTCAGTCCGTCCCACTTGGTGACATAACACGGAGGGGGGCGGCGCTCTCTTTTATGAGGGATCTGCACTGTGTAGAGACGGAGACTTTTCTTCTGATCCAGCACCTTCCCGAACCTGGAGAAGTACAGTCATGGCTCAAATAGTGACTCTGCCCTGAAGAGACATCTACCCCCCTCCCCATCACATGAGCAGCCCCTTCGTATCTCACCTGCAGGCGCGGTATCTATACATTTTGTCCGGGATGTTGGGCAGATTTTCATTCCAGTTCAGCTCAGATAGAAGTTGGTCGGACTCCCAGACACAGCAGCGGAAATCCTGCCCGACCGTGACCACCTGCAGCGGACACATGACCATCAATGACCAGCCCTAAAACCAGCGACCACCAACATTCCTAGATGATAAGAGCCCGTGACCTCCACCACCTGCTCAGATGAGCCTCACTTCCAATCTCCCTCCTACATGATGAACCCCCACACATTTCCTAGTCAGATGATGAGCACAGCCCCAAATCCCCTTCAAACAGATACTGCCTATTGCCCCCCACTCCTAGAGGAGTAGCACCCGATCTGCCCCATCACCTTATTGTCAGGGCTGACAGTGATGTCCTCGATTTCTCCTTCATGCGCTTTGAAATCATAACTCTTCTTCATACCCGGAAACTACAAGAAAAGGAAGAAGAGATGAGAGCGAGAAGACCTCCACCTGCCCGTCTTCCCTCTCCCTGCCTCCTCCAGGTACCTCTGTCTTCCCCCCTTCCTTCTCCAGGTACCTCTGTCTTCCCCCCCCTTCCTCCTCCAAGTACCTCTGTCTTCCCCCCCCTTCCTCCTCCAAGTACCTCTGTCTTCCCCCCCCTCCTCCTCCTCCAAGTACCTCTGTCTTCCCCCCCCCTCCTCCTCCTCCAAGTACCTCTGTCTTCCCCCCTCCAGGTACTCTGTTCCACTTTGGACTCAGCAGAGTAGTGGGGAGATCCCCCCATATGGAGTACCTACCTCCCATACTCGCACACACCCGTCAGCTCCCCCTGTCAGCAGCTTGGTAGAGTCCACATTAAAGCACACAGCTTTCTGTAGATTATCAGGACTGAAGTCGGTCTGTACCACGGTCACTGGCTGCAGGGAGATCTCTGGGGTCTCATTCTTGGTGCCTCCCCCTGAGCCTTCTGAGGTCGTCTTAGACGGTTTCCTCTTCCTTGATCCCCGATCATTGTTACCTAAGACCAGAAAACAGAGAAAAAAGTAATAGCACCCCCTACTCCGGACTACACCAGTAACGACGCGGAGGGCAGGGGACGACGCGGAGGGCAGGGGACGACGCGGAGGGCAGGGGACGACGCGGAGGGCAGGGGACGACGCGGAGGGCAGGGGACGACGCGGAGGGCAGGGGACGACGCGGAGGGCAGGGGACGACGCGGAGGGCAGGGGACGACGCGGAGGGCAGGGGACGACGCGGAGGGCAGGGGACGACGCGGAGGGCAGGGGACGACGCGGAGGGCAGGGGACGACGCGGAGGGCAGGGGACGACGCGGAGGGCAGGGGACGACGCGGAGGGCAGGGGACGACGCGGAGGGCAGGGGACGACGCGGAGGGCAGGGGACGACGCGGAGGGCAGGGGACGACGCGGAGGGCAGGGGACGACGCGGAGGGCTGGGGACGACGCGGAGGGCTGGGGACGACGCGGAGGGCAGGGCACGGTCTGGGGCAGATGACGCGGAGGGCAGGGGATGGTCTGGGGATACCACTCATTGCAAGGGGGTCAGTCACCTGTCTCATCGTTGCGCCCATCCTTCTGGCGGTGCTGGTAGCGGATGATATGGCAGGTGGAGTCCTGGCCGGCAGCAAGCGTGTCCCCGGTGATCGCCAGGCTCATGGTGGCCCTGGTGTCGGTGTCATAGGCATGGAGCAGTGAGGCGGTGATCTGACCGGAGATTCGCTCCAGTCGCAGGAAGTGCTGGGAGGAGAACAGTGATGTCAGTACAGATAAAGTTACAAGATAAAGATAAAGATACAGTTTTAATTGTATCAAGGGCGGGGCAGTGCACACTTACCAGCGCATTCTTGATGCCAGTCTTAGAGGCTCCGCCCCCACCACCAGTCACCACCGTCCCCGTGTCCCGGTGAAAGCGCACAGTGTAGAGGGGGAAGGGGGCGCTGTACAGGTCGGGGGTGCCGGCGTCTTCCCATCCTCACAGAGGTCTCCGCCTGTAAGACACAACACTATGGTAAACGGCGACAAGATGGCGGACAGTGGCGATTATGTACAGATCCTGAGGGCGAAACAACCACAACAATGGCTGAGCGGAGACAAACCAGCCCACAACCCCCACAGAGGTGACCGAGGACCCCCCTAACATAACACTACCCCCAACACCTGCAGTACGAGCCTCCCCCCCAGATATACCCCATAGAGGTGACCGATGACCCCCCAATATATCACTACCTCAAACACCTGCAGTACGAGCCTCCCCTCCCCTCCCCTCCATATATACCCCACAGAGGTGACCGAGGACCCCCTAATATATCACTACCCCCAACACCTGCAGTACGAGCCTCCCCTCCCCCAGATATACACCATAGAGGTGACCGAGGACCCCCTAATATATCACTACCCCCCAACACCTGCAGTACGAGCCTCCCACCCCCCAAATATACCCCATAGAGGTGACCGAGGACCTCTAATATATCACTACCCCCCAACACCTGCAGTACGAGCCTCCCCTCCCCCAGATATACCCCATAGAGGTGACCGAGGACCCCCCAATATATCACTACCCCCAACACCTGCAGTACGAGCCTCCCCTCCCCTCCCCTCCATATATACCCCACAGAGGTGACCGAGGACCCCCTAATATATCACTACCCCCAACACCTGCAGTACGAGCCTCCCCTCCCCCAGATATACACCATAGAGGTGACCGAGGACCCCCTAATATATCACTACCCCCCAACACCTGCAGTACGAGCCTCCCACCCCCCAAATATACCCCATAGAGGTGACCGAGGACCTCTAATATATCACTACCCCCCAACACCTGCAGTACGAGCCTCCCCTCCCCCAGATATACCCCATAGAGGTGACCGAGGACCCCTAATACATCACTACCCCCAACACCTGCAGTACGAGCCTCCCCTCCATATATACCCCATAGAGGTGACCAAGGACCCCCCTAATACATCACTACCCCCAACACCTGCAGTACGAGCCTCCCCCTCCCCTCCTATATACCCCATAGAGGTGACCGAGGACCCCCTAATATATCACTACCCCCAACACCTGCAGTACAAGCCTCCCACCCCCCAAATATACCCCATAGAGGTGACCGAGGACCCCCTAATATATCACTACCCCCAACACCTGCAGTACGAGCCCCCCCCCCCCCCAGATATACCCCATAGAGGTGACCAAGGACCCCCTAATATATCACTACCCCCACCACCTGCAGTACGAGCCTCCCCCCCCAAATATATCCCATAAAGGTGACCGAGGACCCTCTAATACATCACTACCCCCAACACCTGCAGTACGAGCCTCCCCCCCAGATATACCCCATAGAGGTGACCAAGGACCCCCTAATATATCACTACCCCCAACACCTGCAGTACGAGCCTCCCCCCAAATATACCCCATAGAGGTGACCGAGGACCCCCTAATATATCACTACCCCCAACACCTGCAGTACGAGCCTCGCCTCCATATATACCCCATAGAGGTGACCGAGGACCCCCTAATACATCACTACCCCCAACACCTGCAGTACGAGCCTCCCCTCCCCCCGCTCGCCCCCGTGCTCTCACTAGCTCCTCCTCTCACCGCTCCGGTTACATTACACGCTCCGCCGTTCACGAATCTGCAGGATGTAACACCGGACACAAAAACTGCGCATGCACGGCTGACCCAACACGCATGCTCAGTAGGAAGGAGCCATAAGCAAAGCGCATGCGCAAAAATCTCCTATCGTTAGTCCACTATTCAGCAGCATTTTGCTTAGGCACGCCCACCAGACGTTTACACTGACACGTCAGCGATCCACAAGATGTCTGCACTGCGCGGCGCCATGTTACCGGAGCCTACGTCATCAACTTCATGGGGATGACCTACGGAAAAATGGCGGCGGCAGCGGTATTACTTAATTTATTGTAACAGACCCCTGTAATCTAAAATACACAGAGGGGCTAAAGGGGGGAAACAGAAGGGGCAGCCCCAGAGTAGGAGGAAAGGTAGGGCAGGTAGCTGTAATAGGAGTGTATAGCAGTATTATACAGGAGTATATAACAGTATATGGGAGTATTATATAGCAGTATTATACAGGTGTATAGGTATAGACGAGTTTTGTATAGGTACATATAGGAGTAGTATACAGTAGTCTATAAGGGTGTACAGAAGTATATAAGATTATACTACGATTTGTAAGATTATATAGGGGTATAATAGTATACAGGAGTAGTCTATAGGAGTGTACAGGAGTATATAATAGTATACAGGAGTACATAATAGTATACAGGAGTACATAATAGTATACAGGAGTAGAGTACATGAGTATATAATAGTATACAGGAGTATATAATAGTATACAGGAGTACATAATAGTATACAGGAGTAGAGTACAGGAGTATATAATAGTATACAGGAGTATATAATAGTATACAGGAGTACATAATAGTATACAGGAGTAGAGTACAGAAGTATATAATAGTATACAGGAGTATATAATAGTATACAGGAGTAGAGTACAGAAGTATATAATAGTATACAGGAGTAGTCTATAGGAGTGTACAGGAGTATATAATAGTATACAGGAGTACATAATAGTATACAGGAGTATATAATAGTATACAGGAGTACATAATAGTATACAGGAGTAGTCTATAGGAGCATACAGGAGTATTAGGTTTATAAAAGTGTATACAGGAATATATAAGAATATATAGGGGTATATAGGAGTATATAGTAGTAAACAAGACTAGTATACAGAAGTGTCATACAAGAGTATATAGCCCTATTTGGGGGGGGGTATGAGTATATGAGTATTATCCCTCCCACAGCAGACTCTGGCGCTGACCTGTGTGTATAATGGGAACATATATGAAATATATCAGTGCCCCCACCCAGGATAGAGCCTCTGTATTACAGGGAGGATCTCTTCCTGGGACTTACCCATGAAGTACAGTTAGTAGCCTTAACAAGGATCACTGTACTAATCTCACAGTCTGAAGAATACATACAGATACCACATAAGGTTATAACAGTAGCTTTATAAGAATCAACAGGGTAATAATACATACATAAAATATACTCAGAACACAGCAGTACTACAACAACCAGCAAGTCCTCAACCGTCTTAGGTTATATACCCGGGTATATATATAGATATATAGCAAGAGTCCAGTGCACAATACCTCCAGGCAACAGAAGAGATGCAGGGGCCCCTGTGGATGACTGGATCCTCGGACTCTTCCAGGAGATGATGATGATGCTTGATGAAACTATCACTGCCCTGAGCTATATACTGATCCCTAACTACAGTTACTAGCTAGATCCTGTGAGTATACAGTATAGGTAACACAGAGCAGAACTACCGGCTCTGTATGAGGGAGATAAAGTGAGACAGGTGGCAATCTATTCCTATACACTCCGGCTTCACTAGCTGATCTTAAGGATATAGATGCTGAAAGATCTGCTTATCTATTCCTTCTAGTTGCCACTTGCTTTAGTAAGTGCCTGCTTAGGAAAAGCTTCCTCACTCCAGCTCGTCCCTCATGGCTCTGACTCACTTATTTACAAAACAAACCTTGTATTGAATCCCTGGGGTTTCTGAGGTCAAGCAGCAGGGGCAGAGAGGCCAAATACACTACATCCCAGTAGTTCCCTACAAGTATACAGTAGTAAACAAGACTAGTATACAGAAATTTGCTATTTGTCCTGCTGAAGCACAGGAGGGTCTTTATCCCTGCCTTTAATTCCTCCTAGGTCCGGCCCACCTATATAACAATGACACAGTTAATTAGCATAATTAATGGTAAAAGAGCCCCTCTCCCTCTCCACTATCTCTTTGTGTTTTTATTCGTGACTCACTGGGGGGTTTTTACTTTTACACAGGTTTTTTTTTGTTTTCTTGGTCACATTGCCCAGGTTATGTCTGAGGCTCTCAGATAACTGATAAAACGCACCTGGAGACTCCTCCTGTGCAAGGACTGAACTACTGTAAGTGTAGGAATAACGCTAGCTGGTGGAGGGATAGAGCCGAGGGTACTGCAGATTATGCGGCTGTCCTCCGGCGCCTAGTGTGCATGTGCGACATCAGTGAAGGAGAAGCAGTGGCAGGAGAAGTGCAGAGCCGGAGCAGGTACCCAATCTCAGCAGGAGGATTCCCCAATGATATAGGTACATTGCCTACCATGGGGCACGTTGCGGGGACGGAGCGGCCAGAGAAGGCGTTTCTCAATTGTTTGATTCTTCTAACTCCTCTGCGAGGGATCTTCAGACATCAGACTTGGCGATTCTGAAGATAATTATTTGTTTAAAAAAGAAAATACTGATAAGTTCATTCAAAATGTTAAAAAAAATAATGGAAATAGAACAGGCTGTCCCGTCCTCTCTGTACAGGCTGTCCCGTCCTCTCTCTGTACAGGCTGTCCCGTCCTCTCTCTGTACAGGCTGTCCCGTCCTCTCTCTGTACAGGCTGTCCCGTCCTCTCTCTGTACAGGCTGTCCCGTCCTCTCTCTGTACAGGCTGTCCCGTCCTCTCTCTGTACAGGCTGTCCCGTCCTCTCTCTGTACAGGCTGTCCCGTCCTCTCTCTGTACAGGCTGTCCCGTCCTCTCTCTGTACAGGCTGTCCCGTCCTCTCTCTGTACAGGCTGTCCCTTCCTCTCTCTGTACAGGCTGTCCCGTCCTCTCTCTGTACAGGCTGTGCCGTCCTCTCTCTGTACAGGCTGTCCCGTCCTCTCTCTGTACAGGCTGTCCCGTCCTCTCTGTACAGGCTGAACCGTCCTCTCTCTGTACAGGCTGTCCCATCCTCTCTCTGTACAGGCTGTCCCATCCTCGCTCTGTACAGGCTGTCCCGTCCTCTCTGTACAGGCTGTCCCATCCTCTCTCTGTACAAGCTGTCCCGTCCTCTCTCTGTACAGGCTGTGCCATCCTCTCTCTGTACAGGCTGTCCCATCCTCTCTCTGTACAGGCTGTCCCGTCCTCTCTCTGTACAGGCTGTCCCCTCCTCTCTCTGTACAGGCTGTCCCGTCCTCTCTCTGTACAGGCTGTCCCGTCCTCTCTCTGTACAGGCTGTGCCGTCCTCTCTCTGTACAGGCTGTCCCGTCCTCTCTCTGTACAGGCTGTCCCGTCCTCTCTGTACAGGCTGAACCGTCCTCTCTCTGTACAGGCTGTCCCATCCTCTCTCTGTACAGGCTGTCCCATCCTCGCTCTGTACAGGCTGTCCCGTCCTCTCTGTACAGGCTGTCCCATCCTCTCTCTGTACAAGCTGTCCCGTCCTCTCTCTGTACAGGCTGTGCCATCCTCTCTCTGTACAGGCTGTCCCATCCTCTCTCTGTACAGGCTGTCCCGTCCTCTCTCTGTACAGGCTGTCCCCTCCTCTCTCTGTACAGGCTGTCCCGTCCTCTCTCTGTACAGGCTGTCCCGTCCTCTCTGTACAGGCTGTCCCATCCTCTCTGTACAGGCTGTCCCGTCCTCTCTCTGTACAGGCTGTCCCGTCCTCTCTCTGTACAGGCTGTGCCGTCCTCTCTCTGTACAGGCTGTCCCGTCCTCTCTATGTACAGGCTGTCCCGTCCTCTCTCTGTACAGGCTGTCCCGTCCTCTCTGTACAGGCTGTCCCATCCTCTCTGTACAGGCTGTCCCGTCCTCTCTCTGTACAGGCTGTCCCGTCCTCTCTCTGTACAGGCTGTGCCGTCCTCTCTCTGTACAGGCTGTCCCGTCCTCTCTCTGTACAGGCTGTCCCGTCCTCTCTCTGTACAGGCTGTCCCGTCCTCTCTCTGTACAGGCTGTCCCGTCCTCTCTGTACAGGCTGTCCCGTCCTCTCTCTGTACAGGCTGTCCCGTCCTCTCTCTGTACAGGCTGTCCCGTCCTCTCTGTACAGGCTGTCCCGTCCTCTCTCTGTGCAGGCTGTCCCGTCCTCTCTCTGTACAGGCTGTGCCGTCCTCTCTGTACAGGTTGTGCCGTCCTCTCTGTACAGGCTGTGCCGTCCTCTCTGTACAGGCTGTCCCGTCCTCTCTGTACAGGCTGTCCCGTCCTCTCTCTGTACAGGCTGTCCCGTCCTCTCTGTACAGGCTGTCCCGTCCTCTCTCTGTACAGGCTGTCCCGTCCTCTCTCTGTACAGGCTGTCCCGTCCTCTCTGTACAGGCTGTCCGTCCTCTCTCTGTACAGGCTGTCCCGTCCTCTCTCTGTACAGGCTGTCCCGTCCTCTCTGTACAGGCTGTCCCATCCTCTCTCTGTGCAGGCTGTCCCGTCCTCTCTCTGTACAGGCTGTCCCGTCCTCTCTCTGTACAGGCTGTCCCGTCCTCTCTGTACAGGCTGTCCCGTCCTCTCTCTGTACAGGCTGTTCCGTCCTCTCTCTGTACAGGCTGTCCCGTCCTCTCTGTACAGGCTGTCCCGTCCTCTCTGTACAGGTTGTGCCATCCTCTCTGTACAGGCTGTCCCATACTCTCTGTACAGGCTATCCTGTCCTCTCTGTACAGGCTGTCCCGTCCTCTCTGTACAGGCTGTCCCGTCCTCTCTGTACAGGCTGTCTTGTCCTCTCTCTGTACAGGATGTCCCATCCTCTCTCTGTACAGGCTGTCCCGTCCTCTCTCTGTACAGGCTGTGCCGTCCTCTCTCTGTACAGGCTGTGCCATCCTCTCTGTACAGGCTGTCCCGACCTCTCTGTACAGGCTGTCCCGTCCTCTCTGTACAGGCTGTCCCGTCCTCTCTGTACAGGCTGTGCCGTCCTCTCTCTGTACAGGCTGTGCCGTCCTCTCTCTGTACAGGCTGTCCCGTCCTCTCTGTACAGGCTGTCCCGTCCTCTCTCTGTACAGGCTGTCCCGTCCTCTCTGTACAGGCTGTGCCATCCTCTCTCTGTACAGGCTGTGCCGTCCTCTCTCTGTACAGGCTGTCCCGTCCTCTCTGTACAGGCTGTCCCGTCCTCTCTCTGTACAGGCTGTCCCGTCCTCTCTCTGTACAGGCTGTCCCGTCCTCTCTGTACAGGCTGTGCCGTCCTCTCTGTACAGGCTGTCCCGTCCTCTCTACAGGCTGTCCCGTCCTCTCTGTACAAGCTGTTCCATACGCTCTCTGTACAGGCTGTGCCATCCTCTCTCTGTATAGGCTGTACCATCCTCTCTGTACAGGCTGTCCCGTCCTTTCTGTACAAGCTGTTCCATCCGCTCTCTGTACAGGCTGTGCCGTCCTCTCTGTACAGGCTGTCCCGTCCTCTCTCTGTACAGGCTGTGCCATCCTCTCTGTACAGGCTCTGCCGTCCTCTCTTTGTACAGGCTGTCCCATCCTCTCTGTACAAGCTGTTCCATCCTCTCTCTGTACAGGCTCTGCCATCCTCTCTCTGTACAGGCTCTGCCGTCCTCTCTCTTTACAGGCTGTCCTGTCCTCTCTGTACAAGCTGTTCCATACGCTCTCTGTACAGGCTGTCCCGTCCTCGCTCTGTACAGGCTGTGCCGTCCTCTCTCTGTACAGGCTGTCCCGTCCTCTCTGTACAGGCTGTGCCGTCCTCTCTCTGTACAGGCTGTCCCGTCCTCTCTCTGTACAGGATGTCCCATCCTCTCTCTGTACAGGCTGTCCCGTCCTCTCTCTGTACAGGCTGTGCCGTCCTCTCTCTGTACAGGCTGTGCCATCCTCTCTGTACAGGCTGTCCCATCCTCTCTGTACAGGCTGTCCCGTCCTCTCTGTACAGGCTGTCCCGTCCTCTCTGTACAGGCTGTGCCGTCCTCTCTCTGTACAGGCTGTGCCGTCCTCTCTCTGTACAGGCTGTCCCGTCCTCTCTGTACAGGCTGTCCCGTCCTCTCTCTGTACAGGCTGTCCCGTCCTCTCTGTACAGGCTGTGCCATCCTCTCTCTGTACAGGCTGTGCCGTCCTCTCTCTGTACAGGCTGTCCCGTCCTCTCTGTACAGGCTGTCCCGTCCTCTCTCTGTACAGGCTGTCCCGTCCTCTCTCTGTACAGGCTGTCCCGTCCTCTCTGTACAGGCTGTGCCGTCCTCTCTGTACAGGCTGTCCCGTCCTCTCTACAGGCTGTCCCGTCCTCTCTGTACAAGCTGTTCCATACGCTCTCTGTACAGGCTGTGCCATCCTCTCTCTGTATAGGCTGTACCATCCTCTCTGTACAGGCTGTCCCGTCCTTTCTGTACAAGCTGTTCCATCCGCTCTCTGTACAGGCTGTGCCGTCCTCTCTGTACAGGCTGTCCCGTCCTCTCTCTGTACAGGCTGTGCCATCCTCTCTGTACAGGCTCTGCCGTCCTCTCTTTGTACAGGCTGTCCCATCCTCTCTGTACAAGCTGTTCCATCCGCTCTCTGTACAGGCTCTGCCATCCTCTCTCTGTACAGGCTCTGCCGTCCTCTCTCTTTACAGGCTGTCCTGTCCTCTCTGTACAAGCTGTTCCATACGCTCTCTGTACAGGCTGTCCCGTCCTCGCTCTGTACAGGCTGTCCCATCCTCTCAGTACAGGCTGTCCCATCCTCTCAGTACAGGCTGTCCCATCCTCTCTCCACAGGATGTCCTGTCCTCTTGGTACAGGCTGTCTCGCCCTCTCTGAACAGGGAGAGTTTGTTTTACTTCTCCAGAAGAAAGGCTACAGTCCTTCCGGGGCATACGGTCTTGAAATCCATAATGGAGATGAAGGGGAAATTTCCGGTTAGAAGATTTGGGCTTGGTTCCAGATTTAAAACTGTGTACAGATTAGATCCTGGGGAATGTGAGACGAGCCATATGGCTGAAGCCTTGGATAGAAGAAGCTACTTCAAAGTACAATTTATGTTCAATCCATTTTGAACCTGGGAGACTTTTGGATGAGCTTTTGGAAGCTAATAAGAAGGCAAGAGCCCTGGTTGTTCCTCAGGCCAATAAAAGCTTTAAGCCTCGTCTCCGTTACCAGAGAAGATACAAATTGTTCCTTAAGAGAGGAAATAATAGACTAATTGACCATAGTAGACCCAGATCCACTACGGCAGAAAAATCAAACAAAAAACATGAAGATGCAGGGGCTGGCAAAAAGATTTAATCAAATCCCCACTTTCTACGATTCGTCAAATCACGAAGACCTTGTATTTGTTAGTAGCCTTGATAGATACAGTACCTTGGGCACACAGCTGGAGTCTTCAGCACAATATGCCCCATCATTGGAATGGAGATATGAGGAGGATGTGTACAAAATAAGTCTAGATCAAATTACGAGAGGAGACTTGAAATGGCGGCTCACTCTGCGCAACAGGAAAAAGTTTCTAGTTCAAGGAATCAGTCATCTTAACCACATATGCCTCCCTGAGAGGTCAGGGCGCTCATCTGCACACTTCTTGGGCACAAGGACTATGTGACAAATTGACCAGGCTCCGTTCTTCAAATTTTTGAGAGATGAAAGCTGTCAGGTTGGCACGTCTGCATTTCAAACCATTAATTCAGGACAAATCTGGCCTAATTCAGACAGACAACCTAGTAGTGGCCTACTATTTGAACAAGCAGGGTGGAACTCAAAGCAAGTTATTGATAACAGAATGCAAGAAGATTTTCCAATTGGCAGAATCTGCCCTTCTGGACTTAAGAGCTCTGCATATAAAAGGATCTCTGAATACCAGAGCGGATCTTCTGAGTCGGACGACACTCAAACCATCGGAGTGGGAACTGAATCCCAAATATTTCCATCTCCTACCAGACAGATGGGGAATGCCAAGATAGACTTGGTGGCAACCAGGAACAATGCAAAACTTCCAGTTTCTGTTCTCTGAATCCTCAAGATCACCCATACGCAGTAGATGCATTCTTCGTGAGCTGGAGACACAGATTTCTTTACGTCCTTCCTCCAGTCCAAATTATTCAAAGACTCCTGCAGAAGATCTTGCTGGAAGGTCCATCAGTTGTAATAATAATAGCACCATTCTGGTCCCGGAGAACAACGAATATTGGCCTCTTCCTCAGTATCTGGATCTGTTAATCCAGAGAGGTCTGTTCCATTCAAAGTTGAGCAAACTCCCATCTTTCAGCTTGGTTTGTTTAGGGTCAAGACAGAAGAATACAGGATTATTTACATCAGTAATTAATACTTTATTGGCAGCCTGTAAGGACTCTACAAATAAGTCTTATCATAACATTTGGACTAAATTCTCTTCCTGGCTCAGCAATTCGGAATTTCATTAAGTAAAAATACCGAATGTTCTACAATTTTTACAAGATGGTTTTCAAAAAGGCCTTACATTTAATACTCTCGAAGTACACATGACAGCCATTAATGCCATGACTGATGGTAAATTCTCTGGTCTTCCTTTAGTGTTAAGATTTTTCAAAGCAATTAGGAATCTGAGACCGGAAGTAAAACCTCCTGTGCCTGTTTGGGACTCTGTTGTTCTCAGTGCTCTGACATCCCATCCATTCAAATCTAGGAGGTAGACCTAAAATGGCTATCATGTAAAGTGGTTTTCCTAGTAGCTATTACATCTTCTAAAAGGCTGGGAGAATTACAGGCCTTATCCTCAAGAAGTCCGTATTTGATATTCTTGCCCAATGGAGTCCTCTTGACAACTCTGCCAAGTTTCATACCTAAAGTTCCTTCTTTTTAGACTATTAATAAAGAATTCTTCCTACCAGTCTTCTATCCTCATTGTGATATTGGAAGAACCAATACGTTTCCACACCTTCGATGTTAAAAAAAATTCTGACCTACCTGGAGAGAACCAAGGATTTCAGAAAACGGGAAAATGTATTTGTACTCTTTTCAGGCTGTAGGAAGGGGATAAAATTCTCTAAAGACACATTGGCCAGATGGATCTACTATTCTGGAGGCCTAAAGATTAACAGACCTCTCTTTACCAACTACACCAAGGGCACATTCTACACGCTCCACAGCAGCCTCCTGGGCTGAAGATGCACAAGTATCTATTCTGGATATTTATAATGCTGCTTCCTGGAGATCTACCTATACCTTCATCAAGCATTATCACCAGGACATCCACTTTGAGGGTCCAGCCTTTGGCACAGCAGTACTTAATATGGTTTCCAAATGATTCCCTCCCTCCGTCAGGTAGCTAGCTACGTCCCTTCTGCGCTGCCGCAGGGTGAATAGGAAAGACAAAATTGGGTTTACCTGGAATTTTACTTTCCTTGAGTCCGAAGGCAGCACAGCATACCCTCCAAATTTAAATTAAGTAAAAAAAACTTGTCCATTAAATCACAAAGAGATAGTGGAGAGGGTGAGGTGCTCTTATACCATATATGCTATGTAGGTGGGCCAGTCCTAGGAGGAATTAAAGGCGGGGATAAAGACCCTTCTGTGCTGCCTTCGGACAAGAAAAGTCTTGCTTAGAAGTGCCTGTGTCTTACAGTCCAGAGTCAGCGGGGTCCAGCAGTTCCAGACGCCCTGACCGCCTACATAATGATCAGGAGAAGAGCTGATAAAGACGTCTCTACCTCCCATCACCAATATGTCGGATTAAGACAGTAGAGGGCGCAGAAGACAGTGTGAGAGGGAGATATGAAGGGGAATCTTCTTCCCGCTTTCTATCTGCTCTAGCACAACATTTTAGGAATCAGTTTAGGATAGGTCATCAATTGAAGATCAGCAAGGGTATGACACCCAGGACCACCATGATCAGCTTAGAATAGGTCACCAGCTGAAGATCAGCAGGGGTGTGACACCCGGGGCCCCCAATCAGCTTAGGATAGGTCACCAACTGAAGATCAGCAGGGGTGTGACACCCAGGACTCCCAATCAGCTTAGGATAGGTCACCAACTGAAGATCAGCATGGGTGTGACACCCAGGACCTCCCAATCAGCTTAGGATAGGTCACCAACTGAAGATCAGCTTAGGATAGGTCACCAACTGAAGATCAGCATGGGGGAGGGGTGACACCCAGAACCCCCCAATCAGCTTAGGATAGGTCACCAACTGAAGATCAGCAGGGGTGTGACACCCAGGACTCCCAATCAGCTTAGGATAGGTCACCAACTGAAGATCAGCAGGGGTGTGACACCCAGGACCCCCCAATCAGCTTAGGATAGGTCACCAACTGAAGATCAGCTTAGGATAGGTCACCAACTGAAGATCAGCATGGGGGAGGGGTGACACCCAGAACCCCCCAATCAGCTTAGGATAGGTCACCAACTGAAGATCCACAGGGGGTGTGACACCCAGGACCCCCGTGAGCATCTGCTTGCAGCAATAGCTTTACAAGCCATGTGACATAACATTCATTGGTGATATCTGGCACAGGTACTGTACAGTTATATAATGCTGTGCTTAAATTGTTGTGAAGGGGCCGCAGCCTCTTCAGACAGCTGATCAGCTGCATATACTTCCCTGCATTCCTCTTCCTGCACCTCTGTCTCCTCCAGGCTCCTCTGTTCCCCTACAGATCCCTCTGTCCTTTTTCAGACTGTCTCCACCAGACCCCATTGTCCTTCTCCAGACTCCTCTGTCTCCACAAGACCTCTCTGTCTTTCTCCAGACTCCTCTGTTCCCCTGCAGGCTCCTCTGTCTCCTCCATACTCCTCTGTCCCCACCAGACCTCTCTGTCTCATCCAGACCCTTCTGTCCTTCTCCATACTCCTCTGTTCTTTTCCATACTCCTATGTCCCCTCCAGACCCCTCTGTCATTCTCCAGACTCCACTGTTTCCACCAGACCGCTCTGTCTCCTCCACACCCCTCTGTCCTTCTCCAGACTCATTTGTGCTCCTCTGTCTCCTCCAGACTCCTTTGTCCTGTCCAAACCCCTCTGTCCTTCTCCAAACTCATCTGTTCCCCTCCAGACTCCTCTGTTACCCTCAGATCCCTCTGTCCTTCTAAAGACTCCTCTGTTACCCTCCAGACTCCTCTATCCTCTTCCAGACTCCTTTGTCCCCCTCCAGATCCCTATGTGTCTTCCAAGGCTCCCCTGCCCCTATCGAAACTGCTCTTTTCCTCCTCCAGACTCCTGTGCCATATAGCCAAGTGACACCCTACCAAGTGATATCGCTGTGATTGTATCGACCCGCAGAATACATAGAACAGGGCAATTTTTGTTGCACGGTAAACACCTTAAAGGGGTTGTCAAGGCTATTTTTTTTCAATTAGGCTGGGGCAGGTGAAAAAAATAAAAAAAAAATCATTCTCACCTGTCCCTGGTGACTTCCAGTGCGGTCCGATCCTGCCAGACCGTTGTTGCCTGCGGAGGTCTCCACTACACGTGACTGCTGAGGCCAATCAGCAGCTGCAACAGAAGGGGCACAGGATGTCACAGTCAGCGAGGAATTCCACTGCAAGAATACAGCCGAGCAGCAGGTCCGGACCTCGCTGGGAGGCATCGGGGACAGGTGAGTATGTTTTTTTTATTTTTTTACCTCCTCCAGCCTAATTAAAAAATAAAATGTAAATATGGACAACGTCTAAAAACTAAACCCGTAAGAAAATGATACAAATTCAGTTTTGCATCCTCTTCTGAATTTTTCTAACTTCCCAGTACATGTTCTACATTGTAAAGACTAAAAACAGAAGCACCGAGCAGTTCGTTGTGCATTACCACTTATATTGAAACAGAAAACGTACAAGTAGTAATGGCTCCTCACCTTGTGAGGTTGTTTATGTCACAACAACCAATTAATGCAGTCATCAAATCACAATCAGAATGTAGGATCGCAGCAGAAACCTATAAGCACCTATTCCTAGGTGCAGAGGGAGTAACAACGAAAGGGGCCAAAGGATTGCGCAGATCCAAGACTATGGAATAACCAACTTTTTATTCCAGAAAATAAAATCACATGACGCGTTTCGGGGTGTTTGATACTCCTTTCTCAAGTGTGCAAAACACTAAAAAAAGACACAAAATAAATGTACCGGAATAAAAGCTTGAATAAGATATTTCTTTAGAAATGAAATATGCCAGCCACTGATAGAAAGACATCCGACATAAAAAAAACAAACAAAAAACAGACAATCGCTGTTGCAACTATTTAACAAGGTGACCATTAAAAGAGTAGCATTTAACACCCAAAAGCACTATTGTAGCCTGTGTGAAAAGCCAACAAAAACAACACTAGGACCATCAAGTGTATGTAGAATTATAGGCAAAGACGCTTGCAGGATGGTTCAAATAAAAGTAACCATTGCTGAGGAACAAAGGATTGAGGAGTATTTAACAGAGAAAAGATAAACCTAGTAAATTACCTTATAAGTTGTCAATTCCTCCAAAGAGACCAGGTACATGTATAGAAGTGCTGGATTGCTCTGGTTTAAATAGGGTTTTACAGCTCATACCACGCATGCGCCGAAGCGCTGATTGGCGCAGGTAAAATGAGGACTCAATGATACAGGAGTCCTTAGCTTCAATTGACTTACTGAGCACCAGTAAGTTATCACTGGGCAACCCTAGATGTTACATCACTATATAGTAACATCCCCCATATGAATGGCCTATCAGCCAAACGTTTTATCTAAGGATCACAATATGCCAAGTAAACAGAAAGACTTTTTGCTTTCCAGTATTGAGTTTATACTCACCCATAATGCCTTTCAATTTGAGGAGAAAATATTTATACAAACCAGGGGGACGGCTATGGGAACAAAGTTTGCGCCAAGTTACGCCAATGGGATCTATCTCTATATGTTCATCTATGGGAAACATGATTGGTCTAACCATATAATATATTTTAAACGACATATAGACGACCTTTTGTTTGTTTGGGATGGGTCTCAGGACGCTTTTAAAGACTTGACCCAATACCTTAATAGCAACGACTGGGGTTTAAAGTTCACGGGTAAGACGGAAGCCAAGGAAATTAAATATCTAGACCTGGTTTTAGTAGGGTCAGGCAATAAGATAACAACACGTACAGTACAGACCAAAAGTTTGGGCACACCTTCTCATTCCAAGAGTTTTCTGTATTTTCATGACTATAAAAATTGTAAATTCACACTGAAGGCATCAAAACTATGAATTAACACATGTGGAATTATATACTTAACAAAAAAGTGTGAAACAACTGAAAATATGTCTTATATTCTAGGTTCTTCAAAGTAGCCACCTTTTGCTTTGATTACTGCTTTGCACACTCTTGACATTCTCTTGATGAGCTTCAAGAGGTAGTCACCTGAAATGGTTTTCACTTCACAGGTGTGCCCTGTCAGGTTTAATAAGTGGGATTTCTTGCCTTATAAATGGGGTTGGGACCATCAGTTGTGTTGTTCAGAAGTCAGGTGGATACACAGCTGATAGTCCTACTGAATGGAGTGTTAGAATTTGTATTATGGCAAGAAAAAAGCAGCTAAGTAACGAAAAACGAGTGGCCATCATTACTTTAAGAAATGAAGGTCAGTCAGTCCGAAAAATTGGTGCAGTGGCCAAAACCATCAAGTGCTACAAAGAAACTGGCTCACATGAGGACCGCCCCAGGAAAGGAAGACCAAGAGTCACCTCTGCTGCGGAGGATAAGTTCATCCGAGTCACCAGCCTCAGAAATCGCAGGTTAACAGCAGCTCAGATTAGAGACCAGGTCAATGCCACACAGAGTTCTAGCAGCAGACACATCTCTACAACAACTGTTAAGAGGAGACTGTATGCAGCAGGCCTTCATGGTAAAATAGCTGCTAGGAAACCACTGCTAAGGACAGGCAACAAGCAGAAGAGACTTGTTTGGGCTAAAGAACACAAGGAATGGACATTAGACCTGTGGAAATCTGTGCTTTGGTCTGATGAGTCCAAATTTGAGATCTTTGGTTCCAACCACCGTGTCTTTGTGCGACGCAGAAAAGGTGAACGAATGGACTCTACATGCCTGGTTCCCACCGTGAAGCATGGAGGAGGAGGTGTGATGGTGTGGGGGTGCTTTGCTGGTGACACTGTTGGGGATTTATTCAAAATTGAAGGAATACTGAACCAGCATGGTTACCACAGCATCTTGCAGCGGCATGCTATTCCATCCGGTTTGCGTTTAGTTAGACCATCATTTATTTTTCAACAGGACAATAACCCCAAACACCTCCAGACTGTGTAAGGGCTATTTGACCAAGAAGGGGAGTGATGGGGTGCTACGCCAGATGACCTGGCCTCCACAGTCACCAGACCTGAACCCAATCGAGATGGTTTGGGGTGAGCTGGACCGCAGAGTGAAGGCAAAAGGGCCAACAAGTGCTAAGCATCTCTGAGAACTCCTTCAAGACTGTTGGAAGACCATTTCAGGTGACTACCTCTTGAAGCTCATCAAGAGAATGCCAAGAGTGTGCAAAGCAGTAATCAAAGCAAAAGGTGGCTACTTTGAAGAACCTAGAATATACGACATATTTTCAGTTGTTTCACACTTTTTTGTTAAGTATATAATTCCACATGTGGTAATTCATAGTTTTGATGCCTTCAGTGTGAATCTACAATTTTTATAGTCATGAAAATACAGAAAACTCTTGGAATGAGAAGGTGTGTCCAAACTTTTGGTCTGTACTGTACATATTTCAAGAAGGTCGATTGTAATAGCCTGTTAGACTTCCATAGTGAACATTTCCATAAATGTTTGGGCAGTTTAAGAGACTCAGGCGGAATTGTATGGAAGATAGTGATTATAGTACACAAAGCACAATTTTGACAAGAAGATTTAGAGAAAAACACTATCCGCCTGGGATTATCAAAGCGGCAAAAGTTAAAGTCGGTAACCTGACACAGGCCCAATGTTTGGTCCCTTGTCCAAAAGCAAAGGAGAAATCTCTTTTTAAGAATAGTTTTGTAACTACTTTTAACAAATCACATACTTTGATCCGGAACATTCTCGAGAAACACTGGCATATTTTAAAGAATGACCAATACTTGAAAAATACCCTTCCTACAAAACCAGGCATTACCTTTAGGCGAGCACAGACATTGAAGAATATGATCGCCCCCCACCGCCTACCTTCAAAGAAGAAAACTAATAATATCAAATATTCTCGGAGTCCACTCTCTAGTGGTTTCATTGGTAGCTTCAAATGTGGGCATCTTAAATGTAAGAGCTGTCATAGCATCAAACACAATACCTGCGTAGTGAAAAGCCCCTCTACAGGCCAAACCTTTCAAATCAAACCTAGATTAGATTGTTCTGCCACATATGTTATCTACGTCCTGGAATGCCCATGTGGCTTACAGTATCTTGGACGGACTACAATGTGTTTGAGACAGAGACTCAACCAACACCGTTCCAATGTGATCAACGTTTTTTTTAAAACATAGCATCTCCCGTCACGCCTCTATCAAACATAATAAAAGCTTTGTAGGGTTTTCTGTTATAACATTAGACCAAATTCCTGTGGATGAGTCAAATAGATTCAATGCCCTGAAACAAAGGGAAATGTTCTGGATATTTAAACTGAACACATTAATCCCAGCTATTGTCTGTTTTTTGTTTGTTTTTTTTATGTCGGATGTCTTTCTATCAGTGGCTGGCATATTTCATTTTTAAAGAAATATCTTATTCAAGCTTTTGTTCATGTTTATTCAGGTACATTTATTTTGTGTCTTTTTTAATGTTTTGCACACTTGAGAGGAGTTTTTAAAAACCCCGAAAGGCGTCGTGTGGTTTTATTTTCTGGAATAAAAAGTTGGTTATTCAATAGTCTTGGATCTGCGCAATCCTTTGGTTTGTCCCTTTTATTATTTCTATATTCTACGTTGTGTCTCAGTACATTGTTAGCCGTCTGCAGATGGGGGTCCTTTTCTTTGGGAAGAGACTTTCTCCTTTGGCCTATATTTCAAGTGATTTCACAAGACATCTCAAAAGTCAGGCATGACTTATAGGGAGCTACTTCCCAACAGGTGGTTCTAGAGGCCGGTGTAAAATTACTTGATATACCTTTTCCCATCATGTATAGAAACAAATATCACAGAGTGCAAGGAACATTACTAAACTTGCTGAGGGGAAGAACAGCAAAGAGATGGATCCTGTAAGGAAGACCTTCATATCAATCTGGTGACTGCGATCCTCTCACTTCTTTATTATTCTTAGGAATCTTCTAGATTTCTGTAAGAACAGAAGACTTCCAGTAAGTGATTGGCTCACCCTCAGCTTCAGCATCTTCAGCCTTCTCTTTGGACTTCATGAAGGGCGTGTACTGTGCACAGATCTATCTCAGTTACGCATTAATAACTATATACATATGGACTTGATTGTGTCCACTTTATGGTTCTTCGCCCTCCTTAGTGGACTTTTCTGTCTGAAGATTGTCAGTATTAACCACCAGCTTTACATTTGTCTTCAGACAAGATTTCCTAAAGCCCGGTTCGAATCTGCGTTTGGTTTTGTGCAAGCAGCACTTTCCTCTCCGCATGTTTCGTGCGGAAACCGAGTGGAAACCACATGGACCCCATTTTAGTCTATGGGGTCCACGGCTTTCCCAGGTAAACCGCTTTTTTATGCATATAGGTTTCTGTTCGGGGGGGTCCCCAAACCCGAACGCATATGTGAACCGGGCCTAAGCTGCTTCCTTGGTCTATTCCAGCCTTTCTACTTGGATTCTTCTTCCTGAGTCTTTATTCGGCACTGGACACAACACCGGAGTGTCTACAGAACAGAACATCCAGAGGTATTTCCATGAAGGTGTCCCCGAGATGTTCTTGGTTGACATTGACCCTTCTGCCATTTTGTATCTTGTGCTTTTTGCTCTGCTCAGTATCGGCATCGACCATCCTCATCTTTCTGCTCAAACACATGAGAAGGATCCAAGAGAACACCAAGGGATCCCGATCTCCGAGCTCATATTCGTGGAGTCAGAACCATCAGCACTTTACAGGCAGCCAATATTCTTATATTTGTTGCTGTGATTATGTTGACTTTATGTCATTCATGGATATATCTATTTAATATTCTTATATACAATACAGACCAAAAGTTTGGACACACCTTCTCATTCCAAGAATTTTCTGTATTTTTATGACTATAAAAATTGTAGATTCACACTGAAGGCATCAAAACTATGAATTAATACATGTGGAATTATATACTTAACAAAAAAGTGTGAAACACGTGAAAATATGTCTTATATTCTAGGTTCTTCAAAGTAGCCACCTTTTGCTTTGATTACTGCTTTGCACACTCTTGGCATTCTCTTGATGAGCTTCAAGAGGTAGTCACCTGAAATGGTTTTCACTTCACAGGTGTGCCCTGTCAGGTTTAATAAGTGGGATTTCTTGCCTTATAAATGGAGTTGGGACCATCAGTTGTGTTGTTCAGAAGTCAGGTGGATACACAGCTGATAGTCCTACTGAATGGAGTGTTAGAATTTGTATTATGGCAAGAAAAAAGCAGCTAAGTAAAGAAAAACCAGTGGCCATCATTACTTTAAGAAATGAAGGTCAGTCAGTCCGAAAAATTGGTGCAGTGGCCAAAACCATCAAGTGCTACAAAGAAACTGGCTCACATGAGGACCGCCCCAGGAAAGGAAGACCAAGAGTCACCTCTGCTGCGGAGGATAAGTTCATCCGAGTCACCAGCCTCAGAAATCGCAGGTTAACAGCAGCTCAGATTAGAGACCAGGTCAATGCCACACAGAGTTCTAGCAGCAGACACATCTCTACAACAACTGTTAAGAGGAGACTGTGTGCAGCAGGCCTTCATGGTAAAATAGCTGCTAGGAAACCACTGCTAAGGACAGGCAACAAGCACAAGAGACTTGTTTGGGCTAAAGAACACAAGGAATGGACATTAGACCTGTAGAAATCTGTGCTTTGGTCTGATGAGTCCAAATTTGAGATCTTTGGTTCCAACCACTGTGTTTTTGTGCGACGCAGAAAAGGTGAACGAATGGACTCTACATGCCTGGTTCCCACCGTGAAGCATGGAGGAGGAGGTGTGATGGTGTGGGGGTGCTTTGCTGGTGACACTGTTGGAGATTTATTCAAAATTGGAGGAATTGAAGGAACCAGCATGGTTACCACAGCATCTTGCAGCGGCATGCTATTCCATCCGGTTTGCGTTTAGTTGGACCATCATTTATTTTTCAACAGGACAATGACCCCAAACACACCTCCAGACTGTGTAAGAGCTATTTGACCAAGAAGGAGAGTGATGGGGTGCTACGCCAGATGACCTGGCCTCCACAGCCACCAGACCTGAACCCAATCGAGATGGTTTGGGGTGAGCTGGACCGCAGAGTGAAGGCAAAAGGGCCAACAAGTGCTAAGCATCTCTGGGAACTCCTTCAAGACTGTTGGAAGACCATTTCAGGTGACTACCTCTTGAAGCTCATCAAGAGAATGCCAAGAGTGTGCAAAGCAGAAGGTGGCTACGTCGAAGAACCTAGAATATAAGACATATTTTCAGTTGTTTCACACTTTTTTGTTAAGTATATAATTCCACATGTGATAATTCATAGTTTTGATTCCTTCAGTGTGAATCTAAAATTTTTATAGTCATGAAAATACAGAAAACTCTTGGAATGAGAAGGTGTGTCCAAACTTTTGGTCTGTACTGTATGTTATATATTTAGCTCCTATCTTTTAATTAAGGGAAAAAAAAACTGCATAAGACACTGTCAGAGATGCTGAGCCGGTGGTCATGTGTTGGGGGTAATGTCAGTAATGTAATACGCGCCATATTGTCTCTGCTGCATCCACTTGGGTTCAGGGCATATGTTCCTATAGTAATAAGGCTCCCCCAGTATGCCCCTTAAATGCTCCACCTAACACCTGTGCAGCACCACCTCCACCTTATTGCACCACCTCCACCACTTCTCCGCTCCATCATAAACTATAGGCCAAAGTGGCCTGTGTCATATGAGCCTTAGGCTTCTGTGTCACACTGCAGTGATCAGCTGTTTTGGTGAACCCACATCTATCCTGAAAATGAGGGTCCCCGACCCGCATCACAGGTACAGCGAATGCAGAGTACCCTGCGCATGCACGGATCTCTCCATTCACCTCTGAGGTACTTCCAAGAATAGCGAAGCACTGAATATTGTCAGGTGTGGTGGTAACTCATGATAAAGTAACTGGACAGAGGCAGGAGCATCTGGATGGAGCTGTAGGTACAGATCGGATGGAACTGGCAAGCTGCTTCGGCTAAATCACTCTCTCATATTTGGACTACTATTGGCCGTGGCCTGGTAATTGTGAGCAGTTCTGGACTGTTTATTTGACCTGATGTACCTAAACATACTGCTGGTGTGACTGAAGGCCTAGCTCATGCTGATCTACAACAATTTTTTGTTCTAAGTTGTTAAAAGAGACTGTTATTCTAAGAGACTGTAACCATCACGCTGTTGGCCCTCATGGAGAGACTGTAGACTGTTGTTACACTCTGCATCCATATGAGTCTCTGTACCTACCAAGCATTGTACATACTCTGTCTGTAACCAAGTGTCCACCTCCTTACTGCACCATCCTCTATCGGAGCCCCAACATAGGGTCAAGGGCCACAGACACTAAGAATCGACCCATTGACATTTGGTGTAGTTGACAGGATCTAATTCTGAGGACAAGTGCCTTAGACCGAGCTAAAAAGATGCCCTTACCCACAGAAGGCCATGTCCATCAGGCCTAGCTTGAAGTGGGATTATTTGAAACTCCCAAGATCAGACAGAGAGTTGAGCTCTGTAGGACTGAGAGACTGAGGACTGATACCAATGAACCAGGCAGACCTTGCTCTGAGCCTCCTGGAGGAAGAGGCCTGGAGACCGGCGGCAGTAATGTCCACCAAGGAGTCAGCCTCTATACACAACATCAAGGCTGGAGATGTTACATGGAGAACAAGATCTCCTCCCTGAACTTCAGAAGAGGTACTTTGGCCACAACCGGGGGGAGACTTCAGTAACTGTAGCAGAGCAGCATAGTCAATGTTTACCGACTTCTTTGTAGAGCGCTCTTGCTCCTTTGTGATTGGTTTCGGCGAGTAGTAATAAACCTTCTATCACTTTGAGATGTGTCGTCTTATCCTTGTCTTTTACGTTCTAAATATAAGGGTTTCTTCATTTTGGACATGTCCTCCTACTCCCATCTGCCCATGGCTAAATATACAGTGGGGAAAAAAGTATTTAGTCAGCCACCAATTGTGCAAGTTCTCCCACTTATAAAGATGAGGCCGGCCTGTAATTGTCATCATAGGTAGACCTCAACTATGAGAGACAAAATGAGAAAACTAATCCAGAAAA
This sequence comes from Leptodactylus fallax, assembly GCA_947044405.1. Lineage (NCBI taxonomy): Eukaryota > Metazoa > Chordata > Amphibia > Anura > Leptodactylidae > Leptodactylus > Leptodactylus fallax. Next base: position 858,329 of record CAMRHE010000395.1, read on the forward strand.
TCACATTGTCTGATTTTTAAAGAATTTATTTGCAAATTATGGTGGAAAATAAGTATTTGTATCCAGCGGAGCGATAGACATGAGATAGATAGATAGATAGATAGATAGATAGATAGATAGATAGATAGATAGATATGAGATAGATATGAGATAGATAGATAGATATGAGATAGATAGATAGATATGAGATAGATAGATAGATAGATAGATATGAGATAGATATGAGATAGATAGATAGATATGAGATAGATAGATATGAGATAGATAGATATGAGATAGATAGATATGAGATAGATAGATAGATAGATAGATAGATATGAGATAAATATATAGATAGATAGATAGATAGATAGATATGAGATAGATAGATATGAGATAGATAGATAGATAGATAGATAGATAGATATGAGATAGATATGAGATAGATAGATAGATATGAGATAGATAGATAGATATGAGATAGATAGATAGATAGATAGATATGAGATAGATATGAGATAGATAGATAGATATGAGATAGATAGATATGAGATAGATAGATATGAGATAGATAGATAGATATGAGATAGATAGATAGATAGATAGATAGATAGATAGATATGAGATAAATATATAGATAGATAGATAGATAGATAGATATGAGATAGATAGATATGAGATAGATAGATAGATAGATAGATAGATATGAGATAGATAGATAGATAGATAGATAGATAGATAGATAGATATGAGATAGATAGATATGAGTAGATAGATAGATAGATAGATAGATAGATAGATAGATAGATATGAGATAGATAGATATGAGATAGATAATAGATAGGAGATAGATAGATAGATAGATAGATAGATAGATAGATAGATAGATAGATATGAGATAGATAGATATGAGATAGATAGATAGATATGAGATAGATAGATATGAGATAGATAGATAGATAGATAGATAGATAGATATGAGATAGATAGATATGAGATAGATAGATAGATATGAGATAGATATGAGATAGATAGATAGATAGATAGATAGATAGATATGATATAGATAGATAGATAGATATGAGATAGATAGATAGATAGATAGATAGATAGATAGATAGATAGATAGATAGATAGAAGATAGATAGACATTTTGTCACAACCACAAACTTAAATGTATTTTCTTGAGATTTTCAGTGATAACCAACACAAAGTATCAGATAATTGTGAAGTGGAAGGAAAATGATAAAAGGTTTATCAAAACAGTATTGAAATAAATCTGACACGTTATTATATTAATTCCATGGTGCTTTACATTTGAGGGTTTACAGTATGGAGGGGACAGGTTGTGGATGGCTTTGTATATCAGCGTTAATTTGAACTCTATTCTCTTGGCGATGGGTAGCCAGTGAAGGGATTGGCAGAGGGGAGCGGCCTATGAAGAACGGGGGGAGAGGTGTATTTAGCTCCCTCCATCTTCCCATCACCTCTGAGAAGCTTCCCTGTCCCCCCAGCATGATGCTGCCCCCTATGTGTCTCAGTGGGGATGATGGTGTGTTCAGGGGGATGAGCAGGGTTACTTTGCATTTAGGCTATAAAGTTCCCCTTTGATCTCCTCTGAGCAGAGCACCTTCTCCCACATGTTTGCTGTGTCTCCTATATGACTTGTGGCCATAAACTGCAGACACCACTTCTTATGTCTTTCTTACAACAATGGTTTTCTTCTTGCCGCTCTTCCATATACAGAACAGACCAAAAGTTTGGACACACCTTCTCATTCCAAGAGTTTTCTGTATTTTCATGACTATAAAAATTGTAGATTCACACTGAAGGCATCAAAACTATGAATTAACACATGTGGAATTATATACTTAACAAAAAAGTGTGAAACAACTGAAAATATGTCTTATATTCTAGGTTCTTCAAAGTAGCCACCTTTTGCTTTGATTACTGCTTTGCACACTCTTGGCATTCTCTTGATGAGCTTCAAGAGGTAGTCACCTGAAATGGTTTTCACTTCACAGGTGTGCCCTGTCAGGTTTAATAAGTGGGATTTCTTGCCTTATAAATGGGGTTGGGACCATCAGTTGTGTTGTTCAGAAGTCAGGTGGATACACAGCTGATAGTCCTACTGAATGGAGTGTTAGAATTTGTATTATGGCAAGAAAAAAGCAGCTAAGTAACGAAAAACGAGTGGCCATCATTACTTTAAGAAATGAAGGTCAGTCAGTCCGAAAAATTGGGAAGACTTTGAAAGTGTCCCTAAGTGCAGTGGCCAAAACCATCAAGCGCTACAAAGAAACTGGCTCACATGAGGACCACCCCAGGAAAGGAAGACCAAGAGTCACCTCTGCTGCGGAGGATAAGTTCATCCGAGTCACCTGCCTCAGAAATCGCAGGTTAACAGCAGTTCAGATTAGAGACCAGGTCAATGCCACACAGAGTTCTAGCAGCAGACACATCTCTACAACAACTGTTAAGAGGAGACTGTGTGCAGCAGGTCTTCATGGTAAAATAGCTGCTAGGAAACCACTGCTAAGGACAGGCAACAAGCAGAAGAAGAACACAAGGAATGGACATTAGACCTGTGGAAATCTGGGCTTTGGTCTGATGAATCCAAATTTGAGATCTTTGGTTCCAACCACCGTGTCTTTGTGCGACGCAGAAAAGGTGAACGAATGGACTCTACATGCCTGGTTCCCACCGTGAAGCATGGAGGAGGAGGTGTGATGGTGTGGGGGTGCTTTGCTGGTGACACTGTTGGGGATTTATTCAAAATTGAAGGAATACTGAACCAGCATGGTTACCACAGCATCTTGCAGCGGCATGCTATTCCATCCGGTTTGCGTTTAGTTGGACCATCATTTATTTTTCAACAGGACAATGACCCCAAACACACCTCCAGACTGTGTAAGGGCTATTTGACCAAGAAGGAGAGTGATGAGGTGCTACGCCAGATGACCTGGCCTCCACAGTCACCAGACCTGAACCCAGTCGAGATGGTTTGGGGTGAGCTGGACCACAGAGTGAAGGCAAAAGGGCCAACAAGTGCTAAGCATCTCTGGGAACTCCTTCAAGACTGTTGGAAGACCATTTCAGGTGACTACCTCTTGAAGCTCATCAAGAGAATGCCAAGAGTGTGCAAAGCAGTAATCAAAGCAAAAGGTGGCTACTTTGAAGAACCTAGAATATAAGACATATTTTCAGTTGTTTCACACTTTTTTGTTAATTATATAATTCCACATGTGTTAATTCATAGTTTTGATGCCTTCAGTGTGAATCTACAATTTTTATAGTCATGAAAATACAGAAAACTCTTGGAATGAGAAGGTGTGTCCAAACTTTTGCTCTGTACTGTAGATTGGCATATTTGTGGGGTGCGCAGTGACTTCTAGTTATCCTGTGAACAGATTCTCCCTGTACCTGAGGATTTCTGCAGCTCCTCCACAGTGACCATGGGCCTCTTGGCTGCTTCTCTGACCAGGGCTCTCCTTGCTCACTGATCTGTTAGTTTAGATGGACTGCCATGTCTTGGTAGGTTTGCAGTTGTAGAATACTTTTTCCAGTTTTGGATGATGGATTGAGCAGAGCTCCTTGGGATGCTCAAAAGCTTGGAATATGTTTTTATAACCTAACCCTGATTTACACTTCTCCACAACTTTATCTCTGAGCTGTCTGGTGAGTTCCTTGGTCTTCATAATCCTGTTTGTTCACTAGTGTTCTCTAACAAACCACTGAGGCCTTCACAGAACAGATGTATTTATACTGAGACTACATTACACACAGCCGGGCTCTATTAACTCATTAAGTGACTTCTGAAGGCAATTGTGTGCACTGGATTTTATTTACGGGTATCAGAGTAGAGGGGGCTGAAGACTTTTGCACGTCACACTTTTCAGATTTTTATTTGATTAAAATTTTGAAAATCATGTATCATTTTCCTTCCACTACACATTTATTTGCTACTTTGTGTTGGTTATCACTGAAAATCTCAAGGAAATACATTTAAGTTTGTGGTTGTGACAAAATGTGAAAAAGTTCAAGGGGTGTGAATACTTTTGCAAGCCACTGTACATCTTGTGCTATTTAGGCAGATATTAAAGTAAAGTAAAGTCATTTCCATCTTTCCATAAACTGCGCTGAATATTTCCATTCGCTGCATGACACCATGTTTTCAGATCTCAATAGAACTCGGGTTTCACGTTGTGTTCCTGCATCTGATACCGCTCAGCCATTCGTATCAAGTAAACAAGCAGTATAGGAAACATTGGCAAACCTGCTGAGGTGCAGAAGGAGAGAGATGGATCCTGAAAGAAAGACCTTCATCTACATCAATCTGGTGATTGTGATCCTCTCACTTCCTGGAAACATCTTTATTATCGTTGTGAATCTTCTAGATATCTTTAAGAACAGAAGACTTCCAGTAAGTGATTGGCTCATCCTTGGCTTCAGTGTCTTCAGCCTTCTACATGAAATTCATGAAGGGCGTGTACTGTGCACAGATCTATTTCATTTGCCCACTGATATACCTGGCTCTATGCACTTGATCGTGTCCATCTTATGGTTTTCCGCCCTCCTTAGTGTACATTTCTGTCTGAAGATTGTCAATATTAACCATTGGTTCTACATTAGTCTTCAGAGAAGATTTCCTAAGTTGTGTCTTTGGGTTATTGTGGCTTTCCTCCTCGGATACGTCTTTCTGAGTCTTTATTCGGCCCTGGACACAACACCGGAGTCTCTACTGAACACAACATCTGAAGTGATATCCATGAAGCAGGGCCCAAGATCTTTTTGGTTGACATTTCTCTTTCTGGCATTTTGTGTCTTGTGCGCTTTGTTCTGCTCAGTATCGGCATCAACCATCCTCATCTTTCTGATAAAACACATGAAGAGGATCCAAGAGAATACTGAGGGATCCCGATCTCCGAGCATCGAGGCTCACATCCGTGCCGTCAGAACCATCAGCACTTTACTGGCAACTAATATTCTTATATTTACTTCTGTCTTTGTATTGACTCTACATTGTGAATCACCGATATATCTATTTGGTAACCTTATTTTTATATGTCATATATTTAGCTCCTACATTATAATTAAGGGAACCAAAAAACTGGATAAGACACTGTCAGAGATACTGAGTCGGTGGTCATGTGTTGCCAGCAATAGTCGGTAATGTAATACACATCATATTGTCTCTTCTACATCCACTTGGTTCTTCCAGAAATTAGATCTGGTTCCATGTAGAAGATTTACCCCCAGTTTGGATATTTGACCAGGAGTTCATGGTCATATTGGAGCATGGAAAACCAATTTTCTTAATGGTGCGACACATTAAGTCTTCAAGGAGTCTTGAGGATCTACGGTAGAGAAGACACGCGTGATACTTATCAGTGACTTTATATCAATCACCTTTTTGATATTAAAGGAGTTTCCTGAGAATACAATATTGATGGCCCATTCTTAGGATATACCCTCAGTATCAGATCAGTGGTGGTTCAATCCTCCTGACAAGTGCGGCAACTTCTTCTTTGCTTACACCAGGCCCTTAAGCAGAATCACATACACATCTCGAGCGTACACCAGCCCTGGTGTAGAAAAAAGTACCATCATTTCACCCAGTGTAAAGGTTAGTGGGGTGATCATGTTGGGACAGATTTATCACGTAGGGCACACGGCCTCATTAGTCACAACTAATCTTAAAGGAGTTGATTGGACCTAGACATTGGCTGAAGTGACGTCACTCTTGATACATGTGGCTAATTTGTAGAGTTGACTCCTCGGGGATGCCAAGTGGTGGGTCGGATTTAGATGTGAAACCACAAGGGTAACTGCACAGAGCAGGGGTGATGCTACTGCCCCACTGCCCCAATAGTAATAATACTCCCCCATTGTGCCTGTTATTAGTGATCCCCATAGTGTCCCACTGCACCTAATAGTAATAATGCCTCCCATTGTGCCCCCTATAGTGCCATCAATAATAGTAATGCTCCTCTAATGTTCCCTTATTACCAATAATGCTCACTTAGTACCCCTAATAGTAATAACACTACCCCAGTGTGCTGAGATAGTGCCCAAAATAGTAATAACACTCCCTCCAATGTGCCGCTATTAGCAATAGTGACAAAAATAGTAGTAATGCTCCCCAGCATGCCCACATTGGTAATAGTTCTCCCCATAGTGCCCCACTTCCCCAGTAGTAATAATATTCTCCTGGCGTGTCCACATTAGCAATAGTAATAATGCTCCCCCCGGTCTACCCCAATTAGGAACTGTGCCCCCATAGTGGTTGCAATAGTAATATTTGCAGCCCCAATATAGTAATAGTGTCCAATCCTCATCTAATGTGCTCCCATTGTTCACCAATCTTAATAATGCTTCTCCAATGTGCACTGCTAGTAACAACACCCACATAGTGCTGCAATAGTAATAATGCTCATCCAGCGTGCCCCCCCATAGTATTAGTGCTCCCCATATTAATAATGCTCTCCCAATGTGCTCCCGTTAGTAATAGTGTCCCTGTAGTGCCCACTAATAATAAAAAAGCCGCCCATCTGTGTCCCTCAGTGTACCAACCACCATCTACTAGGATTGTGAATTGGAGGGACATTCAGGGCACTAGAGAGAAGATTTGGGGCCTAAGTCCTGGATCTTTTGCGCTAATGACACCCCTGACATAGAGACCTATCATACAGTAGGTGATGCAGAGCTCAGAAATCCTGATAATCTTATGGTCAAAACTACCAACAAGCTCACTAAACAAGCGGCTTCTATGCACTTCTATGAGACTACCGAGAATAACCGAGCACTGGATGATGTCAGGTGTGGTGGTAACTCAGGTCCGTAGTACACTCACTGAAGAGCGGCAGGAGCAACTGGCCAGAAGTGTAGGCGAAGATTGGCCCCAACTGGCAAGCCGCTTTGGCTGTAGATCCACCTCTCATGATCGAGCCATCGGCTATGGCCTGGTAATTGTGAACAATTCTGGATTGTGTATTGGAGCTGACTGTGGTTTGTGTTTACCCAGGTCCTGTATATTCTGCTAGTGTGACTGGAGTCCTAGCTTATCCTGACCCACAACTGTGCTGAGACTGTTATTCTAAGAGACTCTGCAACCATCTTGCTGTTTGCTTTCATGGAGAGATTGCTGTCAGTAGTCACTGTCATTGTCTGTGCCCACATGAGTCTCTGTCACCACCAAACATTGTACTTACCTTGTCTGTAACCAAGTGTCCACTGCATAGGGTCAAGGGTCACACACCCTAAGAACTGACCCTGTTATATTTGGAGTATTCGGCAGGATCCAACCCTGAGGACAAAGATCATAGACAAGATAGAGTCCTTTATCCCAAAAGGCCATGTCCACCAGCCCCTTTTCAAGCTGTGGTTATGTGAAACGTCTCAAAATATAGCAAAAAAAATGATCCCTGGAGGACTGAGAGGCAGAGGGCTGATACCAATAAACCAGGCAGACCTTGGACTGAACCTCCTGGAGGAAGAGGCCTGGAGAGCAGCGGCAGTAATGTCCACCAAGGAGCCAACCTCTATACAGGACATCATATCCATAAGACTGGACGTGTGACACGGAGACCAAGTTCTCCACCCTGAAGAAGAGGCTCTATGGCCGCAACCATGGGGCAAATAGTGTAGTGGTTTGTAGTGAGATTTCCGTACCTGTAGCAGAGCTTGTATAGTTGTGTATTTCTTTGCAGATTGCTCTTTTATCCTTTCTGACCGGCTGGAGTCCCCGAATCGTTTCTTGTCGAACAAGTGTTTTTCAAACCAGAAGTGAAATTATTATACTCTGGTCTCTTCGGAGAAGGGGAGATGAAAAATAAATAAAAAAAAACATTCATACTCACCTCTTTTGGTTCTCCTCATGGCATCCGGCACTCTCTTTTGGGCTAATTGGTGACATCATGTGCTAGTGTCACATGGGCACACCAACTATTCATGGGCACATGTGGCCCAATCACAGGCCTCAGTGGTGACCCAGGAGCATGATGTCACCAGGAGAGCACAGGAAGTCACGAGGAGGCCCAAAAGAGGTGAGTGTAAATGTTTTTTTTTTTCACCTCCCCTGGGCCCTCTACTTATTATACTCTAGGGTCTGAAGAAACCAAAGGGTATAATAATTTATTGCAATGCATGTCGCAGAGGCCATTTTACGTAGTTCGCCCAAGACGAATCTCCATTTGATTGGTTTCGTAAAAAATGAATAACTGGGAATATTCGGGCCGAGTCAGTTTGCCCATCTCTAGTCCAGGTTCATTTTGGAGGTGTGAGTGGTTTTTCTTTTTAGTTTATGGTCCCATCTGAATGAGATGGTCTTAGTGGAGCGGATCCAATAATGCGCTAAGAACTTCACGTGTATATCTATAATAATATCAGACCGCAGGTTACATAAGGGTTACGGCGATACCAATCACGTTACTGACAATGTTTTGTGATGGTCGTTGACTAAAGTGTATTACTAACATGAGTGTATTGTCATTTACTTTACTACATTAAAGTTTTTGTCGTTTCCAAAATATGTAATAATATTAATAAAACTTCAGGTCACTTCTTTCCGGTGCTTGTAATTGTATCCAATGTGATGGATTATCATGTATGATACAGTCCTGTACAGTGACAGCTTTGGAGGGCAGCCTGTAGTCCATATGGCTGATGACACTACTAGAAGGGGCAATAGATTGGCCGTAGTCACCTGAAACCATGAAGACACCGACTCCTGCTCTCCATAGAAGTGTGTGCAATATAACTAACTGGTGTCGGGGGTTAATCTCCCCCGGGATGGATGTCACCGTAAGCCTAATCAAATAGATAACCAGTTTCGAGCGCTCGGGAAACAAGACGTACACAGGTATCGTGTATGAACAGTTTCTACTTTATTACGTAGTTCAATACAGTTTTAAAAGCAAGCTCAGTTACATAACAGTCATGTGATCAATATACATATATGGTCTTTCCAGTTCCGTTATCAGACAAATTTGTTCAGTTACCCATCACCCCAGATGTTTTCCTTTTTACCTTATCTGAATGTCCTCCCAAGAATACCAGTTCTGCTGAAATCAGCAGAACTGTTGATATCTCCCCCAGACTCCAAGTCTGTATTCTATCTATAAACTATGCAGTTTTGTTTGCAGAAAATTCCACCCTCTTGTGCTTTCTGTATAGAATATAGTGCAAGTTATGTTTTAACCCTTACACTGGACATGGCGTTTACTTTATGCCCAGTTTCTATTTGTTCGTCCAGCCTCAGAGACCTCACTGTTGTCCTCTGTACACCACAGAACCTGGGTTGTGACCCAGACATGCCACAGATCAGACATTTTAATAAGAGTCTCCTCCTGTTTCTGGGTTTCCATGGATCACGTTGCTCCTGTGATTGTTGGCAGTATACATATGAGTGCCATCTACTACATATGGAAATCACTTTCAATGTCCTTTGCATATTGTATCTGGCAGAGTCTCTCGTGTCCTGCAGTCCTCGGTATATCAGGGTCACTCTATGAATAGACTATATCTGTATACTAATATGAAGACCAGTCTCATCCAGACCCCCCCCTTCGAATAGTGACTGATCCCAGGCAGAGCACAAGGGTTATTATAGGGTTAACCTCATCCATTATTCATCCCTTATACTGTAAGTTGTCATTGTAGAGATCTAAAACCAGCAGAAAATAAGACATAAAACTCCTAAGAGCATGTGAAGGCTCCGGAGCACCTACTAGTCATATGTCATAATGCTGGACCAATAGACTTCTATAGGGCCCCACTATATACCCTGTATACCTCCATAGATAGTGCCCCTTAGCGTATACTACACAAAAACTGACACTGCCCGCCTGTCTTCTTTTATACTTTATGTTTCCTCCAGACCTCTCTGACCCAACACCTTCTTTCTCCTTTGCAGACCCCTCTTTCCTCTCCAGACTCTTCTGTCCCTCTGCAGACTCATTTGTCCTATCCAGACTCCTCTGTCGTCTTGCAGAAACCCACTGGAGGCAATCTAGAAAACAGGAGTAGTACTTGAAGCAGTAGCACCTGTCACAGTAGCCAAAACTCTCAATTGTCTCCTCCAGCTCACCTCCTGAGTTGGTGCAGTGCTGAGGGGGTCTGTAGGGTACCGGATGGTGATGGTGGTTTTCCCTAGGGTCTTCCTATGCTTATCTTCAGCTCACTGATCCTAGTGGTTTTAGTCGGAAGCACCCTTGGTGGTGAGTGCAGGAATCCCATCGAGGCTAGACTGTGGCGAAAATGCCAGCTGCGGAAAATGAAGAGGAATTCCTCTTCATTTTCCGCATTGTGAACATACCCTAAGGCTCACCTCAGATTCTCCTCCAAAATAGCACTGTCCTCTCTCTAGGCTGACAGAAATATGCAAGGACTACTTTCTATCTTAGAGCTGGAACTTTCACATCTGTCCTGCTTGGCAACTGGCAGAAGACTCAGCCAAAGACTCTGAGTCTCCTCTCCTTACCCAGCCAACTGTGGGTTGGGCTGGACCATGTCTCTCCCAAACAGGGGGGTGTTCCTCCATCCTCAGTAGAAACAGCCCAAATACAAAGGAAAATGACACCACAACAGTATATAAAACTAAAGACTGGCTATCTGCTATCTCATAGAGGAGGGTATTCCTCCAACCTCAGTGGAAACAGGCCAAACACAAGGAATACTTAGGTAATAACAGCATGAGCTATGTACATGTGGCACCATACACAGTAATGCAGGTAAAACAACACAATATATAGCAATGTGTATTTAAGCAGTGTCCACTGGGATGCTGCAATTTCCCCCGGCTGTAACCAGACCTGCCCTCGGCGAATAAATCCGGGAGGGAATAGAAGTTGCAGCTGTAAGGCAGTTACCGTATATGCAATAAACACAGGAATATACAAGGATGTCAGCCAGTGATCCGATTGTCTAGTCAATAGTCGGGAAAAAAGGGCATTGACACAATAGGGGACTCCAAAGCACAGGTGCGTAAGTGTCCAAACTTGGAGCCACTGGGATGGTCAAGGACTGGAAAAGGGGCAATGACATCAGGTGGAATAAAACTGGGGCTAAGCCACAACAGTGAGGGAAACGCACTCCAGTCCAAATTGGCAATATTTATAACGTAATGAGTCCAGGAAGTCTCTTCAGGGGGTGCCCTGATGGGCACAAAACTTAATACACACATGGACAAAATTGTTGGTCCCTCCCTCGTTTAATGATCTTTCATTAAACCCACAATGGTCACAGAAATAACTTGAATCTGACAAAAGTAATAATATATAAAAATTCTATGAAAATGAAAGAATGAAAGTCAGACATTGCTTTCCAACCAGGCTTCAACAGAATTTTTTAAAAAAGAAACCTCATGAAACAGGCCTGGACAGAAATGATGGTTCCCTTAACTTAATATTTAGTTGCACAACCTTTTGAGGCAATCCCTGCAATCAAACGATTCCTGTAACTGTCAATGAGACTTCTGCACCTCTCAGCAGGTATTTTGGCCACTCCTCATGAGCAAACTGCTCCAGTTGTCTCGGGTGTGAAGGGTGCCTTTTCCAGACGGCATGTTTCAGCTCCTTCCAAAGATGCTCAATAGGATTTAGGTCAGGGCTCATAGAAGGCCACTGCAGAATAGTCCAATGTTTTCCTCTTAGCCATTCTTGGGGGTTTTTAGCTGTGTTTTGGGTCATTATCCTGTTGCAAGACCCATGACCTGCGACTGAGACCAAGCTTTCTGACACTGGGCAGCACATTTCTCTCTAGAATCCCTTGATAGTCTTGAGATTTCATTGTACCCTGCACAGATTCAAGACACCCTGTGCCAGATGCAGCAAAGCAGCCCCGGAACATAACAGAGCCTCCTCCATGTCTCACAGTAGGGACAGTGTTCTTTTCAAGATAGGCTTCATTTTTCCGTCTGTGAACATTGAGCTGATGTGCCTTGCCAGAAATTTCGATTTTTGTCTCATCTGTCCATAGGACATTCTCCCAGAAGCTTTGTGGCTTGTCAACATGTAGTTTGGCAAATTACTTTTGTCAGATCCAAGTTATTTCTGTGACCATTGTGGGATTTTCTTTCATTAAACGAGGGAGGGGGACCAACAATTTTGTTCAAGTGTGTAGATCACTCCAGTTGGTTATGACTGGATGACACATAACTTATTCACTCCAGCAACAAGGCACAACACTTGACGTGACAAAATGGCGGTTAACCCCTCTCAATCAGCCTCTTTGGATGTTGGGGAAGAGGATGTTAATGGTGGTAGCTCCTGCAGCTTGGCAAATTCCAACAGCCATGCTTGTGTAAGCCGTGTAGCGGGGTGGGCTCCTCAGGATACAGTGAAGTCACGAACAAAGGAAGCGACTCCAACTCAATTTAATAAAAACAAGATTTTACTTAGTGTAGTTACACCCCTTTACCAAAAAGAACACTTCCAGATATTTACATACACTCAGCCAGTAAGCTGAGACCCTGGTGTTGTACAGCGCGGTGTCCTCTCATGTACGCCATCAATATACTCCAAGCTTTTACCTATCTGCAGGCTACTAACCAGCCACTTGTTACCTTTTTATCACCCTAGTCACAGGAATAATTCAGTGAGTGTGATAGGGGCACCGGCGGTATAACACAAGAGCTTACAAACTTATCAAATACCCCTATTCCCCACAAACAAAGTACAACCAAGTAAATATAATAGTAGGTCAGCTTGCAAGCCAAAGAAATGTGACAATGTATAAAATGTCGCTTCTAGACTTCCTCAGAAGCTCCTCTCTGGGAGTTACAAGTCTATAGAATTCTCTGAGTCCTTACTACCGAATAGGTAGATAATTCACCAGTCGTGTGGCCTGTGAAGATGAGTATGCCTAACTAGTTTAACTACAGGCCCTTACTCAGTCCCAAGCAATTTAGCACCAAAAATGTAATGCGGCGCATGCACGATTACTTCTCTTACTGACCCGGGTCTGTTGGGTACCTTTAGCCTTTGTTTGGAACAACTGGAAGCTGGGCTCATCCAGATAACATGCAGTCTCACTGACAGGGCCACTTCTTAGCCGGGTCCTTGATGGAAATCTTCTCCTTCAGGATGCTGTCTGGACCAACTCTGGAACAGTCTTTGATTCAGCTCCACTTTGCTGGGTCCCTTAGGGATCCTACTACATGTATATCACACTCCAGTCCACCTCATCATAGCTCAAAGTACACTCCCAAGATGGCTGCCACACACACTCTGCTCCTCCTTGTAGTTCCACCTCTGCAGAACAGGGTCTCCACGTCACTACTCCAGGGAATTACAGAATTACAGTCCTTCCCATTTCTGAGGTAACAGTGGCCTCTTGTGGTCAAACAAACAAATGTCAGTTTATAAAAAAAAATAAACTTATGTACAGAAACAGTTACATTCACAACATGAGGGCTGTTTCCCCATCTTACACTTGCTCCTCAATAGAAGACCAATAGCAGTTGATGTTATCCTGCTGCACCAGTAAGATAGTGCTGCAACCGCAAGGGTGGATGCATGACCACCTACAGATGGCTACAGTCCAGGCCATCAATGGGAGGCTCTGAATGATCTCAGATTCTCCTCCAAAATGGCACTTGTACTTCTCTACTCCTCTCTCAGGCTGACAGCAGTACTGTCCTGACTGGCAGCTGGCAGAAGACTCAACAAAAGACTCTTTGAACTTCTTTCCCTTACCCAGCCAACCATGGCTGGGACTGGACCATGACTGTTCCAAACAGAGGGGTGTCCGCCAACTTCAGTGCTAAAAGATAGTTACATCACAACTGTATATAAACTATTCACTAAACACAATGCAGTTAATGCAGCATAATAAATGTTTAGTAGTGTCCACTGAGATTCTGCAGAACCAGAAATCATATGATGCAGAAAGTGTCACCGATGAGGACACATCTCCATATAGTCTATCTAATCACTACATTAGGTAGCAGGTAGTAGTCATATGATCCGAAAACAGGTCTCTGACTCCTGTCTCCGAAATTTGGGGCATAGAGATCAGAACTCAAAGCTGAAGAAATGGCTTGTAGTCATATTCTACATGTCACACGTAACAAGGACCCAAAACCAGACATTAAGATAATACAAATGAATGTTTAGGAATGACGACCTTTCATGTCCACAAGGATCCATTCTTCGCTTCATCCTCTTGTGGTTGGAGTCAAGTCTGGTCTGAGCAGCTTCAGAGTTCTTATGTCACCTGGAGCTTGGCGTGTTACACCCTTACAAGTCCGTGAATAAGCTCTGTCTGAATCAGGTTTATTATATTATAGCGCACATCATCCATTATAAGAGTCAAGTTCAATGTTCGATACTTATTAATGAGATCAGGTGAAACTTGCCAACATGAATCTGTCTAGTGTTTCTGCACACATGGTCCTCATGGACAAGCTCCTAATGTGCGGGTATTCAACTTAACTCATGTTAAAAATCTCTTTAAAGGGTCAGATGTTTATAGAGGAGCAACCCATAAGTGACACCCATATGGGAGCAAAAAGACTATTCCCAAAGGAACATTGTCCTCTGCTCTACGAGGACAACAGAAGCCTTCAAGAGATAGAATGTCAGAGAAACCGTAGGTGATCAAAAATGTCTGTCCCATTGGGGAAATTGGTTTTCCACATTCAGATTTGATTCCGAACTCCCAGCCATACTATTGGAGTAAACTCTGCTCCCAGAGATGTAGTACAGACAGAGAATGACTATATTACTGGTTCGGACCCATACAGCATGAACACCGGCTCAGTATCTCTCCTAGTTTGTTATTCAGTCTTTTTGTTCCCTTAACCAAAAAGTACTATATGACTTATAGACATTAGAATACTAAGTAGATTTAGTAATGTGTCAGCAGTAAAAAACACTAGAAACAAAGAAGTGACTATAAGAATATTAGCCACAAGTAAAATGCTGATGGTTCTGACTGCACGGATATGAGCCTCGATGTTCGGAGATCGAGATCCCTCGGTATTCTCTTGGATCCTCTTTATGTGTTTGATCAGAGAGATGAGGAAGGTCATTGCCGAAACTGAGCAGAACAAAGAGCACAAGAAACAAATCGCCAGAAAGGTCAGTAATGTCACAGTAGACGTCTCTATTACAGGTACATCTCCAGCTGTTGTGTTCTGTAGACTCCCCGACTTTGTGTCCAGTGCGGAATACAGACTCAAGGAAAAGAATCCGAGGAGAAAAGCCACAATAACCCAAGGAATCAACTTAGGAAATCTTCTCTGAAGACTAATGTAGAACCAGTGGTTAACATTGACAATCTTCAGACAGAAATGTACACTAAGGAGGGTGGAGAACCATAAGGTGTACACATTCATGTACATTAAGACATATGTAGCTTTCATTTCATACCAATTATAGGAAGACTGGAGTAGATCTTTGACCAGTAAATACCCTTCGTGAAGAGCGTGTAGAAAGCTGAAGACACTAAACCCAAGGATAATCTGATCACTTAAAGAACATCTTCTCTTCTTACAAAAATCTAGAATGTTCACGACAATAATAAAGAAGTTTCCAGGAAGTGAGAAGATCACAGTCACCAGATTTATAGATATTAAGGTCTTCTTTACAGGATCCATCTCTTCTCTTCAACAGCTCAGCCAATATAGAAATAGCCAAATATCCTTCACACTAATAATAACTAAATGGAAATTCAGAGTGACCACATCCTGAGACACTTGTCCTTCATCTCAGGAAGATGGAAATGACTGATGATAGGAAAAGCCGCAGGTTTTGTATCTCATCTATGGCAGGCTATTCCTCTCCTCGTGCCTGTTATACTAGAGATTATCATTGGTATCATCATGGCTAATGCCATGTTCTGTGAGGTTATGATTTGTTCTGCCGAGGGTAAATGGAGCTCTTACCCACTGCCCCAACACCCCAAAACTACAACCAACTGAGCTAGACACAGCTGCCAATCAAGTTAAGGAGTAAAAATAATAATATTCGACACCAGGCTATGACCAGAGTCTACTTAGGCCCCAGAAAACCTTTGGACTATGTTTGGGCCTAATTCCTAGCAATGCAGCTTCGGCACCCTCCAGTCTAACACCCTCGAACTGACCAATTTACAGGGAGAGGACTTGCGCTGCCATGTATTCCTTGATGGTCACCTGCATCATGTTCCACAGACTATCTATCCCCACAGATAAGACTCTTCAGTCCTATAACTAAAACGGACCTAAAATGCAGGGATCATTAGCCAAGTCCTAGAGGTATACTTCAAAGATAACATGAATGACCCACACCGCAGTTTCTTTACAGGCCTATTGTCACTCTTTCCAAGCTGCCACTATACCCTCGCATATTTCTCACACTCAGGATCGGTGTTACCCAAGGGTGAACTGGAAAATTACCCAGGGTCCCATCCCCCAAGGCAGCCCCCAGCTGATCTGAGACAATTGTCTCAGAAACCAAATATTTCAGCATATCTCAAAGAAACCCCTATTAGAGGAAGCCTCTCCATAGCAATCGTTGTCACATGTCTACACACCCGGCAGTCAGATGAGTTCAAGTTTTACTATGATGTGGTGCAAAGTATTGTCCATCCATATAGCATTGTCTGTAATACCGCACAGTAGAGCTCCCATCATCACACCACTGATATTTTTTCCATAACAAAGCTGTGTGATATACAGTTCCTTGCAAAAGTATTTGGCCCCCTTGAACTTTTCAATCTTTTGCCACATTTCAGGCTTCAAACATAAGGATATAAAATTTTCATTTTTTGGTGAAGAATCAACAACAAGTGGGACACAATTGTGAAGTGGAACGAAATTTATTGGTTATTTTAAACTTTTGTAAAAAATAAAAAACTGAAAAGTGGGGCGTGCAATATTATTCGGCCCCCTTAAGTTAATACTTTGTAGCACCACCTTTTGCTGCGATTACAGCTGCAAGTCGCTTGGGGTATGTCTCTATCAGTTTTGCACATAGAGAGACTGAAATTCTTGCCCATTCTTCCTTGGAAAACAGTTGGAGCTCAGTGAGGTTGGATGGAGAGCGTTTGTGAACAGCAGTTTTCAGCTCTTTCCACAGATTCTCGATTGGATTCAGGTCTGGACTTTGACTTGGCCATTCTAACACCTGGATACATTTATTTGTGAACCATTCCATTGTAGATTTTGCTTTATGTTTGGGATCATTGTCTTGTTGGAAGATAAATCTCCGTCCCAGTCTCAGGTCTTTTGCAGACTGCAACAGGTTTTCTTCCAGAATGGTCCTGTATTTGGCTCCATCCATCTTCCCATCAATTTTAACCATCTTCCCTGTCCCTGCTGAAGAAAAGCAGGCCCAAACCATGATGCTGCCACCACCATGTGTGACAGTGGGGATGGTGTGTTCAGGGGGATGAGCTGTGTTGCTTTTACGCCAAACATATCGTTTTGCATTATGGCCAAAAAGTTGGATTTTGGTTTCATCTGACCAGAGCACCTTCTTCCACATGTTTGGTGTCTCCCAGGTGGCTTGTGGCAAACTTTAAACGAGACTTTTTATGGATATCTTTGAGAAATGGCTTCCTTCTTGCCACTCTTCCATAAAGACCAGATTTGTGCAGTGTACGACTGATTGTTGTCCTATGGACAGACTCTCTCTCTCTCAGCTGTAGATCTCTGCAGTTCATCCAGAGTGATCATGGGCCTCTTGGCTGCATCTCTGATCAGTCTTCTCCTTGTTTGAGATGAAAGTTTAGAGGGACGGCCGGGTCTTGGTAGATTTGCAGTGGTCTGATACTCCTTCCATTTCAATATGATCGCTTGCACAGTGCTCCTTGGGATGTTTAAAGTTTGGGAAATCTTTTTGTATCCAAATCCGGCTTTAAACTTCTCCACAACAGTATCACGGTCCTGCCTGGTGTGTTCCTTGGTCTTCATGATGCTCTCTGCGCTTTAAACAGAACCCTGAGACTATCACAGAGCAGGTGCATTTATACGGAGACTTGATTACACACAGGTGGATTATATTTATCATCATCAGTCATTTAGGACAACATTGGATCATTCAGAGATCCTCACTGAACTTCTGGACTGAGTTTGCTGCACTGGAAGTAAAAGGGCCGAATAATATTGCACGCCCCACTTTTCAGTTTTTTATTTTTTACAAAAGTTTAAAATAACCAATAAATTTCGTTCCACTTCACAATTGTGTCCCACTTGTTGATTCTTCACCAAAAAATTAAAATTTTATATCCTTATGTTTGAAGCCTGAAATGTGGCAAAAGGTTGAAAAGTTCAAGGGGGCCGAATACTTTCTGAAGGCACTGTAAGTGCTGAGATGGATTTTGGTGTTCTTATTAGACATATATTATGTCATCTTGTACGGTTTTCAAGATTACTAAGCTACTCTGTAAGACTTTTCTTCTCCCTGCTCAAGTCTTTATAGGATATGTGAAGTTCTTCCAGTTCCTCTTCCACATATCAGAAGGGGGAAGTTACACAATAGATCATAGATCACATATCAGAAGGTGAAAGTTAGACACTTCTCCATTTCAACTGAAAAAATGAATTAATTTAGAAATAGATGGCAGTAACACATTTAAATAAAGTTAGGTCTGTAATCTGTAAATGTCTGGAGACCAATTGCTGAAATTTTAGGAGAGAAAAGAAATAAGAGTTCATACCATGCTGTTGTGCTGGGTGTAGTATGTGGCTTAGTATTATCTTGCTAAATTTACAAGGCCTTCCCTGAAAGAGACGTTGTCTGGATGGAGCAGATGATGTTCTAAACCCTCCATATACTGCTCAGTATTGATAGCGCTTTTCAGGATGTGTAACCTGCCCATGGTAACTAATGCCACCCCATACCATTAGAGATGGAGGTGCTGATAATAGATTTAATGACCACTTTCATCTTAAGTCCACAGGACACGGCGTCCATGGCATCCATAAAGAATTTCACATTTTGATTCGTCTGACCACAGGACAGTTTTCCATTTTTCCTCAGTCCATTATAAATGAGGCTTGGCCCAGAGATGGCGGCATTTCTGGGTTGTGTTGCTATACGGCTTCTTCATTGCAAGACACAGCTATAACTTACATTTGTGGATTCCATGTTGAGCTGTGTTTACAGACAATGATTTCAGGAATATTCCTAAGCCCTTGCAGTGACTTACATTACCGATTCATGCCCGTTTTTAATGCAGTGCCGTCCTAGAGTCCGGGGACCACGAGCATCGAAAATTGACCGTCAGCCTTGTCCTTTGTGCACATGGATTTCTCCAGATTTTCTGAATCTTTTGATGATATTATGTACTTTAGATGGTGGAATATTCAAAGTCTGCACAATTTTATTCTGAGGAACACTTTCTGAAATTATTCTGCAATTTTTTGATGCAATTTTTGCTTCTGAGAGACTTTACCTCTCCAAAATGTTGTTTTTATACATGGTCAGGAGACTTAGTTGAAAATTGACCCTCAAGCTGTTTTTTATTACAACCTCTTACTTTTAGGATGTCAAAGGTATGAAAATTGGTTTTCCATGTTCCAATCTGATCATGAACTCCTGTCCAAATAATAAATCCGGGGATAAATCTTCTACATGGAATCAGCTACGATTTCTGGAATAACCAAGTGGATGCAGCAGAGACAATATGGCGTGTATTACATTACTGTCTATTACCCTTAACACATGACCACCGGCTCAGCGTCTCTGACAACGTCTTATCCAGTTTTTTGGTTCCCTTAATTATAAAGTAGGAGCTAAATATATGACATATAAAAATAAAGTTACCAAATAGATATATCTGTGATTCACAATGTAAAGTCAATACAAAGACAGAAGTAAATATAAGAATATTGGCTGCCAGTAAAGTGCTGATGGTTCTGATGGCACGGATGCTCGGAGATCGGGATCCCGCGGTATTCACTTGGATCCTCTTCATGTGTTTGAGCAGAGAGATGAGGATGGTCGATGCCGATACTGAGCAGAGCAAAGCGCACAAGACACAAAATGCCAGAAATATCAATATTAACCAAGAACATCCCGGGGACTCCTTCATGGATATTACTCTGGCTATATGGCTCATGGATACAGCTGTTGTGTTTTGTAGACACTCTGGGTTTCCTCCCAATAGAGAGTACAGACTCAAGAAGAAGTATCCAACGAGAAAAGTCGTAATAACCCAAGGAAGCAACTTAGGAAATCTTCTCTGAAGACGAATGTAGAACCAGTGGTTAACACTGACAATCTTCAGACAGAAATGTACACTAAGGAGGGCGGAGAACCATAAGGTGGACACATTCATGTACATAAAGCCATGTATATCAGTGGGCAAGTAAAACAGATCTGTGCACAGTACACGCCCTTCATGAAGTTCAAAAAGAAGGCTGAAGACGCTGAAGCCGAGGATGAGACGATCACTTACTGGAAGTCTTCTGTTCTTACAGAAATCTAGAAGATTCACAACAATAATAAAGATGTTTCCAGGGACTGAGAGGATCACAGTCACCAGATTGATGGATATGAAGATCTCCCTTACAGGATTCATCTCTCTCCTTCTGCACCTCGGCAGGTTTGGCAATGTTCCTTGAACTCCTCGCATATTTTCTTTCTATAATACATGATACTAGTCATGGCTGAGCGGTATCCGATGCAGGAGTGAAAAATGAAACTCCAGTTCTATTGAGATCTGGAAACATAATGTCATATATTAAATGTACAGTGTCCATATTAGGACATCCTCAGATATCAGAGTCAAACATCTGATTAATAGCAGTTTACAACAGTGATACCTGACTTTGATACCTGACTTTGATTCTGACACCTGACTTTGATACCTGACTTTTACTCTGACACCTGACTTTGATTCTGACACCTGACTTTGATACCGACACCTGACTTTGATACCGACACCTGACTTTGATTCTGACACCTGACTTTGATACCGACACCTGACTTTGATTCTGACACCTGACTCTATGCAGTTTCTGGGCTGGTTATAAAACTTAGATGACTTCTGACTTTCATATCTGATTGAGTCACAAGTCAGCAGTCAGCTATGAAGCACATACAATGTTACACTGTGATCGGCCAGGATGACTGACCTCTGAGTGACGTCACTGCTCACACTCAGGAGTAGAAGATACTTGTATAAGGCTGCAGGCTGAGAGCTCCAGGAGTCTGATAAAAAGTTGTCTGACACAAAGTTGTCTGATACCTGACTCAGTCAGAGATCAGACTCACACATCATCTGAGTTTTTCATATACATACAAGTCAGCCAGCACATACAATGGTGGAGATTTATCAAGTAAAATGCTCAAAGTCAGGTGTCAGAATCAAAGTCAGATATTAAAGTCAGGTGTCAGAATCAAAGTCAGGTGTCAGAATCAAAGTCAGGTATCAGAATCAAAGTCAGGTATCAAAGTTCACAATGCTCCGTAATACAAAGATTGTAGAAACTATGATAATGACGTTATGATAGTAATAAAATAATTAAAAACATAAATAAAATAATACGCCAATAAACTGCCCTTATTAAAGGTTCTAGCCTCACCCCCGATGACACCATACAAAATAAGAATTACCGTAACGGAGAGGAAAAACTATTGCATAAAGTTTTTTAGTAGCGCTTTGTGTTATTAAATAAAAACAAAATGAAAAGTGATAAACAGACAATAAACAGACCCGTTTTCCCTCCTCTTTTGTTTATATTTTCCCGGATATAAAAAAAAATGAAAACATAAAAATAAAGCCCTATGTGTCCCCGAAAAAAGACGCAGAAATTAGTTGAATAACGCAAATGATAAAAATGTTACAGCCCTCAAAATCACACATTCAAAAAAAAAAACAAAAAACCCAAAAATGTGTCTGGTCCTGGACCGGAAATTGGCCGGGTACTGAAGTGGTTAAGTTGTACATTTCTGGCAGAGACTAAGCATTTTCCTCCACAGTGAAGATCAGACCTGCTGAACGTCTTTGGTCTGCATTTATTTTCTGAATTATTTGGGATTTCTTCAGATTTAGCTAAACCTGAGCCTAAACCGTGCAAGTGGAGAATTAACTAGATCGAGGATGAAACCCATAACTAGATAAGAACGGCGGAGTATTCAGGGAAATATGATGTCAGTTATTAATATCACTTACATTCCACTGAAGAAAGCTAAGTTACCCATTCACACGGAATATCTGTAACCTAACACCTACAATATTAAGTGTCTGGCTGAAACGTTCTGTCTGTCCTTTGGTCTCAGGGTGAAATGCAGAAGGTAATTGTACCCAAGTTTAGTACTAAAGGCCATCTAAAATTTAGAGACGAATTGAACTTCATTCTATATTATAGATGTTATTTTTTCGAGTACCATGTGAGCAAACAATAGGATCAGTAAAGGTTTTGGAATTCGGGAGCTGAATCAAAGGAATAATTTTTCTGAAATAGTGTAAAAACTGTAACCACCCAGATAACAGAGACTTCCTCTCTTTGAAAAGTTCTCTTTTTTCAATATGGAACAACATGACCCACTCGTCATCCCCCTAAAGGGTCATCTCTGCACACTGACCATATTTCATCCAATGTTGGCGTTCAGGCACCGACCCCTTTATAGACATTTAATATTATTTGACACATTATGTGACATTCAACCTGGAGGTTCTTTTTCTACACCAGGCTCTGTATGTGGTGAATGGTCCAGTCTACGTAGTGAAGGTGTCACCAACACGTCAGATCAGCGAGAGTGCTAAGAACTTGGACCTCACTGATCTGATACCGAGGGTGTAGCCTAAGGATGGACCACCAAGATTGTATTCTCGAAAACCTCCTTTAATCACAAAGGTCATTTATGTAGTGTCACTGAGAAGTAGCAGATGTGATGTCAATTTATTGAAGTCTTCATGAAAAATATACAAAATGATAGGTATATGAATGGTCCGTCTTACAGCTGAAGTTCTCATGTTTAGAGATCAGGAACGACACTCAGCTCTCTGTGTATTCATGTCTATATTGTCCATCAATATGTAAGTGTGATCACCAGTAACAGTAACTCCATAAGTGTGACCGCCATATAAGTGTGACCCCCTCCTGTGTGGCCTCCCCATGTGTCGGCCAGTCATTTATACCAATAGTGTAGTACCTTGGACATTCCTGTCACGATATATGGACAACTCCAATACGACACTCCATTGTGTGCTAATATAAAAGTATGTAAGCAATTGTATATAGTCATTCACATGAATATTGCAATCGATGATGTTTAACAACTTGTGTGTTCTCTACTGTAAACTTTCGAGACCCCATTACTGACTATTACCACCATCACATGACCACCGACTCAATATCTCTGACATCGTCTTATCCAATTTATTTGTTCCCTTAATTAAAAAGTAGGAGCTAAAAATATGACATATAAAAATTAGAATGCCGAATACATATACCCATGATCCACGGTACGAAGCCAATATAAAGATAGATGTAAGCATAAGAATATTGGCTGCCAGTAAAGTGCTGATGGTTCTGACGGCACGGATATGAGCCTCGATGCTCGGAGATCGGAATACCTCGCTGTTCTTTTGGATCCTCTTCATGTGTTTGAGCAGAGAGATGAGGATGGTCGATGCCGATACTGAGCAGAGCAAAGAACACAAGATACAAGAGGCCAGAAATATCAATATTAACCAGGAACATCTCAAGGACGCCTTCATGGATACAATTCCTATTGTTGTGTTCTGTAGACACTCCGGTTTTGTGTCCAGTGCAGAATAAAGAATCAAGAAGAAGTATCCAAGGAGGAAAGCCACAATAACCCAAGGACACAACTTGGGAAATCTTCTCTGAAGACAAATGTAGAACCGGTGGTTAACACTGACAATCTTCAGACAGAAATGTCCACTAAGGAGGGCGGAGAACCATAAGGTGGACACGATCAAATACATTAAGACATTTTCATTTTTTGTATCATACCAGTTGAGGCAACTGGAATAGATGTTTGGACAGTAAATATCCTTTCTGAAGAGCATGTAGAAGGCTTAAGACATTGAACCCAAGAATAAGCTGATCACTTAAGGGAAGTCTTCTGTTCTTACAGAAATCTAGAAGATTCACGACAATAATAAAGAAGTTTCCAGGAAGTGAGAGGATCACAGTCAGCAAACCAACAGAGAGGAGCACAATGCTTATCGGATCCATCTCTCCTCTTCTGCAGCTCAGCCGATATAGAAATAGGCAAATATTCCTCACACTATTAATAGCTGAATTACTGTGAATGGAAATTCAATGACACCACACCCTGAGACACTTGTCCTTCATCTCAGGAAGATGGAAATTACCGATGATAGGAAAAGTCGCAGGTTTTATATCTCAGCTATGACAGGCTATTCCCATCCTCATGCCTGGTATACTAGAGATTATCATTGGCAACATTATGGCTAATGCCATGTCCTGTGACATTGCGATTTGTGCTGCCCAGAGTAATGGAGCTCTTACCCACTGCCCCAAAATCCCCAAACTACAACCGATTAAACCAGACACAACTGGCTTCCAAATCCAGATGAACCAGCAAGCAACCAGTGTCTATTGAGGTCACAGCCAACCATTTCACTATGTTTGGGCCTAATTCCTAGCAATCCAAGTTGGGCATCCTCCAGTCTGGCAGCTCTGAGCTCACCCATTTACAGGCGGAGGATAGGCTCTGCCTTTGACTCCTTGGTGGTAGCCTGCTTCATGTTCCACAAACTATCTACTCGCCTAGGTAAGAGTCTATAGTCCTATAATTAAACTGGCTTACACTGCAGGTCAGCTCACAATTCTTGATTTTGCAGGCATCACTAGGCAAGTCCTTGAGGTATACCCCACGACACTGAGCCGCCAAAAGAATCATGGATGACCCACAACACACACACTTTAGTCTCACACATCTCTCACGATGCAGACAGGCTCTGGTCTACAATCTTTAGCTGTTTTATAGAGGGCATCATGTTGGACTCTAGAATACTTTGCCATACAGAGGAGTTCATAGTTGAGTCAATGACTACAAGGTGCCCAGGTCCTGTGGCTACAAAACAAGCCCAAATCATCCCCTCCACCCCCGGGCTGGACAGTAGGCATGAGTTGTTGTAGTTCTAATATGCTGAGCTTGACTTTCGCCAAAAACTGGCTTTGTGTATTATGGTCAGACATCTCCACTTTGGTCTCGTCTGTCCAAAGCACATTGTACCACAAGTAATTTATGTCAAGGATAGTCCTAAATCTGCATTAATTGTGGATACGCCAAAAGGGCTTGAAATGCTCTTTATTTGTATGCAAACTAAGGAGGGAAATATTGTTAGAGTTGATGCGGTATATAGATGTGGTTTATAGAGTTGGTGCGTTATATAGAGTTGGTGCTGTATATAAATATGGTTTATAGAGTTGGTCTGGTATATATACGGTTGGTCTGGTATATAGAGTTGGTGCAGTACATAAGTGTGGCGTACAGAGTTGATCCAGTATATACTGTAGAGTTGGTGAGGTATATAGGTGTGGTTTATAGAGTTGGTCCAGTATATACAGTTGGTGCAGTATATAGAGTTGGACCAGTATAGAGAGTTGGTGCAGTATATAGAGTTGGTGCGGTATATAGGTTATGTTGTATAGTGTTGGTCCAGTATATAGAGTTGGTGCGGTATATAGAGTTGGTGCTGTACATAAATATGGTTTATAGAGTTGGTCTGGTATATAGTGTTGGTGCGGTACATAAGTGTGGTGTACAGAGTTGATCCAGTATATAGAGTTGGTCCAGTATATACTGTAGAGTTGGTGCGTTGTATAGGTGTGGTTTATAGAGTTGGTTCACTATATACAGTTGGTGCAGTATATAGAGTTGGACCAGTATAGAGAGTTGGTGTGGTACATAGAATTGGTGCGGTATATAGGTTATGTTGTATAGTGTTGGTCCAGTATATAGAGTTGGTGCGGTATATAGGTTATGTTGTATACTGTTGGTCCAGTATATAGAGTTGGTGCGGTATATAGGTTATGTTGTATACTGTTGGTCCAGTATATAGAGTTGGTGCGGTATATAGGTTATGTTTTATAGTGTTGGTCCAGTATATAGAGTTGGTGCGGTATATAGGTTATGTTGTATACTGTTGGTCCAGTATATAGAGTTGGTGCGGTATATAGGTTATGTTTTATAGTGTTGGTCCAGTATATAGAGTTGGTTCGGTATATTGGCCTCTAGACCAAACCAAGGATTATGATCACAGGTTGGTTGATGAAAAAGGAGATATTGTCATTATAGGAGACTTCACCATGTTGGACGTGGACTGGAATATTTCTCATGTTCTTACATGTGAGAGCAGGAATCTAATTATTACACTAAGTGGATCCTCTCTGAAGCAGATAGTCACCAACCAGAGGAGGGAACATTCTAGATTTAGTCTTAACAAATGGGGATCTGGAGAGGGAGAATATGTGGGATCCAGTGACCACCAATGTTTATGGTTTGACATAAAAACAGACGGGGAGTGAACATAGACTGCTAATGTATTAGACCAAAAGTGATCATACATTACTACTACTACTGCAGATAGATAGGTTAGTGTCATCAGAACCAGCATATCACCCCAGCCCTGCAGATAGATAGGTTAGTGTCACCAGAACCAGCATATCACCTCTGACTCCAACAAAGACAATTCCTGTGAAAGTAAATATGGAACAAGCTCAGCATCTAATCAATGATAGAATATTAATAATTGTATAACAAATAGTAATTAATCATTTTATTCTAAGGACGGAGATGGAGTCGATAACTTTTTGATTCCATAGCCCTGCAGAAATCTCTGTGGGAACAGGGACTAAGTGAGCATAACTTACTTTTAATCCCAGGGCTCATGTGTGGGGGACGCTAATAAGGGGGACGCTAATAAGGGGGACGCTAATAAGAGGGACGCTAATAAGGGGGACGCTAATAAGAGGGACACTAATAAGAGGGACGCTAATAAGGGGGACGCTAATAAGGGGGACGCTAATAAGAGGGACACTCATAAGGGGGATGCTAATAAGAGGGGCACTAATAAGGGGGACACTAATAAGGAGGAAGCTAATAAGAGGGGCACTAATAAGGGGGACACTAATAAGGGGGACGCTAATAAGAGGGGCACTAATAAGGGGGACGCTAATAAAGGGGACACTAATAAGGGGGACGCTAATAAGAGGGACGCTAATAAGGGGTACGCTAATAAGGGGGACGCTAATAAGAGGGACGCTAATAAGGGGGACGCTAATAAGGGGGACTCTAATAAGAGGGACGCTAATAAGCGGGACGCTAATAAGGGGGACGCTAATAAGGGGGATGCTAATAAGGGGGACGCTAATAAGAGGGACGCTAATAAGGGGGACGCTAATAAGGGGGACGCTAATAAGAGGGACATTAATAAGGGGGACGCTAATAAGGGGGACGCTAATAAGGGGAACGCTAATAAGAGGGACGCTAATAAGGGGGACGCTAATAAGAGGGACACTAATAAGAGGGACACTAATAAGGGGGACGCTAATAAGAGGGACACTAATAAGGGGGACGCTAATAAGAGGCATTAATAAGGGGGACACTAATAAGGGGGACGCTAATAAGAGGGGCACTAATAAGGGGGGACTCTAATAAGGGGGACGCTAATAAGAGGGGCACTAATAAGGGGGACGCTAATAAGGGGGACGCTAATAAGAGGGGCACTAATAAGGGGGACGCTAATAAGGGGGACACTAGTAAGGGGGACGCTAATAAGAGGGACGCTAATAAGGGGGATACTAATAAGAGGGACACTAATAAGAGGGACACTAATAAGAGGGACGCTAATAAGGGGGACGCTACTAAGAGGGACGCTAATAAGGGGGACGCTAATAAGAGGGACGCTAATAAGAGGGACACTAATAAGAGGGACGCTAGTAAGAGGGAGACTAATAAGAGGAACACTAATAAGAGGGACACTAATAAGGGGGACCCTAATAAGGGGTACGCTAATAAGGGGGACACTAATAAGAGGGACACTAATAAGAGGGACACTAATAAGAGGGACATTAATAAGGGGGACGCTAATAAGGGGGACACCAATAAGGGGGACACTAATATGTTATCACATATGTTACCATCACTCTAGTTGTGTTACTCTTTGTATTCTTTGAAAGATGGGAGATCCAATATGAGGAATATTTATAAAGACCGTCGAAAAGGAAAACTGAGATTCGGAGATTCAGAGGGCCGTAACATATGACTGCAGTGCTCCGGAGCCATCACATGCTGGTGTGTATGACGTCTTAGAAGTTTTATGTCTCATTTTCCACTTGCTTTAGATCTATACAATGAGAAGTTATAATGGATGAGGTTAACCCTATAATAACCCTTGTGCTCTGCCTGGGATCAGTCACTATTCGGAGAGGGGTCTGGATGAGACTGGTCTTCATGTTAGTATATAGATATAGTCTATCCATAGAGTGACCCTGATACACCGAGCACTGCAGGACACGAGAGACTCTGCCAGACACAATATGCAAAGGATATCGTAGGTGATTTCCATATGTACTGGATGGCACTGATATGTATACTGCCAACAATCACAGGAGCAACGTGATCCATGGAAACCCAGAAACAGGAGGAGACTCTTGCTAACTTTTATTTTATTTCTTTTGCTTACTTATACAGCGCCATCATATTCCTCAGCACTTTACAGAGATCTGTTGTCAACACTGTCCCAAGTCGGGCGCACAATCTAAATTCACTGTCTTTGGAGTTTAGGAGGAAACCCGCGCAAACACAGGGAGAACATACAAACTCCTTGCAGATCTCGTCCTTGGCTCGATTCGAACCGAAAACTGCAAGGCTGCAACCACTGAGCCTTGTCTGAATGGTGGCATGTCTGGGTCACAATAAATTTTTTGTTGTACAGAGGACGACAGTGAGCTCCCACAATGTCCCTCCAGTTCTATCATACCTACTTCCTTTGAGAGCAGGAGTGGTTGTCTTTATGGTAGTGGTCATCACCCATATAGACGAGCTATTGGGCTACAGGCTGCCCCCCCGAATCTGCTGTCACTTTACAGGACTGTACTGCATGTGACATCAGCATCAGTTTAGTATATAATATTGAAGACATTGCTGGAGGATAGAAGTGAATGGAGAGAGCCACGTATGGATGGTATACTCTCCCGAGAGACAAGTGTCGGGGACCTCCATTCTTGAGCTAGGTGAGACTCCTAGTCGGAACAAATCTAAGGGACCCTTAGGGCATAACCTGTGGATTCAGAAGACAAGGCTATGCCATAAATGTCCTAGATGGGAACACCCCTTTAAGTAGAGATATTGATCCTCTGCTATTAGATCTGGTGGCTTCTTGAGGTGACAAAAAAACACGACCCAATTTGGAATCCTCCGAAGGAGTCATCTCTACACATTGACCACATTTATCAAAAGTAGAGTCATTTTAGCCAATGTCTACGTTCACGGACCGGCCCCTTTATAGATATTTGATATTATTTGATAAATCTCTTATAACATAATCACATCATTAACTTTGACACTGACTAAAAAGATGTTTTTTTTTCCATACCAGAGTCCGTGTACAGCCGAGATACAACAGTCATGTGGTGAATGGGCCAATGTAAGCAGTGAAGGTGTCACCAATACATCTGATCAATGAGGGTGCTGAGAATCGGACCTCACTGATCAGATACTGAGGGTGTATCCTAAAGATGGGCCAGCAATATTGTATTCTCGGAAAACCCCTTTAATATCACAAAGGTCATTTATGTAGTGACAGTAATAAGTAGTGGGTGTGTTCTTTATGCTTTATGTACATTTTCTCCGTTGGTTTAATAAAGGGGTGCGTGTACCCCGAAACACGTTCTTATAGAGATCTTTTGAATAGCTCAAAATTGTTTGCTACAAACGTTGTCCACCAACTTTTGTGTGGCTCGGAGCATTGGTTTTTGCGCCCTCAGCTTTTATGTGGGACCCATCCCAACTTTTCCATTACTTCACCAACCAGACACACGGGCGACATATCTGGTGGAACCACGCTTGGATGAAACCATCCCTATTAGGCATCACTAGATACAATGTTCCTTACACTCTTCTTAAACAGGTGAGTACACACGGTCACTGGGTAGCTGTTACATTACAGTATCTGTGACATTCTTACCCCACGAGCCCTCTGTTTCTTCCACATGTGTCCCATCCATTGGCTGTTACCACCAATACATGATCTCCGGCTCAGTATCTCTGACAGCGTTTTATATAAATTTTTTGTTCCCTTAATTAAAAATTAGGACCTAAATATAAGACATATAAAAATAAAGTTACCAAATAGATCTATCCATGAATCATGATGTAAAGCTGATATTACCCCAGCAGTAACTATAAGAGGTGATGGTTCTGACTGCTCGGAGATCTCGGTGTTCTCTTGGATCCCTCTCATGGAATAGCTTTTTGCTGTTGTCCATCTGTTGTCCATTTCTCTACACAGAATAATTTGAACCAAAGTTCTTTTGTCTTAGTCAAGCCTCAGCAATATATATTTTATGAATGTATTTCACTTATGGTATGGCAATTGTGATCAGCAGCGTTGCCCTAAAGGCACCATTCCCATTGGATGGAACCTAGTTTTACATTGTACGGCCTGTTACTAAAAAATAAATGAATTACTGTGACATCATTTAGAAGACTTCACACATGCCATAGGGTTTTGTGTATTGTGTTTTCTTCGGCTAGACTCTTTTTTCCTCTAGAGGGTACTGAAGAATTGGAGGCTCACAGACAATAAGGTGAGATCCCTAGATTGGGGATCAAAACCACATTCGACCACAATATAACTGATGGGATAAATAGGTGCAAGTAAAATAAGTTACCTATAATTCAACACTGGTCCAGTTCACAGAGTCTACCCTGAGGTATTCACCACAGTCCACCACAAGGCAGGATGGACTTTGCTGCTCGAAACCCAGGTTGCAGCTGCAAAAAAACTTGTACTTGCAGGCTAAAGACCTATGGCTGGCAGAGACAGTAAAATAATTACCAGGGTCAAAAACCAGGAGAATACAGGAATAGTCTAAATGGATGCAGAGAAAAAAAACAGAAAAAACTTAATAAAAAGCAATCAAAAGGTGTTGTTTCCCCAAAAAAGTGAGGTCTTCCCACAAAAAATAAGCCCTCACACAATTCCATTGCTAAATAAATTTTTAAAACTTATATATGTTATTTGGCATCAATATTACATTCATCACATTTGGTATCAATATAATTGTGTTGACCCAGTGAATAAATTTATCAGGTTATTTAAGCCGCACATTGAACGGTGTAAAATTTATAGCAGAAAAAGGCAATGGCCAAATTGCGGGGGGGGGGGGGGGAGGATTTCTCTTATAATGATTTCACAGAAAGAGTTAATAAAAGTTAATTAATAAGATATATAAACTCCAAAATAGTGCCATTAAGTCCTACAACTTGTCCCACAAAAAACAAGTCCTCATACAGTTACATGGGCAGAAAAATAAAAAAGTTATAGTACTTGGTATGTGATGGAAGAACGCAAAAAAAGGGTTTGGTCGTTTTGGTCATAAAGGGTTAATGTTTTTGTCTTGTTTGTTTTTGTTCCTTCTTTTTAATTAAGGAAATTATAATTAGGATAAGACACTGTCAGAAACACTGAGCCAGGGACAGGCAGTATGAGGCTACAATGTAATCGTTGGCCTTATCGTCTCTACTACGTCCACTTGGTTCTTCCAGAAAGTGACGCCGATTCCATTAACCATTATTGCCAAATTTTTAGGTAAATCCATTGATGTTTTGATTGACTTTGTGTAAAACAATATTACAGTGTCATGTAATTCGGCCCGCCGTACAGAACATACCTGTGCTAATTAGTAATATTATATCTAAGAAGACCTTTCACCACCTCCAACTCTTTTCATCCACCAATAGGTGCCACTCCACTGCTCCTGGCGCAGTTGAGAAATCAGTGCAGTTACTTTCAGCATCAAATATGCTAATAAGGCACTTTACTGTCAGATGGGCGGTCCTGGGCGAGGGCAGACAGACATGAACCACCCTCCTAACAGTAGAGAGCCTAAGTAGTAGATCAGGCACCAAAACTAACGGCATGATTCTCAGGAATGGTGGGAGCTACAGAAAATATTCCAACTGCACCACAAACAGGGGAGATGTGTTGTGGCTCCATGAGGATTGGAGAACACTGCATTAGGAGATGCATGATTGGACATCCCATGTAAATGTATGTGTAGCCTTACACACAACGTCATAGACACTTAAAGAAGCTGTGGCAATACAGCCCTCACTAAGTGGTTCGGCCACCTTTTAAGTTTCCTATGAAGGTAACTTCGCAGTGGGACGGCTGTACAATCTCTCAGGGTATTCTCAGTGGGATAAGTCTCTACTAGATTGCAGATACAAAAATTTTCAAGATTTAAAAAAAAAAAATATATATATATGTATATGTATCATCAAAAAGTAATGATAAACAATGTAGTATAATGCCGATGCTCTGCACTTCCATGCTTACTACCTTTCCTTGTTAGGCCAAGCTGCCTGGTTACCTCTGGACATGCTTCTGCTTCTATAAGTTTCTGTAGACTTCCTCCTGCCAATCTCTGCAGGTCTCTATATATAGAAGTGTGCTTCTTTTGCCACCCCACATGCAGTCTAAGCGATGCTCTAATTTCTCTTTGTATTCCTGTTTGTCATGATTTCCTGTTTGGGTGCATGTCTTTCTACCTGTATTTGGACAACTGTCCTTGTACTTGTATCGTTGTGTCATGATGTCCTATTTGGATGCAGGGCCGGCGTTAGGTGGGGCAAACTGGGCAATTGTCCAGGGCCCTCATCCCCAAGGAGGCCTCTGGGATTTGGAGCATCAGCCTGATGACTTG
The DNA here is from genome assembly GCA_947044405.1 of Leptodactylus fallax. NCBI lineage: Eukaryota > Metazoa > Chordata > Amphibia > Anura > Leptodactylidae > Leptodactylus > Leptodactylus fallax. Next base: position 891,174 of record CAMRHE010000395.1, read on the forward strand.
AATCCTGGGAGCTCCACAGCTGTATTGGTGCGCTATGTTGTGCTGCGCTGTGCTGTGCACACCAATACTGCTTAATCCTATGACAGAGCAGGGAGCTGAAAAGTCCCTGCTCTGCCATAGAGGACCGCCAGTAACACACAGGACGTCGCAGCGCAGGTGGCGTAATGACGTCACTGCATCGCGATACCTGTGCCACTACTACAGGGAGAGACTCCGGCTGCTCCGCTCATCGTGGGAGTGCGGTAACGTGAGTACAAGATTTATTGTTTTCTGGTAAGGGAAAGGGATTGCCTGCTAAGGGGGCAAACTATTATTTATAGGGGGTATTATTTATAGTGGGGGAACTATTAAATATAAGGGGACTAGTATTTATAATGGAGGAACTATTATACATAAGGGACACTATTATAAGAGAGGAATTATTATATATCAGGGGGCTATTATAGGAGAGGAATTATTATATATAAGGCTGGCTGATATAAGAGGGAGACTGTTCTATATAAGGGGCTATTATGTATAAGGGAAGAAATTATTATATATATGAGGAGTCTGTTATATATAAATGGGGAACTGTTATTTATATGGGGAAGACTATTATATATAAGGGGGCTATTATAGGAGTGGAACTATTATATATAACGTGGATTGTTATAAGGGGGAGACTGTTATATATAAGGGGACTATTATAAGAGGAAATTATATTTAAGGGGGGCTATTATAAGGGGGAAACATATAAGGCAGGCTATTATTTATAAGGGAAAAACACAGTGTACCTGTCCCACAGTCACAACAGGTGCACAGAATTAGGGGGACATTCTCCTGCAGGTCTCCCAATGTGGTGTATCTCATAATGTGTGTGCAATGTCCCACCACAGGCCTCTATGTGGGGGAAACAGGGCAGAGACTCAGTCAGCGCATGAACTCACACAGATCCACCATTAATAACAGCAGAACCGATCTCCCAGTGGCCGCACATTTCTCCGGAGAAAACCACTCTATTGAAGATTTGCGGGTTGTGGTTTTAATGGGACATTTTAAGACGCAGAGGGAGAGAAAGGAGTGGGAATATAAGTTACTGCAAAAATTTCAAACTCTGCAATTTGGACTTAATATTCCTGCCAGCTTCATGTTACACTATGTATGACCTGTGAGGGTCACAAATCACCTCCTGATAGCAAACAGATAACAGCAAGAATTACTGATCCCTCCGTCACACACCACAAGTTTTCCAGAGTTTTTAGTTCTTGACCTGTTGTGGGCCTAAGAGGGGGTGGTTGTTACTGTTTTGGGGACAGAAAGGGGGCGTTATTAAAGGGGATGCCACTGGAAATATGATCAGAATTTGGGGCCTCGCTTTTAATTTTGCCCATGGCCACAGTTTGTCTAAAACCGGCCCTGTATTGGACGCATGTCCTTCTGCCTGTATCCCTGTGTCATGATCTCCTTTCAGTAAATAACGTCCATCCATAATGAATTATACAGCAGGAAGTGTTACTATCATATTTATTCTATTATTATATAACACTTTATTAAATAACTATAATTCTTATTACACTTCATAAATCTGTATCTACATGTAGAATATATAGAGAACATTAAATTTTATCTTTTTCTGCATCTTTCACCACTTTGACATTGGTCTAAATTGTAGCAGGAAAATTCTCCAGATCCATAATGAGAAAGTTTCATAAATCTGTCTCATTCTAGCACGAGTGTTATCCACGCCCGTCTTTGAGTTTTAGGTGCAGTTTATACCGTTAAAGAAATGACAAAACTGTAATAGTAAATGTGCCCCTCGTGATAAAACATGGCTTAGGCCAGGGCCACAAGGGACGAGGACGCTGTAGATTGTTCATCAGGGAAATTCTGTAATTGTAATAGCCAGTGGATCGTGGACCCCAATGTGCGACCTAACCGGTTTGACTTAGAGCCACCCCTAGAGGAGTTGACTATGCAGAATAAGGCAATACACATAGTGTGAATACAGGCTAAAATCAGTACACACAATACATGCATAGACAGGCATACAGGACTGGTAGACACTAAACCAGGTAACAGAAGTCAGATGTAAAACAGTTATACAAAAAAGGACATCAGGGAAGATAGAAGGGATATATATATATATATATATATATATATATATATAATGGATGGCCCATAGGCCAAATATATAGAACAGGACATCCAAACATGGCAGACATACTTCAGGCATTGCATAGTTCACTCATGGCAGACAGAAAGACAAGTTTAAAATGTGAGGAAGAGCCTAGGACATAGTTAAGATAGAGCAGATAGGAGGACGTAGTCCAAACATGGTAGCCAGATACTAGGAAATGGTTCAGACATAGCAGATGGAAAGACATACATCCCAACATAGCAGGCAGATACAAGGATATCATTCACACATAGCTGATGGCAGGACATATACTTCAACACACAGCAGATGGAAGGACTTATGTCCAACCAGGACAGGCAGAGACTAAGACATAGTTCAGACATGGCCGATTTAAGGATATTTGCATCCACAGAATTACAGACATGAAATATAACTTAGGAATACAGACAGACAAACAGCAAGCATGTGTCTATACAACAGACCATGAAACAGAGAAGCGAGAGTATAGCTATCCTATGAAGAGTCCCATCTGTTTAGCTCTTTCTGCCTTCCCTTCATCCTGTAGATTTGACACCATTGATTCCGTAACAAATCCTTGTGATATACAGTATGTGCGGAGATTCTGGCGTTATTAGACATATTATCTCATCTTGTACAATCTTTGAGATCACTTTACTATTCTGTAAGACTTTTCTTCTCCCAGCTCAAGTCTCTATACGATATGTGCAGTTCTTCCAGTTCCTCTTACATTGTAAGGATCTTATCGAGTTCCTTCTTTATGTCTTTGGTGACATTTGTATCATCCTCTTCAGTGGTTTTCGTCAAGCTGCAGAGTTTCTCTTTCATGACTAATTCTGACATTTAATTGCAACCCATCACAAGGACCCGAGACAGGTCTGTGACGTTACAGGAAACCAGGCAGTGAGATAACAAACCAAATGAAGCGTTTAGGAATGACCACCTTTCTTACCCGCAGGCTACATTCTTCATCCTCTTTGGTCCTTGTAGTTGGAGTCAATTCTAGTTTTGGCTTCATCTTTATTTGGAGCATCTTCAGGTTTCTTATGCCATGTGGAGCTTGGCAAGTTACAGTCGTACAAGTCAGCGACCAAGCTCTGTCCCAATCAGGTTTATCACTTTATAGCTGACATGATCCTTCATAAGAGTCAATTTCAGTATCTAGTCTATATTAATGAGATCAGATGAAATTTGCCATCATGAGTCTTATATATAACCACGTAGGGTTCTCATGGACCATGTGTAACGAATACGGGTGTCTCAGATTTGGCTGTTAACATCATGATACAGTCGTGTTCCAAGCTCTTTAATGGGTCAGATATAGACTTACAGAGGACCTACCCATAGGCGGCACAAAAAGATTTCCCCTAAAGGAGCCTTGCCCTAAAAATTTCCTATTAGCTGGAGCTCTACAAGGAAAACCTTCAAAAGATAAAATGTCAATGAAGCATAAATAGTTGATCAGACATGTCTGTACCATTGGGGAAATTGGTTTTCCGCATGCAGAATTGATTCTGACGTCCCGGCCATACTGTGAGAGTCACCTCTGCTCCCACAGACGCAGTATGGACAGAGAATAGGACCTCGTCATCATGTCGTCACTTTGGGAAGTGTATGACTATATTACTGGTTCTGACCCATACATGAACACCGGATCAGAATCTCTCCTAGTGTGTGATCCAGTTTTTTTGTTCCCTTAATCAAAAAGTAAGAACTGACTATATGACTTATAGATATTAGAATACCAAATAGATTTACCATTGCTCTGCCAGTGAAAAATGGTAAAAACAAAGAAGTAAATATAAGAATATTCGCCGCCAGTAAAGAGGCGATGGTTCTGACGGCACGGATATGAGCCTCGATGCTCAGAGATCGGGATCCCTCGCTGTTCTCCTGGATCCTTCTCATGTGTTTACACAAATAGACGAGGATGGTCGATGCCGATACTGAGCAAAGCAAAGAGCACAAGACACAAAATATCAGAAAGGTCAGTAATGACACACCAGGTCTCCTGATCTCTCTCATAGGGCAACCTCCAGTTGTTGTGTTCAGTAGAGACTCCGGCATTGTATCCAGGGCAGAATAAAGAACCAACAAGAAGTATCCAAGGAGAAAAGCCATAATAACCGAAGGACATAACTTAGGAAATCTTCTCTGAAGACCAATGTAGAACCAGTGGTTAACACTGACAATCTTCAGACAAAAGTGTACACTAAGGAGGGCGGAGAACCATAAGGTGGACACGATCAAGTACAATAAGACATTTCCAGCTTCCATTTCAAACCAATTGGACAAGTGGAATAGATCATTGGACAGTGAATACCCTTTCAGAAGAGTGAATAGAAGGCTGAAGACACTGAAGCCAAGGATGAGCTGATCACTTAAGGGAAGTCTTCTGTTCTTAGAGAAATCTAGAAGATTCACAACAATAATAAAGATGTTTCCTGGAATTGAGAGGATCACAGAAACCAAACTAATGAAGATAAAGGTCTTCACTACAGGATCCATCTCTCCTCTTCTGCAGCTCAGCCGGTATAGAAATAGGAAAATATTCCTCATACTATTAATAGCTGAATATTGTGAATGGAAATTTAATGCGATCACATCCTGAGACACTTGTCCTTCATATCAGGAAGATGGAAATTACTGATGATAGGAAAAGCCACAGGTTTTGTATCTCATAAATAACAGGCTATTCCTGTCGTCTGTCCTCATGTCTACATACTGGTTATTTAGGACATACACTGACAGGTAAAAGGGTAACAATGTTCTGACCTTGTGACTTTCAGGCTCCAGATCTCCCCATCCACTACAGCTCGGAATGTGAGACTCCCATCATGTTATAGACAATCCTCTTGGCTATCTCATACATAAATGTGACTTGTAACTATTAAGCATATGATCAGTTCTGCAGATTCTTCTCATTGTTACTGTTTTGCTCCTGGTGGTGGGAAAATCTTCTTCTCTCCTACAAATTACAACCTGTTCTCACATTCCCCGATAGCTCAGGGTGTTATTAGGTGATTCCCAAGTGAATGGTCACTGGTTCATATCGAGGATCAGCCATAAAGAAGATTACCCAAGAAAAGAGAAACAGCATCATCCAGCTCATCGATAGCAGCCTCTGGACCAAGGAAATTGCCAAACCGCATCATATGATAGTGGGAAGAATACGAAATGAAGTTCGTCCATTCATCAAAAGCCAAAAGGTGAACGTACAGGCAAAATATTGGAGTCAACAAGTCGTCTCATCACAAGTTCTATCAGTTCTGGTGCGACAAACACGCAGTGGAGGTGGCTCGTATGCTCCGTAATAGTGAGATCATAGACGTCCATGCAAGCACCGTGCAACGCGCGTTACATAAGTCTGGAATGGTGACCCGAATAAAGATGAAGAAGCCTCAACCTCAATATCATCATAAGAAGCGTCAGCTCGAGTTTGCAAAAAAGTGCAAAAAATGGACAGTAGAAGATTGGAAACGGAGGATTTGGAGCGATGAGACGAAAGTCAATAGACTGGGCTCTGATGGGTGCAAATGGGTCTGGAAGAAATAAGGGAAAAGTAGGCTAACAGATCGAGAGATTGAAGGAACTGTGAAGTTTGGTGGAGGAAGCCTGATGATATGGGGTTGTTTCACAGCCGAAAATGTTGGATACTTGACCAGGATTGATGGTGGTCTCAATGCTGCGCTATATGTGAGTATCTTACAAGACACGTTACTTCGTACACTCGAGTACTATGGGTGTGAAAAGAACGACATCGTGTTCCAGCAGGACAAAGGCCCGAAGCATACGTGGAGATTAGTGAAGAAACAGTTCAATGACAATGAAGTAGAGGGGCTGGATTGTCCTCCACAGTCCCCAGACCTCAGCCCAATCCAACACTTGTGGGTAGAGGTGAAGAAAAAGTTGTATTTGTACCCAAATGAGTCGACCAGTATGCACCAACATTGGGACCGTGTAGAAGAGTCCTGGGATCAGATTTCGGTCGAGATATGCCTGAATCTAAACAAGAGCATGCCCAGAAGGATTCAGGAAGTGGTGAAAGCCAAAGGTGGATTTACAAAATAATGAAAATTTAGATTTTTATGATGGTAGTCTCACGTTCCAAGCTGTAGTGGATGGTAAGATACAGTATGGAGCCTGAAAGTCACAAGGTCAGAACATTGTTACCCTTTTGCTCATCAGTGTATATATATACAGTCATATGAAAAAGTTTGGGCACCCCTATTAATCTTAATCATTTTTAGTTCTAAATATTTGGGTGTTTGCAACAGCCATTTCAATTTGATATATCTAATAACTGATGGACACAGTAATATTTCAGGATTGAAATGAGGTTTATTGTACTAAGAGAAAATGTGCAATATGCATTAAACCAAAATTTGACCAGTGCAAAAATTTGGGTACCCTTATCATTTTATTGATTTGAATACTCCTAACTACTTTTTACTGACTTACTGAAGCACAAAATTGGTTTTGTAACCTCACTGAGCTTTGAACTTCATAGCCAGGTGTATCCAATCATGAGAAAAGGTATTTAAGGTGGCCAATTGCAAGTTGTTCTCCTATTTGAATCTCCTCTGAAGAGTGGCATCATGGGCTCCTCAAAACAACTCTCAAATGATCTGAAAACAAAGATTGTTCAACATAGTTGTTCAGGGGAAGGATACAAAAAGTTGTCTCAGAGATTTAACCTGTCAGTTTCCACTGTGAGGAACATAGTAAGGAAATGGAAGACCACAGGGACAGTTCTTGTTAAGCCCAGAAGTGGCAGGCCAAGAAAAATATCAGAAAGGCAGAGAAGAAGAATGGTGAGAACAGTCAAGGACAATCCACAGACCACCTCCAAAGAGCTGCAGCATCATCTTGCTGCAGATGGTGTCACTGTGCATCGGTCAACAATACAGAACACTTTGCACAAGGAGAAGCTGTATGGGAGAGTGATGCGAAAGAAGCCGTTTCTGAAAGCACGCCACAAACAAAGTCGCCTGAGGTATGCAAAAGCACATTTGGACAAGCCAGCTTCATTTTGGAAGAAGGTCCTGTGGACTGATGAAACCAAAGATTGCGTTGTTTGGTCATACAAAAAGGCGTTATGCATGGCGTCAAAAAAACACAGCATTCCAAGAAAAACACTTGCTACCCACTGTAAAATTTGGTGGAGGTTCCATCATGCTTTGGGGCTGTGTGGCCAATGCCGGCACCGGGAATCTTGTTAAAGTTGAGGGTCGCATGGATTCAACTCAGTATCAGCAGATTCTTGAAAATAATGTACAAGAATCAGTGACGAATTTGAAGTTACGCCGGGGATGGATATTTCAGCAAGACAATGATCCAAAACACAGCTCCAAATCTACTCAGGCATTCATGCAGAGGAACAATTACAATGTTCTGGAATGGCCATCCCAGTCCCCAGACCTGAATATCATTGAACATCTGTGGGATAATTTGAAGCGGGCTGTCCATGCTCGGTGACCATCAAACTTAACTGAACTGGAATTGTTTTGTAAAGAGGAATGGTCAAAAATACCTTCATCCAGGATCCAGGAACTGATTAAAAGCTACAGGAAGTGACTAGAGGCTGTTATTTTTGCAAAAGGAGGATCTACTAAATATTAATGTCACTTTTCTGTTGAGGTGCCCATACTTTTGCACTGGTCAAATTTTGGTTTAATGCATATTGCACATTTTCTGTTAGTACAATAAACCTCATTTCAATCCTGAAATATTACTGTTTCCATCAGTTATTAGATATATCAAATATAAATGGCTGTTGCAAACACCCAAATATTTAGAACTAAAAATTATTAAGATTAATAGGGGTGCCCAAACTTTTTCATATGACTGTATATACTGTATATATATATATATATATATATATTTTAAACACATTTCTTTATGTATTTTTATTAATATTATTTTTTCATATATTTTCATATAACACGCTTTTACACATATGTATGAATTTTGTATAAATTCACATATCATTATTTGTAGATAATTTATACAGTGTTTTTCCTTATGATTTTGTTCTTTTCTCTTTTTTTTTCTTTCCTTTTTTGTCTTTGATCTTTTCTAGAGAGTTGTTTTTGCTGTTTAGTTTAAGTCCATTGTTATTATCAAGACTGCTCTCCCTCTTTAAAAATGGCCGCGTGCACCAACCTGTGTTGTGCGCATGCCCAGGGTACATGGCCTGTCCTCGCTGTCGTTCCAGCACACTTTATGAGTCAATGCAGCGCATTTGTGTTCCACTGCTCGGAGCGCTGTGGACATCAACATGGGTGCGCTGTCTGTGCGCATGCGCCCGATAATAGGACACAGATGAGGAACGTTGATCAAGGTGACACGGACCTATTTACTATCTAGACACACACTGATCCAACACCCCCTGAGGAAGCCTGTACGAAACACGCGTTAGGGTGCGAAACACTGTGGTTGTGGACACTTATACTTATGGCTGGTTGGCCACTTGCTATATATTTCATCATCCTCCTTTTCTTTTGGGGTTTATACTTATTTTGTTTTTTCCTATTGAATAATTTTGGCTGGGCTATGTTTATTCTTATTTGTATTTATTTTGCTTTTTATTATTTGGATCTGGATGAATTTTTGAATTTATGGAGTTATTTATAGATTTTTGTATTGTGGACTGGATTTTTTGTAGTCTATATATATATATATATATATATATATATACAGTGCTGGCCAAAAGTATTGGCACCCCTGCAATTCTGTCAGATAATACTCAATTTCTTCCAGAAAATGATTGCAATCACAAATGCTTTGGTAATAATATCTTCATTTAATTTGTCTTCAATGGAAAACCACAAAAATAGTTGTCAAAAAACCAAATTGGATATAATTCCACACCAAACATAAAAAAGGGGGTGGACAAAAGTATTGGCACCCTTTGAAAAATCAGGTGATTCTTCTCTAATTTGTGTAATTAACAGCACCTGTTACTTCCCTGTGGCACATAACAGGTGGTGGCAATAACTAAATCACACTTGCAGCCAGTTGAAATGGATTAAAGTTGACTCAACCTCTGTCATGTGTCCTTGTGTGTACCACATTGAGCATGGAGAAAAGAAAGAAGACCAAAGAACTGTCTGAGGACTTGAGAAGCAAAATTGTGAGGAAGCATGAGCAATCTCAAGGCTACAAGTCCATCTCCAAAGACCTGAATGTTCCTGTGTCTACCGTGCGCAGTGTCATCAAGAAGTTTAAAGCCCATGGCACTGTGGCTAACCTCCCTAGATGTGGACGGAAAAGAAAAATTGACGAGAGATTTCAATGAAAGATTGTGCGGATGGTGGCTAAAGAACCTCGACTAACATCCAAACAAGTTCTAGCTGCCCTGCAGTCCGAGGGTACAACAGTGTCAACCCGTACTATCCATTGGCGTCTGAATGAAAAGGGACTCTATGGTAGGATACCCAGGAAGACCCCACTTCTGACCCAGAGACATAAAAAAGCCAAAACTTACCTGAGAAAGCCAAAAACTTTTTGGAAGAATGTTCTCTGGTCAGATGAGACAAAAGTAGAGCTTTTTGGGAAAAGGCATCAACATAGAGTTTACAGGAAAAAAAAGAGGCCTTCAAAGAAAAGAACACGGTCCCTACAGTCACACATGGCGGAGGTTCCCTGATGTTTTGGGGTTGCTTTGCTGCCTCTGGCACTGGACTGCTTGACCGTGTGCATGGCATTATGAAGTCTGCAGCATAATGTAGGGCCCAGTGTGAGAAAGCTGGGTCTCCCTCAGAGGTCATGGGTCTTCCAGCAGGACAATGACCCAAAACACACTTCAAAAAGCAGTAGAAAATGGTTTGAGAGAAAGCACTGGAGACTTGTAAAGTGGCAGCAATGAGTCCAGACCTGAATCCCATAGAACACCCAAGGAGAGATCTCACAATGGCAGTTTGGAGAAGGCGCCCTTCACATCTCAGGGACCTGGAGAAATTCCAGCAGAGCATTGGAAGAAACTCATTGATGGTTACCGGAAGCGGTTGTTCGCAGTTATTTTGTCTAAAGGTTGTGCTACCAAGTATTAGGCTGAGGGTGCCAATACTTTTGTCCGGCCCATGTTTGGAGTTTTGTGTAAAATGATCAATGATTTGACTTTTTTTTCATTCTCTTTTGTGTTTTTTCATTGCAAGCAAAATAAATGAAGATATTATTACCAAAGCATTTGTGATTGCAATCATTTTCTGGAAGAAATTGAGTATTATCTGACAGAATTGCAGGGGTGCCAATACTTTTGGCCAGCACTGTATATATATTTGTTACCAGTTTATTCTGTATTGTATTTATTTGATGGATTATTTGGCTGCCCGTTCATACCACGCGATCTTTTGTGTTTGTAATTTATTTGTTTTTTAATGCGTCTTGTTACTTGATATACTGCAAATTGATTTAGTAAAGATCAATTTATATTTGATTATTGTGTTTTGGGGAACATTTGTTGGTTTTTAGTATATAGATATAGTCTATCCATAGAGTGTCCTGCAGGACACGAGAGACTCCGCCAGACACAATATACAAAGGATATCGAAGGTGATTTCCATGTGTACAGGATGGCTCTGATATGTGTATACTGCCGACAATCACCGGAGCAACGTGACCGATCCATGGAAACCCCAAGACAAGAGGAGACTCTTATTAACATGTCTGAACAGTGGCATGTCTGGGTCACAATGCAGAACAGCAGGTTCTGTGGTGAACAGAGGACAACAGTGAGCTCTCTGATGTATACTGGACCTGAAGTTTCATGGTTTCTATATAGCAGGACATTATACACGTAAAGAAGAAATATTCTGTTAAGATTTTTAGACAGATAGAATCCTGCCTTTGAGAATAATTAAAGGGATTATCCAGTTTTTACTATTGATGGCCTATCCTTAGTATAAACCGTAACTATTAAACTCTTGGGGGGGTCCCTTGTGATTAAAGGACCCCACTCACTTATATTGGCTATGTCTGTACATCTGTGGTGATGGGAGCTCATACGCCCTCTGTTGGATGTAACAGAACCTCAATTTGCTTTTGACTCACTGAGTCTTGAGACAGCAAAAGGGATTCTAGCCAAGCCAGTTTCACTTATCTGCATACAGCACTGTAATCCCTTTTGCTGTCTCAAGACTCGGTGAGTCAAAAGCAAATTGAGGATCTGTTACATCCAACAGAGGGCGTATGAGCTCCCAGCTCCTTTTCCATAATGCCTTGTGATATGTAGATGCTAAGTAGAGGGCAAAAGGCAATTCAAACTCTACACACCTTCACTGGTGCTCTCCTCATTGTGAAAGATTCTTGTCCCTAACCATCTGTGGTGATGTCCTATTCCTGAGCCCATCACTATCTGCTTTCTTGTCACCTCTGACCCTAAGTTTATGCATTCCCCTTTGAAGTTACAAAGTTACAACCCAAGTCAGGTTTTATGGCTGTAACAGAGGGCATCAGATATAAGGGGGGGGGGGGTGTAACAATAATATCAACCTAACTTCGAAGGACTGGAGGTACTCATACTTTCCAGACTGAGATAAACAGTTCGCTACCCAACTTTTCCATGCACAGATGAAGGAGTTCATTTCCTACCTCATGAAGTGAAAGGAGGGGGGGGGCTCCCTGGCAGGGGGTGTGTCTGAATGAGCCCTGAGCTGACCATTACAAAGATGGAGGCTTCTAGAACTGTGTCACACCTTTGGAGCCAGCAACAACCATCCCATCTGAGATCCTCCAAGCTCAATGGAAAAAAAAAGGACTCTAAATCACAAGGTTTTTCTGTCATTTCTCCCTTTTATTTTGCAAACTGTTTTACTTGTTTTGTCACATTTGCTTGTCTTTTTTCATATGTATAAGCTTTGAACCCTTTGGGTATTAAATTGTTAAATTTCAGGTTACAATGTGTTGGTCTATGAACCCATTACCTTTTTAAAGTGTGTTTGCGTCTGACTGCTGGGAGCAGTAGTGCGTGTGTCTTGGGATTCCTATAGATTCTGAATACAATAGGTGGTGGCAGCGTGTTTTTGGGGTGCATGGACAGTATTGGGGTGTGATTTATTCTCAATTTTCAGCCTGAGTGAAGAGTGAGTGGAGTGAATTAACCCCTGATAGCCACACCCACATCACACGCTAGGACGGTCTGTACCTGACAGTCCAACACCCAGGACCCCTGCTGATCAGCTGTACTGAGGCAGTGCTGCGGTAATGTTTATATACCACAAGACATGTTGCTTACTCACCATGTTGGAGGCGGGAGTAAATCCTGCAGCGAGAGCCCCGCTGTCTCAGTACAGCTGATCTGCGGGAGTCTGACACTCCGACACTAAAGAAAGGCTAGCAATAGCAGAAAGTGGATAACCCCTTTAAGAACCTAGACAAAAATAAATCTAATACAACTGGAGACAGACATGGATCCGTTCTGTGATTTACATCAAGTTTTTTTCATTTGTAAAAATAATATATATTGAAAATGACTAAATCTTTAATGTAAGACAATAAATTACAATAAACCCATTTTAGTAACACACTTTATTAAATGTCACAAAACACTGACGTAACCAACACAAACCACACAATAGTAAAAGCGATCGCTAAATGGCGTAACGAAAAACGTCACAATTGTCTATTTTATTTAACCAGTAACAATCTGGAGTCTGATATTATTATACAGGATCTGAAGATATTTAGCTTTGCCTTTTTATAATGACCACACCCCTTGAAAAGGCCACTACCACTTTTACCACAATATGCCATTTGCGTCCTGTGAAGGGATCTCCCAGATTGATGTCTCCAAATACACAAGCATTGATTATATGAAGGTAAAGGACTCTTAACTTGGCTTCGTCGGAGACACGTAGACACGTATCCTTGGAGTTGGTACCTGTCGACTACGTCAAATGTCTTATTGTGTCTTTTTGGCCCATGGTTGTGGACATAGAACCGTTTCTGAAGTTTGAAAAGTTTCATATAACCACACCTCGAAAAGGGGACATGGCCTCCTGGGGTAAAGGGATCTCTTTTGGCTTTGTCAGAGACGCTTATTCTCTGAGTTGAAACCTGCCGACTACTCCAAATGTAGGGAGTCAGTTGTTATTGTGACAGTTGACCTTACTTTGAGGCTCTACTTCAGAATAAGGAGGTGGACACTTGGTTACAGATAGAGTAAGAGTTTCGTAGTGGCTACAGACACTCATGTGGGCACAGACGTGACTACTGGCAACAGTCTCTATGACGACACATGATGGTTAGAGTCTCTTAGAATAGCAATGGATTTACCTTATTTGTGAACCATTAGGAAATTGTAAGGGATTTGCCACTGGAGCAATTGCCAAAAATGCAGGGACTGGCAAATATCAGAGAGCAATAGAACTAGCTACCTAAATCTCACATAGTGCTGGGAGATAGGACTAAGGCTACCCAAACCTCTTCACCAGAGTCCGCCACATAGCTGGTTGGACTTCTGCTGGATTTGGACCCCAGTTATCACCCCAGAAGCTTAGAAGAAGAAATAGATGCTCTACAATCTGAAATCAAAACAGGACCCAAAACAATACTCAATACGCTGATCAAAACAGGAGAGCAGAATCAAGAGTAAATGTATCCAGGCCGGGATGAATCCAAGAGTTCAAAGTCAATGGCAAAATCAGAAGACAAGGGAATATCTGGTAAACAAGCCAAGATCACTATAACAACAAAACAAACAGGTATGTGCAGAGCTCAAGAGCCTAACTAGTATGAAATAACTAATAGCTGGCACATGGAGCATTGAGAACAGACCTTAAATATCCCTCCTCAGCTGATGATTGGTTCAGTGTAACAGAGTTCTTTTCCTTGCTCCAATTTGATCATGAACTCCTGCCCAAATATTCAATATGGTGATAAATATTCTACATGGAATCAGCTCTGATTTCTGGAAGAACCAAGTAGATGTAGAAGAGACAATATGACGTGTATTACATTACTGACTATTACCGCCAGCACATGAACACCAGCTCAATATCTCTGACAACGTCTTATCCAGTTTTTTGGTTCCCTTAATTAAAAAGTAGGAGCTTAATATATGACATATAAAAATAAGGATACCAAATAGATATACCCATGTACTATGATGTAAAGTCAATATAAAGACAGCAGTAAATATAAGAATATTAGATGCCAGTAAAGTGGTGATGGTTCTGACTGCACGGATATGAGCCTCGATGCTCGGAGATCGGAATCCCTCGGTATTCTTTTTGATACTTCTTATATGTTTGAGCAGAGAGATGAGGATGGTCGATGCCGATACTGAGCAGAGCAAAGCGCACAAGATACAAAAGGCCAGAAATATTAATGTTAACCAGGAATATCTACTCAAATTCTTCATAGATATATCTCCAGATGTTGTGTTCAGTAGACTCTCCGACTTTGTATCAATTTCAGAATACAGACTCAAGGAGAAGAATCCGAGGAGAAAAGCCACAATAACCCAAGGACACAATTGATGAAATCTTCTCTGAAGACCAATGTAGAACCAATGGTTAGCGCTGACAATCTTCAGACAGAAATGTACACTAAGGATGGCGGAGAACCATAAGGTGGACACAATCGAATACAGCATGATATTTTCATCTTTCATATCATCAGACCCATTAATAGATAATGGGAATAGGTCTGTGTACAGTACATAGCCTTCGTGAAAAGCATATAGAAGGCTGAAGACACTGAAGCCGAGGATGAGCCAATCATTGACTGGAAGTCTTCTGTTCTTACAGAAATCTAGAAGATTCACGACAATAATAAAGAAGTTTCCTGGAAGTGAGAGGATCACAGTCACCAAACCAATAGATATGAAGATCTTTGTTACAGGATCCATCTCTCCTCTTCTGCAGCTCAGCCGGTATAGAAATAGGCAAATATTCCTCACAATATTAATATCTGAATTACTGTGAATGGAAATTCAGTGTGACCACATCCTGAGACACTTGTCCTTCATCTCAGGAAGATGGAAACTTCTGATGATAGGAAAAGCCGCAGGATTTGTATCTCATAAATGAGAGGCTATTCTGGTCCTCATGTCTACAAACTGCTTATTTATGAGCTATACTAGAGGATTTGGCTCATCGGCCATTATACCATGTTCTGTGATATTATGACTCGTGATGGCCGGAGTAAATGGAGCTCTGTGTGCACTAGAGATACAACAGTCATGTGGTGAATAGGCCAATGTATGCAGTGAACGTGTCACCACCTTGTCTGATCAGCAAAGGTGCTGAGAATTGGACCCCACTGATCTGATACTGAGGGTGTATCCTAAGGATGGGCCATCAATATTGTATTCTCGGAAAACTCCTTTCATATCAGAAAGGACATTTATATAATATCCTTGATACATAGCGCCACCAAAAATTTTCAAGACTCAATGTTTTGCAAGATGTCAATGGAAACACCAATGGATTTACAAACTAATTTTGCACCATTAAGAAAATAGTTTTTCCACGTTCCAATCTGACCATGAACTCCTGGCCAAATATTCAATCTGGAGTTAAATCTTCTACATGGAATCAGCAGATGCAGCAGAGACAATATGGCCGAGTAGTAATATTACTGTCCACACATGATCCCCGGCTCAGTATCTCTGACAGCGTCTTACACAAGTTTTTTGTCACCTTAATTTAAAAGTAGAAACTAAATATAACATGTATAAGAATAAGGTTACCAAATAGATATATCATGATAGAAAGCTGATATAATGACAGAAGTAAATGTAAGAATATTCGCCACCAGTAAAGAGGTGATGGTTCTAACGGCACGGATACGAGCCTCGATGATTGGAGATCGGGATCCCTCGGTGTTCTCTTGGATCCTTGTCATGTGTTTGAGCAGAGAGATGAGGATGGTCGATGCCGATACTGAGCAGAGCAAAGAGCACAAGACACAAAATGTCAGAAAGGTCAATGTCAACCAAGAACATCTCGGGGACAACTTCATAGATATAACTCTGGATGTTCTGTAGGTCTAGTGCAGAATAAAGACTCAAGAAGAAGTATCCAAAGAGAAAAACCCCAATAATCCAAGGAACCAGCTTAAAATATCTTTTCTGAAGACAAATGTAGAACCAGTGGTTACCACTGACATCGTACACTAAGGATGGCGGAGAACCATAAAGACATGCATAGCAGTGGGCACATGAAATAGATCTGTGCACAGTACACACCCTTCAGGAAGTCCATTTAGAAGCCTGAAGACCCTGAAGCCAAGGATGAGCCGATCACTTACTGGACGTCTTCTGTTCTTATAGAAATCTAGAAGATTCGCAAAACTAATAAAGAAGTTTCCAGGATGTGAAAGGATCGCAGTCACCAGACTGATAGATATGAAGGTCTTCCTTACAGGATCCATCTCTCTCCTCTTCTGCACCTTGGAAGGTTTGGCAATGTTTCTCATATTCCGTGCTTATAGGTTTCTTGAAAACATGATACTAGTAATGGCTGAGCGGTATGACAGATGAGATCTGGAGACATGGGGTCATGCAGTGAATGGAAATATTCAGCACAGTTTATGGAAAGATGGAAATTGCCCATATGAAAAAAAGTCACAAGATCCATGTCTACAAAGCAGGCTTAGGATCTAACCAGAAGTCTTATGGCAGGCAGAGAGAGTAATACAATAGATGGGGGTCAAAAAACAGGACAGTACAGGAATAGCCAAAACAGAAGAAAATACCAGAAGGCCACAGTCGAGTCCGGGAGGTATCAGATAAAGCCAAATCAGCAAAGGATGAGTTAATCAGGAAAATAAGACAAAATCAGCAAATGAGAAGATCTGCAGAAAGCAGGGTGAGGTATAAGAAGTGAGCTCTAAGTAGCCAAGTGGCCTAGATACTAGAGGCAGGCATGCAGTGATGTAGGTATTGGCCACACAGGTTTTACAGGTCAAAAACGGATGGTCAAACATTTAATAAAAAGGAGACCTGTAAAACTGTATGGTGAACAACCGCATGAAAAATCTGCAGCAATTTGTCGTAAAACTCCTGCGGCCTTGCTGTATGGTGTTTGACCACACAGCTCACAAGCACAATGTGTGAACGCAGTCCTCAGAATTCAGAATCTTTGCTATGGCCCTGAAACTTGATTGGAATTCACTAGAGTAACATTAAACTGATTGACCTGGACTGGAGGAGACTCCGCGTCTATCGATGTGCCTATGTGAGGAAAAACATTATCGTCTTGAGGCTGTCTCAGATCTTTCCATCACTCCCTATATTCCACAACTTGCACACAAGAATGAAATAGGGAGAAAGTGCCAATTTAAGGTGGAATCTAATTAGGTTGGTTTTCTTCAATACCAAGAATATCCAAATGAAATGTGGAGAGAACTTGTAAGAAGGAACTCTTAAAGTTTTCGTTAGACTACCAAAGTTTTTCACCCTACTAAAACCTTGGACCTGGACATCGAAGCTTATTTGACCTCCTTAGAAGCATCATATTCCTATGAACCTCCTTCCAAATGACATGAATATTTTGGACTGCAGGGACTGGAGAGTGAGCAGAGATAGGCAGAGGAATATTCAGGTTTCTCCCTTAGACAGTCTCGAAGGAAAATTTCCAAGAGGACTTGGTGACAAGATTGTTGTGGGCAAGTTCTGCCCAAGGTAAGTGTCTGGGCATCCTGGTGACTGTTCTTTTATGTACATGAGATGCCCAGAGATATTTTCAAAGTCTTACACAATGTTCTACAGAATTTAGAGATGAAGTGCACACCACAGTCAGAGACGTAAATCCAGTAGCCAAAGAGACAAACTCATCTAAAGAGGTAAGGAGATCTCATCCTTACAGCTCATCCATGCCAAGTCTGAATAACCAAGCAAAGAAGGGAGGTCATAAGTCCTCATCATTTCAACACAATTCAAACAAGGTTCAGCCATACTGTCCCACCATCGACGTCCCCTCTTTCCGATACAGGGGAACATCAGTGACTGATCAGATATGAATTGATAAAGACAGCTAAGATGGAATTGAAGGAAAACCTGATCAGATCAAGAACCTCTGCTGGCCATGAGGTCTTTTCTGTAGAGTTGAAGGATTTGATCGATAGGAAAGCAAACTCGCTACTGAAGAAAAGCTGTATATTGCTTCTTCAGACATTCAAGGGTCCAGAGCATTGGAAATATGGCTCAACTTTCTTATGACTTAAAATAGTTTTCAAATACAGAATGAATGACAGAATCCAGAGCTCCAAGTCTATGCCCCGTATTCATCTAAGAACCTGCCAGCTGTGGATCAAGAAAAGTATAAGAACAAGGTCACTGTTATTCAAACACAAATTATCTTGAAAAGATATTAACATAAAGAAGTTGTTATCCTGAATCTAAATAAAAATCTACCTACAGACCATTACACGTATCCAGGAGTATCCAGGAGAAACTTTAATCTGTATAGGTACAGAGGAGGACAAAGGAGATAAGAGGATAGAGGAGGACAAAGGAGATAGGAGGACAAAGGATAGAAAAGGACAAAGGAGATAGGAGGACAAAGGATAGAAGACAAAGCATAGAGGAGTACAGAGGATAGAGGAGGACAGAGGATAGAGAAGGACAGAGGATAGAGGAGGACAAAGGAGATAGGAGGACAGAGGATAGAAGAGGACAAAGGACATAGGAGGACAAAGGATAGAAGACAAAGCATAGAGGAGGACAGAGGATAGAGGAGGACAGGGGATAGAGGAGGACAGGGGATAGAGGAGGACAGAGGATAGAGGAGGACAGGGGATAGAGGAGGACAGAGGATAGAGGAGGACAGAGGATAGAGGAGGACAGGGGATAGAAGAAGACAAAAGAGATAGGAGAACGGGATAGAAGAAGACAGAGGATAGAGAAGAACAAGGATAGAAGAGGACATATGGTAGAGAAGGATAAAGGAGGACAGAGGTAAGAGGAGGACAAAAAATAGAAGAGTTTAGTTTTGTTTATGTCATTTCTGTTATTTTCTTTATTTACAACATTGTATCCAAGCTCAAACATGTTATTATGTACAGTACTTTTACTCTGCATCTACTATCCTGACTTCATTGAGCCTTTGTCTGTTTTTATTAATACGCTTTTTGGGGGGGAAAAAAAAAATAAAAATTTAATAGACATCGAAAAAAAAAAGAAAAATAGAAGAGGACACAAGAAAGAGGATAAAGGAGGACAAAGGATGGAGGAAGACAGAGGAGGACAAAGGATGGAGGTGGACAAAGGGTGGAGGAGGACAGAGGATAGAGGAGGACAGAGGATAGAGGAGGACAGAGGATAGAGGAGGACAGAGGATAGAGGAGGACAGGGGATAGAGGAGGACAGAGGATAGAGGAGGACAGGGGATAGAGGAGGACAGAGGATAGAGGAGGACAGAGGATAGAGGAGGACAGAGGATAGAGGAGGACAGAGGATAGAGGAGGACAGAGGATAGAGGAGGACAGAGGATAGAGGAGGACAGGGGATAGAGGAGGACAGAGGATAGAGGAGGACAGAGGAGGACAGAGGATAGAGGAGGACAGAGGATAGAGGAGGACAGGGGATAGAGGAGGACAGAGGATAGAGGAGGACAGAGGAGGACAGAGGATAGAGGAGGACAGGGGATAGAGGAGGACAGAGGATAGATGAGGACAGGGGATAGAGGAGGACAGGGGATAGAGGAGGACAGAGGATAGATGAGGACAGGGGATAGAGGAGGACAGAGGATAGAGGAGGACAAAGGATAGAGTAAAGAGGAAGAAAGATGACAGAGGATAAAGGAGGACAGAAGATTAAGACATAGGAGGACATAGGACACAAGAAGACATAGAAAAGAGGAGAACTTATAACAGAGGAGGCCATAGTACAGTGAATGACATAGGAAAGAGAACAACTTGTCCAAGAAGCCCCTTCCCAGCATCTGTGACACCAGGCCATCAATACATGGACAGAGGTGTCTGCACACGTTTGGTTTTCCTCCTTAGAGGGCATGCCGCGGATTTCACACATTTTCCACCACATTTTCCATACCATAGTTTCCGCCCCAGAAATCGGCTGATCACTGCCATATCCTGGAGCGGAGATTGTCACGTAAGTTCTCTGGCTGTCCGTACCTTTCCCCACAGTGGTCACTGCAGAGGAGATATAGCTTACATGTCACCACATTCATTTATGCTTCCCTACTCTGTGACTTGGCCAAATGGGCAGCAAAATGGCTGATGAGGGTCTGTGCGGATAAATAAGAAATACTCATGTCAGTTCTACCCTAAATGGGTCACTATTGTGTAAGTCTAAAGTGGAGAAGGATTTAGAAGTAATTGAAGATAAATTCTAGCACTCAATGCCAGTCTGCTGCATCTACAGCCAACAAGACAATGCTCTGTGTAAGGAAAGAATTATTGTATCCCTCTACAAAGCTCTGGTGTGAACACGTCTTGAATAGGCCGCCCAGTTTTGGGCACCAGTCAATAACAGAGACATCAGAGAAAACAACGATGAAGTGGAACGCCAATAAGAGGTGCGGAGAGGAGGAGGAGAAGGAGACCACTGCACAGGGTCAGCTGATAGGAAGAACGGCATATAGTGATCTAGTCTGTACTGCAGGTGATACTGAACGTCACATCCCAGGATGGCAAGGGTTTACACCACATTGGGCTATGAGCGAGACGTCCAGCTATGTGAGATCCTCTGACCTCACATCACCAATCTCAATGGCATTCATGGTGAAAAACAAGACTGCAGCGGAGGCTGGAATGGAGGTCAATCCTCTATAGTGATGTGTCCTGGAATGGAGGTCTATCCTCTATAGTGAGGAGTCCTGGAATGGAGGTCTATCCTCTATAGTGATGACTCCTGGTATTGGAGGTCTATCCTCTATAGTGATGTGTCCTGGAATGGAGGTCTATCCTCTATAGTGATGACTCCTGGTATTGGAGGTCTATCCTCTATAGTGATGTGTCCTGGAATGGAGGTCTATCCTCTATAGTGATGTGTCCTGGAATGGAGGTCTATCCTCTATAGTGATGTGTCCTGGAATGGAGGTCTATCCTCTATAGTGATGTGTCCTGGAATGGAGGTCTATCCTCTATAGTGATGTGTCCTGGAATGGAGGTCTATCCTCTATAGTGAGGAGTCCTGGAATGGAGGTCTATCCTCTATAGTGGGGAGTCCTGGAATGGAGGTCTATCCTCTATATAGTGATGTGTCCTGGAATGGAGGTCTATCCTCTATAGTGGGGAGTCCTGGAATGGAGGTCTATCCTCTATAGTGAGGTGTCCTGGAATGGAGGTCTATCCTCTATAGTGAGGAGTCCCGGAATGGAGGTCTATCCTCTATAGTGAGGAGTCCCAGAATGGAGGTCTATCCTCTATAGTGATGTGTCCTGGAATGGAGGTCTATCCTCTATAGTGATGTGTCCTGGAATGGAGGTCTATCCTCTATAGTGAGGTGTCCCGGAATGGAGGTCTATCCTCTATAGTGAGGAGTCCTGGAATGGAGGTCTATCCTCTATAGTGAGGTGTCCCGGAATGGAGGTCTATCCTCTATAGTGATGTGTCCCGGAATGGAGGTCTATCCTCTATAGTGAGGAGTCCTGGAATGGAGGTCTATCCTCTATAGTGATGTGTCCCGGAATGGAGGTCTATCCTCTATAGTGAGGCGTCCCAGAATGGAGGTCTATCCTCTATAGTGATGTGTCCCGGAATGGAGGTCTATCCTCTATAGTGAGGAGTCCTGGAATGGAGGTCTATCCTCTATAGTGAGGAGTCCTATGATGGAGGTCTATCCTCTATAGTGATGTGTCCTGGAATGGAGGTCTATCCTCTATAGTGATGTGTCCCGGAATGGAGGTCTATCCTCTATAGTGAGGTGTCCCGGAATGGAGGTCTATCCTCTATAGTGAGGCGTCCCAGAATGGAGGTCTATCCTCTATAGTGATGTGTCCCGAAATGGAGGTCTATCCTCTATAGTGAGGAGTCCTGGAATGGAGGTCTATCCTCTATAGTGGGGAGTCCTGGAATGGAGGTCTATCCTCTATAGTGAGGTGTCCTGGAATGGAGGTCTATCCTCTATAGTGATGTGTCCCGGAATGGAGGTCTATCCTCTATAGTGAGGTGTCCCGGAATGGAGGTCTATCCTCTATAGTGATGTGTCCTGGAATGGAGGTCTATCCTCTATAGTGATGAGTCCTGGAATGGAGGTCTATCCTCTATAGTGAGAAGTCCTGGAATGGAGGTCTATCCTCTATAGTGATGTGTCCTGGAATGGAGGTCTATCCTCTATAGTGATGTGTCCTGGAATGGAGGTTTATCCTCTATAGTGATGTGTCCCGGAATGGAGGTCTATCCTCTATAGTGAGGAGTCCCGGAATGGAGGTCTATCCTCTATAGTGAGGAGTCCCAGAATGGAGGTCTATCCTCTATAGTGATGTGTCCCGGAATGGAGGTCTATCCTCTATAGTGATGTGTCCTGCAATGGAGGTCTATCCTCTATAGTGAGGTGTCCCGGAATGGAGGTCTATCCTCTATAGTGATGTGTCCCGGAATGGAGGTCTATCCTCTATAGTGAGGAGTCCTATGATGGAGGTCTATCCTCTATAGTGAGGAGTCCCGGAATGGAGGTCTATCCTCTATAGTGAGGAGTCCAGGAATGGAGGTCTATCCTCTATAGTGATGTGTCCTGGAATGGAGGTCTATCCTCTATAGTGAGGAGTCCTGGAATGGAGGTCTATCCTCTATAGTGATGTGTCCTGGAATGGAGGTCTATCCTCTATAGTGATGTCTCCTGGAATGGAGGTCTATCCTCTATAGTGAGGAGTCCTGGAATGGAGGTCTATCCTCTATAGTGATGTGTCCTGGAATGGAGGTCTATCCTCTATAGTGAGGCGTCCCAGAATGGAGGTCTATCCTCTATAGTGATGTGTCCCGGAATGGAGGTCTATCCTCTATAGTGAGGAGTCCTGGAATGGAGGTCTATCCTCTATAGTGAGGAGTCCTATGATGGAGGTCTATCCTCTATAGTGAGGTGTCCTGGAATGGAGGTCTATCCTCTATAGTGAGGAGTCCTGGAATGGAGGTCTATCCTCTATAGTGAGGAGTCCAGGAATGGAGGTCTATCCTCTATAGTGATGTGTCCTGGAATGGAGGTCTATCCTCTATAGTGAGGAGTCCAGGAATGGAGGTCTATCCTCTATAGTGATGTGTCCTGGAATGGAGGTCTATCCTCTATAGTGAGGAGTCCAGGAATGGAGGTCTATCCTCTATAGTGAGGAGTCCTGGAATGGAGGTCTATCCTCTATAGTGAGGAGTCCTGGAATGGAGGTCTATCCTCTATAGTGAGGAGTCCTGGAATGGAGGTCTATCCTCTATAGTGATGTGTCCTGGAATGGAGGTCTATCCTCTATAGTGATGTGTCCTGGAATGGAGGTCTATCCTCTATAGTGAGGAGTCCTGGAATGGAGGTCTATCCTCTATAGTGATGTGTCCTGGAATGGAGGTCTATCCTCTATAGTGATGTGTCCTGGAATGGAGGTCTATCCTCTATAGTGAGGAGTCCTGGAATGGAGGTCTATCCTCTATAGTGATGTGTCCTGGAATGGAGGTCTATCCTCTATAGTGAGGAGTCCAGGAATGGAGGTCTATCCTCTATAGTGAGGAGTCCTGGAATGGAGGTATATCCTCTATAGTGATGTGTCCTGGAATGGAGGTCTATCCTCTATAGTGAGGAGTCCTGGAATGGAGGTCTATCCTCTATAGTGAGGAGTCCTGGAATGGAGGTCTATCCTCTATAGTGAGGAGTCCTGGAATAGAGGTCTATCCTCTATAGTGATGTGTCCAGGAATGGAGGCCTATCCTCTATAGTGAGGAGGCCTGGAATGGAGGTCTATCCTCTATAGTGAGGAGTCCTGGAATGGAGGTCTATCCTCTATAGTGATGTATCCTGGAATGGAGGTCTATCCTCTATAGTGAGGAGTCCTGGAATGGAGGTCTATCCTCTATAGTGAGGAGTCCAGGAATAGAGGTTTGTCCTCTATAGTCGAATACAGACACTGTGAACCCCCATACACCTGTAGAGTGATTCTGTGTGTCACCCTCCTCCTCCTGTGTCACCTGTATTATCCTCCTCCTGTGTCAGCTGTATTACACTCCCCCTCCTGTGTCACCTGTATTACACTCCCCATCCTGTGTCACCTGTATTACACTCCCCCTCCTGTGTCACCTGTATTACACTCCTCCTCCTGAGTCACCTGTATTACCCTCCTCCTCCTGTGTCACCTGTATTACACTCGTCCTCCTGTGTCACCTGTATTACACTCCCCCTCCTGTGTCACCTGTATTACACTCCCCATCCTGTGTCACCTGTATTACACTCCCCCTCCTGTGTCACCTGTATTACACTCCTCCTCCTGAGTCACCTGTATTACCCTCCTCCTCCTCCTGTGTCACCTGTATTACACTCCTCCTCCTGTGTCACCTGTATTACACTCCCCCTCCTGTGTCACCTGTATTATCCTCCTCCTGTGTCACCTGTATTACACTCCCCCTCCTGTGTCACCTGTATTACACTCCCCCTCCTGTGTCACCTGTATTACACTCCCCCTCCTGTGTCACCTGTATTACCCTCCTCCTCCTGTGTCACCTGTATTACACTCCCCCTCCTGTGTCACCTGTATTACACTCCTCCTCCTGAGTCACCTGTATTACCCTCCTCCTCCTAAGTCACCTGTATTACACTCCTCCTCCTGTGTCACCTGTATTATCCTCCTCCTCCTGTGTCACCTGTATTACACTCCCCCTCCTGTGTCACCTGTATTACACTCCCCCTCCTGTGTCACCTGTATTACACTCCCCCTCCTGTGTCACCTGTATTACCCTCCTCCTCCTGTGTCACCTGTATTATCCTCCTCCTCCTGTGTCACCTGTATTACACTCCCCCTCCTGTGTCACCTGTATTACACTCCCCCTCCTGTGTCACCTGTATTATCCTCCTCCTGTGTCACCTGTATTACCCTCCTCCTCCTGTGTCACCTGTATTACACTCCCCCTCCTGTGTCATCTGTATTACACTCCCCCTCCTGTGTCACCTGTATTACACTCCCCCTCCTGTGTCACCTGTATTACACTCCTCCTCCTGAGTCACCTGTATTACACTCCTCCTCCTGTGTCACCTGTATTATCCTCCTCCTCCTGTGTCACCTGTATTACACTCCCCCTCCTGTGTCACCTGTATTACACTCCCCCTCCTGTGTCACCTGTATTACCCTCCTCCTCCTGTGTCACCTGTATTACACTCCTCCTCCTGTGTCACCTGTATTACACTCCCCCTCCTGTGTCACCTGTATTATCCTCCTCCTGTGTCACCTGTATTATCCTCCTCCTGTGTCACCTGTATTACACTCCCCCTCCTGTGTCACCTGTATTATCCTCCTCCTGTGTCACCTGTATTACACTCCCCCTCCTGTGTCACCTGTATTACACTCCCCCTCCTGTGTCACCTGTATTACACTCCTCCTCCTGAGTCACCTGTATTACCCTCCTCCTCCTGTGTCACCTGTATTACACTCCCCCTCCTGTGTCACCTGTATTACACTCCCCCTCCTGTGTCACCTGTATTATCCTCCTCCTGTGTCACCTGTATTATCCTCCTCCTGTGTCACCTGTATTACACTCCCCCTCCTGTGTCACCTGTATTACACTCCCCCTCCTGTGTCACCTGTATTACACTCCTCCTCCTAAGTCACCTGTATTACACTTCTCCTCCTGTGTCACCTGTATTACCCTCCTCCTCCTGTGTCACCTGTATTATCCTCCTCCTCCTGTGTCACCTGTATTACACTCCCCCTCCTGTGTCACCTGTATTACACTCCCCCTCCTGTGTCACCTGTATTACCCTCCTCCTCCTGTGTCACCTGTATTACACTCCCCCTCCTGTGTCACCTGTATTACACTCCCCCTCCTGTGTCACCTGTATTACCCTCCTCCTCCTGTGTCACCTGTATTACACTCCTCCTCCTGTGTCACCTGTATTACACTCCCCCTCCTGTGTCACCTGTATTATCCTCCTCCTGTGTCACCTGTATTACACTCCCCCTCCTGTGTCACCTGTATTACACTCCTCCTCCTGAGTCACCTGTATTACCCTCCTCCTCCTGTGTCACCTGTATTACACTCCTCCTCCTGTGTCCCCTGTATTATTCTCCTCCTGTGTCACCTGTATTACACTCCCCCTCCTGTCACCTGTATTACACTCCTCCTCCTGAGTCACCTGTATTACCCTCCTCCTCCTGTGTCACCTGTATTACACTCCCCCTCCTGTGTCACCTGTATTACACTCCCCCTCCTGTGTCACCTGTATTACACTCCCCCTCCTGTGTCACCTGTATTACCCTCCTCCTCCTGTGTCACCTGTATTACACTCCCCCTCCTGTGTCACCTGTATTACACTCCCCCTCCTGAGTCACCTGTATTACCCTCCTCCTCCTGTGTCACCTGTATTACACTCCTCCTCCTGTGTCACCTGTATTACACTCCTCCTCCTGTGTCACCTGTATTACCCTCCTCCTCCTGTGTCACCTGTATTATCCTCCTCCTCCTGTGTCACCTGTATTACACTCCCCCTCCTGTGTCACCTGTATTACACTCCCCCTCCTGTGTCACCTGTATTACACTCCCCCTCCTGTGTCACCTGTATTACCCTCCCCCTCCTGTGTCACCTGTATTACACTCCCCCTCCTGTGTCACCTGTATTACACTCCCCCTCCTGTGTCACCTGTATTACCCTCCTCCTCCTGTGTCACCTGTATTACACTCCTCCTCCTGTGTCACCTGTATTATCCTCCTCCTGTGTCACCTGTATTACACTCCCCCTCCTGTGTCACCTGTATTACACTCCCCCTCCTGTGTCACCTGTATTACACTCCTCCTCCTGAGTCACCTGTATTACCCTCCTCCTCCTGTGTCACCTGTATTACACTCCCCCTCCTGTGTCACCTGTATTACCCTCCTCCTCCTGTGTCACCTGTATTACCCTCCCCCTCCTGTGTCACCTGTATTACACTCCCCCTCCTGTGTCACCTGTATTACACTCCTCCTCCTGAGTCACCTGTATTACCATCCTCCTCCTGTGTCACCTGTATTACACTCCTCCTCCTGTGTCACCTGTATTACACTCCTCCTCCTGTGTCACCTGTATTACACTCCTCCTCCTGTGTCACCTGTATTACACTCCCCCTCCTGTGTCACCTGTATTATCCTCCTCCTGTGTCACCTGTATTACACTCCTCCTCCTGTGTCACCTGTATTACACTCCCTCTCCTGTGTCACCTGTATTACCCTCCTCCTCCTGTGTCACCTGTATTACCCTCCCCCTCCTGTGTCACCTGTATTACCCTCCTCCTCCTGTGTCACCTGTATTACACTCCCCCTCCTGTGTCACCTGTATTACCCTCCTCCTCCTGTGTCACCTGTATTACACTCCTCCTCCTGTGTCACCTGTATTACACTCCCCCTCCTGTGTCACCTGTATTATCCTCCTCCTGTGTCACCTGTATTACACTCCCCCTCCTGTGTCACCTGTATTACACTCCTCCTCCTGAGTCACCTGTATTACCCTCCTCCTCCTGTGTCACCTGTATTACACTCCTCCTCCTGTGTCCCCTGTATTATCCTCCTCCTGTGTCACCTGTATTACACTCCCCCTCCTGTCACCTGTATTACACTCCTCCTCCTGAGTCACCTGTATTACCCTCCTCCTCCTGTGTCACCTGTATTACACTCCCCCTCCTGTGTCACCTGTATTACACTCCTACTCCTGTGTCACCTGTATTACACGCCCCCTCCTGTGTCACCTGTATTACACTCCCCCTCCTGTGTCACCTGTATTACCCTCCTCCTCCTGTGTCACATGTATTACACTCCTCCTCCTGTGTCACCTGTATTACACTCCCCCTCCTGTGTCACCTGTATTACACTCCTCCTCCTGAGTCACCTGTATTACCCTCCTCCTCCTGTGTCACCTGTATTACACTCCTCCTCCTGTGTCCCCTGTATTATCCTCCTCCTGTGTCACCTGTATTACACTCCCCCTCCTGTCACCTGTATTACACTCCTCCTCCTGAGTCACCTGTATTACCCTCCTCCTCCTGTGTCACCTGTATTACACTCCCCCTCCTGTGTCACCTGTATTACACTCCTACTCCTGTGTCACCTGTATTACACGCCCCCTCCTGTGTCACCTGTATTACACTCCCCCTCCTGTGTCACCTGTATTACCCTCCTCCTCCTGTGTCACATGTATTACACTCCTCCTGTGTCACCTGTATTACACTCCCCCTCCTGTGTCACCTGTATTACACTCCCCCTCCTGAGTCACCTGTATTACCCTCCTCCTCCTGTGTCACCTGTATTACACTCCTCCTCCTGTGTCACCTGTATTATCCTCCTCCTGTGTCACCTGTATTACACTCCCCCTCCTGTGTCACCTGTATTACACTCCCCCTCCTGTGTCACCTGTATTACCCTCCTCCTCCTGTGTCACCTGTATTACCCTCCCCCTCCTGTGTCACCTGTATTACACTCCCCCTCCTGTGTCACCTGTATTATCCTCCTCCTGTGTCACCTGTATTACACTCCCCCTCCTGTGTCACCTGTATTACACTCCTCCTCCTGAGTCACCTGTATTACCCTCCTCCTCCTGTGTCACCTGTATTACACTCCTCCTCCTGTGTCCCCTGTATTATCCTCCTCCTGTGTCACCTGTATTACACTCCCCCTCCTGTCACCTGTATTACACTCCTCCTCCTGAGTCACCTGTATTACCCTCCTCCTCCTGTGTCACCTGTATTACACTCCCCCTCCTGTGTCACCTGTATTACACTCCTACTCCTGTGTCACCTGTATTACACGCCCCCTCCTGTGTCACCTGTATTACACTCCCCCTCCTGTGTCACCTGTATTACCCTCCTCCTCCTGTGTCACATGTATTACACTCCTCCTCCTGTGTCACCTGTATTACACTCCCCCTCCTGTGTCACCTGTATTACACTCCCCCTCCTGAGTCACCTGTATTACCCTCCTCCTCCTGTGTCACCTGTATTACACTCCTCCTCCTGTGTCACCTGTATTATCCTCCTCCTGTGTCACCTGTATTACACTCCCCCTCCTGTGTCACCTGTATTACACTCCCCCTCCTGTGTCACCTGTATTACCCTCCTCCTCCTGTGTCACCTGTATTACCCTCCCCCTCCTGTGTCACCTGTATTACACTCCCCCTCCCGTGTGACACTTGTATTATCCTCCTCCTCTTCCTGTGTGGCGGAACTTTTCTTCCGCTCCGTGTTGCGCTCGGACAGTTCTCAGTGCTGAGCTCGGAGGCGGAAGTGCCGGGAGGAGAGAATATTCCGGGCGGAGAATCCGAGAACCCCGGGCGGAGAGAAGAAACAGCCGGGGCTCGGCGTGACAGGTGAAGGAAGGAGAAGAAGCTGTCTAATGTCTGACCCTCCAACTGCTGACTGTCTCTTATCTCTCTCCTGACTGTCTCCATCTCTGCGCTCTCAGTCTCTCTCCTCTGACTGTTTCTCTTTGCTGACTGTCTCTCATATCTCCATCCCCCTCTCTCTGCTGTCTCTCCTCTGACTTTCTCTCTCCTGACTGTCTCCCTCTCTGCTCTCTCTCTTTCTCTCTCTGTGTCTCGCTCTCTCCTGACTGTCTCCCCCTATGATCTCTCTGTCTCGCTCTCTCCTGACTGTCTCCCCCTCTGCTCTCTCTCTGTCTCGCTCTCTCCTGACTGTCTCCCTCTCTGCTTTCTGTGTCTCGCTCTCTCCTGTCTCCCTCTCTGCTCTCTCTTTCTCCCTGTCTCGCTCTCTCTCCTGACTGTCTCCCTCTCTTCCCTCTTTCTCTGTCTCGCTCTCTCCTGACTGTCTCCCTCTCTGCTCTCTTTCTTTCCCTCTGTGTCTCGCTCTCTCCTGACTGTCTCCCTCTCTGCTCTCTTTCTTTCCCTCTGTGTCTCGCTCTCTCCTGACTGTCTCCCTCTCTGCTCTCTTTCTTTCCCTCTGTGTCTCGCTCCCTCCCTGACTGTCTCCCTCTCTGCTCTCTCTTTCCCTCTGTGTCTCGCTCTCTCCTGTCTCCCTCTCTGCTCTCTCTTTCCCTCTGTGTCTCGCTCCCTCCCTGACTGTCTCCCCCCTCTCTCTCTGCTCTCCCTGTCTCGCTCCCTCCTCAGTTCTTTATATCTTACATGCTGTCTCTTCCTGCAGATTGTCTCTGCGCTCTCGTGGTGTGACATCTCTCTGACCTCCCATCATGCACTTCTCTATCCCTGAGACTGAGACCTGTAACACGGAGTCGGGCGGTCAGTATGTGGTGAGTGTGGATGATGGGAGTGATGGTGCGGATCCTGTGCAGGTCAGAGGTCGCTGCCCTCGCTCCTCTCATAGTTCCTCCGGATATCTGCTTCCTGTTTATCCTGGCCCTGTCAGGGAGTGCGGAGGAGGATCCTGTATACTGGAGGCAGACTGCTATATACAGTGACCCCATGTCTGCAGAGCGTGCACAGCAAGAACCAGAGAGCTCAGCACCGGAGGAAGTCCCAAGTATAACGCAGCCGTACACATGTATAGATGAAGGTCCAGATATATCACACCCGCCTGCAGGGGGGAGGGGATTAGAGTGCCCGACGAGAGCGGGGGAGGGGATTAGAGTACCTGATGAGAGCGGGGTTGGGGGTGCGCTCTACAACGCCGTTCACTGTCTCTAGGCTGAAGGTGTTGTCACCGCCCGGGCCTGGAGCTCTGCTATAGCAGCAGTCACATGGTTAACCTCTCAGATGTGATTTTCAGGTAGCGTCCCCTGTGCTCGTCCTGAGGATCGCCGCGTCTACTGATCTGTGGTTTTCTCTTCTTTCAGGCGTATAACATTCATGTGAACGGGGTCCTGCACTGCCGGGTGCGCTACAGTCAGCTCCTTGGTCTCCACGAGCAGGTGAGGGGCAGAAGGAGACCCTCGGGGGCAGGATAGACACCGATGTGTGGTGCACTGTAGGGCCGCCCTGTGCACCCTCCTGTCCTCACACATTCTCCAGCTCTTATGTCAGACCCTCTTCCTTGCCTCCTCGCCCGCGCTCTCCCCTCTTCCTTGCCGCCTCGCCCGCGCTCTCCCCTCTTCCTTGCCGCCTCGCCCGCGCTCTCCCCTCTTCCTTGCCGCCTCGCCCGCGCTCTCCCCTCTTCCTTGCCGCCTCGCCCGCGCTCTCCCCTCTTCCTTGCCGCCTCGCCCGCGCTCTCCCCTCTTCCTTGCCGCCTCGCCCGCGCTCTCCCCTCTTCCTTGCCGCCTCGCCCGCGCTCTCCCCTCTTCCTTGCCGCCTCGCCCGCGCTCTCCCCTCTTCCTTGCCGCCTCGCCCGCGCTCTCCCCTCTTCCTTGCCGCCTCGCCCGCGCTCTCCCCTCTTCCTTGCCGCCTCGCCCGCGCTCTCCCCTCTTCCTTGCCGCCTCGCCCGCGCTCTCCCCTCTTCCTTGCCGCCTCGCCCGCGCTCTCCCCTCTTCCTTGCCGCCTCGCCCGCGCTCTCCCCTCTTCCTTGCCGCCTCGCCCGCGCTCTCCCCTCTTCCTTGCCTCCTCGCCCGCGCTCTCCCCTCTTCCTTGCCGCCTCGCCCGCGCTCTCCCCTCTTCCTTGCCGCCTCGCCCGCGCTCTCCCCTCTTCCTTGCCGCCTCGCCCGCGCTCTCCCCTCTTCCTTGCCGCCTCGCCCGCGCTCTCCCCTCTTCCTTGCCGCCCTCGCCCGCGCTCTCCCCTCTTCCTTGCCGCCTCGCCCGCGCTCTCCCCTCTTCCTTGCCGCCTCGCCCGCGCTCTCCCCTCTTCCTTGCCGCCTCGCCCGCGCTCTCCCCTCTTCCTTGCCGCCTCGCCCGCGCTCTCCCCCTCTTCCTTGCCGCCTCGCCCGCGCTCCCCCCTCTTCCTTGCCGCCCCCCCCCCCCCCCCCCTCTTCCTTGCCGCCTCGCCCGCGCTCTCCCCTCTTCCTTGCCGCCTCGCCCGCGCTCTCCCCTCTTCCTTGCCGCCTCGCCCGCGCTCTCCCCCTCTTCCTTGCCGCCTCGCCCGCGCTCTCCCCTCTTCCTTGCCGCCTCGCCCGCGCTCTCCCCTCTTCCTTGCCGCCTCGCCCGCGCTCTCCCCTCTTCCTTGCCGCCCTCGCCCGCGCTCTCCCCTCTTCCTTGCCGCCTCGCCCGCGCTCTCCCCTCTTCCTTGCCGCCTCGCCCGCGCTCTCCCCTCTTCCTTGCCGCCTCGCCCGCGCTCTCCCCTCTTCCTTGCCGCCTCGCCCGCGCTCTCCCCTCTTCCTTGCCGCCTCGCCCGCGCTCTCCCCTCTTCCTTGCCGCCTCGCCCGCGCTCTCCCCCTCTTCCTTGCCGCCTCGCCCGCGCTCTCCCCTCTTCCTTGCCGCCTCGCCCGCGCTCTCCCCCTCTTCCTTGCCGCCTCGCCCGCGCTCTCCCCTCTTCCTTGCCGCCTCGCCCGCGCTCTCCCCTCTTCCTTGCCGCCTCGCCCGCGCTCTCCCCTCTTCCTTGCCGCCTCGCCCGCGCTCTCCCCTCTTCCTTGCCGCCTCGCCCGCGCTCTCCCCTCTTCCTTGCCGCCTCGCCCGCGCTCTCCCCCTCTTCCTTGCCGCCTCGCCCGCGCTCTCCCCTCTTCCTTGCCGCCTCGCCCGCGCTCTCCCCTCCTCCTTGCCGCCCTCGCCCGCGCTCTCCCCTCTTCCTTGCCGCCTCGCCCGCGCTCTCCCCCTCTTCCTTGCCGCCTCGCCCGCGCTCTCCCCTCTTCCTTGCCGCCTCGCCCGCGCTCTCCCCTCTTCCTTGCCGCCTCGCCCGCGCTCTCCCCTCTTCCTTGCCGCCTCGCCCGCGCTCTCCCCCTCTTCCTTGCCGCCTCGCCCGCGCTCTCCCCTCTTCCTTGCCGCCTCGCCCGCGCTCTCCCCTCTTCCTTGCCGCCTCGCCCGCGCTCTCCCCTCTTCCTTGCCGCCTCGCCCGCGCTCTCCCCCTCTTCCTTGCCGCCTCGCCCGCGCTCTCCCCTCTTCCTTGCCGCCTCGCCCGCGCTCTCCCCTCTTCCTTGCCGCCTCGCCCGCGCTCTCCCCTCTTCCTTGCCGCCTCGCCCGCGCTCCCCCCCCCCCCCCCCCCCCCCCCCCCTCTCCCCTCTTCCTTGCCGCCTCGCCCGCGCTCTCCCCTTCTTCCCTGCCGCCTCGCCCGCGCTCTCCCCTCTTCCTTGCCGCCTCGCCCGCGCTCTCCCCTCTTCCTTGCCGCCTCGCCCGCGCTCTCCCCTCTTCCTTGCCGCCTCGCCCGCGCTCTCCCCTCTTCCTTGCCGCCTCGCCCGCGCTCTCCCCTCTTCCTTGCCGCCTCGCCCGCGCTTTCCCCTCTTCCTTGCCGCCTCGCCCGCGCTCTCCCCTTCTTCCCTGCCGCCTCGCCCGCGCTCTCCCCTTCTTCCCTGCCGCCTCGCCCGCGCTCTCCCCTTCTTCCCTGCCGCCTCGCCCGCGCTCTCCCCTTCTTCCTTGCCGCCTCGCCCGCGCTCTCCCCCTCTTCCTTGCCGCCTCGCCCGCGCTCTCCCCTTCTTCCTTGCCGCCTCGCCCGCGCTCTCCCCTTCTTCCTTGCCGCCTCGCCCGCGCTCTCCCCTTCTTCCTTGCCGCCTCGCCCGCGCCTGCCTCCCTCCTGTATTGTCTGAATTTCTTTCCCTCTGGTTACAGCTCAGAAAAGAATATGTGAACAATGTGGTTCCTCTATTTCCACCCAAAAAGCTCTTCACCCTGACACCATCTGAGGTGGAGCAGAGGCGGGAGCAGCTGGAGAAGTACATGCAGGCAGGTGAGTGACTCCGCCCCATACAGGACATCATCTGACCACCGACACAGCGAGACTTACTGCTGGAGGGTGCGTGTAGGGTAAATCCACATTAGACTCTCCAGTGATCGGAGCAACTTGGGGGCAGGTCTGGACATCGGTGCTAGACTAGCCAGGGCCAGGATTTTATACACCGCCATCTTGTGGGGGTTTCTGGTGCAGCGGTGTGGAGAGTGTACAGAGAATGGTGCAATGGAGGAAAACGAGCGAGAGGTGACACTGAGGACAGAAACAACTTGTGATGGAAGGATCAGAAATTATGAAGCAAAAATTAGAGGGAGCATAGTGTGGAGACCAGATCTGTAGGGAGCATGGTGCCATCAGTCAGTGTGGAGACCAGATCTGTAGGGAGCATGGTGTGGAGACCAGATCTGTAGGGAGCATGGTGTGGAGACCAGATCTGTAGGGAGCATGGTGCCATCAGTAAGTGTGGAGACCAGATCTGTAGGGAGCATGGTGCCATCAGTCAGTGTGGAGACCAGATCTGTAGGGAGCATGGTGCCATCAGTCAGTGTGGAGACCAGATCTGTAGGGAGCATGGTGCCATCAGTAAGTGTGGAGACCAGATCTGTAGGGAGCATGGTGTGGAGACCAGATCTGTAGGGAGCATAGAGTGGAGACCAGATCTGTAGGGAGCATGGTGTGGAGACCAGATGTTTAGGGAGCATGGTGTGGAGACAAGATCTGTAGGGAGCATGGTGCCATCAGTCAGTGTGGAGACCAGATCTGTAGGGAGCATGGTGTGGAGACCAGATCTGTAGGGAGCATGGTGTGGAGACCAGATGTGTAGGGAGCATGGTGTGGAGACCAGATCTGCAGGGAGCATGGTGCCATCAGTCAGTGTGGAGACCAGATCTGTAGGGAGCATGGTGCCATCAGTAAGTGTGGAGACCAGATCTGTAGGGAGCATGGTGTGGAGACCAGATCTGTAGGGAGCATGGTGTGGAGACCAGATGTGTAGGGAGAATGGTGCCATCAGTAAGTGTGGAGACCAGATCTGTAGGGAGCATGGTGTGGAGACCAGATGTGTAGGGAGCATGGTGTGGAGACCAGATCTGCAGGGAGCATGGTGCCATCAGTCAGTGTGGAGACCAGATCTGTAGGGAGCATGGTGCCATCAGTAAGTGTGGAGACCAGATCTGTAGGGAGCATGGTGTGGAGACCAGATCTGTAGGGAGCATGGTGTGGAGACCAGATCTGTAGGGAGCATGGTGTGGAGACCAGATGTGTAGGGAGCATGGTGTGGAGACAAGATCTGTAGGGAGCATGGTGCCATCAGTCAGTGTGGAGACCAGATCTGTAGGGAGCATGGTGTGGAGACCAGATCTGTAGGGAGCATGGTGTGGAGACCAGATGTGTAGGGAGCATGGTGTGGAGACCAGATCTGCAGGGAGCATGGTGCCATCAGTCAGTGTGGAGACCAGATCTGTAGGGAGCATGGTGCCATCAGTAAGTGTGGAGACCAGATCTGTAGGGAGCATGGTGTGGAGACCAGATCTGTAGGGAGCATGGTGTGGAGACCAGATGTGTAGGGAGCATGGTGCCATCAGTAAGTGTGGAGACCAGATCTGTAGGGAGCATGGTGCCATCAGTCAGTGTGGAGACCAGATGTGTAGGGAGCATGGTGCCATCAGTAAGTGTGGAGACCAGATCTGTAGGGAGCATGGTGCCATCAGTCAGTGTGGAGACCAGATCTGTAGGGAGCATGGTGTGGAGACCAGATCTGTAGGGAGCATGGTGTGGAGACCAGATGTGTAGGGAGCATGGTGTGGAGACCAGATCTGTAGGGAGCATGGTGCCATCAGTCAGTGTGGAGCCCAGATCTGTAGGGAGCATGGTGCCATCAGTAAGTGTGGAGACCAGATCTGTAGGGAGCATGGTGTGGAGACCAGATCTGTAGGGAGCATGGTGTGGAGACCAGATGTGTAGGGAGCATGGTGCCATCAGTAAGTGTGGAGAACAGATCTGTAGGGAGCATGGTGCTGTCAGTGCAGAGACCAGATCTGTAGGGAGCATGGTGCTGTCAGTGTGGAGACCAGATCTGTAGGGAGCATGGTGTGGAGACCAGATCTGTAGGGAGCATGGTGTGGAGACCAGATCTGTAGGGAGCATGGTGTGGAGACCAGATCTGTAGGGAGCATGGTGTGGAGACCAGATCTGTAGGGAGCATGGTGTGGAGACCAGATCTGTAGGGAGCATGGTGTGGAGACCAGATCTGTAGGGAGCATGGTGTGGAGACCAGATCTGTAGGGAGCATGGTGTGGAGACCAGATGTGTAGGGAGCATGGTGCCATCAGTAAGTGTAGAGACCAGATCTGTAGGGAGCATGGTGCCATCAGTCAGTGTGGAGAACAGATCTGTAGGGAGCATGGTGCTGTCAGTGCGGAGACCAGATCTGTAGGGAGCATGGTGCGGCAGGTCCAGATATACGCCAGGACTCCTGACTGCTCTACCTCGCCTCTCTTCGGGTCAGTCTGGGCTTGGACTGACATTGTTGTCCCTGGTAATGACTGTAACTCTCCTGCTTGTCTCTGTAGTGCGGCAGGATCCGGTTCTGGGATCCAGTGAGATATTCAACAGCTTCCTGCGACGCTCCCAACAGGTCAGTTCTGTCCGGTCCACCATCTACATGTCACATGATTGTAATCCCACCTAGATGACCCCTCCCCCGCTGAGCCGTGAGTCCTATGTAGAATCGGTAGGGGGTTCCAGTCCGGCGGTCAGTTCCCTGTGTGGCGGCCTGCTCCCCGGCGGTCGGTTTCCCGTGTGGCGGCCTGCTCCCCGGCGGTCGGTTCCCCGTGTGGCGGCCTGCTCCCCGGCGGTCGGTTCCCCGTGTGGCGGCCTGCTCCCCCGGCGGTCGGTTCCCCGTGTGGCGGCCTGCTCCCCGGCGGTCGGTTCCCCGTGTGGCGGCCTGCTCCCCGGCGGTCGGTTCCCCGTGTGGCGGCCTGCTCCCCGGCGGTCGGTTCCCCGTGTGGCGGCCTGCTCCCCGGCGGTCGGTTCCCCGTGTGGCGGCCTGCTCCCCGGCGGTCGGTTCCCCGTGTGGCGGCCTGCTCCCCGGCGGTCGGTTCCCCGTGTGGCGGCCTGCTCCCCGGCGGTCGGTTCCCCGTGTGGCGGCCTGCTCCCCGGCGGTCGGTTCCCCGTGTGGCGGCCTGCTCCCCGGCGGTCAGTGCTGTCGCCCTGTTGCTGGTTATGTGCTCTTTTCCACCTGCGCTGTGTTCTCTGCTCTCAGGAGACTCAGCAGATCCCCACAGAGGAGGTGCAGCTCGAGGTTTTTCTTTCCAATGGACAGAAGGTGAAAGTGTCCATTCTGACCTCTGACCAAACAGAGGATGTCCTGGAGGTAAGGGCTCCCTCATTAAGACATATTTTTATGCTAAAGCCCCCGACTGGTGACATCACGGCTCCAGCTGTATGACCACTTGTCTTCCGTATCCGCAGGCTGTAGCCGCTAAGCTGGACCTCCCGGAGGACCTGATTGGATACTTCAGCCTGTACCTGATAAAGGACGGAGCAGACGGATCGTTCTCATGTGAGTAGTGGTCTTTACACAGCTCTGATGTCTGATAGACCGCCGGTCACACACTCATCCTGCTGTCAGTGACACTAGCTGTGGGGGAGAGAGGGGTTAATGTTGGTTACTGGGAAGGAGACACCGCGCTGTAATCCTCACACTGTGCCACCTATTGCCTAATAATGTGCTGCGCTCGCTCCCCTCTTTCCCTAATTCCCCTGCTGCGCTCACTTTTCTCCCCTCTCTCCCCCCGCTGCGCTCGCTTTTCTCCCCTCTCTCCCCCCGCTGCGCTCGCTTTTCTCCCCTCTCTCCCCCCGCTGCGCTCGCTTTTCTCCCCCTCTCTCCCCCGCTGCGCTCGCTTTTCTCCCCTCTCTCCCCCGCTGCGCTCGCTTTTCTCCCCTCTCTCCCTCGCTGCGCTCGCTTTTCTCCCCTCTCTCCCCCGCTGCGCTCGCTTTTCTCCCCTCTCTCCCTCGCTGCGCTCGCTTTTCTCCCCTCTCTCCCCCGCTGCGCTCGCTTTTCTCCCCCTCTCTCCCCCCGCTGCGCTCGCTTTTCTCCCCCTCTCTCCCCCCGCTGCGCTCGCTTTTCTCACCTCTCTCCCCCCGCTGCGCTCGCTTTTCTCCCCTCTCTCCCCCGCTGCGCTCGCTCTCCTCCTGTTTCAGGATTGTCTTGTTTGCTTGCAGTTGTCAGGAAGCTGCAGGAGTTTGAGCTCCCCTACGTGTCAGTCACCAGCCTGCGGAACCGAGACTACAAGATCATCCTACGGAAGAGGTCTGCGGGGAGGCAGATGACGAGGGTTGGGTGATGGCGATGAATGCTGATCATAAGAGGGATAACTGATGAGGAGGAAGATGTGTGGGTGATGAGGATGATGCATTTTGCTCGATGATGATGATGAGGTTTGGTGCTCGGTGCTCAATAGTGATGATGCATGGTGCTGGATGATGATGGTGATGATGAATGGTGCTGGATGATGATGGTGATGATGAATGGTGCTGGATGATGGTGATTTTATTTCCTGTGCTGGGATTTGTCGCCATGTTTGAGGTTTCTTTTCTTCCAGTTACTGGGACTCGTCTTATGATGAAGATGTTATGGAGAAGAGAGTGGGGCTGAACCTGCTGTACGCTCAGGTGTGTGACACAGATAATCGCCCTCTTGTCTTGTGTTGGTTTTTTTTTTTTTTTGTAGACATGTCATGTGACCAGCAGTTTTGGGGGGTGCTGTGGTTGTGGAACAGCAGACTCCGAGGACTCTGCTGGGGGTATATGTAGACACCGAGGACTCTGCTGGGGGTGTATGTAGACACCGTGGACTCTGCTGGGGGTATATGTAGACACCGCGGACTCTGCTGGGGGTGTATGTAGACACTGCGGACTCTGCTGGGGGTATATGTAGACACCGCGGACTCTGCTGGGGGTATATGTAGACACCGCGGACTCTGCTGGGGGTATATGTAGACACCGCGGACTCTGCTGGGGGTGTATGTAGACTCCGAGGACTCTGCTGGGGGTGTATGTAGACTCCGAGGACTCTGCTGGGGGTGTATGTAGACACAGCGGACTCTGCTGGGGGTATATGTAGACACCGAGGACTCTGCTGGGGGTATATGTAGACACCGCGGACTCTGCTGGGGGTATATGTAGACACCGCGGACTCTGCTGGGGGTATATGTAGACACCGAGGACTCTGCTGGGGGTATATGTAGACACCGAGGACTCTGCTGGGGTGTATGTAGACACCGAGGACTCTGCTGGAGTGTATGTAGACACCGCGGACTCTGCTGGGGGTATATGTAGACACCGCGGACTCTGCTGGGGGTATATGTAGACACCGCGGACTCTGCTGGGGGTATATGTAGACACCGCGGACTCTGCTGGGGGTATATGTAGACACCGCGGACTCTGCTGGGGGTATATGTAGACACCGCGGACTCTGCTGGGGGTATATGTAGACACCGCGGACTCTGCTGGGGGTATATGTAGACACCGCGGACTCTGCTGGGGGTATATGTAGACACCGAGGACTCTGCTGGGGTGTATGTAGACACCGCGGACTCTGCTGGGGGTATATGTAGACACCGAGGACTCTGCTGGGGGTGCATGTAGACATACATGTTGTTCAGATTCTAGAAGTGTTTGGGTCACATGTCCACGTTCTTCATCACAGACTGTCAGCGACATTGAGCGCGGTTGGGTACAAGTCAACAAAGAGCAGCTGCGGCAACTCAAGTCTCTTCAGGAGAAGGTCTCCAAGAAGGAGGTAGGTGCCTCGGAGGAGCGGTGGGTGGTGTTTGGGGTTCACATACTTTTGGCAGTGTAGTATATGTGGTGATGCTGACCGGTCTGATGTCTCCTGCAGTTCATCCAGCTGGCGCAGACACTGAAGTATTACGGTTATCTGAAGTTTGAGCCGTGTATCACTGACTTCCCGGAGAAGGGTTGTCAGGTCATTGTGAGCGCCGGCAACAACGAGCTCAACTTCCAGGTGAAGCTTCCCAACGAGCAGATGAAGGAGGGGAGCTTCAAGGTGACGCGCATGAGGTGCTGGCGTGTGACATCATCGGTGAGTGTCCTCTGTGGTGGTGATCAGTGACATCATCACCTGTAGTTTATGTATAAGGAGGTCGCCCAGTGTGACGTCCTGAACAGTGACATCACTATCTGTAGGCCATGTATAAGGAGGTCACCCCGTGTGACGTCCTGAACAGTGACATCACTGTCTGTAGGCCATGTATAAGGAGGTCTCCCCGTGTGACGTCCTGAACAGTGACATCACTATCTGTAGGCCATGTATAAGGAGGTCGCCCCGTGTGACGTCCTGAACAGTGACATCACTATCTGTAGGCCATGTATAAGGAGGTCGCCCCGTGTGACGTCCTGAACAGTGACCTCATTCCACACAGTCCACGCAGTAGATTGGTGAATCACATGATGCGGCACCCCCTTGTCATTAGTCCCAAGAATTCTACTTTGTATGACCCACAGATCGGTGAATATCCATACTGATGATGTCATGTGATCACAGGTCCTCTCTGTTGTAGTCAGACCTGTAACTCGTGTGCATCTACTGACCAGAATCCATTTCTATACAGGTCCCATTCAGCAATGGTACGGGGAGCCCCAACAAGTCGGAGGCTCGCCTGGAGCTGGCCTTCGAGTACCTGATGAGTAAAGACCGTCTGCAGTGGATCACCATCTCCAGCCCACAGGTGACTGGTTGTCAGGGCAGAGACAATGATGACATCATTTAATTAAGTTTTAAGGGTTTGTCGAAAAAGTGAAATATATGACCGTACTATAGACTCACGTACGGCAGTGGAGTACAGACACACAATGATGGCAGCACCTCCACACCGGTGCCAGTTGGTGCAGACACATTTGTATTGGTATTAGTCAGAGCAGTCACATCTGTATTGGTATCGGTCGGTGCAGTCACATCCACACCGGTGCTGGTCAGTGCAGTCACATCTATATTGGTATCCGTCGGTGCAGTCACATCTACATTGGTATTGGTCGGTGCAGTCACCTCCACACCGGTGCCGGTCGGTGCAGTCACCTCCACACCGGTGCCGGTCGGTGCAGTCACATCCACAGCGGTGCCAGTCAGTGCAGTCACATCCCAGTCACTATGGTAAACACTTTGGGCTTCTTTTTGTGTAATGACCTTCTCGCTGTAGAACTAGGGCACTGGGGATCTACTGAGGAGCGGTCAGGGATCTAGTGTCATCACCTGTGTCTAACCTGTGTCTGTCCCTCTGCCTCAGGCCATCATGATGAGCATTTGCTTACAGTCCATGGTGGATGAACTGATGGTCAAGAAGTCTGGAGGAAGCATAAAAAAGGTAAAGGCCAGGAGGAATGGCCCATGGAGTGCACGAGGCAGGAGCTGTGTGTGGGGGTCTCCGCTGTATGTCACAGGCGAGACACGTATTATATCGACATCACTGGGTGGACAAAGGATGGGTCGTTACAGATTTGGGTGGGTGGGGTTAGGTATCAGGTGCATGTTATGTGTGGTCTGTCTTGTGTGCTGTCTGCGGGTGTCCTGAACTACACTTCTGCCACTTTACAGATGTCACGGAAGAGACAGTCTTGCTCAGTGCGGCGTTCGGACAGTCAGCAGGCGGTAAAATCGCCACCAGTGTTGGTGAGAGAGATTTTACATCCACACCCCCACCTCCCATCTGACTACACCATTTCTGACACTCTTTATTTTGTCCACAGGACTCTCCAGACGGAAGCAGAGAGCCGATGGTCAAGTTGTCAGTAAGTGTTAATAGCTGAAGGTCCTCGCCGGGCGCGCATCTTAGCCCGCCATGTTGTATTGGGAGGTCCCTCACTATTGAGCTTTATGAGGCGGAGTGGTCTATAATCTTCTGCGGCCCTTCTCCCCTATGCGCTGTGTCATTGGCACTCTCTATATCTCGCTGGTTTACCGGGTGTCTGTCATGTCTTCCCGCAGAGTAAGCTCAGCTCCGTCAGCCTCCGTGGAATCAGCAACTCCACCTCAAACAATGACATCAGCGCAGAGGATTTCCATGGAAACTACGCCTTTGAGGGCATCGGCGATGACGACTTGTGAAGCGTCGTCTCTGCATCCAGGAGTTGCCTTTATTGGGACATTTGCCTCCATCGTGATTGTCAACGAGGCTGAGGCTTCATCTCAGACAAGGGTCGATGGAGAAGTGCTCTCCACCAGCACAATAATGGGGAGGAGCTCTCCTGCGCTGGCGCCCCTGCTACCGACACTAATACTCATATGTAGCGCTCAGCTTGCACTTATAATTCAGAGATTTGCACAGAGTGGGGGCCAAACCCCAATATTTCTAATGAGTTTAACCCTTTGTCCGCCAGCTCCCTCTGCTGCTGAGTGAATGAATATTGGTATTAGCAATATTCCGTATAGAACAGCAGAACCACAAGGGTTAATATGTATAGCTATACGCACACACATATCTTATGTAACCGCACTTCCCAGTCATGGT
The DNA here is from genome assembly GCA_947044405.1 of Leptodactylus fallax. Classification (NCBI taxonomy): domain Eukaryota; kingdom Metazoa; phylum Chordata; class Amphibia; order Anura; family Leptodactylidae; genus Leptodactylus; species Leptodactylus fallax. The sequence goes on from CAMRHE010000395.1 coordinate 933,611, forward strand.
GCCAAATTCTGACCAAATGAACTTTTAAATCAAGAGCTGAAAACCAGCAGAAATTATATCTGCGGAGACGCTCGAGTGCCAATCCCATGACGTGTCATAAAGATTTTCTATGCCAGCGACAGACGGGAGTGACGCTGCTGCAGGAGACGTGTGCGTCGCATTGTATGATGCCTCTGACCTCGTGAATGGATGGACCGGTGAATGCGTCGTCTGCCTCCTGAACTGCCGTATTAGGACTCGCTGACCGTGTACATATATAACGATGATTGGTGAGGAAGGAGACGTCTGTCACATGATCAGCCGCTTGTACTTTGCCGTTTACACATTGAGCCGATCAATTATCTTCCAATAATAAATGAACTGTTTACAGTAAAACTCAGCAGTGCCTGCCTCTCCCTGGTGTCTGGTGGTCAACTCTGCCTAGTGCCTGCCTCTCCGTGGTGTCTGGTGGTCAACTCTGCCTAGTGCCTGCCTCTCCCTGGTGTCTGGTGGTCAACTCTGCCTAGTGCCTGCCTCTCCCTGGTGTCTGGTGGTCAACTCTGCCTAGTGCCTGCCTCTCCGTGGTGTCTGGTGGTCAACTCTGCCTAGTGCCTGCCTCTCCTTGGTGTCTGGTGGTCAACTCTGCCTAGTGCCTGCCTCTCCGTGGTGTCTGGTGGTCAACTCTGCCTAGTTCCTGCCTCTCCCTGGTGTCTGGTCAACTCTGCCTAGTGCCTGCCTCTCCCTGGTGTCTGGTGGTCAACTCTGCCTTGTGCCTGCCTCTCCCTGGTGTCTGGTGGTCAACTCTGCCTAGTGCCTGCCTCTCCCTGGTGTCTGGTGGTCAACTCTGCCTAGTGCCTGCCTCTCCCTGGTGTCTGGTGGTCAACTCTGCCTAGTGCCTGCCTCTCCCTGGTGTCTGGTGGTCAACTCTGCCTAGTGCCTGCCTCTCCCTGGTGTCTGGTGGTCAACTCTGTCTAGTGCCTGCCTCTCCCTGGTGGTCAACTCTGCCTAGTGCCTGTCTCTCCCTGGTGTCTGGTGGTCAACTCTGCCTAGTGCCTGCCTCTCCTTGGTGTCTGGTGGTCAACTCTGCCTAGTGCCTGCCTCTCCCTGGTGTCTGGTCAACTCTGCCTAGTGCCTGCCTCTCCCTGGTGTCTGGTCAACTCTGCCTAGTGCCTGCCTCTCCCTGGTGTCTGGTGGTCAACTCTGCCTAGTTCCTGCCTCTCCCTGGTGTCTGGTGGTCAACTCTGCCTAGTGCCTGCCTCTCCCTGTTGTCTGGTGGTCAACTCTGCCTTGTGCCTGCCTCTCCCTGGTGTCTTGTGGTCAACTCTGCCTAGTGCCTCCCTCTCCCTGGTGGTCAACTCTGCCTAGTGCCTCCCTCTCCCTGGTGGTCAACTCTGCCTTGTGCCTGCCTCTCCCTGGTGTCTGGTGGTCAACTCTGCCTAGTTCCTGCCTCTCCCTGGTGTCTGGTCAACTCTGCCTAGTGCCTGCCTCTCCCTGGTGTCTGGTGGTCAACTCTGCCTTGTGCCTGCCTCTCCCTGGTGTCTGGTGGTCAACTCTGCCTAGTGCCTGCCTCTCCCTGGTGTCTGGTGGTCAACTCTGCCCTGTGTGTGGTGGCCCCCTCTCCCTGGTGCCTGACTCTGTCTGGTGTCTCTCTTTTCCTGGTGGCCCACTCTCCCTTTCGCCTACCTCCCCATTGTGTCTGGTGGGCCCCCTCTCCCTTGAGCCTGCCTGTACCTGGTGGTCACCTCTGCCTTGTGCCTGGTGGCTCCCTGGAGTCTGCGTGTCCCTGGTGCCCCTTTTCCCTGGTGTCTGACTCTGCGTATTATATGGATAAACATCCAACACAACTCAACGACCAACACAGAATCGTGAAGATAAAGTTTCATCATGCTTCAATTCATCCCCATGTACAAAACTTCTGCTTGCTGTCAGTGAGCTGGAGCATTCAGTAATTACATCAGTGGCTGAAGACGTGACCTAATCCTGCTCACACAGCAGTATGTCAGTTCAGACAATCCTCTATAAGCTAGATAAAGCGGCAGCAGATGTTTGGACTCCTTCACATTGTAAGAACCCTGTGTGAGCAGGACTAGCGCAGTTTTCAGACTCTGGATTGAAACAAGAATGTTCCTATTCACTGGTGGCAAGCAAATACCTCAAACATGGTAAAAAATTCCAGACCCTTAGAAAATTCTTGAACTTGTTCTGCAGTGATCGTATATACCTCTTGTATGTTGGCTCTCTAAGGTCACTCGTACAATCCCTTCCTTATCTGAAGAATGGTGATCTCACTCTGTAGCAACTGGATTGCAAGGTCTGTTCTATTGTCTGGTTGTATGGATTTGTCTTCCCCAGTAAATAATGGGCTTTCTCTGGCCTTGCTGAGTGGTGAAGGGTATGGAGAGGGGAAGGTGACTTGGTATGTTCAAAGTCACCAACAACCGACCAACCTGCAGCAAAAAACAGCTGGGAAAGATGTTTTCTTTTTCCATGGCTTTCCCATTGCAAAGGTCGAAAACCAAGTACAAACACGCATCAATAAACGACGTTATCTGCCGCCGAAGGCAAAATCATCGTAAAACAAAGGAGTCAAGAAAATGGACTTGTCCGCACATCAAAGTTCGAGTCAAGTAACACATGAGAAGGAGAATATTGACCTGAAATAAACCAGAGGACTAAACTGTGTTGTGTAAAGACAAGCTGCGGAAATGGAAACGAGAGAAACCATTTTACTTTCCAAAAAAAAAGTCCTAAATCCATTTGGACAAGGGATTCAATTTCTGCAGGCAAAGAAAAAAAAACAACATCCTTTAGTTTACCAATTTCTGGTAAAGAAATATACAAAAAATCTGGTGGGTGATTTCCCTAAGCCAAAGAGGTCTACCTCGCTTCAGTAAAAGTGAATTCTCTATACCACATGTTCAGACCAGGATTCTTCTGTTCAGATTACGAGCCTTCTACTAAGACTGTACTTGCTGCGACTCTCCGATTGAAGAGATTAGTCCATGTACAGATGACTGGTGAGGGCTTCATCAAGATAAAGACTTCTTGTAGTTTCCCCGGACCGACCGTGTTAGATATACGGAGAAGCTACTGGTTGTGGGTTCACCAAGAGAGAGCTTTCTAGTTCAAGTAACTAAAATACCTTCTAAATACTAACCAAGTATCAGACTGTCCCCAGGAAGAGAGTGGAGCATAGAATGCGGACAGTTATCTCATCCTCGGACCATAGTCCGTAGATTGACCCAAGGAAGGAACACACGAGCATTTTTTTTGTCTCTTGATCAAGGATAGAAGATTCCGATTTTGTAGCAATCTATTAGTCTTCTGTACAAGGTGAGTGTGCCACAAAATCGTACGCACACAAGCGGGCATCATGCTCTGTTTTGGCCTCGACTCTTGTGCACCAATATATGGATTTGGTGAGTGCGCTGGATTTCCTGCACTTGTGCACTAGACCTTTCCTCCCTCTGTGAGTAGTCACGGTGCACGATCTTGTCGGCATTGTGCGATCCTGACATTAAGTCTGGTCTGGCAGAGGTATTCTCGTGCTTGGCTGGTCAGCGGGACCCACTGCATTCTAAAGGTGTTTTTGCTGGGGTAGCATTTGTTCCTTCTTTAGTACTTTTTATTCCTTGGCTAAGTAGCCTTCTTCTCTCTTACAGATGCCGTCTCCTACCCCTCCAGTCTCATGCTTTTAAGGAGGCCCTTGCGCAAAATAATTTGTCGTTTGCCCTACGATCGTTTTTTCCAAGCTAGAACCAACACTCAAGAATTTAAATGAAAACAAGGACATTTCCTTCCCCACTACCTCTAAAAAATACAAGGTCAAAGTCAACAAGAATATCGCAGCTCCAGCACAATTTCAGAGGCACAAAAATATTTCAAAAGCTAGAGCCAACCTTCTATAAGAAGTCCTCAGATAAAAAGAATCAGAAAATGTGATGCCAGATTAACAGTTCCGCCTGTGGAAAGAGTCTAAAGATTTTTGTATTTTGGTGGTTCTTGATGAATCTGTTCACTTATCCAAAGAGGATAGACTCTAGAATTAGAAAACTACGGCAGCTATCGATCTGAGGGACTTGCACAATTCAGGCAGCCATGAGTTTCTGGCCTCCTTACCTAATCCATTGAGGTGGTCCACTGGCCAAAAGCCCATATACAGATATTACAGAACAGTATCCTCAGCCACTGAAAAAAAAACCCCAAAGATTTGGATCTTATTATGCCAGTCTCTCACAGTAAAGAAAGACCTCAAGTGGTGGCAGACTTGAGAACATCTGTAGGGGCAGACCTCTAACTACTCGTCATCCTAGGCTCCTCGTGATGGATGCATCAAGCTTTGGCTGGGCTACCCATATACATCCACATTGCATTCAACATCAATGGGCAGATGCAGATAGATCTCTCAATCTAAGAGGTCAGGGTGGCCCATCAAGATCTCCTTCACCTTCAGGCAGTGCATGTCTAGTCAGACAATCCCCCTGCTGTGTACTGTCTGAACCAAGTAAGATGGAACCAAGAGCATATCATTAGGGTAGGAGAGCAATCGAATGATGTTCTGGGCAGAGAACAAACCTGAAATCGGTTATCAGCAGTCCACATCTGGGGAGAGCTCAACGTAGCAGACTGGCTCAGCAGGAATTTTTTACACCCAGGAGAATGGAGTCTTAATCCCAATGTTTTTCACCAAATTAAACCTAAGATGAGAAAACCAGTGGTAGATGTCATGGCGACCAGGAGTAGTTCCAAGACCAAGAAATGTTGTTCTCTATGCAGAAAAGATGATCCCTGGGCCATAGATAGTTCATCTAGATTTTTCCTCTATTTCCTATAATTCTGAAAGTATTGAAGAAAATCCTAGACAAAAGCTAGAGGTTACCGCAGTTCCTCGCTGGCCCAGAAGGGGTTGGTTTCCTTTTGCAATTACTTTGAGATGCAGTTTCCAAAGCTTAGAAACCTCTGGAGGAACCACCAGAATCCGCAACCACTTCACTTGAGCCTTAGACTGAGTGGGATAACTTGATTACAAGGAGCCTATTAGATGTATTGATACCTTCCTTGTCTACTTCTAAGATGTACAATAGGGTTTGACAGATTTTATTGTCTTGGTGTGATCTCAACCACAAGTCTTCTGGTAACGTGGCTATGGTGTTGCAGTTTCTTCAGGAAGCTTATGACAAAAGACTTATACTCGATGCCTTGAAAGTACAGATTTCGGCCATTGATGCTCTCCAAACATCCTGTACTGTCCACATTTCTGACAGGGCTTAACCAATTGAGATCTTCAGTACATTTTTTTGAGACATCTCTGTTGTTCCCAAGTAAACCCTTGGAAAACTCCATACTAAAGAATCTTTCAAGACACTTTTTTTAATAGCTATCAGCCAGTTGTATAGGAGAAATCCAGGCACATTTCTGCAAAAGAGCCACCACTGAAAATTCTTTGCATAGTCGCTAGAGATGAGCGAAGTATTCAAAAATTTGATTCGACAACTTCGCCGAATTTCGCGATATGATTCTATTCAATCCGAATTAAATCGCGCGAATTGCATACAAAAAACAGCTATTTATTGGCTGCAGAGAGCCGGGGTGGGCAGCAAAATGGTGGAACCCCTTGGATGCCGCGGTCATGTTTGACCACGGCATCCAAGTTGTTAAAACCCCAGATCTGTTATGGAGCAGGGTGTTAGGTGTCAGTTACAGCTAACACCCTGCACCATAACTGATTGGGGGGATTTAACACCTTGGATGTAGCGGTCAAACATGCCGTGGGCGCTCGCGAACGGGTTAAAGGGATGTGACATCACAGGACTGGCTGCTCGCATGGCATTGTGGGTGATCCTGCGTTCCCTGAGTTCCTTGCCCCATGTAGAGCAGCCATTTTGAACTAAATGCAAATCGTTACCAAGAAGGATAAGGAAATTCAGATTTGATGCGAATTGAATATTTCCTGAAATTCGGATTGAATTCCACTTCAGCAGCTTCGATTCGCTCATCTCTAATAGTTGCCTTACGCACCAGACCAGAGCTCGTTCCTAAAGTTCCTTGTTTTTAACTTAAATCAGAAAATTGTGTTGGTAGTTTTCTCTGAGCAGGCTTCTTCAGGGGATCTCCACCTTCTTGAGGTTAAAAGAAATATCCTCAGATACTTATGATCCACTGAAATGTTCAAACGGCAGTCCCTTTTCTCTAGTTCTATGGCTCCAACAAGACAAAAAGAATTAGTAAATCGACCTTATCCCAATGGATCAAAGATCTCATTAACTATTCATCTCTAAAGGGATTAGATTCACCCTTTCATCTCAAAGCTCACTTGACTAGACCAACAGCAAGATCCTCCTGGGCCGAAAGATCCAAATCTTCAACTGGTCATTCCATCTGGATGTGGTGGCTTCAGACGGTTCAAGTCTTTGACAAGAGTACTCCAATCTGCAGTGAGATCTCAACCTCACCAACACTGATTCTTAATTACCATACTCGCCCCAAATTTTCCATTCCTGGCATCCAAGGCAGCACAATAAATTTTATGGTTGCAAGCTATGTTCTTGTGCGCTCCTATCTGGGGTATCTTTATAGAAGTGTTAATTAGTTCTATATGTTACTAATTAACCCTGTGTTTTCAACCTTAAAGTCAATGGAGATACCTATAAGTATTTGGTGCCCTCGGACCCCAGGAAATGTAAATTTCAGGAGAGTAAATTTTTCAAATTTTATCTACCAAGAACTGTCAAAGTTTTGGAAACAAATCCGGAAAATCTTTATGGCGTTAGGACTTTCTCCACATGAAGGTGATGAGCTAAAACAGACCTACGCGTTTTGATCCCTAACCCCCCTCCCTTTATTGTTGGTTCTTAATCATGGTCTGATCACGTTTTAGTTTAAGATGTACATCTGCTTTTATGGATCAAATGAAGGCCGTATATTATACCGAATAGCAGGTGCTGGACAACTCCTTCCTTGGATATCATTACCCTGCACCTGACCAGAGGATTCTCCACGTACCACTTGGATAACTTTGTGACTTCTTTTGATCTCTGGAGTGACTCCACATCTATTCTTTAATTTCAGGGCACATCAGCAGAACACACGGAACTATATTCAGCTATTAATCCTCAACCACAGGTGGTGTCCAAATGTAAGACCTCCACGTCCCTGGTCCCTCTCCATAAAACACAGCCCGTCAGAGATCCAGGAGCCCTGTCTTTGCAGTTGCAGGGACATAAGAGAGGACCCAAAAATAGTGAAGCCACTTGGGGCAGGTGGGTAAAACAATTAGGGTCAGGGCAGGTTCTCACTCCGGTTAGTCATGTTTTTTTACTTTTCTGACAGAAGGAAAAGTCGTATATGCAGAATTTATTCTTGTTACAAAAGTAAACATGACGGAAGAAAGCATCCTACGTGTTGTTTACAATGGGAATAGACACAGATGGAGGGGGCTCTGCCTGTGTCCATTACTCTGCTACAGTTAATGTCTGTTCACAATGGTCGTGTGAACATCGCCTTAGGGTACGGACCCATCTGCATTGTTTAATCAACTTTCCTGGCCCATCGTGGGAATTGAAGAACAGATTAAAAAACAGATTTGTCTAATGACGGACAACAGACCCCGAGGGTTCCCATGAACTATAATCGTTGATTATATTGTTAATCTGTTTTCCCTTAGTCCTAACAGCAGCACAATATGGGGTATTTCTCCCCCTGTGTGTTGTTTAGGACAGGTGGAACTTTTAATTAGCACAAAAATGTGCTTACTAACCTGCCCTATAAGAGGGCACGAGAGACCTCCCTCACCTGTGTAAATTATAAAGTAAAAGAAACAAGATTTTAGGGAGGGAAGCCTTGTGCTGCTGTTAGGACTAAGGGAAAACAGATTAACAATATAATCAACTATTCCCTTACGTCCTACAGCAGCACAATATGGGGATATAGCAAGTAATTCCCCTAGCGAGGGTTTCCTCGCCTTACAACCTCAAGAACTGTCTGGCCAAAGGCAGTCGCCTCGGAACTGCGGACATCCAAACGATAGTGTTTGACGAAAGTCAGCTGGGATGACCAAGAAGCAGCCGCACAAATTTGATCCAGTGGAAGCGAGCGATTCTCAGCCCAAGAAGTCGACACAGCCCTGGTTGAATGGGCTGTACAAAAAACTGGAGGAAGCAACCCTTGAGCAATGAAAGAAATTTTGATTGCCTCCTTAATCCATCTGGACAAGGAGGGTCTGGAAGCTTTAAGACCTCTGTCTTTACCATACATATTGATTAGGAGATTTTCAGCTCTCCTGAAAGATTGTGTCCGCGATAAGTAAATTCGCAGACACCTCACCACATCCAAAGTATGAAGTTTTAACTCCTCTTCTGAGGATGGATCCGGAAGGAAAACAAGCAAAGAAATCAATTGATTATAGTTATTACGTGAAGGAACCTTAGGGATAAAGCCAGGCAAAAACCTAAGGTGGACCCTATCCGAAAAAAATACAATATAAGGTTCTTTGGAGGAGAGCGCCTGTAGCTCTCCTACCCTTTTGGCAGATGTGATGGCTAACAAAAAAGTAGTCTTAAAGGCTAAAAATTTTAGCTCCGTAGCTTCCAGAGGTTCAAAAGGAGGACCACAAAGGCCTGAAAGGACCGTCGCAAGGTCCCATTGGGGAATAGGAGAAGATACCGCAGGTTTCAGCCTCGCCGCTCCTTTAAGGAATCTTGCAACCAGGGAATCCTGGGACAACCGTCTGTTTAAGTGGGCGGATAAAGCCAATACCTGTACCTTTAAAGTAGCAGGGGCAAGGACCCTGTCCAAGCCATCCTGAAGAAAATCCAAAACATCAGAAGTCAAAGGATTAGAAATATCAACGCCTCTTTTGGAGCACCACTCCAAAAAAATCTTAGCCGTCCTCTGGTAATTCCTTTTGGTGGATTCAGCTCTAGCACAGGAAAGCGTCTTCAGGACGGCTTCTGACAGTCCTCTATACATTCGTAGGGACTGGTCAATCTCCAGGCTGTCAGGTTGAATCTCCTCAGATCCTGGCACTTCAGTGATCCTTGGGAAACCAGGTTCTGGGTGGGGGGAAGCCTCCAATATATCCCTCGACTCATCACCATGAGCTGGGAAAACCAAGCTCTTTTTGGCCAGAATGGAATGATGGCTATTACAGAGGCTTGGTCCTGTCTTATTTTCATCAATACTCTGGGTATCATAGGAATTGGAGGGAAAATGTATGACAGCCTGGACCTCCAAGGGATGGACAGGGCATCCACTGCCAAGGGATTGTCCTGGTACAGGGAACAGAACGTCTCCACCTTGGCATTGAGTCGGGTTGCCATGAGGTCTATCTCCGGTAGACCGTATTTCAGGGTAATCTGATGAAACACTTCTGGATTGAGTGACCATTCTCCTGATAAGGCACGACCCCGACTCAACCGATCCGCTACTGAGTTCAGGGAGCCCTTGATGTGAACCGCGGATAGATGGGTCAGATTTTTCTCTGCCCAGGAAAAAATCAGATCTGCCTCCCTGAGGAGGGATGATGATCTGGTGCCTCCCTGTCTGTTCACATATAATACCGTCGTCATGTTGTCCGAGAGAATCTTGACTGCTTTTCCCTTGAGAAGAGGAGAGAAATGGAGTAAGGCACGGTACACAGCTCTGAGCTCCTTGCAGTTGGACGACGTCCTTCCTTCTGGAGCGCTCCAGACTCCCTTTATGGAGTTTCCGTCCAGATGGGCTCCCCATCCCGTAAGGGATGCATCTGTAGTCAACAGGGTCCAACGAGGTTGGACCGTGGACCTTCCGTCCTTGAGGTGCAACCACCATCTGAGAGAAAGACGGGTCCTGGGGGAGAGTCGAATCCTCCTGTTGAGACCGGACAGAGAGCAATCCCAAATTCCTAGGATTTCCATCTGAAGAGGACATAGATGCCATAAGGCCCAAGGAACCGCCATGATGGAAGATAACATCAGACCTAGGATTTTCATCAAAGTTCTGATGGACGCTCTCGGCCTCCTGAAAAGTTGCCGAACCGCTGTAATTAATTTCTCTTTCCTTGCAGTCGCCAAGGAGATTTCCAGCCGGTCTGAATCTAGGAAGTAACCAAGAAACTTCCTTTTGGTTGAGGGGACAACTTCTGACTTCTCCCAATTTATGAGCCATCCCAGGCTTTGAAGCAGGGATATGGCAATCTGTAAATGCTGGAGCAGAACAGACACTGACTGGGCTTTTATCAGCCAGTCGTCTAGATAAGGGACCACAAAGAGTCCCTGAAGCCTGAGGGCGGCTACTATGGGAGCTACCACCTTGGTAAAGGTGTGGGGAGCCGAGGAGATCCCGAAAGGGAGGGCCGAGAACTGATAATGCTTCCTGTGGCCGGAAACTATAACTGCAATCCTTAGGAACTTCCTGTGCGGAGGGTAAATTGGCACGGCCAAATAAGCGTCCTTCAGATCTAGGGTGACAAAAACATCGCCCTGGAGAAGAAAAGAAGAAACTGAGCTTATGGTTTCCATGCGGAACCGTTTTTTTCCGATGAAACGGTTTAGATACCTCAGATCTATAATCATCCTCCATCTGCCTGCTGGCTTTGGAACTAGAAAAACGGGGGAATAAACCCCCAAACCTTCTTCTAGAGAAGGAACTTCTTCTAGAGCTCCTTTGCGGATATACTCTTGAATGGAGCGTTCCAAAATACCTTGCTGAGACGAGGGAAGACGGCGAGTTAAGACGAACAGATCTCGGGGAGGACAGAGAAATTCGATTGCATAACCTCGCTGAATTAACTAAGACCCAAGGGTCCTGAATTTTTTCCCGCCAAGCGCTGAGAAAAAGGGAGAGACGACCCCCGACAGGAATTTCGGCCACAGGAAGACAGCTTCTCATGTCAGAAACTGGGCTTCCTTCTATCTTCGGTTTTGGGAAATCTCCATCCAGAGCCTCTAGAATAATACCTAGAGCCCCTCCGGGACTGCTGACCACGTCGAGGTGAAAAACCTCTGCCGCGGCCAGGGCCAAATCTGCCCCTAAAAGACTGAGGCAAAGTCTTGCCTTTTTTATCAGCCAAGCCTTCTAAAATTTCATCCAGGCTACTGCCAAAGACTCTCCCTGGCTCAAATGGTAAGGCACAAAGGTTATACTTGGAGATAAAATCAGCTCTCCAAGGTTTTAACCATAAGGGTCTCCTCGCCGCCGTGGAAAGCGCCAAGGACTTTGACGCCAGCCTTAATTGATAATGGGAGGCCTCAGCTAGGAATTCTGCCGCCAAAGAAGTCGAAGTTAAGAAGGAAAGTAACTCGTCTCTGGAGACACCAGAATCGATGTCCCTCTCAAGCTGGAGCAAATCAGCCCGTAGTTTGGCTGAAACTTCACATGACGCAACAGCGACAGAGGTCTGAGCAGAGGCCGCTGAGTAGGCCTTCTTGAGAGTACTCTCCATGCGTCTGTCCATAGGATCCTGCAGATTTGCTCCATCCTCAGATGGTACTAAAGTGCGGCGAGATAGCTTGGCTACCGCTATATCCACCTTAGGGGGAGGACCCCACTGATCCAGTTGAGACTCTGCGATGGGGAACAAGGCCTTAAACCTACCAGTAGTTATAAAGGGTTTCTCCGGAAATTTCCACTCTGAAGACATTAACTTTCTTAATGTCTCGTCCACTTGGAAGACCCTAGGCCCTCTATAGGTGGACGTGGAGGCTTCCCCATCAACATCACGGTCTTTTGACTGGATGGACTTCAGCAGCCTATTGACTTTCTCGAGTGGGAAGAGAGGTCTGCTGGTATCTTCAGCGGAGTCATCAGAAGACAAAGTTCCATCCACAACCTGAAAATCTTCGTCCGAGACCCGCAAGAGAGGATGTTTTTCAAGACGTGGTCTCTTGGCGATCTGGGAGATAGAATTCCGGATCTCCTTGAGAGAGTCCTCCATGTATTCTTTCACCCATGTCACAACCTCACGTATGGATGGCTCCTCAGAAGGGGGGCCACGACACTGGCGACAGCGGTGAATTCATAGCCGTCAGGCAAGGGAGTCTTACAATCTAAACAGGTTAAATGTTTACGCTTGGAGGATTTCTTCCTCCTAAAATCTCCATCACCAGAGCCGGAAGCAGAAGAAGACATCTAAAAAGACCACAAAAAGTCACAGACAATAACAATACCAATATTACAAACCGCAACCAGAACCAGAAAGAGAGGGGTACCTTAAGGAGGTCGGTCGTCGCAAAAAATGTAGCCACAGCACACGCAATAGTCAAATAGGGTAATCTCTGAATCACAGAGGAGAATTCTACTCCTTAGCAATAGGAGAGCCAGAAAATCACAGCCCAACCCAAATGGACTATGGGACATTTTAAAGGCAACCATAAGTGGAGGCGGAGCCAAACACAAAACTAATCCACAATGAAAAATACATAGGAAATCATGCAGAGCAAGGCCAGTGACCATTCATATAATATATAAACAAGAATGAATAAATATTACTTACCCTCCTGAGATTTATAGCACCAAAATGGGTCAAATGCCATAATGAAACATAGAGGAGAAAAAGCCTAAGTCAGAGGCTCAAACAACAAGCAGCAAAAATCAATTCTATATTTTGCCTTTAAATTTTTAATTTCCAAACTTACCGCACTTTTTCCGAGAACCGGAAGTAGGCGTGAAGAAGTCCGGCGAAATCCGCCTGCACGGGAACCCGGACACAGAGAAGGGTTCCGGCCGTCGCAAAGTCCGACGTACCCTCCGGGTAGGCCGAAGCCTACCGCCGGCCGAAGAATTACCGACAGAAGCGCTGAGAAGAAGGAACGCAGGCCGGCATAGAAGGAAATGAGCACCTCAAGGTAAGAAAAAAACCCCTTAACTCTAGAGAGGTCACAAGAGACCTCCTCCACCTGTCCCACACAGGACAGAAAAAAACACAGGTGAGGGAGGTCTCTCGTGCCCTCTTATAGGGCAGGTTAGTAAGCACATTTTTGTGCTAATTAAAAGTTCCACCTGTCCTAAACAACACACATGTGCTGCTGTAGGACGTAAGGGAATCAGTTCTGTCAGCCGCTGTTATAGCCCTAACATCCTTGGGCTTGCAGAATTTTTTCATCAACGACTTTAGACAGAACCTGTGCCGGAAACTCTGCTGCAAATGTGAATGAAGCCTTTTTGGGTTTTCAGTCCATTATTCCAGGGGTCCCCAACCACCGGTCTGCAGACCAGGACTGGGCCGTTAGGGGTCTTTTGCCGGTCCGCGGGCTGGCCTCAGTAGATGCGGCTCCCGGCACATTATGTGGAGCGTGGTGGTGATCTGGCCACAGTGTCATGGCTCCTGGTGGGGACCTGGTCTACAGCGCTGTACACCAAGGTCCCGCCAGCACCCCCCCGATCTACAGTGCTGTTTGGTGTATAACCACGCCCCCATATGACCAAAGCCCTGCCCCTAAACCGCCCCGCACCCCTGCTCTCTGCCGGGCCGTGGTGCAAAAAAGGTAGGGGACCACTGCATTAGTCCATACAGATGAGAATGCATCCAGTGTGTTTAGATACTTCATGGGCAGAACTTGATTCAGCTCCTCTATAACATATACAGAGAAAATTCCTGCTCATTCCCATCCACTTTTATGAATCGTCCTAGGCTGGACATCGTCAATAAGTCCCTCCCTTAAAGAAAGTCTCCCACCTTCCCCAAACATATAGACCTACCTCTACTACATTACAGTTATACACATCCTATCTTTTATCACAATCTTTTAAATCTTACGCAAATGAGTCAGTTGGTGCACTGGGGGTGGGACTTCAGCCATGGGAGCATGGCTCTTGCCAATCAAGCAAGGATAGGTGATGTCATAGCAGTGGGAGAATGAACTCTGACTGCGTGGGGTGGCGTAGGCAGGAGATGGTAGGGATCGGAGTGAAACATCATTGGAAAAACATTTGTTGTCTCCTGTGATACGATATCTTGCTGCAGCAGTTTAACCAATTGCAGGAGTTCAGGCTAATTCTGCTACATCTGTATTTCTCTAATATATGGTACAAAGACAATAAATCGCAGAAATAAGATGATATTTTTTTTTATACTTACCTATCAAATGCCTTTCTTGCTGAGTTCACTGGGGGACTCAGAAGGTATTTGGGGATAACTGGTGAACACTAAGCCAAGAAAAGGGGTTAGCGCCTCCTGCCCTGCTACACGTTACCTGCGGACAGTAAGCAATAGGAATAGCCATGAGAAGCCAACAAATACAGGTAAAAGGGGTTATCCAGTTTCTACTATTGACGGTCTATCCTTAGACAGGCCATCAAGATGAGATCTGGAGGGGATCAACACCCTGAACCCCCACAGACCAGTTGTAGCAAGACAGTGTGGCTTCCGGTATTGCTTACGTTCCTGGAGCCACGCGGCTTATTCACCGAACAAACCGCAGTTGTAGCTGTGGATTTTGGTACTGAACCGCTAAGAACACTCCATTAATACTAGAGACAGGGAACAACCACCTGACAAACTATGGGAAGGGAGCTGGGATGACAAAGAACCATCAAATGAACAACCACTATCTTCCAAGATATCAACAAGTGTTTTATCGTTTAGCACTTGAAAAAGGGGCGCCAGTCCCCGAAACGCGTCGTGCCTTTCCAAATAAAGAGACCTTTATTTCATCTGTTGTGACCAAGGAAAATCATTCCAAAGAGTGCAGAGGGTGCCATTTTTCTGGGATAAACTATCCCTATCTTATTCACAATTGCTCACGTCCAGTGATCCGTTGACGTTGGTCTAGTCTGTTGCCATTCCCACCTGAATTAATATCTATCGAGCATATACATGTTGTTGTGACATATCACAACACAGTCAGGTGAGAGGCCATCTAGTCACCTTTATATTTTCTCATTCTTTGAGCATGAAATTTGCCACAAACGGATCTACACTATATTGCCGCTCGGTGTTCTCTCCCTTTTTGTTTTGTGAGCACCCCTTTGTAAAGAGGGAATGATGGGAAGCTAGAGAGGGTTCCCAACTTGGACATTCTCTAGGAAGGACACTTACCAAGAAAAAAACAAAATGGGAATTTCCTTAAGTTGTTTAAAGGGATATAGCCTCAAAAGGATAAGGGTTACTTACTGATTAGTGTGGGTCCGACCATTGAAGGGAGCCACCAGAATGACCCTTGACACCAGATTAAAGGGGTTGTCCAGTTTCAGCAAATGTTACTGTATGTATAATAAAAAGTTGTACAATTCTCCAATATACTTTCTGTATCAATTCCTCACAGTTTTCTAGATCTCTGACCATAGTCATGTGATGGACAACCAGGTGCACAACGCGTTACAAGACATAGGTCTGATTACTGTGCTGTGACTGTAACAAGCCGTGCACCTGTGTGTCCATCACATGACCACGGACCATATATAACATGACCATAGACTGAATTAAAGAAGTAAACAATGAAAGAAAACCTGGAGGAAATGATATAGAAAGTATATTGGAAAATTGTAGAACTTTTCATTATACAAAAAGTAACATTTATTTTTAAAAATTGGACAACCCCTTTAAGACCTTACAGGAAGGTGGGATGACAGTATGGGGGAGTCACATGGGTGCCACCCTGACGAAAGGTCCAAATGTCCAACTTGGAGGCCAAGCAACGTTAGAAGAGGTCATAGGGAGCGGAGACCTTGCCAAGGCCTAGAAGGAAAAAATGAAGAGGAGGGAGTGAATGTTTCACACACCAGCAGAAGAAAAACTCCCAGGTTCTGTGGAAAATTTTGGAAAAGGAGCATAGTCGTGATAAACATGGTCAAAGAAACCACAAGATCTCAAGATTGTGCAATCAATAGTCACATTATCAAATATAGCAAATCTAAATACTGGTGGAAGACAGAGAAGTCTCCAAGAGAAAGATGCCAAGAAACTTTGACCAGAAGGATGACATAGACTGGAGAGTGGCTGGGGGTGGGAGGACTCTGACCTATCTCTTGTGAAGTCTGCCACAATGAAAGTGCGCAAGCTGAGAGGTCTTGGGCGGCCTGCTGCAAGAGAGGTTAATGGACTGAGGGGGTCAAAGGACTCGGGGCTTGCTTGGCTAGATAGCCAATGATACTCAGCACAGATTGGGAGCCTTCGGTAAGGTCGACCATGGCCTGTGATAGGGAGAAGGCTCATTCTAGTTCCACTAAGGCTTGCAGCAGAATCTGTGGTAGGCGCCAACACAGATATGAACCTAGCCTAAGGGGCTTGCGCTAGGGAGAAGAGGGGGATTTGGGGCAATAGATGCAGCTCTGAATATCCATCTTGCAGGACAGAGGGCTTAAGAAACATTGTGGTAGAATTTTGCAGCGAACCTGGTACGAGGCTTGTCCTTCCAACATCCTGAAGACAGAAAGCACAGAGGAATCCACTGCTAGAAAACCTTTTAGGTGTGAGCAAGATGGTGGGATTGACAAAGGAAGCAACTGGAACCTGTCTGGAAGCACATGCAGGACCACTCTCTAAAGAAGTAGAAGTAGACCCCTCTACCCCAGACAATAGCCTGGGAAGTGTGGGAGTGGAGCAGAGACCGGGACTAGAGGAGAAATAGCCTTTCCATTTGATATGGAGGGGGGAATTGGGAGGGCCCTGTGGTGCCCTCTGAGGCTCCAAAAGGCGAGGTGGAAGAAAGCAAATAGTAGCTCTGTCTCCCGGACTCTCCAGTAAAATGGATCTAGGCTACAAAAATCGGAGCTTTGGTGCTGAACCAGAAAGGAATATATAAGGCTCCACCTTGCAGTCTCTGACAGGCCAGCAACACCCCAATCATCTGACTGGTGTGGACCTGGCTATTGAGAGGAGGGTGCCTCAAGAAATAATACAAAAGGGGGGAGAAAGTCAAAGGCAAGCTAGTCGGGGGGGGTGGGTGGTGGGGAGAAATACCTAATCTGGTAAGACCCTGTTTTCACCCTTTTTGCCTCGGCTTCCCCTTCAGTGACTGTCGCTCAATAGTAAGAATATGCTGCTGAGGGAGGCAGACATGAATGACGATTTACATCCCACCCATCATGGCTTATAGGCAACACTTTCTTTGGCATAGTGTCCACTTCCTGGTGGCAGCAGCTATACTCGCAGTTCTCTGTGACCCCCCCAATGACAGCGGTCAGGGGTCTCCCATTGATACACATTTGCTGCACACAGTAATGCGGGGACCTTCTCTAGGTCATAAAATGGACTTTACTGCTTGACTTATCCATCCATATAACATTATTCACATAAATCGATTCTCCTGTATGTTGTGTCCTTCACCAGATCTTAAAGGGATTATGCCATTAAGGACAAATCCTCTATCCTGTGGATAGATGATAAGTGTCAGATCACTAGGTGTCCAACCATGCCACCTACCTCTGAATGGAGCGCCAATGCGCTTGCATAACTGGCACTCCATTCCTTGCTATGGGGCTGCTGGGACAGCAATCTCCGGCAGCTTCATAAAAGGAAATCGCACTTTCAGTCGCCCGTTCTTCTGATCGCTGGGAGACTCAGTGGTTGAACCTCCAGTGATCTGACAATTATCCCCATGCCTGTGTAATGGAACAACCCCTTTCTAAATACTCAAGTGTTGAAGGGTAAAATAAAGAGTATCGGGATAACACACAGCTGGTATCTGCGCATCAAGGAGATGAACATCACCCAAACTCCACTCAATGACAGCCAGAAGATATTAGGAGCATTTACTGAATAAATATGTATTAACACAAGGGGAATGTCTGTGTTTGAGCCAATTCTAGCCGACTACAAGGTCCTCTATGTTATTCCAGGTCTGAAATAGGCTCCAGCCTTGAAACGTGCGTTGGGCTCTACCAGTAAGTTCATTACCAATGTTCACCAGGGAATTGACCTAAGTGATAAGTTTCTCCAGCATGGCAGAGGATGAGTGTTGTGATCCACAACATGGAATTGTCTAGCACTAATCGAGACAGGCACGAGTCGGCCATGCAATACACCATATTCACACTATGCATAACAGGGACACTGACACATGACAAGGATGTTTACGCTGCCGTTTCAGAATCAGCAGACAGGGAGGAGCATTTGCTAAAGATACTGCCATTTAGGGGAGCCTGGGAGTCACTCAGGCCATCAGAGTGACCATGGGTCTTCTGGTGGCGCTTGTAGTTGTCCCAGTGTCCTGTAGTGTAGTGGCATTGTGCGCAACGGAACGGTTTCTCTCCCGTGTGTCTCAGCATGTGCCGCTTAAGGTTCATACTCTGGTTACAGCTATAACTACACAAACCACAGCGAAACGGTTTGTCGCCCGAATGGATACGTCCATGTCTCTTCAAGTTGGCAAGGTTACCACAGGCATAGTCACAGAGCTGGCACTTGTATGGTTTTTCACCAGTATGCACCCTTTGGTGTCGCTTCAGGTTGTCATAGTGAGCAGAAGCGTAAGAACACAGTTGGCACTTGTAAGGCTTCTCGCCGCTGTGGGTCTTCATGTGTCGGGACAGGTGGTTTGGGTAATGAGTCACAAATGAACAGAGGACACAGGAGAAGCCTTTGCCGGGGCTTCCAGATGATGGAGGGGCATTACAACGAGGGCAGTAATGTCCTTCAGTCACGCTATCATCCTCATCTTCATCCTGGGGACAGCCTTCATTCAAGACCATCCCACAGGAACGACAGGTGAATGGAAAGAGCAGCTCGGGTAGACCGTCTGTAGTCGGAGGTGGTTGAGGTGTGGGAGCGTGATTCAGAAGAGCACAGGTTGGCAAGAAGATGTCAAGGTCATTGGTTGTCACAGGAAGAGCCAAGACTGCAACAGAGACATCTGCAAGAATAGCAAAAAGAAAGTATTACAGATGAGATGTGAAGGGATCTGCCTCTCCATGTAGGCCACGTGACGAGGGCTACCAGCTGGGTTTCATTGCTATGCTATATAGAGTGTCATATCTACAGGAATCCCTGCACTTAGAGAATGGACAACTCATGTATTCACTTAATAGCAAATCCATAAATCTCACATATGAAACACATTCATGTTTACTAGAGGAGCCTTCTGCTTCACGACACCGATTCCATAGAGGAAACTATTGTAGCTATCAGCTGATCTCAAGTGGGTAAGCACTGTTGGTTAGAACCTTGTCACTATTTGTTTATTTCCACCATAAATTTTCAGAGATCTGGTCAGTTTTCTGAATATACACCCTTTGACAAAAAAAAAAAATAAAAATACCGCACCCAGATAGAAATGTCGGATTACTGCAAAACACGTCCTGTAGTTCTGTCTGAGATACTGAGATATGTAAATTATGACATGTGTGGACTGATAGAACTCTAAGTCTTCAACAGGAATATGTTGGTGGTACCGCACTCCTTTTGTTACGTTTGGGTGTGAGTGGAAGGATTCTTCAATCCGTAATACCGTGAAAGTAGAAAACACTAATCTTGTACACATCAAATTGGAGTGCCGTGTTTTATACTTTCTTAGACTTGCCACAAAATGGTTACCTCCACCGCTCTATAAAAAGGGTCTTAGAGGATACTTTTGGGTAGTGTACCTCTTGGTGAAAGATCGTTGACTGCTAGACATGCCTCTACGATGCACTCGATGACATTTTGCACAGTTAGTAGACTTTAACAGGGGGGACGTCACTGGACTGAGAGAAGTAGGATGGTCGTTTCGAGAAATTTTCCTTCATCTGACCTAGCTGTTAAAAAGCGTTGAGAACAGTGGTTATAGGAGGGTACACACATGGCAAACAGGCTCCAAATGGCCCAGACAGACCAGCAATAGAGAGGATGGTTTCATCTATCAACAAGCACAAGCGGCTCCGACAAGGATACAAGGACACTAAGAGCTCAGTGATATGTACAGGACATCCTACGGCCACAGGTATTCTCTCTCATGGCAGGGCAGACAACTGTTATAAGCAGGATAATGCTCGCCCATACACAAGAGTTCCCCAGGCACGTCTCCGCCAGACTACAACACTTCCTGGTCCTGCCCAGTCACCAGATTTATCACCAGTCCAGCATTTATGGGACCTACTGGGGCGTCAGCTTCACCAACCTACGAGTGTGCAGGATCCACAGTCCAGGCTGTAACATCTGTGGGTAAATGTGCTGCAGGATACCATACAGAACCTGTATACCTCCATCTCCTGCCGTATCTCATCTTGTATAAAGGGTAAAGGAGACTAACCGGATCCTAGAGCCTCCGCTCAATTGTAGTTTTCCCAATAACGTTTTTCTTTACCTGTAATGATGTCATCATTTCAATTCTTGGTGCGTTATTTTTTTTTTTGTCAATGAGTGTACACTTTCATTATAATGGTAGATCCCCCCCCCCACTCTTGTTCTCCTGTATATTGATTCTTTCCTTCAGGTGCCATTAGTTTGAGATTAGTTCGGCAGCATACAGTTCTAGCATCATTTTCTGAATATCACTTTACTCTGATCTCCCATACACCATGATGGCTTCTCCTGGGTGGCGGTTACCTTGATTTCTCCTGTTTTGGGGTTAGTGTTGGTTTATATTTCACTTTTCTACAGTTGTGCTAAAAAGTTTACATACCCCGGCAGATTTTTTGGCCTTTTTTCAGAGAATATGAAATATGAATGATAACACAAAACCTTTTTCTCCACTCTTGGTTAGTGGTTGGTTGAAGCCATTTATTGTCAAACTTCTGTGTTTTCTCTTTTTAAATCATAATGACAACCAAAAACATCAAAATGACCCTGTTCAAAAGTTCCCATCCCCTGGTGATTTTGGCCTGATAACAGGCCCAGAAGTTGACACAAAGGGGTTTGAATGGCTACTAAAGGTAACCTCCTCACCTGTGACCTGTTTGCTTGTAATCAGTGTGTGTGTATAAAAGCTGAGTGAGTTTCTGGGATCCGGACAGACTGTCGCATCTTTCCTCCAGCCACTGACGTTTCTGGATTGTGAGTCATGGGGAAAGCAAAAGAATTGTCCACGGATCTACGGGAAAAGGTAGTAGTACTGTATAAGACAGGAAAGGGATACAAAAAGATATCCAAGGAATTGATAATACCAGTCAGCAGTGTTCAAACTGTGATTAACAAATGGAAACTCAGGGGCTCTGTAAAAACCAAACCATGGTCAGGTAGAACAACCAAAATTTCGGAAAATTGCTCTGGATGCAAAGAAAACCCCGCACATAACATCAGCTGAAATACAGGACTCTCTGAAAACTATCGGTGCGGCTGTTTCAAGATGCACAATAAGGAGGCACTTGAAGAAAAATGGGCCACATGGTCGAGTTTCCGGAAGAAATCCATTACTGCGCAAATGCCACAAAGAATCTCGCCTTCAATACGCCAAACAGCACAGAGACAAGCCGCAAAACTTCTGGAACAAGGTCATTTGGAGGGATGAGACAAAAATCAAACTTTTTGGCCACAACCATAAACGTTACATTTGGAGAGGTGTCAACAAGGCCTATGATAAAAGGAACACCATTCCTACTGTAAGGCCCGGAGGTGGATCACTGATGATGGGATGTGTGAGCTTCAAAGGCTCAGGAAACTTGGTCAAAGGTGAAGGAAAGATGAATGTAGCGCGTTATCAGCAAATACTGGAGGCAAATCTGCCCTCATCAGCCAGGAAGCTGCACATGGGACGTACTTGGACGCTCCAACATGACAACGCTCCAAAACACAAGGCCAAGTCGACCTGTCATTGGCTACAGCAGAAGAAAGTGAAGGTTCTGGAGTGGCCATCTCAGCCTCCTGACCTCAATATCATTGAGCCACTCTGGGGAGATCTCAAGCGCGCAGGACATGCAAGACAGCCCAGGAATTTACAGGAACTGGAGAACCATCTGGGAAAATAAAGAGCCTCATCCACAACTAGCACAAAAGACTCCAAGCTGTCATTGATGTCAGAGGGGACAATACACGGTATTAAGAACTGGGGGATGGGAAGTTTTGAACAGGGTCATTTTGATGTTTTTGGTTGTCATTATGATTTAAAAAGAGAAAACACAGAAGTCTGAGAATAAATGGCTTCAGCCAACCACTAACCATGAGTGGAGAAAAAGGTTTTGTGTTATCATTCACATTCTCTGAAAAAAGGCCAAAAAACAAAAAAATCTGCCGGGGTATGTAAACTTTTCAGCACAACTGTATAAGTGCATCTCATGTCATTCAGCAGTTTCCTTATTTCTGTCGCAGACACAGACTCCTGTTTTCATTGATTTGTTTTGTTGTACACATTCTATACTTTCCAAGTTTATTGCTCTGATTCTTTTAGACTTCATGCACCCGACCAAGTGTGCAGACCAAGACTTTTCCAATGTGGGGTCTGATGCTTCGATCTGATGATTATTATCCTACTCCGTGACATCGATACAGAATCCCGCATTGACTTCAAACACCCACCCCCCCCGCTCGGCCTGCACATTCAGTGATGTGCATGAGGTCTTATACTGACATCTTCCTTTGCCTCCCTGAATGTTTTCCTTTTATAACATTCCCATTTTGTTTATATCTGCACCAAACTGCACACAAGCAGACTGGGAACAGACAACATCTTTCGTGGTACTCTGTGCTTGATTTCTGACTTGATGTAGTTTTAGGATAAGGACACAACTTCAGGTTTTTTTTATTCAGTTTTTGAAGCCAAACCTGCGAGTGTATTGAAAAAAAAAAGAGACGTCCCACCGGTCATTCGTAGGATCTCACCCTTCATGAACTGGTTTTGGCTTTTCAAGCTACATCCATAAAACCTGCCAGTGTGTCCTTACCCTTACATCCTTTCCATTGTTCTAGTTGCCATCTCTCTTGTTGGGGATGTGTTTTCCTTCAGTTAGCCAGGACCACCAGGTCGGCCAGGTTAGCGTTCCTTGGTAATTACGAGCTGATCGGTATTTTCCCAGATTTTGTTTTAGAAATGCAAAGGCAATTTAAGAATTTTCATAATTTTTCACTCTGCCTGATCCAGGGAAACATCCATAGGTTAGTTTCAAATTTGTGTATTTGATACAAAGGAAAACAGGATGGCCATCCAGTAACACTGGACGCTTGTAGGTTTACCCAGACCTATGACCTGCTCTGAAGACTTCTCATCTGGTTATACTGGTATTATAAGCTCCTATCACCATGGTCAGGTCATCTCATCACCTCCATCCATCGTCTGCTCTGAGGACCTCTCATCTGGTTATACTGTTATTATAAGCTCCTTTGATAATGGTACATATCATCTCATCATCACCTCCATCCATCGTCTGCTCTGAGGACCTCTCATCTGGTTATACTGGTATTATAAGCTCCTATCACTATGGTCAGGTCATCTCATCATCACCTCCATCCATCGTCTGCTCTGAGGACCTCTCATCTGGTTATACTGGTATTATAAGCTCCTATCACTATGATACATATCATCTCATCATCACCTCCACCCATCGTCTTCTCTGAGGACCTCTCATCTCATTATACTGGTATTATAAGCTCCTATCACTATGGTCAGGTCATCTCATCATCACCTCCACCCATCATCTGCTCTTAGGACCTCTCATCTGATTATACTGGTATTATAAGCTCCTATCACCATGGTACAGGTCATCTCATCATCACCTCCATCCATCGTCTGCTCTGAGGACCTCTCATCTCATTATACTGGTATTATAAGCTCCTATCACCATGGTACAGGTCATCTCATCATCACCTCCATCCATCGTCTGCTCTGAGGACCTCTCATCTGGTTATACTGGTATTATAAGCGCCTATCACCATGGTAAAGGTCATCTCATCATCACCTCCACCCATCGTCTGCTCTTAGGACCTCTCATCTGGTTATACTGGTATTATAAGCGCCTATCACCATGGTACAGGTCATCTCATCATCACCTCCACCCATCGTCTGCTCTTAGGACCTATCATCTGGTTATACTGGTATTATAAGGTCCTATCACCATGGTACAGGTCATCTCATCATCACCTCCATCCATCGTCTGCTCTGAGGACTTCTCATCTGGTTATACTGATATTATGAGCGCCTATCACCATGGTACAGGTCATCTCATCGTTATCTCCATCCATCGTCTGCTCTGAGGACCTCTCATCTGGTTATACTGGTATTATAAGCGCCTATCACCATGGTACAGGTCATCTCATCATCACCTCCATCCATCGTCTGCTCTGAGGACCTCTCATCTGGATATACTTGTATTATAAGCTCCTATCACCATGGTACAGGTCATCTCATCATCACCTCCACCCATCGTCTGCTCTTAGGACCTCTCATCTGGATATACTGGAATTATAAGCTCCTTTTATAATGGTACAGGTCATCTCATCATCACCTCCATACATCGTCTGCTCTGAGGACCTCTCATCTGGATATACTTGTATTATAAGCTCCTATCACCATGGTACAGGTCATCTCATCATCACCTCCATCCATCGTCTGCTCTGAGGACCTCTCATCTGGTTATACTGGTATTATAAGCTCCTCTTACCATAGCACAGGTCATCTCATTATCACCTCCATCCATTGTCTGCTCTGAAGACCTCTCATCTGGATATACTTGTATTATAAGCTCCTATCACCATGGTACAGGTCATCTCATCATCACCTCCACCCATCGTCTGCTCTTAGGACCTCTCATCTGGTTATACTGGTATTATAAGCTCCTTTTATAATGGTACAGGTCATCTCATCATCACCTCCATCCATCGTCTGCTCTGAGGACCTCTCATCTGGTTATACTGGTATTGTAAGCTCACAAGATTCACAAGAATCACAAGATTATGAGCAGAAAAGGTGACTGATTAACTCATTCCTACAGGAGTGATTCTACAAACTGACCATTGGGTGCACTGCTTCCACGTCCTTTCTCATCACCATCCTCTTCTCCATCTCCTTCATCTTCCTCCTTCTTTACACCCTGGTGTTGCCTTTCGAGTCCTCTCCGTCGATGTGCTAGAAGATGGCGTTTCAGATTGCGGCTCTGGTTGCAGCGGTAAGTGCACAGATTGCAGATGTAGGGTTTCTCTTGGGTATGAACCCGCTGATGCCTCTTCAGGTTGCCTGGACTGCTGCAGGAGAAGGTGCAGTGATCACAGCGGAAGGGCTTCTCACCTGTGTGAGTTCGTAAATGGCGCTTTAGGTTAACTAACTGTGCAGATGCGTAAAGGCAATGAGGACACCGGAAAGGCTTCTCGCCATTGTGAGTCTTCATATGACGCTTCAGGTGACTGGAGTAATGAGTGGAGAATGGGCACAGACGGCAAGGGAAGAGCAGTCTATCCTTCTGTGTCTCTGCGCTCAGGGATGGATGATTGACCTGGAGAGGCGCTGGATCTTCATCTACAGATGATGACGACAAGCAGGGCAAACACTGGTGCGCAAGGAACACGCAGCGACTATGGGGGTCACACTGTTCACAGGGAGAAGGTGTGGACGCCATCGCCACCTCCTCAGGATCACTGTCCGCACTGAGAGGCCGATATCCTGAATATTCATCTTCACTCAAGGAGTAACACGGAATCTCCATCTTGCCAACCATAGAATCTGTAGGGACACAGAACACAGGATAGCATGTTAGCAGACATACAACTGACATAGAACATGTAAGCCCATCACTCATGGCACAGAACTCTTATGGTCAGCAGTGTAGACCCTCTGTCCATAAGCAGAACTCGCAGCTTTCATCATGGCTGCCGCTGTTAATCAGCCCATGGTCAGCTCACTTCGTAGGTTACACTGTCTATCTCCCCAAGGACAGCACAGTCATCTCTGGACCAGACATCACTCACACTAACCTTCAGCCTCCTTGGAGAGGGAGAGGAGCTGCTCACTGCTGTCTGAGAGCTCCAGATCATCCACAAGTAAGAGATCGGACTCCAGGACCAGACTGCCGGCATCCAGAGGCTCCTCACTTCCCCCTGACACAGAGAGAGCCCATTACCATCTAGACAATATGACATGGCATGTCTGTCCCGACACTGCTCATGGCAGACATATGTAAAGCACAGGCCTCACTCATACCAATGGGAGGATGCATCAGCAGGACTGAGCAGGACATGGGGTGTAGACATATAGTGGGTACACATGGGCAGGACATGGGGTGTAGACATATAGTGGGTACACATGGGCAGGACATGGGGTGTAGACATATAGTGGGTACACATGGGCAGGACATGGGGTGTAGACATATAGTGGGTATACATGGGCAGGACATGGGGTGTAGACATATAGTGGGTACACATGGGCAGGACATGGGGTGTAGACATATAGTGGGTACACATGGGCAGGACATGGGGTGTAGACATATAGTGGGTACACATGGGCAGGACATGGGGTGTAGACATATAGTGGGTACACATGGGCAGGACATGGGGTGTAGACATATAGTGGGTACACATGGGCAGGACATGGGGTGTAGACATATAGTGGGTACACATGGGCAGGACATGGGGTGTAGACATATAGTGGGTACACATGGGCAGGACATGGGGTGTAGACATATAGTGGGTACACATGGGCAGGACATGGGGTGTAGACATATAGTGGGTACACATGGGCAGGACATGGGGTGTAGACATATAGTGGGTACACATGGGCAGGACATGGGGTGTAGACATATAGTGGGTACACATGGGCAGGACATGGGGTGTAGACATATAGTGGGTACACATGGGCAGGACATGGGGTGTAGACATATAGTGGGTATACATGGGCAGGACATGGGGTGTAGACATATAGTGGGTATACATGGGCAGGACATGGGGTGTAGACATATAGTGGGTACACATGGGCAGGACATGGGGTGTAGACATATAGTGGGTATACATGGGCAGGACATGGGGTGTAGACATATAGTGGGTACACATGGGCAGGACATGGGGTCTGGATACAACAGAATACACAAGCAGGACATGGGGTGTAAAACTATTGGGCTAAACAAGAGCAGGACATGGGGTGCATAAGTATTACGGTACACATCAGCAGGACACAATGTGTAGAGAGATATATTTGGGTACACATGAGCAGGACATGTGGTGTATACATGTAAATCTTGGGGTGCACAGCAGGGCATAGACAGCATACATGAAATTCTTAGGCGTACACAGTAGAACACGGCTTGTATACATGTAATTCTCCAGGGCTGTGGAGTCAGTAGGTCAAACCACCAACTCCGACTCCTGCATAAATGGCTGACAGCCGCGGTGATGTTACATACGGTATCTTTTTGTCTGTACTTGACCCCTACAATTTGTAAAGTGCTGTGGAATATGTTAGCGCTATATAAACAACATGTATTATTATTATTACGATCCATGATCATGTGATAAACACGCAGGCGCACCACAGGTCATTACTAGACATACATGTGATTATTGTGCTGTGACTGTAACAAGCCGTGCACCTGTGTGTGATCACATGACCATGGACTGACTTTTATCCAGTGGCGGTAAGCAGAACGAATGACAGCAAGCAGAGATCTAGAAATCCCTGAGGAAACGATACAGAAAGTAGATTGGAGAATTATACAAACAATAAGATTTGTCTATTAATATCGGTCTAAAAGTGGCCGAGCCCTGTAATAATCCAGTGATTGATTCCTATGATAGCAACTATAAAACAGACTCTACATCTAATTCTAGAATATCAGTAATAGAATAAATTTATTTTGCAGCCAGAATCAGTAACTTTTTTCTGACTCCAACTAAACCCCAAATTGAACCCAACTCCACAGCCCTGTAATTCTGGGGATACTCGGGTGTATACAGTGGGGAAAAAAGTATTTAGTCAGCCACCAATTGTGCAAGTTCTCCCACTTATAAAGATGAGGCCGGCCTGTAATTGTCATCATAGGTAGACCTCAACTATGAGAGACAAAATGAGAAAACTAATCCAGAAAATCACATTGTCTGATTTTTAAAGAATTTATTTGCCAATTATGGTGGAAAATAAGTATTTGGTCACCTACAAACAAGCAAGATTTCTGTCTCTCACAGACCTGTAACTTCTCCTTTAAGAGGCTCCTCTGTCCTCCACTCATTACCTGTAGTAATGGCTCCTGTATGACATTGTTATCAGTATAAAAGACTCCTGTCCACAACCTCAAACAGTCACACTCCAAACTCCACTATGGTGAAGACCAAAGAGCTGTGGAAGGACCAGAAACAAAATGGTAGCCCTGCACCAGGCTGGGAAGACTGAATCTGCAATAGGCAAGCAGCTTGGTGTGAAGAAATCACCTGTGGGAGCAATAATTAGAAAATGGCAGACATACAAGACCACTGATAATCTCCCTCCATCAGGGGCTCCACGCAAGATCTCACCCCGTGGGGTCAAAATGATCACAAGAACGGTGAGCAAAAATCCCAGAACCCCACAGGGGGACCTAGTGAGTGACCTGCAGAAAGCTGGGACTAACGTAACAAAGGCTACCGTCAGTAACACACTACGCCGCCAGGGACTCAGATCCTGCAGTGCCAGACGTGTCCCCCTGCTTAAGCCAGTACATATCCGGGCCCGTCTGAAGTTTGCTAGAGAGCATTTGGATGTTCCAGAAGAGTATTGGGAGAATGTCATATGGTCAGATGAAACCAAAGTAGAACTGTTTGGTAGAAACACAACTCGTGGTGTTTGGAGGAGAGTGAATACTGAGTTGTATCCAAAGAACACCATACCTACTGTGAAGCATGGGGGGGCAACATCAGGCTTTGGGGCTGTTTCTCTGCAAAGGGACCAGGACGACTGATCCGTGTACATGTAAGAATGAATGGGGCCATGTATGGTGAGATTTTGAGTACAAACCTCCTTCCATCAACAAGGGCATTGAAGATGAAACGTGGCTGGGTCTTTCAGCATGACAACGATCCCAAGCACACCGCCAGGGCAACGAAGGAGCGGCTTCGTAAGAAGCATTTCAAGGTCCTGGAGTGGCCTAGCCAGTCTCCAGATCTCAGCCCCATAGAAAACCTTTGGAGGGAGTTGAAAGTCCGTGTTACCCAGCGACAGCCCCAAAACATCCCTGCTCTAGAGGAGATCTGCATGGAGGAATGGGCAACATACCAGCAACAGTGTGCGCCAACCTTGTGAAGACTTACAGGAAACGTTTCACCTCTGTCATTGCCAACAAAGGATATAGAACAAAGTATTGAGATGAACTTTTGTTATTGACCAAATACTTATTTTCCACCATAATTTGCAAATAAATTATTTAAAAATCAGACGATGTGATTTTCTGGATTTGTTTTCTCATTTTGTCTCTCATAGTTGAGGTCTACCTATGATGACAATTACAGGCCGGCCTCATCTTTATAAGTGGGAGAACTTGCACAATTGGTGGCTGACTAAATACTTTTTTCCCCACTGTACATGTCATTCTCAGGGTACTCGGGTGTATACGTGTCACTCTCGGGGTACTCGGGTGTATACATGTAATTATGGGGGTACTCGGGTGTATACGTGTCACTCTCGGGGTACTCGGGTGTATACGTGTCACTCTCGAGGTACTCGGGTGTATACATGTCACTCTCGGGGTACTCGGATGTATACATGTCACTCTCGGGGTACTCGGGTGTATACGTGTCATTCTCGGGGTACTCGGGTTTATACGTGTCACTCTGGGGGTACTCGGGTGTATACATGTAATTATGGGGGTACTCGGGTGTATACATGTCACTCTCGGGGTACTCGGGTGTATATGTGTCACTCTCGGGGTACTCGGGTGTATATGTGTAACTCTCGGGATACTCGGGTGTATACATGTCACTCTCGGGGTACTCGGGTGTATACATGTAAGTATGGGGGTACTCGGGTGTATACGTGTCACTCTCGGGGTACTCGGGTGTATACATGTAAGTATGGGGGTACTCGTGTGTATACGTGTCACTCTCGGGGTACTCGGGTGTATACGTGTCACTCTCGGGGTACTCGGGTGTATACGTGTCACTCTGGGGGTACTTGGGTGTATACGTGTCACTCTCGGGGGTACTCGGGTGTATACGTGTCACTCTCGGGGTACTCGGGTGTATACGTGTCACTCTCAGGGTACTCGGGTGTATACATGTCACTCTCGGGGTACTCGGGTGTATACGTGTAAGTATGGGGGTACTTGGGTGTATACGTGTCACTCTCGGGGTACTCGGGTGTATATGTGTCACTCTCGGGGTACTCGGGTGTATACGTGTCACTCTCGGGGTACTCGGGTGTATACGTGTCACTCTCGGGGGAATTCGGGTGTATACGTGTCACTCTCGGGGTACTCGGGTGTATACGTGTCACTCTCGGGGTACTCGGGTGTATACGTGTCACTCTCGGGGTACTCGGGTGTATACGTGTCACTCTCGGGGTACTCGGGTGTATACGTGTCACTCTCGGGGTACTCGGGTGTATACGTGTCACTCTCGGGGTACTCGGGTGTATACGTGTCACTCTCGGGGTACTCGGGTGTATACATGTTACTCTGGGGGTACTCGGGTGTATACGTGTCACTCTCAGGGTACTCGGGTGTATACATGTAATTATGGGGGTACTCGGGTGTATACATGTCACTCTCAGGGTACTCGGGTGTATACGTGTCACTCTCGGAGTACTCGGGTGTATATGTGTCACTCTCGGGGTACGCGGGTGTATACATGTCACTCTCGGGTACTCGGGTGTATACATGTAATTATGGGGGTACTCCGGTGTATACGTGTCACTCTCGGGGTACTGGGGTGTATACGTGTCACTCTCGGGGTACTCGGGTGTATATGTGTCACTCTCGGGGTACTCGGGTGTATATGTGTAACTCTCGGGATACTCGGGTGTATACATGTCACTCTCGGGGGTACTCGGGTGTATACATGTAAGTATGGGGGTACTCGGGTGTATACGTGTCACTCTCGGGGTACTCGGGTGTATACATGTAAGCATGGGGGTACTCGTGTGTATACGTGTCACTCTCGGGGTACTCGGGTGTATACGTGTCACTCTCGGGGTACTCGGGTGTATACGTGTCACTCTGGGGGTACTTGGGTCTATACGTGTCACTCTCGGGGTACTCGGGTGTATACGTGTCACTCTCGGGGTACTCGGGTGTATACGTGTCACTCTCAGGGTACTCGGGTGTATACATGTCACTCTCGGGGTATTCGGGTGTATACGTGTAAGTATGGGGGTACTTGGGTGTATACGTGTCACTCTCGGGGTACTCGGGTGTATACGTGTCACTCTCGGGGTACTCGGGTGTATACATGTCACTCTCTGGGTACTCGGGTGTATATCTGTCACTCTCGGGGTACGCGGGTGTATACATGTCACTCTCGGGGTACTCGGGTGTATACATGTAATTATGGGGGTACTCGGGTGTATACGTGTCACTCTCGGGGTACTGGGGTGTATACGTGTCACTCTCGGGGTACTCGGGTGTATACGTGTCACTCTGGGGGTACTCGGGTGTATACGTGTCACTCTCGGGGTACTCGGGTGTATACGTGTCACTCTCGGGGTACTCGGGTGTATACGTGTCACTCTCGGGATACTCGGGTGTATACGTGTCACTCTCGGGGTACTCGGGTGTATACATGTCACTCTGGGGGTACTCGGGTGTATACGTGTCACTCTCAGGGTACTCGGGTGTATACATGTAATTATGGGTGTACTCGGGTGTATACATGTCACTCTCAGGGTACTCGGGTGTATACGTGTCACTCTCGGAGTACTCGGGTGTATATGTGTCACTCTCGGGGTACGCGGGTGTATACATGTCACTCTCGGGGTACTCGGGTGTATACATGTAATTATGGGGGTACTCGGGTGTATACGTGTCACTCTCGGGGTACTGGGGTGTATACGTGTCAGTCTCGGGGTACTCGGGTGTATACGTGTCACTCTGGGGGTACTCGGGTTTATACATGTCACTCTCGGGGTACTCGGGTGTATACGTGTCACTCTCGGGGTACTCGGGTGTATACGTGTCACTCTCAGGGTACTCGGGTGTATACGTGTCACTCTGGGGGTACTCGGGTGTATACATGTAATTATGGGGGTACTCGGGTGTATACATGTCACTCTCGGGGTACTCGGGTGTATACGTTTCACTCTCGGGGTATTCGGGTGTATATATGTCACTCTCGGCGTACTCGGGTGTATAAATGTCACTCTCGGGGTACTCGGGTGTATACATGTCACTCTCGGGGTACTCGGGTGTATACATGTAATTATGGGGGTACTCGGGTGTATACGTGTCACTCTCGGGGTACTCGCGTGTATACGTGTCACTCTCGGGGTACTCGGGTGTATACGTGTCACTCTCGGGGTACTCGGGTGTATACGTGTCACTCTCGGGGTACTCGGGTGTATACGTGTCACTCTCGGGGTACTCGGGTGTATACGTGTCACTTTCGGGGTACTCGGGTGTATACGTGTCACTCTCGGGGTACTCGGGTGTATACATGTCACTCTCGTGGTACTCGGGTGTATACATGTAATTATGGGGGGTACTCGGGTGTATACGTGTCACTCTCGGGGTACTCGGGTGTATACGTGTCACTCTCGGGGTACTCGGGTGTATACATGTAATTATTGGGGTACTCTCGTGTATACGTGTCACTCTCGGGGTACTCTGGTGTATACGTGTCACTCTCGGGGTACTCGGGTGTATACGTGTCACTCTCGGGGTACTCGGGTGTATACGTGTCACCCTCGGGGTACTCGGGTGTATACATGTCACTCTCGGGGTACTCGGGTGTATACATGTAATTATGGGGGTACTCGGGTGTATACGTGTCACTCTCGGGGTACTCGGGTGTATACGTGTCACTCTCGGGGTACTCGGGTGTATACGTGTCACTCTCGGGGTACTCGGGTGTATACGTGTCACTCTCGGGGTACTCGGGTGTATACGTGTCACTCTCGGGGTACTCGGGTGTATACGTGTCACTCTCGGGGTACTCGGGTGTATACGTGTCACTCTCGGGGTACTCGGGTGTATACGTGTCACTCTCGGGGTACTCGGGTGTATACGTGTCACTCTCGGGGTACTTGGGTGTATACATGTAATTATGGGGGTACTCGGGTGTATATGTGTCACTCTCGGGGTACTCGGGTGTATACATGTCACTCTGGGGGTACTCGGGTGTATACGTGTCACTCTCAGGGTACTCGGGTGTATACATGTAATTATGGGGGTACTCGTGTGTATACGTGTCACTCTGGGGGTACTTGGGTGTATACGTGTCACTCTCGGGGGTACTCGGGTGTATACGTTTCACTCTCGGGGTACTCAGGTGTATACGTGTCACTCTCAGGGTACTCGGGTGTATACATGTCACTCTCGGGGTACTCGGGTGTATACGTGTAAGTATGGGGGTACTTGGGTGTATACGTGTCACTCTGGGGGTACTCGGGTGTATACGTGTCACTCTCGGGGTACTCGGGTGTATACGTGTCACTCTCGGGGTACTCGGGTGTATACGTGTCACTCTCGGGGTACTCGGGTGTATACATGTCACTCTGGGGGTACTCGGGTGTATACGTGTCACTCTCAGGGTACTCGGGTGTATACATGTAATTATGGGTGTACTCGGGTGTATACATGTCACTCTCAGGGTACTCGGGTGTATATGTGTCACTCTCGGGGTACGCGGGTGTATACATATCACTCTCGGGGTACTCGGGTGTATACATGTAATTATGGGGGTACTCGGGTGTATACGTGTCACTCTGGGGGTACTCGGGTGTATACGTGTCACTCTGGGGGTACTCGGGTGTATACGTGTCACTCTCGGGGTACTCGGGTGTATACGTGTCACTCTGGGGGTACTCGGGTGTATACGTGTCACTCTGGGGGTACTCGGGTGTATACGTGTCACTCTCGGGGTACTCGGGTGTATACGTGTCACTCTGGGGGTACTCGGGTGTATACGTGTCACTCTGGGGGTACTCGGGTGTATACGTGTCACTCTCGGGGTACTCGGGTGTTTACGTGTCACTCTCGGGGTACTCGGGTGTATACATGTAATTATGGGGGGTACTCGGGTGTATACGTGTCACTCTCGGGGTACTCGGGTGTATACGTGTCACTCTCGGGGTACTCGGGTGTATACGCGTCACTCTCGGGGTACTCGGGTGTATACATGTCACTCTCGGAGTACTCGGGTGTATACGTGTCACTCTCGGGGTACTCGGGTGTATACGTGTCACTCTCGGGGTACTCGGGTGTATACGTGTCACTCTCGGGGTTCTCGGGTGTATACGTGTCACTCTCAGGGTACTCGGGTGTATACGTGTCACTCTGGGGGTTCTCGGGTGTATACGTGTCACTCTCAGGGTACTCGGGTGTATACATGTAATTATGGGGGTACTCGGGTGTATATGTGTCACTCTCGGGGTACTCGGGTGTATACGTGTCACTCTCAGGGTACTCGGGTGTATACGTGTCACTCTCAGGGTACTCGGGTGTATACGTGTCACTCTCGGGGTACTCGGGTGTATACATGTAATTATGGGGGTACTCGGGTGTATACGTGTCACTCTCGGGGTACTCGGGTGTATACGTGTCACTCTCAGGGTACTCGGGTGTATACGTGTCACTCTCGGGGTACTCGGGTGTATACATGTAATTATGGGGGTACTCGGGTGTATACGTGTCACTCTCGGGGTACTCGGGTGTATACGTGTCACTCTCAGGGTACTCGGGTGTATACGTGTCACTCTCGGGGTACTCGGGTGTATACATGTAATTATGGGGGTACTCGGGTGTATACGTGTCACTCTCAGGGTACTCGGGTGTATACGTGTCACTCTCAGGGTACTCGGGTGTATACGTGTCACTCTCGGGGTACTCGGGTGTATACGTGTCACTCTCGGGGTACTCGGGTGTATACATGTAATTATGGGGGTACTCGGGTGTATACGTGTCACTCTGGGGGTACTCGGGTGTATACGTGTCACTCTCAGGGTACTCGGGTGTATACGTGTCACTCTCAGGGTACTCGGGTGTATACGTGTCACTCTCGGGGTACTCGGGTGTATACGTGTCACTCTCAGGGTACTCGGGTGTATACGTGTCACTCTCGGGGTACTCGGGTGTATACGTGTCACTCTCAGGGTACTCGGGTGTATACGTGTCACTCTCGGGGTACTCGGGTGTATACATGTAATTATGGGGGTACTCGGGTGTATACGTGTCACTCTCAGGGTACTCGGGTGTATACGTGTCACTCTCAGGGTACTCGGGTGTATACGTGTCACTCTCGGGGTACTCGGGTGTATACGTGTCACTCTCGGGGTACTCGGGTGTATACATGTAATTATGGGGGTACTCGGGTGTATACGTGTCACTCTCGGGGTACACAGCGGGCTCGGGCTCACACATTCACACACAGACACCCGCGGGCGTCCTCACATTTCACCGGCTGGGGGTTGGACTGCTTCCTCCTCGGCATGGCTCCGCCCTCCACCGGTACTTCCGGCGCCGCTCTCGGTATTTCCGGTGTGCTGAATTCCTCGGCTCGGCTCCCTCATGTGTTTCCGGCCGGAATAAGCGGACTCGTCACTTCCGGCTGCCTGGCGCTGACTTCCGGTGGTGTCGCGGGGTATGCCGGGAGCTGTAGTTCTTCTCCCCTCGGTAACAGTTGTGTCTGTGACCCGGTGCCCGGAGGCTTCTCCAGTAATGGCGGCTCTCCTGACGTCTCCTCACCACGGGAGCAACTGCCATGGCAACCACCCTAGGAACCGGCAGTGCTGCCATGTGATTGGTCGTTAAGGCCACACCCTCTCCTCACATCCCTGCAGCGGCCACAGTGTATCGCGATATAGCTCTGCCCCTTGTGGTTGTGACGTCATAATCATCCCTGAGTGACGCCAAAGTGACTTAAATTGCTTATGAATATACTGTGGCTGTCAGGGATTATACTATAGCAATGTAGTACGTTATACAGAGAATGTATAATAACACAACATGGTGCCATACCCCCGTACAGTGCTCATATAATACCGCAACATGGTGCCATACCCCTGTACAGTGCTCATATAATACCGCAACATGGTGCCATATCCCTGTACAGTGCTCATATAATACCGCAACGTTCTGCCATACCCCTGTACAGTGCTCATATAATACCGCAACATGGTGCCATACCCCTGTACAGTGCTCATATAATACCGCAAAGTTCTGCCATACCCCTGTACAGTGCTCATATAATACCGCAACATGGTGCCATATCCCTGTACAGTGCTCATATAATACCACAACATGGTGCCATACCCCTGTACAGTGCTCATATAATACCGCAACATGGTGCCATATCCCTGTACAGTGCTCATATAATACCACAACATGGTGCCATACCCCTGTACAGTGCTCATATAATACCGCAACATGGTGCCATATCCCTGTACAGTGCTCATATAATACCGCAACATGGTGCCATACCCCTGTACAGTGTTCATAAAATACCGCAACGTGGTGCCATATCCCTGTACAGTGCTCATATAATACCGCAAGGTGCTGCCATACCTCTGTACAGTGCTCATATAATACCACAACATGGTGCCATACCCCTGTACAGTGCTCATATAATACCGCAACATGGTGCCATACCCCTGTACAGTGCTCATATAATACCACAACATGGTGCCATATCCCTGTACAGTGTTCATAAAATACCGCAACGTGGTGCCATATCCCTGTACAGTGCTCATATAATACCGCAAGGTGCTGCCATATCCCTGTACAGTGCTCATATAATACCGCAACATGGTACCATACCCCTGTACAGTGCTCATATAATACCGCAACATGGTGCCATATCCCTGTACAGTGCTCATATAATACCGCAACATGGTGCCATATCCATGTACAGTGCTCATATAATACCGCAACATGGTGCCATACCCCTGTACAGTGCTCATATAATACCGCAACGTGGTGCCATATCCCTGTACAGTGCTCATATACTACCGCAACGTGCTGCCATATCCCTGTACAGTGCTCATATAATACCGCAACGTTCTGCCATACCCCTGTACAGTACTCATATAATACTGCAATGTGATGCCATATCCCTGTACAGTGCTCATATAATACCGCGTTGTGCTGCCATACCCCTGTACAGTGCTCATATAATACCGCAAGGTGCTGCCATACCCCTGTACAGTGCTCATATAATACCGCAAGGTGCTGCCATACCCCTGTACAGTGCTCATATAATACCGCGACGTGCTGCCATACCCCTGTACAGTGCTCATATAATACCGCAACGTGGTGCCATACCCCTGTACAGTGCTCATATAATACCAAAACGTGGTGCCATACCTCTGTACAGTGCTCATATAATACCACAACGTGGTGCCATACCTCTGTACAGTGCTCATATAATACCACGACGTGCTGCCATACCTCTGTACAGTGCTCATATAATACCGCAACGTGGTGCCATACCTCTGTACAGTGCTCATATAATACCGCAACGTGGTGCCATACCTCTGTACAGTGCTCATATAATACCGCAACGTGGTGCCATACCTCTGTACAGTGCTCATATAATACCACGACGTGCTGCCATACCTCTGTACAGTGCTCATATAATACCGCAACGTGGTGCCATACCTCTGTACAGTGCTCATATAATACCGCAACGTTCTGCCATACCCCTGTACAGTGCTCGTATAATACCGCAACGTGGTGCCATACCCCTGTACAGTGCTCATATAATACCGCAACGTGCTGCCATACCCCTGTACAGTGCTCATATAATACCACGATGTGGTGCCATACCCCTGTACAGTGCTCGTATAATACCGCAACATGGTGCCATACCCCTGTACAGTGCTCGTATAATACCGCAACGTGCTGCCATACCCCTGTACAGTGCTCATATAATACCACATCGTGGTGCCATACCCCTGTACAGTGCTCATATAATACCAAAACGTGGTGCCATACCTCTGTACAGTGCTCATATAATACCGCAACGTGGTGCCATACCTCTGTACAGTGCTCATATAATACCGCGACGTGCTGCCATACCTCTGTACAGTGCTCATATAATACCGCGACGTGCTGCCATACCTCTGTACAGTGCTCATATAATACCGCGACGTGCTGCCATACCCCTGTACAGTGCTCATATAATACCACAACGTGGTGCCATACCTCTGTACAGTGCTCATATAATACCGCAACGTTCTGCCATACCTCTGTACAGTGCTCATATAATACCGCAACGTGGTGCCATACCTCTGTACAGTGCTCATATAATACCGCGACCTGGTGCCATACCTCTGTACAGTGCTCATATAATACCGCGACGTTCTGCCATACCTCTGTACAGTGCTCATATAATACCGCAACGTGGTGCCATACCCCTGTACAGTGCTCATATAATACCGCAACATGGTGCCATACCCCTGTACAGTGCTCATATAATACCGCAACATGGTGCCATATCCCTGTACAGTGCTCATATAATACCGCAACATGGTGCCATATCCATGTACAGTGCTCATATAATACCGCAACATGGTGCCATATCCCTGTACAGTGCTCATATAATACCACAACATGGTGCCATATCCCTGTACAGTGCTCATATAATACCGCAACATGGTGCCATATCCCTGTACAGTGCTCATATAATACCGCAACATTCTGCCATATCCCTGTACAGTGCTCATATAATACCGCAACATGGTGCCATATCCCTGTACAGTGCTCATATAATACCGCAACATGGTGCCATATCCCTGTACAGTGCTCATATAATACCGCAACATGGTGCCATACCCCTGTACAGTGCTCATAAAATACCGCAACGTGGTGCCATATCCCTGTACAGTGCTCATATACTACCGCAACGTGCTGCCATATCCCTGTACAGTGCTCATATAATACCGCAACGTTCTGCCATACCCCTGTACAGTACTCATATAATACTGCAATGTGATGCCATAACCCTGTACAGTGCTCGTATAATACCGCGTTGTGCTGCCATACCCCTGTACAGTGCTCATATAATACCGCAAGGTGCTGCCATACCCCTGTACAGTGCTCATATAATACCGCAAGGTGCTGCCATACCCCTGTACAGTGCTCATATAATACCGCGACGTGCTGCCATACCCCTGTACAGTGCTCATATAATACCGCAACGTGGTGCCATACCCCTGTACAGTGCTCATATAATACCAAAACGTGGTGCCATACCTCTGTACAGTGCTCATATAATACCGCAACGTGGTGCCATACCTCTGTACAGTGCTCATATAATACCACGACGTGCTGCCATACCTCTGTACAGTGCTCATATAATACCGCAACGTGGTGCCATACCTCTGTACAGTGCTCATATAATACCGCAACGTGGTGCCATACCTCTGTACAGTGCTCATATAATACCACGACGTGCTGCCATACCTCTGTACAGTGCTCATATAATACCGCAACGTGGTGCCATACCTCTGTACAGTGCTCATATAATACCGCAACGTTCTGCCATACCCCTGTACAGTGCTCGTATAATACCGCAACGTGGTGCCATACCCCTGTACAGTGCTCATATAATACCGCAACGTGCTGCCATACCCCTGTACAGTGCTCATATAATACCACGATGTGGTGCCATACCCCTGTACAGTGCTCGTATAATACCGCAACATGGTGCCATACCCCTGTACAGTGCTCGTATAATACCGCAACGTGCTGCCATACCCCTGTACAGTGCTCATATAATACCACATCGTGGTGCCATACCCCTGTACAGTGCTCATATAATACCAAAACGTGGTGCCATACCTCTGTACAGTGCTCATATAATACCGCAACGTGGTGCCATACCTCTGTACAGTGCTCATATAATACCGCGACGTGCTGCCATACCTCTGTACAGTGCTCATATAATACCGCGACGTGCTGCCATACCTCTGTACAGTGCTCATATAATACCGCGACGTGCTGCCATACCCCTGTACAGTGCTCATATAATACCACAACGTGGTGCCATACCTCTGTACAGTGCTCATATAATACCGCAACGTTCTGCCATACCTCTGTACAGTGCTCATATAATACCGCAACGTGGTGCCATACCTCTGTACAGTGCTCATATAATACCGCGACCTGGTGCCATACCTCTGTACAGTGCTCATATAATACCGCGACGTTCTGCCATACCTCTGTACAGTGCTCATATAATACCGCAACGTTCTGCCATACCTCTGTACAGTGCTCATATAATACCGCGACCTGGTGCCATACTCCTGTACGGTGCTCATATAATACCAAAGAGACGGACAGCCATGCTTTTTCTGCCATCAATGCTTATATGTTTCTAGTAGTTGTGGGCTTCAAAGTCTCCAGATTTTTCCATACCTAGACAACTGGCTCCTGTAACCTCCTACGTTGCATCTGCTGAAGTCTCACCTGCACAAAACCATTCAGCTGCTGCAAATGGTAGGTTATATAGTCAACCGGGAAGAGTCCCATGTTCTTCCACGACCAAGTCCTTTTTGGAGTTTGTGAATGACTTGAAATCCTTGACTCTGATTCGGCTCCTTCAGAAGGTTCAAGTGATCTAGTACAAGGTGTGTCATCTCATCTCCACCACATCATGAGAACCTTAGAGCTTATCCTTGCTGCTGTAGACATGGTTCCCTCCAGCAGGATAGGCTGGCTACGTGAGAATGAGATCCTTACAACCTACACTCCGCAGTCTCTTCCACCTGATACGGTGGCTTTATTTGGAAAATTTTCAAAATGCTATTATTACCACGGATGTCTCAGCTTTAGCTTGGGGAGTAGATGTCCAGGACAGCAGACAAGACAGAGTCAGGTCCTCCGATGTCCAGAAGCTAAGGGCTAAAAGGTGTGCGTTACCCCACCTGAGTCTCCAGTCAGTCGTGGCACAATCAGATGACCTAAGTTCAGTTTACTAATGCAACAAGCATGGGGGGTACAAGGTCTACCTTTCTGCTGGGCACAATGGAACGATCTGGAATATTTTCAGTAGATCACGAACAGATGCCGCGTTCTGGAACGGGACCTCATGGCAACCAGGAGCAACAAGAAATTGTCCCTCTCCAGACTTGACTGTCTAACCATGTAACAGTCTTTTTGTCTACATCTTTCCACCAAAGCCTCTGTTCGAGACGGTCCGTTCTCTGTAAGATTCTTCTAGAACAGCCCAGGGTGATACTTATTGTTCCATTTTGACTCTCAGAGCAGTTCTGGAAGTTACCACTTCATCAAAGCCACCTGGGGTTTCATCATCCCATCATCGGCTATATCGAGAAGTTGTCATGGACGTAACTGGAGCATCAGCGCACATTTTCGACCTGCCACTCCATTCCGGTTCTCGTGATTACTGGTGGTCCCAGTGGTTGGACTCTCACAGATCAGCAAGTTACCCTCTATCCGGTGAATACGGGGTAACTTGTGAACGCAACACAAACATAGAAGATTGGTAGTGTAGCAGTGTGTTCAGATCCCCCTTGGGGGGGGAAGATACCTGACCTACGAGTGGGATTAAGTTTCGAGGATGCTTTGATGAATCCATGAATGATTGGCCAGAACTTGACTTGACTCCACCACAATAGCACGGCAGATGTCGGGTCTTTAAATATTGCACCCACTCACAGCAGAGATCCATCGGTAATGCCCATAGTCAGAGACATCACTCGTCACAGGCATTAACCCTTTATATATGGCCTGGTTCCCTCCACCTGATTGTTTTGAGGTACTGCCGTACGGCAACGTTGCGGCTGTTGTCCAGTTACTATGGCAGCAGGGAGTCTTCCAACGACCTACCATAGGAATACAGCTATTGAGATCTGCCTGTGGCCGGGTTCAATAGCTATACAGCAATTTTGCCATAGAGTGCAATACAATTGCATTGCAGTCTATGGTACAAGTGATCTCATGATCGCTGACTCAAGCCCCTAAAATGGCTAATAAAAAAAAAGTTGCAAATTTAAAAAAAATTTTTTTTTACTTTTTCAATATAAAAATTGAATTCACCCCATCCGTTTCCTACAATGCATACAAAAATAAACAGAAACATATTAAGTGCCCAAAAACTATAAAAATGTAAAAATATTTAGCCCACACAATACTATAGCAGTTAAAAAAATAGCAAAAAATATTGGACATTTCCCAAATTTGTGGCAGTTTCTGCAGCGGAGTCTCCAACGGAACTTAGCCTAAGTTAGTCGAGCCGAAGACCTTGGTGTCAACCGAGCAGCATCAGCCGAAGCGTCTGACGAAAAATCGGAGACTTTTATGAGAGAAGACACAGAAGGATCTGTCCTTGGGAAATGATACCGGGCCGCACACGAGGCGGCCATATTAGGTTTTTGCACTAATTCCTTCAGGTATGTATCGAGCTTCCTGGTAACCCAAAGTGTAGCACCGCGTCCACAGAAACTTTACCTCGCGGGGCGTATGAGAGCTTGTTCCCAATTCGCTGTATTTTCTCATAACCCCTACAAGACGCAGCCATTTTTTATTTTTTCTCTCCGCGCCTTCCGCAGGCCGTAGCTTTTTTATTTTTCCGTTCTTGTTTTTTGCGGGATAGATTGTACTTCCTAATAATACCGTATAATATTCCACACCATATACTGGAAAGCTGGAAAAAGAAATCAGACTGGAGCGGATTTGATAGAACCGCCGTTGTGCCATTTCTTATGGGTTTTCCTTATGCAGCATCCATGAGGTAAAGTTGCTTTTATTCAGAGGGTCGGTACGATCACCGCGATACCAAATTGTTATAGTTTTTGTTATGTTTTATTACCTTTAACCCTTTAGTCACCGGCTTGTTTTAGACCTAATGACCAAATCATTGTTTTCATTTTTCGTTGTCACATGCCAAGACC
This sequence comes from Leptodactylus fallax, assembly GCA_947044405.1. Taxonomy (NCBI): domain Eukaryota; kingdom Metazoa; phylum Chordata; class Amphibia; order Anura; family Leptodactylidae; genus Leptodactylus; species Leptodactylus fallax. The sequence goes on from CAMRHE010000395.1 coordinate 976,363, forward strand.
TATAGGTTTTTTTTTTTTTTTCCGTGAATATAATGGGACAAGGTGTTTAATGTCACTAGTTTGGGGTAAAAATATTTCATTGATTAACTTTTATTAACTCTTTCTGGAAAGGGAAAGAAAAAAAACAGCATTGCCTATTTTTGCTATAAATTTTGCGCCAGTCACTGTGCGGCCTTAATCCCTTGATGAATTTATTCACTGGCTCAATACGATTACATTGAGATTTTTATTGATGTCTTTTTCGGGAATACAACACTTTTTGATCATTTTTTTTTTTTAGAACAGCTTCTTTTTGGTCAAAAAGCAAGAAAACAGCAACTCTGGTCTTGTATTTTGAGATTATAAATTTTTTTACGCCATTAAGCGGGCACGTAAAATTATGTGTTCCGATTTCACTTTTGTTTATGTTTGTTTGTTTTTTTTGACTTTTTTTACTACAATTTTTTAGTCCCCTCAGGGGACTTTAAATTACAATCTTCTGTAACTTTGGTCCGAGTTTTTTTTTTATACTATTTTGGGTAATGTCTAATGTTTTGATCACTTTATATTACAATTTTTTGGGAGTTGAAACAATGAAATAAAACATTGATTTGGGTATTTTGATTTTTTTTTCCTATAATGCCATTCACATAACATTTTTTATATTTTATTAGTTTGGGCATTTTTGGACGTGCGAAGGCCTGATGTGCTTATTTCTTTTTATATGCAGTCTAGGGAAAAAGGGTGAATTGAATTTATATATTTTGTTGATTTTAAAATATATTTTTCGACCTGAAACTCTTTACCAAACTCCTAGCCAATAGGCTAAATGCTTGGCTCCCTCTGCTTGTCCATAAGGACCAGGTGGGATTCATCCCCTGTTGTCAGGGTGGTGACAACACCAGGAGGACTGTGGATTTGGTGGAGGTGGCCAATCATTATTCTACCCCGGCCCTCCTCTTGAGTCTGGACGCTGAAAAGGCTTTCGACCGCATAGATTGGTCATTTATGCATGCTACGCTTAAGGCGTTCGGGCTCACGGGACCTTTCCTCACAGCTATCCAGGCCCTCTACTCCCTACCCACAGCAGCAATCAAGCTTCCCCATGCATCCTCGCCCTTCTTCCCTATTCAAAATGGCACTAGGCAGGGTTGCCCCCTGTCTCCCATCACATTTGCCCTCTGCATTGAACCGCTGGCAGCCAAGATTAGGCAAGACCCTAATATCAAGGGGATCATGGTCCAAGATAAGGAATTTAAGGTCTCTCTCTTCGCGGACGATGTACTCCTCACTCTCACCTCCCCTCATACTACCCTTCCAAACTTGTTGTGCTTGCTGGAGACCTATGGTGATCTCTCAGGATACAAGGTGAACCCCGCGAAGACTGAGGCACTCCCACTTAACATCCCACGGGACCTTCTCCTTCTCCTCCGCAGTAATTATGATTTCCAGTGGCGGGAGTCCTCTATCCGCTACCTGGGAGTCCATATATCCACCTCCTACGCGACCCTCTACTCGGCAAACTACCCACGGTTGTTTCGTGAGCTAAGAGCCCTATTGGACAAATGGCAACCCTTACCTATCTCCCTTTTAGGGAGAATTACCGCGGTCAAGATGACTCTCCTCCCGAAGCTACTGTATTTTTTCGAGACACTCCCGGTTGTGATTCCTCGGGGAGAATTACGGAACCTGCAGAAAGCTATTTTTCAGTTTATCTGGCAGGCAAAACGACACCGAATACCCAGATCTGTTATGCTGGCGGATAGGGGGTCTGGGAATATGGCCGTCCCAAATCTGCTACATTACTACTGGGTGTCCCACTTGCGCCATATCCCACTTTGAGCGGCTATGCCAGCATATACTAGATGGGTGCAGATAGAGAAGCTCTGGCTGGCACCCATGCACCCTAACGCGCTTCTGTGGGTTGGTTCTACCCCCGCTCCCCCTGCCTCGTACCTGCTGGGCCCTATTCGGTTTACTAGATCTATTTGGTCTGCCTGTCATACTAGATTCTCCCTGATGTCCCGGCACTCATCTATGGTCTCCATATTATACAACCCCCTTCTCCCGGAAAGCCTGACCTCTGCCATGACTAAGGTGTGGTCTAAAGCTGGCCTTTACCGGATTGCGGACATGGTTGATCCTGGAACCTTGGAACTCAGGTCCTTTGCCTACCTTACAGCTAACCAAAACCTGCCAGGTTTTGAATGGTTCCATTATTTGCAGGTGGTTCACTTTGTCCGCTCCCTCCATGGGTCCCTTAAGGTGTCACTGCCCACTGCTTTTGAAAAGATTTGCCGTGCAGGTACGTCCACTAGGGGCCTTATATCCTCTATTTACCAACTTCTTACCTCACAAACTACAGGCTCTCCTGTTAGCCATCGCTATATGCTTAAATGGGAGGAGGCGGTGGGTAAACCCATCTCCCAGGAACAGTGGCGGATTGTATGGTCTCGGGCCCAGAAATCATCTCAGTGCATTACATTTAGGGAAGCGCAGTATAAGTTGTTGATGCATTGGTATCATATCCCGGCTCTTCTCCATGCTTTAAACCCATTGGTTCCCCCATGGTGCTGGCGCTGAGGAGCTGCGGTGGGTACCCTGCAACACATCTTTTGGACGTGCCCTCTCATCCTCGGATTCTGGAGGGAGGTCAGGACTCTGACGACTGCTCTCTTTTTGCAAGAGGTCCCTCTTGACCCTCTGGTCTATCTCCTGAACCTTCCCCCCAGGCACCTGAGCAATAAGTCATCCAGGCTTTTCTTGCACCTTTGTACTGCAGCTAAAACTCTCATAGCTAGAAACTGGAAGAAAGTGAGTCCCCCATCTGGTCTTGACCTTGTGGCTAGAGTGAAGGATGTGAGGAGTCTTGAATGCCTGACCACGGGCCTAAACAACTCACAGGAGGCCTTTGGGGCTATCTGGGCGCCCTGGGACATGTATTGTACATCACAGGGTCTCTGATCTCTAGTCCTCTTCTCCCCTACCCTCCTTTCCTCTGCTTCTACCCTTGTCTTTTTAATCCTTTCATCCCTCCCCTCCCTTGTTTACTGTCTAATTTGAATGCATATTGCTTAAGGGAGAAGAGGCGGATAGCCTCTACCTACCTCATTGTTTTCTGCTTGTTTGATCTTTTTTCTCTTTATACCTTGTTAATGAAAAATCTTTTCAATAAAAATTACAGTTAAAAAAAAAAAATATATATATTTTTCAAGACTTATTTTTTATTCCCCTCCCCACGGGGGCTGGAACCTGCGATCATTAGATCACTGATACCGTACAGTATTGCAGTCTATGATGAAATTACTACACTGCTATTGAGAAGGCTCCTGGGCTGCTACAGCAACAAAACGACTCCTGCAATTTCCCCATGGGAAGGCCGTCCCATTGTTCTAAACCTTACATATGTCGCAGTCGCATCTGACCATGGCACCTAACGGATAATGGTCCTCGATCACAGCCATCTCCGATCATGGATCCTGCTGCCTAGCACAGCAGACACCCAGCGGCTAGGCCACCTGCTCAGCGGACGCCATATTTCTCCACGTGACCCAGGACACACATATATGTATAAGCGGTATAGGATGATGGAACAGAAGAGTTTTTTCACTCATGGAAGACCATAAATCTTGTGAATATGGGAGACCTTATATTTTTCTTTACGGGCTAACCCCTAAAACTTTAGATCGCGTACAGATTTCTGTTCCTCCCACCCTGAGGTAGGCCAATGGTGCTTATAAACAAATCCATATCTTCTGCTGAAAAGAACGCTTTACCGGACATACTCCTCCTCCAGTGAGGACTCCGACACCCTGGACCTCCAATCACATCTTCAGCACTGGATAAATTTGGAGGATCAGAAGAGGAACTAGTCTGGGGAGCAGACAGCGAGGCCCGGAGCAGGAGCATCTGCAGCAGGAACTCTGGCTACACCACTGGCAGACTATTTATTGGGCAGGTTAAGACAATATGGCTGCCTCCACCTGGTTCTGGTGTCCTACAACCCGAGCATCAAGTGACATCAGACCAAAAACCATACTGCACTCCAACCAAAGTACTGCCACTGTCAATAACCAGGAGACTTGGAGGCCAACCAGATACCAGTGCTCCATCTGAAGCAGGCAAGACGGAGAGCCAGGCCACACCACAGAGGAGTGGGAGAAAAGCCAGCAGAAGTAGGACTACCGAACACTGAGGCCGTCTTATGCCTGACGAAGACAGGAAAGTGGGGGTTGTTTCCCTCAACGTTCCCCAATCCTGAAGAACAGCAAAAATAACTCCCTAGGCACGGCCTCACATGAGCAGATTCGGTGTGGGAAATACAGACCAAGCCATGTCTATACTTACTGAGCCAGGACCCGGACTCCATCAGTCACGTATGATTCTAGGAGTCCTCTCCTTCCCATAGGACTACTGTCCTGAAACCATGATACAGTATGGGACGGTACTATGGTGGGGAGGCAGGGACTAGGATCATAGACTACGATACTTGGCGTCCTAGTCTGGCTCAGTGTTCGGTCCACATTTCACAAACTGGATCCATCTGTGAGGTCGGACCTAGGGGAGCTCCAGGTCCGTCCATCTGGCGGACAGGAAACCTAAAGTGAGATGGGGAGGGGGTGTGAATACAGGTATCCTGTCCTAGTGTTAGCGGTCACCTAACATGGGTGTTGTAATACGCGGTGAGCAACTAGTTATATACCGCAATCAGTTACATAGTGCCACAAAGTCCAGATATATAACTAGTGATAGTATATAGTTATGTGGCTGTAACATACAGGGTAACAATGCGCTCAGGACCGGTGTACAAAAACTCACCCCCCAACCCCCTGTTACTTGTCAGCTCATCCTCCATTACCTCCCCTCTGACCACAGTGAGCTTCACTTCATGAGGTCAGTTACCTCTTTACACCAACTATGGCTGACACCTCTGACTTGAGTTGTCACAAGGTGCTAGAATCCCTTCATGTATCTATGGAATGAACATGTGACTATTTACTCCAGAGCAGCACTTTATATTCTGCTGGTGAAGGCGCTGTACATGAGGATTAACCCCATAGTGGACAGCTGTTGAATGGTGTAGATACATTACCTATCCTGTATACAGGGTGGATGTGCAATTCATTAAATTAATGTAAAGTATGTGCAGCAGAATAGTGAGCGCAGCTCTGGAGTATAAAACAGGATAAGTAATGTAATTTATGTACACAGTGACTGCACCAGCAGAATAGTGAGCGCAGCTCTGGAGTATAATACAGGATGTAACTCAGGATCAGTACAGGATAAGTAATGTATGTACACAGTGACTGCACCAGCAGAATAGTGAGTGCAGCTCTGGAGTATAATACAGGATGTAACTCAGGATCAGTACAGGATAAGTAATGTAATGTATGTACACAGTGACTGCACCAGCAGAATAGTGAGCGCAGCTCTGGAGTATAATACAGGATGTAACTCAGGATCAGTACAGGATAAGTAATGTAATGTATGTACACAGTGACTGCACCAGCAGAATAGTGAGCGCAGCTCTGGAGTATAATACAGGATGTAACTCAGGATCAGTACAGGATAAGTAATGTAATGTATGTACACAGTGACTGCACCAGCAGAATAGTGAGCGCAGCTCTGGAGTATAATACAGGATGTAACTCAGGATCAGTACAGGAGAAGTAATGTAATGTATGTACACAGTGACTGCACCAGCAGAATAGTGAGCGCAGCTCTGGAGTATAATACAGGATGTAACTCAGGATCAGTACAGGAGAAGTAATGTAATGTATGTACACAGTGACTGCACCAGCAGAATAGTGAGCGCAGCTCTGGAGTATAATACAGGATGTAACTCAGGATCAGTACAGGATAAGTAATGTAATGTATGTACACAGTGACTGTACCAGCAGAATAGTGAGCGCAGCTCTGGAGTATAATACAGGATGTAACTCAGGATCAGTACAGGATAAGTAATGTAATGTATGTACACAGTGACTGCACCAGCAGAATAGTGAGCGCAGCTCTGGAGTATAATACAGGATGTAACTCAGGATCAGTACAGGATAAGTAATGTAATGTATGTACACAGTGACTACACCAGCAGAATAGTGAGCGCAGCTCTGGAGTATAATACAGGATGTAACAGGATCAGTACAGGATAAGTAATGTAATGTATGTACACAGTGACTGCACCAGCAGAATAGTGAGCGCAGCTCTGGAGTATAATACAGGATGTAACTCAGGATCAGTACAGGATAAGTAATGTAATGTATGTACACAGTGACTGCACCAGCAGAATAGTGAGCGCAGCTCTGGAGTATAATACAGGATGTAACTCAGGATCAGTACAGGATAAGTAATGTAATGTATGTACACAGTGACTGCACCAGCAGAATAGTGAGTGCAGCGTGACACTATAGGGGATGGCATTATATGAAGGTCACAAAGGGCAGCAGTGATGTCAGGGGTCACAAGAGCACTACATTGAGATCAGGACAAGCGGCCGTAAGTAATGGAGGTTACATTATAGATAAGTATATGAAATATTACTCCATGCTGAGGGTGCAGCTATCCCCACCCTCACGAAGCTGGAGTCACCCCCTACAGATTTTAGGTTACGAAAGGTTGTAAACACACAGATCTCATTAACCATTTAATATCTGCTACAGTCCCAGCCTGGGAGATCACACCCAAAGATCAGGCGGACAGCATATAGTGCAAACCGACCCCAGTGACTGCCCCACCCAGCACGCCACCACACCACAGTGAGCCAGGCAACACACTCATTTATAAAAAGCCTTGTTAAAATTCTTCCACAGGTTCCAGGGGCCAAAGGGAACAGGGGTCATGGAATGATTACAAAATTATACACAAAGTGATCGCTCCCCCCCACACAAGCACCATCCGGCGGCTACAACGCAACAGGTTTGTACATCGGTCATCAATAAAAAGAAAAAAAAAAAAAAAAAAACTGACAATACTCGTAAAAGTCTGAAGACCAGCAGGTCAAAGTCCATTATGGGTGGCAGTGGGTCGGACACTACTCAGTCTTTGCCCTCTTGCTGCAGTCACTGCTGTTCGCCGTCACTGCCTCCACTACGTCCAGTTTCCGCTTGTTGGCCTCAGCACTGCTGTGAGTATATGGCTGGAAGCGGACAATGATGCAGGTCATGTTGTCACATCCTGTCCCATCCCCAGAGGTGTCCGGAGCCAAGCACTGATCCAAGAGCTGTGAACGAGACTCTGATCAGTAACATTTGAGACCCAAAACCAACCATCAATCATCCCATCCACACTTCAGCCAACTCTACGATCCGACCCCTCATCCCGACCACACAGTAGAGCCAACTCCAAGATCCGACCTCTCATCCCGACCACACAGTAGAGCCAACTCCATGATCCGACCTCTCATCCCGACCACACAGTAGAGCCAACTCCATGATCCGACCCCTCATCCCGACCACACAGTAAAGCCAACTCCAAGATCCGACCTCTCATCCCGACCACACAGTAGAGCCAACTCCAAGATCCGACCTCTCATCCCGACCACACAGTAGAGCCAACTCCATGATCCGACCTCTCATCCCGACCACACAGTAGAGCCAACTCCACGATCCGACCCCTCATCCCGACCACACAGTAAAGCCAACTCCATGATCCGACCTCTCATCCCGACCATACAGTAAAGCAAACTCCATGATCCGACCCTCATCTCGACCACACAGTAGAGCCAACTCCATGATCCGACTCCTCATCCCGACCACACAGTAGAGCCAACTCCATGATCCGACCCTCATCTCGACCACACAGTAGAGCCAACTCCATGATCCGACTCCTCATCCCGACCACACAGTAGAGCCAACCTCTCATCCCGACCACACAGTAGAGCCAACTCCATGATCCGACTCCTCATCCCGACCACCCAGTAGAGCCAACTCCATGATCCGACCCCTCATCCCGACCACACAGTAGAGCCAACTCCATGATCCGACCCCTCATCCCGACCACACAGTAGAGCCAACTCCATGATCCGACCTCTCATCCCGACCACACAGTAAAGCAAACTCCATGATCCGACCCCTCATCCCAACCACACAGTAGAGCCAACTCCATTCCATGAACAGATAAATCAACCAGTCCACTTCATGATCTGACCCATCACCCGACCACAAAGAACCAACTCCATCATCAACCTTCTCCTCTACACATCTTCCTCTCTGCTCCTCACCTCCTCCACTATAGACGAAAGGTTCACTGGCTCCCCGCTCTGATCCTGCTGGTTGATCCTTTCATGGATGAAGTCCACAACTTCCTGGCTGCTCATGACATTCCTGAAAGGAATACAACACATTATAGTGGGGGCCAGTGTCTAATAGATCACCACCTAGAATGTATGGACCTACCAGATCCCATCACAGGCGATGACCATGAAATCATGTTCTTCGTTCAGAGTCAACACCTTGATGTCGGGTAGAGCGGAGATCATCTGCTCCTCCGGGGGAAGGTTCCTGTTCCGCTTATAGAAGTGATCACCTAGAAGTAACATGAATCCATTGTACCACTTGTGACGGCAGGATCTCACACAGACTGCTGCACACGACTACCTACCTATGGCTCGGGACAAGTTCAGTCCGCCGTTCACTCTGCCGTCCATGGTGACCTTACCACCGGCATTCTTAATCCGTGCCAGCTCCAGCTCATCTTCTGGTTTGTGGTCATAGGACATGTCCACGGCTTTTCCTCCCTCTGATACCACACATCGCGAGTCACCAGCATTGGCCACAATCAGCTGCTTCCCCCTGATGAGAGCGACGACTGCTGTGGTGCCACTGTCAGAGCCGGGCTGAGGAGAGGACAACACATGGAGCCAAACTGCACAATTTTATCAAACATTCAGTTCCCCAGCCCCATACTCCGGTCCGCCTGGTGGTTTTCACCATATCCACCACCAGAACACCATGCACAATATAAATACTGTGAGGGGGACCTACCTCTTCCTTCCCATCCATGCCAGGTAGCATCTCATCATCGTCGTCGTCTTCATCGTCCTCTTCTTCCTCATCTTCCACATCCTCGCTATCATCCTCTTCTTCATTCTCTGCATCCTCGCTGCTGTACTCCTCCTCGCTGCACTCCTGAGGAACATAATTTAGTGTCAGCACCCAGCGACCACACTTACTAATAAGAAAAAAAAATAAAGGGACACCTGCCACCCCCCCATGAGGCTAAAGACATGGCAGGTGGTCTGAGGGTCCACAATGACTCATGTGAAGATGGAGGGGCCACTGGTCTCCACAGACTAGCAGAATGTTTCTAGAGAAACAATTCCAAGCAGGTGCTGAAGGTCATCCCCATCTTGCACAGTGGTCCTATGTGATCGGAGAGCCTACTCCAAGAGCAACTTCCCCCCCTCCCATCCAGATCCCAGATGCTCCCAGCCTTACCTCACTGTCCTCCTCATCTTCAGCCTCAGATTCTTCACTGTCCTCAAAAAACTTGGACTTGTCTGTAGCCGGCTGCTGTGTGGGGCAGGAGGAGCAGGACGGTCCAGCCTCACCAGTGGAGGAGGACACAGCCTCGCTGGAGGACTTGCTGTGGGAGGAGCTTCCTGAGCCGCTGCCCCCTTCATCTGATGAGGAGACTGCTCCGGCGGAGGTTTCTTTCTGGCCGTTCTTGCACTGGACTTCAGGCTCCAGCTCTCCGTTAACACTTGCGGCTTTGTCTTCAGCCTCAGTCTTATCTGCGTTGTGTGAACAGGACTTATTCCGAGCCCCCTTCCCGCAGTTCTGGCCGTAACGTGTGAGCAGCTCCTCGATGGTCATGGTGGCCTCCTCGTGTAGCAGCACGGCCTCCTCATTGTCCACTGCAATATAGGACATCAGAGAACGTGAGAAGAAGCCCGTGATATGTTCATGTCTAAGATTTACAGTTTCTCGTTTTGTGTCTACAGCTCCGATGCAGAACTTTATGTTCGCTAGTTCTTACTAAACCACTGATCGTATGTAACCAAGGCGTAAAGGACGGGTGGAAGCAAGTGTGACCTCAGTGCAACATAGGGTTTACTTTTGTTACCATGGAGACACATAGATCGGTATGGGAGCTGTAAACACAACAGGCCTCAATATCAGATATATCCATGACCTAACCAGCACATGATGGTCGCCATTACTTCAGCACACAGCTGCCCAGGGTCACCAGTCACTGGCTCCTTCACAAAACTAGCACCCTATGGAGGTGACCAGAGAGTAGGTAATAAAGACATGGCCTCCGGGGACCTCGGACATCATCAGCAGCCGCGCTACTCACCATCATCCTCATCGGCTACTTTATTCTTATCCTCGTGGTCACTGATCGGCCGGCCCGCCATCTGTGACAGCTCCTTTATAACGCTCTCCTGTGTCAGCTTCTCATCAATGGCTAGGAAAGCGTCCTCCAGAGCCTACGGAAATACACGAGAGGCTCTCAACACAAGGTCGGGGGGTAGAGGGCCACAAATAAACACTGTCCCACTGACCAAAAGTGTCCACCCATACAAACATGGGGCGCACACTTGCAATGGAGGTGTGGATGGATCCTTATGCCTGAAGGCACCTGTGAGGGGATTCGGGGCACTGCCAGATATCTCCCAGGTCCCATACGTGTAGCCCACAGCACAAAAGACTCAAAGGGGGACCCCAATATAGGAGCAGCTCTGGTCCTAAAGCAGTGACTGTACTGAGCTGCCTCCAGATCTTGGTGCAGTGTACGGCAGTCAGTGACTGGTACGGCGCCTCCTAGCAGTGTGGCAGCATCTCACACAGGACACGCCTCTCACCTTCTGCAGTTTGCCCTCCTTGTACGCCTTCTGCTCCTTTATAATGTCCGGCAAGTACTTGGAACAATATAAGGCCACTTCTTCACCTGAAAGACCAAAGAGACCAGTGAGGAAGACAGCAGGGTGACAACAGTGTCCCGCACAGACCCTGTACTGCCACCACACACCTCATCAAGCCAAAAAACAGACGCATAACCTTAGCCAGGACCCGGCCTATCCCCTGACCCAACCACCACCTGCTGCCAGGACCCCGCTCTACCCGTGCCACCTCCACCTGCTGCCAGAACGCGCCCAATCTCCTGATCCAACTACCTGCTGCCAAGACCCCGATCTACCCCTGCCACCAGGACCTGCTGCTCTATGCCCTGACCCAACCACCACCTGCTGCCAGAATGTGTCCTATTCCCTACCTCAACCAACTGCTGCCAGGACCCACCGTATCTCGTGACCCAACTACCTGCTGCCAGGACCCCGCTCTACCCCTGCCACCACCACCACCTGCTGCCAGGACCTGCTCTATCCCATGACCCAACCACCACCTGCTGCCAGAACACATCCTATGCCCTGACCCAACCTCCTGCTGCCAGGACCCCATCCTGTTCACTACGACTACCTGCTCTATCCCATGACCCAACCACCTGCCGCTAGGACCCCACCACTACCGGTTGCCAATACCCACCCTATCCCCCGACCCAACCACCACCAACTGCCAGGACCCACTATCGCTCCTGTCACAAGGACCCGCCCTTATCCACTGACCCACCCACCTGCGGCTGCCAGGACTCCATTCTCTAGCCTGCACCTTACACCCAGCCCTTCTCCAACTGGGGCCGCTATAACTGGCACTCACCTCCATGGCCATCATACACAGAGAACATGGCGGTCTCAGTGTCCAGTTCAGGGATACAGTTGTGGGCATCCTGGGAGAAACAACAGAGGATCAAAAAGAGAAGACACCCCAAAAGTCAGAGGCACCCCATAACCTCCCCCATAGAGGCACATCACACCATTAAAGAGGACCTTTCATGTCCTCAGGCACATGCGGTTTTCCTGGTGTGTGCCCTGGTGGAGGAGATATTGGTGCCATTAGTTTCAGCACAGACATCTCCTCATAGCTCAGCGTCATCGCTGGACAGTAAGGAGCGCCCCCTCTGACAGTACAGGGCTATGGATGAGTAGAGTCAGGGGGGTGTTCCTCAGTACTTGTCCATAGCCCTGTACTGTCAGAGGGGGCGCTCCTTACTGTCCAGCGATGACACTGAGCTATGAGGGGCGCCCTTCTGACAGTGGGGAGATGTCTGTGCTGACACTAATGGCACCAATATCTCCTCCACCGGGGCACATAATGGGAAAGCCAACAGTGCCCTGAATTATACAGCGGTATATAAAACCGCATGTGCCTGAGGACAGGAAAGGTCCTCTAAAGAGGAGGCACAAATCACATGACAGGATCCCATACCTCATGTATGAGAAGCAGCCAACCTCAAAACCTTAACACAATCATAACCCCCCCCCCCCATCAGTGAGGTATAGTACATCACCATATAGGTAACTCCCCCCATACACTACATCACCATATAGGTAACTCCCCCCCCATACACTACATCACCATATAGGTAACTCCACCCCCATACACTACATCACCATATAGACCCCGCCCCCCATACATCACTATATAGGTAACTCCCCCCCCATACACTACATCACCATATAGGTAACTCCCCCCATACACTACATCACCATATAGGTAACTCCCCCCCATACACTACATCACCATATAGGTAACTCCACCCCCCCATACACTACATCACCATATAGGTAACTCCCCCCCCCCCCATACACTACATCACCATATAGGTAACTCCCCCCCCATACACTACATCACCATATAGGTAACTCCCCCCCCATACACTACATCACCATATAGGTAACTCCCCCCCATACACTACATCACCATATAGGTAACTCCCCCCCATACACTACATCACCATATAGGTAACTCCCCCCCCCCATACACTACATCACCATATAGGTAACTCCCCCCCATACACTACATCACCATATAGGTAACTCCCCCCCCCCATACACTACATCACCATATAGGTAACTCCCCCCCCCCCCATACACTACATCACCATATAGGTAACTCCCCCCCCCCCCATACACTACATCACCATATAGGTAACTCCCCCCCCCCATACACTACATCACCATATAGGTAACTCCCCCCCCCCATACACTACATCACCATATAGGTAACTCCCCCCCATACACTACATCACCATATAGGTAACTCCCCCCCCCCCATACACTACATCACCATATAGGTAACTCCCCCCCCCATACACTACATCACCATATAGGTAACTCCCCCCCATACACTACATCACCATATAGGTAACTCCCCCCCCCCATACACTACATCACCATATAGGTAACTCCCCCCCATACACTACATCACCATATAGGTAACTCCCCCCCATACACTACATCACCATATAGACCGCACCCCCTATACATCACCATATAGGTAACTCCCCCCCCATACACTACATCACCATATAGGTAACTCCCCCCCCCCATACACTACATCACCATATAGGTAACTCCCCCCCATACACTACATCACCATATAGGTAACTCCCCCCCATACACTACATCACCATATAGGTAACTCCCCCCCATACACTACATCACCATATAGGTAACTCCCCCCCCCCATACACTACATCACCATATAGGTAACTCCCCCCCCATACACTACATCACCATATAGGTAACTCCCCCCCATACACTACATCACCATATAGGTAACTCCCCCCCATACACTACATCACCATATAGGTAACTCCCCCCCCCCCATACACTACATCACCATATAGGTAACTCCCCCCCCCCCCATACACTACATCACCATATAGGTAACTCCCCCACCCCCATACACTACATCACAATATAGACCCCGCCCCCTATACATCACTATATAGGTAAACCCCCTCCCATACACTACATCCCTATACGTCCGTTTCCGGGCCGGCACTGACCTCCATGGACACCCTCCAGCCCTGCATGGCGGAGTAGCCGTAGTTGAGGTGGCCATTGCCGCCCCCGCCGGAGCTCTTGCTGGTGTTTGGCTGGGACAGATAGGCTCCCATGTCCGGACACGTGCGGCCTCTGAGCGGCTCCGGAGAATCCAGCGGAGCGGAAGTGGAAGTGGCGGCGGAGACAAGAGGAGCCGGAGCGTCATGTGACCGGAATATAAGATCCGGCCGCCATGTTGGGTGTGGGCAGACAGAGGCGCTGTGTCTACATCAGTTTTCTGAACCCAGGCACAGAGGCAGGGTGTCACCGGGACACAGCCCTTATACCACACCGTGACGGGTAACTTCAACTCTTAATATGGCACCAGTTACCCCAAATGTTCGTATACCCGAAATAAAGATGGCGGAAACGCACCAATATGTCAAATGACATGAAACGTCACTTCCTTGGAAACGTCGCCCCTAGAGACCGCGTAGTACGTTCTTATTATAGTATAGAGACGTTATAATACTGATCCGCTGCCTCCTGAGGCCTTAGTCACACTAATGCTCTGACGCAGATCACAGGCCGCAGGTCTGAACAGTATCATAGGCACAATGAGCATCTCTATAGTATAATCCCTGTAATATCACCTCTCTAATTTTATCTCTGTAATAGCACCTATTCAATATCATCCCTATATTATCACCTCTATAATATCTCTGTAATATAATCTCTATAATATCTTTATAATATCACCCCTATAATATATCTATATAATATCATCTCTATAATATAATATCATCTCTATAATATCACCTCTATATGATTCCTCCAGTTTGCTTATCGGCCGGGCATTGGGGTAGATGATGCCATCATCCATCTTCTGCACAGGGCTCTGTCTCACCTGGAGAAACCAGGGAACACAGTGAGAATAATGTTCTTTGATTTCTCCAGTGCTTTTAACACCATACAGCCCAGGTTATTGAGGGACAAGCTGGGCCTTGCTGGAGTGGACCACCACCTCTCCAACTGGATCCTAGACTACCTCACAAATCGACCTCAATACGTGAGAGCCCGAGACTGTGTGTCAGGTACAGTGATCTGTAATACGGGGGGCACCTCAGGGTACGGTTCTCGCCCCTTTCCTCTTCACACTGTACACTGCAGATTTTAGGTGCAACTCATCCAGCTGCTACCTACAGAAGTATTCTGACGACTCTGCAATAGTGGGTCTCATCACAGATGATGATGACAGGGAGTACAGAGAACTGAACCAGGACTTTGTGGACTGGTGCCAGCGGAACCACCTGAAGATTAACGTGGGGAAGACCAAGGAGATGGTGGTGGACTTCCGCAAAGGCAGAAGCCCTCCTAAACCAGTGGACATCCTGGGGACGGGCATCGAGATTGTGAACACCTATAAGTACCTGGGTTTGCTCCTTAATAATAAGCTGGACTGGGCAGATCATATGGAGGCCCTGTACAGGAAGGGCCACAGCAGGCTCTACCTGCTTAGGAAGCTGAGAGCCTTTGGAATCCGGGGGGCACTTCTTAGGACTTTCTTCAACTCGGTAGTGGCATCAGCCATCTTCTTTGGAGTGGCCTGCTGGGGGAGCAGTATATCAACCAGGGACAGAAATAAATCTGACAAGCTGATTAGAAGGGCCAGCTCTGTCCTGGGGAGCCCACTGGACCCAGTGCAGGTGGTGGGTGACAGAAGGATACTGTCCGTGGTGAGCTCCATGCAGAAGAAGAAGTCCCATCCCATGCATGAGACTGTGATCGCGCTGGGCAGTACTGTCAGTGACCGACTGCTCCACCCTAGGTGTGAGAAGGAGCGCTATCGGAAGTCTTTCCTCCCCACCGCGGTTAGGCTGTACAACCAACACCGACCTAAGCGGAGATCAATACATACAGAGAACTAAAATATCTCTCTGCCTGTTAAATCCCCCCCCCCCCCTCTGCTACGTCCTATCTGTCTGTCTGCTATTAATGTAATGCCTCTCACCTTGGAACATTCCTGTACATTTTGTATTTGTATCTGCTTATCTTTGCTGCTGTAACACACTGAATTTCCCCATTGTGGGACTATTAAAGGACTATTATTATATAATCTGTAAAATGTCACCTATATAATATCACCTATATAATACCACCGCTATAATATCAGCTCTATAATATCACTTCTATGATATCACCTCTATAATGTCACCTATATATCACCTATATCATCTCTATAATATTATCTCTATAATATCACCTCTATATAATATCACCTATATACAGTGCCTTGCGAAAGTATTCGGCTCCCTTGAACTTTTCAACCTTTTGCCACATTTCAGGCTTCAAACATAAAGATATAAAATTTAAATTTTTTGGTGAAGAATCAACACCAAGTGGGACACAATTGTGAAGTGGAACGAAATTTATTGGTTATTTTAAACTTTTGTAAAAAATAAAAAACTGAAAAGTGGGGCGTGCAATATTAGTCGGCCCCTTTACTTTCAGTGCAGCAAACTCACTCCAGAAGTTCAGTGAGGATCTCTGAATGATCCAATGTTGTCCTAAATGACTGATGATGATAAATATAATCCACCTGTGTGTAATCAAGTCTCCGTATAAATGCACCTGCTCTGTGATAGTCTCAGGGTTCTGTTTAAAGCGCAGAGAGCATCATGAAGACCAAGGAACACGCCAGGCAGGTCCGTGATACTGTTGTGGAGAAGTTTAAAGCCGGATTTGGATACAAAAAGATTTCCCAAACTTTAAACATCCCAAGGAGCACTGTGCAAGCGATCATATTGAAATGGAAGGAGTATCAGACCACTGCAAATCTACCAAGACCCGGCCGTCCCTCTAAACTTTCATCTCAAACAAGGAGAAGACTGATCAGAGATGCAGCCAAGAGGCCCATGATCACTCTGGATGAACTGCAGAGATCTATAGCTGAGGTGGGAGAGTCTGTCCATAGGACAACAATCAGTCGTACACTGCACAAATCTGGCCTTTATGGAAGAATGGCAAGAAGGAAGCCATTTCTCAAAGATATCCATAAAAAGTCTCGTTTAAAGTTTGCCACAAGCCACCTGGGAGACAAACATGTGGAAGAAGGTGCTCTGCTCAGAGGAAACCAAAATCCAACTTTTTGGCCACAATGCAAAATTATGTTTGGCGTAAAAGCAACACAGCTCATCCCCCTGAACACACCATCCCCACTGTCACACATGGTGGGGGCAGCATCATGGTTTGGGCCTGCTTTTCTTCAGCAGGGACAGGGAAGATGGTTAAAATTGATGGGAAGATGGATGGAGCCAAATCCAGGACCATTCTGGAAGAAAACCTGTTGGAGTCTGCAAAAGACCTGAGACTGGGACGGAGATTTATCTTCCAACAAGACAATGATCCCAAACATAAAGCCAAATCTACAATGGAATGGTTCACAAATAAACGTATCCAGGTGTTAGAATGGCCAAGTCAAAGTCCAAACCTGAATCCAATCGAGAATCTGTGGAAAGAGCTGAAAACTGCTGTTCACAAACGCTCTCCATCCAACCTCACTGAGCTCCAGCTGTTTTCCAAGGAAGAATGGGCAAGAACTGATAGAGACATACCCCAAGCGACTGCAGCTGTAATCGCAGCAAAAGGGGGCGCTACAAAGTATTAACTTAAGGGGGCCGAATAATTTGGCACGCCCCACTTTTCAGTTTTTTATTTTTTACAAAAGTTTAAAATAACCAATAAATTTCGTTCCACTTCATGATTGTGTCCCACTTGTTGTTGATTCTTCACCAAAAAATAAAAATTTTATATCCTTATGTTTGAAGCCTGAAATGTGGCAAAAGGTTGAAAAGTTCAAGGGGGCCAAATACTTTCGCAAGGTACTGTAATATCATCCCTATAATTTCAACCCTATAAAATCACCTCTATAATATCACCTAAATAATATCGCCATCCACAACCTGTGCACTCCATATATCTCCGACCTAATCTCCCCCTACCTGCCTGCACGTAACCTCCGATCCTCCAAAGACCTCCTACTCCGCTCTGCTCTTATCCGCTCTTCACACAACCGTCTCCAAGACTTCTCCCGTGCATCCTCCATACTCTGAAACTCATTACCAAGACACATAAGACTGACCCCCCACAGTCAAAAGCTTCAAGAAGGCCCTGAAGACTCACCTATTCAGGAAGGCCTACAACCTCCAATAACACTACTGTCACCACACCGCCATCTGTACAGCCTCCAATAACACTACTGTCACCACACCGCCATCTGTACAGCCTATACCCCCACCTTCTGTCTCTATCCCTCTTCCCTCATAGATTGTAAGCCCTTGTGGGCAGGGCCCTCTATCCCTCTGTGCCAGTGATCACTGTTAGCATTATCTGTTTTGTATATCTTGTGTACCGTATGTAAATCCTCAAATGTAAAGCACCATGGAATTAATATAATAATGTACAGCACCATGGGATTAATATAATAATGTACAGCACCATGGAATTAATATAATAATGTACAGCACCATGGGATTAATATAATAATGTACAGAGCACCATGGAATTAATATAATAATGTACAGAGCACCATGGAATTAATATAATAATGTACAGCACCATGGAATTAATATAATAATGTACAGAGCACCATGGGATTAATATAATAATGTACAGCACCATGGAATTAATATAATAATGTACAGAGCACCATGGTATTAATATAATAATGTACAGCACCATGGGATTAATATAATAATGTACAGCACCATGGAATTAATATAATAATGTACAGAGCACCATGGAATTAATATAATAATATACAGAGCACCATGGAATTAATATAATAATGTACAGCATCATGGAATTAATATAATAATGTACAGCATCATGGAATTAATATAATAATGTACAGAGCATCATGGAAGTAATATAATAATGTACAGCATCATGGGATTAATATAATAATGTACAGCACCATGGGATTAATATAATAATGTACAGCACCATGGAATTAATATAATAATGTACAGCACCATGGAATTACTATACTAATATACAGCACCATGGGATTAATATAATAATGTACAGAGCACCATGGGATTAATATAATAATGTACAGCACCATGGAATTAATATAATAATGTACAGCACCATGGAATTAATATAATAATGTACAGAGCACCATGGAATTAATATAATAATGTACAGAGCACCATGGAATTAATATAATAATGTACAGCACCATGGAATTAATATAATAATGTACAGAGCACCATGGGATTAATATAATAATGTACAGCACCATGGAAGTAATATAATAATGTACAGAGCACCATGGGATTAATATAATAATGTACAGAGCACCATGGAATTAATATAATAATGTACAGAGCACCATGGGATTAATATAATAATGTAAAGCACCATGGAATTAATATAATAATGTACAGAGCACCATGGGATTAATATAATAATGTACAGAGCACCATGGAATTAATATAATAATGTACAGCACCATGGAATTAATATAATAATGTACAGCACCATGGGATTAATATAATAATGTACAGCGCCATGGAATTAATATAATAATGTACAGCACCATGGAATTAATATAATAATGTACAGCACCATGGAATTAATGGTGCTATATAAATAAACAATAATAATAAATATTAAGCTCTATAATGTCATCTCAATAATATCAGCTCTATAGTATGACCTATATAATATCACCTGTATGGTATCACCTCTATAGTATCCTCTTCCTCTCCGGGACACATTGGGATATTTTTTCCCTGTTACTGAGCAATAATAGATTCATTAGTTGATCATTTAGCAAAAACCACTTCTAAGGGCTCATCTGAAAATAAGCGGGTGCTGTCCGTCATCATCAGTGCCAACCTGTGAATAAATCTTACAGTCAATTTTTTTCAGGTTTTTTTTTTTTGCTGTTTTTGAAGTCAAAACTAGGAGTGTACTGAATAAGGCCCCATACACTGAGTGCACCGTCACGTCTATCACACTGACCCATTCATTGCTATGCCCCATACACACAGCTGTGAGCCGGAGCCAAACTCACGACAGCTTCTATTCCTGTCTGTTTTGTGGACTGTGCTCACTGGCCTCAATGAATGGGGCCGCGGAGGCCCGGGTGAGACACAGATGTCATCCATATGCGTCTGTGCCGTTCCATCACGGTCGTGTGCATGTCGCCTTAAGGAGGAGAGTTGGCACCTCCCTATATACTTTCTCCCCCTTTATCCACCTCTGGTTTTGACTTCAAATACAAAAAACCTGACTATGGAAACCCGGCAAAAAAGATTGAAGGGCCCGCCGGACACTTGTGTTATGTCTCTCGGCGTACATGTTATGTCTCGGTGTACATGTTATGTCTCTCGGTGTACATGTTATGTTTCTCAGGGTATATGTTATGTCTCTCGGCGTACATGTTATGTCTCTCGGCGTACATGTTATGTCTCTCAGGATACATGTTATGTCTCTCGGCGTACATGTTATGTCTCTCAATACGTTATGTTTCTCGGCGTACATGTTATGTCTCTCGGGACATATTATGTCTCTCGGCGTACATGTTATGTCTCTCGTTGTACATGTTATGTCTCTTGGCGTTCATGTTATGTCTCTCGGTGTACATGTTATGTCTCTCGGGCTTTATGTTATGTCTCTCGGCGTTCATGTTATGTCTCGGTGTACATGTTATGTCTCGGTGTACATGTTATGTCTCTCGGCGTACATGTTATGTCTCTCGGGCTTTATGTTATGTCTCTCGGCGTACATGTTATGTCTCGGCGTACATGTTATGTCTCTCGGGCTTTATGTTATGTCTCTCGGCGTACATGTTATGTCTCGGTGTACATGTTATGTCTCGGTGTACATGTTATGTCTCTCGGCGTACATGTTATGTCTCTCGGGCTTTATGTTATGTCTCTCGGCATACATGTTATGTCTCGGCGTACATGTTATGTCTCTCGGGCTTTATGTTATGTCTCTCGGTGTACATGTTATGTCTCGGTGTACATGTTATGTCTCGGTGTACATGTTATGTCTCTCGGCGTACATGTTATGTCTCGGGCTTTATGTTATGTCTCTCGGCGTTCATGTTATGTCTCTCGGCGTACATGTTATGTCTCGGTGTACATGTTATGTCTCGGCGTACATGTTATGTCTCTCGGCGTACATGTTATGTCTTGGTGTACATGTTATGTCTCTCGGTGTACATGTTATGTCTCTCAGGGTACATGTTATGTCTCTTGGCATTCATGTTATGTCTCTCGGCGTACATGTTATGTCTCGGTGTACATGTTATGTCTTGGTGTACATGTTATGTCTCTCGGCGTTCGTGTTATGTCTCTCGGCGTTCATGTTATGTCTCTCGGCGTGCATGTTATGTCTCGGTGTACATGTTATGTCTCGGTGTACATGTTATGTCTCTTTGCATTCATGTTATGTCTCTCGGTGTTCATGTTATGTCTCTCGGCGTTCATGTTATGTCTCTCGGTGTTCATGTTATGTCTCTCGGCGTACATGTTATGTCTCTCGGCGTTCATGTAGATATTGTAGATACAATGCCTTGCGAAAGTATTCGGCCCCCTTGAACTTTTCACACTTTTGCCACATTTCAGGCTTCAAACATAAGGATATAAAATTTTAATTTTTTGGTGAGAATCAACAAGTGGGACACAATTGTGAAGTGGAACGAAATTTATTGGTTATTTTAAACTTTTGTAAAAAATAAAAAACTGAAAAGTGGGGCGTGCAATATTATTTGGCCTCTTTACTTTCAGTGCAGCAAACTCACTCCAGAAGTTCAGCGAGGATCTCTGAATGATCCAATGTTGTCCTAAATGACTGATGATGATAAATATAATCCACCTGTGTGTGATCAAGTCTCCGTATAAATACACATGCTCTGTGATAGTTTCAGGGTTCTGTATAAAGCGCAGAGAGCATCATGAAGACCAAGGAACACACCAGGCAGGTCCGTGATACTGTTGTGGAGAAGTTTAAAGCCGGATTTGGATACAAAAAGATTTCCCAAACTTTAAACATCCCAAGGAGCACTGTGCAAGCGATCATATTGAAATGGAAGGAGTATCAGACCACTGCAAATCTACCAAGACCCGGCCGTCCCTCTAAACTTTCATCTCAAACAAGGAGAAGACTGATCAGAGATGCAGCCAAGAGGCCCATGATCACTCTGGATGAACTGCAGAGATCTATAGCTGAGGTGGGAGAGTCTGTCCATAGGACAACAATCAGTCGTACACTTCACAAATCTGGCCTTTATGGAAGAATGGCAAGAAGGAAGCCATTTCTCAAAGATATCCATAAAAAGTCTCGTTTAAAGTTTGCCACAAGCCACCTGGGAGACACCAAACATGTGGAAGAAGGTGCTCTGGTCAGATGAAACCAAAATCCAACTTTTTGGCCACAATGCAAAACAATATGTTTGGCGTAAAAGCAACACAGCTCATCACCCTGAACACACCATCCCCACTGTCACACATGGTGGTGGCAGCATCATGGTTTGGGCCTGCTTTTCTTCAGCAGGGACAGGGAAGATGGTTAAAATTGATGGGA
This sequence comes from Leptodactylus fallax, assembly GCA_947044405.1. Lineage (NCBI taxonomy): Eukaryota > Metazoa > Chordata > Amphibia > Anura > Leptodactylidae > Leptodactylus > Leptodactylus fallax. Next base: position 998,768 of record CAMRHE010000395.1, read on the forward strand.
AGATGGATGGAGCCAAATACAAGACCATTCTGGAAGAAAACCTTTTGGAGTCTGCAAAAGACCTGAGACTGGGACGGAGATTTATCTTCCAACAAGACAATGATCCCAAACATAAAGCAAAATCTACAATGGAATGGTTCACAAATAAACGTATCCAGGTGTTAGAATGGCCAAGTCAAAGTCCAGACCTGAATCCAATCGAGAATCTGTGGAAAGAGCTGAAAACTGCTGTTCACAAAAGCTCTCCATCCAACCTCACTGAGCTCCAGCTGTTTTCCAAGGGAGAATGGGCAAGAATTTCAGTCTCTCCATGTGCAAAACTGATAGAAGTATAATGTTGTACCGTGTTAGCCATTGAAAGTAGTGGAAGAGTGAAGAAATCAGGCGATACCTTTTAGAGGATAACTGAGTATATTTATAAGTAAGCTTTCAGGAGTACTAGCTTCCTTCTTCAGACATGGTGTTATACAAGAACTGAAAATTCACAGATTTTTATACACATGGTCTTCAAAGGATTTTAGAGTCCTTAAAAAAACCCAAAACAAAATGCAATCTAAGTAGAGACGTTATTTACAACAGGTCAAAAAAAACAATCTGGAAAGTTGTGGTGCGTGACAGAGGGATCTGTTATCTGTTTGCTATCAGGTGGTGATTTGTGACCCTCACAGTCCATACATAGTGCGACATGAAGCTGGCATGAATAATAAGTCCAAATTGCAGAGTTTTAAATTTTTGCATAAATTTGTACTCCGATTCTTTCCTTTCCTCCTGCGTCTTAAACTGTCCCATTAAAACCACAACCCGCAAATCTTCAATAGAGTGGTTTTCTCCGGAGAAATGTGCGGCCACTGGGAGATCGGTTCTGCTGTTATTAATGGTGGATCTGTGTGAGTTCATTCGCTGACTAAGTCTCTGGCCTGTTTCCCCCACATAGAGGCCTGTGGTGGGACATTGCACACACATTATGAGATACACCACATTGGAGGACCTGCAGGAAAATGTCCCCCTAATTCTGTGCACCTGTTGTGACTGTGGGATAGGTACACTGTCAGCGGTGTGGATGTGCCTGCAGGTCATGCACCTTTTATGTAGGCAAGGTGAGGTGCCATTTTCAGTTGGGGCCTTCAGGGCACTCCGGACAATAATACGCCTCAGGTTTGGTGGTTGTCGAAAGGAAAGGAGAGGAGGGACTGGAAATATGTCCTTGAGTCTGTTGTCCCTATGTAGCACAGGTTGGAGATCCTTGGCAATCCTTCGTAGAATCTCCAGCTGTGGGTTGTAGGTGACAACTAGGGGCACTCGGGCTTCTTTCTGGGTCTTTTTATATGTGAGCAGACTGTCTCTGTTAATGGCTGCCATTTTGTTTAATTGGTTGTCCGTCACTTTTGGTTTGTATCCCAATCGGAGAAATTTAATCTTCAGATCCAGGAGGTGCTTGTCCAGGTCTGCTTTGTTGGAGCAAATACGATTGTATGGTATAGCCTGGCTGTAGATAATAGATTGTCTTGTGTGCTTGGGGTGGAAGCTGTCGTTTCTCAGGTAGGCCGTTCTGTCTGTGGGTTTGTGGTATATTGATGTGAGTAGCCGGTGGTCTTTGATGTATATTGTGGTATCCAGAAAGTGAATTTCACTCCCTGAATAGCTAAGTTTAAGGTTGATGGTCGGGTGAAAGTCATTGAAGTCATTATGGAATTGAAGTAGGGCCTCCTCACCTGCAGTCCAGATGACAAGGATATCATCGATATAACGAAGGTAAATCATAGGTTTGGTGGTGCATGTTGATAAATCTGCTCCTTCCAGTTCTGCCATAAAGAGATTTGCATACTGGGGTGCACATCTGGTCCCCATTGAAGTTCCCATTCGCTGTAGATATAGATCCTCTCCAAAGGTAAAATGGTTGTGGCTCAGGATGAATTGTATGAGCTGCATTACTGGTTCTGTTGGGAGGTTTTGTTTTGCCAGGTGTACCCGACATGCTGCAACTCCATCCTTGTGGGGAATGTTGGTATACAGGGATTCCACATCCATGGTGGCCAAAATGGTACCCTCAGGTAGTTGGCCCAGGGCATTCAGTTTGTTAAGAAGGTCAGTGGTTTCCTGGATATAGCTTGGAGTATCCCTGACAAGGGGTTTTAGGAGATTTTCCACCCAACCTGAGATGTTTTCTGTGTCCAATGCCAGAAATGATAGGCCTTCCAGGGTTGCCATCTTTGTGTATCTTTGGGAGCATATAGAAGCAGCCCGGCCTGGGATCTTGTGGGATAAGTCCTTTTATCTGATTCTGGATCTGGATTGGAAACTTCTTGATCATATCCTTTAGTTCTTTCATATAGGCCTCTGTGGGATCACTTCCAAGTTTGGAGTAATGGATGGGATTTGACAGTTGTACCTCATAATGTGTGCGCAATGTCCCACCACAGGCCTCTATGTGGGGGAAACAGGGCAGAGACTTAGTCAGCGAATGAACTCACACAGATCCAATATTAATAACAGCAGAACAGATCTCCCAGTGGCCGCACATTTCTCCGGAGAAAACCACTCTATTGAAGATTTGTGGGTTGTGGTTTTAATGGGACAGTTTAAGACGCAGGAGGAAAGGAAACAATGGGAGTACAAATTTATGCAAAAATTTCAAACTCTGCAATTTGGACTTAATATTCATACCAGCTTCATGTCACACTATGTATGAACTGTGAGGGTCACAAATCACCTCCTGATAGCAAACAGATAACAGATCCCTCTGTCACGCACCACAACTTTCCAGATTGTTTTTTGACCTGTTGTAAATAACTTCTCTACTTAGATTGCATTTTGTTTTGTTTTTTTTAAGGACTCTAAAATCCTTTGAAGACAATGTGTATAAAAATCTGTGAATTTTCAGTTCTTGTGTAACACCATGTCTGATGAAGGAAGCTTGTGCTTCTGAAAGCTTACTTATAAATATACTCAGCCTCTAAAAGGTATCGCCTGATTTCTTCACTCTTCCAAAACTGATAGAGACATACCCCAAGCGACTTGCAGCTGTAATCGCAGCAAAAGGTAGCGCTACAAAGTATTAACTTAAGGGGGCCGAATAATTTGGCACGCCCCACTTTTCAGTTTTTTATTTTTTACAAAAGTTTAAAATAACCAATAAATTTTGTTCTACTTGTTGTTGATTCTTCACCAAAAAATTTAAATTTTATATCCTTATGTTTGAAGCCTGAAATGTGGCAAAAGTTTGAAAAGTTCAAGGGGGCCGAATACTTTCGCAAGGCACTGTATAAGAGGGGTCTGTTACAAGTCTCCATATATAATGGAGGAAAGGGGCAGGTCAGCCAAAAATAATGGGGTAATTATGTGGGACTTCAACGACCCAATATAAATTGGGAAACAGAACCCTGCAGGTCCATCAAAGGGAACAGGATTTTGGCAATAATTAAAGACAATTACCTTTCCCAACTAGGGCAGGACCCAAGGCGAGAGAGGGCACTACTAGACCTAACCCTTACCAACAGACCTGACAGAATATCAAAAGTGGAGGTCGGGGGTCACCTGGGTAACAGTGACCACAACATAATACACTTTCCAGTATCCTGTAATAAGTTGTTTAGTAGAGGTCAGAGTCAACAGTGGGTGCCACAAGGGGCAGTATTGGAGTTTTTTATTTTATACAAAAGTTTAAAATAACCAATAAATTTCATTCCACTTCACAATTGTGTCCCACTTGTTGTTGATTCTTCACCAGAAAATTAAAATTTTATATCTTTATGTTTGAAGCCTGAAATGTGGCAAAAGGTTGAAAAGTTCAAGGGGGCCGAATACTTTCGCAAGGCACTGTATCTATTGACACTAACCTATTGAATGCATTGCATTAGTGATCAGATCCCCTGGGGATCAGGACCCCTAAGGGGTCTAATAAATAAACTAAAGTAAAAAGTATTAAAAGTCCAAATCACCCTCCTTCTTCTAGAACACATATAAAAGTAGAAAATTACAGTGAAACACTTGCACATTAGGTATCCCTGTGTCCAAAAACGCCCGGTCTACAAACTTATAAAAATATTTTTCCCGTATGGTAAAGGCTGTAGTTTTTTTTTTCGTTGTTGTTTCGCCTCTGATAAAAATTTTAATAAAAAGCAACAGACATTCCCCAAAATGGTATCACTAAAAAGTACACCTGGCCCCACACAAAAAGACGTCCTATGCATCTCTGTACATGGAAATATATAAAAGTTATGGGTGTCAGAATATGGTGACTTTAAGAAAAATATTTTTTTTGCAAAGTTTTTGATTTTTGTTAAAGGGTTAAAATGTAAATGAAACTATATAAATTTGGTATCCCAGGAATCGTACAGAAACATAGAATGCAGGTGACAGGTCATTTTGGCTGTAGAGTGAACGCTGTAAAAACAAAGCCCGTAAGAAAGTCGCTCAAATGCAGTTTTTCTCCAATTCCAGCCCATTCTGAATTTTTTTCCAGCTTCCCAGTACATTGTAAAGAATAATAAATGTATCATTAATAACAATTTGTCCTGCAAACATTGAGCCCTAATATACTGTAGCTCTGTGAATGGAAAAATAAAAAAAGTTATGGGGTTTGGAAGGCGGGGAGTTAAAAACGAAAATCAAAAAATGCCTCCAGTGGGAAGAGGTTAAATCAAGTGTCTTTGGACCAGATCTACAGAGCAGCGACTTGGCATCACTTTGGACATGCCCGCATCTGAAGGCTAAGTATTTGAGCACAGTAGTATGGTACGAATAACAACTGCTCATATCCTGCCCAAATAATCACTGCTTTCCAAATTCCATTGGTGTGCTGCCTATGGAGGAACAGGAAGAGTGAAGAAATCAGGCCATACCTTTTAGAGGCTAACTGAGTATATTTGATAGTAAGCTATAGAGAGTACTGGCTCTCTTCTTCAGACATGGTGTTATACAAGAAACTGAAACTTCACACACTATTTATACATACACAAGACATGGATCTTCAAAGGATCTTGGAATACCAAAATACAATATAAGCAGAGAAGTTATTTACAACAGGTCAGGAAATAAACAGTCTGGAAAGTTGTGTGTGATGGAGGGATCAGTAATTCTTGCTGTTATCTGTTTGCTATCAGGAGGTGATTTGTGACCCTCACAGGTCATACATAGTGTGACATGAAACTGGCAGGAATATTAAGTCCAAATTGCAGAGTTTGAAATTTTTGCATTAACTTATATTCTCATTCCTTTCTCTCCCTCTGCGTCTTAAAATGTCCCATTAAAACCCCAACCCGCAAATTTTCAATACAGTGGTCTTCTCCGGAGAAATGTGCGGCCACTGGGAGATCTGTTCTGCTGTTATTAATGGTGGATCTGTGTGAGTTCATGCGCTGACTAAGTCTCTGCCCTGAGGCGTATTATTGTCCGGAGTGCCCTGAAGGCCCCAACTGAAAATGGCGCCTCACCTTACCTGCAAAACAGGTGCATGACCTGCAGGCACATCCACACCGCTGACAGTGTACCTGTCCCACAGTCACAACAGGTGCACAGAATTAGGGGGACATTTTCCTGCAGGTCTTCCAATGTGGTGTATCTCATAATGTGTGTGCAATGTCCCACCACAGGCCTCTATGTGGGGGAAACAGGGCAGAGACGTAGTCAGCGAATGAACTCACACAGATCCAGCATTAATAACAGCAGAACAGATCTCCCAGTGGCCGCACATTTCTCCGGAGAAGATCACTCTATTGAAGATTTGCGGGTTGTGGTTTTAATGGGACATTTTAAGACACAGAGAGAGAGAAAGGAATGGGAATATAAGTTAATGCAAAAATTTAAAACTCTGCAATTTGGACTTAATATTCCTGCCAGCTTCATGTCACACTATGTATGACCTGTGAGGGTCACAAATCACCACCTGATAGCAAACAGATAACAGATCCCTCTGTCACGCACCACAAGTTTCCACATTGTTTATTTCCTGACCTGTTGTAAATAACTTCTCTACTTATATTGCATTTTGTTATTCCAAGATCCTTTGAAGATCCTTGTCTTGTGTGTGTATAAAGAGTGTGAAGTTTCAGTTTCTAGTATTACACCATGTCTGAGGAAGAGAGCTAGTACTCTCGAAAGCTTACCATCAAATATACTCAGCCTCTAAAAGGCATCGCACTGACCCACTCATTTCTATGGGCCATTGCACACAACCATGTTTTCCACAGATCAGTGTGCGGGCCATGAGTCTGTGCCACAAAATATGGAGCAAGTCGTATTCTGTTCAGTGTTTGTGGCACAGACTTGTCCATAGAAGCCTATGGGAGACTAAAACCAAGGACGGCACACGCCCAACACTGCACATAGTGAGTAGAGGAGTGTCTGCTCTATAAATGTCTCTCTCACTCAGAAACAGCCCCAGAACCATGCAGGACATATATGGAGAAGTACTGACATGTACTATAGAAATGTCATCAGAGTCGCGTGACTCTGATTTTAGGTGTGAAAGTCATTTTAGCAAAGGGAGGGAGAGTAGGAAAACTTTTCTGATATGTAAAGGGCAATTATTAATGGTATGGGTGAATATGAAGGTTACCTGAGGGGCAGGAATACTGGGAAATAGCAGTGTCCATGGTTTACTGGACTGGTATAGGCTGTCTACACAATAGATGCTTGTCAGAAGAATTTATAGCCCAATTGTCTTTCTACTGTACAGGCTGTTTCCTGAGGTCAGGAGACATAACATGGTGGACTTCCAACACGTCACTCCCATGTATTATTTATTTTAGAGCACCGTTTTTCCCGGCGTTGTACATTTGATGAGAGTTTACATAAAACAACACAAAAACAAGTACAACAGATTAACATTGTGACCAACTGGCACAGTGGGATAGAGGGCCCTGCCCGCAAGGGCTTACAGTCTATGAGGGAAGAGGGATAGAGACAGAAGGTGGGGGTAGAGGCTGTACAGATGGCGGTGTGGTGACAGTAGTGTTATTGGAGGTTGTAGGCCTTCCTTTAGTCTTCAGGGCCTTCTTGAAGCTTGTGATTGTGGGGGACAGTCTTACGTGTTGTGGTAGTGAGTTCCAGAGTATGGGGGATGCACGGGAGAAGTCTTGGAGACAGTTGTGTGAGGGGCTTGAGAGGACCGGAGGTTACGTGCGGGCAGGTAGCAGGAGATGAGGTCAGAGACGTATGGAGGGGACAGGTTGTGGATGGCTTCGTATGTCAGCGTTATTTTAAACCCTATTCTCTGGGTGAGTGAAGGGATTGGCAAAGGGAGATGAAAAACAAGGGGAATTAAGTGAGTGTAGAGTTGAGGGGGAAATACAGGGGAGTGAGTGCATTTTCTTGGCAGCCACAGAGAAGGTTGTTGCAGTAGTCTAAGTGGGAGATGGTGAGGCCATGGTATAGAATTTTTGTTATTTCAGGGGTGAGGAAAGAGTGAATTCAATGGATGTTTTTGAGTCAGAGGCGGCAGGAGGTGTTGAGGACTTGGATGTGAGATTTGAAGGACAAGGTAGAATCAAAGGTTACCTTAAGGCAATGGGACTAGGGTAAGTGTGGTCACATTAACTTTGATAGATAGGTCAGGTGAGGGGCTGTGTGAGGTAATGGGAAGATGATGAACTCCGTTTTCCCTATGTTAAGTTTCAGGAAAAGGGATGAAAAGAAGGAAGCTATGGCTGCTAGATACTCTGGATAACAGAGCGGCAACATCTGGGCCAGAGTGATAAATCTGAGTGTTGTTAGTATTGAAACCCATGCAACTGTATTACGCTAGATTAACACTAGCATTCTAGCACTCTGCTGTTGAATCCACCTAAAATCCTTATAAAATCGGCGGAAACCGGGTGTAAACCTGGCGGGCCCCATTATAGACTATGGGGTCTGAGGGTTTCCGCATGTAACCAATTTTTAAGCGAACAGAGTTTCCGTCTTTCAGGTCCCCATGCGGACCCGAACGCTAGTGGACCCACTCCATTTTCCAAAAGCAGTCACATGAGGGCTTATTTTTTGCGGGACAAATTGTACTTCTTAGTGGTACCATTTCATTTTCCTTACACTGTTCTTGTTATAATTTCAGGGTGCTGGTACTGGTGGGGTGCATGTATTAAGGTGCTGGACAGCCCGTCTGATCTAACAGTGAGGGAGATTTTGAAATTAGGGTGGAGAGCACCGAACAATTGGTTAGAGACCTTGCAGGGGGTGTAGTTTGTAACTTTCTTGGATTGCGGTAATTTTGTTTTTTGAAGTGAGAGGCAAAGTCTTCAGCTGAGATAAGTGATGTCGGAGGGGGCACAGAGAGGGGCGTAAAGGTATTAACTATTTAGGGTTGTGGGCAGGCTGTACTTCAGATGCTCTCTGCCCCTTGCATATATTTGGGAATCTGATTTAACTCTCTCTTAAGATTTCAGGTTAATGACAACTACTACCCAAAGTTGAGTTACCCATCGCAAAGTTGTCAAACAAATTGGTCTTCACAGTTGAAGATTTATTTTACTAACGACCCAATGGATCATAAGCTGGAGTTTATAATCAGGAGGACTCCCATCACTAATGCCAGTATTTACGAGTCCCCTCTTGCTCTTGTTCTGGTTTCTTGGCCCATTCGTGTCCGGTTTAAACATCTTATGGTATCGAGAATGGTGTCTCTAGAGCTGTGTCTGCTAAAAAATTGCCCACTTTATCAACATCTTCTGTGAATTGACGTATGGCAGTGATGTCATATCTTCCAAGTCCAACTTCTATGCCTTTCCATCTCAGCCAACCCTCCGATGGACCAGTCTGCGTTTAGCAAATGCCACGAGAACTTGACTGGCCGCGCAGAGTCCTGACCTCAACCCCCGTCCAACACCCGAGGAATGAAGTAGAACGGAGAAGGCGATCCGGGAACTCTCAACGTCCAACATCAGGGTCTGACCCCTCAAATGCTTTTCTGGACGAAAGACCAAAAAATTCTCACAGACACTTCCAAAATCTTGTAGAAAATGTTCCCAAAAGAGTGGAAAACGGGCGGGGCCAGTCCGTATGAAGGCCTGTGGATGTAGAAAGCTTCTCCCGGTAAGGAGCTCGCACATGTCACATTGATATGATTCCTCTTCACCTTCGCCCATAGATTACACCGCAGCGATTATAACAAGTTCTCTCTCAAGATGAACAAGCACAGCTACTCAGGGTGTAATGTAAAATAAACGCACAGTGTAGACACCGGCTAAGTACAGGAAACAGACAATATTTACAGGTTATTTCTCACTATGTACACCTATATACATATGACTGATGACATCATACAGAGCATCGGGTACATCCCTGCACTGACATCACCTATCTCTGGGGCCCCTCAGGCGACGGACTACACACACGTATATAACCGGCTCCGGATAGATCACATAGGCCGCGCCCACTCCATCCGTCCAATATTAGGTCTATTCCCCGCCCCTCTCCCGTTACATGTTGCGCAGTTGCAGTAGATTGTCCTCTCTGGGAAACCGTAGCGCCTTCTGGTCACGTGACCTTACCGTGTAATGCTAGAACGTGTCCCCCTCCCTCCAGCTCCGCCCACTCAGCCGGGCTCTGTACGTGAGACGTTGTGTGCGCGTGACGTCACCAGACGGTGCTGAGGATTCAGCTGACGCAGATTGTCTCCGCTCATCGGGGGCCCCGAACCGTGCGACACCCGGCGGTAATGTCCGAGCCCTGCCCCTGTATAGTCTATATACTATACTGCCCCTCCCTCTGCATATTCTGTATACTGCCCCTCCCCTGTATACTCCATATACTGCCCCCTATATATTATACTGCCCCTCCCCTGTATATTCTATATACTGCCCTCTGTATACTATACTGCCCCTCCCCTGTATACTCTATATAGTGCTCCCTATATACTCTATATACTGTCTTCTATATACTATACTGCCCCTCCCTCTGCATATTCTGTATACTGCTCCCTCTATATACTATACTGTCCTCTATGTACTATACTGCCCCTCCCTATGCATATTCTGTATACTGCCCCATATATATATATACTATACTGTCCCCATATACTTTATATACTGCCTCATATATACTATATTGTCCCCTGTATACTCTATATACTGCCCCATATATACTATACTGCCCCTACCCTGTATACTATATATACTGCCTCATATATATACTATATTGCCCCAAATACATTATATACTGTTCCCTATATTCTATTGCTGCCCCATATATATACTATACTGCCCCTCCCCTGTATACTCTATATACTGCTCCCTATATTCTATACTGCCCCATATATACACTATACTGCTTCTCCTCTGTATACTTTCTATACTGCCCTCTATATACTATACTGCCCCTCCCCTGTATACTCTATATACTGCTCCCTATATACTATACTGCCCCATATATACACTATACTGCTTCTCCTCTGTATGCTCTCTATACTGCCCTCTATATACTATACTGCCCCTCCCCCTGTATACTATATATACTGCTTGCTATATACTATACTGCCCCTCCCTCTGAATATTCTGTATACTGCTCCCTATATACTATATTGCCCCTCCCTGTATACTCTATATACTGCCATATACATCCTATACTGCCCCTCCCCTGTATGCTATATATTCTGCTTCCTATATTCTATACTGCCCTATATATATATATATATATATATATATATATACACACACACACTATACTGCCCCTCCCCTGTATACTCTATATTCTGCCTCATATATACTATATTGCCCCCGTATACTCTATATACTGCTCTCTATATTCTATACTGCCCCATATATATACACTATACTGCCCCTTTCCTGTATACTCTATGTACTGTTCCCTATATTCTATACTGCCCCTCCCCTGTATACTCTGTATACTGTTCCCTATATTCTATACTGCCCCTCCCCTGTATACTCTATATACTGTTCCCTATATACTATACTGCTCCATATATATACAATATACTGTCCCCCCCCTGTATACTCTATATACTGCCCTCTATATACTATACTGTCCCCCTGTATACTATACTATATATACATATATACTATACTGCACCTCCCCTGTATACTCTATATTCTGCTTCCTATATACTGTACTGTCCCTCCCCTGTATATTCTACATACTTCTCCCTATATACTATACTGTCCTCCCTCTGTATATTCTATATACTGCTCCATATATACTATGCCGCCCCTTCCCTGTATAGTCCATATACTGCTCCCTAGGTACTTTGTCCCTCCCCTGTATGCTCTATATACTGCTCCCTATATAATATACCACTCTCCCTCTATATTCTGTATACTGTTCACGATATACTATAGTTCTCCTCCCCATATAGACCATACTATACTGCCTTTCCACTGTATACTCTATATACTGCACCCTTTATAGTATACCATCCCTCTCCCGTATAGTCCACACACTGCCCCCTATATACTATATTACCTCTCCCCTGTTTACTCTATATACTTCTCCCTATATTCTATATCCCTGCTACCCTGTATATTCCATATACATCGCCTATATACTATACATCCCTCCCCTGTATAATCTATGTACTGTACTGCTCCTCCCCATTATAGTTTATATACTGTTCCCTATAAACTATACCTCCCCTCCATCTGTATATTCTATATACTAAACTACACCTCCCATGTATTCCCGATATACTGCTCCATAGACTATACTGCACCTCCCTCTTTCTATTCTGTCTACTGCTCCTAATATAGGATACCGCCCCTCCCCTATACATTTTATGTATTGCTTCCTATACTATACCTCCCATCCCTCTGTATATTCTGTATACTGCTCCCTATTTACTAAACTACACCTACCATGTATGCTGTATATACTGCTCCATATATACTGTCCCTTCCCCCTGTATATTCTTTATTCTGCCCCTATATATCATACTGCCCTTTCCCTGTATGTTTTATATATTGCTCCCTATGTACTATACCACCCCTCCCCTATATATTCTATATACTGTCCTTTCCTCAGTGTAGTCAATTTACTACGAACCCCTCTTCCTGTATATTCTAAATATTGCTCCCTATATACTGTAGCACCCCTTACTCAGTATACTCTATATACTGCCCCTGTATATTATATATACTTCACCTTATATACTATACTGCTCCTCCTGCTGTATATTCTTTATACTGCTCCCTTTATACTATACTGCCTCTCCACCTGTATACTTTATATTGTTCCCTATATACTATACCGCCACTCCTGCTATATATACACTCTATACCGCCCCTCCCCTGTATATTCTATATACTGCTCTCTATATACACTATACTGCCAGCCCCTATATTTTATGTACTGTTTTTTATATACTATACCACCCCTTTCCATATGTATTATATATACACGGATCCCTATTAATTTACCCTTCTATAATCTATATATTGTTCCCTATGTACTATACTGCCCCTCCCCTATATATCATATATACGGCTCCCAATAGACTGTACTGCTCCTTTCCCAATATATTGTGTACTATTCTGCCCCTCCCCTGTATAATCCATATGTTGCTCCCTATTTACTATACAACCCTCCCCTATATATTCTATATACTGCCCTTTCCCTCTATTTTATATATAATATATGTACTGCTCCTTATACACTAAACTATCCCTTTTACTGTATACTCTATACATTGCTTCCTATATACTACATTGCCCCTCCCCTATATACTGCCCCCATATACTATTTTGCCTCTCACTCTGTATACTCTACATACTGCTCCCTATATACTATATTTACACTTATTCTTTGTATTCTGGTTATTATATACAGTGGGTACGGAAAGTATTCAGACCCCTTTACATTTTTCACTCTTTGTGTCATTGCAGCCATTTGCTAAAAGCAAAAAAGTTCCTTTTATTTCTCATTAATGTACACTCAGCTCCCCATCCTGACAGAAAAAAAACAGAAGTGTAGATATTTTTGCAAATTTATTAAAAAAGAAAACCTGCAATCTCCCATGGCCATAAGTATTCCGAGCCTTTGCTCAGTACTGAGTAGAAGCCGCTTCCTTCTGAGCTCGTACAGCCAGGAGTCTTCTTGGGAATGATACAACAAGTTTCTCACATCTGGATTTGGGGATCCTCGGCCATTCTTCCTTGCAGATCCTCTCCAGTTCCGTCAGGTTGGATGGTGAACGTTGGTGGAGCCATTTTCAGGTCTCTCCAGAGATGCTCAGTTGGGTTGAGGTCCGGGCTCTGGCTGGGCCAGTCAGGAATGGTCACAGAGTTGTTCCTTTGTTATTTTAGCTGTGTGCTTAGGGTCATTGTCTTGTTGGAAGGTGAACCTTCGGCCCAGTCTGAGGTCCAGAGCACTCTGGGAGAGATTTTCTTTCAGGATATCTCTGTACTTGGCCGCATTCATCTTTCCTTCAATTACAACCAGTCGTCCTGTCCCCCATAGCATGATGCTGCCACCACCATGTCTCACTGTTGGGATTGTATTGGGCAGGTGATGAGCAGGGGATGGTTTTCTCCACACTTACCGCTTAGAATTAATGCCAAAAAGTTCAATCTTCGTCTCATCAGAGCAGAGAATCTTATTTCTCATAGTCTGGGAGTCCTTCATCTGCAAAAATATCTACACTTCTGTTTTTTTCTGTCAAGATGGGGAGCTGAGTGTACATTAATGAGAAATAAAAGGAACTTTTTTGCTTTTAGCAAATGGCTGCAATGAAACAAAGAGTGAAAAATTGAAAGGGGTCTGAATACTTTCCGTACCCACTGTTTTGTGTCTCCTCCTTCCTGTTCTGTCTTATGGCTTCCTCTATACTAGACTGTCCCGTATACTTGCTCTGCTCCCCCATCCTATATCCTCTATATACTGGTCTGTTCCTATTATAGCCGGCCATACATGACATAAAAGTCGTTTGATAAATCAGCCGACGGCAAAACTTCTGTCTGTCAAAGAATTGATGTTTTGTGATGGAAATTTTTGGCAGAGGTGGATGGAATATATAAGTGTGTGGTGAGATTGGCCAATTTTTGCAGATTGTTTGCTATTTTGCGTAGACTCCGAGAAAATTCAGTTCAGTTGGTCGTGTTAGTGGAGGGATTGTCGGGTGCAACCAATTCTGTGATTATAATGGCGGACTTCTATAAAAGGTGTATGACCAGCTTTAGTATGTTCTCATATTAATGTTGTCTTAGTCCTGGGCAGTTGTCGGGTTCTCTTAGTCCTGGCCGGTTGTCGGGTTCTCGTACTGTGGTTCTCTTAGTCCCGGGCGGTTGTCGGGTTCTCGTACTGTGATTCTCTTAGTCCTGGGCGGTTGTCGGGTTCTCGTACTGTGGTTCTCTTAGTCCTGGGCGGTTGTCGGGTTCTCGTACTGTGGTTCTCTTAGTCCTGGCCGGTTGTCGGGTTCTCGTACTGTGGTTCTCTTAGTCCCGGGCGGTTGTCGGGTTCTCGTACTGTGGTTCTCTTAGTCCTGGGCGGTTGTCGGGTTCTCTTACTGTGGTTCTTAGTCCTGGGCGGTTGTCGGGTTCTCGTACTGTGGTTCTCTTAGTCCTGGCCGGTTGTCGGGTTCTCTTAGTCCTGGCCGGTTGTCGGGTTCTCTTACTGTGGTTCTCTTAGTCCTGGCCAGTTGTCGGGTTCTCGTACTGTGGTTCTCTTAGTCCTGGCCGGTTGTCGGGTTCTCGTACTGTGGTTCTCTTAGTCCTGGCCGGTTGTCGGGTTCTCGTACTGTGGTTCTCTTAGTCCTGGCCGGTTGTCGGGTTCTCGTACTGTGGTTCTCTTAGTCCCGGGCGGTTGTCGGGTTCTCGTACTGTGGTTCTCTTAGTCCTGGGCGGTTGTCGGGTTCTCTTACTGTGGTTCTTAGTCCTGGGCGGTTGTCGGGTTCTCGTACTGTGGTTCTCTTAGTCCTGGGCGGTTGTCGGGTTCTCTTACTGTGGTTCTTAGTCCTGGCCGGTTGTCGGGTTCTCGTACTGTGGTTCTCTTAGTCCTGGCCAGTTGTCGGGTTCTCGTACTGTGGTTCTCTTAGTCCTGGCCGGTTGTCGGGTTCTCGTACTGTGGTTCTCTTAGTCCCGGGCGGTTGTTGGGTTCTCGTACTGTGGTTCTCTTAGTCCTGGGCGGTTGTCGGGTTCTCGTACTGTGGTTCTCTTAGTCCTGGGCGGTTGTCGGGTTCTCGTACTGTGGTTCTCTTAGTCCTGGCCGGTTGTCGGGTTTTCGTACTGTGGTTCTCTTAGTCCCGGGCGGTTGTCGGGTTTTCGTACTGTGGTTCTCTTAGTCCTGGGCACTTGTCGGGTTCTCGTACTGTAGTTCTCTTAGTCCCGGGCGATTGTCGGATTCTCGTACTGTGGTTCTCTTAGTCCTGGCCGGTTGTCGGGTTCTCGTACTGTGGTTCTCTTAGTCCTGGCCGGTTGTCGGGTTCTCGTACTGTGGTTCTTTTAGTCCTGGCCGGTTGTCGGGTTCTCGTACTGTGGTTCTCTTAGTCCTGGCCGGTTGTCGGGTTCTCGTACTGTGGTTCTCTTAGTCCTGGCCGGTTGTCGGGTTCTCGTACTGTGGTTCTCTTAGTCCCGGGCGGTTGTCGGGTTCTCATACTGTGGTTCTTAGTCCTGGGCGGTTGTTGGGTTCTCGTACTGTGGTTCTCTTAGTCCTGGCCGGTTGTCGGGTTCTCTTAGTCCTGGCCGGTTGTCGGGTTTTCGTACTGTGGTTCTCTTAGTCCCGGGCGGTTGTCGGGTTCTCGTACTGTGGTTCTCTTAGTCCTGGGCACTTGTTGGGTTCTCGTACTGTGGTTCTCTTAGTCCTGGGCACTTGTTGGGTTCTCGTACTGTGGTTCTCTTAGTCCTGGGCGGTTGTCGGGTTCTCGTACTGTGGTTCTCTTAGTCCCGGGCGGTTGTCGGGTTCTCGTACTGTGGTTCTCTTAGTCCCGGGCGGTTGTCGGGTTCTCGTACTGTGGTTCTCTTAGTCCTGGCCGGTTGTCGGGTTCTCTTAGTCCTGGCCGGTTGTCGGGCTCTCGTACTGTGATTCTCTTAGTCCTGGCCGGTTGTCGGGTTCTCTTAGTCCTGGCCGGTTGTTGGGTTCTCGTACTGTGGTTCTCTTAGTCCCGGGCGGTTGTCGGGTTCTCGTACTGTGGTTCTCTTAGTCTTGGCCGGTTGTCGGGTTCTCGTACTGTGGTTCTCTTAGTCCCGGGCGGTTGTCGGGTTCTCGTACTGTGGTTCTCTTAGTCCCGGGCGGTTGTCGGGTTCTCGTACTGTGGTTCTCTTAGTCCTGGCCGGTTGTCGGGTTCTCGTACTGTGGTTCTCTTAGTCCTGGCCGGTTGTCGGGTTCTCGTACTGTGGTTCTCTTAGTCCTGGCCGGTTGTCGGGTTCTCGTACTGTGGTTCTCTTAGTCCTGGGCGGTTGTCGGGTTCTCGTACTGTGATTCTCTTAGTCCTGGCCAGTTGTCGGGTTCTCATACTGTGGTTCTCTTAGTCCTGGCCGGTTGTCGGGTTCTCTTAGTCCTGGCCGGTTGTCGGGTTCTCGTACTGTGATTCTCTTAGTCCCGGGCGGTTGTCGGGTTCTCGTACTGTGGTTCTCTTAGTACTGGCCGGTTGTCGGGTTCTCTTAGTCCTGGCCGGTTGTTGGGTTCTCGTACTGTGGTTCTCTTAGTCCTGGCCGGTTGTCGGGTTCTCGTACTGTGGTTCTCTTAGTCCTGGCCGGTTGTCGGGTTCTCGTACTGTGGTTCTCTTAGTCCTGGGCGGTTGTCGGGTTCTCGTACTGTGGTTCTCTTAGTCCTGGCTGGTTGTCGGGTTCTCTTAGTCCTGGCCGGTTGTTGGGTTCTCGTACTGTGGTTCTCTTAGTCCTGGCCGGTTGTCGGGTTCTCTTAGTCCTGGCCGGTTGTTGGGTTCTCGTACTGTGGTTCTCTTAGTCCTGGCCGGTTGTCGGGTTCTCTTAGTCCTGGCCGGTTGTTGGGTTCTCGTACTGTGGTTCTCTTAGTCCTGGCCGGTTGTCGGGTTCTCGTACTGTGGTTCTCTTAGTCCTGGCCGGTTGTCGGGTTCTCGTACTGTGGTTCTCTTAGTCCTGGGCGGTTGTCGGGTTCTCGTACTGTGGTTCTCTTAGTCCTGGCCGGTTGTCGGGCTCTCGTACTGTGATTCTCTTAGTCCTGGCTGGTTGTCGGGTTCTCTTAGTCCTGGCCGGTTGTTGGGTTCTCGTACTGTGGTTCTCTTAGTCCTGGCCGGTTGTCGGGTTCTCTTAGTCCTGGCCGGTTGTTGGGTTCTCGTACTGTGATTCTCTTAGTCCCGGGCGGTTGTCGGGTTCTCGTACTGTGGTTCTCTTAGTCCTGGCCGGTTGTCGGGTTCTCGTACTGTGGTTCTCTTAGTCCTGGCCGGTTGTCGGGTTCTCTTAGTCCTGGCCGGTTGTCGGGTTCTCGTACTGTGGTTCTCTTAGTCCTGGCCGGTTGTTGGGTTCTCGTACTGTGGTTCTCTTAGTCCTGGCCGGTTGTTGGGTTCTCGTACTGTAGTTCTCTTAGTCCTGGCCGGTTGTCGGGTTCTCGTACTGTGGTTCTCTTAGTCCTGGGCAGGTTTTGTTGCTTCTTGCACTGTTGTATTTGGTGGGTTCTGTGTTGTCTTCTTACGTTTACGACTTGTCTATATTTTTAGGTGTTTCCTTCTTACACTTTTGACTGAACACCAGAGAAATGTCTGAAGGGGAGAATAAAGTTGCCCCAAGTACAGGCTCAGACCCTAAAATAGACAGTGTTGTCTCCATGTCTCCCCCGGTGAGCGCCCCCTCTGTGCCTGCCCAAGAAGAAGAAGAGGAGGAGAGCGAAGATGAATCTGAAATCCTAGAAGAGTCTCCTTGTGGTCGATGGCAGAAGAGGCGCGAAGAGGTGAGGAGCTTCCTATATCTTCTTTTTCTTTAATGTATGTGACCCCCTCCCCGGTCCTCCTGTTCTTCTGCTGTAGTCTGACTGCTATATATATATATATATATATATATATATGTGACCCCCTGTGACAAGTCAGTTTTATATATGGGACCCCCTGGTCCTCTTGTTCTTCTACCGGTGTCATATGATTATGGTGTCTGATGCGGCCGGACAGCGCTGGTTGTCGTGTTGCTGGCTGGGCTCCATTGCCTCCTGAGTCATCAGTGGCCGCGCTCCTCCTCCTCCTCCTCCTCCTCCCCGGTCTGCGCTTCCTCCCTCTCCGTCCTGATGCGCAGTTTTCTGTCCTCTCTGCTCCTGTCCTGCAGTCGTCTCTCCCTCCCGTGGACGTTTGTGTGCAGACGACTCCATCCCGTAGGTGTCCGGGGGGCTTCAGGTGGCTGATCCTGGTGTCCCCTCACTGCATTGCTGCTGCTTTGTGTGTTTTGTGAGGTTAGATTGTGTTCTCTGTTATCTGCCACTCTCTACAGACATGATAGAGCTGACTTAAGACTTGTTGGGTCCTTTGTGATGTTTAGAGATTAGAGGGAAGGCCATGCTTTACGTTCAGATACAGTGCCCCTCCTGTTTGTGGCTGTCTGCAGTATTACAGCCTCATTGTAGTTACACATAGAGAAGTGCGGCATGTAGTCTGATCCCTTCTTGTAGATCTGAGGTTTGCGCCTCCCCATCCCGTGCCATAGTCCGATCGCTACGTGTTTGGTTGTGACCCCCTGCTGTTCTGGTGGTGTTACATCCGGATCCCCCTCTTATGTCACATGTGGATTTTATCTCGGGGCGGGCGCCTTCTCGGGACGTTGCACTGAGTCCAGGTTTATTGTGTAATGTGACATAATAACATAAGAGTCTCCGCACAGAATTCTGCAGGTTCACCATAGTCCTGGCGGAGCGCAACGTCACTAATAAACTGCTGTCCCCTCAGGTGAACCAGCGCAATGTGCCCGGCATTGACAGCGCCTACCTCGCCATGGACACGGAGGAGGGGGTGGAAGTGGTCTGGAATGAGGTGCAGTTCTCTGAAAGAAAGAACTTCAAGCTCCAGGAGGTGAGTGGGGCCTCAGTAATGGTGGGGCTGGGAGATGGAGGGGTGGGAGGCCTCAGTAATGGGTGGGCTGGGAGATGGAGCGGTGGGGGGGTCTCAGTAATGGGTGGGCTGGGAGATGGAGGGGTGGGGGGCCTCAGTAATGGATGGACAGAGAGATGGAGGGGTCGGGGGTCTCTGTAATGGATGGAGCGGTGGGGGGGCCTTAGTAATTGACGGGTTGGGAGATGGAGGGGTGGGGGCCCTCAGTAATGGGTGGGCTGGGAGATGGAGCGGTGGGGGGGGTCTCAGTAATGGGTGGGCTGGGAGATGGAGGGGTGGGGGGCCTCAGTAATGGATGGACAGAGAGATGGAGGGGTCGGGGGTCTCTGTAATGGATGGAGCGGTGGGGGGCCTCAGTAATGGACGGGTTGGGAGATGGAGGGGTGGGGGGGCCTCAGTAATGGAGGGGCTGGGAGATGGAGGGGTCGGGGGTCTCTGTAATGGATGGAGGGGTGGGGGGCCTCAGTAATGGATGGGTTGGGAGATGGAGGGGTGGGGGGCCTCAGTAATGGGTGGGCTGGGAGATGGAGCGGTGGGGGGGTCTCAGTAATGGATGAAGGGGTGGGGGGCCTCAGTAATGGAGGGGTTGGGAGATGGAGGGGTCGGGGGTCTCAGTAATGGGTGGGCTGGGAGATGGAGGGGTGGGAGGGCCTCAGTAATGGAGGGGCTGGAAGATGGAGCGGTGGGGGGCCTCAGTAATGGATGGACAGAGATGGAGGGGTCGGGGTCTCTGTAATGGAGGGACAGAGAGATGGAGGGGTGGGGGGCCTCAGTAATGGTGGGGCTGGGAGATGGAGGGGTGGGAGGGCCTCAGTAATGGAGGGGCTGGGAGATGGAGGGGTGGGGGTCTCTGTAATGGAGGGGCTGGGAGATGGAGGGGTGGGGGGCCTCAGTAATGGAGGGACAGAGAGATGAAGGGGTGGGGGGCCTCAGTAATGGAGGGGCTGGGAGATGGAGGGGTGGGGGGCCTCAGTAATGGAGGGGCTGGGAGATGGATGGGTGGGGGCCTCAGTAATGGAGGGGCTGGGAGATGGATGGGTGGGGGCCTCAGTAATGGAGGGACAGAGAGATGGAGGGGTGGGAGGCCTCAGTAATGGAGGGGCTGGGAGATGGATGGGTGGGGGCCTCAGTAATGGAGGGGCTGGGAGATGGAGGGGTGGGGGGCCTCAGTAATGGAGGGGCTGGGAGATGGAGGGGGTGGGGGGCCCTCAGTAATGGAGGGGCTCGGAGATGGATGGGTGGGAGGCCTCAGTAATGGAGGGGCTGGGAGATGGAGGGGTTGGGGGGCCTCAGTAATGGAGGGGTTGGGGGGCCTCAGTAATGGAGGGGCTCGGAGATGGATGGGTGGGGGGGCCTCAGTAATGGAGGGGCTCGGAGATGGAGGGGTGGGGGCCTCAGTAATGGAGGGACAGAGAGATGGAGGGGTGGGGGGCCTCAGTAATGGAGGGACAGAGAGATGGAGGGGTGGGGGGCCTCAGTAATGGAGGGACAGAGAGATGGAGGGGTGGGGGGCCTCAGTAATGGAGGGGCTGGGAGATGGAGGGGTTTGGGGGGCCTCAGTAATGGAGGGGCTGGGAGATGGAGGGGTTTGGGGGCCCTCAGTAATGGAGGGGCTGGGAGATGGTGGGGTGGGGGGCCTCAGTAATGGAGGGGCTCGGAGATGGATGGGTGGGGGGCCTCAGTAATGGAGAGGCTGGGAGATGGAGGGGTGGGGGGCCTCAGTAATGGAGGGGCTCGGAGATGGATGGGTGGGGGGCCTCAGTAATGGAGGGGCTCGGAGATGGATGGGTGGGGGCCTCAGTAATGGAGGGGCTCGGAGATGGATGGGTGGGGAGGCCTCAGTAATGGAGGGGCTCGGAGATGGAGGGGTTGGGGGGCCTCAGTAATGGAGGGGCTGGGAGATGGAGGGGTTGGGGGGCCTCAGTAATGGAGGGGCTCGGAGATGGATGGGTGGGGGGGCCTCAGTAATGGAGGGGCTGGGAGATGGAGGGGTTGGGGGGGCCTCAGTAATGAGTCCTTGGGGATGGGGGAACTTCTTTGGCTCAGGCCTTCTCCGCTGACCCCCTCTCTTTTCAGGACAAGGTGAAGGCCGTCTTTGATAACTTAATTCAGTTGGAGCATCTGAACATTGTCAAGTTCCACAAGTACTGGGCGGACGTGAAGGAGAACAGAGCGAGGGTGAGTCGTCCACAGGGGCCAGCGGGGGTCAGCTACCACCTGGCGCCCTCTATAGTAGACGCGCTGTACTTCCTGGCAGGCCGTTGCTCCTTTCTTCTCCCTCTGGAGTGACTGGTTGATAACCTTGGTGTCTGCCATTACTGCTCCTATACACACTCCCTGTGTATTGCATGGGTGTCTCGGCGAGGTCTGGAGAGGGTCTCAGGACGGCTCTGTATAGGTGCTGGAGCTATACAGACCCTGGCCACCCTATAGGGTCTGGATCCTGCCATCTTTGCTGACTGTTTCCCTCCTCTCTATAGGTGATCTTCATCACAGAATACATGTCGTCCGGAAGCCTCAAACAGTTCCTGAAAAAGACCAAGAAAAACCATAAGACGATGAATGAGAAGGTGAGGGGGAGGGGCGGTGACTTGTAAGGACTCCCCGCTGTGCGGGACACAAGGTCTCATGACTTGTACTTGTGTCCACAGGCCTGGAAGCGATGGTGCACGCAGATCCTGTCTGCACTCAGGTGAGCTGGTGATGGTGGTGGTAGTAGTTCTTAGGCTTATTGTCCTTGAGGTGTCGTCTTGTTAGGAGGGTCCTCAGGTAGTCGGATGACATCACAGGACCCCTGGCCTGCCTGTAATGTGCAGGAGATGTCAGAGGTGTTAGTCGTTGTGTACCCTCCGGTTCTGGAAATATCTGGTTGTAGTAGTGGATGGTGTACAGTCATGGCCAAAAGTTTTGAGAATGACACAAATATTATATTTTCACATGATCTGCTGCCCTCTGGTTTTTATGTGTGTTTGTCAGATGTTTTTATCACATACAGAAATAGAATTGCATTCATATTATGAGTAACAGAAGCTTATATTGACAGTTAGAATGAGTTAATGCAGCAAGTCAATATTTGCAGTGTTGACCCTTCTTCTTCAGGACCTCTGCAATTCTCCCTGGCATGCTCTCAATCAACTTCTGGACCAAATCCTGACTGATAGCAGTCCATTCTTGCAGAATCAATGCTTTAATTTTGTCTGAATTTGTTGGTTTTTGTTTGTCCACCCGTCTCTTGATGATTGACCACAAGTTCTCAATGGGATTAAGATCTGGGGAGTTTCCAGGCCATGGACCCAAAATCTCTATGTTTTGTTCCCTGAGCCATTTAGTTATCACCTTTGCTTTATGGCAAGGTGCTCCATCATGCTGGAAAAGGCATTGTTGAGCGCCAAACTGCTCTTGGACGGTTGGGAGAAGTTGCTCTTGGAGGACATTCTGGTACCATTCTTTATTCATGGCAAGACTGTGAGAGAGCCGATTCCCTTGGCTGAGAAGCAACCCCACACATGAATGGTTTCAGGATGCTTTACAGTTGGCATGAGACAAGACTGGTGGTAGCGCTCACCTCTTCTTCTCCGAATAAGCTGTTTTCCAGATGTTCCAAACAATCGAAAAGGGGATTCATCAGAGAAAATGACTTTCCCCCAGTCCTCAGCAGTCCACTCCCTGTACCTTTTGCAGAATATCAGTCTGTCCCTGATGTTTTTTCTGGAGAGAAGTGGCTTCTTTGCTGCCCTCCTTGAGACCAGGCCTTGCTCCAAGAGTCTCCGCCTCACAGTGCGTGCAGATGCACTCACACCTGCCTGCTGCCATTCCTCAGCAAGCTCTGCACTGCTGGTAGCCCGATCCCGCAGCTGAAACACTTTTAAGAGACGGTCCTGCCGCTTGCTGGTCTTTCTTGGGCGCCCTGGAGCCTTTTTGGCACCAATGGAACCTCTCTCCTTGAAGTTCTTGATGATGCGATAGATTGTTGACTGAGGTGCAATCTTTCTAGCTGCAATACTCTTCCCAGTTAGGCCATTTTTGTGCAGTGCAATGATGACTGCACGTGTTTCTTTAGAGATAACCATGGTTAACAGAAGAGAAACAATGATGGCAAGCACCAGCCTCCTTTTAAAGTGTCCAGTGGTGTCATTCTTACTTAATCATGACAGATTGATCTCCAGCCCTGTCCTCATCAGCACCCACACCTGTGTTAATGGAGCAATCACTGAAACGATGTTAGGTGGTCCTTTTAAGGCAGGGCTGCAATGATGTTGAAATGTGTTTTGGGGGATAAAGTTCATTTTCTAGGCAAATATTGACTTTGCAAGTAATTGCTGTTAAGCTGATCACTCTTTATAACATTCTGGAGTATATGCAAATTGCCATTAGAAAAACTGAAGCAGTAGACTTTGTAAAAATTAATATTTGTATCATTCTCAAAACTTTTGGCCATGACTGTATAGATGGTGCGGGGTGTAGTAGTGGATGGTATATAGATGGTGCGGGGTGTAGTAGTGGATGGTATATAGATGGTGGGGGGTGTAGTAGTGGATGTTATATAGATGGTGCGGGGTGTAGTAGTGGATGGTATATAGATGGTGCGGGGTGTAGTAGTGGTTGGTGTATAGATGGTGGGGGGTGTAGTAGTGGATGTTATATAGATGGTGCGGGTTGTAGTAGTGGATGGTATATAGATGGTGCGGGGTGTAGTAGTGGATGGTATATAGATGATGCGGGGTGTAGTAGTGGATGGTATATAGATGGTGCGGGGTGTAGTAGTGGATGGTGTATAGATGGTGCGGGGTGTAGTAGTGGATGGTATATAGATGGTGCGGGTGTAGTAGTGGATGTTATATAGATGGTGCGGGGTGTAGTAGTGGATGGTATATAGATGGTGCGGGGTGTAGTAGTGGATGGTATATAGATGGTGCGGGGTGTAGTAGTGGTTGGTGTATAGATGGTGCGGGTTGTAGTAGTGGATGTTATATAGATGGTGCGGGGTGTAGTAGTGGATGGTATATAGATGGTGCGGGGTGTAGTAGTGGATGGTATATAGATGGTGCGGGTTGTAATAGTGGATGGTGTATAGATGGTGCGGGGTGTAGTAGTGGATGGTGTATAGATGGTGCGGGGTGTAGTAGTGGATGGTATATAGATGGTGCGGGTTGTAGTAGTGGATGTTATATAGATGGTGCGGGTGTAGTAGTGGTTGGTGTATAGATGGTGCGGGGTGTAGTAGTGGATGGTATATAGATGGTGCGGGTTGTAGTAGTGGATGTTATATAGATGGTGCGGGGTGTAGTAGTGGATGTTATATAGATGGTGCGGGGTGTAGTAGTGGATGGTGTATAGATGGTGCGGGGTGTAGTAGTGGATGGTGTATAGATGATGCTGGTTGTAGTAGTGGATGTTATATAGATGGTGTGGGTTGTAGTAGTGGATGTTATATAGATGGTGCGGGTGTAGTAGTGGATGTTATATAGATGGTGTGGGTTGTAGTAGTGGATGTTATATAGATGGTGCGGGTGTAGTAGTGGATGGTATATAGATGGTGCGGGGTGTAGTAGTGGATGGTGTATAGATGGTGCGGGGTGTAGTAGTGGATGGTATATAGATGGTGCGGGTTGTAGTAGTGGATGTTATATAGATGGTGCGGGGTGTAGTAGTGGATGGTGTATAGATGGTGCGGGGTGTAGTAGTGGATGGTATATAGATGGTGCGGGGTGTAGTAGTGGATGTTATATAGATGGTGCGGGGTGTAGTAGTGGATGGTATATAGATGGTGCGGGGTGTAGTAGTGGTTGGTATATAGATGGTGCGGGGTGTAGTAGTGGATGGTATATAGATGGTGCGGGGTGTAGTAGTGGATGGTGTATAGATGGTGCGGGGTGTAGTAGTGGATGGTATATAGATGGTGCGGGGTGTAGTAGTGGTTGGTGTATAGATGGTGGGGGGTGTAGTAGTGGATGTTATATAGATGGTGCGGGTTGTAGTAGTGGATGGTATATAGATGGTGCGGGGTGTAGTAGTGGATGGTATATAGATGATGCGGGGTGTAGTAGTGGATGGTATATAGATGGTGCGGGGTGTAGTAGTGGATGGTGTATAGATGGTGCGGGGTGTAGTAGTGGATGGTATATAGATGGTGCGGGTGTAGTAGTGGATGTTATATAGATGGTGCGGGGTGTAGTAGTGGATGGTATATAGATGGTGCGGGGTGTAGTAGTGGATGGTGTATAGATGGTGCAGGTTGTAGTAGTGGATGGTATATAGATGGTGCGGGGTGTAGTAGTGGATGGTATATAGATGGTGCGGGGTGTAGTAGTGGTTGGTGTATAGATGGTGCGGGTTGTAGTAGTGGATGTTATATAGATGGTGCGGGGTGTAGTAGTGGATGGTATATAGATGGTGCGGGTTGTAGTAGTGGATGTTATATAGATGGTGCGGGTGTAGTAGTGGTTGGTGTATAGATGGTGCGGGGTGTAGTAGTGGATGGTATATAGATGGTGCGGGTTGTAGTAGTGGATGTTATATAGATGGTGCGGGGTGTAGTAGTGGATGTTATATAGATGGTGCGGGGTGTAGTAGTGGATGGTGTATAGATGGTGCGGGGTGTAGTAGTGGATGGTGTATAGATGATGCTGGTTGTAGTAGTGGATGTTATATAGATGGTGTGGGTTGTAGTAGTGGATGTTATATAGATGGTGCGGGTGTAGTAGTGGATGGTATATAGATGGTGCTGGTTGTAGTAGTGGATGTTATATAGATGATGCGGGGTGTAGTAGTGGATGGTATATAGATGGTGCGGGGTGTAGTAGTGGATGTTATATAGATGATGCGGGGTGTAGTAGTGGATGGTATATAGATGGTGCGGGTTGTAGTAGTGGATGGTGTATAGATGGTGCGGGGTGTAGTAGTGGATGTTATATAGATGGTGCAGGTTGTAGTAGTGGATGGTGTATAGATGGTGCGGGGTGTAGTAGTGGATGGTATATAGATGGTGCGGGGTGTAGTAGTGGATGGTATATAGATGGTGCGGGTGTAGTAGTGGATGTTATATAGATGATGCGGGGTGTAGTAGTGGATGGTATATAGATGGTGCGGGTTGTAGTAGTGGATGGTATATAGATGGTGCGGGGTGTAGTAGTGGATGGTGTATAGATGGTGCGGGGTGTAGTAGTGGATGGTGTATAGATGGTGCAGGTTGTAGTAGTGGATGGTATATAGATGGTGCGGGGTGTAGTAGTGGATGGTATATAGATGGTGCGGGGTGTAGTAGTGGTTGGTGTATAGATGGTGCGGGTTGTAGTAGTGGATGTTATATAGATGGTGCGGGGTGTAGTAGTGGATGGTATATAGATGGTGCGGGTTGTAGTAGTGGATGTTATATAGATGGTGCGGGTGTAGTAGTGGTTGGTGTATAGATGGTGCGGGGTGTAGTAGTGGATGGTGTATAGATGGTGCGGGTTGTAGTAGTGGATGGTATATAGATGGTGCGGGGTGTAGTAGTGGATGTTATATAGATGGTGCGGGGTGTAGTAGTGGATGGTGTATAGATGGTGCGGGGTGTAGTAGTGGATGGTGTATAGATGATGCTGGTTGTAGTAGTGGATGTTATATAGATGGTGTGGGTTGTAGTAGTGGATGTTATATAGATGGTGCGGGTGTAGTAGTGGATGGTGTATAGATGGTGCGGGGTGTAGTAGTGGATGGTGTATAGATGGTGCGGGGTGTAGTAGTGGATGGTGTATAGATGGTGGGGGGTGTAGTAGTGGATGTTATATAGATGGTGCTGGTTGTAGTAGTGGATGGTATATAGATGGTGCGGGTTGTAGTAGTGGATGGTGTATAGATGGTGTGGGTTGTAGTAGTGGATGTTATATAGATGATGCGGGGTGTAGTAGTGGATGGTATATAGATGGTGCGGGGTGTAGTAGTGGATGGTATATAGATGGTGCGGGTGTAGTAGTGGATGTTATATAGATGGTGCGGGGTGTAGTAGTGGATGGTATATAGATGGTGCGGGGTGTAGTAGTGGATGGTATATAGATGGTGCGGGGTGTAGTAGTGGTTGGTGTATAGATGGTGCGGGTTGTAGTAGTGGATGTTATATAGATGGTGCGGGTGTAGTAGTGGTTGGTGTATAGATGGTGCGGGGTGTAGTAGTGGATGGTGTATAGATGGTGCGGGTGTAGTAGTGGATGGTATATAGATGGTGCGGGTTGTAGTAGTGGATGTTATATAGATGGTGCGGGTGTAGTAGTGGTTGGTGTATAGATGGTGCGGGGTGTAGTAGTGGATGGTGTATAGATGGTGCGGGTTGTAGTAGTGGATGGTATATAGATGGTGCGGGTTGTAGTAGTGGATGTTATATAGATGGTGCGGGGTGTAGTAGTGGATGTTATATAGATGGTGCGGGGTGTAGTAGTGGATGGTGTATAGATGGTGCGGGGTGTAGTAGTGGATGGTGTATAGATGATGCTGGTTGTAGTAGTGGATGTTATATAGATGGTGCGGGTGTAGTAGTGGATGGTATATAGATGGTGCGGGTTGTAGTAGTGGATGTTATATAGATGGTGCGGGTTGTAGTAGTGGATGTTATATAGATGGTGCGGGGTGTAGTAGTGGATGTTATATAGATGGTGCGGGTTGTAGTAGTGGATGGTATATAGATGGTGCGGGTTGTAGTAGTGGATGGTATATAGATGGTGCAGGTTGTAGTAGTGGATGGTATATAGATGGTGCGGGGTGTAGTAGTGGATGGTGTATAGATGGTGCGGGTTGTAGTAGTGGATGGTGTATAGATGGTGCGGGGTGTAGTAGTGGATGTTATATAGATGGTGCGGGGTGTAGTAGTGGATGGTGTATAGATGGTGCGGGGTGTAGTAGTGGATGGTATATAGATGGTGCGGGTTGTAGTAGTGGATGGTATATAGATGGTGCGGGTGTAGTAGTGGATGTTATATAGATGGTGCGGGTTGTAGTAGTGGATGTTATATAGATGGTGCGGGTTGTAGTAGTGGATGTTATATAGATGGTGCGGGGTGTAGTAGTGGATGTTATATAGATGGTGCGGGTTGTAGTAGTGGATGGTATATAGATGGTGCGGGTTGTAGTAGTGGATGGTATATAGATGGTGCAGGTTGTAGTAGTGGATGGTATATAGATGGTGCGGGGTGTAGTAGTGGATGGTGTATAGATGGTGCGGGTTGTAGTAGTGGATGGTGTATAGATGGTGCGGGGTGTAGTAGTGGATGTTATATAGATGGTGCGGGTTGTAGTAGTGGATGGTATATAGATGGTGCGGGGTGTAGTAGTGGATGTTATATAGATGGTGCGGGTTGTAGTAGTGGATGGTATATAGATGGTGCGGGGTGTAGTAGTGGATGCTGTATAGATGATGCTGGTTGTAGTAGTGGATGGTATATAGATGGTGCGGGGTGTAGTAGTGGATGGTATATAGATGGTGCGGGTTGTAGTAGTGGATGTTATATAGATGGTGCGGGGTGTAGTAGTGGTTGGTATATAGATGGTGCGGGTTGTAGTAGTGGATGGTATATAGATGGTGTGGGTTGTAGTAGTGGATGTTATATAGATGGTGCGGGGTGTAGTAGTGGATGGTATATAGATGGTGCGGGGTGTAGTAGTGGTTGGTGTATAGATGGTGCGGGTTGTAGTAGTGGATGTTATATAGATGGTGCGGGGTGTAGTAGTGGATGGTGTATAGATGGTGCGGGGTGTAGTAGTGGTTGGTGTATAGATGGTGCGGGTTGTAGTAGTGGATGTTATATAGATGGTGCGGGGTGTAGTAGTGGATGTTATATAGATGGTGCGGGTGTAGTAGTGGATGGTGTATAGATGGTGCGGGTTGTAGTAGTGGATGGTATATAGATGGTGCGGGTTGTAGTAGTGGTTGGTGTATAGTTGGTGCGGGTTGTAGTAGTGGATGTTATATAGATGGTGCGGGTTGTAGTAGTGGTTGGTGTATAGATGGTGCGGGTTGTAGTAGTGGATGGTGTATAGATGGTGCGGGTTGTAGTAGTGGATGTTATATAGATGGTGCGGGGTGTAGTAGTGGTTGGTGTATAGATGGTGCTGGTTGTAGTAGTGGATGGTATATAGATGGTGCGGGTTGTAGTAGTGGATGGTATATAGATGGTGCGGGTTGTAGTAGTGGATGTTATATAGATGGTGCGGGGTGTAGTAGTGGTTGGTGTATAGATGGTGCTGGTTGTAGTAGTGGATGGTATATAGATGGTGCGGGTTGTAGTAGTGGATGGTATATAGATGGTGCGGGGTGTAGTAGTGGTTGGTGTATAGATGGTGCTGGTTGTAGTAGTGGATGGTATATAGATGGTGCGGGTTGTAGTAGTGGATGGTATATAGATGGTGCGGGTTGTAGTATTATACTGGTACGCGTTAACTGTTTTCACGTCTCTCCCTCTTCTCGCAGTTACCTCCACTCCTGTGACCCTCCGATTATCCACGGGAACCTGACCTGCGACACCATCTTTATTCAGCATAACGGACTTATCAAAATTGGCTCCGGTAAGACCCCGCACGCGCTCGGTCCTCCTCGGTGGCTGCTACCAGGCAGCAGTAATAATGACCGGTGTGCAGCCGCCTGGCAGTAACAGCAGCTGCTATAGTAACGGACGGGTGATGAGATAGAAGAGAACCCACCAGTGTAGGGCAGCGAGAACACCGACACCCTCTAAGCTCAGCTACTCCAGCCTCATATATGTCAGCATTGCCAGCGTGTGTGCGGCTGTCCCGGGGGCTGGAGTGCGTGTGTCGGGGATTTGGGGGGGGGTGTAGAGTGTGTATGTGTCTGTGCTGGGTGGTGGTGCGGAGTGTGTGTGCGCTGGGTGGTGGTGGTGCGGAGTGTGTGTGCCAGCGTGTGGTGTAATGTGATATACAGGCCACAGTATACAATACAATGGTCACATCTATGCTAATATACAGGGGCTTCTGTTTCTTTAATTTCTCATTGTGCACTGTATAGTCTATGTATGCAGAAAATGTTAATATCCCTTTAAGGGGAAAGTATTGCAAGAATATGCCACAGAGCATGCCCACAATACCATACAGATCAATAGGTGATGGGCACAGCTCCTCCCCTCCCCACACAGAGTATGCCCACAATACCATAGAGGTCAATAGGTGATGGGCACTGCTCCTCCCCTCCCCACACAGAGCATGCCCGTAATTCTCACCCATTGAAGTCAAGAGATTATGGTCGGATCTCCGCCGCCTTTACCCTGCGAAAATCAAAGTATGCCCGAAGAAGTCCCCTATAGAAGTCAGTAGGTGATGGACACAGCTCTCCTCTTTCCTCTCTTCATAGGGACTTCTGTACGTGCACTGAGCATGCCCACAATACTCTTCCATGAAATTCAACAGATTATAGATGCAGCAGTACCTGGGATTGGTAGTGCAGTGGTGATGGTCCTGGGACTGCTTGTGGATTGGCATGTTTGTGGTGGAGCGATTCCCCAGGAATGATGTGTGTGCGCGAGTGCTTGTGCACACATGCAGACTGGTGAAACAATCCATGCAAATAGTATGTGTGCACAGATGGAGTGATCCTCAGGAATGATGCATGAATGGTTGGTGATCCCCAGGAATGGCGTGTGTGTGCAGTCGGAGTGTTCCCTGGGAATGGTTCATGTACATACTGTCCTAGCACGTGATGTTGTTGTGGCTGTCAGGGCTCAATTCATCTTGCACGCCTCCTTCCGTCAGGCTACAAATTGAGCGTAAATCGCACCCCAAATACTCACTGCTGCCACCACCACTTACCAGGCTCAGCAGAAACCTCACTCACATACACAGGCGTCTCTCTAACAGCCAGACACACACACAAAAGGGTAATGAGTTCATAGAACAACACAAAGTAACCTAAAATGTAAGGGCTGTGTGTGTATATATAATATATAAAAATTACAGAGACAAACCAGATGGTAACTAAAGGAGCAAAGACAGAAAACCTGATAACTTTTTTCCATAGAGGAAAAAAAATGGCTGACACTCCGCTTGTTCGCCGCCTTTCAAAAGTGTGACATCTCCTGGCTTGTGCTTAGCCACGCCTTTTGCCAGGGCGCCCCCCCTTTCCACATCTTGGAAAGATGGGAAATAACTGACTTCATTTACACCTTGAAAAGATGTGTATCCCACAGATGGCCATGAGGTCACTGTCCAGTCACAACTTCCCCTCTCGTATGCCTGAATGGGTTTGTCAGAGACAATTGTTGTAAAGCGATAAAGCTAGCTTAACCGGACATCTGGTCTTGTGCTGCAGGAAGATAATAGTCTCACCTCTGACATTACTGTTATACACACAGCAATGTAATATATTGTCGTATACGGATGACGCGTGTATAAACCATATATTCAATAAGGATATATACATGAACAATATCATTCAGGATTCATACATACACAAGTGAAGCTCCTTTCATCACAATGTTGTGTGGAGCGATCCCCGGGCATGGTGTGTGCGCAGGTGGAGCGATCCCCGGGAATGGTGTGTGTGTGTGTGCGCACAGGTGGAGCGATCCCCGGGAATGGTGTGTGTGCGCACAGGTGGAGCGATCCCCGGGCATGGTGTGTGTGTGCACAGGTGGAGCGATCCCCGGGCATGGTGTGTGCGCAGGTGGAGCGATCCCCGGGAATGGTATGTGCGCAGGTGGCGCGATCCCCGGGCATGGTGTGTGCGCAGGTGGAGCGATCCCCGGGAATGGTGTGTGTGCAGGTGGAGCGATCCCCGGGAATGGTGTGTGTGTGTGCGCACAGGTGGAGCGATCCCCGGGCATGGTATGTGTGCAGGTGGAGCGATCCCTGGGAATGTTGTATGTGCGCACAGGTGGCGCGATCCCCGGGAATGGTGTGTGTGTGCGCACAGGTGGAGCGATCCCCGGGAATGGTGTGTGCGCAGGTGGAGCGATCCCCGGGAATGGTGTGTGCGCAGGTGGAGCGATCCCCGGGAATGGTGTGTGCGCAGGTGGAGCGATCCCCGGGAATGGTGTGTGTGCGCACAGGTGGAGCGATCCCCGGGAATGGTGTGTGTGCGCAGGTGGAGCGATCCCCGGGAATGGTGTGTGTGCAGGTGGAGCGATCCCCGGGAATGGTGTGTGTGTGTGCGCACAGGTGGAGCGATCCCCGGGCATGGTATGTGTGCAGGTGGAGCGATCCCTGGGAATGTTGTATGTGCGCACAGGTGGCGCGATCCCCGGGAATGGTGTGTGTGTGCGCACAGGTGGCGCGATCCCCGGGAATGGTGTGTGTGCGCACAGGTGGAGCGATCCCCGGGAATGGTGTGTGTGCGCACAGGTGGAGCGATCCCTGGGAATGGTGTGTGTGCGCACAGGTGGCGCGATCCCTGGGAATGGTGTGTGTGCGCACAGGTGGAGCGATCCCCGGGAATGGTGTGTGTGCGCACAGGTGGCGCGATCCCCGGGAATGGTGTGTGTGCGCACAGGTGGAGCGATCCCCGGGAATGGTGTGTGTGCGCACAGGTGGAGCGATTCCCGGGAATGGTGTGTGTGCGCACAGGTGGAGCGATCCCCGGGAATGGTGTGTGTGCGCACAGGTGGAGCGATCCCCGGGAATGGTGTGTGTGCGCACAGGTGGAGCGATCCCCGGGAATGGTGTGTGTGCGCACAGGTGGAGCGATCCCCGGGAATGGTGTGTGTGCGCACAGGTGGAGCGATCCCCGGGAATGGTGTGTGTGCGCACAGGTGGAGCGATCCCCAGGAATGGTGTGTGCGCAGGTGGAGCGATCCCCGGGAATGGTGTGTGCGCAGGTGGAGCGATCCCCGGGAATGGTGTGTGTGCGCACAGGTGGCGCGATCCCCGTGAATGGTGTGTGCGCACAGGTGGCGCAATCCCCGGGAATGGTGTGTGTGTGCGCAGGTGGTGCGATCCCCGGGAATGGTGTGTGTGCGCAGGTGGAGTGATCCCCGGGAATGGTGTGTGTGCGCAGGTGGAGCGATCCCCAGGAATGGTGTGTGTGCGCAGGTGGTGCGATCCCCGGGAATGGTGTGTGTGCTCACAGGTGGAGCGATCCCCAGGAATGGTGTGTGTGCGCACAGGTGGATCGATCCCCGGGAATGGTGTGTGTGCGCACAGGTGGAGCGATCCCCGGAAATGTTGTGTGCGCACAGGTGGCGCGATCCCCGGGAATGGTGTGTGTGCAGGTGTCGCAATCCCCAGGAATGGTGTGTGTGCAGGTGGAGCGTTTGCAGGGTGTGTTGGGTGTGAAGCTGCATGTCCCCCCACCACTTGTATAATATGACGTGCTCCCTCCACCCCCAGCCGTTCCATCCACTCATTGACTTGTCTCGTTTTATCTCCTGCTTCGGCCGCTCTGTTTCCACACCAGTCTTTCATAGGATTTTTGCTAATGGTGAGACGACTCTTCAGCTCCTGTGATGTTTCTGTCGTTGCATTGTATCTGTGTTCCGCTCATAGCACTCGCCCATGTAACACGTTGCTCCTGCAGCATTCTGGGACATTTCCATACAGTCATTTCCCTTTGCCAGACCTGGTTACATGGGTGATTGCAGCTCCGGGGTCAGTGGGACTGCTTGTACGAGGCCGCCTCTTCCTCCCCTCTCTCCGCCTGGCTTTGCAGATCTGGAGCTCGGCAGGGCTTCCACTGGTTTGTTAGATGCTGAATTTTGTAGCTCCGTAGCATGTAGGAGCCCCCATCCCCCTCCTCCTCCATGTGTGCATGTCCCCCTGCCCCCTATAGATGGCTTCTTTAACCCTTTCTCATCTTCATTGCATTTCCACCTCCTGCTGCAAGGATTGGGGTGGGTTTGGGGGGTGGTTTGGCTCTGGCGCTCTCCTTCAGCTGCTTGCTTATTGATGCTCTGTGCTTGGTTTGGGGTTGGGGTGGGATTAGATATACGGACACTGCTGGAGGCTCTGCCTCAGGTAACAATAGTAACGTCACGGCGGCACGCGGGAGTCCGCAGTGTACGGCGTCCAGGCTGTTGTCGTGCCCTGATATTAATGATTACCTTTAGAAAGTCGTAGAATCAACTCTTTCGCCGTCAAATATGACTTCGGTTTTTGCCGTCTTCACTTACTTTACTTTGTACAACTCAAAAAAATAAATAAATATCTTACTCTGGAAACCATCAGCAAGCAGCTGGATGTTACTGTGCACCCACGTAAAGGAAGACTTACCATTAGTGAGTCCTGTCATCAGCGGGACACCAGGACATATAAGATCCAGCAGGAGCTGCTTGCTGATGGTTTCTGGGTAGCAGCAGACCAGTAAAGGACAGATGATGAAGGAAGTGGTGACGGTACAGGATGCTCCTGTAGATCGAGCATCGGGAATGGGATGGATCCCTATCATGTGATGAGCTCTGGATATTGTTGGGTGGTTGTGGATGAGACCCTCATCTCGCTGTAGGATGATGTCATGTTCTCCTGTACTGGAGTCTTGAGGATCATCACCTTTTCTCCCGAGATGTGGCTGGTTGTGGAGGTGCCCTGGTTGGGGTGGGAAGTCTTCAGAGACCTGATCTGAATCCTGGATTGTCTTATTTGGGAGGAGGTCTAAGACAACATCTTGGGGGTAAAATCCTGCTGTGCCACTTCTGGTGGCAGGTCACTGTGTGGAGAGAGCGTGTCAGCACCCTGTGTCAGAATGTCTTCTGACACCCTTGTCACCAGCCTTACAATAGTCTATTTTCTTCTCCCCTCCTTACCTGGCTACATACAATGACGCTGCAGTTCTCAGATACCCTCGCAGGGCGTCCATATGACACGAGGAAGAATGTCTCTGGTTATTTTCACCAAACTGTGTCCTCCGAGGTTCCCCAGTCACAGGAGAGGTCTTATCTTGTCTGATGTCTTTGGTCAGGAGTCACATTTAACCGAATTACGAGGCACAGCCCATGTCACACGGATGTCTCTGCCCCAGCCAGGAGGATCCTGATGTAGGGTAGAGGTCGCCTCTTATCTCTTGTCCGCCCAGTAACTTCCTGCTGGAGATACTTCTGAGAATACGGTTGCGCGAACTTTATTCTCTGTATTTCTGAGACTGGTGAAGGTTTGTGTTCAGAGGATGGTGAGCCCCGGTGGTCTTCGAGCCATGTCCTGTGGTGGAGATTTTCTGGCTTCTTGTTCCTGGGCAGCAGCTCCTCAGACTGAGGTCACCCCCAGCGTTCTGTAGTCTGATGTCCCCTCTCCACTAGCACAGTCGGATTGAGGTCACCCCTGTTGTCCTACAGTCTGTTGGCCACCCAGCGTAATATGACAAATAACCACAAGTACCCTTCACATAACTTCAGTGGCTATTCAGGGCTCACAGGGTCACCTCATAACCATGATGACCTCACAGGGTCACCTCATAACCATGATGACCTCACAGGGTCACCTCATAACCATGATGGCCACACAGGGTCACCTCATAACCATGATGGCCTCACAGGGTCACCTCATAACCATGATGGCCACACAGGGTCACCTCATAACCATGATGGCCACACAGGGTCACCTCGTAACCATGATGACCACAATTTCTTTTTTTATGGAACATGACTTCAATGACCATTCAGGCCTCCCACGTGTCCACAGTTGTCATGAATGATCTTCATGTGACTTCATTGACCATTCAGGGCTCTCACATCTCCATGATGATCATTAATAGTCTTCATGTGACTTCAGTGACCATTCATCCCTCTCATGTGTCCCCTATGTCCATCATGGTCTTCACGTCACTTCCGTGAACACTAAGGGTTCTTACAATGACTGCACTTGAGTGACCATTGAGGGCTCCCATGTGTCTATGATGATCCTACAAGGAAACCTCATAACCTCAAATGGTTCTCATATGACTTCTCTTACCATTTAAGGCTCCCACGTCTCCATGATGATCATACTTGGTCGTCTCATAACCACGATCACCACAAATGATCTTCATGTGACCATTTAGGGCTCCCACGTCTCCATAATGATGACACTTGGTTGCCTCAGACCTCATTTGCCATGTATGATCTTTATGTGACTTTAGTGACCATTCAGGGCTCCCACATCTCCCACACTTTGTATAGGGCTTCACATGTCTTTCGATCACCTAGGACCGTGCACACATTGTTCTGACCATATCAGTTTTCCATGCAGCTAAGCGCCACCATCCATAAATCTCCTGGGGTTCCCTACTATTGTCCATAGACTCTTTCTCCCTCCGGTGGGGATCATAGATGTTGGTGGGCTTTTCTTCTCCTCTCTGGTTGCTGTGATGACTGCGGTGGATAGTGAGGATTTTGGTATCCGTCGCCGTGTGTTTTCTCCTGTAGGTTCCCGCTTTACTGTAGATGAAGTTGCTTTATTCTTGTAGCTCTGCGGATTGTGAGTCGTATCTGAGCAGCTCTGTTCCTTTCTCCAGTGGCCCCAGATACCATCAACAACCATGTGAAGACGTGTCGGGAGGAGCAGAAGAACCTGCATTTCTTTGCACCTGAATATGGAGGTAAATGCCCATTGGGCCAGCACAGTCATCGTGTACGTAGCGGGATGTGAAATGTTGTGTTCTGTGTCCCCTCCCGGGTGCACTAAGCTGGTTCTGGTTCTAAGGTGTCATGATCCAGCCATGACTAATGTCTCTTCTGTTACAGAGGTGACAAATGTGACCACCGCTGTGGACATCTACTCTTTCGGGATGTGCGCCCTAGAGGTGAGATGACTGAGGAGTGTGTACACGTACATGGTGATATTGGGGTTGTTTAGTTTCTGCGTTCTCAGGCTATGACTGCATGGAGACGCGTTGTAGGTGTAGCGCAAAATCCAAGTCATGGTTTGTGATCAGAGGCACCGGTGTTCTGCGTGATCTCATGGAGGATGTGAGGACCGCTGACTGCGTGGAGATGATCTCCAGTGTGGCCATAATAATAATTGCTGTCCTTGTGTCTGCAGATGGCGGTTCTGGAGATCCAGGGAAACGGAGAGTCCTCGTTTGTCCCCCAGGAAGCTATAAACAATGCAATCCAGTTCCTGGAGGACCCTCTGCAGAGGGTGAGTGTCCTCATGTGTGACTCCCCAGGTCCTCCTCTTGTATGGGTGTGTAATATTGTAGGAGGAGGCACAATATAGGGAATGTATTATTGTAGGGGGAAGTGCGCTGTAGGGGAGCGTATTATTGGAGGTGGGAAGTGTAGTATTGTAGGGGGCAGCTCGTTGCACTGCTCACCTCTGTCAGTCTCCATGATGGCTGATAGTATGCAGTTCCTCCTTATGGTAGTTGTATGGTGGTAAGAAAACATTTGTTCAGCTTGCATGGGTTGTCCTGTCCATAGGAGCTTGTGATCTGGTAGACTCCATGTTTTGGCTTAGACCTCACCTACTATTATGTCTCCATGGTAGGAGTTCATCCAGAAGTGCCTGGAGATGGACCCCAGTAAACGCCCCACCGCCCGGGAGCTACTCTTCCACCAGGCTTTGTTTGAGGTGCCATCTCTGAAGTTACTAGCGGCTCACTGTATTGTGTCTCATCAGCGTGAGTATTGTACCTGCGAGCTGTGCTAGAGCTGCCTCCTCCTGTACATGCGAGCTGTGCTAGAGCTGCCTCCTCCTGTACATGCGAGCTGTGCTAGAGCTGCCTCCTCCTGTACATGCGAGCTGTGCTAGAGCTGCCTCCTCCTGTACATGCGAGCTGTACTAGAGCTGCCTCCTCCTCTTGTACCCACGAGCAGTGCTTGAGCCGCCTCCTCCTGTACCCGCGAGCTGTGCTTGAGCTGCCTCCTCCTCCTGTACCCGCGAGCAGTGCTTGAGCCGCCTCCTCCTCCTGTACCTGCGAGCTGTGCTTGAGCTGCCGCCTCCTCCTGTACCCGCGTGCTGTGCTACAGCTGCCTCCTCCTCCTGTACCCGCGCGCTGTGCTACAGCTGCCTCCTCCTCCTGTACCCGTGAGCTGTGCTACAGCTGCCTCCTCCTCCTGTACCCGCGAGCTGTGCTACAGCTGCCGCCTCCTCCTGTACCCGTGAGCTGTGCTACAGCTGCCTCCTCCTCCTGTACCCGCGAGCTGTGCTACAGCTGCCGCCTCCTCCTGTACCCGCGAGCTGTGCTACAGCTGCCGCCTCCTCCTGTACCCGCGAGCTGTGCTACAGCTGCCGCCTCCTCCTGTACCCGCGAGCTGTGCTACAGCTGCCTCCTCCTCCTGTACCCGCGAGCTGTGCTACAGCTGCCTCCTCCTCCTGTACCCGCACGCTGTGCTTGAGCCGCCTCCTCCTCCTGTACCCGCGAGCTGTGCTTGAGCCGCCTCCTCCTGTACCCGCGTGCTGTGCTTGAGCTGCCTCCTCCTCCTGTACCCGCGAACTGTGCTTGAGCTGCCGCCTCCTCCTGTACCCGCGAGCTGTGCTTGAGCTGCCTCCTCCTCCTCTTGTACCCGCGAGCTGTGCTTGAGCTGCCTCCTCCTCCTCTTGTACCCGTGAGATGTGCTTGAGCTGCCTCCTCCTCTTGTACCCATGAGAAGTGCTTGAGCTGCCTCCTCCTCTTGTACCCGCGATCTGTGCATTGAGCCACCGCCTCCTTCTGTACCCACGAGCTGTGCTTTGTGCTGCGGCCTGCTCCCGTCCCCGCCAGCTGTGCTTTGTGCTGCGGCCTGCTCCCGTCCCCGCCAGCTGTGCTTTGAGCTGCTACCGCCTGCTCCCGTCCCCGCAAGCTGTGCTTTGAGCTGCCGCCTCCTCCTGTACCCGCGCGCTGTGCTGCTCTCTCCCTGGTCCTCATGTCTGACACCTTTTCTCCTTCTACAGATATGATTCCAGAAAACGCCTTAGAAGAAATGACCAAGAACCGGGACATGAGCGCCGTCTTAGCGGAGATTACGCACGTGGACCGGGTTGGCGTGCACATGATGTGAGTATTTGTGGTCTGTGCATTGGCTGACATATTTGCGTAGACGCCATAAAGGCCTAGTGCAAAATATAATGTGTGACGTGCAGAGGAGTAAAAGTTGTATCTAATTCTCAGGTTCTCACAGTCACCGGCTCTGGAGCTGGACAAGTTTCTAGAAGACGTCAGGTACGTAAGGAGGAGAAGGGGGAGGGGATGGGAGGAAGGGGGACGGTGTGCTTTATAGGAAGAATGGAAGATTTCTGTAGGACAACCAGGTGGGTGTTGTAGTGGGGCACAGCGGACAGTCAAGGCTGGAAGAGTCTATTATCCATGGGACAGCCTGCTGGGTGTTGTAGTAGGTCACAGCTTTATTTCCTGTCCTGTAGAAATGGCATTTACCCCTTGACTGCATTTGGAATTCCTCGTCCTCAGCAGCCACAACAGGAAGTGGTTAAATCCCCCGTCGTCCCTCCTTCTGTGAAGACCCCAACTCCCGAACCGGCTGAGTTGGAGACACGGAAGGCGAGTTGTAGGCGTTACAGAGTTATAGACAGGTCCATGCCCTGGTCTGCAGAGCTCACACCCCGTCTGCTTGTGTGTTGTGCAGGTGGTGCAGATGCAGTGCAACATCGAGTCTGTGGATGAAGGAGCGAAGCACCATGTAAGACTCCATCTGTAAAATGTCTGCCACATATACTGGCCCACTACTGCCTCCTGCCCCAGACGCCTCTCATTGACTTCACCATCACTTACCATCCTGCCCTTTGTTGTCTACACCTCTATGTACTACTGCCCCCAACCTCTCCATCCTGCCCTCTCCAGCTGTTGTCATTGTCTACACCTCCTCCTGCCCACGCTGGCCCTCTTATTGTCTTTAACGCTATATACTGCCGCCCTCAACCTCTCTATCTTGCCATCCCCGGCTCCTCTCATTGTCTTCACCACTAAAATAATACTACCCTCAGTCTCCTCTCATGAATCCATTCCACTATCTCGCCACTTGCACTGTGTTCTCTGCGGTTGCCTGCTTCCTCCTCCTCCTCTCTCTGCACGGCTGCCCGCTTCCTCCTCCTCCTCCTCTCTGTGCACGGCTGCCCACTTCCTCCTCCTCCTCTCTCTACGCAGCTGACCGCTTCCTCCTCCTCATCCTACTCCTCCTCCTCTCTCTCCGCGGCTGACCGCTTCCTCCTCCTCCTCCTCCTCCTCCTCTCTCTGCACGGCTGCCCACTTCCTCCTCCTCCTCCTCCTCCTCTCTCTCTCCGCGGCTGACCGCTTCCTCCTCCTCATCCTACTCCTCCTCCTCTCTCTACGCAGCTGACCGCTTCCTCCTTCTCCTCTCTCTCCGCGGCTGACCGCTTCCTCCTCCTTCTCCTCCTCTCTCTCTGCGTGGCTGACTGCTTCCTCCATCTCCTCCTCCTCCTCCTCTCTCTGCGCGGCTGCCCGCTTCCTCCTCCTTCTCCTCCTCCTCCTCCTCCTCCTCCTCTCTCTGCAGGGCTTCCTGCTTCCTCCTCCTTCTCCTTCTCCTCCTCCTCCTCCTCTCTCTGCGCGGCTGACCGCTTCCTCCTCCTCCTCCTCCTCCTCTCTCTGCACGGCTGCCCGCTTCCTCCTCCTCCTCCTCTCTCTGCACAGCTGCCCGCTTCCTCCTCCTCCTACTCCTCCTCCTCTCTCTGCGCGGCTGCCCGCTTCCTCCTCCTCCTCCTCTCCTCTCTGCGCGGCTGCCCGCTTCCTCCTCTTCCTCCTCCTCTCTCTGCGCGGCTGCCCGCTTCTTCCTCCTCCTCCTCTTCCTCTCTCTGCGCGGCTGCCCGCTTATTCCTCCTCCTCCTCCTCCTCTCTCTGCGCGGCTGCCCGATTCTTCCTCCTCCTCCTCCTCCTCCTCTCTCTGCGCGGCTGCCCGCTTATTCCTCCTCCTCCTCCTCTCTCTGCGCGGCTGCCCACTTATTCCTCCTCCTCCTCCTCTCTCTGCGCGGCTGCCCGCTTATTCCTCCTCCTCCTCTCTCTGCGCGGCTGCCTGCTTATTCCTCCTCCTCCTCCTCCTCTCTCTGCGCGGCTGCCTGCTTATTCCTCCTCCTCCTCCTCCTCTCTCTGCGCGGCTGCCCACTTATTCCTCCTCCTCTCTCTGCACGGCTGCCCGCTTATTCCTCCTCCTCCTCCTCCTCCTCCTCCTCCTCCTCTCTCTGCGCGGCTGCCCGCTTCTTCCTCCTCCTCCTCCTCTTCCTCTCTCTGCGCGGCTGCCCGCTTATTCCTCCTCCTCCTCCTCT
Organism: Leptodactylus fallax; assembly: GCA_947044405.1. Lineage (NCBI taxonomy): Eukaryota > Metazoa > Chordata > Amphibia > Anura > Leptodactylidae > Leptodactylus > Leptodactylus fallax. The sequence goes on from CAMRHE010000395.1 coordinate 1,039,800, forward strand.
CTCTGCGTGGCTGCCCGCTTATTCCTCCTCCTCCTCCTCCTCCTCTCTCTGCGCGGCTGCCCGATTCTTCCTCCTCCTCCTCCTCCTCCTCTCTCTGCGCGGCTGCCCGCTTATTCCTCCTCCTCCTCCTCCTCTCTCTGCGCGGCTGCCCGCTTATTCCTCCTCCTCCTCTCTCTGCGCGGCTGCCCGCTTATTCCTCCTCCTCCTCCTCCTCTCTCTGCGTGGCTGCCCGCTTCCTCCTCCTCCTCCTCCTCCTCCTCCTCCTCCTCCTCCTCTTCCTCCTCCTCCTCCTCCTCTTCCTCCTCCTCCTCTCTTTGCGCGGCTGCCCGCTTCCTCCTTCTCTTCCTCCTCCTCTTCCTCTTCTTCCTCCTCCTCTTCCTCCTCCTCTTCCTCCTCCTCCTACTGCTGCTGCTCCTCCTCCTCCTCTCTCTGTGCGGCTGACCTCCTCCTGCTCTATCTGCGAGGCTGACCTCCTCCTCCTCCTACTCCTCTATCTGCGCGGCTGCCCGCTTCCTCATCCTCCTCCTCTCTCTGCGCGGCTGACCGCTTCCTCCTGCTCCTCCTCCTCCTCCTCTCTCTGCGCGGCTGACCGCTTCCTCCTCCCTCCTCTCTCTGCGCGGCTGCCCGCTTCCTCCTCCTCCCTCTGCGCCGCTGCTTTCCTCCCTCCTCCTCCTCCCTCTGCGCCGCTGACCGCTTCCTCTTCTCTATTTCTCCTTTCATAGTCGGTGACCGTCTGGTTTTACTCTTTAGGTGACCTTATTACTGAAGCTGGAGGACAAGCTGAACAGACACTTAAGCTGTGACGTATTACCCAGTAAGTATCTGTCGCAGGGTCTCGTGCGTTGTCAGGGCTAGGCGGTGTCCTCACATCTTGACCTCTTTTTCTCTGTAGATGAGAACATCCCGGATCTGGCAGTGGAGCTGGTGCAGTTGGGCTTTGTCAGTGAGGTGAGGACCATGTGTCGATGGAGTCAGGACTTGGCTGTGTGACATTCCCGACGCTAATCTTGTCTTCACCTTTCAGGCCGACCAGAGCCGACTTACGAGTTTACTTGAAGAAGCTTTCAATAAATACATCTATGCTCGGAACGGTAACATGATGGCGGTTACTGTGTCGTCATAGCAATTATTAGCATCTGCAGGCTGGACCGTTACCCAAACCGCTCTGCAGCCGGACGTCCATCCTCCTCTGTCTACATTTCCACTTCCCTGCTGCCAGGAACAGTGCAAGACACAGGAAGATAACTCACCCGACTCATTCATCATAAGGAACACAAGATGTCAGTGGCAGCGGTCTGCCTGCCACCTCTGGACTGTCCTAGCCAGATGCAGAAGTCTGTGTGCCTGCAGGCTCTGGACTCTTCTGGCTGGACATGGAGGTCGATGGTGGTCTGATGGCAGGATCGGGGCTATCATGGCCAGAAACAGAAATTCACAGCTGTGTTTCTGCGATTTCAGGACAATCTTGGAAGATGGTGGTTTGACTGTGGTCCGGTCAGGCACTGAGATAGATGGCGTGACTGCGATCTCAGAACTGTCCTGGCTGGACACACCAGTCAATAGTACCATGACAAAGGTCTCTGGCCTGTACTGGCTGGATACACAGGTTGATGGTAGTGAGAATGCAGTCTCAGGACTGTCCTGGATGGACACCGAGGTCGATAGTAGCGTGACTACGGCCTGTGGCCTCTCCTGGCTGGGTGCAGAGGTCGGTAAGGGCGTGACTACGGTTTGTGGCCTGTGCTGGCTGGGCGCAGAGGTCGGTAGTAGCATGACCATAGACTGTGGCCTCTCCTGGCTGGGCGCAGAGGTCGGTAAGGGCGTGACTACGGTTTGTGGCCTGTGCTGGCTGGGCGCAGAGGTCGGTAGTAGCATGACCATAGACTGTGGCCTCTCCTGGCTGGGCGCAGAGGTCGGTAAGGGCGTGACTACGGTTTGTGGCCTGTGCTGGCTGGGCGCAGAGGTCGGTAGTAGCATGACCATAGACTGTGGCCTCTCCTGGCTGGGCGCAGAGGTCGGTAAGGGCGTGACTACGGTTTGTGGCCTGTGCTGGCTGGACGCAGAGGTGGGTAGTGGCAAGATTATAGACTGTGGCCTGTCTTGGCTGGACGCAGATGTTGATCGTAGAGTGTCCTCAGTTTTTGGCTTGTCCTGGCTGGACGCAGAGGTCAATACTACTGTGACTTTGGTCTCTGGATTGACCTGGCCATACATCAGTGCTCCACATACGGTTTACACAGCAGTAATAGTCTGTTAGTCATTCATGATGGCGCACCCTTGTGGATTTAGGGTGTGGGGGCACAGGGTGGTGGTGTCTGAGTAAGCGATGAAGCTTTGTGTTGGTGAGTGCATCATGTTGGGGCTCCATGTGGTTATCCACTGTCTGCTGCCCTGTATCGGTGGGTGATGGGACAATCATATCTTGCTATATTCGGGGGAAGCATTGCACAGTAGCGGAGGGGGGACCATGGCTTCCTGCCTGCCTTGTCATGCTTTTCATCCAGCCCCTGAGTAGCTGTCACTGGATGACGCCTCCTAGTGCTCGAGCTGCAGCTTCCTGTGTAGTGTTTACAGCCGTGACTGGTCCAGCTTTGTGCCGTTGTGTTCTATTGCTGGCTGATGAATCTTCATTGGTCACTGAGCGACCGACAGCTGTGCGGGAAGGTGGTGTGTCTCCGCAGCCGTATCTGTGGCTGGGACCTTGCTATCGGGGGACATGACCGCTGTGAGGAGGTTGTGTCTCTTCTATTGGGTGGAAGGTATTGGCCACTTGATGGTCCCGGTGTACAGACTCTTGTGTCAGGACGACTGTAGAGAAGGCACACGTGAGTGACAGCTGTCACATGGTCTGTATTAACTGCTTCGTGCTGGATCCTAGTTTAGCCATGCTGTGAGGGTGGAGACGGCGCTCTATAGCTTTGCACACCATGAACCTAACCTGTATTTCTATGTGATGTCATTTTTATTTGTAACTAACTTTTAGTTTGTTTTTTTTTCCCCCTGTAAATAAACTTGAAGTTTTGTTGTATTTAACTGCGATGTCTTGTAGAGGTGAAAACGGGAAGATGGGGCTGATGGCTCCAGGATAAAGGAGGGTGGGGAGATGGAGGTGATAGGTCCTGTTGGTGGGGGAAGAAGGCAACGACGATGGCTCCCAAACAGAGGTGGGTGGCGGGAGAAGGCAGTGACAGCTAGAGACGAGCGAACTGGTTGGTGGTAATTTGAATACCTCAGTCAGCAGGATGTGACACCTGAGAGCGGTGATGCAGGCACATTGAGTCAGGTTTCTGTGCTCCTCCTGCTCCTGCTCCTCCTTTTCCTCCTCCTCCTCCTCTGCTGTTGTCAAACTTAATTTACCACATGGTCTTTCTACACTGCCAACCATGTCTTCATCTTCACTGACACCTATCACTAGTAGTGTGACACCTGCTCAGAAACCTAGTCATGGCCATAAGTGTTGGCACCCCTTAAATTTTTCCAGAAAATGAAGAATTTCTCCCAGAAAACTATTGCAATTCTGCAGGTTTTGTTATACTCAGGTTTATTTCCTTTGTTTGTATTGGAACAAAACAAAAAATAGAAAAAAAAAAAAGCAAAAAATTATATAATTTTGGACAAAATTACTGGTGCCCTCAGCTTAATATTTGGTTGCTCACCCTTTGGAAATAATCCCTGAAAACCATCACTTCCTGTAACCATCCACAAACTTCTTACACACCTCAAGTGGAATTTTGGGCCCTTCTTCTTTTTCAGACGGCTCCAGGTCTCTCATATTTGGGGGGCGCCTTCTCCTAACAGCAATTGTAAGATCTCTCCACAGGTGTTCAATGGGATTTAGACCCAGACTCATTGCAGCCACTTTCAGATCTCTCCAGTGCTTTGTTTCCATCCATTTCTGGGGGCTTTTTGAAGTATGTTTGAGGTCATTGTCCTGCTGGAAGACCCAGGACCTAGGACACAAACCCAGCTTTCTGATACTGGGTGCTACATTGAGACCCAAAATCCTTTGGTAATCTTCAGATTTCATGATGCCTTACACACAGTCACCCAGTGCCAGCAAAACAACCCCAAACCCTCTGTGCCCCTCCCCCATATGTGACTGTGGCTCCTGTGCTCTTCTCTTTGTAGGCCTCATTACGTTTTCGGTAACCAGTAGAATGATGGACTTTACCATAAAGCTCTGTCTTGGTCTCCTCTCACAAGGCATTATGGGAAAGGAGCTGGGGAGCTCATGCGCCCTCTGTTGGATGTAACAGATCCTCAATTTGCTTTTGACTCACCGAGTCTTGAGACAGCAAAAGGGATTTTAGCCAAGCCAATTTCACTTATCTGCATACAGCGCTGTTTCAGGATTTTTGTCCCTCATCAGTACAGAGCAAAGTGAACTGGCTGGCTTAGTGGGAGGCAATGAGTGGGTTAGGGACAGGAATCTCTTACATTGAGGAGAGCACCATAATGCCTTGTGATATGTAGATGCTAAGTAGAGGGCAAAAGGCAATTCAAACTCTACACACCTTCACTGGTGCTCTCCTCAATGTGAGAGATTTTGGTCTCCTCTGTCCACAACACATTTTCCCAGAAGGATTTTGGCTTTCTCCCGTACATTTTGGCTTTTTTCTGTCTGAGTCAGCAGTGGGTCCTCCTGGGTCTCCTGATGAATAGTTGGCGCTGATACTGATGCCCCCCTGAGTTGGCAGGACAGCTTGGATGTCTCTGGCACTTGATTGGGGCTGCTCATCCACCATCCGGACTATCCTGCATTACGACCTTTCATAATTTCTTCTCTTCCGTCCATGTCCAGGGAGATTAGATACAGGGCCATGGGGTGTAAACTTCTGGATTATGTTGTGCACCGTGGACAAAGGAACATGAAGATCTCTGGATCTCCTTTTTATCTGGTTTCAGGTGTGTGTTTTTTGTTTTGTTTGTTTTTTTATATATTGCCCACACCTGTTACTTGCCACAGGTGAGCATCACATGCCTGAAATAAAGTTATTTACCCACAATTTTGAAAATATGGCAACAATTTTGTTCGGTCCATTTTTGGAGTTTTGTGTGAAGTTATGTCCAATTTGCCTTATTTTTTTTCCTGTTTTTTTTTTTTTTTGTTGTTGTTCCAATACACACACAGAAAATAAACGTGTATAACAAAACATGTAATTGCAATAATTTCTGGTAGAAATACTACATTTTATGGATAAAATAACTGTATTCCTCCTAGTTGGTCTTCCACTTCTTGAGGAGTTAGATGAGAGCAGCATTTTGACGTGGAAACATGAGTACTGGTAGTGGAGGTAGTAGTGGCAGGGGTTAGAGTGCTAGTAGTTGTGCTGGTAGGGGCACTTGGAGGAAATCTATAGATGGGAGTTTTGACGGGATGCAGGAATCTCATGGATGTGAGGAGTATGAAAAAAGAAGTGGAAGATGATACTAGCGATGATTATTCTGTTGCGGACAGGACCTGGCAACCAAGATGCCATCAGTGGAAGAGAGTACTGGCAGTAGTAATAGTAATGATCCAAGTCAATATGCAGCCGCAACATCTAAAAACCTACCTGAGCCAGACCTAAGACAAGTTCGGATTGTAGCGGTGGTAGCAGCAGCTGTATGAGGTCAACTTATGTGGGGAGACAGATCCATGGCACTAGGTAAGATAAGCAAAAAAGAGCTATGGCTGAGGAGGTAGTACGTGTTGGTGTGGCATTCTGCACTCATAAAGGGTTAACGTTTGGTGTTTGGAGTGCTTTAATGTTAAAAAGCATTTTAAAAACTACAGTGCCGTGTATGGTTACACAAGCAGTTTGTATCCGCCGCCTACCATCCCATAGACATGCATGTTACTGTCTAGGACATAACTTCGACTGTGTTTGCCTTAGAGAAGTAGAAATGGGCTAGATAGAGTCCTAGGAGTCCTGACCGTGTCATACACTATGTATTATAGATATATAGTCCTAGTAGCCCTGACAGTGTCATACACTATGTATTATAGATATATAGCCCTAGGAGTCCTGACCGTGTCATACACTATGTATTATAGATATATAGTCCTAGGAGTCCTGACAGTGTCATACACTATGTATTATAGATATATAGTCCTAGGAGTCCTGACTGTGTCATACACTTTGCATTATAGATATATAGTCCTAGGAGCCCTGACAGTGTCATACACTATGCATTATAGATATATAGTCCTAGGAGTCCTGACAGCGTCATACACTATGTTTTATAGATATATAGTCCTAGGAGCCCTGACAGCGTCATACACTATGTATTATAGATATATAGTCCTAGGGGTCCTGACTGTGTCATACACTATGCATTATAGATATATAGTCCTAGGAGCCCTGACAGTGTCATACATTATGCATTATAGATATATAGTCCTAGGAGCCCTGACAGTGTCATACATTATGTTTTATAGATATATAGTCCTAGGAGCCCTGACAGTGTCATACACTATGTATTATAGATATAGTCCTAGTAGCCCTGACAGTGTCATACACTATGTTTTATAGATATATAGTCCTAGGAGCCCTGACAGCGTCATACACTATGTATTATAGATATATAGTCCTAGGGGTCCTGACTGTGTCATACACTATGCATTATAGATATATAGTCCTAGGAGCCCTGACAGTGTCATACACTATGCATTATAGATATATAGTCCTAGGAGTCCTGACAGCGTCATACACTATGTTTTATAGATATATAGTCCTAGGAGCCCTGACAGCGTCATACACTATGTATTATAGATATATAGTCCTAGGGGTCCTGACTGTGTCATACACTATGCATTATAGATATATAGTCCTAGGAGCCCTGACAGTGTCATACACTATGCATTATAGATATATAGTCCTAGGAGTCCTGACAGCGTCATACACTATGTTTTATAGATATATAGTCCTAGGAGCCCTGACAGCGTCATACACTATGTATTATAGATATATAGTCCTAGGGGTCCAGACTGTGTCATACACTATGCATTATAGATATATAGTCCTAGGAGCCCTGACAGTGTCATACATTATGCATTATAGATATATAGTCCTAGGAGCCCTGACAGTGTCATACATTATGTTTTATAGATATATAGTCCTAGGAGCCCTGACAGTGTCATACACTATGTATTATAGATATAGTCCTAGTAGCCCTGACAGTGTCATACACTATGTTTTATAGATATATAGTCCTAGTAGCCCTGGCAGTGTCATACACTATGTTTTATAGATATATAGTCCTAGTATCCCTGGCAGTGTCATACATACACAGATCTTTGAACTGAATCACCTGAAATTAAAACTAAACAAATCTTTGGTTCTTCCACCTCTATTACATACCCACGATTGTCTGAGCACTATATGTATGTACAGAATACATCTTCCTAGTGTGGCCTCCACAGAAATTGTTGTCTAAACTTCCCAGATGCTGTACATGCCACTGTTTTTGACCACATTTGATCCCCATAGGTTTCAATCCTGGATTTGCCCCTTCTCCATTATAGTTATGAAGACTTAGCTCTGCTCCTTGTTCCTGACATTTGGTTTTGGCAATGTCACACTGGCACACCTGGCCGTTCTCCAGCTGAAGATAGAACAGACTGGGATTTCAACACAACCACTTCATCCTGCAGCTTGCTGACCGTCTGTTTTTGTACACATATTTATTCATTTTTAGGTACTATGTAGCTGTAGTGTTTCTATAAGGAGTTGGTGGTGACCTCAGTCAGGGCTATAGTTCTAGGGCAGTGATTGGTTGTGGCTCTATGAGGTCATCGTGAGACACCACATTTCACCACCCTTATCTCCTGGTGACATGAGGCCGGAGTGACCAACAAGTCTTGAATGTGGATTTCCAGCCAACAGCCATCACCTCCACCATATGGATGCAACCTTATAGACTCAACTGGGTTCTTCCACAGAAAAGTAGTTGAGGAGGGTCTTGTACATTGGACCAGTCCTTAGAACGTCATCACATTCAGGTCTGTGACCATGGTAGGGCTGTCGTGGTGGGTCCCCTCCTCACTAATAGATATTTTTTTTAACAGTCCCCTGAGTCACTCAGTATATTCTGTGTGTATGTCCCTAGTATTCACTTATTGTCAGAATCGCTCCCTCTTTGGGGATGTCGTAGTATCGAGGCTGCGACCTTTTATCCTTCCACCTGGTGTCATCTATATCTCATTGCTGGAGATCAGTCAGTCATGATTCATCTGTCACCTATAGGGGGCACATTCATTGCTGTGGGGATGGCTGAGCAGACAAGAATACTGGAGAGGTTTCTAGAATAGGATTTTGTGGAGGTCACGTATAATCTCATTGTTGTATGAAGTCACGAGATGCTCTGGATGACACCAGGCTACAGGAGGGGCCCCAAGCAGAAATTAATAAGTGTTTGGATCCTCTACTCCACCAGAGCTAAATCTACATGCGAGGGCTCGGACCCTTCATCCATATTGTTTCCTGATCAGTATAGACATCGTCTGCCCAGTCCCTGTCATGCTGATCCCTCCACCAGGATATGACATTGCTTGGAATAATCACCAGAAGACATTGGTGATAACATCTTCCTCCAACTCCTACTCTTCCCCATCCTCTTCCACCTCTAGCCTATTTTTTCCCTTGTCTTCTTCCACTTCCAACTCCTTCTATCCCTCCTCCTTTTCCTCATCCTCTTCCACCTCCTCCAAATCTTCCTCTGTCCTTTACTACCTCTTCTAATTCTTCCTCTTCCCCCATCCTTTACCACCTCCTCCAACTCTTCCTCCGTCCTTTACTACATCTTCTAACTCTTCCTCTTCCTCCGTCCTTTACCACCTCCTCCAACTCTTCCTCCGTCCTTTACTACATCTTCTAACTCTTCCTCTTCCTCCGTCCTTTACCACCTCCTCCAACTCTTCCTCAAACCTTTTCTTCATCTTCTAACTCTTCCTCTTCCCCCATCCTTTACCACCTCCTCCAACTCTTCCTCCGTCCTTTACCTCATCTTCTAACTCTTCCTCTTCCCCCATCCTTTACCACCTCCTCCAACTCTTCCTCCTCTTCCCCCTCCCTCCAACTCCAACATCCAATATGGTGAACGTCAAGCTACAAATCCTTCAAGAACTAGAAGGGGTTAAATAGAGAATAGAGATGGTGATCGGAGTGATCGGCAGATGGATGCTCTGCAGATGGACAGCAGATGCTCCTAGGCCTCAATGCCATATCAGGCCCCCTCCAACTATAATAAATCAAATATAGCGCTGCTCTTATCATACTGTAAAGAGATATCATATGGGCCCTTCTCAAGAGGAGTGTGTAGGGGACAGACCAAACTTCAAGTCTATAAAGGAGATGTCATGCATTAGACAAACATGAGACAGCACCACCCTTGCCCACAGGTTGTCTCTGGTACTGCAGCTAAGCTTCAATGATCTGATGGAGTTTAAGATGCAATACCAGACACATCCTATGGATAAGTGTGGCGCTGTTTTTGAACAAAAGGAGTCATTTATATCTATCTGTAGATAACCAGTAGATCAGGCAGAATCCACAGACCTCTGTGCACGTCACCAAGAATTCAGGAGACAACTAGAAGCAAGTCCTGAGATGTAAAGATGAAGCAGTTGTAGCTTCAGCTCAAGGAAGAAGCAAATGGAGTGTCCAGTCAGTCTGTTCAATTGGTAAAGCAAAATGTGAGGTCAGACTTGGTGACCGTCATGACCTGATGTTATCCTTCCAAATCCCCTGTATACTTACCCAATGTGGGCGAGGTCAGGGGGTTGCTTTTGTTGTTTTTCATTTTCTCAAAATACGTAACAAAATAAACAATTCTGAAGGTCGTTTCAAGAATTATAGAGAAAATACAGCAAAAATGTAGAGTCGACTGCATCCTACCGAACCTATCTGGTATTAGAAGTAAAGATTGTCAGATTACCTCTCGGAGTTTTGTATCGTCATCCCTTTCTGGCATTGTCTAGAGAGGAGAAAAAGCTACTGAAAGTAAAAAAAAACCCTCTGTCCCCTCCAGACTCCTCTGTCCCCTCCAGACCCCTCCAAACTCCTTTGTCCTCTCCAGACCCCTCTGTCCCTCTAGACTCCTCCAGGCTCCTCTGTCTCCTCCAGACTCCTCTGTCCCCTCCAGACTCCTCCAGGGTTCTCTGTCTCCTCCAGACTCCTCCACACCCCTCTGTTCCCTTCAGACTCCTTTGTCCCTTCTAGACTCCTCCAGGCTCCTCTGTCCCCTCCAGACTCCTCTGTCTCTTCCAGGCTCCTCTGTCTCTTCCAGACTCCTCTGTCCTCTCCAGACCCCTCTGTCCCCAACAGACTCCTCCGACTCCTTTAGGCTACGGCCCCACATTGCAGAAACGCAGCTTTTTTTGTTGCAGATTTTGCTGCGCTTTTTTGAGCCAAAGCCAGGAGAGGAATGACCAGAAGGTGGCAGTATAACAGTTTCCTAGATATTTCTCATTCCTTTTGTAGCCATTCTTGGCTTTGGCTAAAAAAAACTGCATCAAAATCTGCAACAAAAAAAGTTGCGTTTCCGCAACGTGGGGCCTCAGTCTTACACTCCTCTGTCCTCTTTAAGACTCTTCTTTCACCTCATTAAGATTCCTCTCTCCTCTCCAGACCCCTCTGTCCCTTCCACACTCCTCTGTCTCCTGCAGACCTCTCTGTCCTCTCTTGGTCCTCTGTTTCCCTCTGTACCCTGCAGATCTCTTTCCTCCAAAATGTAATGCTGGATAATAGAAGGCAATATAAACTACAGGTGATGTCAAATAAAATATAATATGCAGGGGGTATATAAAGTACAGGTGATTATAAATATATATATACACAAATATTTGGTATATAAAGTACAGGTGATTATATATATATATATATATATATATGGTATATAAAGTACATAAAGTACAGGTGGTATATAAAGTACAGGTTATTATAATATATATATATATATATATATATATATATACATACACACACACGTGGTATATAAAGTACTGGTGATGTATAATATAATATACAGGTGGTATATAAAGTACAAGTGAAGTAGAAAATAATCTAATATGCAGGTGATCTATTAACTACAGTTGACACATAGTATAATGTATAGATGATATATAACATAGGTGATATATAATGTATAGGTGATGTATAATATACAGGTAATATTACATAATGTATAGGTGATGGGTCATATACAGGTGATGTATAAACTACAGGTGAATGATACAAAGTCGAGCTTTGAATACAGAGTCCAGACTGATGGGAGTTCCTGTCATTATCTACCTGGGATTTCAGTCTGCACAGGTGAGTTGTGTAGTGATGTCAGAGGGCGTGGCTTGGGAGGAATCATGTGGCCTTGGCTCAGGTGTGTTCCAGGTGAGAGGAGACATGGCGTCAGTAAGGATCGAGGAGCAAGTGTGCAGCTTCAGTGAGTACAAGGGTTTGGGGGAGTCATATAATAGAATACCATGTAATAATGTCATATAGTATGTGCTGTAATATAGAGGAGGGGGATGATCTAAAGTAATATGTGCATGTTATATAGAGAGGAGTGATATAATGTAGTAATGTTATATAGTATGTGCTGTGATAGTAGAGGAGGGGGGTGATATAATGTGATATGTGCATGTTATATAGTGTTGAGTGATATGATATGTGCATGTGATGTCATATAGTATGTGCATGTAATATAGAGGAGAGGGGTACGATGTAATGTCATATAGTATGTGTTGTGATATATAGTAATATGTATGTTATATAGAGAAGAGGGGTACAATGTAATATGTGCATCTAATATAGAGTAGGGGTAGTTTGATAATAATGCAGCCCCCTCTATCTTACATGCACCGATTAGAGTGAGGGTGTGATAAGACACAGAGGGATGTAATAACAGGACTGGGGACACTACAGGGAATGTAAGCTCAATGACTAAAACATCCCAGACCCAGATAGAGATGTCTCAGGCAGATGTGACTGACTCCAGGTTTGGGCTGACTAGACACTGGGTCTCTCGGTAGCTACTTTTGGGTAGTGTGCCTCTTGGTGAGAGGTTGGTGACTACTAGACATGACTCCTCTTCGCACTCCAAGAAATGTTGCCGCGTTACAGACTGAGGGGAGGAAGGTTGTGTTGAGAAGCCGGATGGTCATTTCATTGATCTGCCGCTAGACTGTTCTGACCGGTGTTGGGGCAGTGGACAAATGAGGGTAAAGCAAAGGGCTCCGGATTGTTTGATCCACCGACAAGCTCGAGCAGCTCCCACAGTATCTTTGGCCACCATTCAGACACGGGCGCCTTTGCCTGTGCCATTTTCAGGCACTTCGCAGAAGGAAATTTGACCCCAGGGTGGAAAGTTAAAAACAACTGTCATGGGCGTCAGGTGGTCCCCAGCAACCCCTTCTGGTCTCTTCCAGCTTACGTCATGTACCCCAGGTCCCCGCTGAGGCTCAATCAAGTGGGCCATGTCGATGTAATGATGCAGGGTCAAAGCGTAATTACATTGACATGCTTCATGTGACCACTGAGGCCCAATCACTGGCCTCAGTGGTGACCCTTGGGTGTGTGACATCAGCCAGAGGCTGGAAGAGGCCTGAAGAGGATGCCGAGGACCACCAGGAAGCCCAGGAGAGGTGTCAAGATGAGTATAATTGTTTATTACTTGTACTTGCCTCCACTTACTATGCTCTAGGGTCTGAGGAGAACCTAGAGTATAATAGTTTTCATGGGTGACTAACCCAAATTTTATATTGGCAGGGTTCTGGCTGTTAGGACCCCCACAGATCAGCTTTTTATTTTTTTTGCATAACATATAGCTTGCAGTATTGTGTGGTTTTTTTTTTTTTTTTTGTCAAATCTTTATTTAATGTATAAGTGGCAAACACAGGAATTTAAACCGCTTATTATCAGAACATAGGAATCACACGGCGCCGAACCAATGGCGGCCCCGTGAGCTAAAGCAACATATACATGAGTTTTAATTAAAAAAAAAACAAAAAACAAACCAGAGCAACCACAATATCCAGGCCTGAGGGCAGGAGATAACAAATAAGCAAAAAATAGATGTAACAGAGGTGTAAGAAATTTCGACAAAGGGTTCTGGAACGAGAGCTCACCGAGGGGCATCCAGGACTCAATAAGAAAAAGAAAGGAAGAACCTATGCTCGACCAGTAAACCTGAGCCAGGGGGACCATGTCTTAAGAAATTTACTATGGGAGCCGGTGACCCAACTAGAGAGCTCCTCAAACCTGCAGATTTGATTTACCCGGGCTAGCCACTCCGCGTGGGTTGGTGGCGTAGTTTGCAACCACTTCTGGGGAGTCAAAAATTTAGCAGCTGCCAGCAGGTGTGTGGTTAAGTCTTGCCTGGAGGGTGTAAAAGCACCATCAGGTAAGGCCAAAACAATCTGGGTGGGCGATATCTGAAAGCGAGAGGAGAAAATCGTCTGTATCGTGGATTCAACCGACTTCCAATATAAGGCCAGGGCCGGGCATGTCCACCATAAATGAGAAAGAGAGCCAGTGGCCTGGTTGCATCGCCAGCACCGGTCAGTATCCGACAGGTTGTAAGCATGTAACCACTCCGGTGTTTTATACCACCTACTTAGTAACTTGTAGTGGTTCTCCTGAATTCTAACACAGTTAGAAAAACCATGCGAGTTGGACAGAACTGTCTTAATATGGTCATTCATTCTCCCAAGAGTGTAGGAAAACCGGTCTCATGAGCTCTCTTCTTACAACATAAGTATGGTAAATATGGGACACCTTTCTGAGTTTCGGAAGGGGGGGCCAAAAGCAATTTTTCAAAATCCGTGGACTCCGTCCTAATCTGATGTTTTGTCTTAAAGAGTGTATATAGGCTAGGTAAATGTCTAAAGTGGAGTAAGGTGAGTTTTGGAAGTCCCGTGAGGTCCCTACACTGTTGGTCCGTCAATGGTTGATCGCGCTGTGCCAGAGATGAGTCTTATTGTCTAGCGTGGCCCAGAGATCCCTCGGGCCAGGCCTCAAGAGGACCTCCGGGATCAGAGACATCGGCATGGCTCGAGATGGGAAGGGGGCTAAAGCAGTTTCAAATCGTGCCCAAACATGTGCCAGGCCCACCAGCATAGGATTTACCCCTCTGCCACGTCTGGGTAAATGTCTACTAAGCCACAAATCTCGGAGGAAACTCTGGCAAGAGGAGGCTTTCATAAAGAGGGAAGCCGCTACATTTCTAGTAGGATTGGCTAGCTCTAGCCAACGGGTTAGCTGGATAGCATTGTAGTAAGCCTGGACATCTGGTAGTCCCATACCTCCTTCGTGTTTTCCCCTCACCAAAAGGGAATGAGCTAGTCTCGGCCTTCTACGTTTCCAAACAAATCTGGAGAAGAGGGAACGGACCTCCTTGAAGAATTTGGCGGGCAGTAGAATGGGGACCATATTCATAGTGTAGAGGAGTATAGGCATAATATACATCTTAAGCAGGTTAATGCGACCCATCCAGGTAAGGAGAGGAATGTCGTAGTCCTCTAGTAACTTTTTAATGGACTCGAGGAGGGGGGAGTAATTAGCAAGATACAGATCTGACAGCTTGGATGGTATCCGAATACCAAAATACTTCAGTGGTCCCATAGTCCATGTAAAGGGGGTGAGGGGTTTCAATCTAGAAACGGCGGACTGTGGTAGGGTAATATTTAATATCTCTGATTTCCCGAAATTAACTTTACAGTTGCTAAGGGAGCCAAAATATTCTAATCTACGGGTAAGGGCTGGGAGACCCAATTCAGGATTCGTAACAAGGAACAGGAGGTCATCTGCGAATGCTGTCGCCTGGACGCGTTCCGTGTCTATCTGAAGGCCATGTATCCGCTCATCCTGTCTAATACTTTGTAGTAATGTTTCGATCACTAGGATGAAAAGGGTTGGGGATAGGGGGCATCCCTGCTGTGTACCATATCTGATGTCGAAGGGGGGAGAGAGAGTCCCATTCACCTTCAGCTTGGCAGAGGGCTGAGAGTACAAGGTAAAAATCGCGTCAATAAACCCATGAGGTATACCGAAGCGAGCGAGTGTTCTTCGCATAAAACTCCAACAGACCCTATCAAAAGCCTTCTCTGCATCAATACCAAGAAGAACCAGAGGCTGCTTACCGGAGGTTGTGAAGTGGATAGCCTGTAAAATCCTATGAGAGTTGTCCTTTCCTTCCCTCCCTGGGACAAAACCAGACTGTTCATGGTGTATCAGTTGTGGGAGGACCCTCTGAAGTCTCTTCGCCAGGAGCTTAGACCAAATCTTAAGACCAATATTTAGAAGGGAAATAGATCTGTAGCTACCACAACTAAGAGGATCTTTCCCTTCTTTTGGAATAAGGGTAATATGAGCCTCTTGGGCCTGTTTAACCATTGCTGACCTGTTAGGAGGGAGTTGTAGGTATCCGTCAGGAAAGGAAGCAGTGCGACTAGAAACTTTCTACAATATGGGAGGGACAAGCCATCAGGGCCCGGCCTCTTCCCAGGAGGGAAACTAAGTATGGCCGCTCTGATTTTGTCCGATGTAAATTGGGACATCAAATCCAAGGCTGTTTGAGGATCTACGGACGGCAAAGCTAGGGATTCTAGGAAGTCCTGAATGGCCCTTTCCCTAGAGGCACAGGGTGTAGGTTGCTGACTGGACTCAAGGTTATAGAGATCCGAGTAAAAATCTCTAAAGGCCCATGCTATGTCGGGGGTGACAGTGACTGGGACGTTATCATGACTAGTCTTAATCTGATGTATATGGCATCTATCCTTGGCTTTTTTTAATGTGTGGACATAAGTCTGCCACCCTCGTTACCATGGGCGTAGATCCTATGCTGGTACAGTAAGTGTGATTTGGCAGACTTAAGAGTAAGAGAGCGCAATTTCTCTGAGAGCTGTCAGATGTGCCAATCCTGCAGCTACCTTTGACAGTTTATGAGCCCGCTCCAAGGAAGACATCTGAGTCAAGAGATCGTTTTGTCTTTCTTATAACGGGGGCCCAACGAGATGAAGATCCCGCGCATATAGGATTTGTGGGCCTCCCAAACCACTGGGGGAGGAGTCAGGGATAGCATTAGTAGCAAAGAGGTTAAGATGTGATTGGAGTATCTCTCCACCTTCTTGCCATTTTAGCAGGGTCTCATTTAGGCACCACTGCCCTAGGGGTCAGGCTCGGTAAGGTAAAGAGTAAGTTTGCAGTATTGTTGACATGCTAGGTGCTGTGCTGCTCACTCGCTGTATTCTGATAACGGTGGTTGTGGGTTGTATTCCTTTAAAGTCTGAGATACCGCTGCAGCATCCATAACCACAGCTATCAAGAATACGCTGCAGGGATGGGGTAGGGGGCTGGATCAAAGTTTTCACCGGGTCCCACAAAACT
This sequence comes from Leptodactylus fallax, assembly GCA_947044405.1. NCBI lineage: Eukaryota > Metazoa > Chordata > Amphibia > Anura > Leptodactylidae > Leptodactylus > Leptodactylus fallax. Next base: position 1,056,161 of record CAMRHE010000395.1, read on the forward strand.
TCAGTTACATCGCTAGTCCCAGCACCCATTACATATCTTACCATTGACAGCCGGACACGTCCATGAACAAGAAACCTGGACTGGAACCACAGTCTATAGTGATGGATCCACATTCTGTTTGGGATCTGATGACGGTTGGGTTGGAGTATGGAGGCCTCGGGGTGAATGCTTCAATCCTGCCTATACTGTGGAGTGACACACTGCCCCCTGCTGGTGTGGTGATGTGGGGGCCATTACATAGTGTCCTCCTATCACTACTAGGGGTGACCGACTGTCCTAACAGCTCAGTGATCTCTACAGAACGTCCTGCCACATGTTGTCTATCATGGTAGGGCGGACAACTGGTACCAGCAGGATAAAGCTCGGCCACACACAAGGGTTTCCCAGGAATGTCTCCACTAGATTACACCACTTCCTGGTCCTGCCCGGTCACCAGATTTATCGCTAATTCAGCATTTATGGGACCCTCTGGGAAGTCACTAACCTACTGCAGGATCTACAGGCCACCATGTACAGTATACCTCCATGTCCTGCCGTATCTCATCTTGTATCCAGGCTACAGGCCCAGCTGTAACATCTGTGGTAAATGTACTGCAGGATGCCATACAGAACCTGTATACCTCCTGTGAAAGATCCTCAGTGCGCCAACACCACTTTGGCCCACACCTGAGACTTCTTTCCTAAAAACCACACTCACCACCAGTGAGTGCTGGGTCCACAAGATAAATACAAGACAAGCTTTCTAAATTTTATATATTTATTAACCCCTAAATGGGTCGGTATTAACATCTAACACATGCAGTTCAGAACAGATATGTAGATATATACAAGCATTAACAGTTACTAGTTACAAGATACAGTACAATAAAATAAAAGGGAATAAAGGTGAAATAATTACTTTACCACACATATCCTGGATGTGGCTCTATAATCCAACCCTCACACATAGCATGTGGAGATCACCAGTGGAGGCAGCGGCATTAACTCCAGCATCTCAGCAACTCATCACAGCAGCCTCTCCTCATAGTAGCATCTTCATAGTTATCTCCCAGTGGTACTCAGCACAATCTCCTCCCACTGACCTCTTACCTCATCTTTTATACCCTTGATTACACCACCCAGAATGAGGTCACTGGCGACAGCAAGTCTGACTAACGCACTGAAGTCCAGATCCTTTGTAAGGAGATAGGATGAAATGATACAATGTTATCAACCATGTCTGATCTAACAGCCCAGGCTGAACAATGCATGTTTATTTGATCACTCAGGCTATGAAGAATTCAATGGAGCCTTTCTGGGATGGATACAAAGCCCTATTGTTACAATGTTGCCACTACTGACCACTTACACCTATGATTAGAGCTGCGCACATTATGAGTAAATGGAAGAGAGAAATACGCTACCCAGAGATCAAAATACAGCTTTGAGTTATAGCCATATTTAAGTGGAATCGTCACACCTCCATGTCCTGCCGTATCTCATTTTGTATCCAGACTAGAGGCGCCTACAGGGTCCTAGAGCCTGCGGCCAATTGTCCAGTGTTCCCTTCTCCTTTGGCTGTCATCAATCTTTCATAGATCATCATCACATCATACTGAGGAGACTCACCAGGTCAACACCACATTCTGGGGATTGATGACCTACTTTTTTTAAGCAAGTTTTATGGTAAACATATTTTTAGAGGAGTGTTCTGTTTTGTTTGAGGTTTTTAAAATTTCTAAAATTGTGCAGTTCTGACTTTGTCCAGTAGGTAATATAATATGCTGACTTCCTGTATTTTGTAGTAGAATTGTTTGCAGCAGTCACCTCACTTACAGCTTACTGATGATCAGTGATCGTGTGTGTGTGTATATATAGATAAGATCCAGACTCCACCAGTCACAATAGAGGGGTTTTATAGCTTATTTACTCCCCTCTTTGTGCAAGGTCACAAAAAAGGCCTAGAAAACTCTCCCATACCAGCGAATAGGGACTGCTCCAGTCCATTGTGTCTATGGACCATGGTTCTTCTATAGGAAACAGGAAGGCACAGGATTGGTGGTAAAAGATGGAATTTCAAGATTTTTAGGAATTTATCATTCATATATATATATATATATATATATATATATATGTATATGTATAATATATATTTTTTTTTTTCTTCTAAATTGTAAATATATTTCGAAAATTAAAAACCTAACCAAAATTCTTTAAAATATGTTTAACGCAAAAATGTCACTTAAACAATAGACTTCCTGGCAATGCATTCCCTTTAAGTACCCTTCTGAGGGATAAAGAAAATTCTGGCCTGGAAGAAAAATAAACACTGTAGTGTTGTGTGGAATCCTCTAGACTTCCTCCCAGCAGTCTTCTACTTATATTATAGTAACAGGCCTTACCATTACAAACTAGTTTCATCCAATGGAAATGTTGCCTTTAGAGCTTCGCTTCCAATCAGAATTGCTATAATATATGCATACAGTGCTGAGTATCCTGGCAAATTTGGCATTGTGTGTAGAGGTGAGACGTGGGCGAAAGAACATCTGGGATATATTATACAGTGATCAGCAGGAAAGTGGAATTCTGTATAACCTTATACACATGTACAGTATCTACAGGCTTCTACGGGGTGGATGTATCTAGTATGGTATCTCTAGGTTTCTACAACCAGAGTAGAAATTGTACAAAATTTCTTAACCTATTATAAAGTCTGTTATATACTTGATAGCTATATGTATATTGTTATACACTTGTGTACTGTCTTGATGTGTCTGCATACCTGGATCCATTAGACAGTTGTCCATATGTGGTGTGACCCCGGCCTGTAGGCCACATACATGGTTTAAACTCTGCCTTCAGGCCTCCCTGTTCTCCTCACTAGCCTGGGGTACAGTGACCTCTGGTAATGGTTATCATAGGGTGACTCTTGAAGTTTCTTGAGACTTGTAGTTGTTTTGTCTCTGTGTATTAGACCTGGAGAAGGGCCCTCGGCAGTTGATGCGAGCTGGAATTGCACTGATCTTCGTAGGCCACGTGAATTTCATCTTGGGCGCCATTGTTCATGGTACTGTCCTGCGGCATGTGGCCAATCCGGAGAAGACAGTGACCCCAGAATACTTCACAGCCAACATAATCTCCGTGGTGTCGGGGCTGCTGGTGAGTATCTCCTGATGTGCCGTCCTCACCACGGCAGCTTTGAGAGGGGGCATTACACCCAGTGTAGGTTTAGTCTATGGCCGTTGGTCACAGATGATAGCGGGGTGTGTATTCTATGCTGAAGCTAGGAGGGCACCCATGACACAGTTGGTATTTTTCTGGTGTCTATACATGACATCATTCCTTTTCGGAGCATCTTATCTGCCGCAGAAGTCTTCTGGCCAGCCTTCGATTTCTTCAGTAGATTCTGTACTGAATTATTACCATAATACTTCGAAAGTGAAAGGAAAGTAACAACTGTGGTGACGCCCCGTGCTGTCGGAGTGTAGGACCCCCTTATTTCTCATGGACACTCCCAGTACCAATAACGCAGACACTGGGAATGGAGAACATGGCCAATACTAATGGTAAATCTCAGCACTTCACCTTCTCCTCATCTTCTCCCTTTCTCTTGTATTTCCACAGAGCATCACCACAGGAATCTGCGCCATCCTCGCTTCACGGAACTTGGGCCGGGCCAGAATTGTGAGTGTCCTGTACAGCCATCTCTCTCTTCTTCTTCTTCTTCTTCTTTTTTTTTTTCTCTTGTGGGTTCAGAATGAGTTTTATGACGACTATGTCTATGTCCACAGCACTGGTCACTGCTGGGCCTCGCCCTATTGAACGCCCTACTCTCATCGGCATGTTTTGTGGGTCTTATACTGTCCGTGTCACTCACCATTGCGAATGGAGGCAAGAACCTAATATCTGGTTGTAACGCGACAGTCCTACCGGCAGACACCCGCTCCGTCATCATGAGCAACGAGTGCCCCTTTGACACCACAAGGATCTACGTAAGTGAATTATGACCAGTATTATCTACTATGTTAGAACTGGGGACCTTACTGAGAATACAGCCAATCCATATACTAGAGATCAGCGGTGACATCACTGAGGATACAGCCTATTGAGCCACTCTCGCTGTTCACAGTACTAGTGCTCCTCTACTTGGAGACTCCTCTTATTGCTTTCTATAACCAGCATGTCTTCTCCTTGCAGGACACCACCCTGGCTCTTTGGTTCCCCTGCATGTTCCTATCTTTAGTGGAGGCCGTGCTCTCCATCCGTTGTTGTGTGGTGGCATTTATCCTTAGAGGCATTGGTCCATGTGGCGAGAGTTATCGGAGGCAGAGGGTATGTACTTGGCAGGTGATAATCTGAGGGGTTCAGGCTAGGTTATTCTTGCCAAAACTAAATGGTTAATGTAACATTCTTCACGAAGTGTCACCTGGCTCAATCTTCACTGAGTGGTGGAGGTTCTTCTTGCTTGTCCGCCCTGCATTCAACACGGGGCCTGTCTCCTGTAGAGTTACCCAAGCTAATTACTTGTAAATTGTGAGGTGGAGGAGGACAGGGAGAAGGATGATGCAAACTTGTCACTTCCTGCTAATCCAGTTCCAAAACTCTGTGAAAAGTACTAGCCCAAGGAGAATGAAAAGGCGTAATGAAGAGGACTTTAAGACCCAAGGTGACTCCATCAGAGCTGTGGCTGTTGAGGTGATCTTTTGTTGTACTTCAGTTGCAGGAAGAGGAAGCTGAGAGGGAGAGGCCAGAAACCCACCAGCTGATAGAGACTCAGACGTAGGCGTTGTCCTGAAGGTGAGTGTCCTGGCCATCGGCAATGTCTTATTGGGGGTAATAATGGTCCAGATAGGAGTGGAAAGATCATCTTGGTTGCGCTGGTGATTCTGCCCACTGGAAGGATTAAATGAGAATGTCTTGGTTGTGTCGGTGTATGAGGGTCTCTTGTGATTCCACGCTCCACCACGACACACTGGAAGGATTGAGTGAAAAGACTGGTGGTGTCTGTATAGATAAGGGTCACTTGGAACTTTTGCCCACCATTGGGCCAAACTGGAAGGATTGAATGATAAGACTGCCTTGGTGGAGTTGGCATGGATGAGAAGGTCACTTATGATTCCGCGCATCCCCCCTTCCCGCTGGGATACGTCACATGGCTCAATCTATGATCTTGTATTCCTTGGGCTGACATCTGAGGAGGATTCTCTCTTCTCTGGTAGTAATGGTGGAGGATGGCCTCTGATCTTCATGCATTATATTACAGATGTGCTGCTGCTGCTCAGAGACCTGGGACAAACTGGATGCACTGACTGAGCTGGCGCCTGCAGATCCTCGTTCTGGATGTGGCGCCATACTTGGTGTTCACTTTTTTATGGTTTTATACTGTACATTAGTTCTAATGTCCAGTGATTTCTGTATTTTCCTTATATATTGTGAATAAATCTGATTTTCATACTTCGTGTTCTGTATAATGTCCTCCTGCCAGGGTCACGCTTTATCCGTGGCGTGATGCAGTTTATAGTCACTCACTGATGACCCCCGAGCTCCAGTGAATGTTCATGGCCTATATCGAGTCGATCTTGGTTATTGGGTAGCCATGCCTGCTTTACAGAATGGGTGGAGTCAGACACGGTGGGAAGGCTTAGGATACATCTGTATATAGGGACAAGGGATAGGTGAGGAAAGAAGGAAGCGAGCAATAAGTATGCGAGGCCTAATAGAGTAATATAATTTGGCCCTGAATTTGAGGCAGATTTCGCCTAAAAATCAGCTCCAAATTCCGCCTGAATCCAGTCTCCATTCATTTCAATGCGAGTTAGATGCGGATTTTTTTTTTCTCTAGCGGAAATATATACATCGTGCTCGATCTTCAGGCAGATTCCTCCTGATAACTCCCATTAACGTGAATGAGGCAGAGGGGGGCACCTGGCAGGTGCGGGATGTAGACGAGCGGAAAATTCCACTGCAAATTCCTGAAGCTGAATTTTCAGGGAATAAAACTTCCTGTGTGTGAACTGCCCCTAATACCTTTTTAATAAGTGACCTGATCCCCGGGGCACAGAAGACAGGTAAGTATGATGGTGGGGGGCGAAGTTAGGTAGGTAGGGCTAGTGGTCTGCAGGCTAGCTAGGGAAATGGAGGGGATGTTAGAGGGGGATCAAGGTAGTTGTAGGCTAAGACAGCAGGAAACTAGGGAAGCAAATGCAGAAGATGCCAGGAGCTCCCAGAGAAACCCAGAAATCACTCAAAACACTGCTAAAGGTATTTGGGTGCACTTATTAACCCATTAATAGCACTAACAGACCTCTTTTAAAAAAAAAATTTTTTGGGCCAGGAAAACCCCTTTAAGTCTCCCATATATAACTTATAATTTTTTACCTATATTGTCTGAAGAATAATCTTTAATATCCAACTGACTTTAGAATAAAGACCTGTAAATCCACCAATATGACATCATCAGTGTTACGTCTCCACATTGATGTATTTAGTATAGTTGGAGAGGGAATCGCTAAAGACGACCGTATCTCCCCACCCCCAAGGTACGAGATTGCGGCGGTGGCCACGCCAGGGCTGTGGGAAGGAACGGCCGTCAAACGTAAAATAATTCCGCTAAGTGTGAATTTGTTGGTCCTGTAGAAAGTATTCTACTGCGGCACAACCCCATGTCCATTGCTGGTCTGGAGATTCTCCACATTACGTGTCACGAAGACTTTGCATAGTCTCTTAACCCCTTCCGGTCACAAGCCTTTTTCACTTTTGACTCCCTACCTTCCATAGGCCAAAATTTATTTTTTTTTTTTTTTTTTTTTCTGTTCGAAGCCATATGAGGGCTTCATTTTTGTGGGACAAACTTGTACTTTGTAATGGTACTTTTTTTTTGTGGTGCCATTTATACTTCATGTATAACATTTTGGGGAATGTCTGATGTTTTTTATGGGAAGTGAAAAACACTTTGCTATGGGGAATATTTTAAATATTTTTGTTTGTAGCCCAGCCATTTTTGCGGGGCTGAATAATAATAATAATAATACAACTAAAGCACATCTGGCCCTGCAAAAAAAAAAAAAAAAAACCTGCCCTATTTATCCCTGTACATGGAAATATAAAAAAATTACAGGTGTCAAAATGATTTTTATTTTTTTTTTTTTATTTTTGCTTGCAGAGGTTTGGATTTTTGTTAGGGGGTTAAAATATAAATAAAACTATATAAAGTTGGCAGCCCCGGATTGTACCAAAGCATAGAATAGAGAACTTCTCTTTTTGGCTGCAGAGTGAACGCCGTAAAAACGTCGCACAAATACAGTTTTTCTTCAATTCCTATAATTTTTTTTTTTTTTTTTTAGTACATTGTACAGAGTAAGAAATGGGGCCATTATCAAGAACAATTTGCCCCGCAAACATTAACCCCTCCATATGGCTCTGTGAATGGAAAAATAGTTATGGGGTTTGGAAGGCGGGAGTCAAAAACGAAAATCATGGATTTTTCTTTTTTTTTTTTTTTTTGGACTCTTCATAAAATCCTTATCTTGCTGTAGTCACTGGGGGGGCGCAGCTCCGTGGGATGTTCTACAGCAGTCCCAGAGAGTGGGAATTCCACGGCCATGCGAACCACCTAGCGTACAGTCACTAGTCAGATTAGAGGGTACATGTTGTTCAGGTAGACGGTGGAGGTCATCGGAGACCAATTCTACCAAGGGATGGCGCTTGTGTTGACCTGGGTATGTTTACTCTGAGATCAAGGGTTTAGAAGTTTCTGCCATGGGTGGGTGTGAGATATAGATATAGATACACTTCATCAATGTCGTCTTCAGACAGTGGCTCCTATGTAGTGACCAGTCCTCGCTATCGAGTAATCTGAGATTAATAAAGTGTGAGGTTCCGCTCATCTCCTTTTCCTGTTGTGATGTGGGCCGCTATTCCTCACTCGGGCTGTCACTTGTCTGTAGTAGCAGCGGTTCAGGAGGGCTGTCTAAAGTTAGATTTTCCTTTTTTCGTATCTGACAAGTTGGTTACATCGGATTCTGACATCACTATGGTGATTTTCTGCACTCGATGATGCTGGGACCTTACATTGGTATTTCTTTTAGGATACACGTGGGTTACGTGGCCTGTACACGTATATCATGTACAGCATTTCGGAGCCGCTGATCAGCGAGGACACAGAATATACAACGCACCATCTTTACAGCCTTTTATTACTACAGAACATTGGGCGCTCTTCTCACTGGAAGGAAAAGCTGGTGTTGGGGAGCGCGCCGCACCACCGACTGATGAACTTCAGCACATCCTGGCACTCCGGGCTGTGGCTGGTCTGTGGAGGGCAGAACAGAGGTTTAAGGACAGCAGACATGGCTGATAGAGGTGAGGGAGAAGACTGGGCCAGTGCTCAGCAGCCTGGAGGAACTGATTTACCTTGATGGCCATAAGAAATTTATTCCAGTCGTCTTTGTTTGCGGCTTTGCCTGGCTGTTTGAAATCGATCTTATTTCTGAGCACGGGATAACCTATAGGGGGAAACACAACAGCAGTGACATGTTAGAAGCCTTCTCTTTGGCATTGCTCTAGTCCAGGCTTAAGCACTGACTGGCTGGGGGGGGCTCGTAGAGATCAGTCAACACCTGTTCTCCTTTGTAGTTTTGGCGGTTTGCTGACCCTTGTGCTGCGTTGATCCATCACAAGAACAGCAGTTTTATCCTTAACATATTGGGCAAAGGTTTCCCACCACAGAAGGTTCACGTTATAGTCTCTTGGTTGCCACACATCAGGATGGAGATAAGTAATGGATGACTATACTCGCCCCCTCACCTGTGATGACACAAGGAAGAGAGCGGATACCACTGTTCATGGCCACCAACGATGCCTCGTAGATGCCCCTCTCATCAACAGGCAGGACTTGCTCCACTCTTTGGTCCATTGAGACAGCCAGCACCCATTCTCTCACCTCCTCTCGCTTCTCCACCTGATAAAGTAGTAGTAAGAGTTATACGGAGAAGGTCATGGACACAATGGTGTGGTAGAGAAAGGTCACGGGCGGGGAAAAAACAGATCATCAGAGGTGGAGACAACCCTTGTAGAAGGAAGAGGTCTGGTGGGATGAGGTAGAGGTGTTATATAGAAGAAATACGGACACCAGCGTGAGCTGGAGATGTGCAGAAGGACCAGGTCCACTGGGACAAGAGGTGTCATGTTGAATAGTCAAGGACACAGACTAAAGGGTAAGGTATAGATGTGATGTGTTAGTGGGATACAGACATCATGGTGAGGTGGAAACAAGTCATGTAGAAGAGACCAGGGTGAGATGGAAATGCACTGTGTAGATGAGGCACGGACATGAGCGTGAGAGGGAGATATGTTGCATAGTTTGGGCACAGACAGCATGGTCCGGTGGAGTTGTGCGCTGCACTATGACAGGGCGAGGCTGGATCTTCACACCCACCGGAATGTGCTGTTTTGCAGGAAGTGGAACTTCAAAGGGAATATCTGTATGTTGAAAATCTGAGTGGTCCAGGGCGTCCAGATTCCCCTCCTCGATGGCCTGTGGAGGACACAACAGAATACTTGTAGACTGCCCCCTTTCCTATAACGCTACTACTATAGCGAGTCCGCAGTGGTCATTACTCCACCCTGCCCTCCAATGATCCTTTAGGTCTATGCCTTGCCATAGCCCCGATAGATGGAGGACACCACACGATACCCACCCAGACACAACATTATCACTTACATCTACCAGGTCCAAAAATCTGTTCAAGAAGATGAAGGCTGAGTTTTCCCATCCCATCGCCTGCAGGAGCAAAGTCAAAGAAAGATATCAAGACACAGGACTGGGGATTAAAGGGTGGGGGAAAGGAACTCGAGTCACCGGCAGAGAACATTGGGTGTCATGTATAAATACTGGTGCACAGTAATAGAATAGAAGGTGCCCACAGCGAGCAGGCCAGGAGCCCTTTCCACCCAGGTCCAACCTGCTTGGTTGATATGGGCGACTTCACTGCTTTTTCTTATGCAGCAGTTTTGATAAATCCGCCCCATTATAAATATCTCCCCCACCCCTATATATAAGATATTTACCTTGGCCGCCATTCCTGCCTCATAGAAACCCTTGTCTGCAGGGAGGAGATCCGTGTGACGCAACAAGGAGATGCAGAGTTTTGCGGCTACGACATCCTGAAATTAGGAAAGGATGAGATCAATGATAGCAGCGGGTTATACACCGGTATAGCAGGGTGACATGTTCAGGCGCTCACCAGCTGTGGCACTCCTTGGGCTGCAGAACGGCTGGAGTAATAATGGGCGATCAACATCATCTGCTCGTACTCCTGGTGTGCTGGAGAATTCACTTCACTCGACTTCACCAGATTTTCACACTGTCAAAGACAAGAGACTGTAGTAGCCCCTCAGCCACGGTACTGCACAGATGGGGCACCGCTACATGTAACTCCCTCCCCAAAACTAAATCCTGAGCGCAGAGAAGTCTTACCAGGTTGTACATCATGTCTCGGAGATTTGCCCATGTATGGTACACTTCTGCACAATTCATTCCCTCACTATTCACCATTTCCATGAAGATCCGTTTATAAATATTAAAGTTCTGCACAAGAAAATGCATCAAAATGGTCAGAATGTGAGACGTAAGGAAGAGAGAACATGGGAGGAACAGGAGCGCAAGAGCAAGGGAGGTATAGGGGAACATGGACAGGGAAGGGCTCAGAGCAGGAGAGGTACAAGAGAAGACGGACGTGGGGAGCGCAGAGCAGGAGAAGAGGGACGTGAGGAGCGCAGAGCAGGAGAGGTACAAGAGAAAACGGACGTGGGGAGCGCAGAGCAGGAGAAGAGGGATGTGAGGAGCGCAGAGCAGGGGAGGTATAGGGGAACATGGACAGGGAAGGGCTCAGAGCAGGAGAGGTACAAGAGAAGACGGACGTGGGGAGCGCAGAGCAGGAGAAGAGGGACGTGAGGAGCGCAGAGCAGGAGAGGTACAAGAGAAAACGGACGTGGGGAGCGCAGAGCAGGAGAAGAGGGACGTGAGGAGCGCAGAGCAGGGGAGGTATAGGGGAACATGGACAGGGAAAGGCACAGAGCAGGAGAGGTACAGGAAAAGACGGACGTGGGGAGCGCAGAGCAGGAGAAGAGGGACGTGAGGAGCGCAGAGCAGGGGAGGTATAGGGGAACATAGACAGGGAAAGGCACAGAGCAGGAGAGGTACAGGAAAAGACGGACGTGGGGAGCGCAGAGCAGGAGAAGAGGGACGTGGGGAGCGCAGAGCAGGAGAAGAGGGACGTGAGGAGCGCAGAGCAGGGGAGGTATAGGGGAACATGGACAGGGAAGGGCTCAGAGCAGGAGAGGTACAAGAGAAGACGGACGTGGGGAGCGCAGAGCAGGAGAAGAGGGACGTGAGGAGCGCAGAGCAGGGGAGGTATAGGGGAACATGGACAGGGAAGGGCGCAGAGCAGGAGAGGTACAAGAGAAAACGGACGTGGGGAGCGCAGAGCAGGAGAAGAGGGATGTGAGGAGCGCAGAGCAGGGGAGGTATAGGGGAACATGGACAGGGAAAGGCACAGAGCAGGAGAGGTACAGGAAAAGACGGACGTGGGGAGCGCAGAGCAGGAGAAGAGGGACGTGAGGAGCGCAGAGCAGGGGAGGTATAGGGGAACATGGACAGGGAAAGGCACAGAGCAGGAGAGGTACAGGAAAAGACGGACGTGGGGAGCGCAGAGCAGGAGAAGAGGGACGTGGGGAGCGCAGAGCAGGAGAAGAGGGACGTGAGGAGCGCAGAGCAGGGGAGGTATAGGGGAACATGGACAGGGAAGGGCTCAGAGCAGGAGAGGTACAAGAGAAGACGGACGTGGGGAGCGCAGAGCAGGAGAAGAGGGACGTGAGGAGCGCAGAGCAGGGGAGCTATAGGGGAACATGGACAGGGAAGGGCGCAGAGCAGGAGAGGTACAAGAGAAAACGGACGTGGGGAGCGCAGAGCAGGAGAAGAGGGATGTGAGGAGCGCAGAGCAGGGGAGGTATAGGGGAACATGGACAGGGAAAGGCACAGAGCAGGAGAGGTACAGGAAAAGACGGACGTGGGGAGCGCAGAGCAGGAGAAGAGGGACGTGAGGAGCGCAGAGCAGGGGAGGTATAGGGGAACATGGACAGGGAAAGGCACAGAGCAGGGGATGTACAGGAGAAAATGGAGGTGAGTGCAGAGCAGGAAATGTACAGGAGAAGAAGGACGTGAGGAGCGCAGAGCAGGAGAGGTACAGGAGAAGACGGACGTGGGGAGCGCAGAGCAGGAGAAGAGGGATGTGAGGAGCGCAGAGCAGGGAATGTACAGGAGAAGACGGATGTGAGGAACGCAGAGCAGGGGATGTACAGGAGAAGACGGACGTGAGGAGCGCAGAGCAGGAGAGGTACAGGAGAAGACGGACGTGAGGAGCGCAGAGCAGGAGAGGTACAGGAGAAGACGGATGTGGGGAGCGCAGAGCAGGAGAAGAGGGATGTGAGGAGCGCAGAGCAGGGAATGTACAGGAGAAGACGGACGTGAGGAGCGCAGAGCAGGGGATGTACAGGAGAAGACGGACGTGAGGAGCGCAGAGCAGGAGAAGAAGGATGTGAGGAGCGCAGAGCAGGAGAAGAAGGATGTGAGGAGCGCAGAGCAGGGAATGTACAGGAGAAGAAGGATGTGAGGAGCGCAGAGCAGGGAATGTACAGGAGAAGACGGATGTGAGGAGCGCAGAGCAGGGGATGTACAGGAGAAGAGGGATGTGAGGAGCGCAGAGCAGGAGAAGAGGGACGTGAGGAGCGCAGAGCAGGAGAGGTACAAGAGAAAACGGACGTGGGGAGCGCAGAGCAGGAGAAGAGGGATGTGAGGAGCGCAGAGCAGGGGAGGTATAGGGGAACATGGACAGGGAAAGGCACAGAGCAGGAGAGGTACAGGAAAAGACGGACGTGGGGAGCGCAGAGCAGGAGAAGAGGGACGTGAGGAGCGCAGAGCAGGGGAGGTATAGGGGAACATGGACAGGGAAAGGCACAGAGCAGGAGAGGTACAGGAAAAGACGGACGTGGGGAGCGCAGAGCAGGAGAAGAGGGACGTGGGGAGCGCAGAGCAGGAGAAGAGGGACGTGAGGAGCGCAGAGCAGGGGAGGTATAGGGGAACATGGACAGGGAAGGGCTCAGAGCAGGAGAGGTACAAGAGAAGACGGACGTGGGGAGCGCAGAGCAGGAGAAGAGGGACGTGAGGAGCGCAGAGCAGGGGAGGTATAGGGGAACATGGACAGGGAAGGGCGCAGAGCAGGAGAGGTACAAGAGAAAACGGACGTGGGGAGCGCAGAGCAGGAGAAGAGGGATGTGAGGAGCGCAGAGCAGGGGAGGTATAGGGGAACATGGACAGGGAAAGGCACAGAGCAGGAGAGGTACAGGAAAAGACGGACGTGGGGAGCGCAGAGCAGGAGAAGAGGGACGTGAGGAGCGCAGAGCAGGGGAGGTATAGGGGAACATGGACAGGGAAAGGCACAGAGCAGGGGATGTACAGGAGAAAATGGAGGTGAGTGCAGAGCAGGAAATGTACAGGAGAAGAAGGACGTGAGGAGCGCAGAGCAGGAGAAGAGGGATGTGAGGAGCGCAGAGCAGGGAATGTACAGGAGAAGACGGATGTGAGGAACGCAGAGCAGGGGATGTACAGGAGAAGACGGACGTGAGGAGCGCAGAGCAGGAGAGGTACAGGAGAAGACGGACGTGAGGAGCGCAGAGCAGGAGAGGTACAGGAGAAGACGGATGTGGGGAGCGCAGAGCAGGAGAAGAGGGATGTGAGGAGCGCAGAGCAGGGAATGTACAGGAGAAGACGGACGTGAGGAGCGCAGAGCAGGGGATGTACAGGAGAAGACGGACGTGAGGAGCGCAGAGCAGGAGAAGAAGGATGTGAGGAGCGCAGAGCAGGAGAAGAAGGATGTGAGGAGCGCAGAGCAGGGAATGTACAGGAGAAGAAGGATGTGAGGAGCGCAGAGCAGGGAATGTACAGGAGAAGACGGATGTGAGGAGCGCAGAGCAGGGGATGTACAGGAGAAGAGGGATGTGAGGAGCGCAGAGCAGGAGAAGAGGGACGTGAGGAGCACAGAGCAGGGAATGTACAGGAGAAGACGGACGTGAGGAGCGCAGAGCAGGGGATGTACAGGAGAAGACGGACGTGAGGAGCGCAGAGCAGGAGAGGTACAGGAGAAGACGGACGTGAGGAGCGCAGAGCAGGAGAGGTACAGGAGAAGATGGACGTGAGGGGCGCAGAGCAGGAGAGGTACAGGAGAAGATGGACGTGAGGAGCGCAGAGCAGGAGAAGAGGGACGTGAGGAGCGCAGAGCAGGAGAGGTACAGGAGAAGACGGACGTGAGGAGCGCAGAGCAGGAGAGGTACAGGAGAAGATGGACGTGAGGGGCGCAGAGCAGGAGAGGTACAGGAGAAGATGGACGTGAGGAGCGCAGAGCAGGAGAAGAGGGACGTGAGGAGCGCAGAGCAGGAGAGGTACAGGAGAAGACGGACGTGGGGAGCGCAGAGTAGGAAATGTACAGGAGAAGAGGGATGTGAGGAGCGCAGAGCAGGGAATGTACAGGAGAAGACGGACGTGAGGAGCGCAGAGCAGGAGAGGTACAGGAGAAGATGGACATGTGGAGAGCAGGAGAGGTACAGGAGAAGATGGACGTGAGGAGCGCAGAGCAGGGGATGTACAGGAGAAGATGGCCGTGGGGAGCACAGAGCAGGAGAGGTACAGGAGAAGATGGACATGAGGAGCGCAGAGCAGGAGAGGTACAGGAGAACACTGACAGTAAGGGAGGTGAGGGGCACAAAGCAGGGATGTTCAGAACACAAACATGAAGAGCATGAGCAGGTACAGGAAAATACAGACAGTGAAAGACTCTGCGCAGAGGAGTTACAGGAGAACATGTATGGTGAGGGAGGTGATGTGTGCACAGCAGAGGATAGGAGAATGGGCACAGAGAGGGGTAAAGAGCATGGGAGGTTTTGCTAAATAGAAGTGATCTTCTCTTGAAGTAAATGTACCTGGGCATTGGCGGGTGCTCCGTGCTGGACATACAAGGCGAGCGCCTTCTCCCAATTTCCATCCTTTATGAGATGTGTAGCAAACAGAGCGACGTATTTGTGGAGCACCTTGTAATTCTGGGATATAGATAGTCAGGTGTCAGTATATGTCTGCTGTACACTGTATACTATCCGATACATCACAGCTCAGCACAGGAGAGACACATCCATCTACAGCCTCCTAACCCTAGGGATCAGAGCTACCCTTTGTGTAGGGATCAGTGCTCTGTACTGTCTGCTGTCATATTGCTCCCCTTACCTGCTTGCCAGCAATATCTATACACTTCTCCCACTGTCCACGGTCAGCGTACATATCAAGAGCAGCCATGACGTCAACTCCGACAAGCTGAAAACAAAAACATATACATCAATATTAAAAAGACCCGGAGTAGAGTGCAGAAAGTGGTGGAGGAGGGGACGTCACCTGACGCCATAGAGAAGAGGAGGGGAGGAAAGAACGTCACTCAGAAGAAAGGAAAAAGAATGGTGAAAGAGTAATCTCTTTCTCAGTTCCAGACGTGGATGGATTTACTTTTCAACAAATATGGAGACACATTCTTTGTCTAGGTCTGGGTTTTTGGTGCACTGCACTATTTTTTTCTTAGAGTATGTATCACAAATTGGTGTTTCTGGCTGGAGGCAATGTGGGAGAGAAGAGAAGACGAAGACGTCAACCAGAACATAAGAAGAGGAGGAGAGAACGTCACCCTGAGCAGAAGAGAAGCAGAAGACTTCAACTGGAGTGGGAGAGAAGAATAGAAGACGTAACCCAGAGCGAGAGAAGAGAAGGAGAAGACGTAACCCAGAGCGAGAGAAGAGAAGGAGAAGACGTAACCCAGAGCGAGAGAAGAGAAGGAGAAGACGTAACCCAGAGCGAGAGAAGAGAAGGAGAAGACGTAACCCAGAGCGAGAGAAGAGAAGGAGAAGACGTAACCCAGAGCGAGAGAAGAGAAGGAGAAGACGTAACCCAGAGCGAGAGAAGAGAAGGAGAAGACGTAACCCAGAGCGAGAGAAGAGAAGGAGAAGACGTAACCCAGAGCGAGAGAAGAGAAGGAGAAGACGTAACCCAGAGCGAGAGAAGAGAAGGAGAAGACGTAACCCAGAGCGAGAGAAGAGAAGGAGAAGACGTAACCCAGAGAGAGAGAAGAGAAGGAGAAGACGTAACCCAGAGCGAGAGAAGAGAAGGAGAAGACGTAACCCAGAGCGAGAGAAGAGAAGGAGAAGACGTAACCCAGAGCGAGAGAAGAGAAGGAGAAGACGTAACCCAGAGCGAGAGAAGAGAAGGAGAAGACGTAACCCAGAGCGAGAGAAGAGAAGGAGAAGACGTAACCCAGAGCGAGAGAAGAAAAGGAGAAGACGTAACCCAGAGCGAGAGAAGAGAAGGAGAAGACGTAACCCAGAGCGAGAGAAGAGAAGGAGAAGACGTAACCCAGAGCGAGAGAAGAGAAGGAGAAGACGTAACCCAGAGCGAGAGAAGAGAAGGAGAAGACGTAACCCAGAGCGAGAGAAGAGAAGGAGAAGACGTCACCCAGAGCGAGAGAAGAGAAGGAGAAGACGTAACCCAGAGCGAGAGAAGAGAAGGAGAAGACGTCACCCAGAGCGAGAGAAGAGAAGGAGAAGACGTAACCCAGAGCGAAAGAAGAGAAGGAGAAGACGTCACCCAGAGCGAGAGAAGAGAAGGAGAAGACGTCACCCAGAGCGAGAGAAGAGAAGGAGAAGACGTCACCCAGAGCGAGAGAAGAGAAGGAGAAGACGTCACCCAGAGCGAGAGAAGAGAAGGAGAAGACGTCACCCAGAGCGAGAGAAGAGAAGGAGAAGACGTCACCTAGAGCGAGAGAAGAGAAGGAGAAGACGTCACCCAGAGCGAGAGAAGAGAAGGAGAAGACGTAACCCAGAGCGAGAGAAGAGAAGGAGAAGACGTAACCCAGAGCGAAAGAAGAGAAGGAGAAGACGTCACCCAGAGCGAGAGAAGAGAAGGAGAAGACGTCACCCAGAGCGAGAGAAGAGAAGGAGAAGACGTCACCCAGAGCGAGAGAAGAGAAGGAGAAGACGTCACCCAGAGCGAGAGAAGAGAAGGAGAAGACGTCACCCAGAGCGAGAGAAGAGAAGGAGAAGACGTCACACGGAGTGGTGATGATTATAACTACATATATAATGTGCTGTCATCTCACCGACTCCACTTTTCCCTGGTTCTTCAGGTGATCCTTATATCTCTCATCGACATACTGTTCAAACCTGAAATTACGATAGACAAAAAGGGTTCATAGCCCTGTAACTCCGCCTGTCACACGGGCCTGTCTTCATCCTCCACACACGTTCCTTCACACTCTCTAACCACCTCTCTTTCCTTGAGACACTACCTGGAGTCCAGCTCCTTGGCCACTCTCTTGGCTTTGTTCCACTCTTCTCCTTCTATAAAGGCGTCAATCGCTTCCTTAATAAGGTCCATGTTCAGATACAGCTCTGCCGCCTGAGCACGATTTAAAGTCATTAAAGTGAACAATTCCTCAATCTCTACTAAATAAGCTGAGAACAAGTGCCCCCTGCCCTCGCCCTCCACCCTGAGTGTGGTCCATACTATTTATATAGGAGAGATCCCCCAGTCTACATACAGGAATAACCTCCTCCCACTATAGTCCTTCCTGTCCTACATAAACTGGAGACAGTCCCATTGATTTCTGGGCCCGAGGCTCCTCACCGCATTGTGTTTTCCAGCAGAGACCAACTTAGGGCCAACCACATGAATCACTTCCAAACTTCTACTTGGAACCAGGAACTTGATGGATAACTCTGCAGCCTAGAAAGATGAAACAATATAAAAGACTGTAGTGGTCATAGGGAGAACACCAAATTATGATAGACCAACATGGGATGCTATACACAAGGAGGATGAGAGCCACACAAACAACGCATCCATCTGGGCAACCTGACAGAACAGCTGAGACACCATACTGAAGGATGATTCATACCAAACATCTGTCCAGACACCCTACCAACCAGTACAGGCAACCATCCACCATCTTTATATGACGAACCATTCAATCCAACATCCAACCACGAGACCTCGCCAACTACTACAAACAACCACTAAAACTAACATCCAACAACAAGACTTTACCTAGCAAACACCCAGCCCAACACCCAACTAAGACACCTTGCCAATCACAACAAACCACCACCAACCCAGCATCTTACCACGACACTTTACCAATCAGGAGAAGCAACCAACCATCCCAACATCCAACTTGGAGACCTCTCCAATCACCACTGGATACTAGCTAACCCAACATACAACCATAGGACCCAGTCAATCAGGACAGACAACCGCCCAACCCAACAATCAACCAGGAGACCTCAGGACAGGCAACCGCCCAACCCAACAATCAACCAGGAGACCTCAGGACAGGCAACCGCCCAACCCAACAATCAACCAGGAGACCTCAGGACAGGCAACCACCCAACCCAACAATCAACCAGGAGACCTCTCCAATCAGGACAGGCAACCACCCAACCCAACAATCAGCCAGGAGACCTCAGGACAGGCAACCACCCAACCCAACAATCAACCAGGAGACCTCAGGACAGGCAACCACCCAACCCAACAATCAACCAGGAGACCTCGCCAATCAGGACAGGCAACCACCCAACCCAACAATCAACCAGGAGACCTCTCCAATCAGGACAGGCAACCACCCAACCCAACAATCAACCAGGAGACCTCAGGACAGGCAACCACCCAACCCAACAATCAACCAGGAGACCTCTCCAATCAGGACAGGCAACCACCCAACCCAACATTGAAGCAGTATTGAGAACCAACTCAACATCATCCTGATATAGGTCTAATAACTAGCCACCAAAGAGACAAATGAGAAGAGGAAATTAAGAAACCAGTGAATGTGTTGCACCTTCATCCAGCATTTCTCCATGACTTCAGCGTTGTCCAGATCTTTCACCTTCAGGTAGCAGTCCACAGCTCGGGCGTATTCTCCGGCTTGCTCCCATTCCCGGGCCTGCTCCAGCAAAGCTTCTGCTCCTCTGCTGGGTGAAGGAGATTTCCATTACAGAAAGCAGAGAATAAGACGCAGCTCACACTCTTGTTTGAGGGCACAGAATAATGGGAATGCAGCACACAAGTATAAGGTGCCTCATCCCACCACACATATATATTGTTCAATGCTGTATACTGTAGTCCAGTAGATTTCAGCACAGATCACACTGATAATGTGAAGTCTACTGTGAGGATCAGACCCTGACCTGGCTCCTTTCTTCATGCCCTCTCGCTCATACTCCTGCTGTAGCTGCTCCAGAAGAGCCGGGATGTACTCCTTGCAGATCCGGATGGCATCGCTCCACATGCCCGCCTCCTGTGTAGAAAACCGCACAAAATCACAAGTGAGCAAACTCAGTCCTGGGACAGCTCCATCCCTCCTGTGACAATAAGACGCTACCTTATAATGCTTCACAGCGAGCTCCGGTCTCTGCGCACGCAGCAAGAACGCCTCCGCCTTCTGGAAATCCTTCTGTTCAAAGGCAAAGCGAGCCTGACCTGCAAGAACGTCCCCGACACTGTCCGGATCATACAGCTCGGCCACTCTCTGAGCTGCATCCCAATCCTGGTTGTGGACGTACCTGAGGGAAAGGGAGATACAGTATAAGGACAAATACACTGAGGAGGTGACATATGCTGACACATACAATGAGGTATACGGGAGACAGGAGGCACTACATGAGGACATATACACTGAGGTATACAGGAGATAAAGGAGGTGCTATATGTAAACATACACAGTGAGGTATACGGAAGACAAAGGGGGCGCTATATGAGGACATACAGTGAGGATTGAGGATGTGGGAGATTATTAGTCACATCAGATCTTACATAAGAACGGCTTCCTTGGGTTTTCCCGCTTTAACAAATTCACCTTCAGCTTCTGTAAATTTTCCCTGTGATGTAGAAGATACAACAGTGGTAGTTCCCGTACAGGCGGTCAGTATCCCAGTCATACCGAGACTTCCTGTACAGGCGGTCAGTATCCCAGTCATACCGAGACTTCCTGTACAGGCGGTCAGTATCCCAGTCATACCGAGACTTCCTGTACAGGCGGTCAGTATCCCAGTCATACCGAGACTTCCTGTACAGGCGGTCAGTATCCCAGTCATACCGAGACTTCCTGTACAGGCGGTCAGTATCCTGGTCCTATAGAGACTTCCTGTACAGGCGGTCAGTATCCCAGTCATGCAGAGACTTCCTGTACAGGCGGTCAGTATCCTGGTCCTATAGAGACTTCCTGTACAGGCGGTCAGTATCCCAGTCATACAGAGACTTCCTGTACAGGCGGTCAGTATCCTGGTCCTATAGAGACTTCCTGTACAGGCGGTCAGTATCCCAGTCATACAGAGACTTCCTGTACAGGCGGTCAGTATCCTGGTCCTATAGAGACTTCCTGTACAGGCGGTCAGTATCCCAGTCCTATAGAGACTTCCCGTACAGGCGGTCAGTACCCCGATCCTATAGAGACTTCCTGTACAGGCGGTCAGTATCCCGGTCATATAGAGACTTCCTGTACAGGCGGTCAGTATCCCGGTCCTATAGAGACTTCCTGTACAGGTGGTCAGTATCCCAGTCATACAGAGACTTCCTGTACAGGTGGTCAGTATCACGGTCATATAGAGACTTCCCCTACAGGCGGTCAGTATCCCGGTCCTATAGAGACTTCTTGTATAGGTGGTCAGTATCACGGTCATATAGAGACTTCCCCTACAGGCGGTCAGTATCCCGGTCCTATAGAGACTTCTTGTATAGGTGGTCAGTATCTCAGTCATACCGAGACTTCCTGTACAGGCGGTCAGTATCCCGGTCCTATAGAGACTTCCTGTACAGGCGGTCAGTATCCCAGTCATACAGAGACTTCCTGTACAGGCGGTCAGTATCCCGGTCCTATAGAGACTTCCTGTACAGGCGGTCAGTATCCCGGTCCTATAGAGACTTCCTGTATAGGTGGTCAGTATCTCAGTCATACAGAGACTTCCCGTACAGGCGGTCAGTATCCCAGTCATATAGAGACTTCCCCTACAGGCGGTCAGTATCCCGGTCATATAGAGACTTCCCGTACAGGCGGTCAGTATCCTGGTCATATAGAGACTTCCCCTACAGGCGGTCAGTATCTCAGTCATACAGAGACATCCTGTACAGGCGGTCAGTATCCCGGTCCTATAGAGACTTCCTGTACAGGCGGTCAGTATCCCAGTCATACAGAGACTTCCTATACAGGCGGTCAGTATCTCAGTCATACAGAGACTTCCTGTACAGGCGGTCAGTATCCCAGTCATACAGAGACTTCCTGTACAGGCGGTCAGTATCCCAGTCATATAGAGACTTCCCCTACAGGCGGTCAGTATCCCGGTCATATAGAGACTTCCCCTACAGGCGGTCAGTATCCCGGTCCTATAGAGACTTCCTGTACAGGCGGTCAGTATCCCGGTCCTATAGAGACTTCCTGTACAGGCGGTCAGTATCCCGGTCCTATAGAGACTTCCTGTACAGGCGGTCAGTATCCCAGTCCTATAGAGACTTCGTGTATAGGTGGTCAGTATCCCAGTCATACAGAGACTTCCTATACAGGCGGTCAGTATCCCAGTCATACAGAGACTTCCTGCACAATCTACACCCCAGTCTTACCTCGTCCTCCAGGAACATGGCGTATTTCAAGTGGATCTCTGGGAGTTTGTCTTTCATCGCTAGTCGGGCTAACTCAAATGCAAAGTCATATGTGCTGGAAGAAAAGATTGCGGGATTAGTAAGACGCGGAGCTTCTCCACGCACTCGAGGGGATGTGAACACCGCAGACGATACCCCCTCACCCCCCGAAATAATCTGCTACTTTCATGATGGCACTCACCCGTTTTCGGTGGCATGATCAATGGCGGTCTCCAGGAGGCTGAACTTGGTGAGTAGCTTCACTGCTGCCTCTCCACCCAAGCTCTTTGCCCACAGGTAGGTGACATGTTTATGAGCATTGGCCCCTCCATGGGCTTTGGCCACCTACCATAGAGGAAAGTGTCATGTCATGTTGATATAAGTGATGAGGTGGATAATGGAGGGAGCGATGGCGGTGTGTACTCACCCTGTGCGCCTCCTCCCACATATCGGCCGCCCTGTACATATTCACTGGAGACTTCCAATCCTTGGCCTTCAGGTAATGGTACTCGGCCTCCCGCAGACGTCCCCCGGCCTTCAGCTCCTGAGGACAGACAGTGAGGGATGGCCAACACATACAGAGCACCACCGTAGTCTGAGCTGTCACCAGAAGACTTACCTCGCCCAAGTGCAGATGGGTTTCCATCAGGAGATCCGGGTGATACTTGGTGACCAGACGGATCATGTCCTCGTGTAAATTGTGTCTCTTGTACATGGCAATAGCGAGGTCGGGTTCATCCACCGTAATATATAACCTGTGACACCAAGAAACTATCAGGCACCATGTGAGAATACGTCCGCCCCACCTAATATGTCCAATCTAACTGTGTGAGATAGATAGATAGACAGATAGATAGATAGATAGATAGATAGATAGATATATCCACCCACACACATACATACACGTGCTGCCAAGTATTATATATTTGTTACACCATTACCTGGCACCAGATATATAATGTACACAGTATCCTGTGCCTGGCCGCGGATATATCATTTACACATACAGGCCGATCACTAGGATGATCTCGAGCAGACGGATTTGCCCTCCTACCTCTCTGCCTCCCTGTAGTGCCCCTGCTTCTCCTGCTCCTTGGCTTGGGTGATATACAGGACAGACACGTCTTCTGGGTTCATGCACTTCACAGCCAGCTAGGAATGAAAGCACAACATGGCATACAAGTTACATGTAAGATCCTACATGACACCATGACACATGACAAAGGAAACCGAGCAGCCAGAGCTGAAATCTGAGTTCTGTAGAGGCCACCAATAAAGTTACCCTAGTAACCCCCAAGCCCACCTGCCCCTATACACATAACCCATGACTAACCGCGTGTGCCTGCTCCCAGCGGCCGGCTTGTGTGTACATGTCAATCGCTTCCTTGCTCCTCCCGGCTTTGATAAACAGCTGCTCGGCAAGCTGGAAACACAAGCAGAGGTCATGAATAGAAGCAGAGCTGTCCCCATCCACCCCGAGGCTGCTGGAACAGCTGATCTGTGCAGGGTCTGGGCATCAGACCCCACAGATCAGATACAGATGATCTATCGTGTGGATAGGTTATCAGTATTAAACATGCACTGGGTCGGAGAACCTCTTTAATAACACACAGTAGCGGAGTGTTCCCAGACCTCGTACTCCTGCACAGAGCTGTAGTGCTGCGCTATCTTCAGGTAATAGTCAGCGGTGGTCCGCGGCTCCTGCAGCTCCAGGATGTGAATGGCTTTCTTCCACTGCCGAGCACCGAGTGCCGCTTCAATGGCCTTTACAGAGCACCTGAGGGGAGGAGGTAAAAAGTGATAGTGGACACCCTGAGCCCCAACAATAGACCGCCCGGAACTCCCCCAAAAATAAACTGGCCCGGAACCCCCCCCCCCCAAAAAAAAAAAAAAATATAGACCGGCCCGGAACCCCAAAAAATAGACCGGCCCGGAACCCCCCCAAAAATAGACCAGCCAGGAACCCCCCAAAATAGACAAACATGGACCCCAACAATAGACTGGCCTGAACCCCCAATAATAGACTGGCCCAGACCCCAATCAGAAGCCCCCCCCCCCTTAGAGCTGCTCCAGTGGT
This sequence comes from Leptodactylus fallax, assembly GCA_947044405.1. Lineage (NCBI taxonomy): Eukaryota > Metazoa > Chordata > Amphibia > Anura > Leptodactylidae > Leptodactylus > Leptodactylus fallax. Next base: position 1,079,989 of record CAMRHE010000395.1, read on the forward strand.
GCTCACCCGGCCTCGATGTAGTGGTTGATGGCGGCGTCCAGCTGCTTCTGCTGCACCAGATAATCCCCCCAGGACTCCTCCAGCTTCACCACCTCGGCAGGGAAGGCCAATCGGGCGAGCTCCACGGCTGACAACACAGGAGACGTCACCATCACAGCACAGACACAAGCCATATATATACACTGTGTTCCAAATTAATATGCAAATAATATGTTCTCATATTTTCCAAAATTACCTATATGAATTGCAGTCATTGTAATTTTCCAGTCATCAACTATTGGAGTATAATTGAAAGGTTTTTGAACAAACTGCCTATGATAACAGTATATTTAAAAAAAAAAATAAACACTCAAAATGCATGTTCTAAATTATTATGCACAGCAGAATTTGCAACCTTTTCATTTTTATTAAGAACAAAAAATGGTCATTGTGAAATTCTAAGCATTAGCAGGTTATTACAAACTGAACTCAAACAGTTTTCAAGACAAAACTTTGTTCGAGGTGATGTTACATTTGCACATAGGACCCCTTGTTCGAAAGAAGCTTCTGAACTCTCTCGTCCATTGAATTTGTCAGTTTTTGGATGGTTTCTGCTTCAATTGTTTTGCATGAGGACAGAATACCCTCCCAGAGCTGTTGCTTAGATGTGAACTGCCTCCCGCCATCATAGACACTCCTTTTGATGATGCTCCAGAGGTTCTCAATGGGGTTGAGGTCAGGGGAGCATGGGGGCCACACCATAAGTTTGTCCCCTTTTATGCCCATAGCAGCCAGAGATGCAGATGTGTTATTTGCAGCATGAGACGGTGCATTATCAGGCATGAAAATGATCTTTCTGCGGAATGCATGGTTCTTCTTCTTGAACCATGGCAGGAAGTGCTGTTTGAGAAACTCCACCTACATTATGGAGTTCATCTTTACCCCTTCAGGGATCCTAAAGGGGCCATGATTCCAGCCCAAAACATTACTCCACCTCCTCCTTGTTGGCGCCGTAGCCGTGTTTGCATGGGGTGTCCATCAACAAGTCATCCTCCACTCCATCCATCTGGACCATCGAGCGTTGCACGGCACTCATCAGTCTTCATGTATTGTTTGGCCCACTGGAGCCATTTCTGCTTGTGTGCAGTGGATAGAGGAGGTCGGCAGGATGGCTTACGCACAGCTGCAAACCTCTGAAGGACCCGCATCTTGTTGTTCGGGGGGACATTGGAGGCACCAGCAGCTTCAAAAACTTGTCTGCTGCTATGACAAGGCATTTTTGAAGCTGCTCTTTTAACCTGACGTAATTGCCTGTTGGAAAGAGTCCTCAATTTTCCCTTATCATCACGCACACGTGTGTGCTGTGAATCAGCTACATACTTCTTGATTGTGCGATGATCATGATGAAGTGTCTTGGCAATGTTGATTGTAGTCATGCCTTGACCTAAACACTCCACAATTTGTTGCTTCTCAGCAGCCGACACATCCTTTTTCTTTCCCATTTTGGATGAAAATGTAGGCTGCTTAATAATGTGGGACAGCCTTCTTAAGTAGTCTTGCCTTTAATTGGACACACCTGCCAAACTAATTAGCACAGGTGTCTGCAATTGCTTTCAGTGATATAAAGAGCCCTAACACACATCATCATCAATGAGTTTAACTGACAAACAAAAAAATTCTTACCTTATCACTCCTAAACACTTTTTGCATAATAATTTGGAACACAGTGTATAGGAGGGAGGTCATGTGACTCTGACATACCCCTGGGAGAAATAGGTGCCCCTCTACTAACATGTCAGCTACCCAACCACAAGCAGGGTCCGTCACCTGACACTGCCGATCCCATCAGGTCGTGTCCTGCACCAGCCTATAGTGCGGAGATGATCAGGAGCAACGTATGGAGAAGACGTGGTCACAGGACAGGAGACGGCAGCGCGACCCCGGCATGTCAGCCGCTCACTGACCTCACCAATGGCTGCTGTCCGGGGGGCACAAACATAACCCAGAGAGAAGGACAAGCCGGGGGTCAGCGGCATCAGATCACACTACCGGGAACTGCCTACCTTTCCGGAAAGCATAGCCCTTGCAGTAGCACTCCAGAGCACGGCGGGAATTGTTAATCTTCTCCAAGAGATCTCCGGCCTGTAATAGAAGAGACCGATCACTCAGGATCTAGAGGCAGAGGGCTACGGAAAAAAGGAACAAAGACCTAGAGAAGGGGAAGGATCTAGAACCACAAGTGGGCAGGGATAGACATCTAGACTAAGCTCTAGACAGCGAAGGTCGAGGCTCTAGAACTGACCCGTTCATAGAATTCCCCCTTTATGAGGGCGGCGGTGACTCTCCCGATCAGCTCCGTGTCCACCAGTAGCCGCTCCTGACCCATACACAGCCGGGCCGCCTTAGCAGAAAGTCCAGAGCGAAGGTAAAGGTTGACGGCAGCCACGTAGTCGCCCTCCTGCTCCCGCACCTCCCCGGCCCGCTCCTCCTGGTGACTGTCCGCCAGGTACTGTAGGTAGCTGCGCTTCAGGTTCTCCAGCTCTGGGTGACCCTGAGGGAGAGGAAGGTCCAGTCCGGGCTTCAGTACCGCACATACATGTGTTACTAATACTACACACCACACACGCAGGTCTTACCTTGGCCTCCGCCACAGCGATACATTCATCCCACATGTGCAGCTCCTGGTACATCAGGATGGCGTCCATGACTGCGTTCTGAGGAGAAGCGGCCGGTAAGTGCCAGAGATATGGAGGCGGGTACAGGATATGATATATAGCAGTCATATATCTGGCCAGACACTGCCCCCGTACACAGTATATAGGACATATTACAGGCCGGTATTACCCCAGTATATAGTATATAGGATATATTACAGGCCGGTATTACCCCAGTATATAGTATATAGGACATATTACAGGCCGGTATTACCCCCGTTATATAGTATATAGGACATATTACAGGCCAGTATTACCCCCGTATATAGTATATAGGACATATTACAGGCCAGTATTACCCCAGTATATAGTATATAGGACATATTACAGGCCAGTATTACCCCAGTATATAGTATATAGGACATATTACAGGCCGGTATTACCCCAGTATATAGTATATAGGACATATTACAGGCCGGTATTACCCCAGTATATAGTATATAAGACATATTACAGGCCGGTATTACCCCCAGTATATAGTATATAGGACATATTACAGGCCGGTATTACCCCAGTATATAGTATATAGGACATATTACAGGCTGGTATTACCCCCAGTATATAGTATATAGGACATATTACAGGCCGGTATCACCCCCGTTATATAGTATATAGGACATAATACAGGCCGGTATTACCCCAGTATATAGTATATAGGACATATTACAGGCTGGTATTACCCCCAGTATATAGTATATAGGACATATTACAGGCCAGTATTACCCCAGTATATAGTATATAGGACATATTAGAGGCCGGTATCACCCCCAGTATATAGTATATAGGACATATTACAGGCCGGTATTACCCCCAGTATATAGGACATATTACAGGCCGGTATTACCCCAGTATATAGTATATAGGACATATTACAGGCCGGTATTACCCCCAGTATATAGGACATATTACAGGCCGGTATTACCCCAGTATATAGTATATAGGACATATTACAGGCCGGTATTACCCCAGTATATAGTATATAGGACATATTACAGTCCAGTATTACCCCTGTTATATAGTATATAGGACATATTACAGGCCGGTATTACCCCAGTATATAGTATATAGGACATATTACAGGCCGGTATTACCCCACAGTATATAGTATATAGGACATATTACAGGCCGGTATTACCCCAGTATATAGGACATATTACAGGCCGGTATTACCCCACAGTATATAGTATATAGGACATATTACAGGCCGGTATTACCCACAGTATATAGTATATAGGACATATTACAGGCCGGTATTACCCCACAGTATATAGTATATAGGACATATTACAGGCCGGTATTACCCCCAGTATATAGTATATAGGACATATTACAGGCCGGTATTACCCCCAGTATATAGTATATAGGACATATTACAGGCCGGTATTACCCCAGTATATAGTATATAGGACATATTACAGGCTGGTATTACCCCCAGTATATAGTATATAGGACATATTACAGGCCGGTATCACCCCCGTTATATAGTATATAGGACATAATACAGGCCGGTATTACCCCAGTATATAGTATATAGGACATATTACAGGCTGGTATTACCCCCAGTATATAGTATATAGGACATATTACAGGCCAGTATTACCCCAGTATATAGTATATAGGACATATTAGAGGCCGGTATCACCCCCAGTATATAGTATATAGGACATATTACAGGCCGGTATTACCCCCAGTATATAGGACATATTACAGGCCGGTATTACCCCAGTATATAGTATATAGGACATATTACAGGCCGGTATTACCCCCAGTATATAGGACATATTACAGGCCGGTATTACCCCAGTATATAGTATATAGGACATATTACAGGCCGGTATTACCCCAGTATATAGTATATAGGACATATTACAGTCCAGTATTACCCCTGTTATATAGTATATAGGACATATTACAGGCCGGTATTACCCCAGTATATAGTATATAGGACATATTACAGGCCGGTATTACCCCACAGTATATAGTATATAGGACATATTACAGGCCGGTATTACCCCAGTATATAGGACATATTACAGGCCGGTATTACCCCACAGTATATAGTATATAGGACATATTACAGGCCGGTATTACCCACAGTATATAGTATATAGGACATATTACAGGCCGGTATTACCCCAGTATATAGTATATAGGACATATTACAGGCCGGTATTACCCCCAGTATATAGTATATAGGACATATTACAGGCCGGTATTACCCCCAGTATATAGGACATATTACAGGCCGGTATTACCCCAGTATATAGGACATATTACAGGCCGGTATTACCCCCAGTATATAGTATATAGGACATATTACAGGCCGGTATTACCCCAGTATATAGTATATAGGACATATTACAGTCCAGTATTACCCCTGTTATATAGTATATAGGACATATTACAGGCCGGTATTACCCCAGTATATAGTATATAGGACATATTACAGGCCGGTATTACCCCACAGTATATAGTATATAGGACATATTACAGGCCGGTATTACCCCAGTATATAGGACATATTACAGGCCGGTATTACCCCACAGTATATAGTATATAGGACATATTACAGGCCGGTATTACCCCAGTATATAGTATATAGGACATATTACAGGCCGGTATTACCCCCCAGTATATAGTATATAGGACATATTACAGGCCGGTATTACCCCCAGTATATAGGACATATTACAGGCCGGTATTACCCCAGTATATAGGACATATTACAGGCCGGTATTACCCCCAGTATATAGTATATAGGACATATTACAGGCCGGTATTACCCCAGTATATAGTATATAGGACATATTACAGGCCAGTATTACCCCAGTATATAGTATATAGGACATATTACAGGCCAGTATTACCCCAGTATATAGTATATAGGACATATTACAGGCCAGTATGACCCCAGTATATAGTATATAGGACATATTACAGGCCAGTATGACCCCAGTATATAGTATATAGGACATATTACAGGCCGGTATTACCCCCAGTATATAGGACATATTACAGGCCGGTATTACCCCCAGTATATAGGACATATTACAGGCCGGTATTACCCCCAGTATATAGTATATAGGACATATTACAGGCCGGTATTACCCCCGTTATATAGTATATAGGACATATTACAGGCCGGTATTACCCCCAGTATATAGTATATAGGACATATTACAGGCCGGTATTACCCCAGTAAATAGTATATAGGACATATTACAGGCCGGTATTACCCCAGTATATAGTATATAGGACATATTACAGGCCAGTATTACCCCAGTATATAGTATATAGGACATATTACAGGTCGGTATCACCCCAGTATATAGTATATAGGACATATTACAGGCTGGTATTACCCCCAGTATATAGTATATAGGACATATTACAGGCCGATATTACCCCAGTATATAGCATATAGGACATATTACAGGCCGGTATTACCCCCAGTATATAGTATATAGGACATATTACAGGCCAGTATTACTCCGTTATATAGTATATAGGACATATTACAGGCCGGTATTACCCCAGTACATAGTATATAGGACATATTACAGGCCAGTATTACCCCAGTATATAGTATATAGGACATATTACAGGCCGGTATTACCCCCAGTATATAGGACATATTACAGGCCGGTATTACCCCCAGTATATAGTATATAGGACATATTACAGGCCGATATTACCCCAGTATATAGTATATAGGACATATTACAGGCCGGTATTACCCCAGTATATAGTATATAGGACATATTACAGGCCGGTATTACCCCAGTATATAGTATATAGGACATATTACAGGCCGGTATTACCCCAGTATATAGTATATAGGACATATTACAGGCAGGTATTACCCCCAGTATATAGTATATAGGACATATTACAGGCCGATATTACCCCAGTATATAGTATATAGGACATATTACAGGCTGGTATTACCCCCCGTTATATAGTATATAGGACATATTACAGGCCGGTATTACCCCAGTATATAGTATATAGGACATATTACAGGCCGGTATTACCCCAGTATATAGTATATAGGACAGATTACAGGCCGGTATTACCCCAGTATATAGTATATAGGACATATTACAGGCCGGTATTACCCCCGTTATATAGTATATAGGGCATATTACAGGCTGGTATTACCCCAGTATATAGTATATAGGACATATTACAGGCCGGTATTACCCCAGTATATAGTATATAAGACATATTACAGGCCGGTATTACCCCCAGTATATAGTATATAGGACATATTACAGGCCGGTATTACCCCAGTATATAGTATATAGGACATATTACAGGCTGGTATTACCCCCAGTATATAGTATATAGGACATATTACAGGCCGGTATCACCCCCCGTTATATAGTATATAGGACATAATACAGGCCGGTATTACCCCAGTATATAGTATATAGGACATATTACAGGCTGGTATTACCCCCAGTATATAGTATATAGGACATATTACAGGCCGGTATTACCCCAGTATATAGGACATATTACAGGCCGGTATTACCCCCAGTATATAGTATATAGGACATATTACAGGCCGGTATTACCCCCGTTATATAGTATATAGGACATATTACAGGCCAGTATTACCCCAGTATATAGTATATAGGACATATTACAGGCCGGTATTACCCCAGTATATAGTATATAGGACATATTACAGGCCAGTATTACCCCAGTATATAGTATATAGGACATATTACAGGTCGGTATCACCCCAGTATATAGTATATAGGACATATTACAGGCTGGTATTACCCCCAGTATATAGTATATAGGACATATTACAGGCCGATATTACCCCAGTATATAGCATATAGGACATATTACAGGCCGGTATTACCCCCAGTATATAGTATATAGGACATATTACAGGCCAGTATTACCCCAGTACATAGTATATAGGACATATTACAGGCCAGTATTACCCCAGTATATAGTATATAGGACATATTACAGGCCGGTATTACCCCAGTATATAGTATATAGGACATATTACAGGCCAGTATTACCCCAGTATATAGTATATAGGACATATTACAGGCCGGTATTACCCCAGTATATAGTATATAGGACATATTACAGGCCGGTATTACCCCAGTATATAGTATATAAGACATATTACAGGCCGGTATTACCCCCAGTATATAGTATATAGGACATATTACAGGCCGGTATTACCCCAGTATATAGTATATAGGACATATTACAGGCTGGTATTACCCCCAGTATATAGTATATAGGACATATTACAGGCCGGTATCACCCCCGTTATATAGTATATAGGACATAATACAGGCCGGTATTACCCCAGTATATAGTATATAGGACATATTACAGGCTGGTATTACCCCCAGTATATAGTATATAGGACATATTACAGGCCAGTATTACCCCAGTATATAGTATATAGGACATATTAGAGGCCGGTATCACCCCCAGTATATAGTATATAGGACATATTACAGGCCGGTATTACCCCCAGTATATAGGACATATTACAGGCCGGTATTACCCCAGTATATAGTATATAGGACATATTACAGGCCGGTATTACCCCCAGTATATAGGACATATTACAGGCCGGTATTACCCCAGTATATAGTATATAGGACATATTACAGGCCGGTATTACCCCAGTATATAGTATATAGGACATATTACAGTCCAGTATTACCCCTGTTATATAGTATATAGGACATATTACAGGCCGGTATTACCCCAGTATATAGTATATAGGACATATTACAGGCCGGTATTACCCCACAGTATATAGTATATAGGACATATTACAGGCCGGTATTACCCCAGTATATAGGACATATTACAGGCCGGTATTACCCCACAGTATATAGTATATAGGACATATTACAGGCCGGTATTACCCACAGTATATAGTATATAGGACATATTACAGGCCGGTATTACCCCAGTATATAGTATATAGGACATATTACAGGCCGGTATTACCCCCAGTATATAGTATATAGGACATATTACAGGCCGGTATTACCCCCAGTATATAGTATATAGGACATATTACAGGCCGGTATTACCCCAGTATATAGTATATAGGACATATTACAGGCTGGTATTACCCCCAGTATATAGTATATAGGACATATTACAGGCCGGTATCACCCCCGTTATATAGTATATAGGACATAATACAGGCCGGTATTACCCCAGTATATAGTATATAGGACATATTACAGGCTGGTATTACCCCCAGTATATAGTATATAGGACATATTACAGGCCAGTATTACCCCAGTATATAGTATATAGGACATATTAGAGGCCGGTATCACCCCCAGTATATAGTATATAGGACATATTACAGGCCGGTATTACCCCCAGTATATAGGACATATTACAGGCCGGTATTACCCCAGTATATAGTATATAGGACATATTACAGGCCGGTATTACCCCCAGTATATAGGACATATTACAGGCCGGTATTACCCCAGTATATAGTATATAGGACATATTACAGGCCGGTATTACCCCAGTATATAGTATATAGGACATATTACAGTCCAGTATTACCCCTGTTATATAGTATATAGGACATATTACAGGCCGGTATTACCCCAGTATATAGTATATAGGACATATTACAGGCCGGTATTACCCCACAGTATATAGTATATAGGACATATTACAGGCCGGTATTACCCCAGTATATAGGACATATTACAGGCCGGTATTACCCCACAGTATATAGTATATAGGACATATTACAGGCCGGTATTACCCACAGTATATAGTATATAGGACATATTACAGGCCGGTATTACCCCAGTATATAGTATATAGGACATATTACAGGCCGGTATTACCCCCAGTATATAGTATATAGGACATATTACAGGCCGGTATTACCCCCCAGTATATAGGACATATTACAGGCCGGTATTACCCCAGTATATAGGACATATTACAGGCCGGTATTACCCCCAGTATATAGTATATAGGACATATTACAGGCCGGTATTACCCCAGTATATAGTATATAGGACATATTACAGTCCAGTATTACCCCTGTTATATAGTATATAGGACATATTACAGGCCGGTATTACCCCAGTATATAGTATATAGGACATATTACAGGCCGGTATTACCCCACAGTATATAGTATATAGGACATATTACAGGCCGGTATTACCCCAGTATATAGGACATATTACAGGCCGGTATTACCCCACAGTATATAGTATATAGGACATATTACAGGCCGGTATTACCCCAGTATATAGTATATAGGACATATTACAGGCCGGTATTACCCCCAGTATATAGTATATAGGACATATTACAGGCCGGTATTACCCCCAGTATATAGGACATATTACAGGCCGGTATTACCCCAGTATATAGGACATATTACAGGCCGGTATTACCCCCAGTATATAGTATATAGGACATATTACAGGCCGGTATTACCCCAGTATATAGTATATAGGACATATTACAGGCCAGTATTACCCCAGTATATAGTATATAGGACATATTACAGGCCAGTATTACCCCAGTATATAGTATATAGGACATATTACAGGCCAGTATGACCCCAGTATATAGTATATAGGACATATTACAGGCCAGTATGACCCCAGTATATAGTATATAGGACATATTACAGGCCGGTATTACCCCCAGTATATAGGACATATTACAGGCCGGTATTACCCCCAGTATATAGGACATATTACAGGCCGGTATTACCCCCAGTATATAGTATATAGGACATATTACAGGCCGGTATTACCCCCGTTATATAGTATATAGGACATATTACAGGCCGGTATTACCCCCAGTATATAGTATATAGGACATATTACAGGCCGGTATTACCCCAGTAAATAGTATATAGGACATATTACAGGCCGGTATTACCCCAGTATATAGTATATAGGACATATTACAGGCCAGTATTACCCCAGTATATAGTATATAGGACATATTACAGGTCGGTATCACCCCAGTATATAGTATATAGGACATATTACAGGCTGGTATTACCCCCAGTATATAGTATATAGGACATATTACAGGCCGATATTACCCCAGTATATAGCATATAGGACATATTACAGGCCGGTATTACCCCCAGTATATAGTATATAGGACATATTACAGGCCAGTATTACTCCGTTATATAGTATATAGGACATATTACAGGCCGGTATTACCCCAGTACATAGTATATAGGACATATTACAGGCCAGTATTACCCCAGTATATAGTATATAGGACATATTACAGGCCGGTATTACCCCCAGTATATAGGACATATTACAGGCCGGTATTACCCCCAGTATATAGTATATAGGACATATTACAGGCCGATATTACCCCAGTATATAGTATATAGGACATATTACAGGCCGGTATTACCCCAGTATATAGTATATAGGACATATTACAGGCCGGTATTACCCCAGTATATAGTATATAGGACATATTACAGGCCGGTATTACCCCAGTATATAGTATATAGGACATATTACAGGCAGGTATTACCCCCAGTATATAGTATATAGGACATATTACAGGCCGATATTACCCCAGTATATAGTATATAGGACATATTACAGGCTGGTATTACCCCCGTTATATAGTATATAGGACATATTACAGGCCGGTATTACCCCAGTATATAGTATATAGGACATATTACAGGCCGGTATTACCCCAGTATATAGTATATAGGACAGATTACAGGCCGGTATTACCCCAGTATATAGTATATAGGACATATTACAGGCCGGTATTACCCCCGTTATATAGTATATAGGGCATATTACAGGCTGGTATTACCCCAGTATATAGTATATAGGACATATTACAGGCCGGTATTACCCCAGTATATAGTATATAAGACATATTACAGGCCGGTATTACCCCCAGTATATAGTATATAGGACATATTACAGGCCGGTATTACCCCAGTATATAGTATATAGGACATATTACAGGCTGGTATTACCCCCAGTATATAGTATATAGGACATATTACAGGCCGGTATCACCCCCCGTTATATAGTATATAGGACATAATACAGGCCGGTATTACCCCAGTATATAGTATATAGGACATATTACAGGCTGGTATTACCCCCAGTATATAGTATATAGGACATATTACAGGCCGGTATTACCCCAGTATATAGGACATATTACAGGCCGGTATTACCCCCAGTATATAGTATATAGGACATATTACAGGCCGGTATTACCCCCGTTATATAGTATATAGGACATATTACAGGCCAGTATTACCCCAGTATATAGTATATAGGACATATTACAGGCCGGTATTACCCCAGTATATAGTATATAGGACATATTACAGGCCAGTATTACCCCAGTATATAGTATATAGGACATATTACAGGTCGGTATCACCCCAGTATATAGTATATAGGACATATTACAGGCTGGTATTACCCCCAGTATATAGTATATAGGACATATTACAGGCCGATATTACCCCAGTATATAGCATATAGGACATATTACAGGCCGGTATTACCCCCAGTATATAGTATATAGGACATATTACAGGCCAGTATTACCCCAGTACATAGTATATAGGACATATTACAGGCCAGTATTACCCCAGTATATAGTATATAGGACATATTACAGGCCGGTATTACCCCAGTATATAGTATATAGGACATATTACAGGCCGGTATTACCTCCAGTATATAGTATATAGGACATATTACAGGCCGGTATTACCCCCAGTATATAGGACATATTACAGGCCGGTATTACCCCAGTATATAGGACATATTACAGGCCGGTATTACCCCCAGTATATAGTATATAGGACATATTACAGGCCGGTATTACCCCAGTATATAGTATATAGGACATATTACAGGCCAGTATTACCCCAGTATATAGTATATAGGACATATTACAGGCCGGTATTACCCCAGTATATAGTATATAGGACATATTACAGGCCGGTATTACCTCCAGTATATAGTATATAGGACATATTACAGGCCGGTATTACCCCCCAGTATATAGGACATATTACAGGCCGGTATTACCCCAGTATATAGGACATATTACAGGCCGGTATTACCCCCAGTATATAGTATATAGGACATATTACAGGCCGGTATTACCCCAGTATATAGTATATAGGACATATTACAGGCCAGTATGACCCCAGTATATAGTATATAGGACATATTACAGGCCAGTATGACCCCAGTATATAGTATATAGGACATATTACAGGCCGGTATTACCCCCAGTATATAGGACATATTACAGGCCGGTATTACCCCCAGTATATAGGACATATTACAGGCCGGTATTACCCCCAGTATATAGTATATAGGACATATTACAGGCCGGTATTACCCCCGTTATATAGTATATAGGACATATTACAGGCCAGTATTACCCCAGTAAATAGTATATAGGACATATTACAGGCCGGTATTACCCCAGTATATAGTATATAGGACATATTACAGGCCAGTATTACCCCAGTATATAGTATATAGGACATATTACAGGTCGGTATCACCCCAGTATATAGTATATAGGACATATTACAGGCTGGTATTACCCCCAGTATATAGTATATAGGACATATTACAGGCCGATATTACCCCAGTATATAGCATATAGGACATATTACAGGCCGGTATTACCCCCAGTATATAGTATATAGGACATATTACAGGCCAGTATTACTCCGTTATATAGTATATAGGACATATTACAGGCCGGTATTACCCCAGTACATAGTATATAGGACATATTACAGGCCAGTATTACCCCAGTATATAGTATATAGGACATATTACAGGCCGGTATTACCCCCAGTATATAGGACATATTACAGGCCGGTATTACCCCCAGTATATAGTATATAGGACATATTACAGGCCGATATTACCCCAGTATATAGTATATAGGACATATTACAGGCCGGTATTACCCCAGTATATAGTATATAGGACATATTACAGGCCGGTATTACCCCAGTATATAGTATATAGGACATATTACAGGCCGGTATTACCCCAGTATATAGTATATAGGACATATTACAGGCAGGTATTACCCCCAGTATATAGTATATAGGACATATTACAGGCCGATATTACCCCAGTATATAGTATATAGGACATATTACAGGCTGGTATTACCCCCGTTATATAGTATATAGGACATATTACAGGCCGGTATTACCCCAGTATATAGTATATAGGACATATTACAGGCCGGTATTACCCCAGTATATAGTATATAGGACAGATTACAGGCCGGTATTACCCCAGTATATAGTATATAGGACATATTACAGGCCGGTATTACCCCCGTTATATAGTATATAGGGCATATTACAGGCTGGTATTACCCCAGTATATAGTATATAGGACATATTACAGGCCGGTATTACCCCAGTATATAGTATATAAGACATATTACAGGCCGGTATTACCCCCAGTATATCGTATATAGGACATATTACAGGCCGGTATTACCCCAGTATATAGTATATAGGACATATTACAGGCTGGTATTACCCCCAGTATATAGTATATAGGACATATTACAGGCCGGTATCACCCCCGTTATATAGTATATAGGACATAATACAGGCCGGTATTACCCCAGTATATAGTATATAGGACATATTACAGGCTGGTATTACCCCCAGTATATAGTATATAGGACATATTACAGGCCGGTATTACCCCAGTATATAGGACATATTACAGGCCGGTATTACCCCCCAGTATATAGTATATAGGACATATTACAGGCCGGTATTACCCCCGTTATATAGTATATAGGACATATTACAGGCCAGTATTACCCCAGTATATAGTATATAGGACATATTACAGGCCGGTATTACCCCAGTATATAGTATATAGGACATATTACAGGCCAGTATTACCCCAGTATATAGTATATAGGACATATTACAGGTCGGTATCACCCCAGTATATAGTATATAGGACATATTACAGGCTGGTATTACCCCCAGTATATAGTATATAGGACATATTACAGGCCGATATTACCCCAGTATATAGCATATAGGACATATTACAGGCCGGTATTACCCCCAGTATATAGTATATAGGACATATTACAGGCCAGTATTACTCCGTTATATAGTATATAGGACATATTACAGGCCGGTATTACCCACAGTATATAGTATATAGGACATATTACAGGCCAGTATTACTCCGTTATATAGTATATAGGACATATTACAGGCCGGTATTACCCCAGTACATAGTATATAGGACATATTACAGGCCAGTATTACCCCAGTATATAGTATATAGGACATATTATAGGCCGGTATTACCCCCAGTATATAGGACATATTACAGGCCGGTATTACCCCCAGTATATAGTATATAGGACATATTACAGGCCGATATTACCCCAGTATATAGTATATAGGACATATTACAGGCCGGTATTACCCCAGTATATAGTATATAGGACATATTACAGGCCGGTATTACCCCAGTATATAGTATATAGGACATATTACAGGCCGGTATTACCCCAGTATATAGTATATAGGACATATTACAGGCAGGTATTACCCCCAGTATATAGTATATAGGACATATTACAGGCCGATATTACCCCAGTATATAGTATATAGGACATATTACAGGCTGGTATTACCCCCGTTATATAGTATATAGGACATATTACAGGCCGGTATTACCCCAGTATATAGTATATAGGACATATTACAGGCCGGTATTACCCCAGTATATAGTATATAGGACAGATTACAGGCCGGTATTACCCCAGTATATAGTATATAGGACATATTACAGGCCGGTATTACCCCAGTATATAGTATATAGGACATATTACAGGCTGGTATTACCCCCAGTATATAGGACATATTACAGGCCGGTATTACCCCAGTATATAGTATATAGGACATATTACAGGCAGGTATTACCCCCGTTATATAGTATATAGGACATATTACAGGCTGGTATTACCCCCAGTATATAGTATATAGGACATATTACAGGCCAGTATGACCCCAGTATATAGTATATAGGACATATTACAGGCCGGTATTACCCCCAGTATATAGGACATATTACAGGCTGGTATTACCCCCAGTATATAGTATATAGGACATATTACAGGCCGGTATTACCCCCAGTATATAGTATATAGGACATATTACAGGCCGGTATCACCCCCAGTATATAGTATATAGGACATATTACAGGCCGGTATTACCCCCAGTATATAGTATATAGGACATATTACAGGCCAGTATTACCCCCGTTATATAGTATATAGGACATAATACAGGCCGGTATTACCCCAGTATATAGTATATAGGACATATTACAGGCTGGTATTACCCCCACTATATAGTATATAGGACATATTACAGGCCGGTATTACCCCAGTATATAGTATATAAGACATATTACAGGCCGATATTACCCCAGTATGTAGTATATAGGACATATTACAGGCCGGTATTACCCCAGTACATAGTATATAGGACATATTACAGGCCAGTATTACTCCGTTATATAGTATATAGGACATATTACAGGCCGGTATTACCCCAGTATATAGTATATAGGACATATTACAGGCCGATATTACCCCAGTATATAGTATATAGGACATATTACAGGCCGGTATTACCCCCAGTATATAGGACATATTACAGGCCGGTATTACCCCAGTATATAGGACATATTACAGGCCGGTATTACCCCCAGTATATAGTATATAGGACATATTACAGGCCGGTATTACCCCCAGTATATAGGACATATTACAGGCCGGTATTACCCCCAGTATATAGTATATAGGACATATTACAGGCCGGTATTACCCCAGTATATAGGACATATTACAGGCCGGTATTACCCCCAGTATATAGTATATAGGACATATTACAGGCCGGTATTACCCCCAGTATATAGGACATATTACAGGCCGGTATTACCCCAGTATATAGGACATATTACAGGCCGGTATTACCCCCAGTATATAGTATATAGGACATATTACAGGCCGGTATTACCCCAGTATATAGTATATAGGACATATTACAGGCCAGTATTACCCCAGTATATAGTATATAGGACATATTACAGGCCAGTATTACCCCAGTATATAGTATATAGGACATATTACAGGCCAGTATGACCCCAGTATATAGTATATAGGACATATTACAGGCCGGTATTACCCCCAGTATATAGGACATACTACAGGCCGGTATTACCCCAGTATATAGTATATAGGACATATTACAGGCCGGTATTACCCCCAGTATATAGGACATATTACAGGCCGGTATTACCCCCAGTATATAGTATATAGGACATATTACAGGCCGGTATTACCCCCAGTATATAGTATATAGGACATATTACAGGCCGGTATTACCCCAGTATATAGTATATAGGACATATTACAGGTCGGTATCACCCCAGTATATAGTATATAGGACATATTACAGGCTGGTATTACCCCCCAGTATATAGTATTAAGACATATTACAGGCCGATATTACCCCAGTATATAGTATATAGGACATATTACAGGCCGGTATTACTCCCAGTATATAGTATATAGGACATATTACAGGCCGGTATTACCCCAGTACATAGTATATAGGACATATTACAGGCCAGTATTACCCCAGTATATAGTATATAGGACATATTACAGGCCGGTATTACCCCAGTATATAGTATATAGGATATATTACAGGCCGGTATTACCCCACAGTATATAGTATATAGGACATATTACAGGCAGGTATTACCCCACAGTATATAGTATATAGGACATATTACAGTCCAGTATTACCCCACAGTATATAGTATATAGGACATATTACAGTCCAGTATTACCCCTGTTATATAGTATATAGGACATATTACAGGCCGGTATCACCCCAGTATATAGTATATAGGACATATTACAGGCCGATATTACCCCAGTATATAGTATATAAGACATATTACAGGCCGGTATTACCCCAGTATATAGGACATATTACAGGCCGGTATTACCCCCAGTATATAGGACATATTACAGGCCGGTATTACCCCCAGTATATAGTATATAGGACATATTACAGGCCGATATTACCCCAGTATATAGTATATAGGACATATTACAGGCCGGTATTACCCCAGTATATAGGACATATTACAGGCCGTTATTACCCCAGTATATAGTATATAGGACATATTACAGGCCGGTATTACCCCAGTATATAGTATATAGGACATATTACAGGCCGGTATTACCCCAGTATATAGTATATAGGACATATTACAGGCAGGTATTACCCCCCAGTATATAGTATATAGGACATATTGCAGGCTGGTATTACCCCAGTATATAGTATATAGGACATATTACAGGCAGGTATTACCCCACAGTATATAGTATATAGGACATATTACAGGCAGGTATTACCCCACAGTATATAGTATATAGGACATATTACAGGCCGATATTATCCCCAGTATATAGGACATATTACAGGCAGGTATTACCCCACAGTATATAGTATATAAGACATATTACAGGCCGGTATTACCCCAGTATATAGTATATAGGACATATTACAGGCCGATATTATCCCCAGTATATAGGACATATTACAGGCAGGTATTACCCCACAGTATATAGTATATAGGACATATTACAGTCCAGTATTACCCCTGTTATATCGTATATAGGACATATTACAGGCCGATATTACCCCAGTATATAGTATATAGGACATATTACAGGCCGGTATTACCCCAGTATATAGGACATATTACAGGCAGGTATTACCCCACAGTATATAGTATATAGGACATATTACAGGCCGGTATTACCCCACAGTATATAGTATATAGGACATATTACAGGCCGATATTACCCCAGTATATAGTATATAGGACATATTACAGGCTGGTATCACCCCAGTATATAGGACATATTACAGGCTGGTATTACCCCCGTTATATAGTATATAGGACATATTACAGGCCGGTATTACCCCCGTTATATAGTATATAGGACATATTACAGGCCGGTATTACCCCAGTATATAGTATATAGGACATATTACAGGCCGGTATTACCCCAGTATATAGTATATAGGACATATTACAGGCCAGTATTACCCCAGTATATAGTATATAGGACATATTACAGGCCGGTATTACTCCGTTATATAGTATATAGGACATATTACAGGCCGGTATTACCCCAGTATATAGGACATATTACAGGCCGGTATTACCCCCGTTATATAGTATATAGGACATATTACAGGCCGGTATTACCCCAGTATATAGTATATAGGACATATTACAGGCCGGTATTACTCCGTTATATAGTATATAGGACATATTACAGGCCGGTATTACCCCAGTATATAGGACATATTACAGGCAGGTATTACCCCAGTATATAGTATATAGGACATATTACAGGCCGGTATTACCCCAGTATATAGTATATAGGACATATTACAGGCCGGTATTACCCCCAGTATATAGTATATAGGACATATTACAGGCCGGTATTACCCCAGTATATAGGACATATTACAGGCCAGTATTACCCCAGTATATAGTATATAGGATATATTACAGGCCGGTATTACCCCAGTATATAGTATATAGGACATATTACAGGCCGGTATTACCCCAGTATATAGTATATAGGACATATTACAGGCCGGTATTACCCCAGTATATAGGACATATTACAGGCCGGTATTACCCCCAGTATATAGTATATAGGACAGATTACAGGCCGGTATTACCCCAGTATATAGTATATAGGACATATTACAGGACGGTATTACCCCCAATATATAGGACATATTACAGGCCAGTATTACCCCAGTATATAGTATATAGGACATATTACAGGCCGGTATTATCCCAGTATATAGTATATAGGACATATTACAGGCCGGTATTACCCCCAATATATAGGACATATTACAGGCCGGTATTACCCCACAGTATATAGTATATAGGACATATTACAGTCCAGTATTACCCCTGTTATATAGTATATAGGACATATTACAGGCCGGTATTACCCCTGTTATATAGTATATAGGACATATTACAGGCCGGTATTACCCCAGTATATAGTATATAGGACATATTACAGGCCGGTATTACCCCAGTATATAGTATATAGGACATATTACAGGCCGGTATTACCCCACAGTATATAGTATATAGGACATATTACAGTCCAGTATTACCCCTGTTATATAGTATATAGGACATATTACAGGCCGGTATTACCCCAGTATATAGTATATAGGACATATTACAGGCCGGTATTACCCCACAGTATATAGTATATAGGACATATTACAGGCCGGTATTACCCCAGTATATAGTATATAGGACATATTACAGGCCGGTATTACCCCCAGTATATAGTATATAGGACATATTACAGGCCGGTATTACCCCCAGTATATAGTATATAGGACATATTACAGGCCGGTATTACCCCCAGTATATAGTATATAGGACATATTACAGGCCGGTATTACCCCCAGTATATAGTATATAGGACATATTACAGGCCGGTATTACCCACAGTATATAGTATATAGGACATATTACAGGCCGGTATTACCCCACAGTATATAGTATATAGGGCATATTACAGGCCGGTATTACCCCAGTATATAGTATATAGGACATATTACAGTCCAGTATTACCCCTGTTATATAGTATATAGGACATATTACAGGCCGGTATTACCCCAGTATATAGTATATAGGACATATTACAGGCCGGTATTACCCCACAGTATATAGTATATAGGACATATTACAGGCCGGTATTACCCCAGTATATAGTATATAGGACATATTACAGGCCGGTATTACCCCAGTATATAGTATATAGGATATATTACAGGCCGGTATTACCCACAGTATATAGTATATAGGACATATTACAGGCCGGTATTACCCACAGTATATAGTATATAGGACATATTACAGGCCGGTATTACCCCAGTATATAGTATATAGGACATATTACAGGCCGGTATTACTCCAGTATATAGTATATAGGATATATTACAGGCCGGTATTACCCACAGTATATAGTATATAGGACATATTACAGGCCGGTATTACCCACAGTATATAGTATATAGGGTATATTGAATCTTAGTATGGATACGGTGGTGTCGCCGTCCACTTACTTGCTCCAGGAAAATCATCTCGGCCAGCTTATAGTTCCGCTCCAGCATGGCGAGCCGGGCCTGCACCTTGTAATTTCTTGAGCCATCACCACCCTAACGATAGAGAAACAAACATCATAATATGAGAGCGCCCCCCATAGGAGACGTGTGTGCACTGAGAGCTAAGTAAGAGGGACTGCAGAGCTCTACAGAGGGAGCAGACCTAGTGACCGCAGAGCTCTACAGAGGGAGCAGACCTAGTGACCGCAGAGCTCTACAGGAGGAGCAGACCTAGTGACCGCAGAGCTCTACAGAGGGAGCAGACCTAGTGACCGCAGAGCTCTACAGAGGGAGCAGACCTAGTGACCGCAGAGCTCTACAGAGGGAGCAGACCTAGTGACCGCAGAGCTCTACAGAGGGAGCAGACCTAGTGACCGCAGAGCACTACAGAGGGAGCAGACCTAGTGACCGCAGAGCTCTACACAGGGAGCAGACCTAGTGACCGCAGAGCTCTACAGAGGGAGCAGACCTAGTGACCGCAGAGGTCTACAGGAGGAGCAGACCTAGTGACCGCAGAGCTCTACAGAGGGAGCAGACCTAGTGACCGCAGAGCACTACAGAGGGAGCAGACCTAGTGACCGCAGAGCACTACAGAGGGAGCAGACCTAGTGACCGCAGAGCTCTAGAGAGGGAGCAGACCTAGTGACCGCAGAGCTCTACAGAGGGAGCAGACCTAGTGACCGCAGAGCTCTACAGAGGGAGCAGACCTAGTGACCGCAGAGCTCTACAGGAGGAGCAGACCTAGTGACCGCAGAGCTCTACAGGAGGAGCAGACCTAGTGACCGCAGAGCTCTACAGAGGGAGCAGACCTAGTGACCGCAGAGCTCTACAGGAGGAGCAGACCTAGTAGCCGCAGAGCTCTACACAGGGAGCAGACCTAGTGACCGCAGAGCTCTACAGGAGGAGCAGACCTAGTGACCGCAGAGCTCTACAGGAGGAGCAGACCTAGTGACTGCAGAGCTCTACAGGAGGAGCAGACCTAGTAGCTGCAGATCTCTACAGGAGGAGCAGACCTAGTGACCGCAGAGCTCTACAGGAGGAGCAGACCTAGTGACCGCAGAGCTCTACACAGGGAGCAGACCTAGTGACCGCAGAGCTCTACAGGAGGAGCAGACGTAGTGACCGCAGAGCTCTACACAGGGAGCAGACCTAGTGACCGCAGAGCTCTACAGAGGGAGCAGACCTAGTGACCGCAGAGCTCTACAGGAGGAGCAGACCTAGTGACTGCAGAGCTCTACAGGAGGAGCAGACCTAGTAGCTGCAGATCTCTACAGGAGGAGCAGACCTAGTGACCGCAGAGCTCTACAGGAGGAGCAGACCTAGTGACCGCAGAGCTCTACACAGGGAGCAGACCTAGTGACCGCAGAGCTCTACAGGAGGAGCAGACGTAGTGACCGCAGAGCTCTACAGGAGGAGCAGACCTAGTGACCGCAGAGCTCTACAGAGGGAGCAGACCTAGTGACGACAAAGGTCAGTCTCATTGTTAATACACACCAGTATATATTATATGTACACCTATATATACATATATAGGTACTCACATATTCCCCGGCTGTCTGATCTGCAATCTCATTGGTGTCACGCAGAAATTTGGCCTTGGCGACATCTCCCAGTGCTGAGAAACACCTGAGAAGTAAATCACAGATTGACCAGAATCTCAGAAGAAACATGTAAAAGTGATCGAGACAGCGAGGACTAGGAGGGGACTATCAGATACACCTTACAACGCCTTGTGTTCCCTGTACCGCTCCTCTCCTCACATCCCTCCATGTCTTCCCCTGTACTCCACCAGCCCCTCTCCTCCTCTCATATTGTGCTCTCCTCGTGTCCCGTTCCGCTCCTCTCCTCCGTCCCTCTCGTGTCCCCTTACCACTCCTCTCCTCCTCTGTTCTCCTCCTTGTGTCCCCTGTACCGCTCCTCTCCTCCTCTGTTCTCCTCCTTGTGTCCCCTGTACCGCTCCTCTCCTCCTGTGTTCTCCTTGTGTCCCCTGTAACGCTCCTCTCTTCCTTGTGTCCCCTGTAACGCTCCTCTCCTCCTGTGTTCTCCTAGTGTCCCCTTACCACTCTCCTCCTCTGTCCCTCTCGTGTCCCCTTACCATTCTCCTCCTGTGTTCTCGTGTCCCCTGTACCGCTCCTCTCCTCCTCTGTCCCTCTCGTGTCCCCTTACCATTCTCCTCCTGTGTTCTCGTGTCCCCTGTACCGCTCCTCTCCTCCTGTGTTCTCGTGTCCCCTGTACCGCTCCTCTCCTCCTGTGTTCTCGTGTCCCCTGTACAGCTCCTCTCCTCGTGTCCCCTTACCATTCTCCTCCTGTGTTCTCGTGTCCCCTGTACCGCTCCTCTCCTCCTGTGTTCTCGTGTCCCCTGTACCGCTCCTCTCCTCCTGTGTTCTCCTTGTGTCCCCTGTAACGCTCCTCTCCTCGTGTGTTCTCGTGTCCCCTGTACCGCTCCTCTCCTCCTGTGTTCTCGTGTCCCCTGTACCGCTCCTCTCCTCCTGTGTTCTCGTGTCCCCTGTACCGCTCCTCTCCTCCTGTGTTCTCCTCGTGTCCCCTGTACCGCTCCTCTCCTCCTGTGTTCTCCTCGTGTCCCCTGTACCGCTCCTCTCCTCCTGTGTTCTCGTGTCCCCTGTACCGCTCCTCTCCTCCTGTGTTCTCCTTGTGTCCCCTGTACCGCTCCTCTCCTCCTGTGTTCTCGTGTCCCCTGTACCGCTCCTCTCCTCCTGTGTTCTCATGTCCCCTGTACCGCTCCTCTCCTCCTGTGTTCTCGTGTCCCCTGTACCGCTCCTCTCCTCCTGTGTTCTCGTGTCCCCTGTACCGCTCCTCTCCTCCTGTGTTCTCGTGTCCCCTGTACCGCTCCTCTCCTCCTGTGTTCTCATGTCCCCTGTACCGCTCCTCTCCTCCTGTGTTCTCATGTCCCCTGTACCGCTCCTCTCCTCCTGTGTTCTCGTGTCCCCTGTACCGCTCCTCTCCTCCTGTGTTCTCCTTGTGTCCCCTGTACCGCTCCTCTCCTCCTGTGTTCTCGTGTCCCCTGTACCGCTCCTCTCCTCCTATGTTCTCGTGTCCCCTGTACCGCTCCTCTCCTCCTGTGTTCTCGTGTCCCCTGTACCGCTCCTCTCCTCCTGTGTTCTCGTGTCCCCTGTACCGCTCCTCTCCTCCTGTGTTCTCGTGTCCCCTGTACCGCTCCTCTCCTCCTGTGTTCTCGTGTCCCCTGTACCGCTCCTCTCCTCCTGTGTTCTCGTGTCCCCTGTACCGCTCCTCTCCTCCTGTGTTCTCGTGTCCCCTGTACCGCTCCTCTCCTCCTGTGTTCTCGTGTCCCCTGTACCGCTCCTCTCCTCCTGTGTTCTCGTGTCCCCTGTACCGCTCCTCTCCTCCTGTGTTCTCGTGTCCCCTGTACCGCTCCTCTCCTCCTGTGTTCTCGTGTCCCCTGTACCTCTCCTCTCCTCCTGTGTTCTCGTGTCCCCTGTACCGCTCCTCTCCTCCTGTGTTCTCGTGTCCCCTGTACCGCTCCTCTCCTCCTGTGTTCTCGTGTCCCCTGTATCGCTCCTCTCCTCCTGTGTTCTCGTGTCTCCTGTACCGCTCCTCTCCTCACATCCCTCCATGTCTGCCCCTGTACTCCACCCACACCTCACCTCTCCATCTCTGACATGCCCCTCTAATGCTCAGCTCCCCAATGATCTCCTCTCCTACCCCCTGTATTTCCTGCAATAACGTGGCCCATGACCTCTCACCTCTCGGCCACGTGCAGGTTCCGGCTCTCCAGGGTGAGTTTGCTGAGACTCTTCCACATGGCTTCAGTCTCTGAGGACATCTCTAACGTCTCTAGGAAAGCTGCAGCTCTGTGGGAATATGGAGGAAAGGCTGCTGTCATGTCTGACCAGGACACTGATGATGATGAAGGGCCACTGATCAGGAGTAGACCCCTCATCACCTGCGATGACCATAACCAAAGTCGTACCGGTAATAGTCTCCATCATCGATGGCCGTGCCAAACTCTATCAACCCCTCATCCAGGGTGTAGGATACGGTGTTAACCCCTTCAGTGACGATGACATCTGTCTTCCCGTCACTGCGCTCTAGCTCCACAATGTCCCCCTATGGAGGTCACAGATGGCAGACATATTACGGTGGGTCTACGTGTCCACTATCCTTCACTACAGCCCCGGTGCTCCTGGGACCGGTTAGCACTATTACCTTCAGGGGGAACATGGTGACTCGCTCTGGAGAGTCGATATTGTACCAGACACACAGATTGCTCCGATTCTGCGCCACCACCACGTCGCTTCCGGGCACCCACTGGACGTAGGAGCAGTAGTTCAGGATAGTCGTCTTCTGTCCGTTGGACACATCAAACAGGTTCAGCTGTGAAACATGTAGAGTGTGAGGTCAGATAAAGAACTATCCATACAGCAGCCTGACATGACGGGAGAGCGGTGTAAGGACAGCCTGTAGTCCGAGGACACGGGGGTTCTGGAATATGCTGCAGCTACAAACAATATGAGACCCCACAGTCCTGTCAGCCATAACACGGTCCAGATATGCTGCACTATCAGCTCCATGGACGGACTACACGATCCAGGGGGGCTTCTATTCAGTTGTACAATGTAAACAGATATAGTGGTCCGGGGGCCCCAGTGGGCATAGAGGGTAAGAGAACACTGGATGGCACCACCATCCAGGAGGAAACATGGGGCACCAGGTGGTGGCAGACAGTGCAGGCAGACACGGCGCAGGCAGACACGGCGCAGGCAGACATGGCTCACCCGAAGCTTCTTATCCCTGAAGAGCAGTTTGTGGCCGGTTTCATTCAGCTCCAACCAGTCGATTTTGGAGTCGTGAGCGACCGATCCCAAATTATACCCGTTCATCAGATCAACTGCAATGAAGAGGATGGAGGGAAGAGAGAAGAGTTATATACTGCAATAGTCACTACTACTACTACTACTACTACTACTACCACCACCATCCAACCAACCGCTTAGATCACACATAGAGCTAATGATAAATATCAAGTCAGACAGATCCCTATAGGAGAGGTCAACGCACGAGGACAGGAGGGCTAGGTGCTTATAGAGGTGGTCAAAGTATGAGGTAGGTGCCTAGAATGGTATGGTCAGTGTATGAGGTAGGTAGCTATAGCAGTATGGCAGGTGTATGAGGTAGGTGCCTATAGCTGTATGATCAGTGTATGAGGTAGGTACCTACAGCAGTATTGTAGGTGTATGAGATACGTACCTATAGCGGTACCGTCAGTGTATGAGGTAGGTACCTATAGCGGTACCGTCAGTGTATGAGGTAGGTGCTTATAGCAGTATGATCAGTGTATGAGGTAGGTACTTATAGCAGTATGGCAGGTGTATGAGGTAGGTACCTATAGCAGTAGCGTGAGTGTATGAGGTAGGTGCCTATAGCAGTACAGTCGGTGTATGAGGTAGGTGCCTATAGCAGTATGGCAGGTGTATGAGGTACAGTACCTACAACAGTATGGTCAGTGTATGAGGTAGGTACCTATAGCAGTATGGTCAGTGTATGAGGTAGGTGCCCATAGTGGTATGGTCAGTGTATGAGGTAGGTGCCTATAGCGGTATGGTCGGTGTATGAGGTAGGTACAATGGGGAAAAAAATTATTTAGTCAGCCACCAATTGTGCAAGTTCTCCCACTTATAAAGATGAGGCCGGCCTGTAATTGTCATCATAGGGAGACCTCAACTATGAGAGACAAAATGAGAAAACAAATCCAGAAAATCACATTGTCTGATTTTTAAAGAATTTATTTGCAAATTATGGTGGAAAATAAGTATTTGGCCAATAACAAAAGTTCATCTCAATCCTTTGTTCTATCTCCTTTGTTGGCAATGACAGAGGTGAAACGTTTCCTGTAAGTCTTCACAAGGTTGGCACACACTGTTGCTGGTATGTCGGCCCATTCCTCCATGCAGATCTCCTCTAGAGCAGGGATGTTTTGGGGCTGTCGCTGGGCAACACGGACTTTCAACTCCCTCCAAAGGTTTTCTATGGGGCTGAGATCTGGAGACTGGCTAGGCCACTCCAGGACCTTGAAATGCTTCTTACGAAGCCGCTCCTTCGTTGCCCTGGCGGTGTGCTTGGGATCATTGTCATGCTGAAAGACCCAGCCACGTTTCATCTTCAATGCCCTTGCTGATAGAAGAAGGTTTGCACTCACAATCTCACCATACATGGCTCCATTCATTCTTTCATGTACACGGATCAGTCGTCCTGGTCCCTTTGCAGAGAAACAGCCCCAAAGCATGATGTTGCCCCCCCCCATGCTTCACAGTAGGTATGGTGTTCTTTGGATGCAACTCAGCATTCACTCTCCTCCAAACACCACGAGTTGTGTTTCTACCAAACAGTTCTACTTTGGTTTCATCTGACCATATGACATTCTCCCAATACTCTTCTGGAACATCCAAATGCTCTCTAGCAAACTTCAGACGGGCCCGGATATGTACTGGCTTAAGCAGGGGGACACGTCTGGCACTGCAGGATCTGAGTCCCTGGCGGCGTAGTGTGTTACTGACGGTAGCCTTTGTTACGTTAGTCCCAGCTTTCTGCAGGTCACTCACTAGGTCCCCCCGTGTGGTTCTGGGATTTTTGCTCACCGTTCTTGTGATCATTTTGACCCCACGGGGTGAGATCTTGCGTGGAGCCCCTGATGGAGGGAGATTATCAGTGGTCTTGTATGTCTTCCATTTTCTAATTATTGCTCCCACAGGTGATTTCTTCCCACCAAGCTGCTTGCCTATTGCAGATTCAGTCTTCCCAGCCTGGTGCAGGGCTACCATTTTGTTTCTGGTCCTTCCACAGCTCTTTGGTCTTCACCATAGTGGAGTTTGGAGTGTGACTGTTTGAGGTTGTGGACAGGAGTCTTTTATACTGATAACAATGTCAAACAGGAGCCATTACTACAGGTAATGAGTGGAGGACAGAGGAGCCTCTTAAAGGAGAAGTTACAGGTCTGTGAGAGCCAGAAATCTTGCTTGTTTGTAGGTGACCAAATACTTATTTTCCATCATATTTTGCAAATAAATTCTTAAAAAATCAGACAATGTGATTTTCTGGATTAGTTTTCTCATTTTGTCTCTCATAGTTGAGGTCTACCTATGATGACAATTACAGGCCGGCCTCATCTTTATAAGTGGGAGAACTTGCACAATTGGTGGCTGACTAAATACTTTTTTTTAACCCACTGTGCCTATAGCTGTATGATCAGTGCATGAGATAAGTACCTATAGCGGTATGGTCAGTGTATGAGGTAGGTACCTATAGCGGTATGGTCAGTGTATGAGGTAGGTACCTATAGCGGTATGGTCAGTGTATGAGGAAGGTACCTATAGCGATGGTCTTCATGTCTATCAGGTAGGCCAGCTTCTTGTTGTCCTCCATACCTCGCTGCTTCCTCTCGTTCAGCCGTACACTGTAATGAAGAGGCGGGGGCGGGGGTGAGATTACATAGGTTATGTCATACTGTACAAAATATGTGTTTTAGCTGTTGTGTTCAGTGTCGCTGCTGTTTGTTTCAATGGGTTAGCGCAGTCCATGTAATTGGTATACACAATCCAGGCAGCTCAGTGTAGCTTGTGCAGTAATTATAAGGCGCAGACTAAAGAGGAAGAACCAGTCCCAGGAGGTAATTCAATTAGCAAGCCGGGGGTACTGACCAACGCAGACATGGCAGCAACAGACCTGGCAGATTAAAAAGTGTATTGTGATCAAAGAAAAAAAAATGACATCACAGGAGGGAGGATGCAGAAGTCGCCTGGAGGTCAGGGATCCATAAACATGGCGAGTCACATCTAATGTGGGATCAGTCCGTCTTCTTATGCTGAAGCTTCCTGACAGACTTACACTGTTTGCATGGATTTGTTTGTATTGTTAAGCACTGTACCTTTTTATGTACATTATAGCTGACATTTAATCGGATTGTCCTTTCACGTTCCCCTACTTCCCATAAGTGTATAGGACTAGCCGTATTACCCTGTTGTGTGTATACTGGTGTCTGGTCACACCGGACATAGGGAGTGCTGGCAGCTTTGTGTGGTGTAAAAGGGCGCCTCCCTCCTGTGTAGCCTGGTGTGACAGGTGAGCAGGAGGGGAGTGTGGAAGTGGAGGTCCCTTTTAGGATTACATTTAGGGTCATATGTTTGTGTGCGGTGAGTAAGGTGAACAGATAACCCCACAATCGGTATACAGGGAGTGGCTGTGACCCCGATCCCTGACATGTCAGACATTTCTGGGTGTTTCGGAGACATCTTGCCTCGCCCCCTCACTGCTCACCTGATGAGATGGGGGTTCATGAACTCTGTGCGGACACTCCCCAGAACCTCGTTGTTTCCGTACTCCACCAGGGTCAGCTCCCCCGCATTGAAGATCATGCAGACCTGTCATAGAGAGGTGGTAAGTCTGTCAACAGGTCGGTGCCCCCTGCTGACTGCAGCCAGGTGCAGAGGTACAGTAGGTGTGCGTCAGTGTTATGCACAGGGAATGCTGGGGGTAGTAGTATGTCAGGGTGCAGCACAGTGACTGCTGGGAGTAGTAGTATGTCAGGGTGGAGCACAGTGACCGCTGGGGGTAGTAGTATGTCAGGGTGTAGCACAGTGACCGCTGGGGGTAGTAGTATGTCAGGGTGGAGCACAGTGACTGCTGGGAGTAGTAGTATGTCAGGGTGCAGCACAGTGACCGCTGGGAGTAGTAGTATGTCAGGGTGCAGCACAGTGACCGCTGGGGGTAGTAGTATGTCAGGGTGGAGCACAGTGACCGCTGGGGGTAGTAGTATGTCAGGGTGCAGCACAGTGACCACTGGGGGTAGTAGTATGTCAGGGTGCAGCACAGTGACCGCTGGGAGTAGTAGTATGTCAGGGTGCAGCACAGTGACCGCTGGGAGTAGTAGTATGTCAGGGTGGAGCACAGTGACCGCTGGGGGTAGTAGTATGTCAGGGTGGAGCACAGTGACCGCTGGGGGTAGTAGTATGTCAGGGTGCAGCACAGTGACCGCTGGGAGTAGTAGTATGTCAGGGTGGAGCACAGTGACCGCTGGGGGTAGTAGTATGTCAGGGTGGAGCACAGTGACCGCTGGGGGTAGTAGTATGTCAGGGTGCAGCACAGTGACCGCTGGGAGTAGTAGTATGTCAGGGTGGAGCACAGTGACCGCTGGGGGTAGTAGTATGTCAGGGTGCAGCACAGTGACTGCTGGGAGTAGTAGTATGTCAGGGTGGAGCACAGTGACCGCTGGGGGTAGTAGTATGTCAGGGTGCAGCACAGTGACCACTGGGGGTAGTAGTATGTCAGGGTGGAGCACAGTGACCGCTGGGAGTAGTAGTATGTCAGGGTGCAGCACAGTGACCGCTGGGGGTAGTAGTATGTCAGGGTGGAGCACAGTGACCGCTGGGGGTAGTAGTATGTCAGGGTGCAGCACAGTGACCACTGGGGGTAGTAGTATGTCAGGGTGTAGCACAGTGACCGCTGGGAGTAGTAGTATGTCAGGGTGGAGCACAGTGACCGCTGGGAGTAGTAGTATGTCAGGGTGCAGCACAGTGACCACTGGGAGTAGTAGTATGTCAGGGTGCAGCACAGTGACCGCTGGGAGTAGTAGTATGTCAGGGTGCAGCACAGTGACTGCTGGGAGTAGTAGTATGTCAGGGTGGAGCACAGTGACCGCTGGGGGTAGTAGTATGTCAGGGTGGAGCACAGTGACCGCTGGGGGTAGTAGTATGTCAGGGTGGAGCACAGTGACCGCTGGGGGTAGTAGTATGTCAGGGTGCAGCACAGTGAGCACTGGGGGTAGTAGTATGTCAGGGTGCAGCACAGTGAGCACTGGGGGTAGTAGTATGTCAGGGTGGAGCACAGTGACCGCTGGGGGTAGTAGTATGTCAGGGTGCAGCACAGTGACCGCTGGGAGTAGTAGTATGTCAGGGTGCAGCACAGTGACCGCTGGGGGTAGTAGTATGTCAGGGTGCAGCACAGTGACCGCTGGGAGTAGTAGTATGTCAGGGTGCAGCACAGTGACCGCTGGGGGTAGTAGTATGTCAGGGTGCAGCACAGTGACCGCTGGGGGTAGTAGTATGTCAGGGTGGAGCACAGTGACCGCTGGGAGTAGTAGTATGTCAGGGTGCAGCACAGTGAGCACTGGGGGTAGTAGTATGTCAGGGTGGAGCACAGTGACCACTGGGAGTAGTAGTATGTCAGGGTGCAGCACAGTGACCGCTGGGAGTAGTAGTATGTCAGGGTGCAGCACAGTGAACGCTGGGAGTAGTAGTATGTCAGGGTGACAATTCTTACATTCTCATTTTCAAAGAAGAATTTTTCGTTGCCCCCAGATCCGGGCCAGGCCACCTGCAGAGGAAGGAGAGATCATATAAGGCGTGATGTATCAGACTTGATTATACCTGTCACATGTCCTAGTAGTACAGGGTAGGAAGTGTGAGGTATCCAGTGGTATGGGGTCATACCTCACTGAGCCGGTCACATGTCCTAGTAGTACAGGGTAGGAAGTGTGAGATTTCGGGTAATATGGGGTCATACCTCACTGAGCCTGTCACATGTCCTAATAGTACAGGTTAGGAGTGTGAGGTGTTTGGTAGTCCAGGAGGTCATACCTCACTGAGACGGTTGGTAACCAGGTCTCCGAGCAGCAGGGTGTCAGATGTGTGGGCGACCAGAAACCGATCCTTCCCCATAATCTTCACCTCATCGACCTCATATCCATAGTGAGACTTCAGCACCACCCGGGTCCCCGATGAAAGGTTCTTCACAATCACCTAAAACGGAGACAGTTCTGAATCTCACACGGACATAAAGATGCCAGGGGGTGTGTTGGTGTCCCCGCCTCCCCCGAACCTGGTGTGTGGGAGTCCCCGCCTCCCCGGACCTGGTGTGTGTGGGTGTCCCCGCCTTCCACGGACCTGGTGTGTGGGTGTCCCCGCCTCCCACGGACCTGGTGTGTGGGTGTCCCCGACTTCCCGGACCTAGTGTGTGGGAGTCCCTGCCTCCCCGGACCTGGTGTGTGGGTGTCCCCGCCTCCCTGGACCTGGTGTGGGGGTGTCACTCTGGTATCTCACCTGACTTGGTCCTACATAGGTCATTTCAAACTTATTTTTGTAGATTGTACGTCGCAGGCAGCAGTCGAACTGCTCCACCCCGCCACACAGAGTGCCCTGAGGGAGAGGACCCTAATATTAGTCAGTATTAATATTAGTCACTAGCACCATCTAGGGACACAGCTATAGTCCTTCCCACATACAGAAGTAGCCCCTCCCACACATCGCTACACACAGCAGTGGCCCCACCCACATGCACACAACAGTAGCCCCTCCCACACCACCATACACAGCTGTAGCCTCTCCCACACATCATCATACACATCAGTGGCTCCACCCACATACATAAGTATTCCCCTTCGCACATCACCATACAGAACAGTAGCCCCTCCCACACACCATCATACACAGCAGTAGCCCCTCCCACAAGCACACAACAGGGAGGTCTAGTCACCGCGCAGAGTCTGGAGCCGTCCCTCTTCCAGGCCAGGGCGGTGATGCTGTACAGGTTGGGGATGTCCTTGGGTCGGGCTTCCTCCCACAATCCCCTGCGGGAGCTCCAGTTCAGCACTCGCAGCCTGTGGAGGTAGGTAAATGATCAAGAGACGGGAGGGGAGAGAGGGAGGAGCCATAGGGGAACATGTGCTGCTCTCCTACCTACCTGTCATGGCTGCCGACCACCACAGACTGCCCACTGGGGCTGGTGACGGCCACGCTCAGCTCCCGCTCACTGGGATCTCGGCTGTAGTCAAATGTCTGGATGATTTGTCCTTCCCGACCATAAGCCACCAGCTTCTTATCACACCCCCCAGCCACAATGCTGCTCGATGCCCAGGCCAGGGCGTACGGCGGGCACAGGTGGGTGGCCAGCTTACCCTGAAAGAAACCCAAAACAGAAGTTATAGAGTGTATTCTGTAGAGAGCAACACCCTGTATACACCCGGACATACCTACTACACCATGAGGGCAACACCCTGTATACACCTGAAATACCTACTATACCATGAGGGCAACACCCTGTATACACCCGGAAATACCTACTACACCATGAGAGCAACACCCTGTATACACCTGAAATACCTACTACACCCTGTATACACCCGAACATACCTACTACACCATGAGGGCAACACCCTGTATACACCCGGAAATACCTACTACACCATGAGAGCAACACCCTGTATACACCTGAAATACCTACTACACCCTGTATACACCCGAACATACCTACTACACCATGAGGGCAACACCCTGTATACACCCGAAAATACCTACTACACCATGAGAGCAACACCCTGTATACACCTGAAATACCTACTACACCCTGTATACACCCGAACATACCTACTACACCATGAGGGCAACACCCTGTATACACCCGAAAATACCTACTACACCATGAGGGCAACACCCTGTATACACCTGAAATACCTACTACACCATGAGGGCAACACCCTGTATACACCCGGAAATACCTACTACACCATGAGAGCAACACCCTGTATACACCTGAAATACCTACTACACCCTGTATACACCCGAACATACCTACTACACCATGAGGGCAACACCCTGTATACACCCGAAAATACCTACTACACCATGAGAGCAACACCCTGTATACACCTGAAATACCTACTACACCCTGTATACACCCGAACATACCTACTACACCATGAGGGCAACACCCTGTATACACCCGAAAATACCTACTACACCATGAGGGCAACACCCTGTATACACCTGAAATACCTACTACACCATGAGGGCAACACCCTGTATACACCTGAAATACCTACTACACCATGAGAGCAACACCCTGTATACACCTGAAATACCTACTACACCATGAGGGCAACACCCTGTATACACCTGAAATACCTACTACACCATGAGGGCAACACCCTGTATACACCTGAAATACCTACTACACCATGAGAGCAACACCCTGTATACACCTGAAATACCTACTACACCCTGAGAGCAACACCCTGTATACACCTGAAATACCTACTACACCATGAGAGCAACACCCTGAATACACCTGAAATACCTACTACACCATGAGGGCAACACCCTGTATACACCCGAAAATACCTACTACACCATGAGGGCAACACCCTGTATACACCTGAAATACCTACTACACCCTGTATACACCCGAACATACCTACTACACCATGAGGGCAACACCCTGTATACACCTGAAATACCTACTACACCATGAGGGCAACACCCTGTATACACCTGAAATACCTACTACACCATGAGGGCAACACCCTGTATACACCCGAAAATACCTACTACACCATGAGGGCAACACCCTGTATAAACCCGGAAATACCTACTACACCCTGTATACACCTGAAATACCTACTACCCCATGAGAACAACACCCTGAATACACCTGAAATACCTACTACACCATGAGGGCAACACCCTGTATACACCTGAAATACCTAGTACACCATGAGGGCAACACCCTGTATACACCCGGAAATACCTACTACACCATGAGAGCAACACCCTGTATACACCTGAAATACCTACTACACCCTGTATACACCCGAACATACCTACTACACCATGAGGGCAACACCCTGTATACACCCGAAAATACCTACTACACCATGAGAGCAACACCCTGTATACACCTGAAATACCTACTACACCCTGTATACACCCGAACATACCTACTACACCATGAGGGCAACACCCTGTATACACCCGAAAATACCTACTACACCATGAGGGCAACACCCTGTATACACCTGAAATACCTACTACACCATGAGGGCAACACCCTGTATACACCTGAAATACCTACTACACCATGAGAGCAACACCCTGTATACACCTGAAATACCTACTACACCATGAGGGCAACACCCTGTATACACCTGAAATACCTACTACACCATGAGGGCAACACCCTGTATACACCTGAAATACCTACTACACCATGAGAGCAACACCCTGTATACACCTGAAATACCTACTACACCATGAGAGCAACACCCTGTATACACCTGAAATACCTACTACACCATGAGAGCAACACCCTGAATACACCTGAAATACCTACTACACCATGAGGGCAACACCCTGTATACACCCGAAAATACCTACTACACCATGAGGGCAACACCCTGTATACACCTGAAATACCTACTACACCCTGTATACACCCGAACATACCTACTACACCATGAGGGCAACACCCTGTATACACCTGAAATACCTACTACACCATGAGGGCAACACCCTGTATACACCTGAAATACCTACTACACCATGAGGGCAACACCCTGTATACACCCGAAAATACCTACTACACCATGAGGGCAACACCCTGTATAAACCCGGAAATACCTACTACACCCTGTATACACCTGAAATACCTACTACACCATGAGAACAACACCCTGTATACACCCGGAAATACCTACTACACCATGAGAGCAACACCCTGTATACACTTGAAATACCTACTACACCCTGTATACACCCGAACATACCTACTACACCATGAGGGCAACACCCTGTATACACCCGAAAATACCTACTACACCATGAGGGCAACACCCTGTATACACCTGAAATACCTACTACACCATGAGAGCAACACCCTGTATACACCTGAAATACCTACTACACCATGAGGGCAACACCCTGTATACACCTGAAATACCTACTACACCATGAGAGCAACACCCTGTATACACCTGAAATACCTACTACACCATGAGGGCAACACCCTGTATACACCTGAAATACCTACTACACCATGAGAGCAACACCCTGTATACACCTGAAATACCTACTACACCATGAGAGCAACACCCTGTATACACCTGAAATACCTACTACACCATGAGAGCAACACCCTGAATACACCTGAAATACCTACTACACCATGAGGGCAACACCCTGTATACACCTGAAATACCTACTACACCATGAGAGCAACACCCTGTATACACCCGAAAATACCTACTACACCATGAGGGCAACACCCTGTATACACCCGGAAATACCTACTACACCCTGTATACACCTGAAATACCTACTACACCATGAGAACAACACCCTGAATACACCTGAAATACCTACTACACCATGAGGGCAACACCCTGTATACACCTGAAATACCTACTACACCATGAGGGCAACACCCTGTATACACCTGAAATACCTACTACACCATGAGAGCAACACCCTGTATACACCTGAAATACCTACTACACCATGAGAGCAACACCCTGTATACACCTGAAATACCTACTACACCATGAGAGCAACACCCTGAATACACCTGAAATACCTACTACACCATGAGGGCAACACCCTGTATACACCCGAAAATACCTACTACACCATGAGGGCAACACCCTGTATACACCTGAAATACCTACTACACCCTGTATACACCCGAACATACCTACTACACCATGAGGGCAACACCCTGTATACACCTGAAATACCTACTACACCATGAGGGCAACACCCTGTATACACCTGAAATACCTACTACACCATGAGGGCAACACCCTGTATACACCCGAAAATACCTACTACACCATGAGAGCAACACCCTGTATACACCTGAAATACCTACTACACCATGAGAGCAACACCCTGTATACACCTGAAATACCTACTACACCATGAGAGCAACACCCTGAATACACCTGAAATACCTACTACACCATGAGGGCAACACCCTGTATACACCTGAAATACCTACTACACCCTGTATACACCCGAACATACCTACTACACCATGAGGGCAACACCCTATATACACCTGAAATACCTACTACACCATGAGGGCAACACCCTGTATACACCTGAAATACCTACTACACCATGAGAGCAACACCCTGTATACACCCGGAAATACCTACTACACCCTGTATACACCCGAAATACCTACTACACCATGAGAGCAACACCCTGTATACACCCGGAAATACCTACTACACCCTGAATACACCTGAAATACCTACTACACCATGAGGGCAACACCCTGTATACACCCGAAAATACCTACTACACCATGAGGGCAACACCCTGTATACACCTGAAATACCTACTACACCCTGTATACACCCGAACATATCTACTACACCATGAGGGCAACACCCTGTATACACCTGAAATACCTACTACACCATGAGAGCAACACCCTGTATACACCCGGAAATACCTACTACACCCTGTATACACCTGAAATACCTACTACACCATGAGAGCAACACCGTGTATACACCCGGAAATACCTACTACACCCTGAATACACCTGAAATACCTACTACACCATGAGGGCAACACCCTGTATACACCCGAAAATA
Organism: Leptodactylus fallax; assembly: GCA_947044405.1. Classification (NCBI taxonomy): domain Eukaryota; kingdom Metazoa; phylum Chordata; class Amphibia; order Anura; family Leptodactylidae; genus Leptodactylus; species Leptodactylus fallax. Next base: position 1,117,433 of record CAMRHE010000395.1, read on the forward strand.
CCTACTACACCATGAGGGCAACACCCTGTATACACCTGAAATACCTACTACACCCTGTATACACCCGAACATACCTACTACACCATGAGGGCAACACCCTGTATACACCTGAAATACCTACTACACCATGAGGGCAACACCCTGTATACACCTGAAATATCTACTACACCATGAGGGCAACACCCTGTATACACCCGAAAATACCTACTACACCATGAGGGCAACACCCTGTATACACCCGGAAATACCTACTACACCCTGTATACACCCGAAATACCTACTACACCATGAGAGCAACACCCTGAATACACCTGAAATACCTACTACACCATGAGGGTAACACCCTGTATACACCTGAAATACCTACTACACCCTGTATACACCCGAAATACCTACTACACCATGAGGGCAACGCCCTGTATACACCTTAAATACCTACTACACCATGAGGGCAACACCCTGTATACACCCGAAAATACCTACTACACCATGAGGGCAACACCCTGTATACACCCGGAAATACCTACTACACCCTGTATACACCCGAAATACCTACTACACCATGAGAGCAACACCGTGAATACACCTGAAATACCTACTACACCATGAGGGTAACACCCTGTATACATCTGAAATACCTACTACACCCTGTATACACCTGAAATACCTACTACATCATGAGGGCAACACCCTGTATACACCTGAAATACCTACTACATCATGAGGGCAACACCCTGTATACACCTGAAATACCTACTACACCCTGTATACACCCGAAATACCTACTACACCATGAGAGCAACACCCTGAATACACCTGAAATACATACTACACCATGAGGGTAACACCCTGTATACAGCTGAAATACCTACTACACCCTGTATACACCCGAAATACCTACTACACCATGAGGGCAACACCCTGTATACACCTGAAATACCTACTACATCATGAGGGCAACACCCTGTATACACCTGAAATACCTACTACATCCTGTATACACCTGAAATACCTACTACACCCTGTATACACCCAAAATACCTACTACACCATGAGAGCAACACCCTGAATACACCTGAAATACATACTACACCCTGTATACACCCGAAATACCTACTACACCATGAGGACAACACACTGCATACACCTGTAATACCTACTACACTATGAGGGCAACACCCTGTACACATCCACTATACTAATAGGGCAACACCCTGTACACACCCACTACACTATGAGGGCAACACCATTTACACACCCACTACACTATGAGGACAACACCCTGTACACACCCACTACACTATGAGGACAACACCCTGTACACACCCACTACACTATGAGGACAACACCCTGTACACACCCACTACACTATGAGGACAACACTCTGTACACACCCACTACACTATGAGGACAACACCCTGTACACACCCACTACACTATGAGGACAACACCCTGTACACACCCACTACACTATGAGGACAACACCCTGTACACACCCACTACACTATGAGGACAACACCCTGTACACACCCACTACACTATGAGGACAACACCCTGTACACACCCACTACACTATGAGGACAACACCCTGTACACACCCACTACACTATGAGGACAACACCCTGTACACACCCACTACACTATGAGGACAACACTCTGTACACACCCACTACACTATGAGGACAACACCCTGTACACACCCACTACACTATGAGGACAACACCCTGTACACACCCACTACACTATGAGGACAACACCCTGTACACACCCACTACACTATAAGGACAACACCGTGTACACACCCACTACACTATGAGGACAACACCCTGTACACACCCACTACACTATGAGGGCAACACCCTGTACACACCCACTACACTATAAGGACAACACCCTGTACACACCCACTACACTATGAGGACAACACCCTGTACACACCCACTACACTATGAGGGCAACACCCTGTACACACCCACTACACTATGAGGGCAACACCCTGTACACACCCTCTACCCTATGAGGGCAACACCCTGTACACACCCACTACACTATGAGGGCAACACCCTGTACACACCCTCTACCCTATGAGGGCAACACCCTGTACACACCCACTACAGTATGAGGACAACACCCTGTACACACCCACTACACTATGAGGGCAACACCCTGTACACACCCACTACACTATGAGGGCAACACCCTGTACACACCCACTATACTAATAGGGCAACACCCTGTACACACCCACTACACTATGAGGGCAACACCCTGTACACACCCACTACCCTATGAGGGCAACACCCTGTACACACCCACTACACTATGAGGGCAACACCCTGTACACACCCACTACACTATGAGGACAACACCCTGTACACACCCACTACACTATAAGGACAACACCCTGTACACACCCACTACACTATGAGGGCAACACCCTGTACACACCCACTACACTATGAGGACAACACCCTGTACACACCCACTACACTATGAGGGCAACACCCTGTACACACCCACTACACTATGAGGACAACACCCTGTACACACCCACTACACTATGAGGTCAACACCCTGTACACACCCACTACACTATGAGGGCAATACCCTGTACACACCCACTATACTAATAGGGCAACACCCTGTACACATCCACTACACTATAAGGACAACACCCTGTACACACCCACTACACTATAAGGACAACACCCTGTACACACCCACTACACTATGAGGGCAACACCCTGTACACACCCACTATACTAATAGGGCAACACCCTGTACACACCCACTACACTGAGGGCAACTCCCTGTACACACCCACTACACTATGAGGGCAACACCCTGTACACACCCTCTACCCTATGAGGGCAACACCCTGTACACACCCACTATACTAGTAGGGCAACACCCTGTACACACCCACTACACTATGACGGCAACACCCTGTACACACGCACTATACTAATAGGGCAACACCCTGTACACACCCACTACACTATGACGGCAACACTCTGTATACACCCAAAACACCCACTACACAAATAGGGCAACACCATGTATACTGACAAAACACCCACCACCAGGTATAACCACCCAACATCACATGTGACATCTCCAAACACCTGGTCCATGTGATCCATATACACAGGAGGGTAGAGGAGATCTCCTCCTAATGTGGATCTTATAAGAAGAGTACACACTGCCTTACCTGAGACTCTCCAGAACCTTCATCATCAAAGAAATAGCGCACAATGGTACCGTCTGCATGGCCAGACAAGATCCCCTTCCCTGAAACACTGAGAGAACACAAAACATTATAGGAGCACTGGAGGGAGGAAGAAAAGCACTGGGGCGGTGGAGAAAAGAGCACTGGCGGTGGAGAGGGAAAGAAAAGCACTGGGGCGATGTAGAGAAAGGGAGGAGCCCTGAGGGCGGTGGAGAAGAGAGTACTGGAGCTGGGGAGAGACATTACAGGAGCACTGCAGGGAGGAGGAAGAGCACTGGAGATGCGGCAATGGTGACATAATAAACATGACGAGAGGCGGTGAGGACACCATGTATGTGCGGTTATCATGTAGCGTGTATAAGCACACTGCCGCCCCCCATTCTCTCACACTCTGCCTCTTCTGCCCCTCTGTAGCTGTGATACTCACTTGGAGGTCAGGGACACCACGTACGACTCCGTCCCGTATATAGTGGAGGACTTGTTGGTTTTGGTGTTTGCCATACGGACCTGCAGGAGGCAGAGGCAACATAAGGGACTTGACAGGAAGGGACTACAACTCTCAACAAGGTCAAAAGACAAGTCCAAAATATCTGATGATACAGAAGACGACTTACCTTTCCTTCAGCCAGGCCAAAGACAATGGTGTTCTCTAGAGGCCACAGGAGACACGTGACCGCACTCTGGAACACAAGACATGGACATGAAGATACAGAGTGAAGACACCATGTGCAGGAGGGACACAGAGGATAGTCAGTGAATGTACCACGTGCGGGAGAGACACAGAGGATAGTCAGTGAATGTACCATGTGCAGGAGAGACACAGAGGATAGTCAGTGAGGATACCACGTACAGGAGAGACACAGAGGATAGTCAGTGAATGTACCACGTGCGGGAGAGACACAGAGGATAGTCAGTGAATGTACCACGTGCGGGAGAGACACAGAGGATAGTCAGTGAATGTACCACGTGCGGGAGAGACACAGAGGATAGTCAGTGAATGTACCATGTGCAGGAGAGACACAGAGAATAGTCAGTGAGGATACCATGTGCAGGAGGGACACAGAGGATAGTCAGTGAATGTACCACGTGCGGGAGAGACACAGAGGATAGTCAGTGAATGTACCATGTGCAGGAGAGACACAGAGGATAGTCAGTGAGGATACCACGTACAGGAGAGACACAGAGGATAGTCAGTGAATGTACCACGTGCGGGAGAGACACAGAGGATAGTCAGTGAGGATACCACGTGCAGGAGGGACACAGAGGATAGTCAGTGAATGTACCACGTGCGGGAGAGACACAGAGGATAGTCAGTGAGGATACCACGTGCAGGAGGGACACAGAGGATAGTCAGTGAGGATACCACGTGCGGGAGAGACACAGAGGATAGTCAGTGAGGATACCACGTGCAGGAGGGACACAGAGGATAGTCAGTGAATGTACCACGTGCGGGAGAGACACAGAGGATAGTCAGTGAGGATACCACGTGCAGGAGGGACACAGAGGATAGTCAGTGAATGTACCACGTGCGGGAGAGACACAGAGGATAGTCAGTGAGGATACCACGTGAAGGAGAGACACAGAGGATAGTCAGTGAGGATACCACGTGCAGGAGAGACACAGAGGATAGTCAGTGAATGTATCACGTGCAGGAGAGACACAGAGGATAGTCAGTGAGGATACCATGTGCAGGAGAGACACAGAGGATAGTCAGTGAGGATACCATGTGCAGGAGGGACACAGAGGATAGTCAGTGAGGATACCACGTGAAGGAGAGACACAGAGGATAGTCAGTGAGGATACCATGTGCAGGAGAGACACAGAGGGTAGTCAGTGAGGATACCACGTGCAGGAGGGACACAGAGGATAGTCAGTGAATGTACCATGTGCAGGAGGGACACAGAGGATAGTCAGTGAGGATACCACGTGAAGGAGAGACACAGAGGATAGTCAGTGAGGATACCACGTGAAGGAGAGACACAGAGGATAGTCAGTGAGGATACTATGTGCAGGAGAGACACAGAGGATAGTCAGTGAGGATACCATGTGCAGGAGAGACACAGAGGATAGTCAGTGAGGATACCACGTGCAGGAGAGACACAGAGGATAGTCAGTGAATGTACCATGTGCAGGAGAGACACAGAGGATAGTCAGTGAGGATACCACGTGAAGGAGAGACACAGAGGATAGTCAGTGAGGATACCATGTGCAGGAGGGACACAGAGGATAGTCAGTGAGGATACCATGTGCAGGAGAGACACAGAGGATAGTCAGTGAGGATACCACGTGAAGGAGAGACACAGAGGATAGTCAGTGAGGATACCATGTGCAGGAGGGACACAGAGGATAGTCAGTGAATGTACCACGTGCGGGAGAGACACAGAGGATAGTCAGTGAATGTACCACGTGCGGGAGAGACACAGAGGATAGTCAGTGAATGTACCATGTGCAGGAGAGACACAGAGGATAGTCAGTGAGGATACCATGTGCAGGAGGGACACAGAGGATAGTCAGTGAATGTACCACGTGCGGGAGAGACACAGAGGATAGTCAGTGAATGTACCATGTGCAGGAGAGACACAGAGGATAGTCAGTGAGGATACCACGTACAGGAGAGACACAGAGGATAGTCAGTAAGGATACCACGTGCAGGAGGGACACAGAGGATAGTCAGTGAATGTACCACGTGCGGGAGAGACACAGAGGATAGTCAGTGAGGATACCACGTGCAGGAGGGACACAGAGGATAGTCAGTGAATGTACCATGTGCAGGAGAGACACAGAGGATAGTCAGTGAGGATACCACGTGAAGGAGAGACACAGAGGATAGTCAGTGAGGATACCACGTGCAGGAGAGACACAGAGGATAGTCAGTGAATGTACCACGTGCAGGAGAGACACAGAGGATAGTCAGTGAGGATACCATGTGCAGGAGGGACACAGAGGATAGTCAGTGAGGATACCACGTGAAGGAGAGACACAGAGGATAGTCAGTGAGGATACCATGTGCAGGAGAGACACAGAGGGTAGTCAGTGAGGATACCACGTGCAGGAGGGACACAGAGGATAGTCAGTGAATGTACCATGTGCAGGAGGGACACAGAGGATAGTCAGTGAGGATACCACGTGAAGGAGAGACACAGAGGATAGTCAGTGAGGATACCACGTGAAGGAGAGACACAGAGGATAGTCAGTGAGGATACCACGTGAAGGAGAGACACAGAGGATAGTCAGTGAGGATACCATGTGCAGGAGAGACACAGAGGGTAGTCAGTGAGGATACCACGTGCAGGAGGGACACAGAGGATAGTCAGTGAATGTACCATGTGCAGGAGGGACACAGAGGATAGTCAGTGAGGATACCACGTGAAGGAGAGACACAGAGGATAGTCAGTGAGGATACTATGTGCAGGAGAGACACAGAGGATAGTTAGTGAGGATACCACGTGCAGGAGAGACACAGAGGATAGTCAGTGAGGATACCAGGTGCAGGAGAGACACAGAGGATAGTCAGTGAATGTACCATGTGCAGGAGAGACACAGAGGATAGTCAGTGAGGATACCACGTGCAGGAGAGACACAGAGGATAGTCAGTGAAGATACCATGTGCAGGAGAGACACAGAGGATAGTCAGTGAGGATACTATGTGCAGGAGGGACACAGAGGATAGTCAGTGAATGTACCATGTGCAGGAGAGACACAGAGGATAGTCAGTGAGGATACCACAAGCAGGAGAGACACAGAGGCTAGTCAGTGAGGATACCACGTGCAGGATAGACACAGAGGATAGTCAGTGAGGATACCACGTGCAGGAGAGACACAGAGGATAGTCACTGAAGATACCACGTGCAGGAGAGACACAGAGGATAGTCAGTGAGGATACCACGTGCAGGAGAGACACAGAGGATAGTCAGTGAGGATACCACGTGCAGGAGAGACACAGAGGATAGTCAGTGAGGATACCACGTGCAGGAGAGACACAGAGGATAGTCAGTGAGGATACCACGTGCAGGAGAGACACAGAGGATAGTCAGTGAGGATACCACGTGCAGGAGAGACACAGAGGATAGTCAGTGAAGATACCATGTGCAGGAGAGACACAGAGGATAGTCAGTGAGGATACCATGTGCAGGAGAGACACAGAGGATAGTCAGTGAGGATACCATGTGCAGGAGAGACACAGAGGATAGTCACTGAAGATACCATGTGCAGGAGAGACACAGAGGATAGTCACTGAAGATACCATGTGCAGGAGAGACACAGAGGATAGTCACTGAAGATACCACGTGCAGGAGAGAATCAGAGGATAGTCAGTGAAGATACCCTGTACACAAGGGTCACAGAGGATATTCACCAAGGGCCTCAGGAACAGACACCAAGTGCACAGACACATGAAGGGCCAGGAATATATCATGGAGGACATGGCACCAAGTCTAAAACAGTATGTAGGGTGCACTTATGTTACCAAGTACTGACAGGAGGAGATGCCCCTCAGCACAGCAGGGATCCTGAGGAACTTACCGTCTGCAGGAATTTATTACAGATCACCTTCTTATCTCCCCTACAACAAGGAATAGAGACAATAATTAATCAAGAAGATGGCCCAGCAGGTCACATGACAGGACCAGCACCCCCCTCTCCCCCGCACTCACCAGTCCTCCCCGATCCTATACACGTAAATAATGTTATCCGTCTGACCAACAGCGATCTTTGTGGAGTCTGGAGAGAAGGCCATACCCTTCACCACGTAACTCTTCTTCCCGTACTGCGGAGAGGAGAAACACCTGAATAATGACATCACACCCCGGGCAGCCCGATAATGACATCATACCCTGACATTTAGTCAGCCACCAATTGTGCAAGTTCTCCCACTTATAAAGATGAGTCCGGCCTGTAATTGTCATCATAGGTAGACCTCAACTATGAGAGACAAAATGAGAAAACAAATCCAGAAAATCACATTGTCTGATTTTTAAAGAATTTATTTGCAAATTATGGTGGAAAATAAGTATTTGGTCACCTACAAACAAGCAAGATTTCTGTCTCTCCCAGCCCTGTAACGTCTTCTTTAAGAGGCTCCTCTGTCCTCCACTCATTACCTGTAGTAATGGCTCCTGTGTGACATTGTTATCAGTATAAAAGACGCCTGTCCACAACCTCAAACAGTCACACTCCAAACTCCACTATGGTGAAGACCAAAGAGCTGTGGAAGGACCAGAAACAAAATGGTAGCCCTGCACCAGGCTGGGAAGACTGAATCTGCAATAGGCAAGCAGCTTGGTGTGAAGAAATCACCTGTGGGAGCAATAATTAGAAAATGGAAGACATACAAGACCACTGATAATCTCCCTCCATCAGGGGCTCCACGCAAGATCTCACCCCGTGGGGTCAAAATGATCACAAGAACGGTGAGCAAAAATCCCAGAACCCCACGGGGGGGACCTAGTGACTGACCTGGATTTGTTTTCTCACTTTGTCTCTCATAGTTGAGGTCTACCTATGATGACAATTACAGGCCGGACTCATCTTTATAAGTGGGAGAACTTGCACAATTGGTGGCTGACTAAATACTTTTTCCCCCACTGTATAATGACATCACAATATCACCCCAGGAGGGGCTGATGATATCACACCTAGGACAGCCTTATATTGACATCACCCCAGCAGTACCCTCCCTTCTCCTTGGGTAATTTGCCCCCATGTTTCGTACCTTGGCATCAGCGGGTTTCGTGGAGAACTTGTCCCTCCTCTCTCCGTGTTCGTCATAAAGCAGAACCACCCGGTCCACGGTGCACACAGCAAACTTAGCGTTATTGTGAGACCAGGCCATACACGTCACCTTAGCTGCTCCATCCTACAAGGGGTTAACACATTTAGTGCATGGGGCAGTACAGGGGGGCACATATTTATGGTACGGGGGAGTACAGGGGGGGCACATATTTATGGTACGGGGGGAGTACAGGGGGGCACATATTTATGGTACGGGGCAGTACAGGGGGGCACATATTTATGGTACGGGGGAGTACAGGGGGGCACATATTTATGGTACGGGGGAGTACAGGGGGGCACATATTTATGGTACGGGGCAGTACAGGGGGACACATATTTATGGTACAGGGGAGTACAGGGGGGCACATATTTATGGTACAGGGGAGTACAGGGGGGCACATATTTATGGTACGGGGGAGTACAGGGGGGCACATATTTATGGTACGGGGGAGTACAGGGGGGCACATATTTATGGTACGGGGCAGTACAGGGGGGCACATATTTATGGTACAGGGGAGTACAGGGGGGCACATATTTATGGTACAGGGGAGTACAGGGGGGCACATATTTATGGTACGGGGGGAGTACAGGGGGGCACATATTTATGGTACGGGGCAGTACATGGGGGCACATATTTATGGTACGGGGGGAGTACAGGGGGGCACATATTTATGGTACAGGGGAGTACAGGGGGGCACATATTTATGGTACGGGGCAGTACATGGGGGCACATATTTATGGTACGGGGCAGTACAGGGGGGCACATATTTATGGTACGGGGGAGTACAGGGGGGCACATATTTATGGTACGGGGCAGTACAGGGGGGCACATATTTATGGTACGGGGCAGTACAGGGGGACACATATTTATGGTACGGGGCAGTACAGGGGGGCACATATTTATGGTACGGGGCAGTACAGGGGGGCACATATTTATGGTACGGGGCAGTACAGGGGGGCACATATTTATGGTACGGGGCAGTACAGGGGGGCACATATTTATGGTACAGGGGAGTACAGGGGGGCACATATTTATGGTACGGGGCAGTACAGGGGGGCACATATTTATGGTACGGGGGGAGTACAGGGGGGCACATATTTATGGTACGGGGCAGTACAGGGGGGCACATATTTATGGTACGGGGCAGTACAGGGGGGCACATATTTATGGTACGGGGCAGTACAGGGGGGCACATATTTATGGTACGGGGGAGTACAGGGGGGCACATATTTATGGTACGGGGGAGTACAGGGGGGCACATATTTATGGTACGGGGCAGTACAGGGGGGCACATATTTATGGTACGGGGGGAGTACAGGGGGGCACATATTTATGGTACGGGGGGAGTACAGGGGGGCACATATTTATGGTACGGGGCAGTACAGGGGGGCACATATTTATGGTACGGGGCAGTACAGGGGGGCACATATTTATGGTACGGGGGCAGTACAGGGGGGCACATATTTATGGTACGGGGGAGTACAGGGGGGCACATATTTATGGTACGGGGCAGTACAGGGGGGCACATATTTATGGTACGGGGGAGTACAGGGGGGCACATATTTATGGTACGGGGGAGTACAGGGGGGCACATATTTATGGTACGGGGGGAGTACAGGGGGGCACATATTTATGGTACGGGGCAGTACAGGGGGGCACATATTTATGGTACGGGGCAGTACAGGGGGGCACATATTTATGGTACGGGGGAGTACAGGGGGGCACATATTTATGGTACGGGGCAGTACAGGGGGGCACATATTTATGGTACGGGGCAGTACAGGGGGGCACATATTTATGGTACGGGGCAGTACAGGAGGGCACATATTTATGGTACGGGGGAGTACAGGGGGGCACATATTTATGGTACGGGGGAGTACAGGGGGGGCACATATTTATGGTACGGGGCAGTACAGGGGGGGCACATATTTATGGTACGGGGGAGTACAGGGGGGCACATATTTATGGTACGGGGCAGTACAGGGGGGCACATATTTATGGTACGGGGGAGTACAGGGGGGGCACATATTTATGGTACGGGGCAGTACAGGGGGGCACATATTTATGGTACGGGGCAGTACAGGGGGGCACATATTTATGGTATTGAGGTCACCTGAGGGCTCAGCAGGGTCTTCATGTGTTTCAGCTGCATGCTGCCGGTGCCGCTGCCGGTGCCGCTGCGGTTTTCTCCTCTGGCCTCTGACGTCTCTGTACTCCGCTATGCAGCTGCGTTTCAGACTCCAGCGGTTGCCCTGGTAACAGACGTGTGGACGCCACCAGTGTCTACGTCATCACGTAGAGAGACGTCCTCCTGTGTTTGCCGCCATCTTTGAATAGGGCAGAGAATGTGTTCTAAGTCCCGCCTCCTGTTCACCTCGCCCTATGGTTATGTGTGAATGGGCGGGGTAATGAGGGGTGGGCTCCGCCCTTATGGGCGTCATCTCCATCATTACCATCGGACAGGTGTAACATGGACGCCCTGAAATCTGCCGGGAGGGCGATAATGAGGAGCCCGAGCCTCGCCCGACACACCCGACAACCTCGACACCAGAGTGAGAGGAGGGGCAGGGAACAGAGGGGGGAGGAGTGTATGATGTGTAGTATATACTGTGTAATATTTGGGGTCCTTCTCCTCCTTAATGTGTCCCCCTGTAACGTCTAGGATACCCCATGACTATATGTGGGGAGGGGTCTGATCCTCAGCGGTGCATGATACGCAGTATGACCGCGTTCACATTACCAGATCTGGCTGCGGTTCCTGCATGTTCGTCTGATTGCTTGTTTCGCCCTCCAGATTGTTGAGGGTCCCGGATCTGACCCCATCCTGTCCCTCAGTTACCTCCTCCTGTCACCTGCACTGACCCCCGCTCATAGAGCGATGTCCTCCCCCTTCTCTTTCAGAGCTGCCTGACACATGGACGGACTCGCGGGATGCGCTGCTGGAGGGGGTTACCTTTCATCTCAAGTACCTTGGCATGACTCTGGTGGAAACGCCCAAAGGAGAGGACATGGCAGCCGCTGCCATCCGCCGCATCATCACTATGGTAACAGTCTGCGGTATTGTTATCTTCAGGTGGTACAGGACGGGTATGGTAAAAGGCGCAGGGCGGTAGAGGAGGTGTATGGTAGAAGGCGGAGGGCGGCACAGGACGGGTATGGTAGAAGGCGGAGGGCGGCACAGGATGTGTATGGTAGAAGGCGGAGGGCGGCACAGGACCTGTATGGTAGAAGGCGGAGGGCAGCACAGGACCTGTATGGTAGAAGGCGGAGGGCGGCACAGGACCTGTATGGTAGAAGGCGGAGGGCGGCACAGGACCTGTATGGTAGAAGGCGTAGGGCGGCACAGGACCTGTATGGTAGAAGGCGGAGGGCGGCACAGGACCTGTATGGTAGAAGGCGGAGGGCGGCACAGGACCTGTATGGTAGAAGGCGGAGGGCGGCACAGGACCTGTATGGTAGAAGGCGGAGGGCGGCACAGGACCTGTATGGTAGAAGGCGGAGGGCGGCACAGGACCTGTATGGTAGAAGGCGGAGGGCGGCACAGGTCCTGTATGGTAGAAGGCGGAGGGCGGCACAGGACGGGTATGGTAGAAGGCGGAGGGCGGTACAGGTGGTGTATGGTGGAGAGCGGCACAGGACGGGTATGGTAGAAGGCGGAGGACGGCACAGGACGGGTATGGTAGAAGGCGGAGGGCGGTACAGGTGGTGTATGGTGGAGGGCGGCACAGGACGGGTATGGTAGAAGGCGTAGGGCGGTACAGGTGGTGTATGGTGGAGGGCGGCACAGGACGCGTATGGTAGAAGGCGGAGGGCGGTACAGGTGGTGTATGGTGGAGGGCGGCACAGGACGTGTATGGTAGAAGGCGGAGGGCGGTACAGGTGGTGTATGGTGGAGGGCGGCACAGGACGGGTATGGTAGAAGGCGTAGGGCGGTACAGGTGGTGTATGGTAGAAGGCGGAGGGCGGTACAGGTGGTGTATGGTGGAGGGCGGCACAGGACGTGTATGGTAGAAGGCGGAGGGCGGTACAGGTGGTGTATGGTGGAGGGCGGCACAGGACGTGTATGGTAGAAGGCGGAGGACGGCACAGGACCTGTATGGTAGAAGGCGGAGGGCGGCACAGGACCTGTATGGTAGAAGGCGGAGGGCGGCACAGGACCTGTATGGTAGAAGGCAGAGGGCGGTACAGGACCTGTATGGTAGAAGGCGGAGGGCGGCACAGGACGTGTATGGTAGAAGGCGGAGGGCGGTACAAGACCTGAATGGTAGAAGGTGGAGGGCGGCACAGGACGTGTATGGTAGAAGGCGGAGGGCGGCACAGGACCTGTATGGTAGAAGGCGGAGGGCGGCACAGGACCTGTATGGTGGAAGGCGGAGGGCGGCACAGGATGTGTATGGTGGAAGGTGGAGGGCGGCACAGGATGTGTATGGTGGAGGGCGGCACAGGACCTGTATGGTGGAAGGCGGAGGGCGGCACAGGACGTGTAAGCTGAGAGGCGGAGGGCGGCACAGGACCTGTATGGTGGAAGGCGGAGGGCGGCACAGGACCTGTATGGTAGAAGGCGGAGGGCGGCACAGGATGTGTATGGTAGAAGGCGGAGGGCGGCACAGGACCTGTATGGTAGAAGGCGGAGGGCGGCACAGGACCTGTATGGTAGAAGGCGGAGGGCGGTACAGGACCTGTATGGTAGAAGGCGGAGGGCGGCACAGGACGTGTATGGTAGAAGGCGGAGGGCGGCACAGGATGTGTATGGTAGAAGGCGGAGGGCGGCACAGAACGTGTATGGTAGAAGGCGGAGGGAGGCACAGGACCTGTATGGTGGAAGGCGGAGGGCGGTACAGGTGGTGTATGGTGGAGGGCAGCACAGGACCTGTATGGTGGAAGGCGGAGGGCGGCACAGGACCTGAATGGTAGAAGGCGGAGGGCGGCACAGGACCTGTATGGTGGAAGGCGGAGGGCGGTACAGGTGGTGTATGGTGGAGGGCGGCACAGGACCTGTATGGTGGAAGGCGGAGGGCGGCACAGGACCTGAATGGTAGAAGGCGGAGGGCGATACAGGTGGTGTATGGTGGAGGGCGGCACAGGACCTGTATGGTGGAAGGCGGAGGGCGGTACAGGTGGTGTATGGTGGAGGGCGGCACAAGACCTGTATGGTGGAAGGCGGAGGGCGGCACAGGATGTGTATGGTAGAAGGCGGTGGGCGGTACAGGTGGTGTATGGTAGAAGGCGGAGGGCGGTACAGGTGGTGTATGGTGGAGGGCGGCACAGGACCTGTATGGTGGAAGGCGGAGGGCGGCACAGGACCTGAATGGTAAAAGGCGGAGGGCGGTGCAGGTGGTGTATGGTGGAGGGCGGCACAGGACCTGTATGGTGGAAGGCGGAGGGCGGTACAGGTGGTGTATGGTGGAGGGCAGCACAGGACCTGTATGGTGGAAGGCGGAGGGCGGCACAGGACCTGAATGGTAGAAGGCGGAGGGCGGCACAGGACCTGTATGGTGGAAGGCGGAGGGCGGTACAGGTGGTGTATGGTGGAGGACGGCACAGGACCTGTATGGTGGAAGGCGGAGGGCGGCACAGGACCTGAATGGTAGAAGGCGGAGGGCGGTACAGGTGGTGTATGGTGGAGGGCGGCACAGGACCTGTATGGTGGAAGGCGGAGGGCGGTACAGGTGGTGTATGGTGGAGGGCGGCACAAGACCTGTATGGTGGAAGGCGGAGGGCGGCACAGGATGTGTATGGTAGAAGGCGGTGGGCGGTACAGGTGGTGTATGGTAGAAGGCGGAGGGCGGTACAGGTGGTGTATGGTGGAGGGCGGCACAGGACCTGTATGGTGGAAGGCGGAGGGCGGCACAGGACCTGAATGGTAGAAGGCGGAGGGCGGTACAGGTGGTGTATGGTGGAGGGCGGCACAGGACCTGTATGGTGGAAGGCGGAGGGCGGTACAGGTGGTGTATGGTGGAGGGCGGCACAAGACCTGTATGGTGGAAGGTGGAGGGCGGCACAGGATGTGTATGGTAGAAGGCGGTGGGCGGTACAGGTGGTGTATGGTAGAAGGCGGAGGGCGGTACAGGTGGTGTATGGTGGAGGGCGGCAGAGGACCTGTATGGTGGAAGGCGGAGGGCAGCACAGGACCTGTATGGTGGAAGGCGAAGGGCGGTACAGGTGGTGTATGGTGGAGGGCGGCACAGGACCTGCATGGTGGAAGACGGAGGGCG
Source organism: Leptodactylus fallax (assembly GCA_947044405.1). Classification (NCBI taxonomy): domain Eukaryota; kingdom Metazoa; phylum Chordata; class Amphibia; order Anura; family Leptodactylidae; genus Leptodactylus; species Leptodactylus fallax. Next base: position 1,132,647 of record CAMRHE010000395.1, read on the forward strand.
GCACAGGACCTGTATGGTGGAAGGCGGAGGGTGGCACAGGACCTGTATGGTAGAAGGCGGAGGGCGGTACAGGACCTGTATGGTAGAAGGCGGAGGGCGGCACAGGACGTGTATGGTAGAAGGTGGAGGGCGGCACAGGACCTGTATGGTAGAAGGCGGAGGATGGCACAGGACCTGTATGGTGGAAGGCGGAGGGCGGCACAGGACGTGTAAGCTGAGAGGCGGAGGGCGGCACAGGACCTGTATGGTGGAAGGCGGAGGGCGGCACAGGACCTGTATGGTAGAAGGCGGAGGGCGGCACAGGACCTGTATGGTGGAAGGCGGAGGGCGGCACAGGACGTGTATGGTAGAAGGCGGAGGGCGGCACAGGACCTGTATGGTAGAAGGCGGAGGGCGGCACAGGACCTGTATGGTAGAAGGCGGAGGGCGGCACAGGACGTGTATGGTAGAAGGCGGAGGGCGGCACAGGATGTGTATGGTAGAAGGCGGAGGGCGGCACAGGACCTGTATGGTAGAAGGCGGAGGGCGGCACAGGACCTGTATGGTGGAAGGCGGAGGGTGGCACAGGACCTGTATGGTAGAAGGCGGAGGGCGGCACAGGACCTGTATGGTGGAAGGCGGAGGGCGGCACAGGACGTGTAAGCTGAGAGGCGGAGGGCGGCACAGGACCTGTATGGTGGAAGGCGGAGGGCGGCACAGGACGTGTATGGTAGAAGGCGGAGGGCGGCACAGGACCTGTATGGTAGAAGGCGGAGGGCGGCACAGGACCTGTATGGTAGAAGTCGGAGGGCGGTACAGGACCTGTATGGTAGAAGGCGGAGGGCGGCACAGGACGTGTATGGTAGAAGGCGGAGGGCGGCACAGGATGTGTATGGTAGAAGGCGGAGGGCGGCACAGGACCTGTATGGTAGAAGGCGGAGGGCGGCACAGGACCTGTATGGTGGAAGGCGGATGGCGGTACAGGTGGTGTATGGTGGAGGGCGGCACAGGACCTGTATGGTGGAAGGCGGAGGGCGGCACAGGACCTGTATGGTAGAAGGCGGAGGGCGGTACAGGTGGTGTATGGTGGAGGGCGGCACAGGACCTGTATGGTGGAAGGCGGAGGGCGGCACAGGACCTGTATGGTGGAAGGCGAAGGGCGGTACAGGTGGTGTATGGTGGAGGGCGGCACAAGACCTGTATGGTGGAAGGCGGAGGGCGGCACAGGATGTGTATGGTAGAAGGCGGCACAGGACCTGTATGGTAGAAGTCGGAGGGCGGTACAGGACCTGTATGGTAGAAGGCGGAGGGCGGCACAGGACGTGTATGGTAGAAGGCGGAGGGCGGCACAGGATGTGTATGGTAGAAGGCGGAGGGCGGCACAGGACCTGTATGGTAGAAGTCGGAGGGCGGTACAGGACCTGTATGGTAGAAGGCGGAGGGCGGCACAGGACGTGTATGGTAGAAGGCGGAGGGCGGCACAGGATGTGTATGGTAGAAGGCAGAGGGCGGCACAGGACCTGTATGGTAGAAGGCGGAGGGCGGCACAGGACCTGTATGGTGGAAGGCGGAGGGTGGCACAGGACCTGTATGGTAGAAGGCGGAGGGCGGCACAGGACCTGTATGGTAGAAGGCGGAGGGCGGCACAGGACCTGTATGGTGGAAGGCGGAGGGCGGTACAGGTGGTGTATGGTGGAGGGCGGCACAGGACCTGTATGGTGGAAGGCGGAGGGCGGCACAGGACCTGTATGGTAGAAGGCGGAGGGCGGTACAGGTGGTGTATGGTGGAGGGCGGCACAGGACCTGTATGGTGGAAGGCGGAGGGCGGCACAGGACCTGTATGGTGGAAGGCGAAGGGCGGTACAGGTGGTGTATGGTGGAGGGCGGCACAAGACCTGTATGGTGGAAGGCGGAGGGCGGCACAGGATGTGTATGGTAGAAGGCGGCACAGGACCTGTATGGTAGAAGTCGGAGGGCGGTACAGGACCTGTATGGTAGAAGGCGGAGGGCGGCACAGGACGTGTATGGTAGAAGGCGGAGGGCGGCACAGGACCTGTATGGTAGAAGGCGGAGGGCGGCACAGGACCTGTATGGTGGAAGGCGGAGGGCGGTACAGGTGGTGTATGGTGGAGGGCGGCACAGGACCTGTATGGTGGAAGGCGGAGGGCGGCACAGGACCTGAATGGTAAAAGGCGGAGGGCGGTGCAGGTGGTGTATGGTGGAGGGCGGCACAGGACCTGTATGGTGGAAGGCGGAGGGCGGTACAGGTGGTGTATGGTGGAGGGCAGCACAGGACCTGTATGGTGGAAGGCGGAGGGCGGCACAGGACCTGAATGGTAGAAGGCGGAGGGCGGCACAGGACCTGTATGGTGGAAGGCGGAGGGCGGTACAGGTGGTGTATGGTGGAGGACGGCACAGGACCTGTATGGTGGAAGGCGGAGGGCGGCACAGGACCTGAATGGTAGAAGGCGGAGGGCGGTACAGGTGGTGTATGGTGGAGGGCGGCACAGGACCTGTATGGTGGAAGGCGGAGGGCGGTACAGGTGGTGTATGGTGGAGGGCGGCACAAGACCTGTATGGTGGAAGGCGGAGGGCGGCACAGGATGTGTATGGTAGAAGGCGGTGGGCGGTACAGGTGGTGTATGGTAGAAGGCGGAGGGCGGTACAGGTGGTGTATGGTGGAGGGCGGCACAGGACCTGTATGGTGGAAGGCGGAGGGCGGCACAGGACCTGAATGGTAGAAGGCGGAGGGCGGTACAGGTGGTGTATGGTGGAGGGCGGCACAGGACCTGTATGGTGGAAGGCGGAGGGCGGTACAGGTGGTGTATGGTGGAGGGCGGCACAAGACCTGTATGGTGGAAGGTGGAGGGCGGCACAGGATGTGTATGGTAGAAGGCGGTGGGCGGTACAGGTGGTGTATGGTAGAAGGCGGAGGGCGGTACAGGTGGTGTATGGTGGAGGGCGGCAGAGGACCTGTATGGTGGAAGGCGGAGGGCAGCACAGGACCTGTATGGTGGAAGGCGAAGGGCGGTACAGGTGGTGTATGGTGGAGGGCGGCACAGGACCTGCATGGTGGAAGACGGAGGGCGGCACAGGACCTGTATGGTGGAAGGCGGAGGGTGGCACAGGACCTGTATGGTAGAAGGCGGAGGGCGGTACAGGACCTGTATGGTAGAAGGCGGAGGGCGGCACAGGACGTGTATGGTAGAAGGTGGAGGGCGGCACAGGACCTGTATGGTAGAAGGCGGAGGATGGCACAGGACCTGTATGGTGGAAGGCGGAGGGCGGCACAGGACGTGTAAGCTGAGAGGCGGAGGGCGGCACAGGACCTGTATGGTGGAAGGCGGAGGGCGGCACAGGACCTGTATGGTAGAAGGCGGAGGGCGGCACAGGACCTGTATGGTGGAAGGCGGAGGGCGGCACAGGACGTGTATGGTAGAAGGCGGAGGGCGGCACAGGACCTGTATGGTAGAAGGCGGAGGGCGGCACAGGACCTGTATGGTAGAAGGCGGAGGGCGGCACAGGACGTGTATGGTAGAAGGCGGAGGGCGGCACAGGATGTGTATGGTAGAAGGCGGAGGGCGGCACAGGACCTGTATGGTAGAAGGCGGAGGGCGGCACAGGACCTGTATGGTGGAAGGCGGAGGGTGGCACAGGACCTGTATGGTAGAAGGCGGAGGGCGGCACAGGACCTGTATGGTGGAAGGCGGAGGGCGGCACAGGACGTGTAAGCTGAGAGGCGGAGGGCGGCACAGGACCTGTATGGTGGAAGGCGGAGGGCGGCACAGGACGTGTATGGTAGAAGGCGGAGGGCGGCACAGGACCTGTATGGTAGAAGGCGGAGGGCGGCACAGGACCTGTATGGTAGAAGTCGGAGGGCGGTACAGGACCTGTATGGTAGAAGGCGGAGGGCGGCACAGGACGTGTATGGTAGAAGGCGGAGGGCGGCACAGGATGTGTATGGTAGAAGGCGGAGGGCGGCACAGGACCTGTATGGTAGAAGGCGGAGGGCGGCACAGGACCTGTATGGTGGAAGGCGGATGGCGGTACAGGTGGTGTATGGTGGAGGGCGGCACAGGACCTGTATGGTGGAAGGCGGAGGGCGGCACAGGACCTGTATGGTAGAAGGCGGAGGGCGGTACAGGTGGTGTATGGTGGAGGGCGGCACAGGACCTGTATGGTGGAAGGCGGAGGGCGGCACAGGACCTGTATGGTGGAAGGCGAAGGGCGGTACAGGTGGTGTATGGTGGAGGGCGGCACAAGACCTGTATGGTGGAAGGCGGAGGGCGGCACAGGATGTGTATGGTAGAAGGCGGCACAGGACCTGTATGGTAGAAGTCGGAGGGCGGTACAGGACCTGTATGGTAGAAGGCGGAGGGCGGCACAGGACGTGTATGGTAGAAGGCGGAGGGCGGCACAGGATGTGTATGGTAGAAGGCGGAGGGCGGCACAGGACCTGTATGGTAGAAGTCGGAGGGCGGTACAGGACCTGTATGGTAGAAGGCGGAGGGCGGCACAGGACGTGTATGGTAGAAGGCGGAGGGCGGCACAGGATGTGTATGGTAGAAGGCAGAGGGCGGCACAGGACCTGTATGGTAGAAGGCGGAGGGCGGCACAGGACCTGTATGGTGGAAGGCGGAGGGTGGCACAGGACCTGTATGGTAGAAGGCGGAGGGCGGCACAGGACCTGTATGGTAGAAGGCGGAGGGCGGCACAGGACCTGTATGGTGGAAGGCGGAGGGCGGTACAGGTGGTGTATGGTGGAGGGCGGCACAGGACCTGTATGGTGGAAGGCGGAGGGCGGCACAGGACCTGTATGGTAGAAGGCGGAGGGCGGTACAGGTGGTGTATGGTGGAGGGCGGCACAGGACCTGTATGGTGGAAGGCGGAGGGCGGCACAGGACCTGTATGGTGGAAGGCGAAGGGCGGTACAGGTGGTGTATGGTGGAGGGCGGCACAAGACCTGTATGGTGGAAGGCGGAGGGCGGCACAGGATGTGTATGGTAGAAGGCGGCACAGGACCTGTATGGTAGAAGTCGGAGGGCGGTACAGGACCTGTATGGTAGAAGGCGGAGGGCGGCACAGGACGTGTATGGTAGAAGGCGGAGGGCGGCACAGGACCTGTATGGTAGAAGGCGGAGGGCGGCACAGGACCTGTATGGTGGAAGGCGGAGGGCGGTACAGGTGGTGTATGGTGGAGGGCGGCACAGGACCTGTATGGTGGAAGGCGGAGGGCGGCACAGGACCTGTATGGTAGAAGGCGGAGGGTGGCACAGGACCTGTATGGTAGAAGGCGGAGGGCGGCACAGGACCTGTATGGTGGAAGGCGGAGGGCGGTACAGGTGGTGTATGGTGGAGGGCGGCACAGGACCTGTATGGTGGAAGGCGGAGGGCGGCACAGGACCTGTATGGTAGAAGGCGGAGGGCGGTACAGGTGGTGTATGGTGGAGGGCGGCACAGGACCTGTATGGTGGAAGGCGGAGGGCGGCACAGGACCTGTATGGTAGAAGGCGGAGGGCGGTACAGGTGGTGTATGGTGGAGGGCGGCACAGGACCTGTATGGTGAAAGGCGGAGGGCGGCACAGGACCTGTATGGTGGAAGGCGGAGGGCGGCACAGGACCTGTATGGTGGAAGGCGAAGGGCGGTACAGGTGGTGTATGGTGGAGGGCGGCACAAGACCTGTATGGTGGAAGGCGGAGGGCGGCACAGGATGTGTATGGTAGAAGGCGGCACAGGACCTGTATGGTGGGATGCGGAGGGAGGTACAGGACGTGTATGGTGGGAGGCGGAGGGCGGCACAGGAGGTGTATGGTGGAAGGCGAAGGGCGGTACAGGTGGTGTATGGTGGAGGGCGGCACAGGACGTGTATGGTGGGAGGCGGAGGGCGGCACAGGACGTGTATGGTGGAAGGCGAAGGGCGGTACAGGTGGTGTATGGTGGAGGGCGGCACAAGACCTGTATGGTGGAAGGCGGAGGGCGGCACAGGACGGGTATGGTAGAAGGCGGAGGGCGGTACAGGTGGTGTATGGTGGAGAGCGGCACAGGACGGGTATGGTAGAAGGCGGAGGACGGCACAGGACGGGTATGGTAGAAGGCGGAGGGCGGTACAGGTGGTGTATGGTGGAGGGCGGCACAGGACGGGTATGGTAGAAGGCGTAGGGGCGGTACAGGTGGTGTATGGTGGAGGGCGGCACAGGACGCGTATGGTAGAAGGCGGAGGGCGGTACAGGTGGTGTATGGTGGAGGGCGGCACAGGACGTGTATGGTAGAAGGCGGAGGGCGGTACAGGTGGTGTATGGTGGAGGGCGGCACAGGACGGGTATGGTAGAAGGCGTAGGGGCGGTACAGGTGGTGTATGGTGGAGGGCGGCATAGGACGGGTATGGTAGAAGGCGGAGGGCGGTACAGGTGGTGTATGGTGGAGGGCGGCACAGGACGTGTATGGTAGAAGGCGGAGGGCGGTTCAGGTGGTGTATGGTGGAGGGCGGCACAGGACGTGTATGGTAGAAGGCGGAGGACGGCATAGGACGTGTATGGTAGAAGGCGGAGGGTGGTACAGGACGTTTATGGTAGAAGGCGGAGGGCGGCACAGGTGGTGTATGGTGGAGGGCCGCACAGGACGGGTATGGTAGAAGGCGGAGGGCGGCACAGGACCTGTATGGTAGAAGGCGGAGGGCGGCACAGGACGTGTATGGTAGAAGGCGGAGGACGGCATAGGACATGTATGGTAGAAGGCGGAGGACGGCACAGGACGTGTATGGTAGAAGGCGGAGGACGGCACAGGACATGTATGGTAGAAGGCGGAGGACGGCACAGGACGGGTATGGTAGAAGGCGGAGGACGGCACAGGACCTGTATGGTAGAAGGCGGAGGGCGGTACAGGACCTGTATGGTAGAAGGCGGAGGGCGGCACAGGACCTGTATGGTAGAAGGCGGAGGGCGGTACAGGACCTGTATGGTAGAAGGCGGAGGGCGGCACAGGACGTGTATGTTAGAAGGCGGAGGGCGGCACAGGACGTGTATGGTAGAAGGCGGAGGGCGGCACAGGACCTGTATGGTAGAAGGCGGAGGGCGGTACAGGACCTGTATGGTAGAAGGCGGAGGGCGGCACAGGACGTGTATGGTAGAAGGCGGAGGGCGGCACAGGACGTGTATGGTAGAAGGCGGAGGGCGGCACAGGACCTGTATGGTGGAATGCGGAGGGCGGTACAGGTGGTGTATGGTGGAGGGCGGCACAGGACCTGTATGGTGGAAGGCGGAGGGCGGCACAGGACCTGTATGGTGGAAGGCGGAGGGCGGCACAGGACCTGTATGGTGGAAGGCGGAGGGCGGCACAGGACCTGTATGGTGGAAGGCGGAGGGCGGTACAGGTGGTGTATGGTGGAGGGCGGCACAGGACCTGTATGGTGGAAGGCGGAGGGCGGCACAGGACCTGTATGGTAGAAGGCGGAGGGCGGTACAGGTGGTGTATGGTGGAGGGCGGCACAGGACCTTTATGGTGGAAGGCGGAGGGCGGCACAGGACCTGTATGGTGGAAGGCGGAGGGCGGTACAGGTGGTGTATGGTGGAGGGCGGCACAGGACCTGTATGGTAGAAGGCGGAGGGCGGTACAGGTGGTGTATGGTGGAGGGTGGCACAGGACCTGCATGGTGGAAGGCGGAGGGCGGCACAGGACCTGTATGGTGTAAGGCGGAGGGCGGTACAGGACCTGTATAGTAGAAGGCGGAGGGCGGTACAGGACCTGTATGGTAGAAGGCGGAGGGCGGTACAGGACCTGTATGGTAGAAGGCGGAGGGCGGCACAGGACGTGTATGGTAGAAGGCGGAGGGCGGTACAAGACCTGAATGGTAGAAGGTGGAGGGCGGCACAGGACGTGTATGGTAGAAGGCGGAGGGCGGCACAGGACCTGTATGGTAGAAGGCGGAGGGCGGCACAGGACCTGTATGGTGGAAGGCGGAGGGCGGCACAGGATGTGTATGGTGGAAGGTGGAGGGCGGCACAGGATGTGTATGGTGGAGGGCGGCACAGGACCTGTATGGTGGAAGGCGGAGGGCGGCACAGGACGTGTAAGCTGAGAGGCGGAGGGCGGCACAGGACCTGTATGGTGGAAGGCGGAGGGCGGCACAGGACCTGTATGGTAGAAGGCGGAGGGCGGCACAGGATGTGTATGGTAGAAGGCGGAGGGCGGCACAGGACCTGTATGGTAGAAGGCGGAGGGCGGCACAGGACCTGTATGGTAGAAGGCGGAGGGCGGTACAGGACCTGTATGGTAGAAGGCGGAGGGCGGCACAGGACGTGTATGGTAGAAGGCGGAGGGCGGCACAGGATGTGTATGGTAGAAGGCGGAGGGCGGCACAGAACGTGTATGGTAGAAGGCGGAGGGAGGCACAGGACCTGTATGGTGGAAGGCGGAGGGCGGTACAGGTGGTGTATGGTGGAGGGCAGCACAGGACCTGTATGGTGGAAGGCGGAGGGCGGCACAGGACCTGAATGGTAGAAGGCGGAGGGCGGCACAGGACCTGTATGGTGGAAGGCGGAGGGCGGTACAGGTGGTGTATGGTGGAGGGCGGCACAGGACCTGTATGGTGGAAGGCGGAGGGCGGCACAGGACCTGAATGGTAGAAGGCGGAGGGCGATACAGGTGGTGTATGGTGGAGGGCGGCACAGGACCTGTATGGTGGAAGGCGGAGGGCGGTACAGGTGGTGTATGGTGGAGGGCGGCACAAGACCTGTATGGTGGAAGGCGGAGGGCGGCACAGGATGTGTATGGTAGAAGGCGGTGGGCGGTACAGGTGGTGTATGGTAGAAGGCGGAGGGCGGTACAGGTGGTGTATGGTGGAGGGCGGCACAGGACCTGTATGGTGGAAGGCGGAGGGCGGCACAGGACCTGAATGGTAAAAGGCGGAGGGCGGTGCAGGTGGTGTATGGTGGAGGGCGGCACAGGACCTGTATGGTGGAAGGCGGAGGGCGGTACAGGTGGTGTATGGTGGAGGGCAGCACAGGACCTGTATGGTGGAAGGCGGAGGGCGGCACAGGACCTGAATGGTAGAAGGCGGAGGGCGGCACAGGACCTGTATGGTGGAAGGCGGAGGGCGGTACAGGTGGTGTATGGTGGAGGGCGGCACAGGACCTGTATGGTGGAAGGCGGAGGGCGGCACAGGACCTGAATGGTAGAAGGCGGAGGGCGGTACAGGTGGTGTATGGTGGAGGGCGGCACAGGACCTGTATGGTGGAAGGCGGAGGGCGGTACAGGTGGTGTATGGTGGAGGGCGGCACAAGACCTGTATGGTGGAAGGCGGAGGGCGGCACAGGATGTGTATGGTAGAAGGCGGTGGGCGGTACAGGTGGTGTATGGTAGAAGGCGGAGGGCGGTACAGGTGGTGTATGGTGGAGGGCGGCACAGGACCTGTATGGTGGAAGGCGGAGGGCGGCACAGGACCTGAATGGTAGAAGGCGGAGGGCGGTACAGGTGGTGTATGGTGGAGGGCGGCACAGGACCTGTATGGTGGAAGGCGGAGGGCGGTACAGGTGGTGTATGGTGGAGGGCGGCACAAGACCTGTATGGTGGAAGGCGGAGGGCGGCACAGGATGTGTATGGTAGAAGGCGGTGGGCGGTACAGGTGGTGTATGGTAGAAGGCGGAGGGCGGTAGAGGTGGTGTATGGTGGAGGGCGGCAGAGGACCTGTATGGTGGAAGGCGGAGGGCAGCACAGGACCTGTATGGTGGAAGGCGAAGGGCGGTACAGGTGGTGTATGGTGGAGGGCGGCACAGGACCTGCATGGTGGAAGACGGAGGGCGGCACAGGACCTGTATGGTGGAAGGCGGAGGGTGGCACAGGACCTGTATGGTAGAAGGCGGAGGGCGGTACAGGACCTGTATGGTAGAAGGCGGAGGGCGGCACAGGACGTGTATGGTAGAAGGTGGAGGGCGGCACAGGACCTGTATGGTAGAAGGCGGAGGATGGCACAGGACCTGTATGGTGGAAGGCGGAGGGCGGCACAGGACGTGTAAGCTGAGAGGCGGAGGGCGGCACAGGACCTGTATGGTGGAAGGCGGAGGGCGGCACAGGACCTGTATGGTAGAAGGCGGAGGGCGGCACAGGACCTGTATGGTGGAAGGCGGAGGGCGGCACAGGACGTGTATGGTAGAAGGCGGAGGGCGGCACAGGACCTGTATGGTAGAAGGCGGAGGGCGGCACAGGACCTGTATGGTAGAAGGCGGAGGGCGGCACAGGACGTGTATGGTAGAAGGCGGAGGGCGGCACAGGATGTGTATGGTAGAAGGCGGAGGGCGGCACAGGACCTGTATGGTAGAAGGCGGAGGGCGGCACAGGACCTGTATGGTGGAAGGCGGAGGGTGGCACAGGACCTGTATGGTAGAAGGCGGAGGGCGGCACAGGACCTGTATGGTGGAAGGCGGAGGGCGGCACAGGACGTGTAAGCTGAGAGGCGGAGGGCGGCACAGGACCTGTATGGTGGAAGGCGGAGGGCGGCACAGGACGTGTATGGTAGAAGGCGGAGGGCGGCACAGGACCTGTATGGTAGAAGGCGGAGGGCGGCACAGGACCTGTATGGTAGAAGTCGGAGGGCGGTACAGGACCTGTATGGTAGAAGGCGGAGGGCGGCACAGGACGTGTATGGTAGAAGGCGGAGGGCGGCACAGGATGTGTATGGTAGAAGGCGGAGGGCGGCACAGGACCTGTATGGTAGAAGGCGGAGGGCGGCACAGGACCTGTATGGTGGAAGGCGGATGGCGGTACAGGTGGTGTATGGTGGAGGGCGGCACAGGACCTGTATGGTGGAAGGCGGAGGGCGGCACAGGACCTGTATGGTAGAAGGCGGAGGGCGGTACAGGTGGTGTATGGTGGAGGGCGGCACAGGACCTGTATGGTGGAAGGCGGAGGGCGGCACAGGACCTGTATGGTGGAAGGCGAAGGGCGGTACAGGTGGTGTATGGTGGAGGGCGGCACAAGACCTGTATGGTGGAAGGCGGAGGGCGGCACAGGATGTGTATGGTAGAAGGCGGCACAGGACCTGTATGGTAGAAGTCGGAGGGCGGTACAGGACCTGTATGGTAGAAGGCGGAGGGCGGCACAGGACGTGTATGGTAGAAGGCGGAGGGCGGCACAGGATGTGTATGGTAGAAGGCGGAGGGCGGCACAGGACCTGTATGGTAGAAGTCGGAGGGCGGTACAGGACCTGTATGGTAGAAGGCGGAGGGCGGCACAGGACGTGTATGGTAGAAGGCGGAGGGCGGCACAGGATGTGTATGGTAGAAGGCAGAGGGCGGCACAGGACCTGTATGGTAGAAGGCGGAGGGCGGCACAGGACCTGTATGGTGGAAGGCGGAGGGTGGCACAGGACCTGTATGGTAGAAGGCGGAGGGCGGCACAGGACCTGTATGGTAGAAGGCGGAGGGCGGCACAGGACCTGTATGGTGGAAGGCGGAGGGCGGTACAGGTGGTGTATGGTGGAGGGCGGCACAGGACCTGTATGGTGGAAGGCGGAGGGCGGCACAGGACCTGTATGGTAGAAGGCGGAGGGCGGTACAGGTGGTGTATGGTGGAGGGCGGCACAGGACCTGTATGGTGGAAGGCGGAGGGCGGCACAGGACCTGTATGGTGGAAGGCGAACGGCGGTACAGGTGGTGTATGGTGGAGGGCGGCACAAGACCTGTATGGTGGAAGGCGGAGGGCGGCACAGGATGTGTATGGTAGAAGGCGGCACAGGACCTGTATGGTAGAAGTCGGAGGGCGGTACAGGACCTGTATGGTAGAAGGCGGAGGGCGGCACAGGACGTGTATGGTAGAAGGCGGAGGGCGGCACAGGACCTGTATGGTAGAAGGCGGAGGGCGGCACAGGACCTGTATGGTGGAAGGCGGAGGGCGGTACAGGTGGTGTATGGTGGAGGGCGGCACAGGACCTGTATGGTGGAAGGCGGAGGGCGGCACAGGACCTGTATGGTAGAAGGCGGAGGGCGGCACAGGACCTGTATGGTAGAAGGCGGAGGGCGGCACAGGACCTGTATGGTGGAAGGCGGAGGGCGGTACAGGTGGTGTATGGTGGAGGGCGGCACAGGACCTGTATGGTGGAAGGCGGAGGGCGGCACAGGACCTGTATGGTAGAAGGCGGAGGGCGGTACAGGTGGTGTATGGTGGAGGGCGGCACAGGACCTGTATGGTGGAAGGCGGAGGGCGGCACAGGACCTGTATGGTAGAAGGCGGAGGGCGGTACAGGTGGTGTATGGTGGATGGCGGCACAGGACCTGTATGGTGAAAGGCGGAGGGCGGCACAGGACCTGTATGGTGGAAGGCGGAGGGCGGCACAGGACCTGTATGGTGGAAGGCGAAGGGCGGTACAGGTGGTGTATGGTGGAGGGCGGCACAAGACCTGTATGGTGGAAGGCGGAGGGCGGCACAGGATGTGTATGGTAGAAGGCGGCACAGGACCTGTATGGTGGGATGCGGAGGGAGGTACAGGACGTGTATGGTGGGAGGCGGAGGGCGGCACAGGAGGTGTATGGTGGAAGGCGAAGGGCGGTACAGGTGGTGTATGGTGGAGGGCGGCACAGGACGTGTATGGTGGGAGGCGGAGGGCGGCACAGGACGTGTATGGTGGAAGGCGAAGGGCGGTACAGGTGGTGTATGGTGGAGGGCGGCACAAGACCTGTATGGTGGAAGGCGGAGGGCGTCACAGGATGTGTATGGTAGAAGGCGGCACAGGACCTGTATGGTGGGATGCGGAGGGAGGTACAGGACGTGTATGGTGGGAGGCGGAGGGCGGTACAGGATCTGTATGGCAGGTAGAGAGCGATACAGGACATGGTGTGCAGGTAACCGGAGGCACAGGGCGCATCATATTAGAGGTGAGTAGTATTCTAGGCCGGACCACTGATATCTTCATGTCTCCTGCAGGCTCGGGCAAGTACAAAGCGTCTCCAGAAAGTCATACTGGTGGTAACCCCGCAGGGTCTGACCCTACAAGATGCCGCCACCACACAGCAGATAGAATACGTGTCCATATACAGGTGAGGCTTGTGCTATATGGGTCTCGTATAGTCCTCTCTATATACAAGGGACTCCTATAGTACATCTCTATACGTTCACATCCTCACGTCACCATTCTGCTCGTTTTCTTGGTTTTACAGAATTTCTTATTGTACGACGGATAAAGTTCAGAATAAAGTTTTTGCTTATGTGGCCCAGAACCAGTCCAACGGGGCCCTGGAGTGTCACGCCTTCCTGTCACCCAAGAAGAAGCTGGTAGGTCCTGCTACTGTGCTGCACTGCGGGGGGAGGACCGTATATATATATGTGTGTGTGTGTGTGTGTATATATAAGGGACGAGGACTGGTGATACACGATTGACAAAAATAACCCCGCCCCTAGATAGAAATGTCAGATTGCTGAAAATCTCGTCCTGCTAAGCAGATAAGTAATGATTACAGGTGTGTCTCATCAAGCACTGGGTCTGGCCACAAGAGGGCGTAAACGTGCTTCCTTACTGCCCTATATAAAGGCTCTCAGAGGCTACTTTTGGGTAGTGTACCTCTTGGTGAGAGACCATTGACGGCTAGACATGATTCTACGACATGACTTTGAGAGGGGACATCATTGTACTGAGAGAAGCAGGAGGGGGTTTTGATGCATTGCCGCCATCTAGACCATTCTGACAGAGGTTACGTGAGAGCACACACGTGGTGAACAGCACGGCCCAGAGAGACCACTAGTAGAGAGGATGGTTTGATTCACCAATCATTTGCAGTGGTGTTGTGAACGAGAATCCTGCACTGTACAGACTGGACCGTATCGTCTATAGCGAAGGATCCAGGATCTGATGACGGGTTGGAGTATGGAGTTTGGCTGTAATATTGTCATCCTCCACCATTACATCACACTGACTCACCAGGACAATGATTGATTCTGAGGCCGCATGTTTAGTCAGTGACTATATACTACCCATCATACTTTACTTCTCCTCTTTCAGGCCCAGACAGTGACTCTTACTGTGGCTCAGGCCTTCACAGTGGCTCTCGACCTGTGGCAGTCCAAGGAGGGTAAAGTATCATATATAATATAATCTATATATACTTGGCCATAGGGTACCTGTGCCCTTACTCCAGGTAATGATGGGGCTCGGACCGCCTACCCCTGCCCACTCCTCCTCTGCATGTTCTGGATTTTCCCTTCTCTGCTTGGATACTTGTCCTACAAGATATATTTTGGGCACATCTGATGTCTTTTTTGTTTTTTATTCATATATTCAGGTAAGCCGGACTCTTCCCCCATATTAGATGAGGTGACCATTCCACCTAGCGGAGGTGCCACAGAGCTCCGGCCAGGTATGAAGAGAACCCTCCATGTCCATAGACTCTACACTGAGTGCCTTGCCCCTCATGTTCAGCCCCCATTACCCGGAGTCCCATCATTGGGGGGAGGTTGGGGGTCACATCCGTGGAGCAGCGGTGTCACATGATTCTGTATACAGCCTGTATAGTTCAGTGGGGTAGGGATGAGCCGCCCTGGTAGGTGATTGTCATGGATTATGGTCGCCACCTCATACTATTTCCTGATATTACAGACCATGTCTTGGGTGTTTCGGATGGACCAGAGAGGAGCGCCCCACACAGGGTGAGTACAAGGGGTGCAGCATGGGGCAGGGAGTGACTTGTATACATCTTGGTCATGATATACATCTGCTTGTCAGGATGATGAAGACGAGGAAGATGATGATGACGACTTGGATGAAGATTTCACAAGGTTAGTGGCCTCTGTGTGCGGTAATCATTTGACTCCTGTTACCGCTTTCTTAGCATTAACCTTCCATTCTGGGGCCTGGGAGAGCTGGGTGACAACCCTTATGGAAGCGATAATTGTGCTTATATCACAAGTTACCCAGCTTTCCCACATTAAGATCGAGGATACTGACATCTACAGTCATGAGCAGACCAGCGTCCACCCTCTGTTTATTCTCTGGTTTTGCATATCAGGAAATAATTAACATCATCTGGTCCTTAGAAGGTCCAAGAACAACCCACAACAGATTCCACCAGGTCATTGTTTAGTTACCAAAATCTGGCCCAAAATGGAGAACCAGAGTTTGAAAAACTAAGTGTACACTTACTGCTCTCAAAGGAACTAGGAGGGTAAGTGGTAGCCAAGTACTGTAGTCAAATGCCCCTGATGTAATTGATCATAAGTACATCTGATCACCTCTAGATAAGCAGGAGTTTGGGCAGTTTGCTGGCCTGGGGTATTCAGATATGTAATAACACAATGCCAAGGAGGAAAGACATCAGCAATGATCTTAGAGAAGTAATTTTTGCTGCCATCACTCTGGAAGGGTTATAAGGCCATTTCCAAACAATCTGAAGTCCATCATTCTACAGTGAGAAAGATTATTCACAAGAAGAGGAAAACCTTCAGGACAGCTGACAACCTTCCCAGGAGTGACGTCCCAGCAAATTCACCCCAAGGTCAGATCGTGCAATACTCAGAGAAATTGTAAAAAACCCAAGATTGACCTCTCAGACTGTAGAAGCCTCAGGTATCATGTTATATTATGATAGTGGGATTAGAAAAAGCCTGAACCAGTCTGGCCTGTGTGGAAGGGTTGTCAGGAGAAGACTGGACAAGTATGGTGTGTGTGGAAGGGATGTCTGGAGAAAGCCCCTTCGTTCTATAAAAAACATGGCAGCACGGCATAAGTTTGCAGAGTTTTATCTGAACAATCCACAAGACTTCTAGAACACTGTGTTTTGGACAGACGAGACCACAGTGGAGATGTTTGATCATAATGCGCAGCGCCACATCTGGTGAAAACCAAACCCGGCATATCTGCACAGAAACCTCCTACTGACTGTCCAGCCCGGGGGTGGAGGGGATGATTTTGACTTGTTTTGCAGCCACAGGACCTGGACACCTTGTAGTCATTGAGTCGACCATGAACTTCTCCAGAGATGAAAGTATTTAAGGGGCAGTTCACAAATGGCGGAAAATGAAGAGGAATTCGAGGTGGACATACATTCCTCTTCATTTTCTGGCTGTGGGTCTTGAGCTGCGGTTTCCTCGGGAATATTGAGAAGGACTTTTCCACATCCTGCTGTCATCTCTGTCTCCCGTTGAAATCAGTGGGAGTCGGAATCTAACGCTGATTTGGGAGTGAAATCCGCCCCAAAATCAACATCCAATTCCTATATGTGGACACCTCCTTAGACTCAGATGTGAGCCCATCTATCCAACAACTAAAGCTTGGCCAAAACTGGGTCATGTAACAAGACCATCATCCCGAGCACAGCAGCGAATCTACAACAAAATGGCTGAAAAATTACAAGAATCGCAGTGTTTTAATTGCACGGTTGCAGTCCAGACCCCAACTCAATAGAAATATTGTGGCCAGGGCCCCACTTGGCGTAAACGCCGTGGCAAAAACTGCAGCGGTTTATAGTCCCTGCAAAGTGGATGGGATTCTAGCAAATTCACACATTGCAGAAAAATATGCGCAACGGATACGTCGATTATACATATGGAAATGTCGGCGGTTTCACTATAGGTATAGTGGAAGTCCGCAAAGGAAAACTCTGTGGACTTTCTGTGAACAGTTCTGCAGGAAAAACCGCTTTGACAACGCTGGGTAAACAGTGGGAAGAATAATCTCACATAGCAGGCAAACGAAGCAGCATTGCATAAGCCAGCACTATGGATAGGATCCTAGAGATGGGAATACCCCTTGAAGAGAGCTGAGCAAAAACCAATGTGAACAAACTTCAATGACCTGACGTATCGTTGTAAAGAAGAGTCGGCCAAAATCCCTCCAGAACGATGTGAGGGACTGATAGTCATCCAGAAAACCAAGATTTCAATATATTGCTGTAAAGGTGGTTCTACGAGCTACTGATTCATGGGGGGCACTTAGTTTTTCCACACATGGCTTTTCCACTTTGGTGTTTGGTAAATAAATAATGACTCGATGGAATTTGTTGTGAGAAGTTCTCCATCTGAGGTTGGATTTACCAAATGTTAAGAGCTGTAGCAGTGGACATTATGTAGCAGAAGACACCATCAGATCAGAAGTCATCGATGAGGAGGAGATATTGGGGTTGGTATAGCACGTCTGTAGGAAGCTAGTGATATGGAGATTTATACTTGATGTTCTGGCCTGGACTTCTGAACACCATATAAATGATGACCGCTTAGATGAAGAGTCAGTCAGAGGCCATAGACACGAAGTTAGTCTCTGGATCATGTGTGTAAACTTTTCTCTCTCTCTTCTGTAAGCTGCTTAATGGAGGACACCACGGACATGATGGGTAATGTCTGTCTTCTGCTTCCCTCTGGACCTTCTGTCTGTCCCAGTGTTTCTCATCTGGTGTCCCATATTCTGTACCAGTTCAAGGTTCTCGTTTCACATTTTCCAGACAACTCCTGTCAAGGAGGTCATTGCTCGAAAGGATCAGGAATCGTCCCAGTTTGTTTTACTTATAGAAGGTAGGATATATCAGGTACCAAGTGAACAGTCAGCCCTGGACAAAACTAAGGATCTGAACAAATGTTAAGGACCATATTGTGATGGTGATGACTGGGTCAGGACATCTCCATATGGCAGGTCTTGTGAGGTATTCCTTGTATGCAGTGGTTAGCAGCTACCAAAAGTGCCCCACAGAAGGAAAACTGGTGAACCAGAGACAGGGACATTGGCGCCAAAGACTCATTGAACCAAATCCAATCCACAGAGGTCTCGCCTTGCAATTTGTTGGTGGTGCCCAATACTATGGGACACCTTCAGAGGTCTTGTCGAGTCCAGGGAGTCTTGTCGCCAGTCCTGCAGATAGGTAGGTTAAGGTCACCTGAATGTTGTGAAAGTTATCTCCATATCGCTGTTTTTGTCAATATTCAGATTAACTCTTTGGAGAAACAAGGGCGCTGCCATTGCTCCATAGAGGTAAACGGCAACATCATCATTGCTCCAAGGAGCTCATTTGCATATTGATATCTCTGCTTCGGAGGCAGCGATTCACAAGGGGGAAACTCTGTTCAGTTAGGGTCACCTGAATCAATCTATCTATCTGCAGGGCTGGGGTGATATTTTGGGTCCTGGTATCAGACTCCCTCTAAGGGGACCTACAGTATATTGGGCACGTGGTTTTAAAGTTATGGTGGATTGGTGTATAATGGTGAAGAACTGTTCGTCAGATAAGCATCCCCAGAGCTCAATCACCTCCTCAGCAGAAGTGTGTCTGGACCAGTGATTGTCCTCCCGAGCTTGTGTAACCTCAATGAGCTTACACGACCTCCTATATCTATGGTACGTTGTATGTAGTTTGGGATGTTCTTCAGCCAGTTGGGAAGCTCTGCCCCACCAAATATCTCTCTGTGGTCCAAATTGTCATTACCCTCCACCCGCACCTCTAGACCCCTCCATCCTCCTCCTGGCTGCCGTTCCGCTTCGTCCCCTCCCAGTCTGTTCTTTATCCTGTTGTCTCTGCAGATCTGTCTACTTTATCATCCTTTCTCCTTTCCCGTGATCCCTTGGTGGCCTCCTCTCTGACTATATCCTCTGTCATTACTATAACCTCTTCTCTCATGTTACTTGTCCCGTCTCATCTTTCAGATTGGCAGAGGTCAGCACATGGTGGCTGGGATCTCCAGAGGCAGTGACCTGAAGATGGCAGGTATGGAGATGCCACTTAAGGATTAGGTCAGGGGTCGGCAACCCCCAAGAGTGGCATGTGAGCTCCCTAGCACATCAGCTTCTGTGCTTTATTACCGATGATCGCTCCACCCTCCGGAACCTGCAGACCGATCCCAACCATAACTTGGCAGTGAGTGTAGGACTATGGGACTGTACACTCTGCCAGCACACTACTCTCTGCAAACTACTGCAGGAGTGGTGGAAGAGGCGGAGTGATGTGTACAGTCACATGGTCCAACCCTCACTGCCAAGTTATGGATGGGATCGGTACATGCATGTCCATGACCCTGACAGAATGGCTGCGGAGCGATCACTGATGATAAAGAACAAGGCGCAGAGATGGGGAAATACTGTGTGGGGCACTTTATACTATGTAGGGCATCATACTGTATACTGGGGCTTTATATTGTGTAGAGGATGCAATAAGGGGCATTATACAGTGTATAGGGGATACTAACGGGCATTATACTGTGTGGGGAACTTATACTGGGATATTATATTGTATATAGGAGGCAATAAGGGGTATTACACTGTTTAGGGGGCACTAATGAGCATTATACTGTACATAGGGCATTCTACCGCATTAAATATCACAGGTTGCTTCACTATTAGAATCTTTTTTTTAGCTACAGTGGAAGCTTCTACCAGGGCATTCAATCATATATGAGCACAGCTTTGTCCAGGTTCACACGGCTGTAATACTGAGGTCATCTACTCTCTACTCTACAGCTCCCAGTCCCGTTACAATAACTTTAATGGAGGGATTGACTACATTATTGGGCGGCACACGGTTACCCTTCCACCACACATCCTGGTGCAGCGAGTTCCTTAGTCTCACTGCCTTTACTGTAAAGAATCCCCGTCTATGACATTGGCGAAGTGTCTTTTCCTCTAGAGTAGGATGTCTCCTTGTCAGGTTACAAGGTAAAGAGATCATTAAAGACTTCTTGGTCTTTTCTTCTCTTCCAACCATGACTCCATTGTATACATAATCATTATCATCACAAGGTTTATAGCGGAGAGCGACACAATGACATGGTTCACCACCCAGATCTACAGATGCTGCGCAAATAAATAATCCATCTTCTCTATAATTTTGAGGAGATTCACAGATAAACAATCTATCACGATGATCTTCAGGAAGTCCACAAAGAACCGATCCATTCTCCTTGTGATCAGAAGATCTACAGACAAATGATCCATCTCTATGATCGAAAGATGACCCATCTCTGTGATCTTCAGAAGACCTGAAGATAAATGTTCCATCATCTCTCTGATCCTCAGGAGCTCCATAGATGAACAATCTATTTCAATGATCTTCAGAATATTCACAGATAAATTATCTACCATCCATTTGATCTTCAGAAGATCTCCAGATAAACGATCCATCATCCCAATGATGTTCAGAAGATCTACAGATAATTGATCCGTCATCCCAATGATGTTCAGAAGATCCAAAGATAAATGATCCATCATCCAGATCTTCCAGTTTCCACAGTAGGATGACTCTATATCTACAGTAGCTCCAGCAATAACTGCTCAAGACCATCCTGATAGATAACTGCGAAACCTTAGAGTCTTATGGTGCTAATGTTTGAGAAGTCCTACAGACAGGACACAGACTGTTAATATAAAAACTTTATATTCTAAGTTCTCGAATGTTGATAGAGAAATCTTTTCACTGTGCTGAATGGAGAATAATGGTCGATGGTGCCTCCATGTTTGTAGTCCTGGTGCCTCCGCCCAATGGTGGTTGTAGTAAGCTATAATGGAGAGCTACCTCACTGTCACCCGCTCCTTCTCCCACGACACAGATCCTACACAGCACTGCCATTGTCCTGTACACTGGGTGGAGCTGGCCTTGGGCTACAGGATGACAGGGTTACTGCTTCGTGAATGCACTATGTATACTTCCTGCCACCACGTAGACGGCCTGGCTGCTGGTTCTTTGTAGCGGTGGCTGGTACACAATCCCTATTTAGAAAGCATTTCCTTATTTATCAGACATTTATTAAAGTCAAATCTTCTGGAATAAAGTCTGTTTTTCTGTCATTAATGGGGTCACCAGTAAGGGATTGGGTTGGGGGCTGGCCCTAAATGGTTTCGGATTAGTATGACATATAGTAGGTGTCTATCATGTATCTACTGATAGTATATTTATGGATCAGGAACTAAGGAGACATGGGCTGCTTCTCACTAGAGCACGCCAAAGACATAACCATAATGTATGTTAGTTAGATGTTTGGTCCCGGCTGATGGACATGGTCATGTTAGATTGAGGACAGCCATTATCTCATCTTGATCTGAAAATTAGTAAGGTCTAGGACAGATGGACCAGTAGAAGGTAGGGGAGATTTTCACTCCCCTCGATCATCCGCCCTGTCCTTGTTTTGCAGCCCTCGATCATCTGTCCTTGTTCCAATCCCCTCATTCTCCCGTTCTGTCCTTGTACCTATGGAAGAGATTACAATATTGCAGCCAAAGGAGAAGGTTACGGGAGAAAACTGGACAATTGAGCACAGGCTCTAGGACCCTGTTGGTGCCTATAGTCTGGATACAAGATGAGATACGGCAGGACATGGAGGTATACAGGCTCTGTATGGTATCCTGCAGTACATTTACCACAGATGTTACAGCTGGGCCTGTAGTCTGGATACAAGATGAGATACGGCAGGACATGGAGGTATACAGGTTCTGTATGGTATCCTGCAGTACATTTACCACAGATGTTACAGCTGGGCCTGTAGTCTGGATACAAGATGAGATACGGCAGGACATGGAGGTATACAGGTTCTGTATGGTATCCTGCAGTACATTTACCACAGATGTTACAGCCGGGCCTGTAGTCTGGATACAAGATGAGATACGGCAGGACATGGAGGTATACAGCCTCTGTATGGTATCCTGCAGTACATTTACCACAGATGTTACAGCTGGGCCTGTAGTCTGGATACAAGATGGGATACGGCAGGACATGGAGGTATACAGGCTCTGTATGGTATCCTGCAGTACATTTACCACAGATGTTACAGCTGGGCCTGTAGTCTGGATACAAGATGAGATACGGCAGGACATGGAGGTATACAGGATCTGTATGGTATCCTGCAGTACATTTACCACAGATGTTACAGCTGGGCCTGTAGTCTGGATACAAGATGAGATACGGCAGGACATGGAGGTATACAGGTTCTGTATGGTATCCTGCAGTACATTTACCACAGATGTTACAGCCGGGCCTGTAGTCTGGATACAAGATGAGATACGGCAGGACATGGAGGTATACAGGTTCTGTATGGTATCCTGCAGTACATTTACCACAGATGTTACAGCCGGGCCTGTAGTCTGGATACAAGATGAGATACGGCAGGACATGGCGGTATACAGGCTCTGTATGGTATCCTGCAGTACATTTACCACAGATGTTACAGCTGGGCTTGTAGCCTGGATACAAGATGAGATACGGCAGGACATGGAGGTATACAGGTTCTGTATGGTATCCTGCAGTACATTTACCACAGATGTTACAGCTGGGCCTGTAGTCTGGATACAAGATGAGATACGGCAGGACATGGAGGTATACAGGTTCTGTATGGTATCCGGCAGTACATTTACCACAGATGTTACAGCCGGGCCTGTAGTCTGGATACAAGATGAGATACGGCAGGACATGGAGGTATACAGGTTCTGTATGGTATCCTGCAGTACATTTACCACAGATGTTACAGCCGGGCCTGTAGTCTGGATACAAGATGAGATACGGCAGGACATGGAGGTATACAGGTTCTGTATGGTATCCTGCAGTACATTTACCACAGATGTTACAGCTGGGCCTGTAGTCTGGATACAAGATGAGATACGGCAGGACATGGAGGTATACAGGCTCTGTATGGTATCCTGCAGTACATTTACCACAGATGTTACAGCTGGGCCTGTAGCCTGGATACAAGATGAGATACGGCAGGACATGGAGGTATACAGGTTCTGTATGGTATCCTGCAGTACATTTACCACAGATGTTACAGCTGGGCCTGTAGCCTGGATACAAGATGAGATACGGCAGGACATGGAGGTATACAGGTTCTGTATGGTATCCTGCAGTACATTTACCACAG
Organism: Leptodactylus fallax; assembly: GCA_947044405.1. Lineage (NCBI taxonomy): Eukaryota > Metazoa > Chordata > Amphibia > Anura > Leptodactylidae > Leptodactylus > Leptodactylus fallax. The sequence continues at coordinate 1,155,427 of CAMRHE010000395.1, forward strand.
ATGTTACATTTGGCTGGTAGCCTGGATACAAGATGAGATACGGCAGGACATGGAGGTATACAGGTTCTGTATGGTATCCTGCAGTACATTTACCACAGATGTTACAGCTGGGCCTGTAGTCTGGATACAAGATGAGATACGGCAGGACATGGAGGTATACAGGTTCTGTATGGTATCCTGCAGTACATTTACCACAGATGTTACAGCTGGGCCTGTAGCCTGGATACAAGATGAGATACGGCAGGACATGGAGGTATACAGGTTCTGTATAGTATCCTGCAGTACATTTACCACAGATGTTACAGCTGGGCCTGTAGTCTGGATACAAGATGAGATACGGCAGGACATGGAGGTATACAGGTTCTGTATGGTATCCTGCAGTACATTTACCACAGATGTTACAGCTGGGCCTGTAGATCTTGCACACTCGTTCATAAATGGTGGATTGGTGATAAATCTGGTGAAAGGGCAGGACCAGGAAGTGTTATCTGGTAGAGTAATTCCTGGGAAAACCTTGCGTGTGTGTGTGGGCGAGCATTATCCTGCTGGTGCCAGTTGTCCGCCCTGACATGAGAGACAACACATGTAGCAGTGTCAGGATGTCTGGTACATATCACTGAGCTGTCCGTGTCCTTGTATTACAACTAGGGGTGACCGACTGTCCTATGTGATGGCCCCCACATCATCACACCAGCAGGGGGCAGTGTGTCACTCCACAGCACAGGCTGGATTGAAGCGTTCACCACGAGGCCTCCATACTCCAACCCGAACGTCATTAGATCCTGGATCCATCACTATAGACAATACAATTCCAGTCTATACAGTCCAGGTTTCTAGTTCACAAAGGTAACAGTGGCTGTCAATGGCAGGGCATGTAATGGGCGCCATGACACTGAATTTCCTTCTGCTTACTGCCTGAAAATGGTTCGGACAGAGACAGGGGATGTAATAAAGGCAACAACTGTGTCTGAATGGTGGACAAGGAAAAAACAAGGAAACTGGAGGAACTGCTCGTGCTAGTCGGGGATCAAACAATCCTCTCTACTGGTCTGTCTGGACCATCTGAACCGTTTGATGTGTTTGTGTCCACATAGAAGATTGATGGCAGAAAAAAGCCCCCCTGGTCCATGTAGCCTGCCCTTATATGATTTCCTTTAATCTTCGTATAGACTTGTGTTTATTCCCACCATGCTTACATTCACTTACTGTAGATTTCACAACCACATCAGCTGGAAGTTTGTTCCGAGTCTCAACTACTCTTTCAGCAAAAAGATATTGCTTCTGATCTAACCCTAGTGAATTTCAGACTGTACTCCCTTGTTCATGTGTCTTCCCTCCTCAACCTTATATATACATTTAACATATATAAAATGTTTTTTTGTGTGTTCCAGAGGCATGTGTAGCAGTCAATGATCTCTCACCAAGAGGTACACTACCCAAATGTAGCCTCTAGGAGCCTTTTTATAGGGCATTGTGAGAAGCACTTTTACGCCTTCTTGTGGCAAGACTCGGTGTGAGTCTCTGTAATCATTTACATATCTGCCGGAGACAGAACTGCAGGACAAGATTTACAGCGATGCGATATTTCTGTGTTGGTGCGGGATTTCTTTTGTCATTGAGTATAGATAAGTCCTGGAGCTGCTACATGTCAGCTGGAGATAATAAGATGTTTTCACCAGATATAAACCGATTTTAACAAATACACAACATGAAGAAAGAAGACAAGACAACAAAGTGTAGAAAGAACATCTGTAAAATGTTATTAGATTTATAAGACAACAGTCCGATATAATAATTGTATAATAGAGCATAACAAAGAGGGAGAAGAACACAGGACGGCTCAGATATTCAACATTAGACATTTGGTTCTTCTACTGAAATGTAGATACAAAAATGGGTCATGACACAAGAGGAATAAAGCTGAGAGAAGAAGCTGGAATGGAGGAGGGGAGGCCGGGGATAAGGCTGTAGGGGATTATAACATGACAAGGCACCCAGATGGCAGCACACGCTAATGGTGGAGCATGAAGCATTGAGGATGAATAGATGGTAACGGGACGTGTAGGAGAAGAAAGCTGACGGGACTTAAGAGTTGTAAAAGGAACACAGGAGAAGGAAACTGAGTAATGGCGAGTGATATGGAAACAAAAAGAAGATGTGGGGTCATTGATGAGAAGATGGTATGGAGAGAATGATTATGGAAATGGTAGGATGATGTCTGTGATGGAACTCGGATGATATGGACACATAATACACTGCTGGAAGGAAGATGTGGAGTCCTTAAAGATGAGACCACAGATGAAGAGGTAGATAATGCTGAGGTGATGAGAAAACGTGGGACGATGAAGGCATGGAGGTATTAGAGATGGCAAGTGGACACAATATGGAGGTAAGGAGTGTGCGGAGTCATTAGTGATGGGCCATGAAAAGAGAACACATAACAGAGATGAGAAAGGTATGGCAGTATTAGAGATGGGAAGTGGATACAACGGAAGTGAGGAGAGCCACAGAGTCATTAGTGGTGGGACCATGAGAAGAGAACAGATAACAGAGATGAGAAAGGTATGGCAGTATTAGAGATGGAAAGTGGACACAACGGAAGTGAGGAGAGCCACGGAGTCATTAGTGGTGGGACCATGAGAAGAGAACAGATAACAGAGATGACAAGGGTGTTGAGAAAAATTCAGCATGAGGCATCAGTGGTGGGGCCGTGAATGGCCAGTATAGATGATGAAGAACATGAAAGCTCATGAAACTATGAGGTGAACAAGGCCTAGTGTAATGCAGAACATGGAAGAGAAGTTGTAGAGGTTGAAGCTGAAGGAGATGGACATACAGCCTTGGACCAGGAACTGTGACAATGGATCTAAAGGGGTAAAAGAACAACAGACTTAAATACACAGAATGAAACCAATTAGAACATGTACAGACCTCACAAACACAGGACATATCATCGTCATGCCTGAAGCACGTGTCAGCCATGGACAACTCTTAGTACAAATGTTCTGTTGGTTCAGTAACTGGAAGACTTGCGATTGTTATGGTGCAAGAATACAGGAGTAAATGTTGAGACGCGGCCGCCTCTATATACATAGTAATGCACAGCTATACAGTATTATACAGATCATATACAAGACACGGCAGAGACATGCTACTTATATGTACAAGGACAGAACGATGCAATCAGACAGGCCAGAACATGCACGTCTCAGACTGGATATCTACAGACACAGAACACAACACAGGTAGAAGGAAGAGACTGCCTGCATGGTGGAGAACATACGCTTTATTCATGACCACCTGACATGGAGGACTGGGCCGAAGGAGCAGACGGCGCCAGGTCTACAATGCACAGGTGGGCTCAGCCCAGTACACAAAGCACACAATCTGCACATATTCCCATTACACAGCTCTGGCCTGCAGATTGGCCTCAGCTTAGAACCCAACACCTGGTAGAAGGCCTCATACCAGATGTTCTCACAGGGGTAAGGAAGTGAATGTAACGATGACAAAACTCATGGGTGTCACTTAATGACCGCAATCGGACCATTCTTCTGCAATGTCTCCCAGTGTCTGCAACAAGGCTTGTCCACTTGGACAGTAAATGAGACGGTCACGTAATATGGAGGCTGAGATTGGGCCTCCTAATGATCCCCAACATCAGCAGCCGTATAATTTCTGCCCACTACACGTGGTGTCTCCAGTCACTCTGCAGATGGCCTCTAGTTATCTCATTACAGTAGATGGAGCTCAGGAACGTTTTCCATACGCCCCACGTCTACAGTAGTCATGTAACGTAGGACTGTCATACTACATGTGACTGGAGATCCGCGTGTTACCCATGCAGTGACGCACAGACTGAAAGGCACACGCATCCTGACTATCGAGCTGTCTGATTAAGTTTTCGTTAAGGCAATAACTAAAATATTAGAAAAATAGATTTTGGTCCTGAAAATAGAAAACAAAAACGTAGAAGATGAGAATCCACGTGGACATCCCTTGTCCAGACTAACACTGGTCACAGAGGGCATAGAGTTCCTGGACTATGCACTGCAGTAAATTGCTGCTCTTGACCCCCGCACCACTATCTTCAGTCATGTCATGTGTTCTCTGCACACGCCAGTAGACCGCAGCCTGGGGTTGGGTTGTGGTTTGCCACAGATCTTTCCAGATCTCATTTGTGAAATTGACATGTGAACCGGTGTCAAAACAGATAAATACCGGCGGACCTGTCTTTGGTCACCATCAGGCACAGCCTAAAATCTGGACACAATGATCAATCTCACAATGATCAAGAACATTCTAAACTGGTATACTTCATGTATCGCTAAATGTTCTAGTGGCATCAGGAGCTGCAATATGATTGGCAGTGGAAGATGTTCTATATTGATATGGGTACCAAGAAACATACCATAATCATTCCTCCCTGGTACCAGGAATGTTCTAGACCCACATAGTTTGGAGACAGGTAAATATTCTAGACTCGTGTTAGTGCACTAGAAAATAGACTGACATGGGTACCAAGAAATGTTCCAGAATCATACCACCCAAGTGCCAGGAATGCTCTAGATTCACACAATTTAGAGACAGGAAAATGTTCTAGACTCATGATCCCAAATGTCTCAGGAACACAGTATTGGTACCTCGAAATCGGGGAACCAAGTACCAGGAGCATTGTAGATTCATACAGTTAAGCTATAGGGAGATGTTCTAGATTAATATGGCTCAGGTGGTGGTAAATGTTCAGGTATCGGACACATTCAGCTCCCCGGGGTGTGTGAGGTTCCAGAAGAGACTGCTCTGAAGGACAAACTATTGGGTGAGAGGACGTAAAATAAAAGGCACTGATATAAGATTTAGCAGTAAAGCAGCGGGCGGCCGGGAACACAACGACTGTGGGAATCCAGCAGATGTGGCCTGACAACCAAGCATCACATGATACAGAAATCGAGAAGTGTCAGCGAGATATCCAGGCAGAGGTGATTACACAAATACAGTGCTGAGAAAGCTTCAGAACCAGTGCCCCAATAAATGGAACCCCAAAACCTGCTCATATAAGAACCTAAAGGAGAATGACCGGGACCCTCCACTATACTCTAATCACAGGAATACAACACCCATCTTCCAACTGGAGCACAAAAGGAAAAAGGATGATTCTAATCTAATGACTCCACCCTCAACTGATAGGACTCCCATCATACCAGGAGAGAAAGATCCCAGATTATACTAGAACAGCGTTGGAATTCCCCTCAGATAACAACAAGGAGAACAACTCCACCCTCATTTATAGTAATGGTACCCTCAGGACTCCACTCTCAGTAAGCCTATGGTCCCAAGTAATGTTATAACCCTTATTGTGGTGTTACCTAGAAGATGTGACTCCACCCTCAGTAAACTATAGTCCGGAGCAATGATATAACCCTCATGAAAGTGTTACCTCGAAGATGTGACTCCACCCTCAGTAAGCTATGGCCCCCGAGTAATGTTAAAACCCTCATTGTTGTGTTATCCAGAAGATGTGACTCCACCCTCAGTAAACTCACACCCCGAGTAATGATATAACCCTCATTGTAGTGTTATCCAGAAGATGTGACTCCACCCTCAGTAAGCTATGGTCCTGAGTAATGTTATAACCATTATTGTGGTGTTACCTAGAAGATGTGACTCCACCCTCAGTAAGCTATGGCCCCCGAGTAATGTTAAAACCCTCATTGTTGTGTTATCCAGAAGATGTGACTCCACCCTCAGTAAACTCACACCCCGAGTAATGATATAACCCTCATTGTAGTGTTATCCAGAAGATGTGACTCCACCCTCAGTAAGCTATGGTCCTGAGTAATGTTATAACCATTATTGTGGTGTTACCTAGAAGATGTGACTCCACCCTCAGTAAGCTATGGCCCCCGAGTAATGTTAAAACCCTCATTGTAGTGTTATCCAAAAGATGTGACTCCACCCTTAGTAAACTATAGCCCGGAGCAATGATATAACCCTCAGAAAAGTGTTATCCAGAAGATGTGACGCCACACTCTGTAAGCTATGGCCCCCGAGTAATGTTAAAACCCTCATTGTTGTGTTATCCAGAAGATGTGACTCCACCCTCAGTAAACTAACACCCCGAGTAATGATATAACCCTCATTGTAGTGTTATCCAGAAGATGTGACTCCACCCTCAGTAAGCTATGGTCCTGAGTAATGTTATAACCATTATTGTGGTATTACCTAGAAGATGTGACTCCACCCTCCGTAAGCTATGGCCCCCAAGTAATGTTAAAACCCTCATTGTAGTGTTATCCAAAAGATGTGACTCCACCCTTAGTAAACTATAGCCCGGAGCAATGATATAACCCTCAGAAAAGTGTTATCCAGAAGATGTGACGCCACACTCTGTAAGCTATGGTCCCGAGTAATGTTATAACCCTTATTGTGGTGTTAATTAGAAGATGTGACTCCACCCTCTGTAAACTATAGCCCCGAGTAATGATATAACCCTCATTGTAGTGTTACCGAGAAGATGTGAATCCATCCTCAAGAAGCTATAGCTCTGAGTAATGATATATCCCCCTATCGTAGCTTTGTCCAGATGATGTGACCCTCACTAAGCTATGGCACAGAGTAACGATATATCCCTTATCGTAGTGTTACCTAGAAGATGTGACTCCACCCTCAGTAATCTATAGCCCCCAGTTATGATTTAACCCTAGAAGATGTGACTCCACTCTGACTAAATATAACCTAGAGCAATAACATGATCTATCTATACCATTACCAGGAGGAGATGACTCCATTCTGATTACATTTATCATTGCTGAAGCCCCTGGTGCCATCATAATGGTACCTGAAGTTATTACAATGGTTCTTAACCTCATATGGCAGGACCCGTGAGGTTCGGGGGTGTAATTATTATAAGATGGTCACAATTATCAGAGAAATGTCATCATTCAAAATATTCACCTCCGGAGTGTAGACAGTGGCTGGCTGGGGGAGGGTGGGGAGGGGACACTAGACCTATGAGGAGGCAGGAGCCACCTGGTGCCTGGGTCATCACCAACAGGTTAAGAACCATTATGTTACTGGATCCACCACAACCGTCTGACGTGGCGTCTCTGTGATGTCTCTGCATGTCTTCTGGTCAGTTATGGCACTCCATCCATGCCGCAGTGTCTACATGCTCTTCTTACATAGTGTATATGTAGTATGACCAACACACAGGTCTGCACTGACCATCTTCTACACCAGGTGGGCATCTCAAGGTCTTTAGGTCCCACAGCTGGCGAGATGTCACCTGCATGTGGCGGAGGGGATGAGATGAGCCCTTGGGAAAGCTCCGCTGGTGGCAGAGTTCCATATGTATTGCTATAAGAGTCTTCAGTCAGCAGCAGGCCCAGGACACTGAAGAACTGGGGCCAGGACTGGGCAGCACTATACCTCAATGATATTGACGGATGGGGTCTTCTTCTGAAAAGACAACAAAACAACATAAATATTAACCCAAATGGTGCAGTAGATGATCCCTATGGGAGGATAAAGCCCCACCAGAAGATGTACCCTGTGGGAGGATGAAACCCCTGAAGCAGATGTACCCTATAAGAGGATGGAGCCCCTGTGGCAGATGTGCCCTGTGGGAGGTGCTAGAGAGCAGTACTGTTGTCGAAGAGCACAAGAGAGGGGTAAGTTTGTAGGGACATGGAGTGGATCTATACTGTTGTAGGGATGTGCAGAAAAGTGGAATTGTGAAAAAACACAGAAGAGCAGTGGTACTGTTACAGGGAGGAGCAGTAGAGTGGTACTGTTGCAGGGAGGAGCAGTAGAGTGGTACTGTTGCAGGGAGGAGCAGTAGAGTGGTACTGTTGCAGGGAGGAGAAGTAGAGTGTTACTGTTGCAGGGAGGAGAAGTAGAGTGGTACTGTTGCAGGGAGGAGCAGTAGAGTGGTACTGTTGCAGGGAGGAGCAGTAGAGTGGTACTGTTGCAGGGAGGAGCAGTAGAGTGGTACTGTTGCAGGGAGGAGCAGTAGAGTGGTACTGTTGCAGGGAGGAGCAGTAGAGTGTTACTGTTACAGGGAGGAGCAGTAGAGTGGTACTGTTGCAGGGAGGAGCAGTAGAGTGGTACTGTTGCAGGGAGGAGCAGTAGAGTGGTACTGTTGCAGGGAGGAGCAGTAGAGTGGTACTGTTACAGGGAGGGGCAGTAGAGTGGTACTGTTACAGGGAGGGGCAGGAGAGTGGTACTGTTACAGGGAGGGGCAGTAGAGTGGTACTGTTGCAGGGAGGAGCAGTAGAGTGGTACTGTTGCAGGGAGGAGCAGTAGAGTGGTACTGTTGCAGGGAGGAGCAGTAGAGTGGTACTGTTACAGGGAGGGGCAGGAGAGTGGTTCTGTTACAGGGAGGGGCAGTAGAGTGGTACTGTTACAGGGAGGAGCAGTATAGTGGTACTGTTACAGGGAGGAGCAGTAGAGTGGTACTGTTACAGGGAGGAGCAGTAGAGTGGTACTGTTACAGGGAGGAGCAGTAGAGTGGTACTGTTACAGGGAGGAGCAGTAGAGTGGTACTGTTACAGGGAGGAGCAGGAGAGTGGTACTGTTGCAGGGAGGAGCAGTAGAGTGGTACTGTTGCAGGGAGGTGCAGGAGAGTGGTACTGTTACAGGGAGGGACAGTAGAGTGGTACTGTTACAGGGAGGGGCAGGAGAGTGGTACTGTTACAGGGAGGGGCAGTAGAGTGGTACTGTTGCAGGGAGGAGCAGTAGAGTGGTACTGTTACAGGGAGCAGCAGTATAGTGGTACTGTTACAGGGAGGAGCAGTATAGTGGTACTGTTACAGGGAGGAGCAGTAGAGTGGTACTGTTACAGGGAGGAGCAGTATAGTGGTACTGTTACAGGGAGGAGCAGTAGAGTGGTACTGTTACAGGGAGGAGCAGTATAGTGGTACTGTTACAGGGAGGAGCAGTAGAGTGGTACTGTTACAGGGAGGAGCAGTAGAGTAGTACTGTTGCAGGGAGGAGAAGTAGAGTGGTACTGTTGCAGGGAGGAGCAGTAGAGTGGTACTGTTGCAGGGAGGAGAAGTAGAGTGGTACTGTTACAGGGAGGAGCAGTAGAGTGGTACTGTTGCAGGGAGGAGAAGTAGAGTGGTACTATTGCAGGGAGGAGCAGTAGAGTGGTACTGTTGCAGGGAGGAGCAGTAGAGTGGTACTGTTGCAGGGAGGAGCAGTAGAGTGGTACTGTTACAGGGAGGAGAAGTAGAGTGGTACTGTTGCAGGGAGGAGAAGTAGAGTGGTACTGTTGCAGGGAGGAGCAGTAGAGTGGTACTGTTGCAGGGAGGAGAAGTAGAGTGGTACTGTTGCAGGGAGGAGAAGTAGAGTGGTACTGTTGCAGGGAGGAGCAGTAGAGTGGTACTGTTCCAGGGAGGAGCAGTAGAGTGGTACTGTTGCAGGGAGGAGCAGTAGAGTGGTACTGTTGCAGGGAGGAGAAGTAGAGTGGTACTGTTGTAGGGAGGAGAAGTAGAGTGGTACTGTTGCAGGGAGGAGCAGTAGAGTGGTACTGTTGCAGGGAGGAGCAGTAGAGTGGTACTGTTGTAGGGAGGAGAAGTAGAGTGGTACTGTTGCAGGGAGGAGCAGTAGAGTGGTACTGTTCCAGGGAGGAGTAGTAGAGTGGTACTGTTGCAGGGAGGAGCAGTAGAGTGGTACTGTTGCAGGGAGGAGAAGTAGAGTGGTACTGTTGCAGGGAGGAGAAGTAGAGTGGTACTGTTGCAGGGAGGAGCAGTAGAGTGGTACTGTTGCAGGGAGGAGCAGTAGAGTGGTACTGTTGCAGGGAGGAGAAGTAGAGTGGTACTGTTGCAGGGAGGAGAAGTAGAGTGGTACTGTTGCAGGGAGGAGCAGTAGAGTGGTACTGTTGCAGGGAGGAGCAGTAGAGTGGTACTGTTGCAGGGAGGAGCAGTAGAGTGGTACTGTTGCAGGGAGGAGTAGAAGAGTGGTACTGTTGCAGGGAGGTGCAGGAGAGTGGTACTGTTGCAGGGAGGCACAGGAGCATAGTATTGTTACAGGAAAGTACAGGAAAATGGCACTGTTGTAGGGAGGCACAGGAGAGACCAGTTCCTCACCTTCCGCAGTAACCCCCCTGTCTGCCGCTCCGGGGTGCTCTGTTCTGATGATGGTTTGGCCTTTTCTTTATTGTTGTTGGAATCGTTGTCCTTGATGATGTCATACTGGCGGCAGAAGAGGGCGATCACCGCTAGATGCAGAGTCAGAAGATTGTTGTCATTACACAGCGCACAGACAGTGATAGTACATAAACAGGAGAGCTCAGTACACTACATACTACCACCATATATACACTATACAGATGTGTGCCCCTCACCTGCCCACACAGGAGAGCTCAGTACACCACATACTACCACCATATATACACTATACAGATGTATGCCCCTCACCTGCCCACACAGGACAGCTCAGTACACCACATACTACCACCATATATACACTATACAGATGTGTGCCCCTCACCTGCCCACACAGGAGAGCTCAGTACACTACATACTACCACCATATATACACTATACAGATGTATGCCCCTCACCTGCCCACACAGGAGAGCTCAGTAAACCACATACTACCACCATATATACACTATACAGATGTGTGCCCCTCACCTGCCCACACAGGAGAGCTCAGTACACCACATACTACCACCATATATATACTATACAGATGTATGCCCCTCACCTGCCCACACAGGAGAGCTCAGTACACCACATACTACCACCATATATACACTATACAGATGTGTGCCCCTCACCTGCCCACACAGGAGAGCTCAGTACACTACATACTACCACCATATATACACTATACAGATGTGTGCCCCTCACCTGCCCACACAGGAGAGCTCAGTACACCACATACTACCACCATATATACACTATACAGATGTATGCCCCTCACCTGCCCACACAGGAGAGCTCAGTACACTACATACTACCACCATATATACACTATACAGATGTGTGCCCCTCACCTGCCCACACAGGAGAGCTCAGTACACCACATACTACCACCATATATACACTATACAGATGTGTGCCCCTCACCTGCCCACACAGGAGAGCTCAGTACACCGCATACTACCACCATGTATACACTATACAGATGTGTGCCCCTCACCTGCCCACACAGGAGAGCTCAGCACACTGCATACTACCACCATATATACACTATACAGATGTGTGCCCCTCACCTGCCCACACAGGTGTGCTCAGTACACTGCATACTACCACCATGTATACACTATACAGATGTATGCCCCTCACCTGCCCACACAGGTGTGCTCAGTACACTGCATACTACCACCATGTATACACTATACAGATGTGTGCCCCTCACCTGCCCACACAGGTGTGCTCAGTACACCACATACTACCACCATATGTACACTATACAGATGTATGCCCCTCACCTGCCCACACAGGAGAGCTCAGTACACTACATACTACCACCATGTATACACTATACAGATGTGTGCCCCTCACCTGCCCACACAGGAGAGCTCAGTACACTGCATACTACCACCATGTATACACTATACAGATGTGTGCCCCTCACCTGCCCACACAGGTGTGCTCAGTACACCACATACTACCACCATATATACACTATACAGATGTGTGCCCCTCACCTGCCCACACAGGTGTGCTCAGTACACCGCATACTACCACCATATATACAGTATACAGATGTGTGCCCCTCACCTGCTCACACAGGTGTGCTCAGTACACTGCATACTTCCACCATATATACACTATACAGATGTGTGCCCCTCACCTGCCCACACAGGAGAGCTCAGTACACCACATACTACCACCATATACACTATACAGATGTGTGCCCCTCACCTGCCCACACAGGAGAGCTCAGTACACCGCATACTACCACCATATATACACTATACAGATGTGTGCCCCTCACCTGCCCACACAGGAGAGCTCAGTACACCACATACTACCACCATATGTACACTATACAGATGTATGCCCCTCACCTGCCCACACAGGAGAGCTCAGTACATCACATACTACCACCATATATACACTATACAGATGTATGCCCCTCACCTGCCCACACAGGAGAGCTCAGTACACCACATACTACCACCATATATACACTATACAGATGTGTGCCCCTCACCTGCCCACACAGGAGAGCTCAGTACACCACATACTACCACCATGTATACACTATACAGATGTGTGCCCCTCACCTGCCCACACAGGAGAGCTCAGTACACTGCATACTACCACCATGTATACACTATACAGATGTATGCCCCTCACCTTCCCACACAGGAGAGCTCAGTACACCACATACTACCACCATATATACACTATACAGATGTATGCCCCTCACCTGCCCACACAGGAGAGCTCAGTACACTGCATACTACCACCATATATACACTATACAGATGTGTGCCCCTCACTTGCCCACACAGGAGAGCTCAGTACATCACATACTACCACCATGTATACACTATACAGATGTATGCCCCTCACCTGCCCACACAGGTGTGCTCAGTACACCACATACTACCACCATATATACACTATACAGATGTGTGCCCCTCACCTGCCCACACAGGAGAGCTCAGTACACCACATACTACCACCATGTATACACTATACAGATGTGTGCCCCTCACCTGCCCACACAGGAGAGCTCAGTACACTGCATACTACCACCATGTATACACTATACAGATGTATGCCCCTCACCTTCCCACACAGGAGAGCTCAGTACACCACATACTACCACCATATATACACTATACAGATGTATGCCCCTCACCTGCCCACACAGGAGAGCTCAGTACACTGCATACTACCACCATATATACACTATACAGATGTGTGCCCCTCACTTGCCCACACAGGAGAGCTCAGTACATCACATACTACCACCATGTATACACTATACAGATGTATGCCCCTCACCTGCCCACACAGGTGTGCTCAGTACACTGCATACTACCACCATATATACACTATACAGATGTGTGCCCCTCACCTGCCCACACAGGAGAGCTCAGTACACCACATACTACCACCATATGTACACTATACAGATGTATGCCCCTCACCTGCCCACACAGGAGAGCTCAGTACACTACATACTACCACCATATATACACTATACAGATGTGTGCCCCTCACCTGCCCACACAGGAGAGCTCAGTACATCACATACTACCACCATATATACACTATACAGATGTATGCCCCTCACCTGCCCACACAGGAGAGCTCAGTACACTACATACTACCACCATATATACACTATACAGATGTGTGCCCCTCACCTGCCCACACAGGAGAGCTCAGTACACCACATACTACCACCATATATACACTATACAGATGTGTGCCCCTCACCTGCCCACACAGGAGAGCTCAGTACACCACATACTACCACCATATATACACTATACAGATGTGTGCCCCTCACCTGCCCACACAGGAGAGCTCAGTACACCGCATACTACCACCATGTATACACTATACAGATGTGTGCCCCTCACCTGCTCACACAGGTGTGCTCAGTACACTGCATACTACCACCATATATACACTATACAGATGTGTGCCCCTCACCTGCCCACACAGGAGAGCTCAGTACACCACATACTACCACCATATACACTATACAGATGTGTGCCCCTCACCTGCCCACACAGGAGAGCTCAGTACACCGCATACTACCACCATATATACACTATACAGATGTGTGCCCCTCACCTGCCCACACAGGAGAGCTCAGTACACCACATACTACCACCATATGTACACTATACAGATGTATGCCCCTCACCTGCCCACACAGGAGAGCTCAGTACACTACATACTACCACCATATATACACTATACAGATGTGTGCCCCTCACCTGCCCACACAGGAGAGCTCAGTACACTACATACTACCACCATATATACACTATACAGATGTGTTCCCCTCACCTGCCCACACAGGAGAGCTCAGTACACCACATACTACCACCATGTATACACTATACAGATGTGTGCCCCTCACCTGCCCACACAGGAGAGCTCAGTACACCGCATACTACCACCATATATACACTATACAGATGTGTGCCCCTCACCTTCCCACACAGGTGTGCTCAGTACACCGCATACTACCACCATATATACACTATACAGATGTGTGCCCCTCACCTGCCCACACAGGTGTGCTCAGTACACTGCATACTACCACCATGTATACACTATACAGATGTGTGCCCCTCACCTGCCCACACAGGTGTGCTCAGTACATCACATACTACCACCATATGTACACTATACAGATGTGTGCCCCTCACCACCTGCCCACACAGGAGAGCTCAGTACACCACATACTACCACCATGTATACACTATACAGATGTATGCCCCTCACCTGCCCACACAGGAGAGCTCAGTACACCGCATACTACCACCATATATACACTATACAGATGTGTGCCCCTCACCTTCCCACACAGCTGTGCTCAGTACACCGCATACTACCACCATATATACACTATACAGATGTGTGCCCCTCACCTGCCCACACAGGTGTGCTCAGTACATCACATACTACCACCATATGTACACTATACAGATGTGTGCCCCTCACCACCTGCCCACACAGGAGAGCTCAGTACACTACATACTACCACCATGTATACACTATACAGATGTATGCCCCTCACCTGCCCACACAGGAGAGCTCAGTACATCACATACTACCACCATATATACACTATACAGATGTATGCCCCTCACCTTCCCACACAGGAGAGCTCAGTACACCACATACTACCACCATATATACACTATACAGATGTATGCCCCTCACCTGCCCACACAGGAGAGCTCAGTACACCGCATACTACCACCATATATACACTATACAGATGTGTGCCCCTCACCTGCCCACACAGGAGAGCTCAGTACACTACATACTACCACCATATATACACTATACAGATGTGTGCACCTCACCTGCCCACACAGGAGAGCTCAGTACACCGCATACTACCACCATATATACACTATACAGATGTGTGCCCCTCACCTGCCCACACAGGAGAGCTCAGTACACTACATACTACCACCATATATACACTATACAGATGTGTGCACCTCACCTGCCCACACAGGAGAGCTCAGTACACCGCATACTACCACCATATATACACTATACAGATGTATGCCCCTCACCTGCCCACACAGGAGAGCTCAGTACACCACATACTACCACCATATATACACTATACAGATGTGTGCCCCTCACCACCTGCCCACACAGGTGTGCTCAGTACACTACATACTACCACCATATATACACTATACAGATGTGTGCCCCTCACCTTCCCACACAGGTGTGCTCAGTACACCGCATACTACCACCATATATACACTATACAGATGTGTGCCCCTCACCTGCCCACACAGGTGTGCTCAGTACACTGCATACTACCACCATATATACACTATACAGATGTATGCCCCTCACCTGCCCACACAGGAGAGCTCAGTACACCACATACTACCACCATATATACACTATACAGATGTGTGCCCCTCACCACCTGCCCACACAGGTGTGCTCAGTACACTACATACTACCACCATATATACACTATACAGATGTGTGCACCTCACCTGCCCACACAGGAGAGCTCAGTACACCGCATACTACCACCATATATACACTATACAGATGTATGCCCCTCACCTGCCCACACAGGAGAGCTCAGTACACCACATACTACCACCATATATACACTATACAGATGTGTGCCCCTCACCTGCCCACACAGGTGTGCTCAGTACATCACATACTACCACCATATGTACACTATACAGATTTGTGCCCCTCACCACCTGCCCACACAGGAGAGCTCAGTACACTACATACTACCACCATGTATACACTATACAGATGTATGCCCCTCACCTGCCCACACAGGAGAGCTCAGTACATCACATACTACCACCATATATACACTATACAGATGTATGCCCCTCACCTTCCCACACAGGAGAGCTCAGTACACCACATACTACCACCATATATACACTATACAGATGTATGCCCCTCACCTGCCCACACAGGAGAGCTCAGTACACCGCATACTACCACCATATATACACTATACAGATGTGTGCCCCTCACCTGCCCACACAGGAGAGCTCAGTACACTACATACTACCACCATATATACACTATACAGATGTGTGCACCTCACCTGCCCACACAGGAGAGCTCAGTACACCGCATACTACCACCATATATACACTATACAGATGTGTGCCCCTCACCTTCCCACACAGGTGTGCTCAGTACACCGCATACTACCACCATATATACACTATACAGATGTGTGCCCCTCACCTGCCCACACAGGTGTGCTCAGTACACTGCATACTACCACCATATATACACTATACAGATGTATGCCCCTCACCTGCCCACACAGGAGAGCTCAGTACACCACATACTACCACCATATATACACTATACAGATGTGTGCCCCTCACCACCTGCCCACACAGGTGTGCTCAGTACACTACATACTACCACCATATATACACTATACAGATGTGTGCACCTCACCTGCCCACACAGGAGAGCTCAGTACACCGCATACTACCACCATATATACACTATACAGATGTATGCCCCTCACCTGCCCACACAGGAGAGCTCAGTACACCACATACTAAAACCATATATACACTATACAGATGTGTGCCCCTCACCTGCCCACACAGGAGAGCTCAGTACACTGCATACTACCACCATATATACACTATACAGATGTGTGCCCCTCACCACCTGCCCACACAGGTGTGCTCAGTACACTACATACTACCACCATATATACACTATACAGATGTATGCCCCTCACCTGCCCACACAGGAGAGCTCAGTACACCACATACTACCACCATGTATACACTATACAGATGTGTGCACCTCACCTGCCCACACAGGTGTGCTCAGTACACTGCATACTACCACCATATATACACTATACAGATGTGTGCCCCTCACCACCTGCCCACACAGGTGTGCTCAGTACACTACATACTACCACCATATATACACTATACAGATGTGTGCACCTCACCTGCCCACACAGGTGTGCTCAGTACACTGCATACTACCACCATGTATACACTATACAGATGTGTGCCCCTCACCTGCCCACACAGGTGTGCTCAGTACACTGCATACTACCACCATGTATACACTATACAGATGTGTGCCCCTCACCTGCCCACACAGGTGTGCTCAGTACACTGCATACTACCACCATGTATACACTATACAGATGTGTGCCCCTCACCTGCCCACACAGGTGTGCTCAGTACACTGCATACTACCACCATGTATACACTATACAGATGTGTGCCCCTCACCTGCCCACACAGGTGTGCTCAGTACACTGCATACTACCACCATGTATACACTATACAGATGTGTGCCCCTCACCTGCCCACACAGGTGTGCTCAGTACACTGCATACTACCACCATGTATACACTATACAGATGTGTGCCCCTCACCTGCCCACAAAGGAGCACTAAGTACACTACATACTACCACCATATAAATATATATATACACACACACACTATACAGATGTATGCCCCTCACCTGCCCACACAGGTGTGCTCAGTACACTGTATACTACCACCATATTTATATACTATACAAATGTGCACCCCTCACCTGCCCACATCAGTAGCACCGCCACAATTATTATGATTTCTCCAGTCTCCAGCTGCCGCTCTTTATCCACTCCTTGCACAGTGATGTCTCCTGTCCATGCACAGATATCAGTGTTACATAGAAGTGTAGGAAGCAGAGTGGAGCGGGGAAAGCAGCATGGGCAGCAGGGTGGGGTGGGGGAAGCAGCATGGGCAGCAGGGTGGGGTGGGGGAAGCAGCAGGGTGGGGTGGGGAAAGCAGCATGGGCAGCAGGGTGGGGTTGGGGGAAGCGGCATGGGCAGCAGGGTGGGGTGGGGAAAGCAGCATAGGCAGCAGGGTGGGGTGGGGAAAGCAGCATAGGCAGCAGGGTGGGGTGGGGAAAGCAGCATGGGCAGCAGGGTGGGGTGGGGGGAAGCAGCATGGGCAGCAGGGTGGGGTGGGGAAAGCAGCATGGGCAGCAGGGTGGGGTGGGGAAAGCAGCATGGGCAGCAGGGTGGGGTGGGGAAAGCAGCAGGGTGGGGTGGGGGAAAGCAGCATGGGCAGCAGGGTGGGGTGGGGGAAGCAGCATGGGCAGCAGGGTGGGGTGGGGAAAGCAGCATGGGCAGCAGGGTGGGGTGGGGAAAGCAGCATGGGCAGCAGGGTGGGGTGGGGAAAGCAGCATGGGCAGCAGGGTGGGGTGGGGAAAGCAGCAGGGTGGGGTGGGGGAAGCAGCATAGGCAGCAGGGTGGAGCGGGGAAAGCAGCATGGGCAGCAGGGTGGGGTGGGGGAAGCAGCATGGGCAGCAGGGTGGGGTGGGGAAAGCAGCATGGGCAGCAGGGTGGGGTGGTGGAAGCAGCATGGGCAGCAGGGTGGGGTGGGGGAAACAGCGTGGGCAGCAAGGTAGGGCAAGTAGAGTATGCAGGGTTGCAGTCAGCTGGGTATAGCTTGGAGTGCAGACACAGGGAATAGGTTCAGTGCTTGTGGTAGGGCATAGATTGCAATACAAGTGGTGGGGTATGGTTTGGGGTGCAGACCACAGGACATATTTGGGATACAACTGCAGGATATAATTTGGGGTGCAGATGGCACTCACCTTGGTTGGAGCTGTTGGATGGCAGGCGATCGGTCTCCTTTAAGGTGCGGAAGTGAATCCTTTTACTGGCCTGGCTCTCGCTGTAGAGTCCGATGGACTGTACCTGGATGATGTAGTCCGTGTCCTCCTCCAGGTCCCATAACACACAGGCCCGATTGGTGGTGTTCACCTCCCGTATGAATCTGTGAATCTGTCCATCCTGCCTCTGAGGACAAAAAAGTAAATGTGGGGTGAATGGACCAAAAACCAGAAGAACGTCACCCCAGAAAAATGCTGATGTTGTACCCATCATCATCATCCATCTGCCACCCCCTGATGAGCACAGCGCTATGATTATTAGGTGAGCCATGTACTCACAGCAGCAGTGATTCCCAGGCTGGATGCCTTACCTGCTGAGAGATGGCATATCCAATGATGATGTCGCCTTCAGGGACGTCCCAGGACACGGTGGCAGAGTTGGCCTTCAGTTGTGTGACTGTCACATTGACTGGAGATGGGGGACGATCTACAACATGAAACACAGACGTAATGAACATCGGCAGCTCTGAAGTGCGGCCTCCTATCCTCTGAGCATCGACAGATGGGACCTGGCGAGAGAAATGCACTAGGCGCCAACTACCAGGCGGCAGAACCTGGCAGGAGACCAGACCATCTGTCCACAAAGACCGAGGCGGCAGTGAATCCTGTACCTCAGACACAGATACCCTCACACAGAGACATTGTCATGTATAGAGTCACCCTCACGAGTAGGGGCACCTTCACATAGAGAGACACCCTCATATAGAGAGACTTCCTGACATGTAGAGAAATCCGCACCAAACAACACCCTCACACATAGATTGAAACAGCAGCGAATCCTGTACCTCATACACAGATACCCTCACACAGACACACCTTCACGTATAGAGACACTACCCTCATGTATAGAGTAGACATACAGTATAAAGAGACAGCAGAACCTTGCAGGAGAGCCAACCATCTGTCCCCACAAAGACCGAGACAGCCGGCAATCCTACAGCACAGACACTCTCAGATATAAACAGCCTATAGTAGACATCAAGACACAGACATCCCTACATAGAGACAGCCACATATATAGACACATTTATATATAAACACCCTCACATAAGGAGGGTAGAGACCCTCTGATATAGAAACCTTCACATATAGACACTCTCACCTATATGGAAGGAGTACACAGGAAGAGAGGTGAGGCTGGAAGAGACCGCAGAGGAACAGGAGGAATGTGCCAAGAGACAAGGGATAGGTGTTAAGAAGAGCAGAGACCACAGAGGAAGAACAGGTGGCAACACCTAGGGACTGAGGAGATAAGGGGTAAGAAGAGCAGAGACCACAGAGGAAGAACAGGAGGCAACGTCTAGGGACTGAGAAGATAAGGGGTAAGAAGAGCAGAGACCACAGAGGAACAACAGGAGGCAACGTCTAGGGACTGAGGAGATAAGGAGTAAGAAGAGCAGAGACCTCAGTGAATAACTAGGAGAGAATGTGCAGGAACTAAGAAATGGGTTAGGTAAGAAGGGAAGAGTAAAGACCCCAGAGATAAAACAGGACAACGTGTGCAGAAGAAGATGAGTGGTGAGGTGTGTAGAGGATGGAAGAACAGGAGGAAAAGGCACCAGGTCTCGGATATGTCTAGAAACCTTATTGTAGGGGAATGTGAGTGACTGCAGGAAGATAGCAGCAGAAGTCAGAGAAGGAGGTGGACAGGGGAGAAATACGAAAGAGATGACAGGGAATGGAGGAAGTCAGAACGTGAAATAAGAGAAGAGACTATATAAGACAGGAGAGAAGTACATCAGAGTAGGAATTAGAACAGAGCTCCTCAGGGCATAGACACACAACACAGAGCTCCTCAAGCCATAGACACACAACTCAGAGCTCCTCAGGGCATAGGCACTCAACTCAGAGCTCCTCAGGGCATAGGCAAACAACACAGACTTCCTGAGGGCATAGACACACAACACAGAGCTCCTCAGGGCATAGGCACACACACACACACAGCAGAGCTCCTTAGGGTATAGACACACAACACAGAGCTCCTCAGGGCATAGACACACAACACAGAGCTCATCAGGGCATAGACACACAACACAGAGCTCCTGAGGGCATAGACACACAACACAGAGCTCCTGAGGGCATAGACACACAACACAGAGCTCCTGAGGGCATAGACACACAACACAGAGCTCATCAGGCCATAGACACACAACATAGACCTCCTCAAGACCAAGACATGTAGAACAGAGCTCCTGAGGATGGAGACATATAACATAGAGGTCCTCAGGGCTGATACACACAACACAGAGCTCCTCAGGGAATAGACATACAGTACAACAAAGAAGTCCTCAAGGCTGAGACTAACAACAGAGCTCCTCAGGGTATAGACATACAACAAGCTTGAGATACTTACTGGCTTTCACCAAGCAGAGGTCACAGCTGAACAGGACAAGCACAGCTGGGCTCAGGTACATGGGGATATGGGCCATCTCGGGCAAAATGTGGCCCCACACAAAGCCTTGGGATCTCCGGCTCAGGAATGAGACACAAGTCATTGGAACTTTAAGTTTGGACGATCCCTTCCCAGTAATGTCTACATCCTGTGACAGGAGGAGTGGAGAACGTCTGTGCAGAGCTCCATCCACATCCAGGGAAGGCGGAGGCCTGGAACATAGGACCTCAATTTCCTATAGCTTCACTTCTATAGGGGATAATGTTGCCGAGTATGCAGCCCACCTGCAGAAAGAGAACAATGTACATTACAAAAATTCTGTAATCTTATATCATAGTATACACAACACCTGTAGGGTTATAACAGGTTATAAAGTTATATGCTTTTGTATACATTAGGGAGGTGGGATAGGAGGGTATAAAGGTGCGGCGTATAGCATACTAGCAGCTCATTTGATATATCATGCTAACCACTAGACATCTATATGAAGTTAAGTTGCTTCTTCTTGCTTATTATTTTATTGTACCACCATAAAACATTTGGTGTCAGAAGTGGGACTGTGAGATCCATGAGCCTTATCAGACTGGATATATGGCAAAACTAGGAAAAGGGGAGACAGTAGCAACATTGAGACTCTGGAAAATGTGTGTAACAAGGGCATATAAAGAGGGAAAGCAGTGTCCACAGCCCCAGGTAATTCTTCACATAGTAGCGCACATTTACTAAAAGTATCTAATTTTGCAACGTCTAATTTTCTATTTACTTCTTTATGCTTTCGAGACATTTTCTATGGAGGTGCACGCAGTTTAGTATTTACCTTGTATTGTATCTGTGCCAAAAAATCCATCTAAAATGTGGTTTCTCTTGTAAAGAGAGACACTTTCTATTTTTTTAGTGTGTCGTAACTGTGATAGTAAATGTGCCCCTTGTAATTTCAAGAATATTTACAAGACTGTTCATGCACATGTATTATAGTTGTAAGTGACCGCGGATTGGTCTAGGTTTGTCTTGTTGTCCTGGGTAAGTCTTCCTCAGTGTGATGTGATGATGATCTATGGAAGTGATAACAGCCTAAGGAGAAGGTTATTGGGGAAAATTGGACAACTGGGTGGAGGCTCTAGGACCCTGTTGGCGCCTCTAGCCTAGATACAAGATGAGATACGGCAGGACATGGAGGTATACAGGTTCTGTGTGGTATCCTGCAGTACATTTACCACAGATGTTACAGCTGGGCCTGTAGTCTGGATACAAGATGAGATACGGCAGGACATGGAGGTATACAGGTTCTGTATGGTATCCTGCCGTACATTTACCACAGATGTTACAGCCGGGCCTGTAGCCTGGATACAAGATGAGATACGGCAGGACATGGAGGTATACAGGTTCTGTATGGTATCCTGCAGTACATTTAACACAGATGTTACAGCCGGGCCTGTAGTCTGGATACAAGATGAGATACGGCAGGATATGGAGGTATACAGGTTCTGTATGGTATCCTGCAGTACATTTACCTCAGATGTTACAGCTGGCCTGTAGCCTGGATACAAGATGAGATACGGCAGGACATGGAGGTATACAGGCTCTGTATGGTATCCTGCAGTACATTTACCACAGATGTTACAGCTGGGCCTGTAGTCTGGATACAAGATGAGATACGGCAGGACATGGAGGTATACAGGCTCTGTATGGTATCCTGCAGTACATTTACCACAGATGTTACAGCTGGGCCTGTAGCCTAGATACAAGATGAGATACGGCAGGACATGGAGGTATATAGGTTCTGTATGGTATCCTGCAGTACATTTACCACAGATGTTACAGCTGGGCCTGTAGTCTGGATACACGACGAGATACGGCAGGACATGGAGGTATACAGGTTCTGTATGGTATCCTGCAGTACATTTACCACAGATGTTACAGCTGGGCCTGTAGCCTGGATACAAGATGAGATACGGCAGGACATGGAGGTATACAGGTTCTGTATGGTATCCTGCAGTACATTTACCACAGATGTTACAGCTGGGCCTGTAGCCCGGATACAAGATGAGATACGGCAGGACATGGAGGTATACAGGTTCTGTATGGTATCCCGCAGTACATTTACCACAGATGTTACAGCTGGGCCTGTAGTCTGGATACAAGATGAGATACGGCAGGACATGGAGGTATACAGGATCTGTATGGTATCCTGCAGTACATTTACCACAGATGTTACAGCTGGGCCTGTAGTCTGGATACAAGATGAGATACGGCAGGACATGGAGGTATACAGGTTCTGTATGGTATCCTTCAGTACATTTACCACAGATGTTACAGCTGGGCCTGTAGATCCTGCACAGTTGTCCATAAATGGTGAATTGGCGATAAATGTGGCAACTGGACAGGACCAGTTAGCGTCTTCGTATCACTACTAGGGGTGACCGACTGTCCTATGTGATGGCTCTCCATATTATAACACCTGCAAAGGCAGTGTGTCACAGCAGGCGCTCACCACAATGCCTCCATACTCCAACTGTTGTTGGATCCTAAACACAACCTGGATTCATCTCTAAAGACAATATGTAGGGACATAGTTATAGGGGGTGCAGAGGTAGCTACCAGGCCCTGGATTCTAAGAGGGCCCCAAAGGTCTCTCTGCCACATAAAATATACCAACATGGCACAAAGCAGGTAGGGGACTCAATACAGATTTTGCAATGGAGTCCAGGATCCTCAAAGTACACCTGTGACAATATGGTCCAAGTCTATACAGTCCAGGTTTCTCGTTCATGACATCACTGCAAATGAAGGTGATGGTGACTGGCTGTCAAAGACAGAACACCAATTTCCTTTCTGCTAAGCACCTGGAAATGGTCTGGGCAGAGGCAGGAAGGTGTAATGAAGGAGTCCCCTGTGCCTGGATGGTGGACAGGGAAACTGCGGGAGCTGCTCGTGCTTGTCAGTGGATCAAACATTCCTTTCTATTGGTGGTCTGTCTGGGTCGTAACCACTGCCCTGACACTTACTATCAGCAAGGGCAGAACAGTCTAGATGGCGGCAATATGTTGAAACCACCTTCCTCATTCTTTCAATCCAGTGATACCCCCTCTCAGAGTCTGTAAATTGGGCAAAATGTCCCTGTGTCGTGAAGACATGTCTAGCAGTCAGTGATCTCTCACCAAGAGGTACACTACCCAAAAGTAGCCTCTGAGAGCCTTTTTGCAGGGCAATGGGGGAAGCTTTTTTTATGCCGTCTTGTAAGACCCAGTGTCTGATCAGACTACACCTGTAATTGTTACATATCTGCCGGAGACAGAACTGAGGAGGAGTTTTACAGTCACCCCACATTTGTATCTGGTTATTTCATAACCTATACATAGTCTATGATGGGGACATAAAGTGGGCCTTCTGAGTATTATTAGGTGCCTTTGCTTTTTGGGGCACTATTAACATCTGGGGCAATATTGTTGGGAAGTTTCTGCATGTTGAGTAAAGGTGAGGATGGTGCTGAAAAGTGAGGAGCCAAAAATGTCTGTGCAGCACATTCTCCAGAGAAACGTGGTGGCAATAAGTCGTCATGGTGGTCTGGGCCAAAAGAAGAAAAAAAAACAAAGTGAAAAACTACTGTAGAAGTCATAGATGTCACCTGTAGTCACTATACACTGCCAGAGTAGAGCAGGTACCTACCACTCTATGGTCACTCTATGGCGATAATATTGAGACACTATGTAGCGGTAGTATGTGGTCATAGTGTGGCGGTATAATTTGACTCTTACTATAGTAGTACTATAGTATCATTGGGTTTGGTATACTGGTTTTTTGTTCAGAACAATTTGGGAATATTCACCCGTGCAGGTCTGGTATCTAATAAGTATATGTTTACTATATGGCGGTATTATTGGTTACATTCCTCTTTGTGTGTTGGTACTATACACCCGTTGCCGAACATGTGATGAGACATACTCATCAGCTCGGGAAGGTCTAGAAGGCTTCTGGTAACATTCTCCCAGGAGAGTAAGCAAAATACTAATCATAAGGTGCACCACATTAAGTGGACCGTGAAAACAATGTGAAATAAGAATGGTTCTATACGAGTGTCCCCACCCAATAATAGTGCCCCCTTCTGCTACACACACAGGGTAGCGCCATCTTTCCTTGGAATAAGGTAATAATAATGTCTCCACACATTGGTGATGCTTCCTCAGTACCCCCTGATAGTAAGCATGCCGCCATAATGCCCCCACACTGTAGGGATACCATTGTTTCTACCAGCACACAGTAGTGATGCCCCCTTAGACTCTCCTGACACAGTAAGGATGTCCCCTCACAATAATGATGTGTTGAGTACCCCCACACCATATGGTGCCCCTTCAGTGCCCCCTGCCTCAATATTGCCTCCCCCACACATTAGGATTCCCCATTTGTTTGAAACTCTTTATTTAAGTTTTAATAATGAATACAAAGAAATGGGAGAGGATCATATACAGTACAGGGAAAAAGGGAGGAAAAGAGGGAGACCAGGGAATGGCGGGCACTACTATAAAAGGAAGGGGGAAGAGGAGGAAAGAGAAGAAAGGACTGCAGAAGGAAGAGGAGGAATGGAAAAAGGGGGGATGGAAGTAGGGAGAAGGGCTTGTACATAGGAGCGGAGTGGTAGAGCCCGATGGGTCCATGTAACTGAAGGGGCAGCGATGGGATGCACCAGTGCCTGGGTAGCAAAGCAAGGTGGATATAGGCCTCTACACATCTGTTTTCTGGAACTCCATCCAATAGAAACACGTTTTGTTGAATTTTTCATAAGAGTCGTACAGTGAGGAGGTCAACTTTTCCATGTGCACTACAACAGTGACCTTCAAGATCCAGAGACATATAGCGGAATACATACGCTCTAGCGGCCATCATGAGGAAGCGCAAAAGGAATCTTGCAATGATGGAAAAAGACCAGACCCAGGATTCCCCATTTGTATCCCCTTAGCAGTATGATGGCAGCTTAATGCCCCCACACAATATGCCCATCAAGTGACCCTACACAGTACGATGTCTCCTCACTGCCACCACACAGTATAATGCCTCCTACATGACCCTACACAGTATAATGCCTCCTAAATGACCCTACACAGTATAATGCCTCCTAAATGACCCTACACAGTATAATGCCTCCTAAATGACCCCACGCAGTAAGATGTCTCTTCACTGCCACCACACAGTATAATGCCTCCTAAATGACCCTACACAGTATAATGCCTCCTAAATGACCCCACACAGTAAGATGTCTTCTCAGTGACACCACACAATATAATGCCTCCTAAATGACCCCAGAAAGATCCCAGCACTGACCTATATATAATATACAGAGGAGAGATCCCAGCCCTGACCGGTATATAATATATAATATACAGAGGAGAGATCCCAGCCCTGACCGGTATATAATATATAATATACAGAGGAGTGATCCCAGCCCTGACCAGTATATAATATATAATATACAGAGGAGAGATCCCAGCCCTGACCAGTATATAATATATAATATACATAGGAGAGATCCCAGCCCTGACCAGTATATAATATACAGAGGAGAGATCCCAGCCCTGACCAGTATATAATATATAATATACAGAGGAGAGATCCCAGCCCTGACCGGTATATAATATATAATATACAGAGGAGTGATCCCAGCCCTGACCAGTATATAATATATAATATACAGAGGAGAGATCCCAGCCCTGACCAGTATATAATATATAATATACAGAGGAGAGATCCCAGCCATGACCAGTATATAATATATAATATACATAGGAGAGATCCCAGCCCTGACCAGTATATAATATACAGAGGAGAGATCCCAGCCCTGACCAGTATATAATATATAATATACAGAGGAGAGATCCCAGCCATGACCAATCTATAATATATAATATACAGAGGAGAGATCCCAGCCCTGACCAGTATATAATATACAGAGGAGAGATCCCAGCCCTGACCAGTATATAATATATAATATACAGAGGAGAGATCCCAACCCTGACCAGTATGTAATATATAATATAAAGAGGAGAGATCCCAGCCCTGACCGGTATATAATATATAAAATACAGAGGAGAGATCCCAGCCATGACCAATATATAATATATAATATACAGAGGAGAGATCCCAGCCATCACCAGTATATAATATATAATATACAGAGGAGAGATCCCAGCCCTGACCGGTATATAATATATAATATACAGAGGAGAGATCTCAGCCATAACCAGTATATAATATAGAGAGGATAGATCCCAGCCCTGATCGGTATATAATATATAATATAGAGAGGAGAGATCCCAGCCCTGACCGGTATATAATATATAATATACAGAGGAGAGATCCCAGCCATGAGCGGTATATAATATATAATATACAGAGGAGAGATCCCAGCCCTGACCGGTATATAATATACAGAGGAGAGATCCCAGCCCTGACCAGTATACAATATATAATATACAGAGGAGAGATCCCAGCCCTGACCAGTATATAATATATAATATACAGAGGAGAGATCCCAGCCCTGACCGGTATATAATATATAATATACAGAGGAGAGATCCCAGCCCTGACCAGTATATAATATATAATATACAGAGGAGAGATCTCAGCCCTGACCGGTATATAATATATAATATACAGAGGAGAAATCCCAGCCCTGACCAGTATATAATATATAATATAGAGAGGAGAGATCCCATCCATGATCGGTATATAATATACAGAGGAGAGATCCCAGCCCTGACCGGTATATAATATATAATATACAGAGGAGAGATCCCAGCCCTGACCGGTATATAATATATAATATACAGAGGAGAGATCCCAGCCCTGACCAGTATATAATATATAATATACAGAGGAGAGATCCCAGCCCTGACCAGTATATAATATATAATATAGAGAGGAGAGATCCCAGCCATGACCGGTATATAATATACACAGGAGAGATCCCAGCCCTGACCGGTATATAATATATAATATAGAGAGGAGAGATCCCAGCCCTGACCGGTATATAATATATAATATACAGAGGAGAGATCCCAGCCATGACCGGTATATAATATATAATATACAGAGGAGAGATCCCAGCCCTGACCGGTATATAATATATAATATACAGAGGAGAGATCCCAGCCCTGACCGGTATATAATATATAATATACAGTGGAGAGATCTCAGCCCTGACCGGTATATAATATATAATATACAGAGGAGAGATCCCAGCCCTGACCGGTATATAATATATAATATACAGTGGAGAGATCTCATCCCTGACCGGTATATAATATATAATATACAGAGGAGAGATCCCAGCCCTGACCAGTATATAATATATAATATACAGAGGAGAGATCCCAGCCCTGACCGGTATATAATATATAATATACAGAGGAGAGATCCCAGCCCTGACCGGTATATAATATATAATATACAGAGGAGAGATCCCAGCCCTGACCGGTATATAATATATAATATACAGAGGAGAGCTCCCAGCCCTGACCGGTATATAATATATAAAATACAGAGGAGAGATCCCAGCCCTGACCGGTATATAATATATAATATACAGAGGAGAGATCCCATCCATGATCGGTATATAATATACAGAGGAGAGATCCCAGCCCTGACCGGTATATAATATATAATATACAGAGGAGAGATCCCAGCCCTGACCGGTATATAATATATAATATACAGAGGAGAGATCCCAGCCCTGACCAGTATATAATATATAATATACAGAGGAGAGATCCCAGCCATGACCGGTATATAATATATAATATACAGATGAGAGATCTCAGCCCTTACCAGTATATAATATATAATATACAGAGGAGATATCCCAGTCATGACCAGTATATAATATATAATATACAGAGGAGAGATCCCAGCCCTGACCAGTATATAATATATAATATACAGAGGAGAGATCCCAGACATGACCGGTATATAATATATAATATACAGAGGAGAGATCCCAGCCCTGACCGGTATATAATATATAATATACAGAGGAGAGATCCCAGTCCTGACCAGTATATAATATATATTATACAGAGGAGAGATCCCAGCCCTGACCAGTATATAATATACAGAGGAGAGATCCCAGCCCTGACCAGTATATAATATATATTATACAGAGGAGAGATCCCAGCCCTGACCAGTATATAATATATAATATACAGAGGAGAGATCCCAGCCCTGACCAGTATATAATATACAGAGGAGAGATCCCAGCCATGACCAATATATAATATATAATATACAGAGGAGAGATCCCAGCCCTGACCAGTATATAATATATAATATACAGAGGAGAGATCCCAGCCCTGACCGGTATATAATATATAATATACAGAGGAGAGATCCCAGCCCTGACCAGTATATAATATATAATATACAGAGGAGAGATCCCAGCCCTGACCAGTATATAATATATATTATACAGAGGAGAGATCCCAGTCCTGACCAGTATATAATATATAATATACAGAGGAGAGATCCCAGCCCTGACCAGTATATAATATATAATATACAGAGGAGAGATCTCAGCCCTGACCAGTATATAATATATAATATACAGAGGAGAGATCCCAGCCCTGACCAGTATATAATATACAGAGGAGAGATCCCAGCCCTGACCAGTATGTAATATATAATATACAGAGGAGAGATCCCAGCCCTGACCAGTATATAATATATATTATACAGAGGAGAGATCCCAGTCCTGACCAGTATATAATATATAATATACAGAGGAGAGATCCCAGCCCTGACCAGTATATAATATATAATATACAGAGGAGAGATCCCAGCCATCACCAGTATATAATATATATTATACAGAGGAGAGATCCCAGCCCTGACCGGTATATAATATATAATATACAGAGGAGAGATCCCAGCCCTGACCAGTATATAATATACACAGGAGAGATCCCAGCCATAACCAGTATATAATACATAATATACAGAGGAGAGATCCCAGCCCTGACCAGTATATAATATATAATATACAGAGGAGAGATCCCAGCCATCACCAGTATATAATATATAATATACAGAGGAGAGATCCCAGCCCTGACCAGTATATAATATATAATATACAGAGGAGAGATCCCAGCCCTGACCAGTATATAATATACACAGGAGAGATCCCAGCCATAACCAGTATATAATACATAATATACAGAGGAGAGATCCCAGCCCTGACCAGTATATAATATATAATATACAGAGGAGAGATCCCAGCCATCACCAGTATATAATATATAATATACAGAGGAGAGATCCCAGCCCTGACCGGTATATAATATATAATATACAGAGGAGAGATCCCAGTCCTGACCAGTATATAATATATATTATACAGAGGAGAGATCCCAGCCCTGACCAGTATATAATATACAGAGGAGAGATCCCAGCCCTGACCAGTATATAATATATATTATACAGAGGAGAGATCCCAGCCCTGACCAGTATATAATATATAATATACAGAGGAGAGATCCCAGCCCTGACCAGTATATAATATACAGAGGAGAGATCCCAGCCATGACCAATATATAATATATAATATACAGAGGAGAGATCCCAGCCCTGACCAGTATATAATATATAATATACAGAGGAGAGATCCCAGCCCTGACCGGTATATAATATATAATATACAGAGGAGAGATCCCAGCCCTGACCAGTATATAATATATAATATACAGAGGAGAGATCCCAGCCCTGACCAGTATATAATATATATTATACAGAGGAGAGATCCCAGTCCTGACCAGTATATAATATATAATATACAGAGGAGAGATCCCAGCCCTGACCAGTATATAATATATAATATACAGAGGAGAGATCTCAGCCCTGACCAGTATATAATATATAATATACAGAGGAGAGATCCCAGCCCTGACCAGTATATAATATACAGAGGAGAGATCCCAGCCCTGACCAGTATGTAATATATAATATACAGAGGAGAGATCCCAGCCCTGACCAGTATATAATATATATTATACAGAGGAGAGATCCCAGTCCTGACCAGTATATAATATATAATATACAGAGGAGAGATCCCAGCCCTGACCAGTATATAATATATAATATACAGAGGAGAGATCCCAGCCATCACCAGTATATAATATATATTATACAGAGGAGAGATCCCAGCCCTGACCGGTATATAATATATAATATACAGAGGAGAGATCCCAGCCCTGACCAGTATATAATATACACAGGAGAGATCCCAGCCATAACCAGTATATAATACATAATATACAGAGGAGAGATCCCAGCCCTGACCAGTATATAATATATAATATACAGAGGAGAGATCCCAGTCCTGACCAATATATAATATATAATATACAGAGGAGAGATCCCAGCCCTGACCAGTATATAATATATAATATACAGAGGAGAGATCCCAGCCCTGACCAGTATATAATATATAATATACAGAGGAGAGATCCCAGCCCTGACCAGTATATAATATATAATATACAGAGGAGAGATCCCAGCCATCACCAGTATATAATATATATTATACAGAGGAGAGATCCCAGCCCTGACCGGTATATAATATATAATATACAGAGGAGAGATCCCAGCCCTGACCAGTATATAATATATAATATACAGAGGAGAGATCCCAGCCCTGACCAGTATATAATATACAGAGGAGAGATCCCAGCCATCACCAGTATATAATATATAATATACAGAGGAGAGATCCCAGCCCTGACCAGTATATAATATATAATATACAGAGGAGAGATCCCAGCCATCACCAGTATATAATATATAATATACAGAGGAGAGATCCCAGCCCTGACCAGTATATAATATATAATATACAGAGGAGAGATCCCAGCCCTGACCGGTATATAATATATAATATACAGAGGAGAGATCCCAGCCCTGACCAGTATATAATATATAATATACAGAGGAGAGATCCCAGCCCTGACCAGTATATAATATATAATATACAGAGGAGATATCCCAGCCCTGACCAGTATATAATATGTAATATACAGAGGAGAGATCCAAGCCCTGACCAGTATATAATATACACAAGAGAGATCCCAGCCATAACCAGTATATAATATATAATATACAGAGGAGAGATCCCAGCCCTGACCAGTATATAATATATAATATACAGAGGAGAGATCCCAGCCCTGACCAGTATATAATATATAATATACAGAGGAGAGATCCCAGCCCTGACCAGTATATAATATATAATATACAGAGGAGAGATCCCAGCCCTGACCAATATATAATATACACAGGAGAGATCCCAGCCATAACCAGTATATAATATATAATATACAGAGGAGAGATCCCAGCCCTGACCAGTATATAATATATAATATACAGAGGAGAGATCCCAGCCCTGACCAGTATATAATATATAATATACAGAGGAGAGATCCCAGCCCTGACCAGTATATAATATATAATATACAGAGGAGAGATCCCAGCCCTGACCAGTATATAATATACACAGGAGAGATCCCAGCCATAACCAGTATATAATATATAATATACAGAGGAGAGATCCCAGCCCTGACCAGTATATAATATATAATATACAGAGGAGAGATCCCAGCCCTGACCAGTATATAATATATAATATACAGAGGAGAGATCCCAGCCCTGACCGGTATATAATATATAATATACAGAGGAGAGATCCCAGCCATCACCAGTATATAATATATAATATACAGAGGAGAGATCCCAGCCCTGACCAATATATAATATACACAGGAGAGATCCCAGCCATAACCAGTATATAATATATAATATACAGAGGAGAGATCCCAGCCCTGACCAGTATATAATATATAATATACAGAGGAGAGATCCCAGCCCTGACCAGTATATAATATATAATATACAGAGGAGAGATCCCAGCCCTGACCAGTATATAATATACACAGGAGAGATCCCAGCCCTGACCAGTATATAATATATAATATACAGAGGAGAGATCCCAGCCCTGACCAGTATATAATATACACAGGAGAGATCCCAGCCATAACCAGTATATAATATATAATATACAGAGGAGAGATCCCAGCCCTGACCGGTATATAATATATAATATACAGAGGAGAGATCCCAGCCCTGACCAATATATAATATATAATATACAGAGGAGAGATCCCAGCCCTGACCAGTATATAATATATAATATACAGAGGAGAGATCCCAGCCCTGACCAGTATATAATATATAATATACAGAGGAGAGATCCCAACCCTGACCAGTATATAATATATAATATACAGAGGAGAGATCCCAGCCCTGACCAGTATATAATATATATTATACAGAGGAGGTGTCACGGTTGTCGGGCCCCTGAGTCTTCCTGGTTTGTCAGTGGTTGCAGCTTCACCTTCATCATCACTAGATCACGGCTCTTGTCTCCTGATGTCATCGTGTTGTCAGCGCACGCATGGTTTTAACCCCTTTTTTCTGGATGCTCTTCATCCTTATCATCATCATCATCATCCTCGCCGCCTGCTCCTCTCTCCTCCTGCCTGTGCTATGGATGCTGCTGGACCACCGCTCATCCATCATCACATCCCCCTCCTCAGCCCCCTACCATCTTCCTCCTCCTCTGTCCTTACCTCGTCTTGTGGGGTCTTCGCACCTCCTGCAGCATCTGAGGGTCCAGGCTGAGGATGGAGGGGGCTGCAGAGCTGATAATCCGGCCTGGATGCTGCAGCCTCCTCCAGTGGACAGATGCAGTGTGATGCAGTGTATTGTGTGATGTCACTACCTGTGGTGGGAGGAGCTCCGCATAATGATCACAGATTAACCCGTCGCCTGCCACTGATCACCAAATCCCATCACCTCCTCAAGTCAGACAGCAGGATGGTGAAATGGAGGATAAGGGGCAGAAGTGTTCTCATTTATTAAAGATGGAGACGTACATGACCCCCAGAGCTGACAACCTACATGGTGTCCCCATGTCATAGGTCAGGACAAAGGCCATATAGCTCACCACACTGACCCCCAGAGCTGACAACCTATATCGCGTCCCTCACGTCATAGCTCAGGACGAAGGCCATATATCTCACCACATTGACCCCCGGAGCTGACAACTAACATCACGTCCCCCATGTCATAGGTCAGGACGAAGGCCTTATAACTCACCACACTGACCCCCGGAGCTGACAACCATACTGACCCCCAGAGCTGAACATCTACAACACGTCCTTCATGCCATAGGTCAGGACGGAGACCGTATAACCCTCGACACTGACCGCTGGAGCTGACAACCTATACCATGTACTAGGTGTCAGGTGAAGTAGTATAACCCTCCACACTGACCCCCAGAGCTGACAAGCACACATAGCTGACTACCGCACTAACCCCAAGAGCTGAACACCTACACCATATCCTCAATGTCAGACGTTTCCAACAAACAAATGTGAGCACAACCAGTTGCCCAAACACTCCCAATTATTGGAATTTTCGTTCCTTGTGGGCAATTTAACGGCCCATATAAAAGGACCGTAATAAGTGAACAATCAGCAAGAAGGGCTGAAGGACCGTCCCTATTGACTGACACCTGTGACCTTCCAGACTATTTGAAGTCATGGGTCTAGTGTTTGGAAGGAGATGAACGTGCCCATCCCTTGGAGGATTTGACAGCCAGTGTCCACTAAGATCACTATGATCATGATGTCATCAGTAAGCTGCTGTTTGATAGGACACAAGTGTCATCTGAAGGATCCCTCCTAGAGGAAATTGCTGGAGTCAATAACCAGGACTGAAGACTCCCATCAGGTCTCCGTGTATGTCCACTACTGATGTTTTACACATGTTGCCATTGCAGAGATGCCACCTAATGGCCACACTACTTGGTGATTGATGTTGTTGTGCAAAAAAGGACCTGTCATCACATGACCGTGATGGTGGTGGTTCTCCTTAGTGGGCATGAAAGTACCTTGTTCCTGTGTTCCTCTGTGTGGCCTGGAATGATGCTGCTGGGTGCCGTGTGTGAGGGGGACTTTTGGTCACATGATGAGATTAGCAGGTCCTACAGTCAAGAAGGAACCTACGGACTCCTTATTGAATTCACTCCCACACCCAAACAATCCTCAGAGCCTATGTCTACCACACAGACCACTCTAAGCATAACACACCCAAGAGACCACACAGAGCCCATATAAACAAAAGAATCCTACAGACCACACATTAAGCCCTTTCCTAAATACTACTTTTCAGTACCCCCTTGTGACCAAAACTTCCCAAGAACCCAAACAGCCTGTCTGTGCTTGGGGTGGGTGCAATACTCCTTTTGGAGGTGGATGAGACTGAGCATGGGGCCAAGAAAGGGAGGCCAGAAGCGGTAGAGTGGACATAGGTGAGTGGTGACCATGGCTCAAACAGGCTCTCGAAAGTAACAGGGCCTGAGTGGTGGGGCAAAGTGAGGGACTAAGAATGTACTGCCAAAAATTGTATAAATGTTTAGATGGCATGTTGGATTGATGTTCCCTTTGCTGTGCAGAGACCTTTTATGGCGACTTTTTAGTGTGTGCCCCATCTCTGGACACATGCCAGGACTTTCTACCCATAGTCCCCAGAAGAGACTCAGGTACATTCAGATGACTCTTCATGTGGTAGATGCTCCTGTTATCACATGTTACATCTTCAGACCCCTACGTACTGTGTGATGAACCCTACTATGTTCAGAAATTAGCGTCACACGGTCAATATGAGTCCATGGAGAGACTGACCGCCTCAGGACCCTTATACAAGTCCTCAAGAAACTGCTGGATCCGTAAGAAATCTGCAGCTAAGAAGACTGCTGTACTGGGCGTCCCTGCCAATGTATGATCTCATCATGCAGAGACATTAAATCTTGGGACACTCCTCAGACCTTCCTCCGTCATCAGCCAATTAATAGGAATCAATTATACGCAGGGTGATAGTCTGGGAGAGCACCCCCTGTATATACGTACAGTACAGACCAAAAGTTTGGACACACCTTCTCATTCCAAGCGTTTTCTGTATTTTCATGACTATAAAAATTGTAGATTCACACTGAAGGCATCAAAACTATGAATT
The DNA here is from genome assembly GCA_947044405.1 of Leptodactylus fallax. Lineage (NCBI taxonomy): Eukaryota > Metazoa > Chordata > Amphibia > Anura > Leptodactylidae > Leptodactylus > Leptodactylus fallax. The sequence goes on from CAMRHE010000395.1 coordinate 1,191,816, forward strand.
AACACATGTGGAATTATATACTTAACAAAAAAGTGTGAAACAACTGAAAATATGTCTTATATTCTAGGTTCTTCAAAGTAACCACCTTTTGCTTTTATTACTGCTTTTCACACTCTTGGCATTCTCTTGATGAGCTTCAAGTGGTAGTCACCTGAAATGGTTTTCACTTCACAGGTGTGCCCTGTCAGGTTTAATAAGTGGGATTTCTTGCCTTATAAATGGGGTTGGGACCATCAGTTGTGTTGTTCAGAAGTCAGGTGGATACACAGCTGATAGTCCTACTGAATGGAGTGTTAGAATTTGTATTATGGCAAGAAAAAAGCAGCTAAGTTAAGAAAAACGAGTGGCCATCATTACTTTAAGAAATGAAGGTCAGTCAGTCCGAAAAATTGGGAAAACTTTGAAAGTGTCCCCAAGTGCAGTGGCCAAAACCATCAAGCCCTACAAAGAAACTGGCTCACATGAGGACCGCCCCAGGAAAGGAAGACCAAGAGTCACCTCTGCTGCGGAGGATAAGTTCATCCGAGTCACCAGCCTCAGAAATCGCAGGTTAACAGCAGCTCAGATTAGAGACCAGGTCAATGCCACACAGAGTTCTAGCAGCAGACACATCTCTACAACAACTGTTAAGAGGAGACTGTGTGCAGCAGGCCTTCATGGTAAAATAGCTGCTAGGAAACCACTGCTAAGGACAGGCAACAAGCAGAAGAGACTTGTTTGGGCTAAAGAACACAAGGAATGGACATTAGACCTGTGGAAATCTGTGCTTTGGTTTGATGAGTCCAAATTTGAGATCTTTGGTTCCAACCACCGTGTCTTTGTGCGACGCAGAAAAGGTGAACGAATGGACTCTACATGCCTGGTTCCCACCGTGAAGCATGGAGGAGGAGGTGTGATGGTGTGGGGGTGCTTTGCTGGTGACACTGTTGTGGATTTATTCAAAATTGAAGGAATACTGAACCAGCATGGTTACCACAGCATCTTGCAGCGGCATGCTATTCCATCCGGTTTGCGTTTAGTTGGACCATCATTTATTTTTCAACAGGACAGTGACCCCAAACAGACCTCCAGACTGTGTAAGGGCTATTTTACCAAGAAGGAGAGTGATGGGGTGCTACGCCAGATGACCTGGCCTCCACAGTCACCAGACCTGAACCCAATCGAGATGGTTTATGGTGAGCTGGACCGCAGAGTGAAGGCAAAAGGGCCAACAAGTGCTAAGCATCTCTGGGAACTCCTTCAAGACTGTTGGAAGACCATTTCAGGTGACTACCTCTTGAAGCTCATCAAGAGAATGCCAAGAGTGTGCTAAGCAGTAATCAAAGCAAACGGTGGCTACTTTGAAGAACCTAGAATATAAGACATATTTTCAGTTGTTTCACACTTTTTTGTTAAGTATATAATTCCACATGTGTTAATTCATAGTTTTGATGCCTTCAGTGTGAATCTACAATTTTTATAGTCATGAAAATACAGAAAACTCTTGGAATGAGAAGGTGTGACCAAACTTTTGGTCTGTACTGTATGTGACAACAGCAATATCTGACCTCCAGACATTACAGAAACGTGTAGAGCTTGTACCCTAATGTAGGCAAGAAGGCAGAAGTCTCCACTCCCCACATTATGGTCCGATGGAGGAACCCCAACCACAGCATTTATAAATATAAATCCAACCAGAACCAAGTACAATACACCCTGGTTACATAGCCCTAGATGAAGGCTCTTCCCTCGTTCACCCCGCCAATCCTGAGCAGAGGCCACACAGTGACTGCACTGAATACCGGGTAATGATCGTGGTGGTTATTCCCATGGCTTTCGGGTAACCATTTTAGGCCAGTATAGATACATTAACCTTTTAGGAAGGATGGACACAATAAACTCTTGGGGGCAAATAAATGTGTTAACTTCTTGGGAGTGATGGACGTGAAAAACTTTTAGGGGGGGGGTGGACACAATAACCTCTCAGGAGGGATGGACACCTAAACCGCTCGGGAGGGATGGACACCTAAACCTCTCGGGAGGGATGGACACATTAACCTCTTGGGAGGGATGGACACATTAATCTCTCAGGAGGGGTGGACATGTTAACCTCTTGGGAGACATGGATGTGTTAACCTCTTGGATGGATGGAGGCTTCGGCTTCACAGGAGGGATGGACACGTTAACCTCTCAAGAGGCATACATGTATTACCCACTTGGGATGGATAGATAGAAAGATAGATAGATAGACAGATAAATGCATTAACGTCTCGGAAGGGATGGACGTGTTTTAACCTTTCAAGATAGTTGAATGCGATAACCTCCTGGGAGGGATGGGTGGAATAACTTTTTGGGAGGGATGATCCCAATAACTTCACAGGAGAGATGAACGCAATCACCTCTTGGGATGGATGGACATCTTAACTTCTCGGGAGGAATGGACATGTTAACCTCTTGGTGGGAAGAGCATGTTGACCTCGTGGAAAGGGATTAATGCATCAACCTCTTGGGAGGGACGGACATGTTAACGTTTCAGTAGACATGAATGTGTCAACCTCTCAAAAGCATGGATTCCACAACCTTTCTGGAGGGATGGACGCGTCAGCCACTCTGGATGGATGTGATAAGCTCTTGAGAGAGATAGGCGTGTTAACCTCTTGGGAGGAATGGACATGTTCACCTCTGAGGAGGAATGGACGTATCAACCTGTTGAGGGCATGGGTGGCAGGATCTAAGGTTATAACAATCAGTCGTATAACCTTAAGGTCATTCCAGCCAGTAAGAGGAAACCATTGAGAGGGTGGTGCCACTAGCGCCACCTTATTGAACAGGGCTGTATGTCAATCCTTTTGGCAGGCCTTATAACATGAGTAGGGATGGAAGCAAAACCAGACACTCATCTAATGAAAGCTGTTTTGGGTGCTTGTCCCTCATCAATGCAGACAATTCTCCATGTGTAGAAACAGAAGACCTTCAAAGGCGTCACACCCAGCCAAGCAACATTCTGAGGAGCAACAGAATGATCGTATAATGATAGATTCATTCTACAATATATATTGGGGAGGGGGCAACAGGCTGATTGTATAATGATAGTCTTCTCTGTTTCGTATATTGGGGAGGGGGCACTGTATCTATAGGAGTCTTATAGCCCTTTGTTCTCCCGAGTTCAGATAATTAGACGTCTTCCTCGTAGTAATTATGAGGATCGTCTTCTCCTAATCATCGACTCCATGAAATCTACGGTTACCCCCGCATCATCCATTCTGCACATTTAACCCTTCAATTACTACAACCTGCAGCCTCTTGCTTATTTTAACCCTTCACAACCAGGGTGTTGGGGATCCCTAGTGATGCTTGGAACCTGTCGAGGGGATCCCCGGAAGACTGCAGTCTGTAGAGTTGTCACTGTTGGTAGGACTTCAGCAGATGGGGATGCTTGGAATGGTCCAGACGTAGTGATTCACGAATCCTGGCCAGAACCTTAGGCTGGCAGAGACGTGCGGTTCGCCCCGTTCACCCTCATATTTTGGCAGGAAAGACTTTTATTAACTGCTTGTGCACGGTGTCTGAGCAGCATTCCTCTAGGACATGAACAAGATTTGAGTGTTAGACAAGTGAGTGTGTCAAACTTGGTGTAGTAGAGTTTATTGGTTGTGTTGTATTATGTGTCATGTCATTGCAATACGTTGTGTAATGTTCTTCATACGTGTTCATGTTGCTTTAACTGGCGTCGGTCAGTGTTCTTGTACTTTCAGTTGCTGGACCATGCAATGATTTGTTTTAGCTGGGAGAAGGATCCTGGGATCCCGTGGTGCAGTCTTTTTAACGTTAGGCATTGCCCTGGCTACCCAGGGTGGCTCCCTATTTAAGGATCACTCCCGTGCCTTGTAGGGGAAGAAGATGACTTGAGGCGTGACTGAGAGATGGCTTATATGAGCAGAAGGTCAGCTCATTGTTGGAGGACCACTGGAGGAAGTAGTAGCCAGCAAGGCCAGGCAAGCTGAGAGAGCCATGCAACCTGTATGCAACGAAGAGAGGGCCACCTACATCTAAAGACATCTTACATTCCTGAGCATCTGGTAATGGGAACTGGGGACTTGTGGTGATGGGCGGTAGATCTCCTGCATCAGTAGAAGCGTGTTGTTCACCCCCACACCTTGGAGCCTTTGCTATACCAATTTGAGAGTTGAACCCAAGTGTCCGGTGGAACTCACTTGTAGTACTCCAGGTGACCTGCAAGGAAGGAGTGTCTAGGCAGCACCTCCACGAAGGCCAGAGGGAGGAGTATGGACATTGTACACATGTAGACTCTACAACCTCCTGGGCCTCCAGAAGCACATGTAGGCGCTACAACCTCTTGTGCTCCCCTTGTCTAGCAGCACATGTAAGCTCTACAACCTCCTGGGACTCTCCTTCTCTAGCAGCACATGTAGGTGCTACAATCTCCTGGGACTCTCCTTCTCTAGCAACACATGTAGGCGCTACAACCTCCTAGGACTCTCCTTCTCTAGCAGCACATGTAGACCCTACAACCTCCTGGCACTCTCCTTCACTAGCAGCGCATGTAGGCTCTACAACCTCCCGCAGCTCCTGGGCTTGGTGCGGCAACCAGGAGGAACCAGGTCTCCACATCTGTCATCCATGTTTTGGGGTTTTTTTTCTTTTCTTAGGATTTGCTTTTAATAAGACTCTCTCACTATCATGGTCCCTCCCGTCATCTGTCAGCACTGACAGGGGGGCACATAGTCCCAAATCAGAAATAGTCATGCGGGGCCTGACTGGACATCAAAGAACAGAAACTTATTAGCTAATCTAGGACATCTCATTCTGTGGGAGGCGTCTGGACGCCCTAATGTAAGGTCTGACACATTTATGTCACCTTATATATAGGTTCTGGTGATGGACAACCCCAGGGGACACAATTACTCCGGCTCTACAAGACTTACACCGCCTTCCTTCAGATGTCAGTGGATGATCTCATGTGTGTACCAGTCGGTGTGAGTCATGGCCATGGTGGTGTGTAGCCTGTAGGTCACACATGCATCTACTGACCTATCAATATTTTATCCAACTTTATGGCACATGGAACCCTAACCTAGATATAGTACATCCTGTTAAACCGAAACATTCCCAGTCACACCATGATACCAGGACATCAGCGTCCAATGTCATCAGGATACCAGGACGCCATGACACTAGGACACCAGGGAATAATGACATCCTTATGTCATTAGTCACATATCATGTCATTAGTCACATTAGTCACATATCATGTCATTAGTCAGATATCATGACACTGGGGGACCAGGACACAATGACTTCAAAATATCATGACACTAGGACACAATGACATCACAATACCATAACACTAGGACAACAGGACAGAATGACATCAAGATATCATGACACTAAGAGACCTGAACACAATGACATCACAATACTATGACAGTAGGAGACTGGGACACAATCACATCAAGGCACTATGACACTAAGACACAATAACATCAAGATACCATGACAGTAGCTCACCAGGACACTATAACATCAACATACCATGACACTAGGACACCAAGACATAATGTCATCAAGATTCTATGACACAGGGACACCCAGGACACAATGACATTAAGATACCATGACACAATAACATTATATTATACCTTGACACGAGGACGCCAAGACACAATGTTAGCAAGATTCTATGACACTGGGACACCAGGACACAATGACATCAATATATCATGACACTAAGATATAATGACATCAGGATACCATGACACTAGGACATAGGAAGTGATCTTACCTGGACTTGAGCCCTGCTATCCCCGCTCTCACTTTCCCTCCTGACCACCCTGCTGCTTAGTCTTCCTTGTTCGCATCTCGCTCAGCCTTGTGTTTGCTGCACCAAGTGATTAGTTAATGGATTGTTCTTGTTCTGTGTCCAATCTCAGTAATCGCTGCCCAGTAAGGGTAAGGACACGTAGTCAGGACCGGACTGAAGAAAAGAGAAGTCCCATCTGTTATTTCCATGTTCTCTCCCTTCATGGAAGAGTGAAGAAATCAGGCGATACCTTTTAGAGGCTAACTGAGTATATTTATAAGTAAGCTTTCAGGAGTACTCGCTCCCTTCATCAGACATGGTGTGATACAAGAACTGAAAATTAACAGATTTTTATACACATGGTTTTCAAAGCATTTTAGAGTCCTTAAAAAAATTGCAATCTAAGTAGAGAAGTTATTTACAACAGGTCAAAAAAACAGTCTGGAAACTTGTGGTGCGTGACGGAGGGATCAGTAATTCTTGCTGTTATCTGTTTGCTATCAGGAGGTGATTTGTGTCCCTCACAGGTCATACATAGTTTGATTTGAAGCTGGCATGAATATTGAGTTCAGTTCATGGTTCATGCATAGTGTGCCCTGAAGGCCCCAACTGAAAATGGCACTTCACCTTGCCTACATAAAAGGTGCATGACCTGCAAGCACATCCACACCGCTGACAGTGTACCTATCCCACAGTCACAACAGGTGCACAGAATTAGGGGGACATTTTCCTGCAGGTCTTCCAATGTGGTGTACCTCATAATGCTGGCATGAATATTAAGTCCAAATTGCAGAGTTTGAAATTTTTTGCATAAATTTGTACTCCATTTCTTTCCTTTTCTCCTGTGTCTTAAAATGTCCCATTAAAACCACAACCCGCAAATCTTCAATAGAGTGGTTTTCTCCGGAGAAATGTGCAGCCACTGGGAGATCTGTTCTGCTGTTATTAATGGTGGATCTGTGTGAGTTCATTCGTTGACTGAGTCTCTGCCCTGTTTCCCCCACATAGAGGCCTGTGGTGGGACATTGCACACACATTATGAGATACACCACATTGGGAGACCTGCAGGAGAATGTCCCCCTAATTCTGTGCACCTGTTGTGACTGTGGGATAGGTACACTGTCAGCGGTGTGGATGTGCTTGCAGGTCATGCACCTTTTATGTAGGCAAGGTGAGGTGCCATTTTCAGTTGGGGCCTTCAGGGCACTCCGGACGATAATGCGCCTCAGGTTTGGTGGTTGTCGAAAGGAGAGGAGAGGAGGGACTGGAAATATGTCCTTGAGTCTGTTGTCCCTATGTAGCACAGGTTGGAGATCCTTGGCAATCCTTCATAGGATCTCCAGCTGTGGGTTGTAGGTGACAACTAGGGGCACTCGGGCTTCTTTCTGGGTCTCTCTATATGTGAGCAGACTGTCTCTGGTAATGGCTGCTGCTTTGTTTTATTGGTTGTCTGTCACTTTTGGTTTGTATCCCAATCTGAGAAATTTCATCCTCAGATCCAGGAGGTGCTTGTCCAGGTCTGTTTTGTCGGAGCAAATACGATTGTATGGTATAGCCTGGCTGTAGATTATAGATTGTCTTGTGTGCTTGGGGTGGAAGCTGTCGTTTCTCAGGTAGGCCGTTCTGTCTGTGGGTTTGTGGTATATCGATGTGAGTAGCCGGTGGTCTTTAATGTATATTGTGGTATCCAGAAAGTGAATTTCACTCCCTGAATAGCTAAGTTTAAGGTTGATGGTCGGGTGAAAGTCATTGAAGTCATTATGGAATTGAAGTAGGGTCTCCTCACCTGCAGTCCAGATGACAAGGATATCATCGATATAACGAAGGTAAATCATAGGTTTGGTGGCGCATGTTGATAAATATGTTCCTTCCATTTCTGCCATAAAGAGATTTGCATATTGGGGGGCACATCTGGTCCCCATTGAAGTTCCCATTCGCTGTAGATATAGATCCTCTCCAAAGGTAAAATGGTTGTGGCTAAGGATGAATTGTATGAGCTGCGTTACTGGTTCTGTTGGGAGGTTTTGTTTTGCCAGGTGTACCCGACATGCTGCAACTCCATCCTTGTGGGGAATGTTGGTATACAGGGATTCCACATCCATGGTGGCCAAAATGGTACCCTCAGGTAGAGGGCCCAGGGCATTCAGTTTGTTAAGAAGGTCAGTGGTGTCCTGGATATAGCTTGGAGTATCCCTGACAAGGGGTTTTAGGAGATTTTCCACCCAACCTGAGATATTTTCTGTCAGTGTCCCAATGCCAGAAATGATAGGCCTCCCAGGGTTGCCATCTTTGTGTATCTTTGGGAGCATATAGAAGCAGCCCGGTCTGGGATCTTGTGGGATAAGTCCTTTTACCTGATTCTGGATCTGGACTGGAAACTCCTTGATCATACTCTTTAGTTCTTTCATATAGGCCTTTGTGGGATCACTTCCAAGTTTGGAGTAATGGATGGGATTTGACAATTGCCTCTTTGCTTCCTGGATATAGTCTGAGGTGTTCATTATGACTATTGCGCCCCCTTTGTCAGCTGGTTTTATTATTATATCCTGATTTTCTTTCAGTGATGTAATAGCCTTCTGTTCCTGCAGGGTTAGGTTATGCGCCTGTTTCTTTTGTTTCTCTAGGATTTCTGATTTTACTTTGCTTCTGAAACAGTCAATATATTTATCCAGTGCTGCATTAGCTCCAGGGCGTGGGGTCCAGGTAGATTTTTTGGTAGGATTCCTTATGGGCTGTTCCATCCCAGAGTCGCTGCTGTATGGAAGGTCTTTGTCATAAAAATATTCCCTTAATGTCATTTTTCTGAAAAACTCCTCCATATCATTGCAGAGTTGGATATGGTCAGTGTGTGCCGAGGGGCAGAAGGAGAGACCTTTGGAGAGAACTGACATTTCGTGTTTGTTTGGCTCATAAGAGGAAAGATTCACAACATAGCTTTGCTGAGCTGGGCTGGTACTTGCGGTTGTAGTAATGAGGCCTTTTTGTCTCAGTCTGTGGAGCTTTTTCTTTTTGTTGTTAATAAGCATATCCTGAAGTTTCCAGTAGTATGTGTGGAGTCTGGCCTTCATTTCCTCTGTGTCATTAGCCAATGATGATTTCAGGGCTAGTATCTCCTCCTGTGTTCTTTTTTTGTTGTTATAGGAAATTTTTATCATATTGTTCCGCAGCCTTTCAGATGTCCGAATACATAGTTGTTCTGCATATCGGCTGTTGTAGGTGTTCCGGGTTGGGTTACGTAAATTGAAGCCTTTTGGGATGAGTCTCTCCTTTTTGCATTTTGTTAAGAAGAAGATATTGCTGTTGAGTTGTGCAAGTTTCTTAAGCCGGTTTTTCAGTTCCATTCTTTTGCGGTACATTGTGGTATCTTTCAAGTTGATAGTAGTATGATGTTGTACCGTGTTAGCCATTGAAAGTAGTGGAAGAGTGAAGAAATCAGGCGATACCTTTTAGAGGCTAACTGAGTATATTTATAAGTAAGCTTTCAGGAGTGCTCGCTCCCTTCATCAGACATGGTGTGATACAAGAACTGAAAATTAACAGATTGTTATACACATGGTTTTCAAAGCATTTTAGAGTCCTTAAAAAAAATTGCAATCTAAGTAGAGAAGTTATTTACAACAGGTCAAAAAAAACAGTCTGGAAACTTGTGGTGCGTGATGGAGGGATCAGTAATTCTTGCTGTTATCTGTTTGCTATCAGGAGGTGATTTGTGACCCTCACAGGTCATACATAGTGTGATTTGAAGCTGGCATGAATATTGAGTTCAGTTCATGGTTCAAACATAGTGTGCCCTGAAGGCCCCAACTGAAAATGGCACCTCACCTTGCCTACATAAAAGGTGCATGACCTGCAAGCACATCCACACCGCTGACAGTGTACCTATCCCACAGTCACAACAGGTGCACAGAATTAGGGGGACATTTTCCTGCAGGTCTTCCAATGTGGTGTACCTCATAATGTGTGTGCAATGTCCCACCACAGGCCTCTATGTGGGGGAAACAGGGCAGAGACTCAGTCAACGAATGAACTCACACAGATCCACCATTAATAACAGCAGAACCGATCTCCCAGTGGCCGCACATTTCTCCGGAGAAAACCACTCTATTGAAGATTTGCGGGTTGTGGTTTTAATGGGACATTTTAAGACACAGGAGAAAAGAAAAGAAATGGAGTACAAATTTATGCAAAAATTTCAAACTCTGCAATTTGGACTTAATATTCATGCCAGCTTCATGTCACATTATGTTTGAACCATGAACTGAACTCAATATTCATGCCAGCTTCAAATCACACTATGTGTGACCTGTGAGGGTCACAAATCACCTCCTGATAGCAAACAGATAACAGCAAGAATTACTGATCCCTCCGTCACGCACCACAAGTTTCCAGACTGTTTTTTTTGACCTGTTGTAAATAACTTCTCTACTTAGATTGCAATTTTTTTTAAGGACTCTAAAATGCTTTGAAAACCATGTGTATAAAAATCTGTTAATTTTCAGTTCTTGTATCACACCATGTCTGATGAAGGGAGCGAGTACTCCTGAAAGCTTACTTATAAATATACTCAGTTAGCCTCTAAAAGGTATCGCCTGATTTCTTCACTCTTCCACTACTTTCAATGGCTCTCCCTTCATGATAATGCATCAAAAAACTGAACATGTGTCCTTACTCCTATAACCACAGCTTTTACTTACCAGGCCTGACTTCTGAGTTTTACTTTTCCTACTCCAATATCTGTTGTCTTAAGCCGGACATACACATTCGTCTTTGTCCTTCAAAATGGCCGATCCCAGCCATTTCAGCTTCCAATTGGCCATGAAAATATGGGATGGTATTTTTGTCCGCTGTTTTGAACCTTTATCCACAGGGTAGGGATAAGCTGCAGACCGGGGTGAGACCAACACCAATCCCGGTAACAGAGGTGCCTTGTACCACCCTACAAATGGAGCATCGGTTTCTCAGGTGTGCTTACACCTTCTATGGACTGCCAGAGATAGCAAAGGCAAACTCTGCCAATCCCATAGAAATTAACAGAGCGTCAGTACGCCTGTATGACCTATTCTCCATCCAAAGCATGGTTTAAGACACCCCTGTTCTAGTGGGGATCGTTGGACTATAAAGGTGACCAACAAGTGGGGCACAACTGTGATTCAAGACCAGAGATCTGAATCTGCAACAGGAGGACGCTGCTTATTATCGCTGTTGATAGACTTTATTATAGCTATTGACAGACACCATCCTCTCCAAGGTCCCATTCATCAGAAGATGAGCCTGAGGATTTGTCATGGTGGGGAGTGAAGATGGAGGAGCAGGGAAGAATCATGTCCAGGTGTGAAGATGGAGGAGCAGGGAAGAATCATTTCCAGGTGTGGAGATGAAGGAGTAGGGAAAGTTATGTCAAGATGTGGGTATGACGGAGAAGGGAATAGGGAAGTATCATAGCCAGGTGAAACATTGGAGGAAAAGTGACATGTAATGGCCAGGGGTGGAGTTGGGTGAAGCGGAGACATGTCATGGCTTGGTGAGGAGTTGGAGAAGCAGGTACATATCGTAGATGGATATAGAGATGAAGAGCATGAAAGTGTCTAGTCCAACTTTGTGTATGATGGAGAAGAGAATTTTAATGGCTGGGTCTAGAACTGGAGGAGCAGAGACAAGTCATGGCTGGGTTTAGAGGTGGAGTAACAGGGTCATGTCATGGCTGGGACTAAAGGTGGAGGAACAGGAATGTGCCATGGATGGGTGTAGAGGTGGGAGAGCAAGGAAGTTTTATGGCCAAGTAAAAAGTTGGAGGAGCATGGAAATATCCTAGTGAAGAGCAAGTCATAGTGGCTGATAACAGAATTTTCCCGAGAAGGAACATAGATTTCAAGGAGGTCTTGGACTGGACTGCAGTGCTTGACTTTTACATTTCACGAAGTATCTCTGTCCTATGTCATCCATCACCCGAAATATTCATGGAGGCCTAAGAACCATATGAAGACACCCTGAGGACCACCGCTTATGTAACGCTGTCTTGTTGGCTGTGTTGTTGGCTGTGTTGTAGTGTAGTGTTCTTGACATCAGGGTCAGTTCTTGTATTTTGTGCCTTTCTTTAGCCTTTGTCCTGATGTTTCTGGATCAGCAGCAGATGTAAATGTTATACACAGTATGACTTCCCAGACATCCCAGTGTGCTCCTACTTATAATGTGTTTGTCTTTGTGCCTCTGGGTTATGTTTGTATGTCAAGTCTATATGTTATGTGTTACATGTGAATAATATGCACTTCTCCCTTGTATATTTTCCCTGTGGTTCCCCCTTGTTCAAACCCCTACACTTGGTACAGCCCTGGCCTATCACAGGCCATGGGGTGGGGTCTAGGAGACTTAGGTCTCCTGGGGAACCGTTACAGCCTCAGTCTAATCTAGTGCTAGTGTTAGCACAGTGTGTAGTTGGAGTCAGTGCATGCTAGCACTGTGCACTGAGGCCTAGCGGTTCCTGTTCAGCTCCTAAGGAGGAAAATTTAAGCCGAAAGGCTCTATTTGAGACAGCTCTGAGACAGGGAATTCCAGCTGTCTACATTTTGGACATTGTGCCAAGAGAAGTAGTGGAGTCCATTGACAGGAGGTGTTATCACGTCACCATCTACAAGGTAACCAGACCCCTGCCAGGACTACCCTGGAGTATAGCTCTCCAGTATCTGCTGCTGGAGGAGGCTGAGGAGTGGAGTTAGTATTGGAGTGGAGTATGACACTAGAGCCTAAACATTTCTGGGCATCCTCTCAAGACCAAGGCTGGAGGAGTTGAATACTGGGAGACTACAACCCCCATTTGGAAGCTGCTGGTTTTCATTGTTCAGCTGCTGAAGTAAAGTTCAAACCTGCTTCAACTGCACATCTGCCTCCTGAGTCGCCCATGCTTTACCATCAGGGCCCTTCCGAACACCATCAAACCAGCTCAGAGTAGAGAGGTCCCCTCTCCAACTGGAAGCACCCAGGGAAAACTACTACCACCACCATCAGGTAGTGCTGCAGGCCCTCCTTCCCTGTGTCCAGCTTGGGAGCAGATCTGGGGAGAGTACTCGACCTATCCAGTGGCACAGTATCCACCACTACTACTCCCATCCTCAAGTTCCCTCCATCTGGGCTGTGGCACTTGTCCCCGGAGTCTTGTTATTATGTTTTTTGTTTTTTTTTCTTTTACCTTTGTCCTGAAGTCTCTGGATCAGCAATAGACGTAGGTCTCGCATACAGTACAGCTTGTCCCAAGAGCCTCGTTCTTGGCTGTGAATAGCTCGGGCCCCTGCATGCTCTGAGTTGTATTGAGGTGGTGGGGCCCTTCCTGTGCTGTTCTTTGCGCTCCCACTCTCACCATCTGTGTCCTGTGGGGCTTTTCTTCCATCTCTTTGTTGGCCTCCATTCCTCGGCTTCCTCCCCCTCTAATCATTTCTCTTGTTTCCGTCTCTCCCCGCTGTGTCCTACGCCCTCGCTGGATTTTCCATTTTCTGATTTTTTTCTTATTAAATTTTCTGCTTTTTTGTTCCCTAAGACATAAATATTTAACTCTCTCGTCCTACAGTCTGTGCTTCGTTCCCAGATTTGGTGGGGGCGTATGTTCAGATGGAGGCGTCTGTCTGCCCCCTGTTTGCTGTCTATCTAATGGCTGATGTCTGTCCAGGTGTCTGTCTATTGGCTCAATGGTTGCCGTCTGTCTGTCTGTCTGTCAGCGCGCAGGTGTCTGCTTACTCAGTTATGAATTTCTACTCCATGACCTGTAAGGTTACTAGTAGTGATAGCGACCTGTGATAGTCCTGTACAGTGGGGAAAAAAAGTATTTAGTCAGCCAGAAATTGTGCAAGTTCTCCCACTTATAAAGATGAGTCCGGCCTGTAATTGTCATCATAGGTAGACCTCAACTATGAGAGACAAAATGAGAAAACAAATCCAGAAAATCACATTGTCTGATTTTTAAAGAATTTATTTGCAAATTATGGTTGAAAATAAGTATTTGGTCACATACAAACAAGCAAGATTTCTGTCTCTCCCAGCCCTGTAACTTCTTCTTTAAGAAGCTCCTCTGTCCTCCACTCATTACCTGTAGTAATGGCTCCTGTTTGACATTGTTATCGGTATAAAAGACACCTGTCCACAACCTCAAACAGTCACACTCCAAACTCCACTATGGTGAAGACCAAAGAGCTGTGGAAGGACCAGAAACAAAATGGTAGACCTGCACCAGGCTGGGAAGACTGAATCTGCAATAGGCAAGCAGCTTGGTGTGAAGAAATCACCTGTGGGAGCAATAATTAGAAAATGGAAAACATACAAGACCACTGATAATCTCCCTCCATCAGGGGCTCCACGCAAGATCTCACCCCGTGGGGTCAAAATGATCACAAGAACGGTGAGCAAAACTCCCAGAACCACACGGGGGGACCTAGTGAGTGACCTGCAGAAAGCTGGGACTAACGTAACAAAGGCTACCGTCAGTAACACACTACGCCGCCAGGGACTCAGATCCTGCAGTGCCAGACGTGTCACCCTGCTTAAGCCAGTACATATCCGGGCCCGTCTGAAGTTTGCTAGAGAGCATTTGGATGTTCCAGAAGAGTATTGGGAGAATGTCATATGGTCAGATGAAACCAAAGTAGAACTGTTTGGTAGAAACACAACTCGTCGTGTTTGGAAGAGAGTGAATGCTGAGTTGTATCCAAAGAACACCATACCTACTGTGAAGCATGGGGGGGGCAACATCATGTATGGGGCTGTTTCTCTGCAAAGGGACCAGGACGACTGATCCATGTACATGAAAGAATGAATGGGGCCACGTATGGTGAGATTGTGAGTGCAAACCTCCTTCCATCAGCAAGGGCATTGAAGATGAAACGTGGCTGGGTCTTTCAGCATGACAATGATCCCAAGCACACCGCCAGGGCAACGAAGGAGCAGCTTCGTAAGAAGCATTTCAAGGTCCTGGAGTGGCCTAGCCAGTCTCCAGATCTCAACCCCATAGAAAACCTTTGGAGGGAGTTGCCCAGCGACAGCCCCAAAACATCCCTGCTCTAGAGGAGATCTGCATGGAGGAATGGGCCAACATACCAGCAACAGTGTGTGCCAACCTTGTGAAGACTTACAGAAAACGTTTGACCTCTGTCATTGCCAACAAAGGATATAGAACAAAGTATTAAGATGAACGTTTCTTATTGACCAAATACTTATTCCCTTATGTCCAACAGCAGCACAATATGGGATATCTCTGCACCTGTTTCCTGGTAGGACAGGCAGAATTTTTAATGTACATAATTAATTAAATGATACTCCCCTATAAGAGGCCAAGGAGACCTCCCCTCACTGTGTTTTTTTCTGTCCTGTGTGGTGGGACAGGTGGAGGGAGACTCTTTTGTCCTCCCATTTTTTCCTAAAAAGGATTTGGAGGGTTAACTGCATTTTGTTAATTTTTTTCCTCTTCTGCTGTTCATCTTTTTCTTTGCTGCGCTCTCTGTCAGTGGCCATTCTGAGCTCGGTGCCTGCCCTTGTCTGATCTCAGGTAAGATGTTTGCGGCTGCGCAGGTTGTGCATGCGGTGTGTGTCTGCTTCTGAGCCATGGAGGCTATTGCAGGGTTAATATAAACCACTATGCAGCTCCTGGCCTGGCTGAGCGATTCAGCAGAGCTTATGCTTCAGGTGTTTGTGCTCAGCTACAACAGACCCAGCATCTCAGACACAAGTTCCCTACACTGCCTTCTGATGCAGTTACGGTTCCATCACAAACTGCCACAAAAACTCACTACACTTCCTATAGCAGTGGAATTAAAGAGAAAGAGAAAGGTTAAAGCCGGGAAAGTGAGGTTGTCACTTCAGCTCCGGAACTTTTTTTGCGGGTCCCGTTTTCCTGGGACCGTTTTTTTCTGTTACACTTCTGCAGCCTACTTTCTGTACTGCTGTATTGTGTTACCGGACTAGTTTTAGGCCATTCTCTTTACCGCTGTAGCGGTATTAAAGACCCCATTGTTAAGGGTCTCTAAAAGAGTTTGTGTATATAAATTTTATGGGGGAGTGTAAAAGATCCTCAGTGCGCCAACACCGCTTTGGCCCACACCTGAGACTTCTTTCCTAAAAAAAACACACTCACCGCCAGTGAGTGCCGGGTCCACAAAATAAATACAAGACAAGCTTTCTAAATTTTATATATTTATTAACCCCTAAATGGGTCGGTATTAACATCTAACACATGCAGTTCATAACAGATATGCAGATGTATGCAAGCATTAACAGTTACTAGTTACAAGATACAGTACAATAAAATAAAAGGGAATAAAAGTGAAATAATTATTTTAGCACACATCTCCTTGATGTGGTTCTGTAGTCCAACACTCACACATGCTCTGGTATGTGTGAATAACCAGTGGAGGCTTCTAGCAGCAGCATCACAGCCTGCATGCTCTTCACAATATATCCCAATAGTCTCTCTGTAGTCTCATCATAGTATTCTCCTTGTAATCTCAGCCCAATCTCCTCCCACTGACCTCTTACCTCATCTTTTATACCCTTGAGTACACCATCCAGAATGAGGTCACCGGCGACAGCAAGTCTGATTGATTAATGCACTCAAGTCCAGATCCTTTGTAAGGAGATAGGATTAAGTGAAATGATACAATGTTATCAACCATGTCTGATCTAACAGCCCAGGCTGAACAATACATGTGTATTTGATCACCCAGGCCTAGGTAGGAATTCAATAGAGCTATTCTGGGATGGATACAAAGCCCTATTGTCACAATGTTGCCACTACTGGCCATACACCTAGGATTAGGGCGGCGCACATTATGAATAAATGGAACTAAGAGAGAGATACGCTACCCAGAGATCAAAATACAGCTTTGAGTTATAGCCATATTTAAGAGGAATCATCACAGGGAGTATGGTTTTCTCCCTACCTATTTAAACTTTCCTCTTGAGACAATGGATGTCTCTTATATAGGGGAGGCCTCTGTACGCTTCCTTTTGTTTGCTATTGTCTGCATTTTTTCCAATCTCCTGAGGCTGTCCTGACTGATGTCCTCCTTTGCTTCCGGTGGCAGCGGCAACTCCAGGAGGGAAAGCTCCGCTAAGCTGAAACATTTCGCTTATACAAAGTGCGACATTCCTCTGCCTGATGGTATGAGGAGCGTGAAAAAAATCCGGGACTCGATTTTTCAGATCTCTAAGAAGTCTCATACTGAGAGACATTCTCAGTCAGTTCCATCAGAGGAGGAATTTCACATACTCAATGAGATGCACTCGCCTGATGAAGACAATTTGGAAAATTCCAGCAGACCTCTTTTTCCCTTGGAAAGGATGCATAGGCTGCTGAAGTCCATCTGGTCAGAGACCTTGATGTTGAACTTGGGGAAGCCTCTAGTTCCACCAATAGGGGGCCTAGGGCCTTCCAAGTGGACGTGACACTGGATAAAGCTTTGACAGGGGTGTGGAGACATCCCAAAAAGTGCAAACTATTTATCCAGGAGATATAGGACCCTATTACCCTCAGCAGGATCGTTGGGTCCCTCGCCTATGGTGGATATGGCGGTAACTAAATTGCTCCACTGCGCTGCGCAAGTTGGCTCCATTCTCCAAGTCTCTATACATAGACGCATGTGGTGCACCATTAGGAGGGCTTATTCCTTGGCCTCTGCTCAGGCTTCTGTGGGCATCGCCTCCAATGAGCTAGCGAATAAGCTGTGCTCCGATCTGTCCCAACTGAAGTGGGACATTGACTCCGGAGTCTCCAGACGATCTATTATCCCTTATGGGTCGGTTTCCTTGGCGGAAGACTATCTAGCGGAAGCTTCCGTACACCAAGCCAAGATGGCCACCAAATCTCTGGCCCTCTCTACAGCTGCTAGAAGGCCATTATGATTGAAGCCTTGGAGAGTGGACAGTGCATCCAAGTATAACTTATGCTCCCTACCCTTTGAGCTGTGTAAACATTTTAGCAGAGGCCTGGATGACATCATGGAAGGTCTTGCGATAAAAAGGATAAGTGCCTTCCACAGTCTTTAGAGGAAAAGCAGGACCTTCTGGCCAAGGCAGACATTATCAACAACCACCTCAATCTACGCTCCAATATCAGAAGCGTGCTAGATATCAGTCCAGAGGGGCTGAACGTAAAGTTCCCCAAGGAAGGGGACAGAAAGAAGCCTGGCTGTTGTCGCAAGCTTCTCGCCTCCTGTAGCGGCAAATATTCCTGTTGGGGGTTGCCTCTCCCCTTTTTTCTCGCCTTCTGGCAGGAGAAGATCCAAGACCTTTGGTCTTACAAGTGATACAGCGGGGTTATGCAGACAATTTTCTTCGCCCGTCACAAGACAGATTCATCGCAACCTGCTTTCTTCCTGCACTGAAGCAAGTTATACTGGGAAATTCCATTCTAGAATACCTGGGCAAGGGGGCCTTGAAAAAAGTTACCCCCTCAGTTGAAGGTTTGGGATCTACTCTCTAGACTTCCTACTACCAATATATGATTATAGTTCTAATATATCTAAGTCTTTTCTTAGAGAAGAGTGTTTCTGATGGGAGAACAGGAAGATGGTCACATACTTTTCTGCAAAGCGATGTTCTTGTCACTCTCGACCTAAAGGATGCATACTTACAAGTTCCAATTATCCTTCTCACAGAAGGTATCTGAGATTTGCTGTATCAATTGCCGGCCACAGGTGACATTTCCAGTTTGCGGCTCTGCCCTTCAGCATTTCCTCGGCTCCCCACACATTTACCTAGGTGGTGGCTCCAGTAACAGCCACACTCAGACTTCAAAGTCTTTTCATAGTGCCATATTGGACGACTGGCTTATAAAAGCCTATTCAGAAACTATCCTGCTCCAGAACCTGCAGATAACTGTGTCTTTCTCCAGTATCTAGGCTAATAACCGGGAGAAGTCAGAGGTAATTCCTTCCACACGGAAGAAGTCCCTGAGGTTCAGCCTGACTCTGTTCGCCTAGAAATTTCTTTACCTCCGACAAGGAGAGAAAAGATAATGAGAGCGCTTCAGTATCTTCTCAAGACACATCGGGTGTTCATCAGAACAACTATGAGAGTCCTAGGCCTCATGTCAGTCTCAGCCGATGCAGTCCCTTGCATTTATGGCATTTGCGTCCCCTCCAGTCGGAAGTACTGGGGGTCTGAAATCATGGCCCTCTGAGTCTTGACAAGTCTGAGTCTTGACAAGAGTATCAGACTTTCTCCCAGAACCCGTCTTTCTCTCAACTGGTGGATACACCCAAAAGTCGGATGTCCACAGTCCAACCTCGTTGGACTCTGTTGACTGATGCATCCTTTTCAGGATGAGAAGTCCATCTGTATGAGAAGACCATACAAGGAGTCTGGAGCAGGCTAGAAAAGATGACAATATCCATCTGGAGGGAACTCAGAGCAGTTACCTGGCACTCCTCCATTCTTCTCTTTTTAGAGGAAGAGCTGTCAAGATTCGGTCCGTCAACTTGGTGACCGTAATAAACAGGAAGGCACCAGATAATTCTCCTTCCTCAGGGAGTCAGGTCTGATTTTCACCTTGGCAGAGAAAAATCTGTCCCATCTCTCCGCAGTTCACATCAAGGGCTCCTTGAACATAGTAGCGGATTAGTTGAGTCAGGGTCTTACCATCAGGAGAATGATCTCTCAATCAAGAGTATTCCACCAGAACACCCTGAAGTGGGGTCTCCCAGAAGTAGACCTCATAATGACCAGACTCAATACCAAGGTAGAGACGTTCTGCTCACTGTATCAGGAGGACTATCCCTTGGCAGTGGATGCCCTGTCCATCCCTTGGAGGTTCAGGCTGTCACACATCTTCCCTCCCCTTTCCATGATACCAAGAGTATTGATGAAAGTCAGACAGGACCAAGCCTCTGTGATAACCAAAAAGAGTTTGATGTTCCCAACTCATGCTCATGAGTCGAGGAATCTATTGGAGGCTTCCCCCAATCCAGAAACTGGTTTTCCAAGGAACTCAGAAGTGCCAGGATCTGAGGAGATTCAACCTGACAGCCTGGAGGTTGCTCAGTCCCTATGGAAATCTAGAGGACTGTCAGAAGTCGTCCTGAAGACCCTTTCTTGTGCAAGAGCAGAGTCCACCAATAAAAGCTACCTAAGGATAGGTAATGTCTTCAAGGAGTGGTGTTTCAGACAGGAAGTGAATAGTTCGAATCCATCTACAAATTTTCTTCAGGACGGCTTGGATAAGGGTCTTTCCCCTGCCACACTTAAGGTACAGATTTCAGCCTTATCCACCTGCTGAAGCAAAAGTTTGTCTCAGAACCCCTTAATTCCCAGATTTCTTAAGGGTGCTATGAGACTTAGGTCAGTGGTTTAAGCTCCCTTTCCACTGGGATCTACTGTATGCATAGTTCTTTCTGGCCTCTGTGGCCCGCCATTTGAATCATTGGAGGAGGAGGATCTTAAGTTTCTGGCTTTCAAAACCACACTTTTTGCTAGCTATCACCTTAGCAAAAAAGCATACGAGAGTTGAAGGGTTTTTTCTGAAGAACCATATATTTTTTTCCATTAGGGTCCAGCTCAGATTTCTTCCTGGGTTTAACCCTAAGGTGCCCTCTCGGGCTAATATCAACCAGGTGGTCTCCTTACCAGTTTTCTTTCCCAGGTCCATCTTCCAAGGAGGGGGGGGAAATTCCATACACTGGAGATAGTTTGGTGTCTCCAAAAATTTATCTTCTGCGTACATGGCTATTCAGAAGATTGAAGAACCTCTTAATTAATATATATATGGTAGAGACAAAGGTCTCACGGCTTCCAAACCCTCTTTATCAAGAGGGATTAAGGAAGCAATTTCTTTTTGCTCGGGTTAACATCACCCAAATTCATCAGATTCCATTCAACCAGGGCTGTGTCGGCCTCCTGGGCTGAGAGTCGGTCTTGCCTTTTGAGCAGTTTTGTGCAGTCGCTTTTGGTCATTCCAACTAACCTTTGTTAAACATTATCGGTTAGACGTACGTAGTTCAGAGGCTACTGCCTTTGGATATTCATATTGTACTGTAGTGCGAGAGAATCTTCCCTAGGGGATCTACTTGCTACATCCCTATATTGTGCTGCTGTTGGACGTAAGGGAATCGTTGATTATGTAGATAATCTGTTTTCCCTTAATCCGAACAGCAGCACAAGTTTTCCCCCCCCTTAGGAAGGATTGTTTTTTTCTTTATTCTTTATAACTATCACAGTGGAGGGAGGTCTCCTTTGCCTCTTATAGGGGAGTATCACTTAATTAATTATGTACATTAAAAATTCCGCCTGTCCTACCAGCACACAGGGGCAGAAATACCCCATATTTTGCTGCTGTTCGGACTAAGAGAAAACAGATTATCTACATAATCAACGATTTTCCACCATAATTTGCAAATAAATTCTTAAAAAATCAGACAATATGATTTTCTGGATTTGTTTTCTCATTTTGTCTCTCATAGTTGAGGTCTACCTATGATGTCAATTACAGGCCGGCCTCATCTTATTAAGTGGGAGAACTTGCACAATTGGTGGCTGACTAAATACATTTTTCTCAACTGTAAGTTTACTAGTAGTGATAGCGACCTGTGATAGTCCTGAAAGGTTACTAGTAGTGATAGCAACCTGTGATAGTCCTGTAAGGTTACTAGTAGTGATAGGTGACCTGTGATAGTCCTGTAAGGTTACTAGTAGTGATAGGCGACCTGTGATAGGTCTGTAAGGTTACTAGTAGTGATAGATGACCTGTGATAGTCCTGTAAGGTTACTAGTAGTGATAGGCGTCCTGTGATAGTCCTGTAAGGTTACTAGTAGTGATAGGTGACCTGTGATAGTCCTGTAAGGTTACTAGTAGTGATAGGTGACCTGTGATAGACCTGTAAGGTTACTAGTAGTGATAGGTGACCTGTGATAGACCTGTAAGGTTACTAGTAGTGATAGATGACCTGTGATAGTCCAGTAAGGTTACTAGTAGTGATAGATGACCTGTGATAGTCCTGTAAGGTTACTAGTAGTGATAGCGACCTGTGATAGGCTTGTAAGGTTACTAGTAGTGATAGGCGACCTGTGATAGTCCTGTAAGGTTACTAGTAGTGATAGGTGACCTGTGATAGTCCTGTAAGGTTACTAGTAGTGATAGCGACCTGTGATAGGCCTGTAAGGTTACTAGTAGTGATAGACGACCTATGATAGACCTGTAAGGTTACTAGTAGTGATAGGCGTCCTGTGATAGTCCTGTAAGTTTACTAGTAGTGATAGGTGACATGTGATAGTCCTGTAAGGTTACTAGTAGTGATAGCGACCTGTGATAGGCCTGTAAGGTTACTAGTAGTGATAGACGACCTGTGATAGACCTGTAAGGTTACTAGTAGTGATAGGCGTCCTGTGATAGTCCTGTAAGGTTACTAGTAGTGATAGGTGACCTGTGATAGTCCTGTAAGGTTACTAGTAGTGATAGGCGACCTGTGATA
The DNA here is from genome assembly GCA_947044405.1 of Leptodactylus fallax. Classification (NCBI taxonomy): domain Eukaryota; kingdom Metazoa; phylum Chordata; class Amphibia; order Anura; family Leptodactylidae; genus Leptodactylus; species Leptodactylus fallax. The sequence continues at coordinate 1,214,055 of CAMRHE010000395.1, forward strand.
GTCCTGTAAGGTTACTAGTAGTGATAGGCGACCTGTGATAGTGCGGTGACCAGATGGAAGGTAATGCTGCAGTTGGGATTGCAGGGTGCAAACAGCGCAGACTTGTCACGGTCTCTGGGCACGAGGGCGCAGCGCTGGTGCTGTCCCACGTTACCACCACTGGTACCGGTGATGAGGGGGCTGCACAAATGTTGGTGGTGATTGTTCCCCCGGGGCGCTTCCCCTATACTGTGCCGACTGGTGGTGTTTGGGGCGCCCTGATGTTGTCGGTGCAGAGTCAGACACAGAAACGGTTGTAAAGTTGAACTTTTACTTCCATGGGTGTGGAGGCACAAATACTTAAACAGTTTCTTCAATACAAAACAACGGGGTACGCCTGGTGACACAGCAAAGTCCTGGGGTGCAGGGTAGACTTGATGAAAGGTGTTCCTAGCCCCTTATACTTCAGTGTTACAGCCCTAAGGTGCGTCTGGGCTCCTATTTGGCACATAGGAGGATGCCCACCACGATACTAGTACATAATATTCCCCACTCACGTTATGTGGTCCTGATAGCTCAGAGTTTCGGGGTGCAATAGTCAGGGTGGCAGGATATTCCACAGGTCTGGCCTTGGCCCCTGGATCCTGTGATACTTGCTATGGAGCACATGTTCCAGAATGTTCTCTCCACAGTCTCATGCTGACAAGATAATGATGCTTGACTTCCTTCAGGGCGATGGCTAGGCAGACAGGGGACAGGATCTTCTGAATAGCTGGAGTATGTCAGCTCTCCAACCTTCCTGGGCCTGTCTAGGACTTGAGATTCCTGCACTAAACTCACTGCTTTCTTCACAGGACATCACACTTATATCCTCACCTCCTCCTCCTAACACTCCACACTTCTAACTCCTCACACGCAGGACCTTCCTGCAGGGGTGTTACCATGGGGACCCAGTGATCAGTTGACTCCTCCCCTTTTCCCAGGCGATGTCCTCCCATTGGACATTTGGTTACTATTCAATCCTATGGGAGGTGTAATGCATGTGTGAGGCTCACTAGGTGGCGCTGTGTTGTGTGAGACTCAGGACCCCCTGCTATGTCACACAGGCTATGAAGCAACAGGAAATAATACAATGCACAGAGATCACCCTCAGCCCAGCCATAGCCAGCTCTGGGATGCCACATACTCCCCCTCTTTTACTGAGCCGACCTCGGCGACGGGCTGGGGTGAAGGTGAGAAATGTAACATAACGTTAATAAATACGAATAAAGTGCAAATGGGTCCAGAGGCTCTCTGGCACAAATTTTGTGAGTGTCCATTATCATGAGAGTCTCTCTGAGAAACAATAAACAGTCCTTTCTGTAAGGAAGAGTAGGCACTCTAGCACGAATGTCCATACCGCAATGGGGTAACAGAACTTCCTTGGCTCGGTGAGCCAGGCACTATGGCATGGATTGTTGCATATAAATGTAAATACTATATTACATGGCAAGATATTATATATATACTGTATATACACACAGGAAAAACATTAATGTAATCAGAGCAGGAATAACATATATACAGGAGCAGAGACAGTTAACCTCTTTTACCCAAGGACAGCCATGGCATCACTATAGCGTGTTGGAGGTATGCCTTTTGTGGTACGCTCAGAACGCCTAAGTGGAACGAGATTTGAATCAGGAACAGAGTCACTGAAATCAATTAAATCATCTGTCGAAGGATTCTCTTGCACTAGAGCAATTGGTGGATAACAGCTAAATGGCAGTAGTTTAGGCGCCCACATAAGCTCAGTTAACGTTGGGGGTCTCTCTTTCGCTTCAGAAGGTGACAAGATCTCTGTACTCGTTGTCTCAGCTGGGGGCACCTCTGTGGGTAGTCCTTCTTTAAGGCACAGCTTCAGACGGTTTCGGTGTACTACTTGGGGCTGTCTCCCAGGTTTAGAGATCTTATACACGTAGGATTCAGGATATGGTATGGAGATGACACTGTATGGTTCTTTCTCCCAGAATGGATCCAATTTCCCATTCCGATGGTTATTCCTTAACCATACACGGTCGCCAACTTTCAGGGGCGCTGCATGGGCGCGATGGTTGTAATCCTCCTGTTGTCTCCTACGAACCTCATCCATGCGCGTTTCAACTATCTCTTTAGCTTCCTCCATACGTCGGCGGTGTTCAACAACCCAGTCTGTTATGGGTAGTGGATTGATGGTGTCAGGGACCTTCACGCCAAGGGTTAAGTCTGAAGGAAGTTGACCTTGTCTTCCAAACATTAGATAAAATGGTGTGTATCCCGTAGATGTTTGGGGTGTGTTGTTGTAAATATAGGCCAAGTCCTTGATACGCTCAGGCCACTCAACACCAGGTGTAACTGCGGCTGTTCTTAGCATGCCGATGATCACTTGATTTGCCTTCTCACACATACCATTCCCTTGAGGGTGATACGCTGTGGTTCGCAACTTCTTGCAGTCTTGGAACTGACACAGCTCACGGAACAATTGGGATTCAAACGCCGATCCACGGTCGGTGAGGATATGCTCAGGACAACCGTAATGGCGGACAAACTCTGCGTAGAAGGTCTCAGCCGTAGTTCTTGCTGTAAGATCTCTGACAGGCACGATGACAAGGAACTTGGAATAATGATCCACCATTGTCAGAGCGTAGCTGTAGCCGGAACGTGTGGGACCCAACTTCACATGGTCCAGAGCAACAATTTCACACGGCTTTTGAGTCTTAATTGGATGTAGAGGGGCCTTCTGATCTCTTCGACCTTCCTTGGTGATACTACAGGCGGGACACTCTCGGCACCAACTCTCAATGTCACTCCTCATCCCAACCCAATAGAAGCGACGACGGATGGTAGCTTCGGTCTTTTGTACCCCGAAGTGACCGGATCTGTCATGATACGCCTCAAGTATCATCTGTGCGTCTCTTCTTGGTACGAGGATCTGATGAAGCCTTTCACCTGTGACAGGATCAAGAGTGTTTCTATGTAGAAGGCCTCGTTGGACAAACAGGCGCTTCCTCTGTCGCCAAAGGCGTTTTAATTCCACGTCATGAAGACCTCTCTTTACACGGGTTGGTATTCTTCCTGTAAGCAGGAAATCTGACAATTCTCCTAAAACTCTGCTCTCTTCTTGGAACGTTTTCCACAGAGATGGCTCCTGGAGGGATTCGGCAGCTGTTTTCGCCAGAGATTCTCCTTCTACAGGGACACCAATAGCAACCTGTTGGGCAAACTTGTTGTAGAATGGTGGCATCTCCACCTCTTCCCAGATGTCTTCTCGGGGTGGTTCTTCTCCCACAGGCAACCTTGAGAGTGCATCAGCGTTAGCGTTGGACTTGCCACTGCGATACTTGACAGAGAACTTGTAATTTGCGAGTCTTGAGGCCCACCGTTGTTCAAGGGCTCCCAGTCGAGCAGTGTCCAGATGCGCCAACGGATTGTTATCTGTGTACACGGTAAAGGGTGTGGCAGCCAGGTAGTCTTTAAACTTCTCTGTCACGGCCCAGACAAGCGCCAGAAGTTCGAGTTTGAAAGAACTATAGTTCTGGTCGTTCTTCTCCGCGCCTCTCAGACTCCTGCTGGCATAGGCGATGACTCGCTCTTTGTTGTCCTGAACCTGGGACAACACTGCACCCAAACCTTGGTGACTTGCATCTGTGTACAAGCGGAATGGCTGACTGTAGTCGGGATAGGCTAGAATTGGTGGTTGCGTCAGAAGTGCTTTAAGCGCTTGAAAGGCTTCCTCTTGACGCGCTGTCCAGTCTACCGGAAGCTTTCGGTTGTAGTTTTCTCTGGGACAACCGCGCAACAACTCGTTCAGAGGCTCGGCTACTTGGGCGAAGTGTGGTATGAAACGCCGGTAGTAACCTGCGAATCCAAGGAAGCTTCGGACTTCTTTGACGGTAGTTGGTCTTCGCCAGTTCTGGATTGCAGTGATCTTTTCAGGATCAGGTTGGATGCCTTGTGCGCTCACGACATGCCCAAGGTAGTGAACTTGGGGTTTCAACAGGTAGCACTTGGAGGGCTTCAACTTTAGGCCGTGCTGTATAAGTACCTTGAATACCTCGGACAGGTGACGAAGGTGTTCTTGGTATGTCCGGGAGAATACAATAACATCGTCCAGGTACAGTAGCACACTCTGGAAATTCTCATGGCCGAGGCACCTCTCCATAAGCCGTTGGAATGTGGCTGGGGCATTACATAGCCCAAATGGCATACTATTAAATTCAAAGGGTCCCATCGGGGTCGTAAACGCAGTCTTTTCACGATCTTCAGGCGCCATAGGGACTTGCCAGTATCCACTGGTTAAGTCCAGGGTCGAGAAACAGGTAGCTGATCCCAAAGCCGTTAGAGATTCCTCAATCCGCGGCAATGGGTATGCGTCTTTGTGCGTGACGTTGTTGAGTTTACGATAGTCCACACAAAATCGTAGGGTTCCGTCTTTCTTCTTGACAAGGACTAGCGGGGCTGCCCAGGGGCTGTTACTCTCCCGGATGACATCAGCATCTCGCATCTCTTGGATCAACTTTTTCACCGGTTGGTACATCGCTGGTGGTATTGGACGGTGACGCTCCTTGATTGGATGGTGGTCGCCAGTCAGAATGCGATGTTGTATGGTCGTGGTCTTACCAAAGTCCAATGGGTGTTTGCTGAATGCCTGTTGGTAACGCTTGGCCACATTGCGAACCCCATTGATATGCTCTATAGGGGTATTGGGGTCTCCCACGTTCAATTCATCCCACCAGGACTTCGCGGCTCCATTCTGAATGTTCTCAGCAGCTTGGGTGGAACGCTGTGTGGCGGTAGAATCACCAGAGAGAATGTCTTCTGGTGCTAACCGGTGTAGCAGGGCCACAGAGTGGAACTTGTGGAGGTTCACGGGAGCATCGCCCAAGTTGACTAAGCGGACAGGAACACGTCCATTGGAAACTGTGACAAGGCTGCGGGCAGCCATGACAAGTGGTTGGCCATCTACCTGTATGGGTTGTAGCAAGGCCTCGTAGTCCTGATTTTCTATGCCCGGACGGGCACGGCACCACACCATAGTTTCTGTTCCAGGCTGTAGGGTTACTGGACGGGTATCTTGGATCCGGACTCGACCAATTTCACCTTGTTTGTTGGCGAACTTGTGCTGGGCATTGAGTACACGAATGGCCCGCTGAATGGTCTGCTGGTCACTGGGAGAAGCTGTAAGGAGAGAGGCATGCAAGGCATCCAACACTTCTGCAAAGCAATGGCGTAAAACATTCATGCCTAATATTACAACTGCAAACCTATCATCCTCTACATCAGTGACAATTACACCCTGTCTAGGCAGTTTCAAGTCCCCAATCTGGATAGTGGGTTCCCAATAACCCTGCTGTGGTATGGGCTGTCCATTGCTGGCACACAGATTTATCCATGTGTCAGGTGTTCTATTCAACACACCTAAGTCCCAATGTTCAAGGAACACCTGCTTGCGCAGGGTTGTTACCTGAGATCCAGTGTCCACCAACGCTGTCAGAGGGACGCCGTTCACCCGGATTGTGATGTGTGGGCAGGCTGAGACGAAGCGTGACAATGGCACTGAAGATTCACCTGGGCCCTTCTTCTTTCCTCCCGAGGGGCGGCCCGCTGCCTCGGGGGTGGCCCGTTTAACTGAAAACACTGAGGCCTGGTGTGTCCATATCTATGGCAATAGGTACAGTATGGCCTCTCACTCTGCGGAGGTTTCACTGAAGACGGACGTCTGGGTGGCGACTCAGGTGAGATGTTGAGACTTCGCAAAGGATCACTGGACGATGAAGACGGCTGGGTCAGACGATCTAGACGGACGGTGATCTGTTCCATGGCACGGGTCAGATGATCCACTCGGGCCAGAAGGTCATCTCTGGAGTCTGCTGGTGTAGTCTGCGCAGTTTGGGCAGCAGGTGAGGTACCCAGAGGTAGTGGCAGGACAACTGGAGCAATGCTTGCTGAGGGTCCAGGTGAGGGAGCACAGATGACTGGGCTCGGCTGGGGCTGCTCCTGTCCCAAGACCTGGATGGCAAGGGCCTTGAAGTCAGCAAACGTGATGCTGGGATGTTGTGCAGCAAGCATTCGCAACTGACTCTGGAGCAATGTGGTACCCGCCCCTTCTATGAAGCGGTCAAGCAAGATTTTATCAGAGTCCACATTTTCACGTGGATCCACTTGCACCACAGCTCTGAACGCCTCTTGGAGGGATAAAGCATAGTCCCGCAGGGTCTCACCAGGTAGTTGCCGTCTGGAAAAGAAGCGCATCTTTACCTCGGAGACAGATCGCACGTCAAAGTTCACCTGGAGTTTGTCCAGAATTTGCCCAGGGGTTCTTTTGTCAGAGGCAGGCCAGGATTTGACCTCCCTAGCTGCAGCACCCTCAAGCTGGCCCAGCAGGATCTGTATCTGCTGTTCTGTATTCAGAGGATAGAACTGGAAGAGAGACAGCATCTTCTCACGAAAGTCCCTGAGGGTATGCGCCTCCCCTTTGTAGCACAGCAGCCATGGTGCGCCAGGGTAAAATGGCATGGAGAATGGTAGGCTGCTCGCCATGGGCACTGCTGGATCACTAGAAACAGATGGCACAATGTCACTTTGCTCAGTCATGTTGTTTGCAGGTATGACTGAAATTAGGTCGCCGTCTCTTTAAGAAACTCAACTGCTTGCTGGCAGGGAATGGAGACTACATCTTGGAATGCTGTCCCTTTAAGAATGCTGTAGCTATTAACAGAGTCACTGTGATGCAGGCTGACGGTGTGCTCCCCCTCTTTAATGGTGGCACTCTCCACGGACACGGTACACGGAAAACACTCGCTGGGGCCGTGGGAGGACTGAAGACAACGACAGGGAGGCACAGTACTCACTGACAGCAACTGCAGCGTGGACCAGAGATCAGTGGTGCACAGCAGGGACGGTGATGCGGCACCGGAGAGTCAGAAATGGCGCTGGCACGTTCGCCTTTCACTTTCTTGTATGGGTGCGCTGGAGCATTGCGCTCAGCATTCTGGGCTCTCCTAAGATGGCGGCAGATGGGTCTCCTGGCCTCATGGGCAGTGCTAAAAATCTCCCGCACTTTTGCAAGGTACAGTTAACCCTTTGTGGGCGTTCTACACAGCGATGTGGCGCAGCAAACAAGTCCTGGGCGTTTTAACTTCCAGGGCTGTAACACACTGAGAGGACAGTCTTTAGGGCTTACTTCAGGGGTATAGGGCTCCCCCCTCTTTGTGGCAAGCACTCTCAGGGAATAAACTTGATCTTAGCAAAGTCCACAATAAAGACCAATGCTCTGGAGACAATTTGGCGCACTTTTCATGGCGACTTTCTCAAAATGGCACACACCCGTATCCTGTTCGTGACGCCAGTTTTTCTTGCGGTGACCAGATGGAAGGTAATGCTGCAGTTGGGATTGCGGGGTGCAAACAGCGCAGACTTGTCACGGTCTCTGGGCACGAGGGCGCAGCGCTGGTGCTGTCCCACGTTACCACCACTGGTACCGGTGATGAGGGGGCTGCACAAATGTTGGTGGTGATTGTTCCCCCGGGGCGCTTCCCCTATACTGTGCCGACTGGTGGTGTTTGGGGCGCCCTGATGTTGTCGGTGCAGAGTCAGACACAGAAACGGTTGTAAAGTTGAACTTTTACTTCCATGGGTGTGGAGGCACAAATGCTTAAACAGTTTCTTCAATACAAAACAACGGGGTACGCCTGGTGACACAGCAAAGTCCTGGGGTGCAGGGTAGACTTGATGAAAGGTGTTCCTAGCCCCTTATACTTCAGTGTTACAGCCCTAAGGTGCGTCTGGGCTCCTATTTGGCACATAGGAGGATGCCCACCATGATACTAGTACATAATATTCCCCACTCACGTTATGTGGTCCTGATAGCTCAGAGTTTCGGGGTGCAATAGTCAGGGTGGCAGGATATTCCACAGGTCTGGCCTTGGCCCCTGGATCCTGTGATACTTGCTATGGAGCACGTGTTCCAGAATGTTCTCTCCACAGTCTCAGGCTGACAAGATAATGATGCTTGACTTCCTTCAGGGCGATGGCTAGGCAGACAGGGGACAGGATCTTCTGAATAGCTGGAGTATGTCAGCTCTCCAACCTTCCTGGGCCTGTCTAGGACTTGAGATTCCTGCACTAAACTCACTGCTTTCTTCACAGGACATCACACTTATCTCCTCACCTCCTCCTCCTAACACTCCACACTTCTAACTCCTCACACGCAGGACCTTCCTGCAGGGGTGTTACCATGGGGACCCAGTGATCAGCTGACTCCTCCCCTTTTCCCAGGCGATGTCCTCCCATTGGACATTTGGTTACTATTCAATCCTATGGGAGGTGTAATGCATGTGTGAGGCTCACTAGGTGGCGCTGTGTTGTGTGAGACTCAGGACCCCCTGCTATGTCACACAGGCTATGAAGCAACAGGAAATAATACAATGCACAGAGATCACCCTCAGCCCAGCCATAGCCAGCTCTGGGATGCCACAATAGGCCTGTAAGGTTACTAGTAGTGATAGATGACCTGTGATAGTCCTGTAAGGTTACTAGTAGTGATAGGCATCCTGTGATAGACCTGTAAGGTTACTAGTAGTGATAGGTGACCTGTGATAGTCCTGTAAGGTTACTAGTAGTGATAGGTGACCTGTGATAGTCCTGTAAGGTTACTAGTAGTGATAGCGACCTGTGATAGTCCTGTAAGGTTACTAGTAGTGATAGGCATCCTGTGATAGACCTGTAAGGTTACTAGTAGTGATAGGTGACCTGTGCTAGTCCTGTAAGGTTACTAGTAGTGATAGGTGACCTGTGATAGACCTGTAAGGTTACTAGTAGTGATAGCGATCTGTGATAGGCCTGTAAGGTTACTAGTAGTGATAGGTGACCTGTGCTAGTCCTGTAAGGTTACTAGTAGTGATAGGTGACCTGTGATAGTCCTGTAAGGTTACTAGTAGTGATAGCGACCTGTGATAGGCCTGTAAGGTTACTAGTAGTGATAGACGACCTATGATAGACCTGTAAGGTTACTAGTAGTGATAGGCGTCCTGTGATAGTCCTGTACGTTTACTAGTAGTGATAGGTGACATGTGATAGTCCTGTAAGGTTACTAGTAGTGATAGCGACCTGTGATAGGTCTGTAAGGTTACTAGTAGTGATAGACGACCTGTGATAGACCTGTAAGGTTACTAGTAGTGATAGGCGTCCTGTGATAGTCCTGTAAGGTTACTAGTAGTGATAGGTGACCTGTGATAGTCCTGTAAGGTTACTAGTAGTGATAGGCGACCTGTGATAGCCCTGTAAGGTTACTAGTAGTGATAGATGACCTGTGATAGTCCTGTAAGGTTACTAGTAGTGATAGGCGTCCTGTGATAGACCTGTAAGGTTACTAGTAATGATAGGTGACCTGTGATAGTCCTGTAAGGTTACTAGTAGTGATAGCGACCTGTGATAGGCCTGTAAGGTTACTAGTAGTGATAGGCGTCCTGTGATAGACCTGTAAGGTTACTAGTAGTGATAGCGACCTGTGATAGTCCTGTAAGGTTACTAGTAGTGATAGGTGACCTGTGATAGACCTGTAAGGTTACTAGTAGTGATAGGCGTCCTGTGATAGTCCTGTAAGGTTACTAGTAGTGATAGCGATCTGTGATAGGCCTGTAAGGTTACTAGTAGTGATAGATGACCTGTGATAGTCCTGTAAGGTTACTAGTAGTGATAGGCGTCCTGTGATAGACCTGTAAGGTTACTAGTAATGATAGGTGACCTTTGATAGTCCTGTAAGGTTACTAGTAGTGATAGCGACCTGTGATAGGCCTGTAAGGTTACTAGTAGTGATAGGCGTCCTGTGATAGTCCTGTAAGGTTACTAGTAGTGATAGCGACCTGTGATAGACCTGTAAGGTTACTAGTAGTGATAGGTGACCTGTGATAGTCCTGTAAGGTTACTAGTAGTGATAGGTGACCTGTGATAGTCCTGTAAGGTTACTAGTAGTGATAGGTGACCTGTGCTAGTCCTGTAAGGTTACTAGTAGTGATAGGTGACCTGTGATAGACCTGTAAGGTTACTAGTAGTGATAGGCGTCCTGTGATAGTCCTGTAAGGTTACTAGTAGTGATAGCGACCTGTGATAGACCTGTAAGGTTACTAGTAGTGATAGGTGACCTGTGCTAGTCCTGTAAGGTTACTAGTAGTGATAGGTGACCTGTGCTAGTCCTGTAAGGTTACTAGTAGTGATAGGTGACCTGTGATAGACTTGTAAGGTTACTAGTAGTGATAGGTGACCTGTGATAGTCCTGTAAGGTTACTAGTAGTGATAGGTGACCTGTGATAGACCTGTAAGGTTACTAGTAGTGATAGCGACTTGTGATAGGCCTGTAAGGTTACTAGTAGTGATAGCGACCTGTGATAGTCCTGTAAGGTTACTAGTAGTGATAGGTGACCTGTGATAGACCTGTAAGGTTACTAGTAGTGATAGGCGTCCTGTGATAGTCCTGTAAGGTTACTAGTAGTGATAGCGACCTGTGATAGACCTGTAAGGTTACTAGTAGTGATAGGTGACCTGTGCTAGTCCTGTAAGGTTACTAGTAGTGATAGGTGACCTGTGCTAGTCCTGTAAGGTTAATAGTAGTGATAGGTGACCTGTGATAGACTTGTAAGGTTACTAGTAGTGATAGGTGACCTGTGATAGTCCTGTAAGGTTACTAGTAGTGATAGGTGACCTGTGATAGACCTGTAAGGTTACTAGTAGTGATAGCGACCTGTGATAGGCCTGTAAGGTTACTAGTAGTGATAGCGACCTGTGATAGTCCTGTAAGGTTACTAGTAGTGATAGGTGACCTGTGATAGACCTGTAAGGTTACTAGTAGTGATAGGCGTCCTGTGATAGTCCTGTAAGGTTACTAGTAGTGATAGCGATCTGTGATAGGCCTGTAAGGTTACTAGTAGTGATAGGTGACCTGTGCTAGTCCTGTAAGGTTACTAGTAGTGATAGGTGACCTGTGATAGACCTGTAAGGTTACTAGTAGTGATAGGCGTCCTGTGATAGTCCTGTAAGGTTACTAGTAGTGATAGCGACCTGTGATAGACCTGTAAGGTTACTAGTAGTGATAGCGATCTGTGATAGGCCTGTAAGGTTACTAGTAGTGATAGGTGACCTGTGCTAGGTCTGTAAGGTTACTAGTAGTGATAGACGACCTGTGATAGGTCTGTAAGGTTACTACTAGTGATAGGTGACTTGTGATAGTCCTGTAAGGTTACTAGTAGTGATAGGTGACCTGTGATAGACCTGTAAGGTTACTAGTAGTGATAGGTGACCTGTGATAGTTCTGTAAGGTTACTAGTAGTGATGTAGTGATACTAGATTCGATTCCGGCCAAATGGTGTATCATTGCAGCGTCATGGCATTGACACCCAATCACAGATCTCAGTGCTAACCTGGGGCCGATGAAATCAGGAGAGGGTCAGAATACACAGAGGAAGAACGGACCTTCTGGCACAGCCCAGGAGTGAGTAAGTATTCTATTTTTAATTTTTACGCCCCCTCCCTGGCCTCCCGTTATTATACAATAGGGCTTGAAGAGACCTCAGAGTATAATAATGATTGGGGTTCGGCTGAGCTCAAACTTTATGGAAAATTTGTAACAAACCCATTTTATTATGGACTGGTTCCCTCATCCGTAATTACTAGGACCAATGTCAGTCAGTCTATCTCCTGACTGACCGGCCCGTGGACTGTACACTGGACTGTGGCCTACATTAGTGTTTCTCAACCTTTTCAAGCCATGTACCCCCTCGTGGAAAAAGGAGCAACTGAGTACCCCAACATACACTGTGGTGACTGTCTTGTGAAAGAAAAACTGGCATACATAGCGTTCCAAGCAAATCCTTTTGTTTGTGGGGGGACCTGTGGCAGGCACACTAGAAGTTCTGCGGGTCTTTAAAACTCCCAACCAGAGTTTCACTCATCAGATCATTGATCAGAAGCTATCTGTCTCTTCAGCATAGACTACCCACTGCTATAGAGGAGATCTGCCCCATTAACCCTTACCCAACAACTTCTGGCACCTGCCTCAGCTAGGCAGCCACTGTGTCTTAGTATTTGAAGATGGTGGGTGGTTTGGATGGCACTAGGCCCACAGGAGCCCAGAACCTGAGCACTCACTAAACCAGCCACTTCCAGATCATGGGTTCCCAGCCATGGTGCATACCCCCTGAGACTGCTTGGCGTTCCCCCTGGTGTATAAGTACCACAGGTTGAGAACCACTGGTCTACATAGCAGTACTGGAATTCCCATTTTTGTGCGTCCTTTTTCCTGTTGGTGACCTTTCAAACATCTGAGCTTCCCTATAGTGTCCAGCTCCTGACTCCAAAGATCTATCTTTCCTTTGCTGTTGCTTGCAGTCTCAGGTTACAACACTTGAGCCAAGTCTGATGGGCATGGTAGTCATTGGTGAGTGGTAGAGCCAGTCCTCGCCATATTTCTCCAGCTGTATCAGGAGGTGACGTCTTCTCCTCTAGAATCAATGGCTTCTTGAATTTTCCATCAACCACTATTTGTAATAAAATGTCTTCTCGTGGTTTCATGAAGCATCTTCCTCCTCATTTACTGATCACTGTAATTCACATCGGGATGTGGAGGAGCCATAACTACTAAGGTGCAGGAGCAATACTAAGAAGAGGAAGAAAGTCTTACGAAGAGTGAACTGTGCGGCCTTCATTTGCAGACAATTGACTGCCTATGTATCATTTATGGACTACAGGTTTACAGATCGGCTACTCAGGTCTTCATTAGTTATGTCATGTATATATGTCATTTTGCTCTGTATTTTGTCTAGTCTTGCAGGTAAGTTGGATCCATCTCCATTCTACGTGTGATGCTGTGGACGTCTGAAGGAATAAGTCTTCTGTGTGGTAGTTACAGTGGAGGTATGGAGTGTGAAGATGCCAATGTTCTGTGCCACCACGCTGTCAAGAGGGGACCATATAAGGAGGAGGTTTGGCGTCAACTGGAGGAGTGCAGCCTAACCACTTGAGGTGCTAGATTTGAATACTGTGATACTCTGGGATCTGGTCACCAGATGGAGGAGGAAGGAAGATGGAAGAGGAAGAAAGATGGAGGAGGAAGAAAGAAAGAAAGAAAGAAAGAAAGAAAGAAAGAAAGAAAGAAAGAAAGAAAGAAAGAAAGAAAGAAAGAAAGAAAGAAAGAAAGAAAGAAAGAAAGAAAGAAAGAAAGAAAGAAAGAAAGAAAGATGGAGGAGGAAGGAAGATGGAGGAGGAAGAAAGAAAGAAAGAAAGAAAGAAAGAAAGAAAGAAAGAAAGAAAGAAAGAAAGAAAGAAAGAAAAAGATGGAGGAGGAAGGAAGATGGAGGAGGAAGAAGGATGGAGGAGGAAGGAAGATGGAGAAAGAAGGAAGATAGAGGGGGAGGGAGATGGAGAGGGCAGAAAGACGGAGGCAAGAAAAAGATATAGAGTACAGGAAGATGGAGAACCAAAATAACTATGTGACTGTGACAACTATTCCTGGTGTTTCCTCTTTAATCGATGATTACATGACATCTTATTAATTATCATGACTTGCAGTTAGTAGTGATTTCCCTCATGTGGTGGGGAACACACTTCTTGGTGGGGGAGACACAAGGGTGACTGAAGAAATTATAGGAAATACATCAGAAGGAAGAGACGCGGAGACATCACACATCAGCTGGTCACATGACATCCTTATCTGTAAAGTAAAACATTCATTATTAATTATCTGCTCTAATAACAACAGAATAAGAGATGCAACAAGCGATACTGAGAAGTATGTGACCCCGTGTACCGCTCATGGGAGAAGACACACAGGACACAGAGTGATACTGAAAAGTATGTGACCCTGTATACTGCTCATGGGAGGAGACACCTGACAATATGTAGTATTTGTGTGATCCTACAACATCATATGTATTACATGTGCGGTATTACATTCGCAATGTGATATTACACTGGTAGTGTCTGTATTCGTGTGTGATATTACACGGGGAGTGTCTGTATTACATGTGTGATATTTCATGGGGAGTGCCTGTATTACATGTGTGATATTACATGGGGAGTGTCTGTATTACATGTGTGATATTACATGGGGACTGTTTGTATTACATGTGATATTACTTGGGGAGTGTCTGTATTACATGTGTGATATTACATTGGGACAGTCTGTATTCCATGTGTGATATTACATGGGGACTGTTTGCATTACATGTGTGATATTACATGGGTAGTGTCTGTATATTACATGTGTGATAGTACACTGGTAGTGACTGTATTACATGTGTGATATTACACGGGGAGTGTCTATATTACATGTGATATTACATGGGGACTGTTTGTATTACATGTGATATTACTTGGGGAATGTCTGTATTACATGTGATATTACATGGGGACTGTTTGTATTACATGTGTGATATTACATGGGGAGTGTCTGTATTACATGTGTGATATTACATGGGTAGTGTCTGTATATTACATGTGTGATATTACACTGGTAGTTTCTGTATTACATGTGTGATATTACACGGGGAGTGTCTATATTACATGTGATATTACATGGGGACTGTTTGTATTACATGTGATATTACTTGGGGAATGTCTGTATTACATGTGATATTACATGGGGACTGTTTGTATTACATGTGTGTTATTACATGGGGACTGTTTGTATTATATGTGTGATATTACATGGGAAGTGTATGTATTACACGTGTGATATTACATGGGGAGTGTTTGGATTATATGTGTGATATTACATGGAGAGTGTCTGTATTACATGTGTGATATTACATGGGGAGTATATATATTACATGTGTGATATTACATGGGGAGTGTCTGTATTACGTGTGTGATATTATATGAGGAGTGTATGTATTACATGTGTGATATTACATGGGGAGTGTCTGGATTACATGTGTGATATTACATGTGGACTGTTTGTATTACATGTGTGATATTACATGGGGAGTGTCTGTATTACATGTGTGATATTACATGGGGACTGTTTGTATTACATGTGATATTACATGGGGAGAGTCTGTATTACGTGTGTGATATTACACGGGGAGTGTCTGTATTACATGTGTGATATTACATGGGGAGTGTCTGTATTACGTGTGTGATATTACATGGGGAGTGTCTGTATTACATGTGTGATATTACATGGGGAGTGTCTGTATTACATGTGTGATATTACATGGGGAGTGTCACTGGGCACTGTATGATGGTGATTCCTCGCTCACCTATACAGATCACACCCGCATCCTGTGAGTGGTTACAGAGATTGTTTTTGGATATGACTCCTCCGCACTGAGATATCGATGACTCTGTGCCGTTACAGAATAGTTTTTCCAGCCATATTGATCCAGACCCAGGGCTGAAATACGCTCCTCCAGGGGCCCGCACCGCAGGACCACAGCCAACCTGTCTGCACACTACTTTGGCATCAGAGAGATCCCACGTGTTATCACACACGGTGCCCCAGGCCTGGTTGTAGAAGACCTCTACCCGTCCTGAACATGAGGAGTCCCCACCAACAAGTCTCACCTCAGATATCCCTGCAAGAGAAGACATACACATGATGTAAGAGGATACAGACACGTTACACTGCGTGTACACTACTAGCACTGCCCACAGCGGCACACTTTGACCAAATATATATAGATTTATATACACATGGCTGCCACTAGGTAAAGAACACAGATTGTAGACATTGATGTTGATGGTGTCTCTATTACAACACTGCACCTGACAGCAGTCAGAATCTCTCAGTAGTGCAGCCTCAGACTTTGAACCTTGACGTTTGTCCTTTGTTTGATCTGGATCTTCTTACCTGTTTGTGAACACAGGACCTCGGCTTCACCAGACTTACATCTGTGTCCTTTGGACAAGACAGAGCTACATTCAGACAGACTTGCTTCATGGCCAGCACAATAGATACTGCGTAGATTGGTTTCGGCGTCTTTGCCTCCAACGCTTGGCATTGCCTTTACATGAGCGCGCTCAATAGCGAGACCACAGCCAAGCTGTCTACATAACACTGCCTCTTCCTCAACGTCCCATTCATGGACAGGCACCATGTTCCATGTAGTATCCTGGAGAACCTTCACTTTTCCGGAGCACACGCTGTTTCCCCCAGTCAATGCCACCTTGGATAAAACTGTACAAGACATAAGCAGAAAGGAGAAGTGGAACCGAGCTGTGGAAGGCCAGCTGAAATTCATGGCATATCTACTATGAGGTCTATAGCAGACATTAGTGGTGGAGCACAGCTGTGGAAGGTTAACTGTTACAGTGTTTACTTGTCTACTATGAGGTATACAGGAGAAGGCATTCGAGGTGGAGCTGAACTCTGGAGGACCAGCTGGTGATGTGGATATGTCTAACTATGAGCTTGACAGGAGAAGACATCAGTGGTGAAACTGAACTGTGGAGGACCAACATGGCATGTCTATTATGAGATACACAGAAAAAGACATCAATGTTGGAATTGAACTATAGAGGACAAGCTGCTGTGTGAACATATCTTCTATGTACTATACATATACAAGACAACATCAATGATGAACCTGAACTGGTGGCGTGGCCATGTCTACTATGAGATATACAGGAGAAGGCATCAGTGGTGGAGCTGAACTTCAGAGGGCAAGCTGCTGTGTGAACATGTCTACTATAAGTTCTACCAGAGACGATATCAGTGGTGAAACTGAAATGTGGAGGAACAGCTGGTGATGTGAACATGTCTGCTATGAAATACACAGCAGTAGGAAAACGCTGTGGATAAACTCTGAGCTCTGCAGAAGAAGACATTATTGGTGGATCTGAGGTATGGAGAATCAGCACATGGTATGGACATGCCTAGTATGAGCTTCACACACAGGAGAAGACATCAGTGGTGAACCTGAACTGTGGAGGACCAACTGACGGTATAGGCATGTCTATCATGAGATGCACAGGAAAAGACGAAGATGAACTATGGAGGACAAGCTGCTGTGTGAACATATCTTCTATGAATTCTACACAACAACATCACTGGTGAAACTGAATTGGTGGGGTGGACATGTCTACTATGATGTATACAGGAGAAGGATAAGCTGCTGTGTGGACCTGTCTACTGTGAGTTCTACCAGAGAAGACATCAGTGGTGAAGCTGAAATGTGGAGGACCAGCTGGTGGTGGGCACATGTTTGTTATGACATACACTGGACTAGACATCATTGTTGGCGCTGTGCTGTGGATAAACTCTGAGCTCTGCAGAAGAAGACATTATTGGTGGATCTGATCTGTGGAGAACCAGCAGGTGGTGTGGACATGTTAACTCTGAGATCTGCAGAAGACGACTTTAGTGATAGAGCTGAGGAGGATCAGCTGGTATTGTGGACATGTCTACTATGAGCTCTATGAAAGGAGCTATGAGTCTTGGAGCTGAGCAGTGAAGGGCCAGGTGGTGGCATACACATGTCTTCTACGTGCTCTACAGAAGAAGACATTAATGATGGAGCTGAGCTGTGGAGGACCACAGGTGGTGTGATAGTGATGGAGGTGATGGTGATATGGACGTCTTCTTTACAAACCTACATGACAACAAACACTTTCTAACACCCTTCACATGTACAAGTTCTGTGGCGGTCGCACCTGTTGTTGAGCAGACAATTCCTGCCTGGACATTGAGGAGGCATGGCTGTGAGCTCCAGACACTCAGGCTACATTCAGATATCTGAGACTCTGTCCCAGAACAATGTGTTTCCTCCACCATCCTCCACCTAGGAGCAGCTTCTCCAGCCACATTTTCCTGGATCTTTACAAGTGGTCCACAGCCCATCTCTCTGCATACAACCGAAGCTTCTCGCACATTGAAGTTCCAGAGGCAGAATCTATTCCACGAGTTATTGACAGAAACCTCCACTATCCCATCACAAGGTCCAGAGCCACCGACCAGGCGAACCTTGCCGACACCTGTGTGGTAGGGAGCAAGGAAGCCATGTTAGTAAAAAGAAGGTAGAACCTCAATCATAGGAGCTTAGAAGACTCACCAGAAGACAAGCAGCTGACCCCAGCATTATGTTGAGGTCTTGTTGGGCCTTGTTCCGTCCATGATCCCAATAAACACTCTGAAACGTCACGCTCATCTCCAGTACAGTCCACCTTCTCCAGTACATTCCCATAGGCAATCCCAAATGCGTCTCCTTTCAATGCCTCCAGAGAAGGTCCACACCCCAGCTGCCTGCAGACGACATCCGCTCCATGTCTGTCCCAGTGCTTATCACTAAGCCAGCACCAGGTATTATTGTAGAGAAGTTCCACTCTTCCCCGGCACCGATCACCACCGTCCACCAACCGTACCTGAGACAAGACTGGAGAAGAGCAGAAGGATCAGCAATAACGTCATCTGCCCATACACATAAGATGGATGGAGCAGTAGTTATACGTATCATAGCAAAATGGGTAATACAGGCTCTGAGATAATAATGTGCCCCAAATGGTTGTCACTTCTCTTCCTCCATACAATGAACAAGGGCCTATATATCATCTAGATGGAACATATGGCTGATATAGGGCCCATGGAGAGGAAATCCAGGTTCATACTGGTTAGACCATGTGCCGGGTTCCCCCTCTCCACAGGTACCCCCAGTGTTTGTGGTGGATATGTAGCATGCCAGTGGAGGAATGTAGAAAGAATGAGAGTTGATAGTCACAGTTGGGCTTATGGTGGTAGTAGTCGGCTCCAATAAATCTCTGTTACTCCAGATGGGCTTATGCAATTGTGAAGAGGGGGCCTGTAGTGTCGATGGTAGTAGTTTCCCTCGGGGCACTCCCTGTAGTAAGTCTTCTACTTGATGGTGGTTGGCGTGCCCTTGATGGTAGTGCAGGATTGAAGAACAATGAGTTTCAACAGAGCATAAACTCAAGGAAGAAAGTGAGGCATAAGCATGGATACCACTGGGCTGAAGCTGAGGCTTCTACATGGTTCTCCCTGGGGTCAGTCAGTGTCTCTCTAGTTTTCCTTAAAAAGTGTGATCTTTTATCTTCTACAAAAACAGATATCCCCAAACTGCAGGGTGCAGGTTCCTAAAAGTTGCTGGGAGTGACCTCAGGCTCATAGGTACTGGTTCATAGCTACAAGGTCCGTCCACAAATTCCCTGCAGTACTCATGCACACGAACGAGTGTGCAGGCCAAGTGGATGCCAATATTTTAAAGAAAGGCATTCGGATAACACTCAGATGACATCAGTGCCTTCCATGCTACATTTATTACTATGATGGGGGGGGTTCAGTTCCAATTTCATGGAGCAGGATAGGACCTGCTCTATAACTATCGGATTGGAACAGAGCATTGAAGCCCCCCCTTAGACGTCACACTCAGTCGTATGCACGAGGCTTTACAGTCTATGCTACATAAACACTACATCTAAACAGTGAGCTTCAGCCTAACCAGAACACTTCAGCATACCTTCTTGCCCCAAATGACACAGGAACCAGCGGGCCCTTCTATGTCTTACTCTCTAAGGCTGAAGACACACTTTGCAGAAAAGCTGCAGGAGTGGATTTTGTAGAAGTCCTTCCATTAAGTCCCATTGCTTTGAAACCACTTTTGGCTTTGACTCATAAAATACACAGCAAATTCTGCAACAAAAACATCAGCTTTCCCAAAACTCATGGCCTCAGCCTTCAATGGCAAACCTGCACTAACATGGAGAACAGTGGAGGATGCCACCAGGACTGATATATCCTGGGTTCTAGTGTTAAGGGTCCAGTGCTCTCTAGTATATACAAGTGAGAACCAGTCAGGAGACTTACGAGCCTTCTTGGAATGTCTTTCCTTCAGCTCGATGCTGCGACACACGGATTGTGCCAGTGCGGATAGGGCTTTATCAGTACTCGTATAATCCAGCACGTCATATAAATGGGTCTTCGAGGGGTAGGACACTATGTCTTGCAATTCATAGTCGTCAGAGATCTTGGATGTCAGTGCAAATATCTCCACTTCAGCTCTCTTCAGTTTTGGTATTTTTGGCTTCATAAACACGTAGGGGCTGGAGCCACGAAGAATGAAGATGAGGATGTGTGACTTGTGGCCGCTGCCGGCCTGCGGTCTCCATGTAATGGAGTTAACAAAATCCGCAACGTCGTCTTTCTATGGGATAAAGTTGACCGGACCTGGGTTCCTGTTAAAATGCTCATGGAAACTATTGAAGTTTAAGAGGTCATACAAGTACAGCTTCACCGGGTGGTTTGTGGCATTCTGCAATTCTTCTACAAATCTTCTGACAGACTCCAATTCATGGAAATTTCTGCCAAGCTTAAAGCGATCAACGGAGATTATGATCTCTGCAGATCTGAGGACTCCATGTGAACAACCTGAAAGAGAGAAGGACGATGAGCATGATAACTTCAAAGCTTCTCCATCAGTGGTGGGCCCCGATGCAAACTTTGACTGGGGCCCTTTACCTCATCTTTATGGCGTATTCTTTCTAGCAGTGCTTATGGGTACTACAGTGGTGCGCCATGTCCTTGACAAGGATACAACTATAGTACCCACAATCGCCATTATCAAGAATACGGAGAGAAAGCAGTGCCCAGTATATAAATGCATTATATACTGGGCACTGCATTATATAAATAAATTACAATTACGGCGATACCAGATTTATATTGGTTTTATTACGTTTTACCGCTTTTGCTAATAAAACGGCACTTTTTGAAAATGAAATATATTGAGATTTGTCAGGGCTCTTTAGTTGCAGGGCTAGTTTTAGTTTTTATTGATATCAACGTTTGGTATGTAGAACTTTTTGATCACTTTTTATTAATATTTTTTGGGGGAAAGCAAAGTGACCAAAATACGTTATTTTTATGGCATTCACTGTACGAGATAAATAACACTATTTATGGATAGTGGGGACCTATACACACAGGGGAATATTTTTTGTTATGTGTTTTTTACATGTGAAGGCGTTTTTTTTTTTTAAACTTTTTATTATTTGCTTATTTTTTATTTTAAACTTTTTTTTTTTACTTTTTACATGTCCTACAAGGGGACTTGAACATGGATCTCTGATCCCCAGTCTAACGTCCTGCAAGACATAGCATTGAAGAACACCGCACATAGGTATCCTATGTGTAATGGGCATAGGCAGTCAGGAGGCCATTGCCCCTCGGACCCTGCAATCTTATCGCGGGGAGTCCAAGGAATGACAGGGGCGCAGAGGATCTTGCCCCCGGACACCTGGATGCTGTGATCGCTATTGATTATGGCATCCAGGGGGTTAATCTAGTCCCGGACCAGCAGTAATGTCGCAGACACAGCTCCTGTGCCCCCGGCATTACAGCGCCTTACTATTGCGGCACTGAACGTTAACTATACGCTCAGCATGACGTAATAGTACGGCGCAGAGCAGGGAGTGGTTAAAAGGTAATTCCAGTTCCTTGGTATTAATGACCTATCCTCAGGATGGGTCATCAATAAGAGATCAGTGGGGGCCAACATCCAGGACCCCTGCTGATCAGCTATTTCAAGGCATCAAGATGCTTGTGCAAGTGCTGTGACCCCTTCACTATTCACATTGCACTGTATCTGTTTTATATTGACCATGCAATGTAATTACATCCTGTTCACTTCCATTGATGAGACTGTAATAATATCAACCACCCACTATAAAACAGATAGCGTGAAAGGTAAATCGTGAAGGGGTCACGGCAATCACACAAGTGCAAAAATATCTAAAAATACCGTCCAGGACATTACAGAAAGAATACACATCAGCAATCCTGGGGAGTGAGATCTATAGATGAGATTCAGCCTCCCCATAAAACCTGTCAATGTCAGAAAAATGAGCAGGAGATGAAGAAGATTTGGGGGGAGGAGGAGGAGCAGTATGAGGAGGAGAAGGAGCAGTATGAGGAGGAGGAGGAGCAGTATGAGGAGGAGAAGGAGCAGGTAGGAGGAGAAGGAGCAGTATGAGGAGGAGGAGGAGGAGCAGTATGAGGAGGAGAAGGAGCAGTATGAGGAGAAGGAGCAGTATGAGGAGAAGGAGCAGTATGAGGAGGAGGAGGAGCAGTATGACGAGGAGGAGGAGCAGTATGAGGAGGAGAAGGAGCAGTATGAGGCGGAGGAGGAGCAGTATGAGGAGGAGCAGGTATGAGGAGGAGAAGGAGCAGTATGAGGAGGAGGAGGAGGAGCAGTATGAGGAGGAGAAGGAGCAGTATGAGGAGGAGAAGGAGCAGTATGAGCAGAAAGAGCAGTATGAGGAGGAGGAGGAGCAGGTATGAGGAGGAGGAGGAGCAGTATGAGGAGGAGAAGGAGCAGTATGAGGAGAAGGAGCAGTATGAGGAGGAGAAGGAGCAGTATGAGGAGAAGGAGCAGTATGAGAAGGAGAAGGAGCAGTATGAGGAGGAAGAGGAGCAGGTATGAGGAGGAGAAGGAGCAGTATGAGGAGGAGAAGGAGCAGTATGAGGAGGAGGAGGAGCAGGTATGAGGAGGAGAAGGAGCAGTATGAGGAGAAGGAGCAGTATGAGGAGGAGAAGTATGAGGAGAAGGAGCAGTATGAGGAGGAGGAGGAGCAGGTATGAGGAGGAGAAGGAGCAGTATGAGGAGGAGAAGGAGCAGGTATGAGGAGGAGAAGGAACAGTATGAGGAGGAGCAGTATGAGGAGGAGAAGGAGCAGTATGAGGAGGAGGAGGAGCAGTATGAGGAGGAACAGGTATGAGGAGGAGAAGGAGCAGTATGAGGAGGAGAAGGAGCAGGTATGAGGAGGAGAAGGAGCAGTATGAGGAGGAGAAGGAGCAGTATGAGGAGGAGGAGGAGCAGGTATGAGGAGGAGAAGGAGCAGTATGAGGAGGAGAAGGAGCAGTATGAGGAGGAGGAGGAGCAGGTATGAGGAGGAGAAGGAGCAGTATGAGGAGGAGAAGGAGCAGTATGAGGAGGAGAAGGAGCAGGTATGAGGAGGAGAAGGAGCAGTATGAGGAGGAGGAGGAGCAGGTATGAGGAGGAGAAGGAGCAGTATGAGGAGGAGAAGGAGCAGTATGAGGAGGAACAGGTATGAGGAGGAGAAGGAGCAGTATGAGGAGGAGAAAGAGCAGTATGAGGAGGAGGAGGAGCAGGTATGAGGAGGAGAAGGAGCAGTATGAGGAGGAGAAGGAGCAGGTATGAGGAGGAGAAGGAGCAGTATGAGGAGGAGGAGGAGCAGTATGAGGAGGAGAAGGAGCAGTATGAGGAGGAGAAGGAGCAGTATGAGGAGGAACAGGTATGAGGAGGAGAAGGAGCAGTATGAGGAGGAGAAGGAGCAGGTATGAACATTAGAAGAGGCAGGTAGAGGAGGAAGAAATGCAGGTATGGGCAATAGGAGGAACAGTTATGAGCAGGAAAGGAGCAGGAACGAACTGGGGGAGGAGGAGGTATGAGCAGAAGAACAAGTATAAGAAGGGTCAGGAGAAGGAGGAAAGGCAGGAGAAGAGGCAGGTATGGCCAGGAGGAGGAACAAGTATGAACAAGAAGAGCAAGTGTGAGGAGGAGGTGCAGGTATGAGGAGAAGGAGTTGTGGGTCATAGTGCACAGTATTCTTGTTATTATGGGTACAGTGTCCACTGCAGGAAACCATGATGGAGAAACTTTGGGGAATCAAATAATTCTAACCATATAAATCTCAATATTCTGAGCTCTTGTAGGATCCATGCAACCTTCTCCTGCAGTCATCCCCACCATCAGTCAGACCTAGAATAGGTCTAACGGACACATAGCTGTCATGTCCTCTCACTCAATGCTGTCACCTGGTCTTCTATTGGATCAGAGAGCCTTCAGAAACCTCCAATAACCTTCTGGTCCTCAGTCTGAGGTAAAACCTCTTGGACCTTATGTCCAGTAGTTCTAGTCTTGGGACCCCCAGCATCTGGAATGACCTTGGACCCTTCTAGACCCTGAATGAGCATGTCCCAATTCCCAGCTCCTCAGGAACCTGTTTCTTGCTGAGACCCACCTTCAATGTGCTCTGTGGTGGCGGCAATGATGAGAACCAGCCATATGTAGAGTGACATGGTGCTGGATAGTCAGCGACTGCTCCGAAGCTGTCCAGTGCTGTGATAGCTCTAGGACTCAGGTCCTGTTTACTAGGGGGTTAATGAGAAAAAGACAAACAGAGATTTGGAGGATTCTCCTATTTGTTTAGAGTGATGAGAGGGGCCTCGATAGCACAACGTATCCTGCAGTACATGAAACATGCAACATAAAGATAGAAAAACATAACACAATATATAACGATATTAAAGTGCAGCAATATAAGACACAACAAACAATGTGGCCCACAAATACAAGTCTGCAAATATCCAGAGGTCACAATGGTGGTTACCAAAACAATGAACCCAAACTACATCTTATACTTTATCAGGAGATGGTGACACAACTGTCCTGTATACCACAGTGGACAATCTGACCACTGACCACCTTCTCAATGACGGGAGATGGGACTGATCCCTATAGAAACTTCCTGAGATCATCACTTGAGATGAGTGAACAATTTGTAATGAATCGGTTTTGAGCCAAATTTTCCAAAAGTTTTGGATTTTCACAAACCTGAAATATTTGCTGAACTAAAATGTCCACTGACATATACAACATGAGGTAAAAGGAAAAGCGGAGGATCACATGGACTATGCAGCCTAGCTGAGCTTCTGGCATCACCTGACCTCTCTGATTCCTCCCAGCCAGTCATGAGTAGTAGGTGGAGAGGTTACAGTGCTGGGTTAACCATTTCCTCATGAACTGGATTCCACCTGAATATTCCAAATTTTTGTTTTTTTAATGAAAAACTAATGGTGAGTCGTCTAAAACTAAAATGGCTGCCTCCACATGTTTAAGCAGAAAATATAAAAGAGACGTGTGTGTATGACTCTGTCTCTGATGCTTTAGCATCTGACATCAGCTGACGGATTCCCAGCCAATAAACAGTGGTAGGTGGGCACCTTACAGTGATGATGTCATATACAGTATATAAGATGGTGCAAGGGTGACCAGAAGCTAGGTGCAGTAATGGAGGAGATCGTGTAGGGTCTGTGATTCATCTCACTGCGTCATACAGAGCACAGGTCTGATGTCATATACACTATATAAGATGTCATTACTGTAATGGTGGAGATAGTGAAGGGTCTGTGATTCATCTCACTGTATCATACAGAGCACAGGTCTGATGTCATATACACTATATAAGATGTCATTACTGTAATGGTGGAGATAGTGAAGGGTCTGTGATTCATCTCACTGCATCATACAGAGCACAGGTCTGATGTTATATACACTATAAAAGGTGGCATTACAGTAATGGTGGAGATAGTGAAGGGTCTGTGATTCATCTCACTGCGTCATACAGAGCACAGGTCTGATGTCATATACACTATATAAGATGTCATTACTGTAATGGTGGAGATAGTGAAGGGTCTGTGATTCATCTCACTGCATCATACAGAGCACAGGTCTGATGTTATATACACTATAAAAGGTGGCATTACAGTAATGGTGGAGATAGTGTAGGGTCTGTGATTCATCTCATTGCACCATACAGAGCACAGATCTGATGTCATATACACTATATAAGGTGGCATTACAGTAATGGTGGAGATTGTGTAAGGTCTGTGATTCATCTTTTTGCATCATACAGAGCACAGGTCTGAAAAGCTGGCCAATAATCTAATTTTGTCTACACCTGTTGTGCAATAGAGCAGTTTCATCTGTATACACAGTCTTTAAACATACTTTTTTTTACTGACAAAAGAATCCTGTTAGTGAAAATTCCTTTGATAATGGATTTTTTGGGAAAGAGTATAAATTTTCATTAGCCACTTCCATACCAGATGCTTTACCCCCCTACCAGACCAGACACATTTTTGGGTTTTTTGTATGTGCGGTTTTGAGGGCTGAAACATTTTTATCATTTGCGTTATTCAACTAATTTCTGTGTCTTTTTTCGGGGACACATAGGGCTTTATTTTTGTGTTGTTTTTATTTCTGCATGTGCTTTAATTCTTTTTATATCTGGAAAAATCTAAACAAAAGAGGAGGGAAAACGGGTCTGTTTTTCACTTTTCAGTTTTTTTTATTTAATAACACAAAGTGCTACTAAAAAACTTTTAAAAATAGTTTTTACTCTCCATTACGGTAATTTTTATTTTGTATGGTGTCGTCGGGGGTGAGGCTATAACCTTTAATAAGGGCGTTTTATTGGTGTATTATTTTATTTATTTTTTAAATTATTTTATTTTATTTTTTTTTACTTTTCTTTTCATTTTTTTTTTTTTTTTTACATTGTGTCCTATAAGGTCATAATAGACTTTTGGGGACATCTGATGACTTTTTTTTTTTTGTTGAGGAGGCTGATTTCCCCTGTAACGGGATGGTACATTTAGGCCCAGTTGCAGGAGGAATATAGCCTCCTGCCTGTTACTTGAACATTACAATAGACCTAAACTGGGTCCTGTAGGACCCAGCAGTTCTTTCATATGCTGCACCCGGTGGATCATGTGACCGTCGGGTGAGAGGGGAGCCGCAAGATGGCGGCACCCATAGTGGTGTATACACTATTGAGATGGCTCGGAAGGGAATAAACCTTCCCTGCCTTCTCTATGGGAGCTCCGGCTGAAATTACAGCCGGCTACCAGTTTCAGCAGCTTTACGATTTTGTGCAGCTGCTGAATTCTGCTTGGACGTACCGGTACGTCCTTGCAGAAAAAGGCAACCACCCCTTGGACATACAGTGGGGAAAAAAAAGTATTTAGTCAGCCCCCAATTGTGCAAGTTCTCCCACTTATAAAGATGAGGCCGGCCTGTAATTGTCATCATAGGTAGACCTCAACTATGAGAGACAAAATGAGAAAACTAATCCAGATAATCACATTGTCTGATTTTTAAGAATTTATTTGCAAATTATGGTGGAAAATAAGTATTTGGTCTATAAGAAAAGTTCATCTCAATACTTTGTTATATCCTTTGTTGGCAATGACAGAGGTCAAACGTTTTCTGTAAGTCTTCACAAGGTTGGCACACACTGTTGCTGGTATGTTGGCCCATTCCTCCATGCAGATCTCCTCTAGAGCAGGGATGTTTTGGGGCTGTCGCTGGGCAACACGGACTTTCATCTCCCTCCAAAGGTTTTCTATGGGGTTGAGATCTGGAGACTGGTTAGGCCACTCCAGGACCTTGAAATGCTTCTTACGAAGCCGCTCCTTCGTTGCCCTGGCGGTGTGCTTGGGATCATTGTCATGCTGAAAGACCCAGCCACGTTTCATCTTCAATGCCCTTGTTGATGGAAGGAGGTTTGCACTCAAAACCTCACGATACATGGCCCCATTCATTCTTTCATGTACACGGATCAGTCGTTCTGGTCCCTTTGCAGAGAAACAGCCCCATACATGATGTTGCCCCCCCCATGCTTCACAGTAGGTATGGTGTTCTTTGGATGCAACTCAGCATTCACTCTCCTCCAAACATCACGAGTTGTGTTTCTACCAAACAGTTCTACTTTGGTTTCATCTGACCATATGACATTCTCCCAATACTCTTCTGGAACATCCAAATGCTCTCTAGCAAACTTCAGACGGGCCCAGATATGTACTGGCTTAAGCAGGGGGACACGTCTGGCACTGCAGGATCTGAGTCCCTGGCGGCGTAGTGTGTTACTGACGGTAGCCTTTGTTACGTTAGTCCCAGCTTTCTGCAGGTCACTCACTAGGTCCCCCCCGTGTGGTTCTGGGATTTTTGCTCACCGTTCTTGTGATCATTTTGACCCCACGGGGTGAGATCTTGCGTGGAGCCCCTGATGGAGGGAGATTATCAGTGGTCTTGTATGTTTTCCATTTTCTAATTATTGCTCCCACAGGTGATTTCTTCACACCAAGCTGCTTGCCTATTGCAGATTCAGTCTTCCCAGCCTGGTGCAGGGCTACCATTTTGTTTCTGGTCCTTCCACAGCTCTTTGGTCTTCACCATAGTGGAGTTTGGAGTGTGACTGTTTGAGGTTGTGGACAGGCGTCTTTTATACTGATAACAATGTCAAACAGGAGCCATTACTACAGGTAATGAGTGGAGGACAGAGGAGCCTCTTAAAGAAGAAGTTACAGGTCTGTGAGAGACAGAAATCTTGCTTGTTTGTAGGTGACCAAATACTTATTTTCCACCATAATTGGCAAATAAATTCTTTAAAAATCAGACAATGTGATTTTCTGGATTTGTTTTCTCATTTTGTCTCTCATAGTTGAGGTCTACCTATGATGTCAATTACAGGCCAGCCTCATCTTTATAAGTGGGAGAACTTGCACAATTGGTGGCTGACTAAATACTTTTTTCCCCACTGTATATAGTCTATGGGTGGTACGGAAGTGGTTAAATACAACTGCTAGTCTAACAGCAAGATGCTGATTCCGCCTGCGCAATTCTGAAAAAATAACTCTGTTATTTAAGAGGTTTCTTGTTGTTCACCAAATATATAGACTAGCCTGCGCTAATCTGAAAAAACTCTACATCTACAATTCCTGGTGTACCAGTAGAGTAATTGGAGACATTCTGAACTTCCTTCAGGATGGTTTGGACAGAGGTCTTAGCTCTTCTACAATTAGGGTACAAGTAGGAGCCTTGTCTGCCAGTCTGGATAGACATTTATCTCAAGAAATTCTAATAAAAAGATTATTGATTCGTTTGAACCCTTGGAGGAGTAGAGCTTAAGGTCCTTCTGATGAAAGTAACTTTTCTGCTGGCCATTACCTTGGCAAAAAGAACTGGGGATCTTCCGGCTTTCTCTTTGAAGAACCTTATATCTCTGTCTTCTCAGACAGAGTTCAGTTGAGGTTTATTCCAGGGATCATTCTTAAAGTTTCTTCTGAGACTCACATCAATCAGGTCGTTTCTCTACCTGTATTTTACCCTAGTTCATCTTCTCCTGAAGAGTGTAAGCTGCATTCCTTGGATCTAGCAAGGTGTCTCATGATTTACCTGGACTGTTCTTTACCCTTTAGAAGGTCAGAAAACCTTCTCATTAGTTATGTTGGAAGAAACAAGGGCCTTAAAGCCTCAAAACCAACTTTATCCAGATGGATTAGGGAGTCCACTCGCCTGTAGCTCAGAATCTGGATTCTCCTGAGTTCCTAGGGTTTTACTTCCTAAATCCCCGTTATTGTGCTGCTGGTAGAACATAAGGGAATAGTTGATTATGATGTTAATCTGTTTTCCCTTAGTCCTAACAGCAGCACAAGGCTTCCTCCCTAGTATACATTTTTTATACTTTATACTCATCTTGTGGGGGGAGGTCTCATTTGCCATCTTATAGTGCGGGGTATTGGTGTTAATTACTTTTATTATACTAAAT
Source organism: Leptodactylus fallax (assembly GCA_947044405.1). NCBI lineage: Eukaryota > Metazoa > Chordata > Amphibia > Anura > Leptodactylidae > Leptodactylus > Leptodactylus fallax. The sequence goes on from CAMRHE010000395.1 coordinate 1,243,404, forward strand.
ATTACACCTGTCTTATCAGCACACAAGGGCAGAAATACTCCACCATTGTGCTGTTGTTAGGACTAAGAGAAAACAGATTAACATCCTAGTCAATCATTATCACTGCATAAATCTAGGCTGACCCACACTTTGTGATCTTTCTAATGATCACTGACCAGGTCACCTTTTCAGAGATAAATCTCATCTTCTTGCTAATTAATCTTTGAAATAGGTTTTTGTTAACAAATAAAGAGAAACTGCAACTATCACTGCAAAAATCCAAGCTAACTAGCACAGTGTGTTAGGCCCCTTACACACAACCATGTGCAGGCCTCCAGCCATGACTGAACATCATGACCGCTGCACGAGTGGCACATGGATGTCATCCATGTGCCGACCGTGCACAAGCCGTGCTTCTGCGGGCCCATTCATTCAATGAATAGGGGCCACAAAAGCACGGCCGCGAAACTGGACAGGAATAGGACCTGTCCTGAGTTTTGTGGCCCAGACTGTCGGCCCGCACACTGATCCGTATAATACACGGTCATGTGCACAGGCCCACAGAAAAGAATGGGTCAGTGTGCAAGCGACCTTATAGTCTAATACAGAGCAGGTTACCCTCTCAAAGCTAAATGTAATTTCTTCCAAAATTTTCTTCAAATATTTTTTGCAAAAAACAAGACAAACGCTCACAGTGTCAGAATTATCGGCAATTACTATTATATAAGAACTGAAGAAAAAAACAACAGGGTGGGGATGGGCTAAATGAGGGGGAGGAGGAAACACTTGTGCTACTGTCTTATCATCCACCAGTACAAGCACTAATACTAAAAATAGGAATATGGGTGGCAACAGCAACTGGTCTTGGACTTGTTGGAACAATATTGTCAGGATTCTCTATCCGGCCGCTGAACCTCTGATGTTACTATGCCAACCTGGGAAGCTTTTGCAGTTTCAGAGGCTTCCTGGTTTGGTCCAGTTAGCAGCTGAGGAGGCCTTTATAATATTCTCAGTGCCGAATAATTTAGTTTTCTTCTTAGTTTGGCTCTCCATCTTGTCTGTGAATACCTGTTTGATTACTGACCTCTGTCTTGCTCCCTGGAATCCCTTTTTGCCTCCTGATTCTTCTTTGATGTTCCCAGTTGGATTTGTGACCCTTGGCTTGTTTCCCGGATACTGCTCTTGTCTCCTGATTTTGTATATTACGTCCTTTCCTGGTTTTTTGACCCTGCTGCGACGACTTCTCTTGTCTCCACGCCTCTTTGTAAATTGTCTGGACTTTGTGTTGGTTTCTGCAGCGGTGCATTTTTTATTAGTACATTTATCTGTTAGGTGACAATTCAGATTCCAAGATATATATTCCTGGGAGAATGTTATTGTTATTAATGGTGTGTCTCAGCGCCCAGGCGCTGGTGAGGGTTCCCCCGCATGGCTGTCAACCAGGAGTTATTATACCGAGTTGACAGGGTGCGAGGTGAGACTTTAGAGCAGTTACTGGTACCCCAGCCTTATCGCCGGACGGTGCTGGAGTTAGCACATAAACATGTGCTAGGGGGACACGTAGGTGCCACAAAAACGCTGGACCGTATATTGCAGCGTTTTTATTGGCCGGGGGTATAACATGAAGTTAAAGTGTATTGTGAAACATGTCCGGAGTGTCAGTTGCATGCCCCCAAGGCACATTTTCAAAGCCCCCTGGTACCTTAGCCCATTATTGAGGTGCCCTTTGAAAGGATTGTCATGGACTTGGTGGGTCCTGTAGTTAAGTCTGCTCGGGGGCATCAGCATATTTTGGTAGTCATGGACTATGCTACCCGACATCCTGAAGCCATTCCACTACGGCACACATCGGCGAAGTTGATTGCTAAAGAATTGTTCGCCATGTTTTGCCGAGTAGGTCTACCCAAGGAGATCCTCACGGATCAGGGTACCCCGTTCATGTCTAAAGTCACCAAGGAACTATGTAAACTTTTTAATATCAAACAGTTACGTACATCTGTTTACCACCCCCAGACAAGCAGCTTAGTAGAACGGTTTAATAAAACCCTAAAAAGTATGTTGAAAAAGGTGGTAAACAAAGATGGAAAGGACTGGGATGTTTTGTTACCGTATTTGATGTTTGCCATCCGTGAAGTACCACAGTCTTCCACTGGGTTTTCCCCTTTTGAGTTGGTCTATGGCAGACATCCTAGGGGTCTGTTGGACATTGCCAGAGAAACATGGGAGCAAGAGTCCACCCCCCACAAAAGTGTTATTGAACACATCGCTGGTATGCAGGACAGGATAGCGGCCGTTATGCCCATAGTTAGAGAGCATCTGGGGGAGACCCAAAAGGCTGAAAGCCGGGTTTACAATAGGTCGGCGAAGGTAAGGACCTTTAAACCGGTGACCGAGTACTCGTACTCATTCCCACAGTGGAGAGTAAGTTCCTTGCCAAATAGCAAGGACCCTATGAGGTGTTGGAGAAAATAGGGGAAGTGAACTGCAAGGTTCGTCAGCCCGGTAGGAGAAAACCAGAGCAGATTTATCATGTAAACCTGCTAAAGGCGTGGAAAGACCGAGAGAGTCTGCTTACAGAAAGATCTCTGGCTAAACTGCCTCCTATACTGTCCCCACAGGCTGCGGTTAGGACTACAGAGGAAGCAGTAGGGGTAACAATAGCGGAGTCTCTCACGAAAAGCCAGCAGCAAGAATCCAGAGAGTTTGTAGCAAGGAATACAGACGTGTTCTCCGAGCTACCCGGGTGTACGTCTATAATCAAACATGATATTGTTACCGAGCCCCAGGTGAAAGTACGGTCGAGACCATACCGGATCCCCGAAGCTCGTCGACAAGCCATTTCGGAGGAAGTGTAGAAAATGTTAAAATTACGAGTCATTGAGGAATCCAAAAGTGAATGGGCCAGTCCCATTGTCCTAGTTCCCAAACCAGATGGGACGTTGTGTTTCTGCAACGATTTCAGGAAACTCAATGAGGTATCTAAATTTGACGCCTACCCCATGCTACGGGTAGACGAACTTATTGAGAGACTGGGAGGGGCCCGGTACTTCACTACGCTTGATCTAACTAAGGGATACTGGCAGGTACCCCTGACGGATAGTGCCAAAGAAAAAACTGCCTTTATCACCCCTGAGGGACTTTTTCACTATCTTGTGTTACCGTTCGGGCTCCACGGGGCCCCAGCCACATTCCAGCGGTTAATGGACATAGTGTTAAAACCTCATAGAAGATACGCTTCGGCATATCTGGATGATATCATAATTTTCAGCAATGACTGGGAGAGTCACTTGCCCAAGGTACAAGCTGTGGTGAATTCTTTGAGAGCAGCTGGCCTGACCGCTCACCCCAAGAAGTGTATTTTGGGGATGGAGGAGACACGCTATTTAGGGTATGTGATCGGCCGTGGTATAATCAAACCCCAGGTCAACAAGGTCGATGCTATTCAGAAATGGCCTCGACCTATGAGCACCAAACAAGTTAGGTCATTCCTGGGCATTGTTGGGTATTACAGACGCTTTATACCCAACTTCGCAACAGTGTCTGCTCCCCTGACGGACCTTCTAAAGGGTAAAAGGTCCATTATGGTACGGTGGAATGACCAGGCCGAATGTGCTTTTCAGGCGTTAAAGGTGGCCTTATGTGGGTCTCCTGTTCTCATTACGCCCGACTTCAGCAGAGAGTTTGTCGTACAGACAGACACATCAGATGTAGGGCTGGGAGCTGTCCTGTCTCAGGAGGTGAATGGAGAAGAGCATCCAGTTACCTACCTTAGCAGGAAACTAACACCAGCAGAGATAAACTACAGCATAGTAGAGAAAGAGTGGCGATAAAATGGGCGTTAGAGGCCCTGAGGCACTACCTGCTGGGGAGGCAGTTCCGTCTAGTGACCGACCACTCACCCCTCACTTGGATGAGCAGATCCAAGGACAAGAATGCCAGGGTCATTAGATGGTTCTTGTCCCTTCAATACTTTAGTTTCTCGGTGGAGTACAGAGCCGGGAAACTGCAAGGCAATGCGGATGCCTTGTCCCGGACTCATTGTTTAATGTCTGGAGTTCGCCCGAGAGGTCAGAACTGAGGGGGAGGGTATGTGAGAAAGTGAAGGGTGTGGTTTGGGAGAACAGGTATGTTCCAGCCAGGCAGTTAAAGGGTGTGTGTCAGAAGCCACAGCAGTGAGGTCAGCTGACTAATTAAGGCCTGATATAGGCTGTGTCAGGACTAGGAGGTGGCACTACACTGAGAAAAGTGACCTGTGTATCTGAACCTGCATCAAGGTAACTCTGTGCCACCCGTCTGTAGTAACCAGAGCTAGAGTCTGGCAGCCAGACTCTTGTATAGAGAGGGTCTGTTTCTGTATTAGTTATTTCTCAGCCGAGAAGGTTTTGTTTTTGTTTGTGCCTTTGTAAGGGCAAACCTGTTATGCACCTGAAACCAAATAAACACCTGACTTAAGTGTGACCCAGCCTCTGTGTCACTGTTTCCTGCACTGCTACCAAGCATCTACCTGAGCATTTCCCCACAAGATATATAGTCCTAGGAGCCCTGACAGTGTCATACACTATGTTTTATAGATATATAGTCCTAGGAGCCCTGACAGTGTCATACACTATGTATTATAGATATATAGTACTAGGAGTCCTGACAGTGTCATACACTATGTATTATAGATATATAGTCCTAGGAGCCCTGACAGTGTCATACACTATGTTATATAGATATAGAGTCCCGCTACCTGCCCACACGTAACCTCCAAAGACCTCCTACTCTACTCTGCTCTAATTCGCTCTTCACACAATTGTCTCCAAGAGTTTTCCCTTGCATCCCCCATACTCTGGAACTCATTACCAAGACACATAAGACTGTCTCCCACAGTCACAAGCTTCAAGAAGGCCCAGAAGACTCACCTATTCAGGAAGGCCTACAACCTCCAATAACACTACTGTCACCACACCACCACCTGTACAGTCTCTCGCCTCACCTTCTGTCTCTATCCCTCTTCACTCATAGATTGTAAGCCCTTGCAGGCAGGGCCCTCTATCCCACTGTGCCAGTGATCACTGTTAGTATCATATTTGTTTTGTATATTTTCTGTACTGTATGTAAATCCGCAAATGTAAAGCACCATGGAATTAATGGTGCTATATAAATAAATAATAATAATAATAGAGTCCTAGGCGACCTGACAGTGTCATACACTATGTATTATAGATATATAGTAGATATATAGTCCTAGGAGTCCTGACAGTGTCATACACTATGTATTATAGATATATAGTCCTAGGAGCCCTGACAGTGTCATACACTATGTATTATAGATATATAGTCCTAGGAGTCCTGACAGTGTCATACATTATGTTTTATAGATCTATAGTCCTAGGAGCCCTGACAGTGTCATACACTATGTATTATAGATATATAGTCCTAGGAGCCCTGACAGTGTCATACACTATGTATTATAGATATATAGTCCTAGGAGTCCTGAAAGTGTCATACACTATGTACTATAGATATATAGTACTAGGAGCCCTGGCAGTGCCATAGACTATGTTTTATAGATATATAGTCCTAGGAGCCCTGACAGTGTCATACACTATGTATTATAGATATATAGTCCTAGGAGTCCTGAAAGTGTCATACACTATGTATTATAGATATATAGTACTAGGAGCCCTGGCAGTGCCATAGACTATGTTTTATAGATATATAGTCCTAGGAGCCCTGACAGTGTCATACACTATGTATTATAGATATATAGTCCTAGGAGTCCTGACAATGTCATACACTATGTTCTATAGATATATAGTCCTAGGAGCCCTGACAGTGTCATACACTATGTTTTATAGATATATAGTCCTAGGAGCCCTGACAGTGTCATACACTATGTTTTATAGATATATAGTCCTAGGAGCCCTAACAGTGTCATACACTATGTATTATAGATATATAGTCCTAGGAGCCCTGACATTGTCATACACTATGTATTATAGATATATAGTCCTAGGAGCCCTGACAGGGTCATACACTATATATTAATAGATATATAGTAGATATATAGTCCTAGGAGTCCTGACAGTGTCATACACTATGTATTATAGATATATAGTCCTAGGAGCCCTGACAGTGTCATACACTATGTATTATAGATATATAGTCCTAGGAGCCCTGACAGTGTCATACACTATGTATTATAGATATATAGTCCTAGGAGCCCTGACAGTCTCATACACTATGTATTATAGATATATAGTCCTAGGAGCCCTGACAGTGTCATACACTATGTATTATAGATATATAGTCCTAGGAGCCCTGACAGTGTCATACACTATGTTTTATAGATATATAGTCCTAAGAGCCCTGACAGTGTCATACGCTATGTTTTATAGATGTATAGTCCCAGGAGTCCTGACAGTGTCATACACTATGTATTATAGATATATAGTCCTAGGAGCCCTGACAGTGTCATACACTATGTATTATAGATATATAGTCCTAGGAGTCCTGACAGTGTCATACACTATGTATTATAGATATATAGTCCTAGGAGTCCTGACAGTGTCATACACTATGTATTATAGATATATAGTCCTAGGAGCCCTGACAGTGTCATACACTATGTTTTATAGATATACAGTCCTAGGAGCCCTGACAGTGTCATACACATAGAATTTTCTCTATCTTGATAATATGTGACTATGACAACAATTCCTGTTAGTTCTTCTTTAATCATTGATTACATGACATCATGGTTCTTGCTGTTAGTAGTGATTGCCACCATGTGGTGAGGGGCATGGTTCTTGGCGGAGGGACACTAGGGTGAATGAAGAAATTATAGGAAACACATCAGAAGGAAGAGATGCGGTTACATCACACATCAGCTGTTCCGATGACATGAGCTACAGCGCTTCCTTATCTGTAACGTAAATTGTTCATCATTAAATACCTGCTTTAATAACAGAATAAGAGACACACAACACACAGCGAAACCAAGAAATATGTGAACCTGTATGCTGTTCATGGGAAAAGACACACAGGGCACAAAGCGATAGCAAGAAGTATGTGACCCCGTGTACTGCTCATGGGAGGAAACACATGACAATATGTAGAATGTGTGTGATTGTGTGATCCTATATTATCATCTGTTTTTTATATGTGATATTACAAGGGGATGGTCTGTATTACATGTGTGATATTACATGGGGAGTGTCTGTATTACATAGAAAAAACAACAAACTAGCACTAATACCTAAAATATAACCTTTAATAATCTGATTAAAAAGTGTACAATGCACTACAAAGAAAATGACGTCTGTAGTGTTGCTGCATGTGGCATTAAGCAGACAACAGCACATAAGTAGCTTTCACAATGTCCATAAAGCCTCTGTTTGAAAAACAGCTAAACTAAGTGCTCAATAATCAGCAGCATGTGGGTGGCTTTATCACAAGGTCAATAGAGCCCCTGTTTGAATAGATCTATCCTAAGAGGCTTAACAAAATGTAAACACAGCCCTTGTTTGTATAAAGCTATCCTCTAAGAGGTTTATAACAATGTCCACACAGCCCCTGTTTGTATATAGCTATCCTCTAAGAGGCTTATCTCAAAATAAACACAGCCCCTGTTTGTTAAAGCTATCCTCTAAGAGGCTTTAGCAATGTAAACAGAGCCCCTATTTGTATAAAACTATCCTCAACGCGTTTCCCCCAGAGATAAGCAGGGTTCATCAGGAGAAGGTAAAGATATAGATAATATCAAGCTTACTGAGATAATTTGCAGTAATAACTGCAGTTCCCAGTGTCCTGATGGTGGACACTGGTACTAAGAGAGCCGATGCCATTCACTGTGTCCCGCTGGGTTAATAAACCCGTAGCTCCGCCCCATGACACTCCCCCCTCATGACGTCATCGGACCGAGGCTCCGCCCACCTCGTCCGGAGGTTTGTCATGCAGGGGAAAACAGATTTCCATGGAGAGGAGACGCTGAACAACAAATGTAAAAAAGAGAAAATGGTGAATGAAAACAAGACTGCAATAAAGTCAATAGAAAAGAACCTTTCAAGATCACAATCAGATTTACTTAAGATAACAAATGCAAAGTACAAGTATAAGTCTGTAAGAACGGGTAAATGGCTGGACTAGGGAAACATTGATATGTACACTAATATGTACTAGAGTGGCAAAGATAAACCAGCCACCACAGCAGTGCATAAAGTTATGTACTGTTTTATTTGTTATATCCCATCAATATAGAGAAATACCCAAAGATGTAAAACATCAGTAAAATAAACAAAAGATATTTGGGTAAAGCATAATAATAAACCATAAAAATGAATGAAAACTAATATTGCTATACAAACAGACTAAATAGATGTAAAATGCAGATGAAACCATAATTATATAAATGATGCAAAAGAGAGTGAATCATTCAGGCCTTTAGGTTTCACACTCTGAAATTGAAAAATACGCCTGGTCTCATGTTGTAGGATCAACCGATCCCAGTTACCACTTCTCATTGGGGGACATACTCGTTCTATACCTTGAAAGGTCAGAGACTTAGGGTCACCTCCATGATATTCCCATACATGGGTAGAGAGGGTGCGATCTTCTCTCCGTGTGATATAGCCTACATGGTCAAGTATTCTGCGTCTAAATTCTCGTATAGTTTTACCTACGTAATTTAACAGACAGGGGCATGTGGCCACATAGATCACACCAGTGGTCCTACAGTTGATGAACTGTTTAGTAAGATGTTTCTTACCAGTAGAGACAATAGGAATAGTGTCCCCTTTCAAGATGTAGTCACATGCCTTGCATGAGCCACATTTGAAGGTCCCAACAGGGACACTCTTATCCAGCCAAGTGCTAGCCGCAGAGCGGGGTGTAAAGTGGCTATGTGTTAGCAAATTACCCAAATTCTGACCTCTGCGATAAGTAACAGAGGGATGTTGACTAATTAATTCTCTTACATCTGGATCAATTGTTAATATGTTCCAATAGGATTTGAGTATTTCCATGACACCCTTAGCTCCACGGTCATAATTCCCTATCAGGCGGATAGCATGTATATCCTTTGGTTTAATCTTAGGGGTAAGTAAAGTGGTACGATCACTAAGAGCTGCCATCTCTTTGGCTTCTTTGAGGACAGACGTTGGATATCCTCGTTCGTAAAACCTACCCTCTAGCTCTTTAGCTTTGACATGAAAATCATCCAAATTAGAACAATTCCTACGTATACGAAGGAATTGACCCTTAGGTATTCCCCGCCTGAGGGGGGCTGGATGGAAACTATCCCATTTTAATAAGTTGTTTGTAGCTGTCTCTTTACGGTATAAAGAGGTTTCCAAATCCCCCTGTCCGTTAATAATAATGCGAAGGTCCAAAAAAGTAATTGAGTGAGAATCTATTGACGCAGTAAATTTCATATTGATGTCATTTTCATTGAGGGCCTCAACAAAGCCCCAGAACTCTTCTTTGGGGCCTGCCCAAAGGATAAGCACATCATCCATGTACCTTATCCATAGCGAAATCATCCCAGTCCACCTCTCAAAGAGATCCGAAAAAACCAGACGCTCCTCCCACCAGCCCAAAAATAAATTAGCATACGTGGGCGCAGCTGAACTGCCCATAGCGGTCCCGCGTTGCTGATGGAAGAAGCGCCCGTCAAACAGAAAAAAATTCCTCAATAAGCAGGGTAATTAATTGAGGAGGAAGGATACAATCTGCAGAAAATCTCTATCTCACTAAAAGATACTATTGAGAAAGCTAGAAGTTTTTCATCAGACCCAGATTTTGTTAAGAAGGAACGTGAACGCCAATTGAATATAGAGAAATATACTAATCTTATTAAATCCAGAAAACATTACCAATTCCAACGAGATTTATTGGAGTTCAAAGAAAATAGAGCCTATATTGGCTTATCCAATTCTAGGGCTGTTAGTGACATTTTGTCTAGTGAAGGGGAATTATCAGATGTGGAACGGTCCACCCGTCCCAAAACATCGTTTAATAGAGGACGAGGTAGAGTTACATCAGTATTTAATAAAAGTAGGGGACGTAGTTCTAGAACTGACTTTGGACCTACAAATTTGATATCTGACCCACAAGGGGTTTTTTTATCCCAAGGTCCCCCCATTACTCAGTATTTTCTGAGAACACGACCAGATCAGAATCAATGACTGATTTAGGATCGGCTACAAAAAACAGTGACGAGTTACAAGTGATTAATTTATCTAATCGAGTGCTTTCTAGAGATGAGATTACGGTACTTTCCTTGGGTCTGTCATATGTTCCAACAACTAATTTTGATCTTTTCACTTGGGTGAAAGATATTTCCTTGTTTTCCCGAAAATTGCGATGGGCAAAATTTATGGGTTCAGTTAACAAAAGACGATGTGCTGAATTAGGCATACCTTTTGAAGATCTAGATAATCTGAAGCTCCTGGAAGAACTTTGGGAAGAGGGACAAGGTATATCAGGACCGGCCCCCCTTACAGATCTTCACGTAAAAAGCACTGCTGCACCACCTGTCATGGATACGAGTGTAATAGATGTATTTGAATCCATGGTAGTACAGGCTCTTTCTCAATTGTCAAGGGAGAAATTAGCCAGGGGACATAATTTAAGTGGTGGCAAACTCCGTGCTTTACATGATCTTTCACGTGATGAGACGATTATTATAAAGCCTTCAGATAAAGGGGGTAATCTGGTTATCATGGACAGATCACAATATGTAGCAATGTGTAATTCCCTTTTGTTGGATCCTGAGACATACAAAATTTTAGATCACGATCCTACCACTAAATTTAAGATAGAACTTGATGTTATTCTATTGAGGGCCCATGAGGCGGGCCTAATTAGTAAGAAGGAATTAACATTCATGTCTACTCCATTTCCAACAACGGCTACTTTTTATAGTTTACCCAAGATACATAAAGGGTTTCCCCCTTTAAGGGGTCGTCCTATTGTCTCGGGCATAGGAAGCTTAACCCAAGGAGCGAGTGTTTACATTGACAAAATATTGCGACCATTTGTCTTAACGCTCCCTTCCTATGCCCGAGACACAATGGATATCTTGAAACGGTTGGAAAATATAACACTGCCATCAGGTTCATTTTTGGCATCAATTGATGTCGAGGCCTTATACAGTTCAATACCGCATAAGGGCTGTGAGGCCATTAGACATTTCCTTCAATCTCGTACCATTCAATTGGACCCCATGGCGAATTCATCCTAGAGCTCCTTGATTTCGTTTTAAAGAGGAATTTTTTTCTGTTTGACGGGCGCTTCTTCCATCAGCAACGCAGGACCGCTATGGGCAGTTCAGCTGCGCCCACGTATGCTAATTTATTTTTGGGCTGGTGGGAGGAGCATCTGGTTTTTTCGGATCTCTTTGAGAGGTGGACTGGGATGATTTCGCTATGGATAAGGTACATGGATGATGTGCTTATCCTTTGGACAGGCCCCAAAGAAGAGTTCTGGGGCTTTGTTGAGGCCCTCAATGAAAATGACATCAATATGAAATTTACTGCGTCAATAGATTCTCACTCAATTACTTTTTTGGACCTTCGCATTATTATTAACGGACAGGGGGATTTGGAAACCTCTTTATACCGTAAAGAGACAGCTACAAATAACTTATTAAAATGGGATAGTTTCCATCCAGCCCCCCTCAGGCGGGGAATACCTAAGGGTCAATTCCTTCGTATACGTAGGAATTGTTCTAATTTGGATGATTTTCATGTCAAAGCTAAAGAGCTAGAGGGTAGGTTTTATGAACGAGGATATCCAACGTCTGTCCTCAAAGAAGCCAAAGAGATGGCAGCTCTTAGTGATCGTACCACTTTACTTACCCCTAAGATTAAACCAAAGGATATACATGCTATCCGCCTGATAGGGAATTATGACCTATGTGGAGCTAAGGGTGTCATGGAAATACTCAAATCCTATTGGAACATATTAACAATTGATCCAGATGTAAGAGAATTAATTAGTCAACATCCCTCTGTTACTTATCGCAGAGGTCAGAATTTGGGTAATTTGCTAACACATAGCCACTTTACACCCCGCTCTGCGGCTAGCACTTGGCTGGATAAAAGTGTCCCTGTTGGGACCTTCAAATGTGGCTCATGCAAGGCATGTGACTACATCTTGAAAGGGGACACTATTCCTATTGTCTCTACTGGTAAGAAACATCTTACTAAACAGTTCATCAACTGTAGGACCACTGGTGTGATCTATGTGGCCACATGCCCCTGTCCGTTAAATTACGTAGGTAAAACTATACGAGAATTTAGACGCAGAATACTTGACCATGTAGGCTATATCACACGGAGAGAAGATCGCACCCTCTCTACCCATGTATGGGAATATCATGGAGGTGACCCTAAGTCTCTGACCTTTCAAGGTATAGAACGAGTATGTCCCCCAATGAGAGGTGGTAACTGGGATCGGTTGATCCTACAACATGAGACCAGGCGTATTTTTCAATTTCAGAGTGTGAAACCTAAAGGCCTGAATGATTCACTCTCTTTTGCATCATTTATATAATTATGGTTTCATCTGCATTTTACATCTATTTAGTCTGTTTGTATAGCAATATTAGTTTTCATTCATTTTTATGGTTTATTATTATGCTTTACCCAAATATCTTTTGTTTATTTTACTGATGTTTTACATCTTTGGGTATTTCTCTATATTGATGGGATATAACAAATAAAACAGTACATAACTTTATGCACTGCTGTGGTGGCTGGTTTATCTTTGCCACTCTAGTACATATTAGTGTACATATCAATGTTTCCCTAGTCCAGCCATTTACCCGTTCTTACAGACTTATACTTGTACTTTGCATTTGTTATCTTAAGTAAATCTGATTGTGATCTTGAAAGGTTCTTTTCTATTGACTTTATTGCAGTCTTGTTTTCATTCACCATTTTCTCTTTTTTACATTTGTTGTTCAGCGTCTCCTCTGTATGGAAATCTGTTTTCCCCTGCATGACAAACCTCCGGACGAGGTGGGCGGAGCCTCGGTCCGATGACGTCATGAGGGGGAGTGTCATGGGGGCGGAGCTACAGGTTTATTAACGCGGGACACAGTGAATGGCGTCGGCTCTCTTAGTACCAGTGTCCACCATCAGGACACTGGGAACTGCAGTTATTACTGCAAATTATCTCAGTAAGCTTGATATTATCTATATCTTTACCTTCTCCTGATGAACCCTGCTTATCTCTGGGGGAAACGCGTTGAGGATAGTTTTATACAAATAGGGGCTCTGTTTACATTGCTAAAGCCTCTTAGAGGATAGCTTTAACAAACAGGGGCTGTGTTGATTTTGAGATAAGCCTCTTAGAGGATAGCTATATACAAACAGGGGCTGTGTGGACATTGTTATAAACCTCTTAGAGGATATCTTTATACAATCAAGGGCTGTGTTTACATTTTGTTAAGCCTCTTAGGATAGATCTATTCAAACAGGGGCTCTATTGACCTTGTGATAAAGCCACTCACATGCTGCTGATTATTCAGCACTTAGTTTAGCTGTTTTTCAAACAGAGGCTTTATGGACATTGTGAAAGCTACTTATGTGCTGTTGTCTGCTTAATGCCACATGCAGCAACACTACAGACGTCATTTTCTTTGTAGTGCATTGTACACTTTTTAATCAGATTATTAAAGGTTATATTTTAGGTATTAGTGCTAGTTTGTTGTTTTTTTCTCTTTGATAGTATATTTGAGCACGATTAGTTACTCTACATTTGTTTATGTCTGTATTACATGTGTGATATTACATGGGGAGTGTCTGTATTACATGTGTGATATTACATGGGGAGTGTCTGTATTACATGTGTGATATTACATGGGGAGTGTCTGTATTACATGTGTGATATTACATGGGGAGTGTATATATTACATGTATGATATTACAAGGGGAATGTATGTATTCCATGTGTAATATTACATGGAGAGTGTCTGTATTACATGTGTGATATTACATGGAGTGTGTCTGTATTACATGTGTGATATTACATGGGGAGTGTTTGTATTACATGTGTGATATTACATGGGAAGTGTTTGTATTACATGTGTGATATTACATGGGGAGAGTCTGTATTACATGTTTGATATTACATGGGTAGAGTCTGTATTACGTTTGTGATATTACATGGGTAGTGTCTGTATTACATGTGATATTACATGGGGAGAGTCTGGATTACAGGTGTGATATTACATGGGGAGTGTTTGTATTACATGTGTGATATTACATGGGGAGTGTCTGGATTACGTGTGTGATATTACATGGGGAGTGTCTGTATTACGTTTGTGATATTACATGGGTAGTGTCTGTATTACATGTGATATTACATGGGGAGTGTCTGTATTACATGTGTGATATTACATGGGGGGTGTCTGTATTACATGTGTGATATTACATGGGGAGTGTCTGTATTACATGTGTGATATTACATGGGGAGTGTCTGTATTACATGTGTGATATTACATGGGGAGTGTCTGTATTACATGTGTGATATTACGTGGGGAGTGTCTGTATTACGTGTGTGATATTACGTGGGGAGTGTCTGTATTACGTGTGTGATATTACGTGGGGAGTGTCTGTATTACGTTTGTGATATTACATGGGGAGAGTCTGGATTACAGGTGTGATATTACATGGGGAGTGTTTGTATTACATGTGTGATATTACATGGGGAGTGTCTGGATTACGTGTGTGATATTACATGGGGAGTGTCTGTATTACATGTGATATTACATGGGGAGTGTCTGTATTACATGTGTGATATTACATGGGGAGTGTCTGTATTACATGTGTGATATTACATGGGGAGTGTCTGTATTACATGTGATATTACATGGGGAGAGTCTGGATTACAGGTGTGATATTACATGGGGAGTGTTTGTATTACATGTGTGATATTACATGGGGAGTGTCTGGATTACGTGTGTGATATTACATGGGGAGTGTCTGTATTACATGTGATATTACATGGGGAGTGTCTGTATTACATGTGTGATATTACATGGGGAGTGTCTGGATTACATGTGTGATATTACGTGGGGAGTGTCTGTATTACGTGTGTGATATTACATGGGGAGTGTCTGTATTACGTTTGTGATATTACATGGGTAGTGTCTGGATTACATGTGATATTACATGGGGAGAGTCTGGATTACAGGTGTGATATTACATGGGGAGTGTTTGTATTACATGTGTGATATTACATGGGGAGTGTCTGGATTACGTGTGTGATATTACATGGGGAGAGTCTGGATTACGTGTGTGATATTACATGGGGAGTGTCTGTATTACATGTGATATTACATGGGGAGTGTCTGTATTACATGTGTGATATTACATGGGGGGTGTCTGTATTACATGTGTGATATTACATGGGGAGTGTCTGTATTACATGTGTGATATTACATGGGGAGTGTCTGTATTACATGTGTGATATTACATGGGGAGTGTCTGTATTACATGTGTGATATTACATGGGGAGTGTCTGTATTACATGTGTGATATTACATGGGGAGTGTCTGTATTACATGTGTGATATTACATGGGGAGTGTCTGTATTACGTGTGTGATATTACATGGGGAGTGTCTGTATTACATGTGTGATATTACATGGGGAGTGTCTGTATTACATGTGTGATATTACATGGGGAGTGTCTGTCACTGGGCACTGTATGATGGTGATTCCTCGCTCACCTATACAGATCACACCCGCATCCTGTGAGTGGTTACAGAGACTGTTTTTGGATATGACTACTCCGCACTGAGATATCGATGACTCGGTGCCGTTACAGAATAGTTTTTCAAGCCATATTGATCCAGACCCAGGGCTGAAATACGCTCCTCCAGGGGCCCGCACCGCAGGACCACAGCCAACCTGTCTGCACACTACTTTGGCATCAGAGAGATCCCACGTGTTATCACACACGGTGCCCCAGGCCTGGCTGTAGAAGACCTCTACCCGTCCTGAACATGAGGAGTCCCCACCAACAAGTCTCACCTCAGATATCCCTGCAAGAGAAGACGTACACATGATGTAAGAGGATACAGACACGTTACACTGCGTGTACACTACTAGCACTGCCCACAGCGGCACACTTTGACCAAATATATATAGATTTATATACACATGGCTGCCACTAGGTAAAGAACACAGATTGTAGACATTGATGTTGATGGTGTCTCTATTACAACACTGCACCTGACAGCAGTCAGAATCTCTCAGTAGTGCAGCCTCAGACTTTGGACCTTGACGTTTGTCCTTTGTTTGATCTGGATCTTCTTACCTGTTTGTGAACACAGGACCTCGACTTCACCAGAATAACATTTGTGTCCTTTGGACAAGACAGAGCTACATTCAGACAGACTTGCTTCATGGCCAGCACAATAGATACTGCGTAGATTGGTTTGGGGGACATTGCCTCTATGTAGTGACACTTCCTTGACATGAGCACGCTCAATAGCAAAGCCGCAGCCTAGCTGTCTACATAGCACTGCCTCCTCCTCAACGTCCCATTCAAGGGTTGGCACCACGTTCCATGTAGTATCCTGGAGAACCTTCACTTTTCCAGAGCACACGCTGTTTACCCCAATCAATGCCACCTTGGATAAAGCTGAACAACACACAAAGATAAGACATAATCAAAGAGGAGAAGTGGAACCGAGCTGTGGAAGGGTGGTGGAGTGGACATGTCTACTATGAGATATACATCAAAAGCATCACTGGTGAAGCTGTACTGAGGAGCACAAGCTGCTGTGTACATGTCTACTATGAGTGCTACAGAAAATGATATCAGTAGTGAACCTAAACTGGTGGTGTGTGGACATGTCTACTAAGTGATACACTGGAGAAAACATGAATGATGGAATCTGTGGAGGTGCAGCTTGTTGTGTGGATGTTTCTACTATGAGCTCTATAGAAGAAGACATCAGTGATGGAGAAGAGTTATGGATGACCAAATGGTGATGAGAACATGTCTACTGTGAGATATAAAGGAGAAGGCATCAGTGTGGGAGCTGATCTGTGGAGGACCATCTGATGGTGTGGACATGTTTATTATGAAATATACAGGGGAAGGCATCAGTAATGGAGCTAAGATGTGAAAGACCATTGGTAGTGTGGACATGTTTACTACGAGATATAAAGGAGAAAGCATTAGTGGTGGAGCTGAACTTTGGAAAACCAGCCGGTGGTGTGTAGTTGTGGACATGTCTAGTTCATACTCAACAACAAACACTTCCTAATACCCTTCACATGATGTACAAATTCTGTGGTGGTCGCACCTGTTGTTGAGCAGACAATTCCTGCCTGGACATTGAGGAGGCATGGCTGTGAGCTCCAGACACTCAGGCTACATTCAGATATCTGAGACTCTGCCCCAGAACAATGTGTTTCCTCCACCATCCTCCACCTAGGAGCTGCTTCTCCAGCCACATTTTCCTGCATCTTTACAAGTGGTCCACAGCCCATCTCTCTGCATACAACCGAAGCTTCTCGCACATTGAAGTTCCAAAGACAGAATCTATTCCATGTGTTATTGACAGAAACCTCCACTATCCCATCACAAGGTCCAGAGCCACCAACCAGGCGAACCTTGCCGACACCTGTGTGGTAGGGAGCAAGGAAGCCATGTTAGTAAAAAGAAGGTACAACATCAATGATAGGAACTTAGAAGACTCACCAGAAGAAAAGCAGTTGACCCCAGCATTGTGTTGAGGTCTTGTTGGGTCTGGTTCTGTCCACGTTCCCAATAAACACTCTGAAACATCACTCTCATCTCCATCGCAGTCCACCTGCTCCAGGACATTCCCAGACGCAAACCCGAATGCATCTCCTTTCAAGGTCTCCAGAGAAGGTCCACACCCCAGCTGCCTGCAGACAACATTCGCTCCGTGTCTGTCCCAGTGCTTATCACTAAGCCAGCCCCAGGTATTATTGTAGAGAAGCTCCACTCTTCCCCGGCAACGATCACCACCATCCACCAACCGTACCTGAGACAAGACTGGTGAAGAGCAAAAGGATCAGCAATCACATCATCTGCCAGTACACATAAGATGGACGGAGCAGTAGGTATACTTCTCACAGCACCATAGGTAATAAACAGGAGGCAGATGTGACAACAACTGCTCTGAGATAATAATGTGGCCCAAATGGTTGTCATTTGCCTTCCTCCACACACAGTTAATAAACTAGGGTCGATATACAGTACCATCTAGACATAACATATGGATCCTATAACGCCCGAGCAGATGGAAGCCAGGCTCAGATTGGTTTGACCATGTACATCTGCTTTTCACAGGAACCCCAATATTTGTGGGGGAGGGAATTGTCATGGGACCATTCATCTTTTTCCCATTGGGCATTTAATGAAACAAGAAACACAAGGCTTCTCTGTGCCCACCCCAGGATGATACACAGCATCTTACAGGACTTTCCTGGGCACCAGTGCAGCTGTCACATGGGTTCTTGCAGAACAGTGGAGGAGGCCGCCATGACTGATGTCTTCTGCAGTCCACTGTTAAGGGTCGAGCATTCTCGAATACATCTTAGGTGGTGCAGATACATTACATGAACAGTTGGACTGTTGCACAGGAAAGGGTCAAAGCCCTGTCCCGACTGTGCAAATCAGCGTAATCAGAGCGCAGAAAAGGCCAAGCGAGTGCGTCACAACTTGGTATAGAAGAGTTTATTAGTGGAGTCCTGCTCACAGCGAGAGAAGAGTTACCTACGCTGGGACATTAGCTCTCAAACCAGCATCCCTTCGAGAGCACCAGGTGAGCGGGAGCATGGGAACTATGATGGCCGATTGTGCATCCCCTACAACAGCAGAAGTGTCTTTAACCCCCACGGCCCTGCACGGATTACTGTTCCTCACTACAGTGTGAGCTACCCTAATACCAGAATTGCTATATTTTATCACCTTCAGTTCAGAGAGATCGGTGCAGTGAACCAGGTGCCTAGTGTGCGTTCACTCTTTGCCCTAGCGACCTGCAGGGGTTGGAATGGAAATTTCACAATTACATATAAACAAGTGACGGAGAACCAGTCAGGAGACTTACGAGCCTTCTTGGCATGTCTTTCCTTCACCTCGATGCTGCGGCACACAGATCGCGCCAGTGCGGTCAGAGCTCTGTCAGGACTGGTATAATCCAGCAGGTCATATAAATGGGTCTTCGACGGGTAGGACACGATGTTGTAAAATTCACTGATCCAAGATCTTTTGGCTGTCAGTGCAAATATCTCCACTCCAGCTCTCTTCAACTTCTGTATTTTGGGCAACATAAACAAGTTGGGATAAGCGCCATCAAGAATGAGGATGAGGATGTGTGACTTGTGGGCGCTACTGCCCTGAGGCCTCCATGTCAAGGAATTAATGAAATCAACAATGTATTTTTTCTGTGGGATAAAGTTGACCGGACCAGGGTGCCTGTTGAAATGCTCATGGAGGTTCTTAAAGTACAATCTGTCAAACAATTGGAAGGTCACCGAGTGGTTTGTGGCATTCTGCAGTTCTTCTACGAATCTCCTGACTGGCTCCAATTCATGGAAATTTTTGTTCGTAAGTTCGTATCGATCAGCATAGACTAGGATCTCTGCAGACCTGAGGACTCCATGGGAACAACCTGAGAGAAAGGAAGAAGATGATCATGTTAAGTAACCTCAAAGCTTCACCATCACTGAGATTTATGAGCAGGGTTGGGATAACTACCAGAGGACATTCCTGCTGTGACAACAATATGGAGGTCACTCTTTCTGATGTTGGCAGTGGGGCAGGCTATGGGCTGCCTGGTGTTATCACCTGTATTGGGATAATTCAGAGATAGCTCCTATTACTGATATCACTTGTGTCTACAATCACACAGCAGGACTTGATGCAACTTATGGGGACGTAGACACATTCTGTAGAGTCATCACCAAGGAATAATCATCTAAAAATATTGTCCAGACATTACAGAAATTATACAACAGTGCAATCCTGGTAGTGATCTCTATAGAGGAGAGACAGCCTTGCCATGAAACCTGTCAGTGTCAGAAAACTGAGCAGGAGAAGAGGCAGGTATGAGGAAGAGGAGGAGAAGGTACAAGAAGGGGCAGGTATGAGGAGGAGAAGGAGCAGGTATAAAGAAGAGGAGGAGCAGGTATGATGAGGAGAAGGAGTAGGTATAAGGAAGAAGAGGAGAAGGTACAAAAAGGGGCAGGTATGAGGAGGAGAAGGAGCAGGTATGAGGAAGAGGAGGAGCAGGTATGAGGAAGAGGAGGAGCAGGAACGAGAAGGGGCAGGTATGAGGATGAGAAGGAGCAGGTATAAGGAAGAGGAGGAGCAGGTATGATGAGGAGAAGGAGTAGGAATAAGGAAGAAGAGGAGAAGGAACAAGAAGGGGCAGGTATGAGGAAGAGGAGGAGCAGGTATGAGGAGAAGGAGGAGGAGCAGGCATGAGCAGGAGAAGGAGCAGGCATGAGAAGGAGTAGGAGGTGCAGGTAAGAGGAGAAGGAGCAAGTAAGATGAGAAGGAGGAGGAGCAGGCATGAGAAGGAGTAGGAGGTGCAGGTAAGAAGAGAAGGAGCAGGTAAGAGGAGAAGGAGGAGGAGCAGGCATGAGAAGGAGTAGGAGGAGCAGGTAAGAGGAGAAGGAGGAGGAGCAGGCATGAGCAGGAGGAGGAGCAGGCATGAGAAGGAGTAGGTGGAGCAGGTAAGAGAAGAAGGAGCAGGTAAGAGGAGAAGGAGGAGGAGCAGGCATGAGCAGGAGGAGGAGCAGGTATGAGAAGGAGGAGGAGCAGGTTTGAGGAGAAGGAGGAGCATAAATAAGCAAGAGATAGCGAGTGCAGATATGAACAGGAAGAACAGCAGGTATGAAAAGGGTCAGGAAGAGGAGCAGGTATGAGGAGGTGGAGTTGTGGATCATAGTGCACAGTACTCTTGTTATTATGGGTACAGCAGGCAGTGGCGTAAGTACCACCGTAGGAGCCATAGCAGCTGACACAGGGTTCATGACCTTAGGGGGCTCAGTTGGCCCCTGCTGCTTTTTTTTTTTTTAATAGGCCGTTACCTGCTGGAGTAACCCTAGCAGGTAAGGGACTCTATTTACTTACTGATCTCCGCTCCTGCTCATGTCCACCCCTGTTTCCCCTTCTACCCTCCAGGGACCCCGGGCATCCCATATCACATTGCTGCGGCCCCCTGGAGGGAAGAAGGGGAAGCAGAGGCAGCTGTGAGCAGAAGCTGGGATCGGTAAGTAAGACCTATTATTAGAAGAGACCCCCGAGTATAATGATCAGAGGCCCAGGGGCGTTAAGCCTACATTAAAACCACTATTACTCACCTCTCCTGGGATCCGGCACGACTCTTCGCTGTCTCTGGGCCTCTGTAGTGACCTCACAGATATCACGAGGTCATGCCGGTGTCGCAACGTATGTGACGTCATTGAAGAGGGCCAAAAATAGCAAGGAGTCACAGCAGAGCCCAGGAGTGGTGAGTAACACTGATTTTTATGTTTATCACCTCTCCTGGGCCTCCGATAATTATACTCCGGGGTCTGAAAAAACCCCAGAGTATAATAAGAGTTTGTGGGTGGTATACCCCAAAAATTTCAGGTTCTGCTAAATATTTGCAATATTTGTGGAGGGGCCACAGTGGGACATTATATTGTATGGAGGCTGCTATGGAACATAATACTGTGTGGAGAGGCCAATATGTGATAATATACTGTGTGCAGGGGCCGCTATGGGACATTAAACTGTGTGCAGGGGCCACTATGGGACATAATACTATGTGGAGGGGCTGCTATGGGACATAATACTGTGTGGAGGGGCTGCTATATGACATTATACTGTGTGGAGGGGCCATTATGTGATAATATACTGTGTGATGGGGCCGCTATGGGACATTAAACTGTGTGCAGGGGCCACTATGGGACATAATACTGTGTGGAGGGGCTGCTATGGGACATAATACTATGTGGAGGGGCTGCTATATGACATTATACTGTGTGGAGGGGCCATTATGTGATAATATACTGTGTGCAGGGGCCGCTATGAGATATTATACTGTCTGGAGGCCACTTTGGGACATTATAGTGTGTGTAAATGGGGCGTTATACTGTGGGTGGGGGCCCCAAGTCAAAAGTTTGCTATAGGGCACAGTCTTTGCTAGTTACGTCCCTGACTGCAGGAAACCATCATGGACAAATGTTGGGGCAGCAGATAATTCTAGCCATATAAACCTCAATTTTCTGACCTGTAAGATCCATGTAACCTTCTTGTGCAGTCATCCCCACCATCAGTCAGTAGCTGGTCTACTACTGGGTCAGAGAGACTCTAGAAACCTACAAGAACCTTCTGGTCTTCAGTCTGGTGGTAAAACCTCTTGGACCTTATGTCCAGTAGGTCTTGGGACCTCCAGCATCTGGAATGACCTTGGACCCTTCTAGACCCTGAATGAGCATGTCCCAATTCCCAGCTCCTCAGGAACCTGTTTCTTGCTGAGACCCACCTTCAATGTGTGCTGCGGTACCGGCAATGATGAGAACCAGCCATATGTAGAGTGACATGGTGCTGGATAGTCAGTGACTGCTCCGAAGCTGCCCAGTGCTGTGATAGCTCTAGGACTCAGGTCCTGTTTACTAGGGGGTTAATGAGAAAAAGACAAACAGAGATTTGGAGGATTCTCCTATTTGTTTAGAGTGATGAGAGGGGCCTCGATAGCACAACGTATCCTGCAGTACATGAAACACGCAACATAAAGATAGAAAAACATAACACAATAAACAACAATATTAAAGTACAACAATATAAGACACGACATACAATATGACCCACACATGCAAGTCTGCAAATATCCAGAGGTCACAATGGTGGTTACCAAAATATAAGCCCAAACTACATCTTATACTTTATCTAATCTTTCCTATTATGGAAACTTTTATACAAAACCAAGTGTAACGATGCTAGTTATCTGATCTGGAGTCCAATTGGTGAGGCAATGGCACAGTACTTAAACAGTAGTAGATGAGGAGTTAAATAGAAGGAATAGTACCCCAGGAGTAAGAAGCAACCGTGGTCAGACGTATGCAGGAGTCGGTACACAGGAGCAGTGGTTCAATAGTAGTCAGATGTATGCAGGAGTCGGTACACAGGAGCAGTGGTTCAATAGTAGTCAGATGTATGCAGGAGTCGGTACACAGGAGCAGTGGATCAATAGTAGTCAGACGTATGCAGAACTCAGTATCCAGGAGCATAAGAGTAATGGTGAGGATCAGGGCAAACAGGATGTAGACAGCCAGAATAATCAGGCACAGGATGGAGTAAGCTGTGGGTTTATATAGGGATTGCTATACTGTGATTGGCCACAGAGCAGGTGAGATCCATAAGCTAATCATTCCAATAGAAAGGACCAGGCTCAGCAAGGCAAAGAACAGACAGGCTTCTACCATGGCATAATGGTCAAGGCTGCAGAACATGGCTGGGAAGTCAAGGGTTCAAGACCCAGTGAGCTCAATTCCTGACGTTACTCCCCCTTCTCCAGGAGCGTCCTCTGGATGGTACTTGCCTGGGTAGCACTGATGAAATTCTCTTACCAGTTCTGGAGCATGAATGTTGTGTACTGGCTCCCATGAGTTATCTTCAAGACCATATCCTTGCCACTTTATCAAGTACTGTAACTGATTTCGAGAAATTCTAGAATCCAAAATATTTTCTACTACATATTCCTCTTCTCCTTCAACAATAACTGGGTCAGGTGGAAGCAAGTTACGTCCCGGGAATGGATTTTCCACAAAAGGCTTGAGAAGGGAGGAATGAAAAACAGAGTGAATCCACATGAAGTCTTAAATGAAACGCTACAGGATTAATTTGAGCCACAATTTCAAATGGTCCAATACATTTCTGACCTAGCTTGGTTGAAGGTATCTTGAGCTTCAAGTTTTTTGTAGAGAGCCATACCTGTTCTCCTATACCAAAGGAAGGGAAAGACTTGCGATGTCTATCTTATCCTTATCTTTTCTTATCTATTTTCTATTCTTATCCTTATCCTATCTTTTCTTATCCTTTTCTTATCCTTATCCTGAGATTCATGCAGAGTGTCAATTTTTCTTGAACTTGCTTCAAGATAGACAATCTGTCAGTGACAGCAGGAACTGAAGAAGAGATTGGGAGATTAGGAATGAATGCAGGATGGAAACCCATATTGGCAAAAAATGGACTCTGAGACGTAGATGAATGCTGGGAGTTGTTATAAGCAAATTCCACCGTAGGAAGAAAATTAACCCAATCATCTTAGAGATAACTTGTATAACACCGCAAATACTGCTCAAGGGTTTAGTTAGTACGCTCAATTTGGTCATTCGACTATGGATGATAAGCAGAAGATAAGTTCACTTCAATTCCTAGAGTGGCACAAAAACTCTTCCAAAAGTTTGAGGTAAACTGTACCCCACGGTCAGAAACTACATTATCAGGTATACCACGTAGGCGGAAAACTTCTCCAATAACCAATTCTGCAGTCTCTTCCGCAGTGGGTATCCCCTTTGTGGGTATAAAATGAGCCATTTTGGTAAGATGGTCTACCACTACTAGAATTGTGTTCATATTTTTTTGAAGATGGTAGATCAACAATAAAGTCCATAGAAACAGAACCCCAAGGACGAGATGGAATAGGCAGAGGCTGAAGTAATCCCACTGGTGAGGAATGAGGGGTCTTATTCCTAGCACAGGTTTGACAGGAAGAAACATACTTCTTGACATCCATCTGATATTTAGGCCACCTAAATGAGCGGAACAAAACTTCTTTGGTCTTTTTGACTCCCATGTCACCTGCAGGTCTAGAGTCATGAACAAGGTGGAGAATTTCTAATTGAGTAGTCTCAAGAACATAAACACACTGATCAAGAGTCCAAACCCTGTCTTTGAACGCTAAATCTATATCTGTGGGGGATGATTAAGGAAAGGATCTCCATTATAACCTTTAATCCTCTGAAATATACCCTTGGAAATTGTTGCCCACACAAAATTCTTAGCAGGCAGGATGGTGGTTTTGGGTGTGTCATCTTGCGTCATTTCGGAAAACATTCGGGAAAAGGCGTCTGCTTTTCCATTGCGGGATCTCGGTCTGTAGGAAATTATGAAATTAAATCTTGAAAAATATAAAGACCATCTAGCTTGCCTACCAGAAAGTCTCTTGGCTGATCTAATAAATTCAAGATTTCAGTGATCAGTAAGAACAAGCACCACATGAGATGTTCCTTCAAGAAGATGCCTCCATTCTGTGAATGTACATGTAAGAATGAATGGGGCCATGTATGGTGAGATTTTGAGTGCAAACCTCCTTCCATCAGCAAGGGCATTGAAGATGAAACGTGGCTGGGTCTTTCAGCATGACAATGATCCCAAGCACACCGCCAGGCCAACGAAGGAGCGGCTTCGTAAGAAGCATTTCAAGGTCCTGGAGTGGCCTAGCCAGTCTCCAGATCTCAACCCCATAGAAAACCTTTGGAGGGAGTTGAAAGTCCGTGTTGCCCAGCGACAGCCCCAAAACATCCCTGCTCTAGAGGAGATCTGCATGGAGGAATGGGCCAACATACCAGCAACAGTGTGTGCCAACCTTGTGAAGACTTACAGGAAACGTTTCACCTCTGTCATTGCCAACAAAGGAGATAGAACAAAGGATTGAGATGAACTTTTGTTATTGACCAAATACTTATTTTCCATCATAATTTGCAAATAAATTCTTTAAAAATCAGACAATGTGATTTTCTAGATATGTTTTCTCATTTTGTCTCTCATAGTTGAGGTCTACCTATGATGACAATTACAGGCCGGCCTCATCTTTATAAGTGGGAGAACTTGCACAATTGGTGGCTGACTAAATACTTTTTTTTCCCCACTGTACATATATACCATGGGATTACAATATATTTACAATATACATACGTGGACAAAATTGTTGGTCCCCTCCCTCGTTTAATGAAAGAAAAACCCACAATGGTCACAGAAATAACTTGAATCTGACAAAACTGGAATTTGCCAAACTACATGTTGACAAGCCACAAAGCTTCTGGGAGAATGTCCTATGGACAGATAAGACAAAAATAGAAATTTTTGGCAAGGCACATCAGCTCTATGTTCACAGACGGACCTAAATCCTATTGAGCATCTTTGGAAGGAGCTGAAACATGCCGTCTGGAAAAGGCACCCTTCACACCCGAGACAACTGGAACAGTTTGCTCATGAGGAGCCAAAATACCTGCTGAGAGGTGCAGAAGTCTCATTGACAGTTACAGGAATCGTCTGATTGCAGGGATTGCCTCAAAAGGTTGTGCAACAAAATATTAAGTTAAGGGAACCCTCATTTCTGTCCAGGCCTGTTTCATGCGTTTTCTTTTTTTTTTAAATCCTGTTGAAGCCTGGTTGGAAAGCAATGTCTGACTTTCATTTGTTCATTTTCATAGAATTTTTCTATATTATTACTTTTGTCAGATTTAAGTTATTTCTGTGACCATTGTGGGTTTTTCTTTCATTAAACGAGGGAGGGGACCAACAATTTTGTCCATGTGTGTATTAGCAATTGATTATTAGTAAAGACTATAATGGTCATTTTTTTATCACTATCAGGAGACACAATTGTCCTGTATATGAAGGAAGAAAATCTGGAGAAATTTTGACCACTTTCTCATTGATGGGAGATGTGACCAGTGTGATGTATTGAATAATCTGTATAGTAACTTCCTGAGATCATCAACTATGATCCTTGAGGTCATCACCAACCATCCATGACATCATCAACAATAATCCCTAAAGCTAGCACCAGCCATCCCTGACATCATCAACAATTCCTGAGGACCTCACCAAAAATCCCTGACATCATCAACAATCCCTGAAGACCTCACCAACCTTCCCTGACATCATCAACAATCCCTGAGGACCTCACCAACCATCCCTGATGTCATCAACAATCCCTGAGGACCTCACCAACCATCCCTGACGTCATCAACAATCCCTGAGGACCTCACCAACCATCCCTGACATCATCAACAATCCCTGAGGACCTCACCAACCATCCCTGACGTCATCAACAATCCCTGAGGACCTCACCAACCATCCCTGACGTCATCAACAATCCCTGAGGACCTCACCAAGCATTCATGAGCTTATCACCGATTCCTGATATCATCACTGTCATGTACGGACCGTCCTAGCACGTGACACGAGTGCAGCTGTCAGGGGTCAACTCACGCCACTCACTCAATCGTTCACTCACTCTTCACTCAGGCTGCAACTTGAGTGTAAATTGCATCCCAAAACAGTCCACGCACCCCAATTACACGCTGTCACCACCTATTATACAGAATCAAGGACAACAGAAATCCCTGACACACACTACTATGCCCAGCAGTCACAGAAAAACACACTTCAAAATGGTAATCGGCTCATAGAGCAACACAAAGTATTCTTAAATGTAACAATTTAATACCCAAAGGGTTCAGTGCTTTATATATACAAGAAACGATAACAAAGGAAATGAAATCCAAATAGCCTTAAAATAATGGGATAAAACAGGATAATACTTAAGAGTCTTTGATTCCAGGAAGCTTGGAAGATCTTTTGTTGGAGATGGACACACCCAGCTCTCTTAGCTGCCTTCCATAGATGTGACGCCAGTTCTAAGGTCTCATAGTCTCTTAAGACTAGTGTTTAGCCACAACTCCTTGCCAGGGTGCCCCCCTCCTCTTAATCCCTGAGGTGGGGGATGAACAACTCATCTTTATCTGGCAAAGAGGAATCCCTTCCCTTACCTTGAAGAGCTGTGTGTCCCTGCTGGGCTCTGGAGGTTATCCCGGGATCATTACACCACCCTCTACCTGCTTGACCACAATGTCATAAATACATAAACCAGACATCTGGTTGTTCAGCCAGGAAGAGCAATTTCCCCCCTGACCCCCTTCCTTTTGTATACATAAAAATCACTGAGATAGATTGATAACAAAAATTCACTAAAGATATATATATATATGTATATATATATATATATATATGTATATATATATATGATTAATATGAATAATTAAGGGGGTTTTCCAGGCAAAAAAAATCTTTTTTTTTTTTTAAAAAGTCTGTAAGTGCTATTAATGGGTTAATAAGTGCACCCAAATACCTTTAGCAGTGTTTTGAGTGATTTCTGGGTTTCTCTGGGAGCTCCTGGCATCTTCTGCAGTTGTGTACATGGTGTAGCTTCCTGCTGCCTTAGCTAATGCAATGCATTATGGTAGTTGTAGGCTCTCACACTATCTCCCTCTCACTCCTCCCCAATCCCTGTCTCCCTGGCTATACCGCCCACTACTAGCCCTTCCCAACTAACTCAGCCCACCCCCATACCCAATTATACTTACCCGTCTTCTTCCTATCCAGACTTCCTTCTGCGGGGAACAACTCCTCCTCTTCTTTGACTCTGCCAGCGCCTGCACAGCAGTCCCGGCACTGTGCTGCAGCCTTCACTCCTTTGGGCTCCCACGCTTGCACAATAGAGATGGAGTGTCAGCTACAGCGCAAAGCCGGGACTACGGCTCTTTTGCACACGTGCGGGCTGACATCACAGAAGGAGGAGGAGCCGTTCCCCTCAGAAGGAAGTCTGGTAGGAAAAGAGGTAAGTATGATGGGGTGGAGGGGGAGAGAATATTGGTGATGTTCCGTTTCCGGAAATGAGAAAACGGATCGTCACCGGATAACCAGAAAATATCCCTGGGGCGTTCATATCACCACTGCAGGTATATGGGTAATTATACATTTTTGCTGAATTATTCAATTTAGAAAGTAGCCGGGGGGGAGGGTGTTTAGATTAGTGTAGGAATTTCTATTTATCCCGGACAACCCCTTTATTAACACATGCACTAATACATAAGCTTAGTTCATCACAATCATCATCCATCCCTAAGGTAATCAAAAACGATCACTGATGTCATCACCAACCATCCAGGAAGTCATCCCCATCCATCCCTGAGGTCATCAAAACCCATATCTGAAGTCATCACTACTACCTCATCACTATCAATTCCTGAGATGATCCACAATTAGCCCTGAGGTCATCACCAACAAACTCCAGAATCATCACTATCCATACCGTGTTTCCCCGAAAATAAGACACCCCCGAAAGTAAAACGTATGTTCCCGAACAGAACATACGGTATATACGATATGTGAGGCCGCGGGCAAACACCACAATCTCTGCTATCATTATACTCCGGGGTCTTTTCAGACCCCGGAGTATAATAATCGGAGGCCCAGAGTTGGTGAGGGAACATAAAAAACAATGTGTTTACCTGTCCTACGCTTCTCCAGGCTTCGGGCCTGTTTGGTGACGTCGCAGACGTCAGTGGACGTCAATTTGTGTCGCGACGCCGGCCGGATGACGTGACGCCGGCCTGGTCTAACATTGAAGAAGGCCGAAGTAGCGCACGAGCATGCACCGGAGCGAGGAACAGGTAAGCAACGTTGTTTTTTTATGTTTCTATCCTCCACTGGGTCTCCGATCATTATACTCTGGGGTCTGAAAAGACCCCAAAGTATAATAATTGTTCATGGGTGGTCCACTATGGGGAATACTACTGTGTGCAGGGGCCAGTATGGGGCATGATACTGTGTGCAGGATCCACTATGGGGAATACTACTGTGTGCAGGGGCCACTATGGGGCATGATACTGTGTGCAGGGGCCACTATGGGACATGATACTGTGTGCAGGGGCCACTATGGGACATGATACTGTGTGCAGGGGCCACTATGGGACATTATACTGTGTGCAGGGGCCACTATGGGGCATGATACTGTGTGCAGGGGCCACTATGGGACATGATACTGTGTGCAGGGGCCACTATGGGACATGATACTGTGTGCAGGGGCCACTATGGGACATGATACTGTGTGCAGGGGCCACTATGGGGCATGATACTGTGTGCAGGGGCCACTATGGGACATGATACTGTGTGCAGGGGCCACTATGGGACATGATACTGTGTGCAGGAGCCACTATGGGACATGATACTGTGTGCAGGGGCCACTATGGGACATGATACTGTGTGCAGGGGCCACTATGGGACATGATACTGTGTGCAGGGGCCACTATGGCACATGATAGTGTGTGCAGGGGCCACTATGGGACATGCTGTGTGCAGGGGCCACTATGGGGCATGATACTGTGTGCAGGGGCCACTATGGGGCATGATACTGTGTGCAGGGGCCACTATGGGACATGATACTGTGTGCAGGGGCCACTATGGGGAATGATACTGTGTGCAGGGGCCACTATGGGACATGATACTGTGTGCAGGGGCCACTATGGGACATGATACTGTGTGCAGGGGCCACTATGGGACATGATACTGTGTGCAGGGGCCACTATGGGGAATGATACTGTATGCAGGGGCCACTATGGGGCATGATACTGTGTGCAGGGGCCACTATGGGACATGATACTGTGTGCAGGGGCCACTATGGCACATGATAGTGTGTGCAGGGGCCACTATGGGACATGCTGTGTGCAGGGGCCACTATGGGGCATGATACTGTGTGCAGGGGCCACTATGGGACATTATACTGTGTGCAGGGGCCACTATGGGGAATACTACTGTGTGCAGGGGCCACTATGGGACATGATACTGTGTGCAGGGGCCACTATGGGACATGATACTGTGTGCAGGGGCCACTATGGGACATGATACTGTGTGCAGGGGCCACTATGGGACATGATACTGTATGCAGGGGCCACTATGGGGCATGATACTGTGTGCAGGGGCCACTATGGGGAATGATACTGTATGCAGGGGCCACTATGGGGCATGATACTGTGTGCAGGGGCCTCTATGGGACATGATACTGTGTGCAGGGGCCACTATGGCACATGATAGTGTGTGCAGGGGCCACTATGGGACATGCTGTGTGCAGGGGCCACTATGGGGCATGATACTGTGTGCAGGGGCCACTATGGGACATTATACTGTGTGCAGGGGCCACTATGGGGAATACTACTGTGTGCAGGGGCCACTATGGGACATGATACTGTGTGCAGGGGCCACTATGGGACATGATACTGTGTGCAGGAGCCACTATGGGACATGATACTGTGTGCAGGGGCCACTATGGGACATGATACTGTGTGCAGGGGCCACTATGGGACATGATACTGTATGCAGGGGCCACTATGGGGCATGATACTGTGTGCAGGGGCCACTATGGGGAATACTACTGTGTGCAGGGGCCACTATGGGACATGATACTGTGTGCAGGGGCCACTATGGGACATGATACTGTGTGCAGGGGCCACTATGGGACATGATACTGTGTGCAGGGGCCACTATGGCACATGATAGTGTGTGCAGGGGCCACTATGGGACATGCTGTGTGCAAGGGCCACTATGGGGCATGATACTGTGTGCAGGGGCCACTATGGGACATGATACTGTGTGCAGGGGCCACTATGGGGAATGATACTGTGTGCAGGGGCCACTATGGGACATGATACTGTGTGCAGGGGCCACTATGGGGCATGATACTGTGTGCAGGGGCCACTATGGGGCATGATACTGTGTGCAGGGGCCACTATGGGACATGATACTGTGTGCAGGGGCCACTATGGGGAATGATACTGTGTGCAGGGGCCACTATGGGGCATGATACTGTGTGAAGGGCCACTATGGGACATGATACTGTGTGCAGGGGCCACTATGGGACATGATACTGTGTGCAGGGGCCACTATGGGACATGATACTGTGTGCAGGGGCCACTATGGGGCATTATACTGTGTGCAGGGGCCACTATGGGACATGATACTGTGTGCAGGGGCCACTATGGAGAATGATACTGTGTGCAGGGGCCACTATTGGACATGATACTGTGTGCAGGGGCCACTATGGGACATGATACTGTGTGCAGAGGCCACTATGGGACATGATACTGTGTGCAGGGGCCACTATGGGGAATGATACTGTGTGCAGGGGCCACTATGGGGCATAATACTGTGTGCAGGGGCCACTAGGGGGCATGATACTGTGTGCAGGGGCCACTATGGGGAATGATACTGTGTGCAGGGGCCACTATGGGACATGATACTGTGTGCAGGGGCCACTATGGGGAATGATACTGTGTGCAGGGGCCACTATGGGACATGATACTGTGTGCAGGGGCCACTATGGGGCATAATACTGTGTGCAGGGGCCACTATGGGGCAAACTACTGTGTGCAGGGGCCACTATGGGGAATGATACTGTGTGCAGGGGCCACTATGGGGAATGATACTGTGTGCAGGGGCCACTATGGGGCATGATACTGTGTGCAGGGGCCACTATGGGGAATGATACTGTGTGCAGGGGCCACTATGGGATATGATACTGTGTGCAGGGGCCACTATGGGATATGATACTGTGTGCAGGGGCCACTATGGGGCATGATACTGTGTGCAGGGGCCACTATGGGGAATGATACTGTGTGCAGGGGCCACTATGGAGAATGATACTGTGTGCAGGGGCCACTATTGGACATGATACTGTGTGCAGGGGCCACTATGGGACATGATACTGTGTGCAGGGGCCACTATGGGGCATTATACTGTGTGCAGGGGCCACTATGGAACATGATACTGTGTGCAGGGGCCACTATGGAGAATGATACTGTGTGCAGGGGCCACTATTGGACATGATACTGTGTGCAGGGGCCACTATGGGACATGATACTGTGTGCAGAGGCCACTATGGGACATGATACTGTGTGCAGGGGCCACTATGGGGCATGATACTGTGTGCAGGGGCCACTATGGGACATGATACTGTGTGCAGGGGCCACTATGGGACATGATACTGTGTGCAGGGAAATTAATGGTTTGGATTGTTATGATGATGTCCTAGAAGATGATGACATAACTGTCATTGAATAAATTTTACTTTCTATTCGTACCGTAAATATTGGTAAATGTACCATACTGTTAATTGTTGTACATGGAAATAATGGTACGGTAGTAAGAAATTCTTGATAGGATTCACAGTTTGTCTGGTTATGCTGGTTTGTGATGACAACTACTGTACAGGACCGTATATAATAAATGTTCATTTTTTTGTTCAGCAATAAATGTGAATTCTTCTTCATTGAAAAAAAAAATAAGACATCCCCTGAAAATAAGACACAGCACATCTTTGGGAGCAACAATTAATATAAGACGCTGTCTTATTTTCGGGGAAACAGGGTACCAAAATTATCTCAACAACATCATCATCAACTTTCCCTCACCTATTCCTGACCTCAAAACAACCATCCCTGAGATTATCATTAACCATCTCTGAGGTCGTCAGCATTCATCCCTGATGTCATCAACAATCATCCCTGAGGTCATCACTAACCCTTGAGGTCATCAACAGATATCCCTCAGATCATCACCAACCTTTCCTGAGGTCATCACCATCCAACCCTAAGGTTATCAACATTACTAACCATTCCTGAAGTCGTCTCCAAACATTCACTACACATGCCATAGTCATCAACAATGATTACAAAAGTCATCTCTGAGGTCACCAACAATTGTTGAGGTCATCACCAAACATTATTGCATAATTATTCATCCGTGAGGTCATAAACAACCAATGCTGAGGTCATTACCAACCATTCCTGAAATCATCAACATCCAGCCCTGAGGTTATCAACAACTACCTCAGAAGACGTCACTAATCTTTCCTTAGGTCATCTCCAAACATTCACCAAGTCATCAATAACCGTATCTGAGGTCACCAACAACCATTGCTGAGGTCATCAACAATCAACCCAACCGGTCCTGAGGTTATCACCAAGAAGTCACCACTGACTATCCCTTAGGTCATTCCTAACATTCACCAAACAAGCCTGAGGTCATTGACAATGATTCCAAAAGTCATTCCCAAACGCGTGAAATAAGTGAATTGCCTAAATTTTTTTCTTCGTTTTACCTGTTTTTAACTATTGACTTAAAAAAAAATAGTGTTTTTGTATTTTTATCCATTTTTTCTCCTTTCTATTCCTTGTATATTGGACACCTGAGCTAGATTTTATTAACCCTTTCTACATTCTGTCCCTACATGCACTCCACTATTGTCTGTGCCGGGAGGATACTGCCCTCTACTGGCAGCTGCTGGGAAAGTGACTAGACTCTTGTTTGACATTGGTTTGGAGCGATAAAGGTTCTTCCAGACGTTGTGTCCTCCAGGACTCTGCAGGGGTGGAGATGAACCTGTCTGGATTTCCTCCTTTAGGGTGTCAGTATTAGATCCATGCGGTGATTCCGGCTGTGCCGTCTCATTTGTCACTTCCAATATTTTTCACTGATCAATACAAACATCGCACATCACATAAAAAATGAGGCCACATTAAGAAACTTCATTAAAATCCACCGTTTTCTGTATACAGCTCTACGCAGAGCTATGTGTCTCCAGAATACCAACTCTCTGGCCTGATCTTGCAGTCACAGTATAGAAATCCAGTAGAGGAAGGCCAGGAGGTTGAGAGTAGTAGTAGCTGTGTTCATGATGGTGGTAACCTCTATCAGACCCACCAGCACTCCTCAAGGACTGGCGCAGTGAAGAAGGGCCTGCAGTGTGGACAATGTGGTAGTAGTGTCCCCCGAGGCACTGGCCTGAGCAGTCTGCTACTCATAACTGTGCTATATGCCTCCAATGCTCCGGCTGTAGGGGGCAGGTCATCAAAGGGTGCCTCCAGACCCCTCTGTCCCCTCCAGACTCCTCTGTCCCCTCCAGGCCCTTCTGTCCCCCTTCAGACTCTTCTGTTCCCCTACAGGCTCCTCCAGACCCATCTGTCCTACTGCAGATTCCTCTGCCCCTCTGTCTTCCCCAGACTCCTGTTCCCCTCCAGTTTCCTCTACCCCCCTCCAGACCCTTCTGTCCTCCTCCAGACCCTTCTGTCCCCCTCCAGATTTTTCTGTCACCTCCAGATCCCTCTGTCTTCCTCCAGTCCCCTGTCCTTCTCCAGACTCCTGTTTCTCTCCAGACCCCTCTGTACTTCTCCAGACCCCTCTGTCCTTCTCCAGACCTCTCTGTTCCCTCCAGACCTCTCTGTTCCCTCCAGACCTCTCTGTTCCCTCCAGACCTCTCTATCTCCTCCTCCGGACTCCTCTGTTCCCTCTATCCTCCTTTGTCCCCTGTATCCTCCTCCAGACCCCCTCTGTCACCCTCCAGACCTGTATCTTCCTCCTCCAGACTCTTCTGGTCCCCTCCAGACCCCTGTCCTCCTCCAAACCCCTCTATCTCCTCCTCCAGACACCTGTCGCCTCCAGACCCCTCCAGATTTATCTGTCTCCTCCTCCAGACCCCTCTGTCCCCTCCAGACCCCTTTGTCCTCCTCAAGACCCCTCTGTCCTCCTCCAGACCCCTATGTCCTCCTCAAGACTCCTCTGTCCCCTTCCAGACCCGTTTCCACCTCCAGACCCCTCTAGACCCGTGTCCTCCTCCAGATTCCTCTGTTCCCCTCCAAACCCATGTCTCCTCCTCAGACTCCTGTGTTCCTCTTCAGACCCCTCTGTCTCCTCCAGACCCCTATGTCCTCCTCCTAACTCCTCTGTCCCCCTCCTGACCCCCTGTCTCCTCCTCCAAAGGCCTATAGCCTCCTCCAGACCCCTCTGCCTCCTCCAGACCCCTCTGTCCTCCTCCAGACCCCTCTGCCTCCTCCAGACCCCTCTGTCCTCCTCCAGACCCCTCTGCCTCCTCCAGACCCCTCCATCCCCCACCAGACCCGTCTGTCCTCCTCCAGACCCCTCCATCCCCCACCAGACCCCTCTGCCTCCTCCAGACCCCTCCATCCCCCACCAGACCCCTCTGCCTCCTCCAGACCCCTCTGTCCTCCTCCAGACCCCTCTGCCTCCTCCAGACCCCTCCATCCCCCACCAGACCCCTCTGTCCTCCTCCAGACCCCTCTGCCTCCTCCAGACCCCTCTGTCCTCCTCCAGACCCCTCTGCCTCCTCCAGACCCCTCCATCCCCCACCAGACCCCTCTGTCCTCCTCCAGACCCCTCTGCCTCCTCCAGACCCCTCCATCCCCCACCAGACCCGTCTGTCCTCCTCCAGACCCCTCTGTCCCCCTCCTGACCCCCTGTCTCCTCCTCCAGACCCCTCTGCCTCCTCCAGACCCCTCTGTCCTCCTCCAGACTCCTCTGTCCTCCTCCAGACCCCTCTGTCCTCCTCCAGACTCCTCTGTCCTCCTCCAGACCCCTCTGTCCTCCTCCAGACTCCTCTGTCCCCCTACAAATCTCTCTGTCCTCCTCCAGATGTACGCATTTGCGCTGCCCTGAGACACTATACAAGGCTAGTATAATCTATACACTGCCTCCAGAAGAGGACCTGTGTGTTCTGGATATCATCTCTCTTATTATGATCACGTATTTTGGGGGCGGGGCTCGCGATTAGATGTGTATTATCACGTGACGATCAACCGCCATAATTTCCTGCCATCGCCCCTCCCACCACCTGCCCATATCAATCATGGCTGCCGCTGACGCTTCATATCTGCGTCCTACGTGCCCGCTGATTGGCCGCTCTGCCAGTACATGAGCTTATCCTGCCAGACTGTAACATGGCGGCTCCGTCCTCCGACCACATGGCTGCGCTGTGACTCCACAAACCGGAAGAGCCGGGAGAAGAGAAAACATGGAGGAAAGCGTCCAACCGGGTGAGAACCGGGAGACCGGCAGTACAGCCCCTGTATATACACATAGCCTCCTAGACAGTATACAGATATATCACTGCAGCCGTGACATCACCTCCTCCTATCTATTATACATCTATATATATATATATATATATAAACACTGCAGCCGTGACATCACCTCCTCCTATCTATTATACATCTCTCTCTCATTCTATATATATATATATATATATATATATATATATATCACTGCAGTAGTGACATCACCTCTTATCTATTATACATCTATATATATATATAACTCTGCAGCCGTGACATCACCTCCTCCTATCTATTATACCCTCTCTCTCTCTCTCTCTCTCTCATTCATATATATATATATATATCACCACAGTAGTGACATCACTTCTTATCTATTATACATCTGTATATATATATATATATATAACACTGCAGCCGTGACATCACCTCCTCCTATCTATATTTATATATATATCATTACAGTAGTGACATCATCTGCTCCTATTATATATCTATGTACAGTTGTGCTAAAAAGTTTACATACCCCGGCAGATTTTTTGTTTTTTTGGCCTTTTTTCAGACGATATGAATGATAACACAAAAACTTTTTCTCCCCTCATGGTTAGTGGTTGGTTGAAGCCATTTATTGTCAGACTTCTGTATTTTCTCTTATTAAATCATAATGACAACCAAAAACATCAAAATGACCCTGTTCACAAGTTCCCATCCCCCGGTGATTTTGGCCTGATAACATGCCCAGAAACCAAACCATGGTCAGGTAGAACAACTAAAATATCAGCCACAACTGCCTGGAAAATTGTTCAGGATGCAAAGAAAAACCCCACACATAACATCAGCTGAAATACAGGACTCTCTGAAAACTATCGGTGCGGCTGATTCAAGATACACAATAAGGAGGCACTTGAAGAAAAATGGGCCACATGGTCGAGTTTCCGGAAGAAATCCATTACTGCGAAAATGCCACAAAGAATCTCGTCTTCAATACGCCAAACAGCACAGAGACAAGCCGCAAAACTTCTGGAACAAGGTCATTTGGAGAGATGAGACAAAAATAGAACTTTTTGGCCACAACCATAAACGTTACATTTGGAGAGGTGTCAACAAGGCCTATGATGAAAGGAACCCCATTCCTACTGTAAGGCCCGGAGGTGGATCACTGATGATGGGATGTGTGAGCTTCAAAGGCTCAGGAAACTTGGTCAAAGCTGAAGGAAAGATGAATGTAGCGCGTTATCAGCAAATACTGGAGGCAAATCTGCCCTCATCAGCCAGGAAGCTGCGCATGGGACGTACTTGGACGCTCCAACATGACAACGATCCAAAACACAAGGCCAAGTCGACCTGTCATTGGCTACAGCAGAAGAAAGTGAAGGTTCTGGAGTGGCCATCTCAGTCTCCTGACCTCAATATCATTGAGCCACTCTGGGGAGATCTCAAGCGCGCAGGACATGCAAGACAGCCCAGGAATTTACAGGAACTGGAGAACCATCTGAGAAAATAAAGAGCCTCATCCACAACTAGCACAAAAGACTCCAAGCTGTCATTGATGTCACAGGGGGCAATACACGGGATTAAGAACTGGGGGATGGGAACTTTTGAACAGGGTCATTTTGATGTTTTTGGTTGTCATTATGATTTAAAAAGAGAAAACACAGAAGTCTGACAATAAATGGCTTCAACCAACCACTAACCATGAGCGGAGAAAAAGTTATTTTGTTATGATTCACATTCTCTGAAAAAAGGCCAAAAAATCTGCCGGGGTATGTAAACTTTTTAGCACAACTGTATATCACTACAGTAGTGACATCACCTCCTATATAGCTATGTATATATCTTTCTACAGTAGTGACATCACCTCCTATATACTATATATCTATGTATATATCTTTCTACAGTAGTGACATCATCTCCTAGTGGTTATACAGTGATATCAGTACACATGTGGCGGTGGGTGTGGTCTCTCTCAGTGGGTGGAGCTGCAGGTGACTATACATCTTGTCTTAAACAGATGGAGATAAACAGAAGATGAATCCTTCGCACGTGAAGGTAGGTTGCTGCCTCTGTTGTCCTGCTGGTCTCCTGCTGAGTGCTTGTAGTCGTGGCCAGAGGGCGTTCTATCGCGGCTTTCATGAGTGTTGGGGGAGGGACTGTCAGGTATTTTATTGCTGTCCTTTACCCAGGTGAAGGGTCAGGAGCTCTCCAAAGAGGAGAAGCTCCGCCTACGAAAGGAGAAAAAGTTGCAGAAGAAGGGCAAGGAGAAGGCGGCTGCACCAGTGGTGGCCCCGACAGTGGGGGTTCAGGAAAGTGCCCCCCAGAGAGGTGAGTGACCTCAGGAGTATAGAGTTATAGTTGGGGTGGTCACTGGATGAGGGCTGAGGATGACCATTTGAAGTCT